>OY804577.1:99392885-100699705 GCA_963680875.1 Bathymodiolus brooksi | reverse complement strand
GCTACATAGATGGTGTAATAGTTAGCCTCTAGTATGGTCAAACCAAAAGTGTACAGTACCAACAGAGCTACATAGATGGTGTAATAGTTAGCCTCTAGTATGGTCAAACCAAAAGTGTACAGTACCAACAGAGCTACATAGATGGTGTAATAGTTAGCCTCTAGTATGGTCAAACCAAAAGTGTACAGTACCAACAGAGCTACATAGATGGTGTAATAGTTAGCATGCTTGCCTCTAGTATGGTCAAACCAAAAGTGTACAGTACCAACAGAGCTACATAGATGGTGTAATAGTTAGCTTACCTCTAGTATGGTCAATCCAAAAGTGTACAGTACCAACAGAGCTACATAGATGGTGTAATAGTTAGCCTCTAGTATGGTCAAACCAAAAGTGTACAGTACCAACAGAGCTACATAGATGGTGTAATAGTTAGCCTCTAGTATGGTCAAACCAAAAGTGTACAGTACCAACAGAGCTACATAGATGGTGTAATAGTTAGCATGCTTGCCTCTAGTATGGTCAAACCAAAAGTGTACAGTACCAACAGAGCTACATAGATGGTGTAATAGTTAGCTTACCTCTGGTATGGTCAAACCAAAAGTGTACAGTACCAACAGAGCTACATAGATGGTGTAATAGTTAGCCTCTAGTATGGTCAAACCAAAAGTGTACAGTACCAACAGAGCTACATAGATGGTGTAATAGTTAGCTTACCTCTAGTATGGTCAAACCAAAAGTGTACAGTACCAACAGAGCTACATAGATGGTGTAATAGTTAGCATGCTTGCCTCTAGTATGGTCAAACCAAAAGTGTACAGTACCAACAGAGCTACATAGATGGTGTAATAGTTAGCCTCTAGTATGGTCAAACCAAAAGTGTACAGTACCAACAGAGCTACATAGATGGTGTAATAGTTAGCCTCTAGTATGGTCAAACCAAAAGTGTACAGTACCAACAGAGCTACATAGATGGTGTAATAGTTAGCCTCTAGTATGGTCAAACCAAAAGTGTACAGTACCAACAGAGCTACATAGATGGTGTAATAGTTAGCCTCTAGTATGGTCAAACCAAAAGTGTACAGTACCAACAGAGCTACATAGATGGTGTAAGTTAGCTTACCTCTAGTATGGTCAAACCAAAAGTGTACAGTACCAACAGAGCTACATAGATGGTGTAATAGTTAGCCTCTAGTATGGTCAAACCAAAAGTGTACAGTACCAACAGAGCTACATAGATGGTGTAATAGTTAGCTTACATCTAGTATGGTCAAACCAAAAGTGTACAGTACCAACAGAGCTACATAGATGGTGTAATAGTTAGCATGCTTGCCTCTAGTAGGGTCAAACCAAAAGTTTACAGTACCAACAGAGCTACATAGATGGTGTAATAGTTAGCCTCTAGTATGGTCAAACCAAAAGTGTACAGTACCAACAGAGCTACATAGATGGTGTAATAGTTAGCCTCTAGTATGGTCAAACCAAAAGTGTACAGTACCAACAGCGCTACATAGATGGTGTAATAGTTAGCTTACCTCTAGTATGGTCAAACCAAAAGTGTACAGTACCAACAGAGCTACATAGATGGTGTAATAGTTAGCCTCTAGTATGGTCAAACCAAAAGTGTACAGTACCAACAGAGCTACATAGATGGTGTAATAGTTAGCTTACCTCTAGTATGGTCAAACCAAAAGTGTACAGTACCAACAGAGCTACATAGATGGTGTAATAGTTAGCCTCTAGTATGGTCAAACCAAAAGTGTACAGTACCAACAGAGCTACATAGATGGTGTAATAGTTAGCCTCTAGTATGGTCAAACCAAAAGTGTACAGTACCAACAGAGCTACATAGATGGTGTAATAGTTAGCCTCTAGTATGGTCAAACCAAAAGTGTACAGTACCAACAGAGCTACATAGATGGTGTAAGTTAGCTTACCTCTAGTATGGTCAAACCAAAAGTGTACAGTACCAACAGAGCTACATAGATGGTGTAATAGTTAGCCTCTAGTATGGTCAAACCAAAAGTGTACAGTACCAACAGAGCTACATAGATGGTGTAATAGTTAGCTTACCTCTAGTATGGTCAAACCAAAAGTGTACAGTACCAACAGAGCTACATAGATGGTGTAATAGTTAGCCTCTAGTATGGTCAAACCAAAAGTGTACAGTACCAACAGAGCTACATAGATGGTGTAATAGTTAGCATGCTTGCCTCTAGTAGGGTCAAACCAAAAGTGTACAGTACCAACAGAGCTACATAGATGGTGTAATAGTTAGCCTCTAGTATGGTCAAACCAAAAGTGTACAGTACCAACAGAGCTACATAGATGGTGTAATAGTTAGCCTCTAGTATGGTCAAACCAAAAGTGTACAGTACCAACAGAGCTACATAGATGGTGTAATAGTTAGCTTACCTCTAGTATGGTCAAACCAAAAGTGTACAGTACCAACAGAGCTACATAGATGGTGTAATAGTTAGCCTCTAGTATGGTCAAACCAAAGGTGTACAGTACCAACAGAGCTACATAGATGGTGTAATAGTTAGCTTACCTCTAGTATGGTCAAACCAAAAGTGTACAGTACCAACAGAACTACATAGATGGTGTAATAGTTAGCCTCTAGTATGGTCAAACCAAAAGTGTACAGTACCAACAGAGCTACATAGATGGTGTAATAGTTAGCCTCTAGTATGGTCAAACCAAAAGTGTACAGTACCAACAGAGCTACATAGATGGTGTAATAGTTAGCTTACCTCTAGTATGGTCAAACCCAAAAGTGTACAGTACCAACAGAGCTACATAGATGGTGTAATAGTTAGCCTCTAGTATGGTCAAACCAAAAGTGTACAGTACCAACAGAGCTACATAGATGGTGTAATAGTTAGCTTACCTCTAGTATGGTCAAACCAAAAGTGTACAGTACCAACAGAGCTACATAGATGGTGTAATAGTTAGCCTCTAGTATGGTCAAACCAAAAGTGTACAGTACCAACAGAGCTACATAGATGGTGTAATAGTTAGCCTCTAGTAGGGTCAAACCAAAAGTGTACAGTACCAACAGAGCTACATAGATGGTGTAATAGTTAGCCTCTAGTAGGGTCAAACCAAAAGTGTACAGTACCGACAGAGCTACATAGATGGTGTAATAGTTAGCATGCTTGCCTCTAGTATGGTCAAACCAAAAGTGTACAGTACCAACAGAGCTACATAGATGGTGTAATAGTTAGCTTACCTCTAGTATGGACAAACCAAAAGTGTACAGTACCAACAGAGCTACATAGATGGTGTAATAGTTAGCCTCTAGTATGGTCAAACCAAAAGTGTACAGTACCAACAGAGCTACATAGATGGTGTAATAGTTAGCCTCTAGTATGGTCAAACCAAAAGTGTACAGTACCAACAGAGCTACATAGATGGTGTAATAGTTAGCCTCTAGTATGGTCAAACCAAAAGTGTACAGTACCAACAGAGCTACATAGATGGTGTAATAGTTAGCCTCTAGTATGGTCAAACCAAAAGTGTACAGTACCAACAGAGCTACATAGATGGTGTAATAGTTAGCATGCTTGCCTCTAGTATGGTCAAACCAAAAGTGTACAGTACCAACAGAGCTACATAGATGGTGTAATAGTTAGCTTACCTCTAGTATGGTCAAACCAAAAGTGTACAGTACCAACAGAGCTACATAGATGGTGTAATAGTTAGCCTCTAGTATGGTCAAACCAAAAGTGTACAGTACCAACAGAGCTACATAGATGGTGTAATAGTTAGCCTCTAGTATGGTCAAACCAAAAGTGTACAGTACCAACAGAGCTACATAGATGGTGTAATAGTTAGCCTCTAGTATGGTCAAACCAAAAGTGTACAGTACCAACAGAGCTACATAGATGGTGTAATAGTTAGCTTACCTCTAGTATGGTCAAACCAAAAGTGTACAGTACCAACAGAGCTACATAGATGGTGTAATAGTTAGCATGCTTGCCTCTAGTATGGTCAAACCAAAAGTGTACAGTACCAACAGAGCTACATAGATGGTGTAATAGTTAGCCTCTAGTATGGTCAAACCAAAAGTGTACAGTACCAACAGAGCTACATAGATGGTGTAATAGTTAGCCTCTAGTATGGTCAAACCAAAAGTGTACAGTACCAATAGAGCTACATAGATGGTGTAATAGTTAGCCTCTAGTATGGTCAAACCAAAAGTGTACAGTACCAACAGAGCTACATAGATGGTGTAATAGTTAGCCTCTAGTATGGTCAAACCAAAAGTGTACAGTACCAACAGAGCTACATAGATGGTGTAAGTTAGCTTACCTCTAGTATGGTCAAACCAAAAGTGTACAGTACCAACAGAGCTACATAGATGGTGTAATAGTTAGCCTCTAGTATGGTCAAACCAAAAGTGTACAGTACCAACAGAGCTACATAGATGGTGTAATAGTTAGCTTACATCTAGTATGGTCAAACCAAAAGTGTACAGTACCAACAGAGCTACATAGATGGTGTAATAGTTAGCCTCTAGTATGGTCAAACCAAAAGTGTACAGTACCAACAGAGCTACATAGATGGTGTAATAGTTAGCATGCTTGCCTCTAGTAGGGTCAAACCAAAAGTGTACAGTACCAACAGAGCTACATAGATGGTGTAATAGTTAGCCTCTAGTATGGTCAAACCAAAAGTGTACAGTACCAACAGAGCTACATAGATGGTGTAATAGTTAGCCTCTAGTATGGTCAAACCAAAAGTGTACAGTACCAACAGAGCTACATAGATGGTGTAATAGTTAGCTTACCTCTAGTATGGTCAAACCAAAAGTGTACAGTACCAACAGAGCTACATAGATGGTGTAATAGTTAGCCTCTAGTATGGTCAAACCAAAAGTGTACAGTACCAACAGAGCTACATAGATGGTGTAATAGTTAGCTTACCTCTAGTATGGTCAAACCAAAAGTGTATAGTACCAACAGAGCTACATAGATGGTGTAATAGTTAGCCTCTAGTATGGTCAAACCAAAAGTGTACAGTACCAACAGAGCTACATAGATGGTGTAATAGTTAGCTTACCTCTAGTATGGTCAAACCAAAAGTGTACAGTACCAACAGAGCTACATAGATGGTGTAATAGTTAGCCTCTAGTATGGTCAAACCAAAAGTGTACAGTACCAACAGAGCTACATAGATGGTGTAATAGTTAGCTTACCTCTAGTATGGTCAAACCAAAAGTGTACAGTACCAACAGAGCTACATAGATGGTGTAATAGTTAGCTTACCTCTAGTATGGTCAAACCAAAAGTGTACAGTACCAACAGAGCTACATAGATGGTGTAATAGTTAGCCTCTAGTATGGTCAAACCAAAAGTGTACAGTACCAACAGAGCTACATAGATGGTGTAATAGTTAGCTTACATCTAGTATGGTCAAACCAAAAGTGTACAGTACCAACAGAGCTACATAGATGGTGTAATAGTTAGCCTCTAGTATGGTCAAACCAAAAGTGTACAGTACCAACAGAGCTACATAGATGGTGTAATAGTTAGCATGCTTGCCTCTAGTAGGGTCAAACCAAAAGTGTACAGTACCAACAGAGCTACATAGATGGTGTAATAGTTAGCCTCTAGTATGGTCAAACCAAAAGTGTACAGTACCAACAGAGCTACATAGATGGTGTAATAGTTAGCCTCTAGTATGGTCAAACCAAAAGTGTACAGTACCAACAGAGCTACATAGATGGTGTAATAGTTAGCTTACCTCTAGTATGGTCAAACCAAAAGTGTACAGTACCAACAGAGCTACATAGATGGTGTAATAGTTAGCCTCTAGTATGGTCAAACCAAAAGTGTACAGTACCAACAGAGCTACATAGATGGTGTAATAGTTAGCTTACCTCTAGTATGGTCAAACCAAAAGTGTATAGTACCAACAGAGCTACATAGATGGTGTAATAGTTAGCCTCTAGTATGGTCAAACCAAAAGTGTACAGTACCAACAGAGCTACATAGATGGTGTAATAGTTAGCTTACCTCTAGTATGGTCAAACCAAAAGTGTACAGTACCAACAGAGCTACATAGATGGTGTAATAGTTAGCCTCTAGTATGGTCAAACCAAAAGTGTACAGTACCAACAGAGCTACATAGATGGTGTAATAGTTAGCTTACCTCTAGTATGGTCAAACCAAAAGTGTACAGTACCAACAGAGCTACATAGATGGTGTAATAGTTAGCTTACCTCTAGTATGGTCAAACCAAAAGTGTACAGTACCAACAGAGCTACATAGATGGTGTAATAGTTAGCCTCTAGTATGGTCAAACCAAAAGTGTACAGTACCAACAGAGCTACATAGATGGTGTAATAGTTAGCTTACCTCTAGTATGGTCAAACCAAAAGTGTATAGTACCAACAGAGCTACATAGATGGTGTAATAGTTAGCCTCTAGTATGGTCAAACCAAAAGTGTACAGTACCAACAGAGCTACATAGATGGTGTAATAGTTAGCTTACCTCTAGTATGGTCAAACCAAAAGTGTACAGTACCAACAGAGCTACATAGATGGTGTAATAGTTAGCCTCTAGTATGGTCAAACCAAAAGTGTACAGTACCAACAGAGCTACATAGATGGTGTAATAGTTAGCTTACCTCTAGTATGGTCAAACCAAAAGTGTACAGTACCAACAGAGCTACATAGATGGTGTAATAGTTAGCCTCTAGTATGGTCAAACCAAAAGTGTACAGTACCAACAGAGCTACATAGATGGTGTAATAGTTAGCATGCTTGCCTCTAGTATGGTCAAACCAAAAGTGTACAGTACCAACAGAGCTACATAGATGGTGTAATAGTTAGCTTACCTCTAGTATGGTCAAACCAAAAGTGTACAGTACCAACAGAGCTACATAGATGGTGTAATAGTTAGCCTCTAGTATGGTCAAACCAAAAGTGTACAGTACCAACAGAGCTACATAGATGGTGTAATAGTTAGCCTCTAGTATGGTCAAACCAAAAGTGTACAGTACCAACAGAGCTACATAGATGGTGTAATAGTTAGCATGATTGCCTCTAGTATGGTCAAACCAAAAGTGTACAGTACCAACAGAGCTACATAGATGGTGTAATAGTTAGCTTACCTCTAGTATGGTCAAACCAAAAGTGTACAGTACCAACAGAGCTACATAGATGGTGTAATAGTTAGCATGCTTACCTCTAGTATGGTCAAACCAAAGGTGTACAGTACCAACAGAGCTACATAGATGGTGTAATAGTTAGCCTCTAGTATGGTCAAACCAAAAGTGTACAGTACCAACAGAGCTACATAGATGGTGTAATAGTTAGCCTCTAGTATGGTCAAACCAAAAGTGTACAGTACCAACAGAGCTACATAGATGGTGTAATAGTTAGCCTCTAGTATGGTCAAACCAAAAGTGTACAGTACCAACAGAGCTACATAGATGGTGTAATAGTTAGCCTCTAGTATGGTCAAACCAAAAGTGTACAGTACCAACAGAGCTACATAGATGGTGTAATTTAGCTTACCTCTAGTATGGTCAAACCAAAAGTGTACAGTACCAACAGAGCTACATAGATGGTGTAATAGTTAGCCTCTAGTATGGTCAAACCAAAAGTGTACAGTACCAACAGAGCTACATAGATGGTGTAATAGTTAGCTTACATCTAGTATGGTCAAACCAAAAGTGTACAGTACCAACAGAGCTACATAGATGGTGTAATAGTTAGCCTCTAGTATGGTCAAACCAAAAGTGTACAGTACCAACAGAGCTACATAGATGGTGTAATAGTTAGCATGCTTGCCTCTAGTAGGGTCAAACCAAAAGTGTACAGTACCAACAGAGCTACATAGATGGTGTAATAGTTAGCCTCTAGTATGGTCAAACCAAAAGTGTACAGTACCAACAGAGCTACATAGATGGTGTAATAGTTAGCCTCTAGTATGGTCAAACCAAAAGTGTACAGTACCAACAGAGCTACATAGATGGTGTAATAGTTAGCTTACCTCTAGTATGGTCAAACCAAAAGTGTACAGTACCAACAGAGCTACATAGATGGTGTAATAGTTAGCCTCTAGTATGGTCAAACCAAAAGTGTACAGTACCAACAGAGCTACATAGATGGTGTAATAGTTAGCTTACCTCTAGTATGGTCAAACCAAAAGTGTATAGTACCAACAGAGCTACATAGATGGTGTAATAGTTAGCCTCTAGTATGGTCAAACCAAAAGTGTACAGTACCAACAGAGCTACATAGATGGTGTAATAGTTAGCCTCTAGTATGGTCAAACCAAAAGTGTACAGTACCAACAGAGCTACATAGATGGTGTAATAGTTAGCTTACCTCTAGTATGGTCAAACCAAAAGTGTACAGTACCAACAGAGCTACATAGATGGTGTAATAGTTAGCCTCTAGTATGGTCAAACCAAAAGTGTACAGTACCAACAGAGCTACATAGATGGTGTAATAGTTAGCTTACCTCTAGTATGGTCAAACCAAAAGTGTACAGTACCAACAGAGCTACATAGATGGTGTAATAGTTAGCCTCTAGTATGGTCAAACCAAAAGTGTACAGTACCAACAGAGCTACATAGATGGTGTAATAGTTAGCCTCTAGTATGGTCAAACCAAAAGTGTACAGTACCAACAGAGCTACATAGATGGTGTAATAGTTAGCTTACCTCTAGTATGGTCAAACCAAAAGTGTACAGTACCAACAGAGCTACATAGATGGTGTAATAGTTAGCATGGTTGCCTCTAGTATGGTCAAACCAAAAGTGTACAGTACCAACAGAGCTACATAGATGGTGTAATAGTTAGCCTCTAGTATGGTCAAACCAAAAGTGTACAGTACCAACAGAGCTACATAGATGGTGTAATAGTTAGCCTCTAGTATGGTCAAACCAAAAGTGTACAGTACCAACAGAGCTACATAGATGGTGTAATAGTTAGCCTCTAGTATGGTCAAACCAAAAGTGTACAGTACCAACAGAGCTACATAGATGGTGTAATAGTTAGCCTCTAGTATGGTCAAACCAAAAGTGTACAGTACCAACAGAGCTACATAGATGGTGTAAGTTAGCTTACCTCTAGTATGGTCAAACCAAAAGTGTACAGTACCAACAGAGCTACATAGATGGTGTAATAGTTAGCCTCTAGTATGGTCAAACCAAAAGTGTACAGTACCAACAGAGCTACATAGATGGTGTAATAGTTAGCTTACATCTAGTATGGTCAAACCAAAAGTGTACAGTACCAACAGAGCTACATAGATGGTGTAATAGTTAGCCTCTAGTATGGTCAAACCAAAAGTGTACAGTACCAACAGAGCTACATAGATGGTGTAATAATTAGCTTACCTCTAGTATGGTCAAACCAAAAGTGTACAGTACCAACAGAGCTACATAGATGGTGTAATAGTTAGCCTCTAGTATGGTCAAACCAAAAGTGTACAGTACCAACAGAGCTACATAGATGGTGTAATAGTTAGCCTCTAGTATGGTCAAACCAAAAGTGTACAGTACCAACAGAGCTACATAGATGGTGTAATAGTTAGCCTCTAGTATGGTCAAACCAAAAGTGTACAGTACCAACAGAGCTACATAGATGGTGTAATAGTTAGCTTACCTCTAGTATGGTCAAACCAAAAGTGTACAGTACCAACAGAGCTACATAGATGGTGTAATAGTTAGCCTCTAGTATGGTCAAACCAAAAGTGTACAGTACCAACAGAGCTACATAGATGGTGTAATAGTTAGCCTCTAGTAGGGTCAAACCAAAAGTGTACAGTACCAACAGAGCTACATAGATGGTGTAATAGTTAGCCTCTAGTAGGGTCAAACCAAAAGTGTACAGTACCAACAGAGCTACATAGATGGTGTAATAGTTAGCATGCTTGCCTCTAGTATGGTCAAACCAAAAGTGTACAGTACCAACAGAGCTACATAGATGGTGTAATAGTTAGCTTACCTCTAGTATGGACAAACCAAAAGTGTACAGTACCAACAGAGCTACATAGATGGTGTAATAGTTAGCCTCTAGTATGGTCAAACCAAAAGTGTACAGTACCAACAGAGCTACATAGATGGTGTAATAGTTAGCCTCTAGTATGGTCAAACCAAAAGTGTACAGTACCAACAGAGCTACATAGATGGTGTAATAGTTAGCATGCTTACCTCTAGTATGGTCAAACCAAAAGTGTACAGTACCAACAGAGCTACATAGATGGTGTAATAGTTAGCCTCTAGTATGGTCAAACCAAAAGTGTACAGTACCAACAGAGCTACATAGATGGTGTAATAGTTAGCTTACCTCTAGTATGGTCAAACCAAAAGTGTACAGTACCAACAGAGCTACATAGATGGTGTAATAGTTAGCCTCTAGTATGGTCAAACCAAAAGTGTACAGTACCAACAGAGCTACATAGATGGTGTAATAGTTAGCCTCTAGTAGGGTCAAACCAAAAGTGTACAGTACCAACAGAGCTACATAGATGGTGTAATAGTTAGCCTCTAGTAGGGTCAAACCAAAAGTGTACAGTACCAACAGAGCTACATAGATGGTGTAATAGTTAGCATGCTTGCCTCTAGTATGGTCAAACCAAAAGTGTACAGTACCAACAGAGCTACATAGATGGTGTAATAGTTAGCTTACCTCTAGTATGGACAAACCAAAAGTGTACAGTACCAACAGAGCTACATAGATGGTGTAATAGTTAGCATCTAGTATGGTCAAACCAAAAGTGTACAGTACCAACAGAGCTACATAGATGGTGTAATAGTTAGCCTCTAGTATGGTCAAACCAAAAGTGTACAGTACCAACAGAGCTACATAGATGGTGTAATAGTTAGCATGCTTACCTCTAGTATGGTCAAACCAAAAGTGTACAGTACCAACAGAGCTACATAGATGGTGTAATAGTTAGCCTCTAGTATGGTCAAACCAAAAGTGTACAGTACCAACAGAGCTACATAGATGGTGTAATAGTTAGCTTACCTCTAGTATGGTCAAACCAAAAGTGTACAGTACCAACAGAGCTACATAGATGGTGTAATAGTTAGCCTCTAGTATGGTCAAACCAAAAGTGTACAGTACCAACAGAGCTACATAGATGGTGTAATAGTTAGCCTCTAGTATGGTCAAACCAAAAGTGTACAGTACCAACAGAGCTACATAGATGGTGTAATAGTTAGCATGCTTGCCTCTAGCAGGGTCAAACCAAAAGTGTACAGTACCAACAGAGCTACATAGATGGTGTAATAGTTAGCATGCTTACCTCTAGTAGGGTCAAACCAAAAGTGTACAGTACCAACAGAGCTACATAGATGGTGTAATAGTTAGCATGCTTGCCCCTAGTATGGTCAAACCAAAAGTGTACAGTACCAACAGAGCTACATAGATGGTGTAATAGTTAGCATGCTAGCCTCTAGTATGGTGAAACCAAAAGTGTACAGTACCAACAGAGCTACATAGATGGTGTAATAGTTAGCCTCTAGTATGGTCAAACCAAAAGTGTACAGTACCAACAGAGCTACATAGATGGTGTAATAGTTAGCCTCTAGTATGGTCAAACCAAAAGTGTACAGTACCAACAGAGCTACATAGATGGTGTAATAGTTAGCCTCTAGTATGGTCAAACCAAAAGTGTACAGTACCAACAGAGCTACATAGATGGTGTAATAGTTAGCCTCTAGTATGGTCAAACCAAAAGTGTACAGTACCAACAGAGCTACATAGATGGTGTAATAGTTAGCCTCTAGTATGGTCAAACCAAAAGTGTACAGTACCAACAGAGCTACATAGATGGTGTAATAGTTAGCCTCTAGTATGGTCAAACCAAAAGTGTACAGTACCAACAGAGCTACATAGATGGTGTAATAGTTAGCCTCTAGTATGGTCAAACCAAAAGTGTACAGTACCAACAGAGCTACATAGATGGTGTAATAGTTAGCCTCTAGTATGGTCAAACCAAAAGTGTACAGTACCAACAGAGCTACATAGATGGTGTAATAGTTAGCCTCTAGTATGGTCAAACCAAAAGCTATAACATTGTTATTTGCTGTTTCTCCGTTAAGCACACAACATTAAGAGGAAACTCTGGTTGACTCAGAATAAGGATAATATGTCCGAGTGGAGCGATATGTGTACCTGTGGACGGTTGTTTCAATGAGCTAGCACTATACAAATCTCAATTTAATGTCAAGCCCTTGAATTATTAATGCCACTTTCAGTAATTATCAACCAGTATTACTAAAGTTGTCAGTTCGAACCCCATTCATGGCGAGGGATACTCGATACAACATTATGTGATAAAGTTTGTCAGTGACTTGCAACAGGTCGGTGGTTTTCTCCGGATACTCCGGTTTCCTCCACCAATAAAACTGACTGCCACGATAGCACTGAAATATTGTTATAAGTGGTGCTAAGCATCATAAATCTAAACCCAATCAATTAGGATTAGAGAAGAAGAAAGAAATTTCTACTTCACATCAATAAGAACCTAGTTATAACTTTCTAAAATACTGTCTGATCTTGTTCATGAGAAAGTTTATCAGCATTATATCATAACGTCTGATACAAAGACCAAACAAAGTAATGAATATTTTCAACGAACTAGAACCTGACTAAAAGTCCAGTAATATTTACTAAAATAACTTTATAAATGAAAACAGAAAAATCAAATATAATCTGAGACCATCAATGCCCATACAAGTAGGAAAATAAGTTCCTTGATTAAGAAGTTAAGATAACAGATGTATTCAGAAGCTGTAAATCGAAGCACAGACAATACAATGGCCAAAAGAAAAAGGGCAAACAATGATCTACAAAACACTACATAGAAAACTAAAGATTTAGCGACACAAACCTCCAAAGAACCTGGGTATACCCAGGTGCTCCGGAAGGGTAAGCATTTCTTGCTCCACTAGTTGCAGGGAACCCATAATATATATTGTATATATCACATGTACAATACATTATTGTGCATTTTAGCTTGCATTGATATTTTCTTGCTTCAACTTATCTTTTGCTTGTCTGTTTGTCACAATTCTGTTGTATTAATGGCAATGACATTTTTGAATTTGAATTTAGTAATAAAAGATCATTTAAATACATTTTTATTTTGATTCTGTGGTATCACTTGATGGTGGAAGTTTATCTTTCTGTTCCTCATACATTTTCAACACATGTTCTGTGGCAGAGGTATCTTGTACAAATCTAGACAGTTCTTCATCAGGAAATATTTTTGTATTAATTTTGGGATCTTTGAACAGAAACGGATGCCATATTCCTTGAATACTTGGATTGTCTGTATGCCAATGTTTACGGAATCGTACAATTTGTGTTCCTGATCGTGTTCTGAAATGTTCAACCCATTTACATATTTGTTCTTTGTTCATATTCTCTATACAAAACTTCTCTTTGTATCCAGTTACTGAAAGAAGACAGAATTAAATTGATTGGTACATTGGTATGTAGAATTTAATATAAATTGATTGGTATGTAAAATTTAATATAAATTGATTGGTATGTAGAATTTAATATAAATTGATTGGTATGTAGAATTTAATATAAATTGATTGGTATGTAAAATTTAATATAAATTGATTGGTATGTAAAATTTAATATAAATTGATTGGTATGTAGAATTTAATATAAATTGATTGGTATGTAGAATTTAATATAAATTGATTGGTATGTAGAATTTAATATAAATTGATTGGTATGTAAAATTTAATATAAATTGATTGGTATGTAAAATTTAATATAAATTGATTGGTATGTAGAATTTAATATAAATTGATTGGTATGTAAAACTTAATATAAATTGATTGGTATGTAAAATTTAATATAAATTGATTGGTATGTAAAATTTAATATAAATTGATTGGTATGTAAAATTTAATATAAATTGATTGGTATGTAAAATTTAATATAAATTGATTGGTATGTAGAATTTGATATAAATTGATTGGTATGTAGAATTTAATATAAATTGATTGGTATGTAAAATTTAATATAAATTTATGATTGTCTATGGTTCACATAAATTGCATTTTTACCATTCATCTATACGACAGGAATATAGCATTCTTCTTGTCCTTTTGTCTGTCCATCATGGACACAAAGAACACTGCTGAATCTATTAGATTGAAAAACGGAAGAATGTGTCCATATGACCTGATGCCCAGCTACAGTGTATAGTAAACAGACCATAACTTGGTAACAGCAAAAGGCATAATAGCCAAAATTGAAATATATTGTCATCAAAAACATTGTGTATTAACTTCAAAACATTTTGTAAACAAAAAGTAAGAACATGAAAACCACAAATTTGCAATATTTCAATAACTTAAAGGGCATAACTACATAATCAAGGATTAATAGTTAAATTGTTTATTGGGGTAAAAAATATTGCTTAAAATTTCAAAACATTTGGCCATTGGAAACTAAAAGTTAGAGCATGGAAACTTATGATTCATGTATAAATTTTAAATGATTTGCTTAAGGTTAGAGCATGGAAATTTATGATTCATGTATAAATTTCAAATGATTTGCTTAAGGGGGAGGGGGGCTTAACTTATTGAACAGGAACAAGAGAAATTTGTATTTTTTGGAAACCAATGGGCAAAACATTTGTGACTCCAGAACATGAAATGTGTATATGTCAAATGGGAAAATTGTTAATATCTGAAATCAAACTTGACAAGCCTTTCATACTCCCTGACATTGTGTATAAATGTTAAATAGTTTGCTTTAGGGGGACGTAATCTATTGAATGGAACCTAAAATAAATTGGTATTTATGGCAAATCAAGGGCCATAACTACAGAATTGAAAAAAGTGTAAATGGCAGAAATCCTAGATGGCATGTCTTTTATGGTCCCTGACCTTGCATATACATTTCAAATGATGTGCTGCAGGAGAACAGAAGTTATTGAGTGGAAACCAATGCAACACAGACATGGGTAAAATTGATAAGGCCCTGGCAGCTAACATCTGGGTTTAATAAAAAAAAGATCATGAATATTCCTTTGGTGATTCGCTTTTATTGTTGAGTATTTTTACTGGTTTGTTAAATCAATACTTTTTAGCAAAAATTGGAAGCTTTTGAGAATTACATTTTCAGGATTTTATAACAATATATTATATTTGGTATTTTTTTCCTTTTTAATCTTATTGTTGCTGATAAATTCCAGTAAAAACTTCTGATGCCAAAAATGTGGAAATTTGATAATTATAAGTACAATTTTCGTGACATTTGCTTATACATAGAAAACGGCCGATATTATTTGAACAAACATTTGTCACAACGATCCCTTTTACACATAGGTACATTTAAGGTTGGGTTTGTTGGATAGTTCAAAGATGAGTGGAACTTACCATAGAATGGGAAACTGAATTGATAGAGTTTGAATGAATACAAATAAATCTTGTTCTAATTCACATGCAAAGTTACTACAAATTCAGTGTGGACTGATTGGAACACAATGGCAATTCAAAAATGTGTACTTTTTTAGTCTTTGCTTTTTCTCCTTAATGCTGCATGCTTAGCAACAAATACAAATTTTATAGTCTTTTGTTTGACCCGACTAAGGCTCAAACCCACGATCTATCACATTTGAGCAAGAATGCTAACAATTACACCACCGATGCAGTTTTCTGAAATTGACATTTACACAAAAAGGTCATTTTTAGTTACCATGGTTTCTCGTAAAAGAGTTACAGCACCATGATATTTTAAACCTATAGACTGCTATTTCGTACATGCCTAAATTAGAGCACTACGATCATGTTATGGTCTATTTTATATTTGTTAAAAAAAAAATATGTCAATTTAGTCATGTTTTTAAACAGGGCTCCAACATCATTTTCAAAAGAATTGTAGGTGAAATCAAAAAAGTTCATTACAACATAACTAAATATTATAGTTGTCAGTGTACCTGTTGAAGTTTGTAGTTAAAAATACAATAGTTTTTGAAATTATCTCTGGTTTGGGTATTTTTGCATAAAATGAGGAATGCTTTTTTTTCAATTACAATGCTTTTCTAAAGAGTTCTGGTATGTTAATTTGTTATGCACCAAGTGTAATATTTAGCAGCAGGAGTTTATCTACTAGATTAACATGACAGATGCCACTAGTGGAGCAGGAACTGCTTACCCTTCTGGAGCACCTGAGTTCACCCCCAGTTTTTAGTGGGGTTATGTTACTGGATCTAATTCTTTAGTTTTATGTGTAATGTTTTGTAGATCGTTGTATGTCCTTTTATCCATTGTGTTGTCTGTCCTTCTTCGATTTACTTTCTGATTACCCATTTGGTATCTTCAAACTCTTCTTCATTATGTACTTCATAAAACAAATGTAAAAGATCAAATTTAATATATGTCATTAAATGTTTGAGTTAATCTTTTGAGAAAAATTGCACTAAATAATATATGTGCATCTATACATATTACTCACAATAGTCTGCATATAAGTAAGCAGGCTGCCATCTCTTTGGCTGAAGATATACAACAATACCAGGATTGTCCTTTGTAAAGTCTAACAAGTGGTTCTCAACAAAATCCCTAAAATAAAATAAAATATATAGCACATTCTACAATACCGTGGCGTATCAAATATGGAAATGATTTTTATATATTATACATGTTGCTAAATAAAATACAAATATGTTAGTAATTTTGTTGCGTTATCCACTATACATATAGGTTTGGTTTTATGATGTTTAATGCCACTTTCAACAATATTTCAGTTATATCGTGGCGGTCAGGTTTATTGGTGGAGGAAACCGGAGGACTCGGAGAAAACCACTGCCCTTCCGCAAGTCACTGACAAACTGTATCACATAAATATTGTATTCCTCGCCCTGAGCGGGAGTTGAACCCACAACATCAGTGGTGATAGGCATACGTACAAACAATGTAGTTGTGAATCCAACTACCATACGATCACAGCCACAACACTATATATATACATGTAGGAGGGACATAGAAAGCATAATTAGTAGTAACTGTGACAAGTTATATGATGCTAGGCTCCTAACTCCAATAGCAGAAATGTGACATTTTCTTCTGTGTCATGTGTAAGAATTCAGATTTTTTTTACATCTGTAATATTTTTCACTTCAAAAATTATTTTATTATTATTCTGTAAGAAATAAAAATTGTAATAAGTTAAAGTTATGTCTCGATAAGAGATAAAGCGGAAAATATGTTCTATTGCCAACCAAACAGGTAAGGTCATGTGACCCTATGACACAATGACGAAAATGCCTATAGAGCAATACATGTATTGATTAATCAAATTAAGATGAGACTAGTGACAGGAATTGTTTTGGTTTAGCTCAGATATTGTTATTTCTTTGTGTTTACAAACACAACATGTAGTTTCTTTCTTCAATTAAGGGATAATCAGTAATGTATTATGTTTACATAGAGTAGCATCAGAAACATGTGGGTCTAAATGATTAATTAGAAGAAAAGTTTTCTTATTTACTCTAGATTTCATTATATGTCATTAGTTAAACAATTGCTAAAGGTGTTTTGCAAATATGCCATTTTCGTGTCCACCTTGATACGAACATAACTGAACTCTCAGACTAGATACAAAAAAGGCATCTTGAATCGTTCAATCGTGTATATTTTCTTATGTGCTATTAACACTTAAAAAATTAACTTTGCATAATTTTGGAGTGAATGTTGTTTAACGCCAACTCAGCAATTTTTCAGCTATGTCAGGGCAAGAAGAAGTTAATATTCAATGAGATGATGATGAGGTCCGCTATGTATTAAACCAACACACTTAGTTGGATTTTTTTTATAGTGCTAGCTCACTGATCGAGACAACAGTCTTGCAGATAGACATGTCGCCCCACTCGGACACATCATCCTGATTCCAAGTCAACCAGTCTTTGCTTTTTCTCCTTAATGCTGTGTGCTTAGTGGAGAAGCAACAAATACCAATTTCAATGTCTTTGGTTTGACACGATCGGGGTTCAAAGGCATGATCTACCACACTCTTAAGATGGCCACCAACCATGTAATGAGTTGATTTTCAGCTCTGCAGATTTTGGCTTTTTAAAGCTGTTTTTTGCTGGATCATATACAGGAAATTTACATCATCATGTTCAGAAACTAGTGGACTTTATATGCATATAATTTTCATGCCATTTCACTGAAAGATGGACTTAGAATAGTTAAAGAAAACATTTTTGGATCAGAAGGATTTTCAATTATTGATTTTTGTGAGCTGTATTTTCTATATTACAACCATGCCTGTGGACAATAATCAGAAAGGTGTGAAAAATGTACAAACACTGTTGGCACCCAAAAAGCCTGGGGCTATTGATAAAGACTCTGCTAAAGAAAAACCACCAAAGCAGAACAAACGATCTCATTCAGATGTGGCAAATGAAAGTGCAGAAGGAGTTGATATGATAGGCATTCAATCTGACTTGAGTGAAATTAAACAATCCCTTCGGGGTACAGTTACCAAGTCAGATCTTAAAGGTGCAATGGACAATTTAGTACAACAAAAGGATTTAAAAGTTCTCGTCACTGATATTGTTCAGAAATTATTGACTAATTTTGAGGAAAAGATCACTAAAAAGATAGAGCATGTAATATGGGAAAGAACTGGAAAACTGCAAGATCAGTTAGACTCTTTGATGATTGAAAATGAGAATATCAGGGAGCGTATCAGGGCTAAAGATAAGATCATCGAGTCCTTAGAGGAAAGAGTACAGGACAATACTAATAGATCCATTGAAGCCTTAAAGTTAGCCAACTATAATGAACAGTATAGTCGAAAACACAACATTCGAATGGTTAACTTTCCAGAGAAAAAAGGTGAAATCTTGAGAGATGAGTTCGTTAATTTGGTTAAGACTGAACTGAAAGTAGAAATACAACCCAGTGATGTGCAAGCCATCCATAGAATACCTGGAAAAGACGGTTTCCAGAAGCCGGTTATTGTGAAAGTGCGTAATACTGATGTGAAAATACAAATTATGCGACAGAAGAAAAACCTTACAAAAGATGTGAAATTCCACGATGACATTACTCAACGTAACCTTGGACTTATGGCAAGATTGAAAAACACTGAAAAGTTTGAAAATGTTTGGTTCTATAACTGCAATGTGTATGCGAAACCAGAAGGTAAAAGTAGAATCAGATACGATCTTTTTGACAATATTGATGAGAAATTGAAAAAGAAGTTGAAAGAGGGCAATTAATGAACATGCATAATTAAAATTCTTTGCTTAAACTTTTTCTTAAACTGAAATATTAAAAATTATTTTTTCGTTCATTAAGGAAAATGTTTTTTTTTTTTTTTTTTTTTTGATAAATGCTATCAAGATCAAGATTTCATTGTTTAAAATCAACAACAACAAATATTAATAACAACAAAAGTTGAGTAGTTTTGATTCTTTTTTTTTTCTTTCTAACTATGAATTTTTACTTGAAAATATGAAATAAAAAAATCATTAATCAAACATGAAAACTTATATTCATAAATGGGAGATAACTCATAGTTATTTGAAAAATTATTGAATTCAATTAACATGTGATATGATTCTTATCTTTTAAAAAAAAATATATGCCATGCTGTTAAAAACAAAGATTGGTAAATGAATACTGGTCTTAAAAAAAACCGACATCTTATGTTTATATGTGTGTATGTTTGTGTACTTCTTATGTGTTACAATTGTATATTATTTTCATTAATTAACCTGTTCCTATGGTTTATAAAACTGCTTTTCTTTTATGATCATGGATGATAATGTAACAGTATTGTCAATGAATGTGAGGGGACTTTTTTCAAACTCAAAAAAGAGGGCAGATGTATTTGATTGGGCCAAAAGTAAACATGCATCCATTGTGTGTTTTCAGGAAACACACAGTAATAATAATATAGAAAAATATTGGGAGGATGAATGGGGAAATAAATGTGTTTTCAGTCACCATGACAGTAAAAGTGCAGGTGTTTGTGTTATGTTTAAAAAAGGTCTTGATTTTGTAATTCATAATTCTGAAATTGACAGAAATGGTCGTTACATTATTTTAGATATAACTATTCACACACAGAGACTCACTTTTGTTTGTTTATATGGTTATAATACAGATGAACCTTCACTATTTAATATTATATTGCAAAAAGTATTGACTTTTTCAAACACAAGTATTTTATTATGTGGTGATTGGAATGTTGTTTTAGATAGGTATATGGATACATATAATATCATACATAATAGAAATCCTTACTCCCGAAAAAAAATTGATGAAATTATTGAAGCTTTTGAACTTCTAGATCCTTGGCGCACACGTTATCCTGATGAAAGAAAATATACATGGCGTCAGTCCTCACCCATAAAGCAAAGTCGACTTGACTATTTTTTAGTTTCAGAAGACCTATACTCACTTATGAAGTATACTAAAATTATTCCAGGGTATAAAACAGACCACTCTGCTATTATTTTCACCTTCGCAACCAGTTTAGCCAAACGAGGGAAAGGGTACTGGAAATTTAATTCCCAGTTACTAAGAGATACAGATTATATAAAGAGAGTTAAAACATGTATTACGGAAACTATTTCCGAATATTATTTATCAGGTGATGTAGAAGATCATCTTAATGTAAGGTTTTCATGCAATGATCAAACTTTTTTTGAAATATTAAAAATGAAGATTAGATCTATTTCCATTACATATAGTATTAACAAATCTAGAGAAGAAAAGAGTCTATATCGTACACTTGAAAATGATATACAAAATTTAGAAAATATTATGAATTCCTCCCCAGATGATGTGACTCAAGCTTCCTTAGTACACAAACAATTAGAATTAGGGAATAAACGACAACAAAAGATTGAAGGAATACTCCTTAGATCACGGGCTAACTGGCATGAGAATGGTGAAAAGTGCTCAGAGTACTTTTGTAAACTAGAAAAGAAAAATTTTATAAAAAAGACTATCACTGAACTTATAGATGAAAATGGCCAACATATTACAGATCCATCAGAAATCCTTCTTGAACAACAACATTTTTATAAAACTCTATATTCAAGTAGGAATATCAATGATTATGACGAGTCATTCTTTAATCATGACATTAAACTTACAGAGGATCAAAAAGACCTATGTGAGGGAAACTTAACTTTCAAGGAATGTGCGGAGTCATTAAAATTTATGATAAATGGAAAAAGTCCTGGATCTGATGGATACACTGTTGATTTTTATAAGTTCTTTTGGAAAGATATTGGTCCATTTGTTTTTCGGTCTCTTTTCTATGGATACAATTCTGGTAAATTTTCAGAATTCCAATATCAAAGTGTTATTACCTGCATTCCTAAGGAAGGAAAAGACAGACAATATATTGGTAATTGGCGACCTATTAGTCTTTTAAATACTGATATCAAAATAGCTTCTGCAGCATTAGCTAACAGACTTAGACCCGTTTTACCTTTCATCATAAGTGATACACAAAAGGGCTTCATGAAAGACAGATTTATGGGTGAGAACACACGCCTTTTATATGATTTAATGCACTATCTTGAGGAAAATAATAAGACAGGCCTTTTATTACTTGTTGATTTTGAAAAGGCATTCGATTCAATCGAATGGTTATTTTTGAAAAAAGCATTAAATAGCTTCAATTTTGGACCCTCCTTATGTAAATGGTTTGAAACATTATATTCTAGTGCATCCAGCTGTGTTATTAATAATGGACACTTGTCCCACTTTTTTAATTTAGAAAGAGGCTGCCGACAAGGTGACCCTCTTTCTCCTTACCTATTTATTATTGGTGTTGAGTTATTATCTTTGAAATTGAAAAGAAACCCTGATATTCAGGGAATTACTATTAATGATGATGAAACACTATTGAGTCAGTATGCAGATGACACATTCTTAATTCTAGATGGGAGGGAAATATCCTTAAAGGAAACACTCTCATGTTTTGAATCATTTTACAAAGCCTCAGGGTTAAAAGTGAATGCTTCTAAAACAAAAGCAGTATGGGTGGGAAACAAAAAATATTCAGATCTTATTCTATGTCCTGAATCAAACCTTCATTGGTCACATTCAAATTTTAAACTTTTGGGGATTGAATTTTCTTTAGACTTGAACCGTATTACAGAAATTAATTTTTCAAAGAAGATTAAGGAGGTCTCTGCAATTTTAAAGAGCTGGCAACATAGAAAACTTACATTAATGGGGAAAATTACAGTTATAAAATCTCTTGCTCTCTCAAAATTAGTTCACTTACTGACTGCATTGCCAAACCTAACACAGTCTAGGTTAAATGAATTAACTTCATTATTTTATAACTTCATATGGAATAATAAACCAGATCGTGTTAAGCGTAATACATTGATTGGTGATATCACTCAAGGTGGGCTTAATATGATACATATCCATTCTTTTAATATATATCTAAAACTTAGTTGGATAAAAAGACTCCTGACTAATCCAGAGGGTAAATGGCAGAAGTTATTTTTAACTGACCTTAAACAGTATGGTGGTGAAAGAGTTTTATATCTACAGAAAGAAAAGCTTAGAGAAATTTCTGTTAGTTTAAAAAACCCTTTCTGGAGTGATGTTTTACTTTGTCTCAGTGAAGCAAAACCACATACTGATTCTTCTGTTAATGACACTTTATCATTAGATATTTTGAATTTTTCTTCTTTAGATGATTTTCCATATTACTTATTATGGAAAAACAGAGGTGTGCAGTTTGTGAGTGATCTTATTAATCATGAAAATAAGCAATTTTATAGTTTTGAGCAAATTCAAGAGAAATTAGAAACTAACAATTTCCTGATGTTTTATAGATTGATTGCTAGAATTCCGAAAGCTTTCAAAGATTGCTTAAAAGAAAACCTTTTAGATATTCATTTTGATACACATGATACAACTGATACTTTTGTAAAAAAAATTGTATCTAATAAAAAAGCTAAATTTATATACAGAAGTCTTATAGATAATATTGTCCAAAATCCAACTGACAAATTTTTGAAATGGGAAAAATTGTTGGATATAGAGATTACTGATTGGTCAGAATATTTTGTAATTATGAAAAGATCATGCAGAGACACCTATTTGAGAAACTTTCAGTTTAAATTTCTGCATAGGATTATAGCTACGAATTCATTTTTGTATAAAAATAAAATTAAAAGATACACACTTATGTACCTTTTGTAAAGCAAATGATGAAACCATTGAACATTTGTTCTTTGATTGTCCTATATCTTATCGATTGTGGCAATTTATTTCGAACAGATTTAAACTATATTTTGTTAATTTTGTTTTGAACAAAGAAAACATTTTCCTTGGCTGTAAAGATGAAAGTTTATTGCTGAATTTATTGATAATACTTACAAAAAACTATATTTACAAATGCAAACTCAATGAAGCAAAGCCAAATACAATTGAGTTAAAAAATAAGATTAAGAAGTATCAATCTTTTGATCAGTATATAGCAAAGAAAAATAATACGGTTCAAGCCTATGAAAAATTTTGGGCACCTATATATATCATCCTAAATTAAAAAGGTATTGTAAGGCAGTTGTATATGATGGGAACAAGAATACACTTTTCACAGTATTAGCAAATATTTGAAAAAATGTACAAGTTGTAACAGACAGAATGTAGAGAGTAAATGTGTGTATGAGAGATGGAGAGAGAGTCCACCTTTTCACTTTAATATTTAATTTTTTTTGTAACTCTTTTGAAATTTAATTTGTAAAAAATGAAATAGTCATTATTTTTTCACTGATTTCTTTTTAATACCCCTGTATACCCTAGTCAGGTGGTAATGTACAGGGGATTGTAAAATCCTGACTATTGAAAAATAAATAAAAGAAAAAAAAAAAATGTTATTAGCTTAACATTAAAAAAAAAAAAAAAAAAAAATGATCTACCACACTCGAGGGCAGCACGCTATCCATTACACCACTGATGTGGTTCATAATTTTGGATGTACGGTCTACCACTACCAGTACTCAGTATAAATAAAAAGTCTGTGCATGGTAATTTCAAGCAATTTATTACGATGAACCTTTAATAAGTCAAAGAATCGCTATAAATTTCTGTTGACAATAAGAATAATTATTTATTATTATCTATGCCCTTTTGTCGTTTTGACTTTTGCCTGTATTGGGGCTTTTTATGGCCTGACTGCAATTTACCTGACACCTCGACTTGCACCACTGGTCTTACAGAATGTTAGTCTTATTCTCTGTAACTGACAAACGTAACGACCTATTCCATTATTTGCTACATTTTTCACAAAAGTACTTGGCATCGACGACTTAGACATTTTGTTAACTATCGTGGTGTCCTTCAAAATGAAACCGGAAATGGAATATGTAAGTAAATAATGAAGTCAATATCGGTACGATTAGTATAATTTCCGAAATACGACTTCTCTAAATGTACCCTCAAATGATTAACAGCGTCTCTTGCAGTCCAGTGTATTCAATTACTATTATAAGAATGATATCTAAATTAATTATAAAGTATACAATGATAATGCATGCATCAAGACGTTGGAAACAGTGGCACAAGAAAGATAACTCTGAAGACAATCGTATATATCACTGAAGAACGTTTTGACCATATGTGCTTAATAAAATGGCATGGAATTACCCCTTCCTACCAACTTTCTGTTTACATATCTATTTCCAATAACAATTCTTTATAATTTCATTTCTTTCTCCTTTATTAAAAAAAATAACAACTCGAAATTATTATTTTCTACATTGCAATGTAAACCACAGGGGCTAGGTGCGTCCGGAAAAAAAAAAAAAAATAAAAAATACTATATAATACTACAAGGGGGCGAACTCACTTGCTCCCATTTTTTTAAGTCGTCGTGTTAAATTGATCGTAACTTCGGAACGCCTTAATATTTTCAAAAAATGTTTCAACCAGTCGAAAGTCAAGTAATTTTCCTTTCCAAAGAGACCCCAATTGTTAGTGTAGGCCTCCGAACTGCTGAGGTATCATACACGAACCAAAACAAAACGACGTGAAAATCCGAAGTCGTACAAACGCTGGGATGACCACTTCCCATCTGTGTACAGACTTTCCCATGCGTAAACGAGTCATTTTGACTAGCTAAATACTTTCATCCATTCAAATTATGATAAAATTTCTTACCTTACGCCAATTTATATGTCCTTTAAGTCTGTTTTTGAAAGAAATCCCATTTGCATCCTTGACAAACGCCATAGACGTGAAAATTGAGAGAGTTCTAACGGGCTTTTTGATTGGCTGAAACAGAGTGTTTCAGCCAATCAAGAGTGTTTCAGCCAATCAAAAAGCCCGTTAGAACTCTCTCAATTTTCACGTCTATGGCGTTTGTCAAGGATGCAAATGGGATTTCTTTCAAAAACAGACTTAAAGGACATATAAATTGACGTAAGGTAAGAAATTTTATCATAATTTGAATGGATGAAAGTATTTAGCTAGTCAAAATGACTCGTTTACGCATGGGAAAGTCTGTACACAGATGGGAAGTGGTCATCCCAGCGTTTGTACGACTTCGGATTTTCACGCCGTTTTGTTTTGGTTCGTGTATGATACCTCAGCAGTTCGGAGGCCTACACTAACAATTGGGGTCTCTTTGAAAAGGAAAATTACTTGACTTTCGACTGGTGGAAACATTTTTTGAAAATATTAAGGCGTTCCGAAGTTACGATCAATTTAACACGACGACTTAAAAAAAATGGGAGCAAGTGAGTTCGCCCCCTTGTAGTATTATATAGTATTTTTTTTTTTTTTTTTTTCGGACGCACCTAGCCCCTGTGATGTAAACAAGTTTGAAGAGGCACAAATTTGTGCATAGGAGCATGTTTTAATTACATTGCATATTATTTGTTTTTATTTAGCTATACTGGTGTCCTACACGATTTCCATTTCAGATTATGTTTGTGTCGTTTAGCAGCTACACAACGGGTATGACTAGTGGAACAGGAACTACTTACTAATAACCCGGAGCGTCTTCATGATTTTCTTGCAAACAGTTTTAGCAAATCCCCACTACGGGGTGTATGATATTGTCAGCCACGTAATTCTGTAATTCTATAAAATAAAACTTGTTGGTCTCCCGAAACGAAACAATGGTCTTGTTTTTCATTTCATTAAATGTTGCTGAACGTCAGAGTCTAAATTCCTAGTTTTCGTCTAAAACGTGATCAACTTCGACATTTATTATCGCACTATCGTTAATATTATTAACCCTTCTATTCCGTACAAATTTGTTCATGTCAGATCTAATTTGCTCCACGTTGGCATTGTCAAAATCGCCGATAATTGTTTTAAAAAAAGTGTCCCCACAGAGCCGAGAAATTAATCTACAAAATCTATGGGCAAAGGTCAATATAGAAATTAGAGAAGACAAAAATATTTCTCAAAAGTTAATAAAATGGGATCGAGGAGTATTGAGATACCCGTTGGTCCATTAATGACAATCATTTAAAATGTCATGATGTTTACAGATTCTAGATAATTTATAATTACCGCTTATATAGGCTTCATATGTCACCTTAACTCGAATAATACTGCGCCCTCTATCGGCACTATCGCTGAATGAATGCTTGAACTCTCCTTTTGATAAAAATGCGTCTGCTGCTCTCTGAACGAGAGAGCCAATCAGCGATGATTATTTGCCGAGTATGCACAAGGCGGTTCTTTCAATTTCCGGTAATGTTTACAAACAACAAGAAATGGAGATCGACAAGTTGATTAACGATGTTTAATTCATTATTTAGTTTTCCTACATTTCTTCTCTTTTCACCTTTTAGATTAGTAAGGTCAAACACGTGGGTACAATGAAAACATTTGACACCTGAACGCTCCATTGACCCATGTTTACAAACATTTCCTAAGCTCCTCCTCCTTTTAGTGCCAAAAGTCACCACGCGCAGTTTATACCCAGAATGCAATTGCTAATTTGAAGCTTCCGATTGACGCATTTTATCGAGAAAGTCGTTCAGGCGTTAATATCAATCGTAACTACTCGGCCATTCTCGCTACCCTGCAAATAACCTCGTACGTACATAGTAGAAATTCTTCTTAAATTGTTTGCCGGAAGCTAAGTTAAGTTAAGCCGCACAAAAATATAGTCCACGAAAATCCAATATGGAAGACATGCTAAGTAAAATCTAATTATGCAAAACTAATTAAAACTTTAATTGAAATATAGAAAATTGCTTAAAATATAACTTTATCAAACTTTCATGTAACTGACATGTGAAAAGTAGTGCGATTTATACGCCTAATGCATACGAGGTTATTTGCAGGGTAGCGAGAATGGCCGAGTATTTACGATTGGCGTTAATATAGCAAAGCGTAATATAACAACTGGATTATTCGGATTAATGTCACCTCTCATCTTAGTATAACACTGTAGTAAGCATGTCAATCAGAAGGTCTATTTGAACCCAAGAAGAACTAACTCTCTCTTGAAGAGATCGATAGGAGAGTATCGTGTTTAACGCAACTTTCAACAATATTTCGGTTATATCGTGTCGGTCAGTTTTATTGGTGGAGGAAACCGGAGAAAACAACCAACCTGTCGCAAGTAGCTGACAAACTTTATCACATAATATTGTATCGATAACACCTCGCCATGAGAGGGGTTCGAACTCACAACGTTAGTGGTGATAGGCACTGACTGCATAGGTAGTTGTAAATCCAACTACATGCTATAGCGACCACGAGATCTATTGAAGCACACAATAATATTCTTAACTATTAATAACAACTTCATTTCATATGTTGCAATCAAAACATCCGCCCACCCCAGTGCCACTTTCCTCTATCAGCGACAAGCTTAACGGAATTTACTACGAGTTATACGGCGGATATCTTATAAGTAATGGGAACTGTTTATCCTTCGCGAGCACATGGATTCACCCCTGTTTTTTGGTGGGTCTGTGTTGCTGAACTTTTAATTTTTCTGTGTTGCGTTTTTGCTTTGTTTTGTGTCTCTCTGTTCTGTGTCTTGTGTTCAATGTTGCCTGTGTCATTGGATTGTCAATTCTTGATTACCCCCAACGATTCCCTCTAACTTTTATTTTACATCTATATATTTAATTCATGTCAATTGGTAATTGGTAACTACCACATCTGTGTCTGTATATTATGAGATAGATAAATACTGTGTTTTCCTTTCTTACATCTTTTTTAAAGATTTTATAACAGATAGTTTTTTTTATATCTCAAAACGTGTTGTCACTCATTTATCAGCAACTGGTGCACTTTAAATATAGCCATGAAAACCATAATCTTTTTTCGCTGTATATTTTGGTGAAAGTTCACAGAGTTGCACAGTGCGTCCCCAAGCGGTGTATAGTGGTTGTCCTCGCAATGGGAGGGATTGTTATCACGTTATAATAAGGAATCTCTGACTGTGGGTCATAGTGAGTTGCACGCTAAAGACCTCTATTACAGATTCCGATAAAGGGGTAGGGACATTGTAGCCTCTACAAAAGGGGTAGGGACATTGTAGCCTCTACAAAAAAGTAGGGACATTGTAGCCTCTACAAAAGAGTAGGGGCATTGTAGCCTCTACAAAAGGGGTAGGGACATTGTAGTCACTACAAAAGGGGTAGAGACATTGTAGCCATTACAAAAGGGGTAGGGACATTGTAGCCTCTACAAAAGAGTAGGGACATTGTAGCCTCTACAAAAGGGGTAGGGACATTCCAGCCTCTACAAAAGGGGTAGGGACATTGTTGCCTCTACACAAGGGGTAGGGACATTGTAGCCACTACAAAAGAGTAGGGACATTGTAGCCTCTACAAAAGAGTAGGGACATTGTAGCCTCTACAAAAGGGGTAGGGACATTGTAGCCTCTACAAAAGAGTAGGGACATTGTAGCCTCTACAAAAGGGGTAGGGACATTGTAGTCACTACAAAAGGGGTAGAGACATTGTAGCCATTACAAAAGGAGTAGGGACATTGTAGCCTCTACAAAAGAGTAGGGACATTGTAGCCACTACAAAAGAGTAGGGACATTGTAGCCTCTACAAAAGAGTAGGGACATTGTAGCCTCTACAAAAGGGGTAGGGACATTGTAGTCACTAAAAAAGGGGTAGAGACATTGTAGCCTCTACAAAAGAGTAGGGACATTGTAGCCTCTACAAAAGAGTAGGGACATTGTAGCCACTACAAAAGAGTAGGGACATTGTAGCCTCTACAAAAGAGTAGGGACATTGTAGTCACTACAAAAGGGGTAGAGACATTGTAGCCATTACAAAAGGAGTAGGGACATTGTAGCCTCTACAAAAGAGTAGGGACATTGTAGCCACTACAAAAGAGTAGGGACATTGTAGCCTCTACAAAAGAGTAGGGACATTGTAGCCTCTACAAAAGGGGTAGGGACATTGTAGTCACTACAAAAGGGGTAGAGACATTGTAGCCTCTACAAAAGAGTAGGGACATTGTAGCCACTACAAAAGAGTAGGGACATTGTAGCCACTACAAAAGGAGTAGGGACATTGTAGCCTCTACAAAAGAGTAGGGACATTGTAGCCTCTACCAAAGGGGTAGGGACATTCCAGCCTCTACAAAAGGGGTAGGGACATTGTAGCCTCTACACAAGGGGTAGGGACAATGTAGCCACTACAAAAGAGTAGGGACATTGTAGCCTCTACAAAAGAGTAGGGACATTGTAGCCTCTACAAAAGGGGTAGGGACATTGTAGCCTCTACAAAAGAGTAGGGACATTGTAGCCTCTACAAAAGGGGTAGGGACATTGTAGTCACTACAAAAGGGGTAGAGACATTGTAGCCATTTCAAAAGGAGAAGGGACATTGTAGCCTCTACAAAAGAGTAGGGACATTGTAGCCACTACAAAAGAGTAGGGACATTGTAGCCTCTACAAAAGAGTAGGGACATTGTAGCCTCTACAAAAGGGGTAGGGACATTGTAGTCACTAAAAAAGGGGTAGAGACATTGTAGCCTCTACAAAAGAGTAGGGACATTGTAGCCTCTACAAAAGAGTAGGGACATTGTAGCCACTACAAAAGAGTAGGGACATTGTAGCCTCTACAAAAGAGTAGGGACATTGTAGTCACTACAAAAGGGGTAGAGACATTGTAGCCATTACAAAAGGAGTAGGGACATTGTAGCCTCTACAAAAGAGTAGGGACATTGTAGCCACTACAAAAGAGTAGGGACATTGTAGCCTCTACAAAAGAGTAGGGACATTGTAGCCTCTACAAAAGGGGTAGGGGCATTGTAGTCACTACAAAAGGGGTAGAGACATTGTAGCCTCTACAAAAGAGTAGGGACATTGTAGCCACTACAAAAGAGTAGGGACATTGTAGCCACTACAAAAGGAGTAGGGACATTGTAGCCTCTACAAAAGAGTAGGGACATTGTAGCCACTACAAAAGAGTAGGGACATTGTAGCCTCTACAAAAGAGTAGGGACATTGTAGCGTCTACAAAAGGGGTAGGGACATTGTAGTCACTACAAAAGGGGTAGAGACATTGTAGCCTCTACAAAAGAGTAGGGACATTGTAGCCTCTACAAAAGAGTAGGGACATTGTAGCCACTACAAAAGAGTAGGGACATTGTAGCCTCTACAAAAGAGTAGGGACATTGTAGCCACTACAAAAGAGTAGGGACATTGTAGCCTCTACAAAAGAGTAGGGACATTGTAGCCTCTACAAAAAAGTACGGACATTGTAGCCTCTACAAAAGAGTAGGGACATTGTAGCCTCTAAAAAAGGGGTAGGGACATTGTAGTCACTACAAAAGGGGTAGAGACATTGTAGCCATTACAAAAGGAGTAGGGACATTGTAGCCACTACAAAAGGAGTAGGGACACTGTAGCCATTACAAAAGGAGTAGGGACATTGTAGCCTCTACAAAAGGGGTAGGGACATTGTAGTCACTACAAAAGGGGTAGAGACATTGTAGCCTCTACAAAAGAGTAGGGACATTGTAGCCTCTACAAAAGAGTAGGGACATTGTAGCCACTACAAAAGAGTAGGGACATTGTAGCCTCTACAAAAGAGTAGGGACATTGTAGCCACTACAAAAGAGTAGGGACATTGTAGCCTCTACAAAAGAGTAGGGACATTGTAGCCTCTACAAAAAAGTACGGACATTGTAGCCTCTACAAAAGAGTAGGGACATTGTAGCCTCTACAAAAGGGGTAGGGACATTGTAGTCACTACAAAAGGGGTAGAGACATTGTAGCCATTACAAAAGGAGTAGGGACATTGTAGCCACTACAAAAGGAGTAGGGACACTGTAGCCATTACAAAAGGAGTAGGGACATTGTAGCCTCTACAAAAGGGGTAGGGACATTGTAGTCACTACAAAAGGGGTAGAGACATTGTAGCCATTACAAAAGGAGTAGGGACATTGTAGCCACTACAAAAGAGTAGGGACATTGTAGCCTCTACAAAAGAGAAGGGACATTGTAGCCACTACAAAAGAGTAGGGTCATTGTAGCCTCTACAAAAGAGTAGGGACATTGTAGCCACTACAAAAGAGTAGGGACATTGTAGCCTCTACAAAAGAGTAGGGACATTGTAGCCTCTACAAAAGGGGTAGGGACATTGTAGTCACTACAAAAGGGGTAGAGACATTGTAGCCACTACAAAAGGGGTAGGGACATTGTATCCTCTACAAAAAAGTATGGACATTGTAGCCACTACAAAAGGGGTAGGGACATTGTAGTCACTACAAAAGGGGTAGAGACATTGTAGCCATTACAAAAGGAGTAGGGACATTGTAGCCACTACAAAAGCATAGGGACATTGTTGCCTCTACAAAAGAGTAGAGACATTGTAGCCATTACAAAAGGGGTAGGGACATTGTAGCCTCTACAAAAGAGTAAGGACATTGTAGCCTCTACAAAAGGGGTAGGGACATTCCAGCCTCTACAAAAGGGGTAGGGACATTGTAGCCTCTACACAAGGGGTAGGGACATTGTAGCCACTACAAAAGAGTAGGGACATTGTAGCCTCTACAAAAGAGTAGGGACATTGTAGCCTCTACAAAAGGGGTAAGGACATTGTAGCCTCTACAAAAGAGTAGGGACATTGTAGCCTCTACAAAAGGGGTAGGGACATTGTAGTCACTACAAAAGGGGTAGAGACATTGTAGCCATTACAAAAGGAGTAGGGACATTGTAGCCTCTACAAAAGAGTAGGGACATTGTAGCCACTACAAAAGAGTAGGGACATTGTAGCCTCTACAAAAGAGTAGGGACATTGTAGCCTCTACAAAAGGGGTAGGGACATTGTAGTCACTAAAAAAGGGGTAGAGACATTGTAGCCTCTACCAAAGAGTAGGGACATTGTAGCCTCTACAAAAGAGTAGGGTCATTGTAGCCACTACAAAAGAGTAGGGACATTGTAGCCTCTACAAAAGAGTAGGGACATTGTAGTCACTACAAAAGGGGTAGAGACATTGTAGCCGTTACAAAAGGAGTAGGGACATTGTAGCCTCTACAAAAGAGTGGGGACATTGTAGCCACTACAAAAGAGGAGGGACATTGTAGCCTCTACAAAAGAGTAGGGACATTGTAGCCTCTACAAAAGGGGTAGGGACATTGTAGTCACTACAAAAGGGGTAGAGACATTGTAGCCTCTACAAAAGAGTAGGGACATTGTAGCCACTACAAAAGAGTAGGGACATTGTAACCACTACAAAAGGAGTAGGGACATTGTAGCCTCTACAAAAGAGTAGGGACATTGTAGCCTCTACAAAAGGGGTAGGGACATTCCAGCCTCTACAAAAGGGGTAGGGACATTGTAGCCTCTACACAAGGGGTAGGGACATTGTAGCCACTACAAAAGAGTAGGGACATTGTAGCCTCTACAAAAGAGTAGGGACATTGTAGCCTCTACAAAAGGGGTAGGGACATTGTAGCCTCTACAAAAGAGTAGGGACATTGTAGCCTCTACAAAAGGGGTAGGGACATTGTAGTCACTACAAAAGGGGTAGAGACATTGTAGCCATTACAAAAGGAGTAGGGACATTGTAGCCTCTACAAAAGAGTAGGGACATTGTAGCCACTACAAAAGAGTAGGGACATTGTAGCCTCTACAAAAGAGCAGGGACATTGTAGCCTCTACAAAAGGGGTAGGGACATTGTAGCCTCTACAAAAGAGTAGGGACATTGTAGCCTCTACAAAAGGGGTAGGGACATTGTAGTCACTACAAAAGGGGTAGAGACATTGTAGCCATTTCAAAAGGAGTAGGGACATTGTAGCCTCTACAAAAGAGTAGGGACATTGTAGCCACTACAAAAGAGTAGGGACATTGTAGCCTCTACAAAAGAGTAGGGACATTGTAGCCTCTACAAAAGGGGTAGGGACATTGTAGTCACTAAAAAAGGGGTAGAGACATTGTAGCCTCTACAAAAGAGTAGGGACATTGTAGCCTCTACAAAAGAGTAGGGACATTGTAGCCACTACAAAAGAGTAGGGACATTGTAGCCTCTACAAAAGAGTAGGGACATTGTAGTCACTACAAAAGGGGTAGAGACATTGTAGCCATTACAAAAGGAGTAGGGACATTGTAGCCTCTACAAAAGAGTAGGGACATTGTAGCCACTACAAAAGAGTAGGGACATTGTAGCCTCTACAAAAGAGTAGGGACATTGTAGCCTCTACAAAAGGGGTAGGGGCATTGTAGTCACTACAAAAGGGGTAGAGACATTGTAGCCTCTACAAAAGAGTAGGGACATTGTAGCCACTACAAAAGAGTAGGGACATTGTAGCCACTACAAAAGGAGTAGGGACATTGTAGCCTCTACAAAAGAGTAGGGACATTGTAGCCACTACAAAAGAGTAGGGACATTGTAGCCTCTACAAAAGAGTAGGGACATTGTAGCGTCTACAAAAGGGGTAGGGACATTGTAGTCACTACAAAAGGGGTAGAGACATTGTAGCCTCTACAAAAGAGTAGGGACATTGTAGCCTCTACAAAAGAGTAGGGACATTGTAGCCACTACAAAAGAGTAGGGACATTGTAGCCTCTACAAAAGAGTAGGGACATTGTAGCCACTACAAAAGAGTAGGGACATTGTAGCCTCTACAAAAGAGTAGGGACATTGTAGCCTCTACAAAAAAGTACGGACATTGTAGCCTCTACAAAAGAGTAGGGACATTGTAGCCTCTACAAAAGGGGTAGGGACATTGTAGTCACTACAAAAGGGGTAGAGACATTGTAGCCATTACAAAAGGAGTAGGGACATTGTAGCCACTACAAAAGGAGTAGGGACACTGTAGCCATTACAAAAGGAGTAGGGACATTGTAGCCTCTACAAAAGGGGTAGGGACATTGTAGTCACTACAAAAGGGGTAGAGACATTGTAGCATCTACAAAAGAGTAGGGACATTGTAGCCTCTACAAAAGAGTAGGGACATTGTAGCCACTACAAAAGAGTAGGGACATTGTAGCCTCTACAAAAGAGTAGGGACATTGTAGCCACTACAAAAGAGTAGGGACATTGTAGCCTCTACAAAAGAGTAGGGACATTGTAGCCTCTACAAAAAAGTACGGACATTGTAGCCTCTACAAAAGAGTAGGGACATTGTAGCCTCTACAAAAGGGGTAGGGACATTGTAGTCACTACAAAAGGGGTAGAGACATTGTAGCCATTACAAAAGGAGTAGGGACATTGTAGCCACTACAAAAGGAGTAGGGACACTGTAGCCATTACAAAAGGAGTAGGGACATTGTAGCCTCTACAAAAGGGGTAGGGACATTGTAGTCACTACAAAAGGGGTAGAGACATTGTAGCCATTACAAAAGGAGTAGGGACATTGTAGCCACTACAAAAGAGTAGGGACATTGTAGCCTCTACAAAAGAGAAGGGACATTGTAGCCACTACAAAAGAGTAGGGTCATTGTAGCCTCTACAAAAGAGTAGGGACATTGTAGCCACTACAAAAGAGTAGGGACATTGTAGCCTCTACAAAAGAGTAGGGACATTGTAGCCTCTACAAAAGGGGTAGGGACATTGTAGTCACTACAAAAGGGGTAGAGACATTGTAGCCACTACAAAAGGGGTAGGGACATTGTATCCTCTACAAAAAAGTAGGGACATTGTAGCCTCTACAAAAGGGGTAGGGACATTGTAGCCTCTACAAAAAAGTAGGGACATTGTAGCCACTACAAAAGGGGTAGGGACATTGTAGTCACTACAAAAGGGGTAGAGACATTGTAGCCATTACAAAAGGAGTAGGGACATTGTAGCCACTACAAAAGCATAGGGACATTGTTGCCTCTACAAAAGAGTAGAGACATTGTAGCCATTACAAAAGGGGTAGGGACATTGTAGCCTCTACAAAAGAGTAAGGACATTGTAGCCTCTACAAAAGGGGTAGGGACATTCCAGCCTCTACAAAAGGGGTAGGGACATTGTAGCCTCTACACAAGGGGTAGGGACATTGTAGCCACTACAAAAGAGTAGGGACATTGTAGCCTCTACAAAAGAGTAGGGACATTGTAGCCTCTACAAAAGAGGTAAGGACATTGTAGCCTCTACAAAAGAGTAGGGACATTGTAGCCTCTACAAAAGGGGTAGGGACATTGTAGTCACTACAAAAGGGGTAGAGACATTGTAGCCATTACAAAAGGAGTAGGGACATTGTAGCCTCTACAAAAGAGTAGGGACATTGTAGCCACTACAAAAGAGTAGGGACATTGTAGCCTCTACAAAAGAGTAGGGACATTGTAGCCTCTACAAAAGGGGTAGGGACATTGTAGTCACTAAAAAAGGGGTAGAGACATTGTAGCCTCTACCAAAGAGTAGGGACATTGTAGCCTCTACAAAAGAGTAGGGTCATTGTAGCCACTACAAAAGAGTAGGGACATTGTAGCCTCTACAAAAGAGTAGGGATATTGTAGTCACTACAAAAGGGGTAGAGACATTGTAGCCGTTACAAAAGGAGTAGGGACATTGTAGCCTCTACAAAAGAGTGGGGACATTGTAGCCACTACAAAAGAGGAGGGACATTGTAGCCTCTACAAAAGAGTAGGGACATTGTAGCCTCTACAAAAGGGGTAGGGACATTGTAGTCACTACAAAAGGGGTAGAGACATTGTAGCCTCTACAAAAGAGTAGGGACATTGTAGCCACTACAAAAGAGTAGGGACATTGTAACCACTACAAAAGGAGTAGGGACATTGTAGCCTCTACAAAAGAGTAGGGACATTGTAGCCTCTACAAAAGGGGTAGGGACATTCCAGCCTCTACAAAAGGGGTAGGGACATTGTAGCCTCTACACAAGGGGTAGGGACATTGTAGCCACTACAAAAGAGTAGGGACATTGTAGCCTCTACAAAAGAGTAGGGACATTGTAGCCTCTACAAAAGGGGTAGGGACATTGTAGCCTCTACAAAAGAGTAGGGACATTGTAGCCTCTACAAAAGGGGTAGGGACATTGTAGTCACTACAAAAGGGGTAGAGACATTGTAGCCATTACAAAAGGAGTAGGGACATTGTAGCCTCTACAAAAGAGTAGGGACATTGTAGCCACTACAAAAGAGTAGGGACATTGTAGCCTCTACAAAAGAGTAGGGACATTGTAGCCTCTACAAAAGGGGTAGGGACATTGTAGTCACTAAAAAAGGGGTAGAGACATTGTAGCCTCTACAAAAGAGTAGGGACATTGTAGCCTCTACAAAAGAGTAGGGACATTGTAGCCACTACAAAAGAGTAGGGACATTGTAGCCTCTACAAAAGAGTAGGGACATTGTAGTCACTACAAAAGGGGTAGAGACATTGTAGCCATTACAAAAGGAGTAGGGACATTGTAGCCTCTACAAAAGAGTAGGGACATTGTAGTCACTACAAAAGGGGTAGAGACATTGTAGCCTCTACAAAAGAGTAGGGACATTGTAGCCACTACAAAAGAGTAGGGACATTGTAGCCACTACAAAAGGAGTAGGGACATTGTAGCCTCTACAAAAGAGTAGGGACATTGTAGCCACTACAAATGAGTAGGGACATTGTAGCCTCTACAAAAGAGTAGGGACATTGTAGCCACTACAAAAGGGGTAGGGACATTGTAGTCACTACAAAAGGGGTAGAGACATTGTAGCCTCTACAAAAGAGTAGGGACATTGTAGCCTCTACAAAAGAGTAGGGACATTGTAGCCACTACAAAAGAGTAGGGACATTGTAGCCCCTACAAAAGAGTAGGGACATTGTAGCCACTACAAAAGAGTAGGGACATTGTAGCCTCTACAAAAGAGTAGGGACATTGTAGCCACTACAAAAGAGTAGGGACATTGTAGCCTCTACAAAAGAGTAGGGACATTGTAGCCTCTACAAAAAAGTACGGACATTGTAGCCTCTACAAAAGAGTAGGGACATTGTAGCCTCTACAAAGGGGTAGGGACATTGTAGTCACTACAAAAGGGGTAGAGACATTGTAGCCATTACAAAAGGAGTAGGGACATTGTAGCCACTACAAAAGGAGTAGGGACACTGTAGCCATTACAAAAGGAGTAGGGACATTGTAGCCTCTACAAAAGGGGTAGGGACATTGTAGTCACTACAAAAGGGGTAGAAACATTGTAGCCATTACAAAAAGAGTAGGGACATTGTAGCCACTACAAAAGAGTAGGGACATTGTAGCCTCTACAAAAGAGTAGGGACATTGTAGCCACTACAAAAGAGTAGGGTCATTGTAGCCTCTACAAAAGAGTAGGAACATTGTAGCCACTACAAAAGAGTAGGGACATTGTAGCCTCTACAAAAGAATAGGGACATTGTAGCCTCTACAAAAGGGGTAGGGACATTGTAGTCACTACAAAAGGGGTAGAGACATTGTAGCCACTACAAAAGGGGTAGGGACATTGTATCCTCTACAAAAAAGTAGGGACATTGTAGCCTCTACAAAAGGGGTAGGGACATTGTAGCCTCTGCAAAAAAGTAGGGACATTGTAGCCACTACAAAAGGGGTAGGGACATTGTAGTCACTATAAAAGGGGTAGAGACATTGTAGCCATTACAAAAGGAGTAGGGACATTGTAGCCACTACAAAAGCATAGGGACATTGTTGCCTCTACAAAAAAGTAGGGACATTGTAGCCACTACAAAAGGGGTAGGGACATTGTAGCCACTACAAAAGAGTAGGGACATTGTAGCCTCTACAAAAGAGGTAGGGACATTGTAGCCTCAACAAAAGGGGTAGGGACATTGTAGCCTCTACACAAGGGGTAGGGACATTGTAGCCTCTACAAAAGGGGTAGGGACATTGTAGCCTCTACAAAAGGGGTAGGGACATTGTAGTCACTACACAAGGGGTAAGGACATTGTAGCCTCTACAAAAGAGTAAGGACATTGTAGCCTCTACAAAAGGGGTAGGGACATTGTAGTCACTACAAGAGGGGTAGAAACATTGTAGCCATTACAAAAGAGTAGGGACATTGTAGCCTCTACAAAAAAGTAGGGACATTGTAACCACTACAAAAGAGTAGGGACATTGTAGCCTCTACAAAAGAGTAGGGACATTGTAGCCTCTACAAAAGAGTAGGGACATTGTAGCCTCTACAAAAGAGTAGGGACATTGCAGCTACTACAAAAGGGGTAGGGACATTGTAGTCACTACAAAAGGGGTAGGGACATTGTAGTCACTACAAAAGAGTAGGGACATTGTAGCCTCTACAAAAGGGGTAGGGACATTGTAGCCTCTACAAAAGAGGTAGTGACATTGTAGCCTCTACAAAAGAGTAGGGACATTGTAGCCTCTACAAAATAGTAGGGACATTGTAGCCTCTACAAAAGGGGTAGGAACATTGTAGTCACTACAAAAGGGGTAGAGACATTGTAGCCACTAAAAAAGGAGTAGGGACATTATAGCCTATACAAAAAAGTAGGGACATTGTAGCCTCTACTAAAGAGTAGGAACATTGTAGCCTCTACATAAGGGGTAGGGACATTGTAGTCACTACAAAAGGGGTAGAGACATTGTAGCCATTACAAAAGGAGTAGGGACATTGTAGCCACTACAAAAGGAGTAGGGACATTGTAGCCATTACAAAAGGAGTAGGGACATTGTAGCCTCTACAAAAGGGGTAGGGACATTGTAGTCACTACAAAAGAGTAGGGACATTGTAGCCTCTACAAAAGAGTAGGGACATTGTAGCCTCTACAAAAGAGTAGGGACATTGCAGCCACTACAAAAGGGGTAGGGACATTATAGTCACTACAAAAGGGGTAGGGACATTGTAGTCACTACAAAAGGGTAGGGACATTGTAGCCTCTACAAAAGGGGTAGGGACATTGTAGCCTCTACAAAAGGGGTAGGGATATTGTAGCCTCTACAAAAGAGTAGGGACATTGTAGCCTCTACAAAATAGTAGGGACATTGTAGCCTCTACAAAAGAGGTAGGGACATTGTAGTCACTACAAAGGGGGTAGAGACATTGTAGCCACTACAAAAGGGGTAGAGACATTGTAGCCTCTGCAAAAAAGTAGGGACAATGTAGCCTCTACAAAAGAGTAGGGACATTGTAGCCTCTACAAAAGGGGTAGGGACATTGTAGTCACTACAAAAGGGGTAGAGACATTGTAGCCATTACAAAAGGAGTAGGCACATTGTAGCCACTACAAAAGGAGTAGGGACATTGTAGCCATTACAAAAGGAGTAGGGACATTGTAGCCTCTATAAAAGGGGTAGGGACATTGTGGTCACTACAAAAGGGGTAGAGACATTGTAGCCATTACAAAAAGAGTAGGGACATTGTAGCCACTACAAAAGAGTAGGGACATTGTAGCCTCTACAAAAGAGTAGGGACATTGTAGCCTCTACAAAAGGGGTAGGGACATTGTAGTCACTACAAAAGGGGTAGAGACATTGTAGCCACTACAAAAGGGGTAGAGACATTGTAGCCTCTACAAAAAAGTAGGGACATTGTAGCCTTTACAAAAGGGGTAGGGACATTGTAGCCTCTACCAAAAAGTAGGGACATTGTAGCCACTACAAAAGGGGTAGGGACATTGTAGTCACTACAAAAGGGGTAGAGACATTGTAGCCATTACAAAAGGAGTAGGGACATTGTAGCCACTACAAAAGCATAGGGACATTGTAGCCTCTACAAAAGGGTAGGGACATTGTAGCCTCTACAAAAGGGGTAGGGACATTGTAGCCTCTACACAAGGGGTAGGGACATTGTAGCCTTTACAAAAGGGGTAGGGACATTGTAGCCTCTACAAAAGGGGTAGGGACATTGTAGCCACTACACAAGGGGTAGGGACATTGTAGCCTCTACAAAAAAGGAGTAGGGACATTGTAGCCTCTACAAAAAAGGAGTAGGGACATTGTAGCCTCTACAAAAGGGGTAGGGACATTGTAGCCTCTACACAAGGGGTAGGGACATTGTAGCCTCTACAAAAGGGGTAGGGACATTGTAGCCTCTACAAAAGGGGTAGGGACATTGTAGCCTCTACAAAAGAGTAGGGACATTGTAGTCACTACAAAAGAGTAGGGACATTGTAGCCTCTACAAAAGAGTAGGGACATTGTAGCCTCTACAAAAGAGTAGGGACATTGCAGCTACTACAAAAGGGGTAGGGACATTGTAGTCACTACAAAAGGGGTAGGGACATTGTAGTCACTACAAAAGAGTAGGGACATTGTAGCCTCTACAAAAGGGGTAGGGACATTGTAGCCTCTACAAAAGAGGTAGTGACATTGTAGCCTCTACAAAAGAGTAGGGACATTGTAGCCTCTACAAAATAGTAGGGACATTGTAGCCTCTACAAAAGGGGTAGGAACATTGTAGTCACTACAAAAGGGGTAGAGACATTGTAGCCACTAAAAAAGGAGTAGGGACATTATAGCCTATACAAAAAAGTAGGGACATTGTAGCCTCTACTAAAGAGTAGGAACATTGTAGCCTCTACAAAAGGGGTAGGGACATTGTAGTCACTACAAAAGGGGTAGAGACATTGTAGCCATTACAAAAGGAGTAGGGACATTGTAGCCACTACAAAAGGAGTAGGGACATTGTAGTCATTACAAAAGGAGTAGGGACATTGTAGCCTCTACAAAAGGGGTAGGGACATTGTAGTCACTACAAAAGAGTAGGGACATTGTAGCCTCTACAAAAGAGTAGGGACATTGTAGCCTCTACAAAAGAGTAGGGACATTGCAGCCACTACAAAAGGGGTAGGGACATTATAGTCACTACAAAAGGGGTAGGGACATTGTAGTCACTACAAAAGGGTAGGGACATTGTAGCCTCTACAAAAGGGGTAGGGACATTGTAGCCTCTACAAAAGGGGTAGGGATATTGTAGCCTCTACAAAAGAGTAGGGACATTGTAGCCTCTACAAAATAGTAGGGACATTGTAGCCTCTACAAAAGAGGTAGGGACATTGTAGTCACTACAAAAGGGGTAGAGACATTGTAGCCACTACAAAAGGGGTAGAGACATTGTAGCCTCTGCAAAAAAGTAGGGACAATGTAGCCTCTACAAAAGAGTAGGGACATTGTAGCCTCTACAAAAGGGGTAGGGACATTGTAGTCACTACAAAAGGGGTAGAGACATTGTAGCCATTACAAAAGGAGTAGGCACATTGTAGCCACTACAAAAGGAGTAGGGACATTGTAGCCATTACAAAAGGAGTAGGGACATTGTAGCCTCTACAAAAGGGGTAGGGACATTGTGGTCACTACAAAAGGGGTAGAGACATTGTAGCCATTACAAAAAGAGTAGGGACATTGTAGCCACTACAAAAGAGTAGGGACATTGTAGCCTCTACAAAAGAGTAGGGACATTGTAGCCTCTACAAAAGGGGTAGGGACATTGTAGTCACTACAAAAGGGGTAGAGACATTGTAGCCACTACAAAAGGGGTAGAGACATTGTAGCCACTACAAAAAAGTAGGGACATTGTAGCCTTTACAAAAGGGGTAGGGACATTGTAGCCTCTACCAAAAAGTAGGGACATTGTAGCCACTACAAAAGGGGTAGGGACATTGTAGTCACTACAAAAGGGGTAGAGACATTGTAGCCATTACAAAAGGAGTAGGGACATTGTAGCCACTACAAAAGCATAGGGACATTGTAGCCTCTACAAAAGGGGTAGGGACATTGTAGCCTCTACAAAAGGGGTAGGGACATTGTAGCCTCTACACAAGGGGTAGGGACATTGTAGCCTTTACAAAAGGGGTAGGGACATTGTAGCCTCTACAAAAGGGGTAGGGACATTGTAGCCACTACACAAGGGGTAGGGACATTGTAGCCTCTACAAAAAAGGAGTAGGGACATTGTAGCCTCTACAAAAGGGGTAGGGACATTGTAGCCTCTACAAAAGGGGTAGGGACATTGTAGCCTCTACACAAGGGGTAGGGACATTGTAGCCTCTACAAAAGGGGTAGGGACATTGTAGCCTCTACAAAAGGGGTAGGGACATTGTAGCCTCTACAAAAGAGTAGGGACATTGTAGTCACTACAAAAGGGGTAGAGACATTGTAGCCATTACAAAAGGAGTAGGGACATTGTAGCCTCTACAAAAGAGTAGGGACATTGTAGCCACTACAAAAGAGTAGGGACATTGTAGCCTCTACAAAAGAGTAGGGACATTGTAGCCTCTACAAAAGGGGTAGGGACATTGTAGTCACTACAAAAGGGGTAGAGACATTGTAGCCTCTACAAAAGAGTAGGGACATTGTAGCCACTACAAAAGAGTAGGGACATTGTAGCCACTACAAAAGGAGTAGGGACATTGTAGCCTCTACAAAAGAGTAGGGACATTGTAGCCTCTACAAAAGGGGTAGGGACATTCCAGCCTCTACAAAAGGGGTAGGGACATTGTAGCCTCTACACAAGGGGTAGGGACATTGTAGCCACTACAAAAGAGTAGGGACATTGTAGCCTCTACAAAAGAGTAGGGACATTGTAGCCTCTACAAAAGGGGTAGGGACATTGTATCCTCTACAAAAGAGTAGGGACATTGTAGCCTCTACAAAAGGGGTAGGGACATTGTAGTCACTACAAAAGGGGTAGAGACATTGTAGCCATTACAAAAGGAGTAGGGACATTGTAGCCTCTACAAAAGAGTAGGGACATTGTAGCCATTACAAAAGAGTAGGGACATTGTAGCCTCTACAAAAGAGTAGGGACATTGTAGCCTCTACAAAAGGGGTAGGGACATTGTAGTCACTAAAAAAGGGGTAGAGACATTGTAGCCTCTACAAAAGAGTAGGGACATTGTAGCCTCTACAAAAGAGTAGGGACATTGTAGCCACTACAAAAGAGTAGGGACATTGTAGCCTCTACAAAAGAGTAGGGACATTGTAGTCACTACAAAAGGGGTAGAGACATTGTAGCCATTACAAAAGGAGTAGGGACATTGTAGCCTCTACAAAAGAGTAGGGACATTGTAGCCACTACAAAAGAGTAGGGACATTGTAGCCTCTACAAAAGAGTAGGGACATTGTAGCCTCTACAAAAGGGGTAGGGACATTGTAGTCACTACAAAAGGGGTAGAGACATTGTAGCCTCTACAAAAGAGTAGGGACATTGTAGTCACTACAAAAGAGTAGGGACATTGTAGCCACTACAAAAGGAGTAGGGACATTGTAGCCTCTACAAAAGAGTAGGGACATTGTAGCCACTACAAAAGAGTAGGGACATTGTAGCCTCTACAAAAGAGTAGGAACATTGTAGCGTCTACAAAAGGGGTAGGGACATTGTAGTCACTACAAAAGGGGTAGAGACATTGTAGCCTCTACAAAAGAGTAGGGACATTGTAGCCTCTACAAAAGGGGTAGGGACATTGTAGTCACTACAAAAGGGGTAGAGACATTGTAGCCACTACAAAAGGGGTAGAGACATTGTAGGCTCTACAAAAAAGTAGGGACATTGTAGCCTTTACAAAAGGGGTAGGGACATTGTAGCCTCTACCAAAAAGTAGGGACATTGTAGCCACTACAAAAGGGGTAGGGACATTGTAGTCACTACAAAAGGGGTAGAGACATTGTAGCCATTACAAAAGGAGTAGGGACATTGTAGCCACTACAAAAGCATAGGGACATTGTAGCCTCTACAAAAGGGTAGGGACATTGTAGCCTCTACAAAAGGGGTAGGGACATTGTAGCCTCTACACAAGGGGTAGGGACATTGTAGCCTTTACAAAAGGGGTAGGGACATTGTAGCCTATACAAAAGGGGTAGGGACATTGTAGCCACTACACAAGGGGTAGGGACATTGTAGCCTCTACAAAAAAGGAGTAGGGACATTGTAGCCTCTACAAAAGGGGTAGGGACATTGTAGCCTCTACAAAAGGGGTAGGGACATTGTAGCCTCTACACAAGGGGTAGGGACATTGTAGCCTCTACAAAAGGGGTAGGGACATTGTAGCCTCTACAAAAGGGGTAGGGACATTGTAGCCTCTACAAAAGAGTAGGGACATTGTAGTCACTACAAAAGGGGTAGAGACATTGTAGCCATTACAAAAGGAGTAGAGACATTGTAGCCTCTACAAAAGAGTAGGGACATTGTAGCCACTACAAAAGAGTAGGGACATTGTAGCCTCTACAAAAGAGTAGGGACATTGTAGCCTCTACAAAAGGGGTAGGGACATTGTAGTCACTACAAAAGGGGTAGAGACATTGTAGCCTCTACAAAAGAGTAGGGACATTGTAGCCACTACAAAAGAGTAGGGACATTGTAGCCACTACAAAAGGAGTAGGGACATTGTAGCCTCTACAAAAGAGTAGGGACATTGTAGCCTCTACAAAAGGGGTAGGGACATTCCAGCCTCTACAAAAGGTATAGGGACATTGTAGCCTCTACACAAGGGGTAGGGACATTGTAGCCACTACAAAAGAGTAGGGACATTGTAGCCTCTACAAAAGAGTAGGGACATTGTAGCCTCTACAAAAGGGGTAGGGACATTGTAGCCTCTACAAAAGAGTAGGGACATTGTAGCCACTACAAAAGAGTAGGGACATTGTAGCCTCTACAAAAGAGTAGGGACATTGTAGCCTCTACAAAAGGGGTAGGGACATTGTAGCCTCTACAAAAGAGTAGGGACATTGTAGCCACTACAAAAGAGTAGGGACATTGTAGCCTCTACAAAAGAGTAGGGACATTGTAGCCTCTACAAAAGGGGTAGGGACATTGTAGTCACTACAAAAGGGGTAGAGACATTGTAGCCTCTACAAAAGAGTAGGGACATTGTAGTCACTACAAAAGAGTAGGGACATTGTAGCCACTACAAAAGGAGTAGGGACATTGTAGCCTCTACAAAAGAGTAGGGACATTGTAGCCACTACAAAAGAGTAGGGACATTGTAGCCTCTACAAAAGAGTAGGAACATTGTAGCGTCTACAAAAGGGGTAGGGACATTGTAGTCACTACAAAAGGGGTAGAGACATTGTAGCCTCTACAAAAGAGTAGGGACATTGTAGCCTCTACAAAAGGGGTAGGGACATTGTAGTCACTACAAAAGGGGTAGAGACATTGTAGCCACTACAAAAGGGGTAGAGACATTGTAGGCTCTACAAAAAAGTAGGGACATTGTAGCCTTTACAAAAGGGGTAGGGACATTGTAGCCTCTACCAAAAAGTAGGGACATTGTAGCCACTACAAAAGGGGTAGGGACATTGTAGTCACTACAAAAGGGGTAGAGACATTGTAGCCATTACAAAAGGAGTAGGGACATTGTAGCCACTACAAAAGCATAGGGACATTGTAGCCTCTACAAAAGGGTAGGGACATTGTAGCCTCTACAAAAGGGGTAGGGACATTGTAGCCTCTACACAAGGGGTAGGGACATTGTAGCCTTTACAAAAGGGGTAGGGACATTGTAGCCTATACAAAAGGGGTAGGGACATTGTAGCCACTACACAAGGGGTAGGGACATTGTAGCCTCTACAAAAAAGGAGTAGGGACATTGTAGCCTCTACAAAAGGGGTAGGGACATTGTAGCCTCTACAAAAGGGGTAGGGACATTGTAGCCTCTACACAAGGGGTAGGGACATTGTAGCCTCTACAAAAGGGGTAGGGACATTGTAGCCTCTACAAAAGGGGTAGGGACATTGTAGCCTCTACAAAAGAGTAGGGACATTGTAGTCACTACAAAAGGGGTAGAGACATTGTAGCCATTACAAAAGGAGTAGAGACATTGTAGCCTCTACAAAAGAGTAGGGACATTGTAGCCACTACAAAAGAGTAGGGACATTGTAGCCTCTACAAAAGAGTAGGGACATTGTAGCCTCTACAAAAGGGGTAGGGACATTGTAGTCACTACAAAAGGGGTAGAGACATTGTAGCCTCTACAAAAGAGTAGGGACATTGTAGCCACTACAAAAGAGTAGGGACATTGTAGCCACTACAAAAGGAGTAGGGACATTGTAGCCTCTACAAAAGAGTAGGGACATTGTAGCCTCTACAAAAGGGGTAGGGACATTCCAGCCTCTACAAAAGGGGTAGGGACATTGTAGCCTCTACACAAGGGGTAGGGACATTGTAGCCACTACAAAAGAGTAGGGACATTGTAGCCTCTACAAAAGAGTAGGGACATTGTAGCCTCTACAAAAGGGGTAGGGACATTGTAGACTCTACAAAAGAGTAGGGACATTGTATCCTCTACAAAAGGGGTAGGGACATTGTAGTCACTACAAAAGGGGTAGAGACATTGTAGCCATTACAAAAGGAGTAGGGACATTGTAGCCTCTACAAAAGAGTAGGGACATTGTAGCCATTACAAAAGAGTAGGGACATTGTAGCCTCTACAAAAGAGTAGGGACATTGTAGCCTCTACAAAAGGGGTAGGGACATTGTAGTCACTAAAAAAGGGGTAGAGACATTGTAGCCTCTACAAAAGAGTAGGGACATTGTAGCCTCTACAAAAGAGTAGGGACATTGTAGCCACTACAAAAGAGTAGGGACATTGTAGCCTCTACAAAAGAGTAGGGACATTGTAGTCACTACAAAAGGGGTAGAGACATTGTAGCCTCTACAAAAGGAGTAGGGACATTGTAGCCTCTACAAAAGAGTAGGGACATTGTAGCCACTACAAAAGAGTAGGGACATTGTAGCCTCTACAAAAGAGTAGGGACATTGTAGCCTCTACAAAAGGGGTAGGGACATTGTAGTCACTACAAAAGGGGTAGAGACATTGTAGCCTCTACAAAAGAGTAGGGACATTGTAGTCACTACAAAAGAGTAGGGACATTGTAGCCACTACAAAAGGAGTAGGGACATTGTAGCCTCTACAAAAGAGTAGGGACATTGTAGCCACTACAAAAGAGTAGGGACATTGTAGCCTCTACAAAAGAGTAGGAACATTGTAGCGTCTACAAAAGGGGTAGGGACATTGTAGTCACTACAAAAGGGGTAGAGACATTGTAGCCTCTACAAAAGAGTAGGGACATTGTATCCTCTACAAAAGAGTAGGGACATTGTAGCCACTACAAAAGAGTAGGGACATTGTAGCCTCTACAAAAGAGTAGGGACATTGTAGCCACTACAAAAGAGTAGGGACATTGTAGCCTCTACAAAAGAGTAGGGACATTGTAGCCACTACAAAAGAGTAGGGACATTGTAGCCTCTACAAAAGAGTAGGGACATTGTAGCCTCTACAAAAAAGTACGGACATTGTAGCCTCTACAAAAGAGTAGGGACATTGTAGCCTCTACAAAGGGGTAGGGACATTGTAGTCACTACAAAAGGGGTAGAGACATTGTAGCCATTACAAAAGGAGTAGGGACATTGTAGCCACTACAAAAGGAGTAGGGACACTGTAGCCATTACAAAAGGAGTAGGGACATTGTAGCCTCTACAAAAGGGGTAGGGACATTGTAGTCAATACAAAAGGGGTAGAGACATTGTAGCCATTACAAAAGGAGTAGGGACATTGTAGCCACTACAAAAGGAGTAGGGACACTGTAGCCATTATAAAAGGAGTAGGGACATTGTAGCCTCTACAAAAGGGGTAGGGACATTGTAGTCAATACAAAAGGGGTAGAAACATTGTAGCCATTACAAAAGGAGTAGGGACATTGTAGCCACTACAAAATAGTAGGGACATTGTAGCCTCTACAAAAGAGTAGGGACATTGTAGCCACTACAAAAGATTAGGGACATTGTAGCCTCTACAAAAGAATAGGGACATTGTAGCCTCTACAAAAGGGGTAGGGACATTGTAGTCACTACAAAAGGGGTAGAGACATTGTAGCCACTACAAAAGGGGTAGGGACATTGTATCCTCTACAAAAAAGTAGGGACATTGTAGCCTCTACAAAAGGGGTAGGGACATTGTAGCCTCTACAAAAAAGTAGGGACATTGTAGCCACTACAAAAGGGGTAGGGACATTGTAGTCACTACAAAAGGGGTAGAGACATTGTAGCCATTACAAAAGGAGTAGGGACATTGTAGCCACTACAAAAGCATAGGGACATTGTTGCCTCTACAAAAAAGTAGGGACATTGTAGCCACTACAAAAGGGGTAGGGACATTGTAGCCACTACAAAAGAGTAGGGACATTGTAGCCTCTACAAAAGAGGTAGGGACATTGTAGCCTCAACAAAAGGGGTAGGGACATTGTAGCCTCTACACAAGGGGTAGGGACATTGTAGCCTCTACAAAAGGGGTAGGGACATTGTAGCCTCTACAAAAGGGGTAGGGACATTGTAGTCACTACACAAGGGGTAGGGACATTGTAGCCTCTACAAAAGAGTAGGGACATTGTAGCCTCTACAAAAGGGGTAGGGACATTGTAGTCACTACAAGAGGGGTAGAAACATTGTAGCCATTACAAAAGAGTAGGGACATTGTAGCCTCTACAAAAAAGTAGGGACATTGTAACCACTACAAAAGAGTAGGGACATTGTAGCCTCTACAAAAGAGTAGGGACATTGTAGCCTCTACAAAAGAGTAGGGACATTGTAGCCTCTACAAAAGAGTAGGGACATTGCAGCCACTACAAAAGGTGTAGGGACATTGTAGTCACTACAAAAGGGGTAGGGACATTGTAGTCACTACAAAAGAGTAGGGACATTGTAGCCTCTACAAAAGGGGTAGGGACATTGTAGCCTCTACAAAAGAGGTAGGGACATTGTAGCCTCTACAAAAGAGTAGGGACATTGTAGCCTCTACAAAATAGTAGGGACATTGTAGCCTCTACAAAAGGGGTAGAGACATTGTAGCCATTACAAAAAGAGTAGGGACATTGTAGCCACTACAAAAGAGTAGGGACATTGTAGCCTCTACGAAAGAGTAGGGACATTTTAGCCTCTACAAAAGGAGTAGGGACATTGTAGTCACTACAAAAGGGGTAGAGACATTGTAGCCACTACAAAAGGGGTAAGGACATTGTAGCCTCTACAAAAAAGTAGGGACATTGTAGCCTTTACAAAAGGGGTAGGGACATTGTAGCCTCTACAAAAAAGTAGGGACATTGTAGCCACTACAAAAGGGGTAGGGACATTGTAGTCACTACAAAAGGGGTAGAGACATTGTAGCCATTACAAAAGGAGTAGGGACATTGTAGCCACTACAAAAGCATAGGGACATTGTAGCCTCTACAAAAGGGTAGGGACATTGTAGCCTCTACAAAAGGGGTAGGGACATTGTAGCCTCTACACAAGGGGTAGGGACATTGTAGCCTTTACAAAAGGGGTAGGGACATTGTAGCCTCTACAAAAGGGGTAGGGACATTGTAGCCACTACACAAGGGGTAGGGACATTGTAGCCTCTACAAAAAAGGAGTAGTGACATTGTAGCCTCTACAAAAGGGGTAGGGACATTGTAGCCTCTACAAAAGGGGTAGGGACATTGTAGCCTCTACACAAGGGGTAGGGACATTGTAGCCTCTACAAAAGGGGTAGGGACATTGTAGCCTCTACACAAGGGGTAGGGACAATGTAGCCTCTACAAAAGAGTAGGGACATTGTAGCCTCTACAAAAGAGGTAGGGACATTGTAGCCTCTACACAAAGGGTAGGGACATTGTAGCCTCTACAAAAGAGAAGGGACATTGTAGCCTCTACAAAAGAGTAGGGACATTGTAGCCTCTACAAAAGGAGTAGGGACATTGTAGCCTCTACAAAAGAGTAGGGACATTGTAGCCTCTACCAAAGAGTAGGGACATTGTAGCCTCTACAAAAGAGTAGGGACATTGTAGCCTCTACAAAAGAGTAGGGACATTGTAGCCTCTACAAAAGGGGTAGGGACATTGTAGCCTCTACAAAAGAGTAGGGACATTGTAGCCTCTACAAAAGGGGTAGGGACATTGTAGTCTCTACAAAAGAGTAGGGACATTGTAGCCTCTACAAAAGGGGTAGGGACATTGTAGCCACTACAAAAGGGGTAGGGACATTGTAGCCTCTACAAAAGAGTAGGGACATTGTAGCCATTACAAAATGAGTAGGGACATTGTAGCCTCTACAAAAGGGGTAGGAACATTGTAGCCTCTACAAAAGAGTAGGGACATTGTAGCCTCTACAAAAAAGTAGGGACATTGTAGCCTCTACAAAAGGGGTAGGGACTTTGTAGCCTCTACAAAAGAGTAGGGACATTGTAGCCTCTACAAAAGAGTAGGGACATTGTAGCCTCTACAAAAGGGGTAGGGACATTGTAACCTCTACAAAAGAGTAGGGACATTGTAGCCTCTACAAAAGAGTAGGGACATTGTAGCCTCTACAAAAGGGGTAGGGACATTGTAGCCTCTACAAAAGAGTAGGGACATTGTAGCCTCTACAAAAGAGTAGGGATATTGTAGCCTCTACAAAAGGGGTAGGGACATTGTAGCCTCTATTAAAGAGTAGGGACATTGTAGCCTCTACAAAAGGGGTAGGGACATCGTAGTCTCTACAAGAGAGTAGGGACATTGTAGCCTCTACAAAAGGGGTAGGGACATTGTAGCCTCTAGCCACTACAAAAGGGGTAGGGACATTGTAGCCACTACAAAAGAATAGGGACATTGTAGCCTCTACAAAAGAGTAGGAACATTGTAGCCTCTACAAAAGGGGTAGGGACATTGTAGCCTCTACAAAAGAGTAGGGACATTGTAGCCTCTACAAAAGAGTAAGGACATTGTAGCCTCTACAAAAGGGGTAGGGACATCGTAGCCTCTACAAAAGAGTAGGGACATTGTAGCCTCTACAAAAGAGTAGGGACATTGTAGCCTCTACAAAAGGGGTAGGGACATTGTAGCCTCTACAAAAGAGTAGGGACATTGTAGCCTCTACCAAAAGGTAGGGACATTGTAGCCTCTACAAAAGGGGTAGGGACATTGTAGCCTCTACAAAAGAGTAGGGACATTGTAGCCTCTACAAAAGAGTAGGGACATTGTAGCCATTACAAAAGGGGTAGGGACATTGTAGACTCTACAAAAGAGTAGGGACATTGTAGCCTCTACAAAAGAGTAGGGACAGGGTAGCCTCTACAAAAGAGTAGGGACATTGTAGCCTCTACAAAAGGGGTAGGGACATTGTAGTCTCTACAAAAGAGTAGGGACATTGTAGCCTCTACAAAAGGGGTAGGGACATTGTAGCCTCTACAAAAGGGGTAGGCACATTGTAGCCACTACAAAAGGGGTAGGCACATTGTAGCCTCTACAAAAGAGTAGGGACATTGTAGCCTCTACAAAAGGAGTAGGGACATGGTAGCCATTACAAAAGGAGTAGGGACATTGTAGCCTCTACAAAAGGGGTAGGGACATTGTAGCCTCTACAAAAGAGTAGGGACATTGTAGCCTCTACCAAAAAGTAGGGACATTGTAACCTCTACAAAAGGGGTAGGGACATTGTAGCCACTACAAAAGGGGTAGGGACATTGTAGCCCCTACAAAAGAGTAGGGACATTGTAGCCTCTACAAAAGGGGTAGGGACATTGTAGACTCTACAAAAGAGTAGGGACATTGTAGCCTCTACAAAAGATTAGGGACAGGGTAGCCTCTACAAAAGAGTAGGGATATTGTAGCCTCTACACAAGGGGTAGGGACATTGTAGCCTCTACAAAAGGGGTAGGGACATTGTAGCCTCTACAAAAAGAGTAGGGACATTGTAGCCTCTACAAAAGGGGTAGGGACATTGTAGCCACTACAAAAGGAGTAGGGACATTGTAGCCTCTACACAAGGGGTAGGGACATTGTAGCCTCTACAAAAGGGGTAGGGACATTGTAGCCTCTACAAAAGGGGTAGGGACATTGTAGCCACTACAAAAGGAGTAGCGACATGGTAGCCTCTACAAAAAGGGTAGGGACATTGTAGCCACTACAAAAGGAGTAGGGACATGGTAGCCTCTACAAAAGGGTAGGGACATTGTAGCCACTACAAAGGAGTAGGGACATGGTAGCCTCTACAAAAGAGTAGGGACATTGTAGCCACTACAAAAGGGGTAGGGACATTGTAGCCTCTACAAAAGGGGTAGGGACATCGTAGCCTCTACAAAAGAGTAGGGACATTGTAGCCTCTACAAAAGAGTAGGGACATTGTAGCCTCTACAAAAGGGGTAGGGACATTGTATCCTCTACAAAAGAGTAGGGACATTGTAGCCTCTACAAAAGAGTAGGGACATTGTAGCCTCTACAAAAGAGTAGGGACATTGTAGCCTCTACAAAAGGGGTAGGGACATTGTAGCCTCTACAAAAGAGTAGGGACATTGTAGCCTCTACAAAAGGGGTAAGGACATTGTAGCCTCTACAAAAGAGTAGGGACATTGTAACCTCTACAAAAGGGGTAGGGACATTGTAGTCTCTACAAAAGGGGTAGGGACATTGTAGCCACTACAAAAGGGGTAGGGACATTGTAGCCTCTACAAAAGAGTAGGGACATTGTAGCCTCTACAAAAGGGGTAGGGACATTGTAGCCTCTACAAAAGGAGTAGAGACATTGTAGCCTCTACAAAAGAGTAGGGACATTGTAGCCTCTACAAAAGGGGTAGGGACATTGCAGCCTCTACAAAAGGGGTAGGGACATTGTAGCCTCTACAAAAGGGGTAGGGACATTGTAGCCACTACAAAAGGGGTAGGGACATTGTAGCCCCTACAAAAGAGTAGGGACATTGTAGCCTCTACAAAAGGGGTAGGGACATTGTAGCCACTACAAAGGGGGTAGGGACATTGTAGCCACTACACAAGGGGTAGGGATAATGTAGCCTCTACAAAAGGAGTAGGGACATTGTAGCCTCTACAAAAGGGATAGGGACATTGTAGCCTCTACAAAAGGGACAGGGACATTGTAGCCTCTACAAAAGGGGTAGGGACATTGTAGCCTCTACACAAGGGGTAGGGACATTGTAGCCTCTACAAAAGGGGTAGGGACATTGTAGCCTCTACAAAAGGAGTAGGGACATTGTAGCCTCTACAAAAGGGGTAGGGACATTGTAGCCACTACAAAAGGAGTAGGGACATTGTAGCCTCTACACAAGGGGTAGGGACATTGTAGACTCTACAAAAGGGGTAGGGACATTGTAGCCTCTACAAAAGGGGTAGGGACATTGTAGTCACTACAAAAGGAGTAGCGACATGGTAGCCTCTACAAAAAGGGTAGGGACATTGTAGCCACTACAAAAGAGGTAGGGACATGGTAGCCTCTACAAAAGGGGTAGGGACATTGTAGCCACTACAAAGGAGTAGGGACATGGTAGCCTCTACAAAAGAGTAGGGACATTGTAGCCACTACAAAAGGAGCAGGGACATTGTAGCCTCTACAAAAGGGGTAGGGACATTGTAGCCTCTACAAAAGGAGTAGGGACATGGTAGCCTCTACAAAACGGGTAGGGATATTGTAGCCTCTACAAAAGGGGTAGGGATATTGTAGCCTCTACAAAAGAGTAGGGACATTGTAGCCACTACAAAAGGGGTAGGGACATTGTAGCCTCTACAAAAGAGTAGGGACATTGTAGCCTCTACAAAAGGGGTAGGGACATTGTAGCCTCTACAAAAGAGTAGGATCATTGTAGCCTCTACCAAAGAGTAGGGACATTGTAGCCTCTACAAAAGGGGTAGGGACATTGTAGCCTCTACAAAAGAGTAGGGACATTGTAGCCTCTACAAAAGAGTATTGACATTGTAGCCTCTACAAAAGGAGTAGGGACATTGTAGCCTCTACAAAAGAGTAGGGACACTGTAGCCTCTACAAAAGAGTAGGGACATTGTAACCTCTACAAAAAAGTAGGAACATTGTAGCCTCTACAAAAGAGTAGGGACATTGTAGCCTCTACAAAAGGGGTAGGGACATTGTAGTCTCTGCAAAAGAGTAGGGACATTGTAGCCTCTACAAAAGGGGTAGGGACATTGTAGCCTCTACAAAAGGGGTAGGCACATTGTAGCCACTACAAAAGGGGTAGGGACATTGTAGCCTCTACAAAATGAGTAGGGACATGGTAGCCATTACAAAAGGAGTAGGGACATTGTAGCCTCTACAAAAGGGGTAGGGACATTGTAGCCTCTACAAAAGAGTAGGGACATTGTAGCCTCTACCAAAAAGTAGGGACATTGTAGCCTCTACAAAAGGGGTAGGGACATTGTAGCCTCTACAAAAGAGTAGGGACATTGTAGCCTCTACAAAAGAGTAGGGACATTGTAGCCTCTACAAAAGGGGTAGGGACATTGTAGACTCTACAAAAGAGTAGGGACATTGTAGCCTCTACAAAAGAGTAGGGACAGGGTAGCCTCTACAAAAGAGTAGGGATATTGTAGCCTCTACACAAGGGGTAGGGACATTGTAGCCTCTACAAAAGGGGTAGGGACATTGTAGCCTCTACAAAAGGAGTAGGGACATTGTAGCCTCTACAAAAGGGGTAGGGACATTGTAGCCACTACAAAAGGAGTAGGGACATTGTAGCCACTACAAAAGAGTAGGGACATTGTAGCCTCTACAAAAGAGTAGGGACATTGTAGCCACTACAAAAGAGTAGGGACAGTGTGACCACTACAAAAGGGGTAGGGACATTGTAGCCACTACAAAAGGGGTAGGGACATTGTAGCCTCTACAAAAGGGGTAGGGACATTGTAGCCACTACAAAAGAGTAAGGACATTGTAGCCTCTACAAAAGAGTAGGGACATTGTAGCCTATACAAAAGAGTATTGACATTGTAGCCTCTACAAAAGGAGTAGGGACATTGTAGCCTCTACAAAAGAGTAGGGACACTGTAGCCTCTACAAAAGAGTAGGGACATTGTAGCCTCTACAAAAGAGTAGGAACATTGTAGCCTCTAAAAAAGAGTAGAGGCATTGTAGCCTCTACAAAAGGGGTAGGGACATTGTAGTCTCTACAAAAGAGTAGGTACATTGTAGCCTCTACAAAAGAGTAGGGACATTGTAGCCTCTACAAAAGGAGTAGGGACATGGTAGCCATTACAAAAGGAGTAGGGACATTGTAGCCTCTACAAAAGGGGTAGGGACATTGTAGCCTCTACAAAAGAGTAGGGACATTGTAGCCTCTACCAAAAGGTAGGGACATTGTAGCCTCTACAAAAGGGGTAGGGACATTGTAGCCTCTACAAAAGAGTAGGGACATTGTAGCCTCTACAAAAGAGTAGGGACATTGTAGCCTCTACAAAAGGTGTAGGGACATTGTAGACTTTACAAAAGAGTAGGGACATTGTAGCCTCTACAAAAGAGTAGGGACAGGGTAGCCTCTACAAAAGAGTAGGGACATTGTAGCCTCTACAAAAGGGGTAGGGACATTGTAGTCTCTACAAAAGAGTAGGGACATTGTAGCCTCTACAAAAGGGGTAGGGACATTGTAGCCTCTACAAAAGGGGTAGGCACATTGTAGCCACTACAAAAGGGGTAGGCACATTGTAGCCTCTACAAAAGAGTAGGGACATTGTAGCCTCTACAAAAGAGTAGGGACAGGGTAGCCTCTACAAAAGAGTAGGGATATTGTAGCCTCTACACAAGGGGTAGGGACATTGTAGCCTCTACAAAAGGGGTAGGGACATTGTAGCCTCTACAAAAGGAGTAGGGACATTGTAGCCTCTACAAAAGGGGTAGGGACATTGTAGCCACTACAAAAGGAGTAGGGACATTGTAGCCACTACAAAAGAGTAGGGACATTGTAGCCTCTACAAAAGAGTAGGGACATTGTAGCCACTACAAAAGAGTAGGGACAGTGTGACCACTACAAAAGGGGTAGGGACATTGTAGCCACTACAAAAGGGGTAGGGACATTGTAGCCTCTACAAAAGGGGTAGGGACATTGTAGCCACTACAAAAGAGTAAGGACATTGTAGCCTCTACAAAAGAGTAGGGACATTGTAGCCTATACAAAAGAGTATTGACATTGTAGCCTCTACAAAAGGAGTAGGGACATTGTAGCCTCTACAAAAGAGTAGGGACACTGTAGCCTCTACAAAAGAGTAGGGACATTGTAGCCTCTACAAAAGAGTAGGAACATTGTAGCCTCTAAAAAAGAGTAGAGGCATTGTAGCCTCTACAAAAGGGGTAGGGACATTGTAGTCTCTACAAAAGAGTAGGTACATTGTAGCCTCTACAAAAGAGTAGGTACATTGTAGCCTCTACAAAAGGAGTAGGGACATGGTAGCCATTACAAAAGGAGTAGGGACATTGTAGCCTCTACAAAAGGGGTAGGGACATTGTAGCCTCTACAAAAGAGTAGGGACATTGTAGCCTCTACCAAAAGGTAGGGACATTGTAGCCTCTACAAAAGGGGTAGGGACATTGTAGACTCTACAAAAGAGTAGGGACATTGTAGCCTCTACAAAAGAGTAGGGACAGGGTAGCCTCTACAAAAGAGTAGGGACATTGTAGCCTCTACAAAAGGGGTAGGGACATTGTAGTCTCTACAAAAGAGTAGGGACATTGTAGCCTCTACAAAAGGGGTAGGGACATTGTAGCCTCTACAAAAGGGGTAGGCACATTGTAGCCACTACAAAAGGGGTAGGCACATTGTAGCCTCTACAAAAGAGTAGGGACATTGTAGCCTCTACAAAAGGAGTAGGGACATGGTAGCCATTACAAAAGGAGTAGGGACATTGTAGCCTCTACAAAAGGGGTAGGGACATTGTAGCCTCTACAAAAGAGTAGGGACATTGTAGCCTCTACCAAAAAGTAGGGACATTGTAACCTCTACAAAAGGGGTAGGGACATTGTAGCCACTACAAAAGGGGTAGGGACATTGTAGCCCCTACAAAAGAGTAGGGACATTGTAGCCTCTACAAAAGGGGTAGGGACATTGTAGACTCTACAAAAGAGTAGGGACATTGTAGCCTCTACAAAAGATTAGGGACAGGGTAGCCTCTACAAAAGAGTAGGGATATTGTAGCCTCTACACAAGGGGTAGGGACATTGTAGCCTCTACAAAAGGGGTAGGGACATTGTAGCCTCTACAAAAAGAGTAGGGACATTGTAGCCTCTACAAAAGGGGTAGGGACATTGTAGCCACTACAAAAGGAGTAGGGACATTGTAGCCTCTACACAAGGGGTAGGGACATTGTAGCCTCTACAAAAGGGGTAGGGACATTGTAGCCTCTACAAAAGGGGTAGGGACATTGTAGCCACTACAAAAGGAGTAGCGACATGGTAGCCTCTACAAAAAGGGTAGGGACATTGTAGCCACTACAAAAGGAGTAGGGACATGGTAGCCTCTACAAAAGGGTAGGGACATTGTAGCCACTACAAAGGAGTAGGGACATGGTAGCCTCTACAAAAGAGTAGGGACATTGTAGCCACTACAAAAGGGGTAGGGACATTGTAGCCTCTACAAAAGTGGTAGGGACATTGTAGCCTCTACAAAAGGAGTAGGGACATGGTAGCCTCTACAAAAGGGGTAGGGATATTGTAGCCTCTACAAAAGGGGTAGGGATATTGTAGCCTCTACAAAAGAGTAGGGATATTGTAGCCACTACAAAAGGGGTAGGGACATTGTAGCCTCTACCAAAGAGTAGGGACATTGTAGCCTCTACAAAAGGGGTAGGTACATTGTAGCCTCTACAAAAGAGTAGGATCATTGTAGCCTCTACCAAAGAGTAGGGACATTGTAGCCTCTACCAAAAAGGTAGGGACATTGTAGCCTCTACAAAAGAGTAGGGACATTGTAGCCTCTACAAAATAGTAGGGACATTGTAGCCTCTACAAAAGGGGTAGGGACATTGTGGTCACTACAAAAGGGGTAGAGACATTGTAGCCATTACAAAAAGAGTAGGGACATTGTAGCCACTACAAAAGAGTAGGGACATTGTAGCCTCTACAAAAGAGTAGGGACATTGTAGCCTCTACAAAATAGTAGGGACATTGTAGCCTCTACAAAAGGGGTAGGGACATTGTGGTCACTACAAAAGGGGTAGAGACATTGTAGCCATTACAAAAAGAGTAGGGACATTGTAGCCACTACAAAAGAGTAGGGACATTGTAGCCTCTACGAAAGAGTAGGGACATTGTAGCCTCTACAAAAGGAGTAGGGACATTGTAGTCACTACAAAAGGGGTAGAGACATTGTAGCCACTACAAAAGGGGTAGGGACATTGTAGCCTCTACAAAAAAGTAGGGACATTGTAGCCTTTACAAAAGGGGTAGGGACATTGTAGCCTCTATAAAAAAGTAGGGACATTGTAGCCACTACAAAAGGGGTAGGGACATTGTAGTCACTACAAAAGGGGTAGAGACATTGTAGCCATTACAAAAGGAGTAGGGACATTGTAGCCACTACAAAAGCATAGGGACATTGTAGCCTCTACAAAAGGGTAGGGACATTGTAGCCTCTACAAAAGGGGTAGGGACATTGTAGCCTCTACACAAGGGGTAGGGACATTGTAGCCTTTACAAAAGGGGTAGGGACATTGTAGCCTCTACAAAAGGGGTAGGGACATTGTAGCCACTACACAAGGGGTAGGGACATTGTAGCCTCTACAAAAAAGGAGTAGGGACATTGTAGCCTCTACAAAAGGGGTAGGGACATTGTAGCCTCTACAAAAGGGGTAGGGACAGTGTAGCCTCTACACAAGGGGTAGGGACATTGTAGCCTCTACAAAAGGGGTAGGGACATTGTAGCCTCTACACAAGGGGTAGGGACAATGTAGCCTCTACAAAAGAGTAGGGACATTGTAGCCTCTACAAAAGAGGTAGGGACATTGTAGCCTCTACACAAAGGGTAGGGACATTGTAGCCTCTACAAAAGGGGTAGGGACATTGTAGCCTCTACAAAAGGGGTAGGGACATTGTAGCCTCTACAAAAGAGTAGGGACATTGTAGCCTCTACAAAAGAGTAGGGACATTGTAGCCACTACAAAAGAGTAGGGACATTGTAGCCTCTACAAAAGGGGTAGGGACATTGTAGCCTCTACACAAGGGGTAGGGACATTGTAGCCTCTACAAAAAAGGAGTAGGGACATTGTAGCCGCTACACAAGGGGTAGGGACATTGTAGCCTCTACAAAAGGGGTAGGGACATTGTAGCCTCTACAAAAGGGGTAGGGACATTGTAGCCACTACAAAAGGGGTAGGGACATTGTAGCCTCTACAAAAAAGGAGTAGGGACATTGTAGCCTCTACAAAAGGGGTAGGGACATTGTAGCCTCTACAAAAGGGGTAGAGACATTGTAGCCTCTACAAAAGGAGTAGGGACATTGTAGCCTCTACAAAAAGAGTAGGGACATTGTAGCCACTACACAAGGGGTAGGGACATTGTAGCCTCTACCAAAAGTGTAGGGACATTGTAGCCTCTACAAAAGGGGTAGGGACATTGTATCCTCTACAAAAGGAGTAGGGACATTGTAGCCTCTACAAAAGGGGTAGGGACATTGTAGCCTCTACAAAAGGGGTAGGGACATTGTAGCCTCTACAAAAGGGGTAGGGACATTGTAGCCTCTACACAAGGGGTAGGGACATTGTGGCCTCTACAAAAGGGGTAGGGACATTGTAGCCTATACAAAAGGAGTAGGGACATTGTAGCCTCTACAAAAAGGGTAGGGACATTGTAGCCTCTACAAAAGGAGTAGGGACATTGTAGCCTCTACACAAGGGGTAGGGACATTGTAGCCTCTACAAAAGGGGTAGGGACATTGTAACCACTACAAAAGGAGTAGCGACATGGTAGCCTCTACAAAAGGGGTAGGGACATTGTAGCCACTACAAAAGGAGTAGGGACATGGTAGCCTCTACAAAAGGGGTAGGGACATTGTAGCCACTACAAAAGGAGTAGGGACATGGTAGCCTCTACAAAAGAGTAGTGACATTGTAGCCACTACAAAAGGGGTAGGGACATTGTAGCCTCTACAAAAGGGGTAGGGACATTGTAGCCTCTACAAAAGGAGTAGGGATATGGTAGCCTCTACAAAAGGGGTAGGGACATTGTAGCCTCTACCAAAGGGGTAGGGATATTTAGCCTCTACAAAAGAATAGGGACATTGTAGCCTCTACAAAAGAGTAGGATCATTGTAGCCTCTACAAAAGAGTAGGGACAATGTAGCCTCTACAAAAAGGGTAGGGACATTGTAGCCTCTACAAAAGAGAAGGGACATTGTAGCCTCTACAAAAGAGTAGGGACATTGTAGCCTCTACAAAAGGAGTAGGGACATTGTAGCCTCTACAAAAGAGTAGGGACATTGTAGCCTCTACCAAAGAGTAGGGACATTGTAGCCTCTACAAAAGAGTAGGGACATTGTAGCCTCTACAAAAGAGTAGGGACATTGTAGCCTCTACAAAAGGGGTAGGGACATTGTAGCCTCTACAAAAGAGTAGGGACATTGTAGCCTCTACAAAAGGGGTAGGGACATTGTAGTCTCTACAAAAGAGTAGGGACATTGTAGCCTCTACAAAAGGGGAAGGGACATTGTAGCCTCTACAAAAGGGGTAGGGACATTGTAGCCACTACAAAAGGGGTAGGGACATTGTAGCCTCTACAAAAGAGTAGGGACATTGTAGCCATTACAAAATGAGTAGGGACATTGTAGCCTCTACAAAAGGGGTAGGGACATTGTAGCCCCTACAAAAGAGTAGGGACATTGTAGCCTCTACAAAAGGGGTAGGGACATTGTAGACTCTACAAAAGAGTAGGGACATTGTAGCCTCTACAAAAGATTAGGGACAGGGTAGCCTCTACAAAAGAGTAGGGATATTGTAGCCTCTACACAAGGGGTAGGGACATTGTAGCCTCTACAAAAGGGGTAGGGACATTGTAGCCTCTACAAAAAGAGTAGGGACATTGTAGCCTCTACAAAAGGGGTAGGGACATTGTAGCCACTACAAAAGGAGTAGGGACATTGTAGCCTCTACACAAGGGGTAGGGACATTGTAGCCTCTACAAAAGGGGTAGGGACATTGTAGCCTCTACAAAAGGGGTAGGGACATTGTAGCCACTACAAAAGGAGTAGCGACATGGTAGCCTCTACAAAAAGGGTAGGGACATTGTAGCCACTACAAAAGGAGTAGGGACATGATAGCCTCTACAAAAGGGTAGGGACATTGTAGCCACTACAAAGGAGTAGGGACATGGTAGCCTCTACAAAAGAGTAGGGACATTGTAGCCACTACAAAAGGGGTAGGGACATTGTAGCCTCTACAAAAGTGGTAGGGACATTGTAGCCTCTACAAAAGGAGTAGGGACATGGTAGCCTCTACAAAAGGGGTAGGGATATTGTAGCCTCTACAAAAGGGGTAGGGATATTGTAGCCTCTACAAAAGAGTAGGGATATTGTAGCCACTACAAAAGGGGTAGGGACATTGTAGCCTCTACCAAAGAGTAGGGACATTGTAGCCTCTACAAAAGGGGTAGGTACATTGTAGCCTCTACAAAAGAGTAGGATCATTGTAGCCTCTACCAAAGAGTAGGGACATTGTAGCCTCTACCAAAAAGGTAGGGACATTGTAGCCTCTACAAAAGAGTAGGGACATTGTAGCCTCTACAAAATAGTAGGGACATTGTAGCCTCTACAAAAGGGGTAGGGACATTGTGGTCACTACAAAAGGGGTAGAGACATTGTAGCCATTACAAAAAGAGTAGGGACATTGTAGCCACTACAAAAGAGTAGGGACATTGTAGCCTCTACAAAAGAGTAGGGACATTGTAGCCTCTACAAAATAGTAGGGACATTGTAGCCTCTACAAAAGGGGTAGGGACATTGTGGTCACTACAAAAGGGGTAGAGACATTGTAGCCATTACAAAAAGAGTAGGGACATTGTAGCCACTACAAAAGAGTAGGGACATTGTAGCCTCTACGAAAGAGTAGGGACATTGTAGCCTCTACAAAAGGAGTAGGGACATTGTAGTCACTACAAAAGGGGTAGAGACATTGTAGCCACTACAAAAGGGGTAGGGACATTGTAGCCTCTACAAAAAAGTAGGGACATTGTAGCCTTTACAAAAGGGGTAGGGACATTGTAGCCTCTATAAAAAAGTAGGGACATTGTAGCCACTACAAAAGGGGTAGGGACATTGTAGTCACTACAAAAGGGGTAGAGACATTGTAGCCATTACAAAAGGAGTAGGGACATTGTAGCCACTACAAAAGCATAGGGACATTGTAGCCTCTACAAAAGGGTAGGGACATTGTAGCCTCTACAAAAGGGGTAGGGACATTGTAGCCTCTACACAAGGGGTAGGGACATTGTAGCCTTTACAAAAGGGGTAGGGACATTGTAGCCTCTACAAAAGGGGTAGGGACATTGTAGCCACTACACAAGGGGTAGGGACATTGTAGCCTCTACAAAAAAGGAGTAGGGACATTGTAGCCTCTACAAAAGGGGTAGGGACATTGTAGCCTCTACAAAAGGGGTAGGGACAGTGTAGCCTCTACACAAGGGGTAGGGACATTGTAGCCTCTACAAAAGGGGTAGGGACATTGTAGCCTCTACACAAGGGGTAGGGACAATGTAGCCTCTACAAAAGAGTAGGGACATTGTAGCCTCTACAAAAGAGGTAGGGACATTGTAGCCTCTACACAAAGGGTAGGGACATTGTAGCCTCTACAAAAGGGGTAGGGACATTGTAGCCTCTACAAAAGGGGTAGGGACATTGTAGCCTCTACAAAAGAGTAGGGACATTGTAGCCTCTACAAAAGAGTAGGGACATTGTAGCCACTACAAAAGAGTAGGGACATTGTAGCCTCTACAAAAGGGGTAGGGACATTGTAGCCTCTACACAAGGGGTAGGGACATTGTAGCCTCTACAAAAAAGGAGTAGGGACATTGTAGCCGCTACACAAGGGGTAGGGACATTGTAGCCTCTACAAAAGGGGTAGGGACATTGTAGCCTCTACAAAAGGGGTAGGGACATTGTAGCCACTACAAAAGGGGTAGGGACATTGTAGCCTCTACAAAAAAGGAGTAGGGACATTGTAGCCTCTACAAAAGGGGTAGGGACATTGTAGCCTCTACAAAAGGGGTAGAGACATTGTAGCCTCTACAAAAGGAGTAGGGACATTGTAGCCTCTACAAAAAGAGTAGGGACATTGTAGCCACTACACAAGGGGTAGGGACATTGTAGCCTCTACCAAAAGTGTAGGGACATTGTAGCCTCTACAAAAGGGGTAGGGACATTGTATCCTCTACAAAAGGAGTAGGGACATTGTAGCCTCTACAAAAGGGGTAGGGACATTGTAGCCTCTACAAAAGGGGTAGGGACATTGTAGCCTCTACAAAAGGGGTAGGGACATTGTAGCCTCTACACAAGGGTAGGGACATTGTGGCCTCTACAAAAGGGGTAGGGACATTGTAGCCTATACAAAAGGAGTAGGGACATTGTAGCCTCTACAAAAAGGGTAGGGACATTGTAGCCTCTACAAAAGGAGTAGGGACATTGTAGCCTCTACACAAGGGGTAGGGACATTGTAGCCTCTACAAAAGGGGTAGGGACATTGTAACCACTACAAAAGGAGTAGCGACATGGTAGCCTCTACAAAAGGGGTAGGGACATTGTAGCCACTACAAAAGGAGTAGGGACATGGTAGCCTCTACAAAAGGGGTAGGGACATTGTAGCCACTACAAAAGGAGTAGGGACATGGTAGCCTCTACAAAAGAGTAGTGACATTGTAGCCACTACAAAAGGGGTAGGGACATTGTAGCCTCTACAAAAGGGGTAGGGACATTGTAGCCTCTACAAAAGGAGTAGGGATATGGTAGCCTCTACAAAAGGGGTAGGGACATTGTAGCCTCTAGTAAAGGGGTAGGGATATTTAGCCTCTACAAAAGAATAGGGACATTGTAGCCTCTACAAAAGAGTAGGATCATTGTAGCCTCTACAAAAGAGTAGGGACAATGTAGCCTCTACAAAAAGGGTAGGGACATTGTAGCCTCTACAAAAGAGAAGGGACATTGTAGCCTCTACAAAAGAGTAGGGACATTGTAGCCTCTACAAAAGGAGTAGGGACATTGTAGCCTCTACAAAAGAGTAGGGACATTGTAGCCTCTACCAAAGAGTAGGGACATTGTAGCCTCTACAAAAGAGTAGGGACATTGTAGCCTCTACAAAAGAGTAGGGACATTGTAGCCTCTACAAAAGGGGTAGGGACATTGTAGCCTCTACAAAAGAGTAGGGACATTGTAGCCTCTACAAAAGGGGTAGGGACATTGTAGTCTCTACAAAAGAGTAGGGACATTGTAGCCTCTACAAAAGGGGAAGGGACATTGTAGCCTCTACAAAAGGGGTAGGGACATTGTAGCCACTACAAAAGGGGTAGGGACATTGTAGCCTCTACAAAAGAGTAGGGACATTGTAGCCATTACAAAATGAGTAGGGACATTGTAGCCTCTACCAAAGGGGTAGGAACATTGTAGCCTCTACAAAAGAGTAGGGACATTGTAGCCTCTACAAAAAAGTAGGGACATTGTAGCCTCTACAAAAGGGGTAGGGACTTTGTAGCCTCTACAAAAGAGTAGGGACATTGTAGCCTCTACAAAAGAGTAGGGACATTGTAGCCTCTACAAAAGGGGTAGGGACATTGTAACCTCTACAAAAGAGTAGGGACATTGTAGCCTCTACAAAAGAGTAGGGACATTGTAGCCTCTACAAAAGGGGTAGGGACATTGTAGCCTCTACAAAAGAGTAGGGATATTGTAGCCTCTACAAAAGGGGTAGGGACATGGTAGCCTCTATTAAAGAGTAGGGACATTGTAGCCTCTACAAAAGGGGTAGGGACATCGTAGTCTCTACAAGAGAGTAGGGACATTGTAGCCTCTACAAAAGGGGTAGGGACATTGTAGCCTCTAGCCACTACAAAAGGGGTAGGGACATTGTAGCCACTACAAAAGAATAGGGACATTGTAGCCTCTACAAAAGAGTAGGAACATTGTAGCCTCTACAAAAGGGGTAGGGACATTGTAGCCTCTACAAAAGAGTAGGGACATTGTAGCCTCTACAAAAGAGTAGGGACATTGTAGCCTCTACAAAAGGGGTAGGGACATCGTAGCCTCTACAAAAGAGTAGGGACATTGTAGCCTCTACAAAAGAGTAGGGACATTGTAGCCTCTACAAAAGGGGTAGGGACATTGTAGCCTCTACAAAAGAGTAGGGACATTGTAGCCTCTACAAAAGAGTAGGGACATTGTAGCCTCTACAAAAGAGTAGGGACATTGTAGCCTCTACAAAAGGGGTAGGGACATTGTAGCCTCTACAAAAGAGTAGGGACATTGTAGCCTCTACAAAAGGGGTAAGGACATTGTAGCCTCTACAAAAGAGTAGGGACATTGTAACCTCTACAAAAGGGGTAGGGACATTGTAGTCTCTACAAAAGGGGTAGGGACATTGTAGCCACTACAAAAGGGGTAGGGACATTGTAGCCTCTACAAAAGGAGTAGGGACATTGTAGCCTCTACAAAAGGGGTAGGGACATTGTAGCCTCTACAAAAGGAGTAGAGACATTGTAGCCTCTACAAAAGAGTAGGGACATTGTAGCCTCTACAAAAGGGGTAGGGACATTGCAGCCTCTACAAAAGGGGTAGGGACATTGTAGCCTCTACAAAAGGGGTAGGGACATTGTAGCCACTACAAAAGGGGTAGGGACATTGTAGCCCCTACAAAAGAGTAGGGACATTGTAGCCTCTACAAAAGGGGTAGGGACATTATAGCCACTACAAAGGGGGTAGGGACATTGTAGCCACTACACAAGGGGTAGGGATAATGTAGCCTCTACAAAAGGAGTAGGGACATTGTAGCCTCTACAAAAGGGATAGGGACATTGTAGCCTCTACAAAAGGGACAGGGACATTGTAGCCTCTACAAAAGGGGTAGGGACATTGTAGCCTCTACACAAGGGGTAGGGACATTGTAGCCTCTACAAAAGGGGTAGGGACATTGTAGCCTCTACAAAAGGAGTAGGGACATTGTAGCCTCTACAAAAGGGGTAGGGACATTGTAGCCACTACAAAAGGAGTAGGGACATTGTAGCCTCTACACAAGGGGTAGGGACATTGTAGCCTCTACAAAAGGGGTAGGGACATTGTAGCCTCTACAAAAGGGGTAGGGACATTGTAGCCACTACAAAAGGAGTAGCGACATGGTAGCCTCTACAAAAAGGGTAGGGACATTGTAGCCACTACAAAAGAGGTAGGGACATGGTAGCCTCTACAAAAGGGGTAGGGACATTGTAGCCACTACAAAGGAGTAGGGACATGGTAGCCTCTACAAAAGAGTAGGGACATTGTAGCCACTACAAAAGGAGCAGGGACATTGTAGCCTCTACAAAAGGGGTAGGGACATTGTAGCCTCTACAAAAGGAGTAGGGACATGGTAGCCTCTACAAAACGGGTAGGGATATTGTAGCCTCTACAAAAGGGGTAGGGATATTGTAGCCTCTACAAAAGAGTAGGGACATTGTAGCCACTACAAAAGGGGTAGGGACATTGTAGCCTCTACAAAAGAGTAGGGACATTGTAGCCTCTACAAAAGGGGTAGGGACATTGTAGCCTCTACAAAAGAGTAGGATCATTGTAGCCTCTACCAAAGAGTAGGGACATTGTAGCCTCTACAAAAGGGGTAGGGACATTGTAGCCTCTACAAAAGAGTAGGGACATTGTAGCCTCTACAAAAGAGTATTGACATTGTAGCCTCTACAAAAGGAGTAGGGACATTGTAGCCTCTACAAAAGAGTAGGGACACTGTAGCCTCTACAAAAGAGTAGGGACATTGTAACCTCTACAAAAAAGTAGGAACATTGTAGCCTCTACAAAAGAGTAGGGACATTGTAGCCTCTACAAAAGGGGTAGGGACATTGTAGTCTCTACAAAAGAGTAGGGACATTGTAGCCTCTACAAAAGGGGTAGGGACATTGTAGCCTCTACAAAAGGGGTAGGGACATTGTAGCCACTACAAAAGGGGTAGGGACATTGTAGCCTCTACAAAAGGAGTAGGGACATGGTAGCCATTACAAAAGGAGTAGGGACATTGTAGCCTCTACAAAAGGGGTAGGGACATTGTAGCCTCTACAAAAGAGTAGGGACATTGTAGCCTCTACCAAAAAGTAGGGACATTGTAGCCTCTACAAAAGGGGTAGGGACATTGTAGCCTCTACAAAAGGGGTAGGGACATTGTAGACTCTACAAAAGAGTAGGGACATTGTAGCCTCTACAAAAGAGTAGGGACAGGGTAGCCTCTACAAAAGAGTAGGGACATTGTAGCCTCTACAAACGGGGTAGGGACATTGTAGTCTCTACAAAAGAGTAGGGACATTGTAGCCTCTACAAAAGGGGTAGGGACATTGTAGCCTCTACAAAAGGGGTAGGCACATTGTAGCCACTACAAAAGGGGTAGGCACATTGTAGCCTCTACAAAAGAGTAGGGACATTGTAGCCTCTACAAAAGGAGTAGGGACATGGTAGCCATTACAAAAGGAGTAGGGACATTGTAGCCTCTACAAAAGGGGTAGGGACATTGTAGCCTCTACAAAAGAGTAGGGACATTGTAGCCTCTACCAAAAAGTAGGGACATTGTAACCTCTACAAAAGGGGTAGGGACATTGTAGCCACTACAAAAGGGGTAGGGACATTGTAGCCCCTACAAAAGAGTAGGGACATTGTAGCCTCTACAAAAGGGGTAGGGACATTGTAGACTCTACAAAAGAGTAGGGACATTGTAGCCTCTACAAAAGATTAGGGACAGGGTAGCCTCTACAAAAGAGTAGGGATATTGTAGCCTCTACACAAGGGGTAGGGACATTGTAGCCTCTACAAAAGGGGTAGGGACATTGTAGCCTCTACAAAAGGAGTAGGGACATTGTAGCCTCTACAAAAGGGGTAGGGACATTGTAGCCACTACAAAAGGAGTAGGGACATTGTAGCCTCTACACAAGGGGTAGGGACATTGTAGCCTCTACAAAAGGGGTAGGGACATTGTAGCCTCTACAAAAGGGGTAGGGACATTGTAGCCACTACAACAGGAGTAGCGACATGGTAGCCTCTACAAAAAGGGTAGGGACATTGTAGCCACTACAAAAGGAGTAGGGACATGGTAGCCTCTACAAAAGGGTAGGGACCTTGTAGCCACTACAAAGGAGTAGGGACATGGTAGCCTCTACAAAAGAGTAGGAACATTGTAGCCACTACAAAAGGGGTAGGGACATTGTAGCCTCTACAAAAGGGGTAGGGACATTGTAGCCTCTACAAAAGGAGTAGGGACATGGTAGCCTCTACAAAAGGGGTAGGGATATTGTAGCCTCTACAAAAGGGGTAGGGATATTGTAGCCTCTACAAAAGAGTAGGGATATTGTAGCCACTACAAAAGGGGTAGGGACATTGTAGCCTCTACCAAAGAGTAGGGACATTGTAGCCTCTACAAAAGGGGTAGGTACATTGTAGCCTCTACAAAAGAGTAGGATCATTGTAGCCTCTACCAAAGAGTAGGGACATTGTAGCCTCTACAAAAAAGGTAGGGACATTGTAGCCTCTACAAAAGAGTAGGGACATTGTAGCCTCTACAAAAGAGTAGGGACATTGTAGCCTCTACAAAAGAGTAGGGACATTGTGGCCTCTACAAAAGGAGTAGGAACATTGTAGCCTCTACAAAAGAGTAGGGACATTGTAGCCTCTACAAACGGAGTAGGGACATTGTAGCCACTACAAAAGGGGTAGGGACATTGTAGCCATTACAAAAGAGTAGGGACATTGTAGCAACTACAAAAGGGGTAGGGACATTGTAGCCTCTACAAAAGGAGTAGGGACATTGTAGCCTCTACAAAAGGGGTAGGGACATTGTAGCCATTACAAAAGAGTAGGGACATTGTAGCCACTACAAAAGGGGTAGGGACATTGCAGCCTCTACAAAAGGGGTAGGGACATTGTAGCCACTACAAAAGAGTAGGGACATTGTAGCCACTACAAAAGAATAGGGACATTGTAGCCACTACAAAAGGGGTAGGGACATTGTAGCCACTACACAAGGGGTAGGGACATTGTAGCCACTACCAAAGGGGTAGGGACATTGTAGCCATTACAAAAGAGTAGGGACATTGTAGCCACTACAAAAGAGTAGGGACATTGTAGCCACTACAAAAGGGGTAGGGACATTGTAGCCTCTACAAAAGGGGTAGGGACATTGTAGCCACTACAAAAGAGTAGGGACATTGTAGCCACTACAAAAGAATAGGGACATTGTAGCCACTACAAAAGGGGTAGGGACATTGTAGCCACTACACAAGCGGTAGGGACATTGTAGCCACTACAAAAGGGGTAGGGACATTGTAGCATCTACAAAAGGGGTAGGGACATTGTAGCCACTACAAAAGGGGTAGGGACATTGTAGCCTCTACACAAGGGGTAGGGACATTGTAGCCACTACAAAAGGGGTAGGGACATTGTAGCCTCTACAAAAGAGTAGGGACATTGTAGCCTCTACAAAAGGAGTAGGGACATGGTAGCCTCTACAAAACGGGTAGGGATATTGTAGCCTCTACAAAAGAGTAGGGACATTGTAGCCTCTACAAAAGAGTAGGGACATTGTAGCCTCTACAAAAGGGGTAGGGACATTGTAGCCTCTACAAAAGAGTAGGGACATTGTAGCCTCTACAAAAGGGGTAGGGACATTGTAGTCTCTACAAAAGAGTAGGGACATTGTAGCCTCTACAAAAGGGGAAGGGACATTGTAGCCTCTACAAAAGGGGTAGGGACATTGTAGCCACTACAAAAGGGGTAGGGACATTGTAGCCTCTACAAAAGAGTAGGGACATTGTAGCCATTACAAAATGAGTAGGGACATTGTAGCCTCTACAAAAGGGGTAGGAACATTGTAGCCTCTACAAAAGAGTAGGGACATTGTAGCCTCTACAAAAAAGTAGGGACATTGTAGCCTCTACAAAAGGGGTAGGGACTTTGTAGCCTCTACAAAAGAGTAGGGACATTGTAGCCTCTACAAAAGAGTAGGGACATTGTAGCCTCTACAAAAGGGGTAGGGACATTGTAACCTCTACAAAAGAGTAGGGACATTGTAGCCTCTACAAAAGAGTAGGGACATTGTAGCCTCTACAAAAGGGGTAGGGACATTGTAGCCTCTACAAAAGAGTAGGGATATTGTAGCCTCTACAAAAGGGGTAGGGACATGGTAGCCTCTATTAAAGAGTAGGGACATTGTAGCCTCTACAAAAGGGGTAGGGACATCGTAGTCTCTACAAGAGAGTAGGGACATTGTAGCCTCTACAAAAGGGGTAGGGACATTGTAGCCTCTAGCCACTACAAAAGGGGTAGGGACATTGTAGCCACTACAAAAGAATAGGGACATTGTAGCCTCTACAAAAGAGTAGGAACATTGTAGCCTCTACAAAAGGGGTAGGGACATTGTAGCCTCTACAAAAGAGTAGGGACATTGTAGCCTCTACAAAAGAGTAGGGACATTGTAGCCTCTACAAAAGGGGTAGGGACATCGTAGCCTCTACAAAAGAGTAGGGACATTGTAGCCTCTACAAAAGAGTAGGGACATTGTAGCCTCTACAAAAGGGGTAGGGACATTGTAGCCTCTACAAAAGAGTAGGGACATTGTAGCCTCTACAAAAGAGTAGGGACATTGTAGCCTCTACAAAAGAGTAGGGACATTGTAGCCTCTACAAAAGGGGTAGGGACATTGTAGCCTCTACAAAAGAGTAGGGACATTGTAGCCTCTACAAAAGGGGTAAGGACATTGTAGCCTCTACAAAAGAGTAGGGACATTGTAACCTCTACAAAAGGGGTAGGGACATTGTAGTCTCTACAAAAGGGGTAGGGACATTGTAGCCACTACAAAAGGGGTAGGGACATTGTAGCCTCTACAAAAGGAGTAGGGACATTGTAGCCTCTACAAAAGGGGTAGGGACATTGTAGCCTCTACAAAAGGAGTAGAGACATTGTAGCCTCTACAAAAGAGTAGGGACATTGTAGCCTCTACAAAAGGGGTAGGGACATTGTAGCCACTACAAAAGGGGTAGGGACATTGTAGCCCCTACAAAAGAGTAGGGACATTGTAGCCTCTACAAAAGGGGTAGGGACATTATAGCCACTACAAAGGGGGTAGGGACATTGTAGCCACTACACAAGGGGTAGGGATAATGTAGCCTCTACAAAAGGAGTAGGGACATTGTAGCCTCTACAAAAGGGATAGGGACATTGTAGCCTCTACAAAAGGGACAGGGACATTGTAGCCTCTACAAAAGGGGTAGGGACATTGTAGCCTCTACACAAGGGGTAGGGACATTGTAGCCTCTACAAAAGGGGTAGGGACATTGTAGCCTCTACAAAAGGAGTAGGGACATTGTAGCCTCTACAAAAGGGGTAGGGACATTGTAGCCACTACAAAAGGAGTAGGGACATTGTAGCCTCTACACAAGGGGTAGGGACATTGTAGCCTCTACAAAAGGGGTAGGGACATTGTAGCCTCTACAAAAGGGGTATGGACATTGTAGCCACTACAAAAGGAGTAGCGACATGGTAGCCTCTACAAAAAGGGTAGGGACATTGTAGCCACTACAAAAGAGGTAGGGACATGGTAGCCTCTACAAAAGGGGTAGGGACATTGTAGCCACTACAAAGGAGTAGGGACATGGTAGCCTCTACAAAAGAGTAGGGACATTGTAGCCACTACAAAAGGAGCAGGGACATTGTAGCCTCTACAAAAGGGGTAGGGACATTGTAGCCTCTACAAAAGGAGTAGGGACATGGTAGCCTCTACAAAACGGGTAGGGATATTGTAGCCTCTACAAAAGGGGTAGGGATATTGTAGCCTCTACAAAAGAGTAGGGACATTGTAGCCACTACAAAAGGGGTAGGGACATTGTAGCCTCTACAAAAGAGTAGGGACATTGTAGCCTCTACAAAAGGGGTAGGGACATTGTAGCCTCTACAAAAGAGTAGGATCATTGTAGCCTCTACCAAAGAGTAGGGACATTGTAGCCTCTACAAAAGGGGTAGGGACATTGTAGCCTCTACAAAAGAGTAGGGACATTGTAGCCTCTACAAAAGAGTATTGACATTGTAGCCTCTACAAAAGGAGTAGGGACATTGTAGCCTCTACAAAAGAGTAGGGACACTGTAGCCTCTACAAAAGAGTAGGGACATTGTAACCTCTACAAAAAAGTAGGAACATTGTAGCCTCTACAAAAGAGTAGGGACATTGTAGCCTCTACAAAAGGGGTAGGGACATTGTAGTCTCTACAAAAGAGTAGGGACATTGTAGCCTCTACAAAAGGGGTAGGGACATTGTAGCCTCTACAAAAGGGGTAGGGACATTGTAGCCACTACAAAAGGGGTAGGGACATTGTAGCCTCTACAAAAGGAGTAGGGACATGGTAGCCATTACAAAAGGAGTAGGGACATTGTAGCCTCTACAAAAGGGGTAGGGACATTGTAGCCTCTACAAAAGAGTAGGGACATTGTAGCCTCTACCAAAAAGTAGGGACATTGTAGCCTCTACAAAAGGGGTAGGGACATTGTAGCCTCTACAAAAAGGGTAGGGACATTGTAGACTCTACAAAAGAGTAGGGACATTGTAGCCTCTACAAAAGAGTAGGGACAGGGTAGCCTCTACAAAAGAGTAGGGACATTGTAGCCTCTACAAAAGGGGTAGGGACATTGTAGTCTCTACAAAAGAGTAGGGACATTGTAGCCTCTACAAAAGGGGTAGGGACATTGTAGCCTCTACAAAAGGGGTAGGCACATTGTAGCCACTACAAAAGGGGTAGGCACATTGTAGCCTCTACAAAAGAGTAGGGACATTGTAGCCTCTACAAAAGGAGTAGGGACATGGTAGCCATTACAAAAGGAGTAGGGACATTGTAGCCTCTACAAAAGGGGTAGGGACATTGTAGCCTCTACAAAAGAGTAGGGACATTGTAGCCTCTACCAAAAAGTAGGGACATTGTAACCTCTACAAAAGGGGTAGGGACATTGTAGCCACTACAAAAGGGGTAGGGACATTGTAGCCCCTACAAAAGAGTAGGGACATTGTAGCCTCTACAAAAGGGGTAGGGACATTGTAGACTCTACAAAAGAGTAGGGACATTGTAGCCTCTACAAAAGATTAGGGACAGGGTAGCCTCTACAAAAGAGTAGGGATATTGTAGCCTCTACACAAGGGGTAGGGACATTGTAGCCTCTACAAAAGGGGTAGGGACATTGTAGCCTCTACAAAAGGAGTAGGGACATTGTAGCCTCTACAAAAGGGGTAGGGACATTGTAGCCACTACAAAAGGAGTAGGGACATTGTAGCCTCTACACAAGGGGTAGGGACATTGTAGCCTCTACAAAAGGGGTAGGGACATTGTAGCCTCTACAAAAGGGGTAGGGACATTGTAGCCACTACAACAGGAGTAGCGACATGGTAGCCTCTACAAAAAGGGTAGGGACATTGTAGCCACTACAAAAGGAGTAGGGACATGGTAGCCTCTACAAAAGGGTAGGGACCTTGTAGCCACTACAAAGGAGTAGGGACATGGTAGCCTCTACAAAAGAGTAGGGACATTGTAGCCATTACAAAAGGGGTAGGGACATTGTAGCCTCTACAAAAGGGGTAGGGACATTGTAGCCTCTACAAAAGGAGTAGGGACATGGTAGCCTCTACAAAAGGGGTAGGGATATTGTAGCCTCTACAAAAGGGGTAGGGATATTGTAGCCTCTACAAAAGAGTAGGGATATTGTAGCCACTACAAAAGGGGTAGGGACATTGTAGCCTCTACCAAAGAGTAGGGACATTGTAGCCTCTACAAAAGAGGTAGGTACATTGTAGCCTCTACAAAAGAGTAGGATCATTGTAGCCTCTACCAAAGAGTAGGGACATTGTAGCCTCTACAAAAAAGGTAGGGACATTGTAGCCTCTACAAAAGAGTAGGGACATTGTAGCCTCTACAAAAGAGTAGGGACATTGTAGCCTCTACAAAAGAGTAGGGACATTGTGGCCTCTACAAAAGGAGTAGGAACATTGTAGCCTCTACAAAAGAGTAGGGACATTGTAGCCTCTACAAACGGAGTAGGGACATTGTAGCCACTACAAAAGGGGTAGGGACATTGTAGCCATTACAAAAGAGTAGGGACATTGTAGCCACTACAAAGGGGTAGGGACATTGTAGCCATTACAAAAGAGTAGGGACATTGTAGCCACTACAAAAGGGGTAGGGACATTGTAGCCTCTACAAAAGGAGTAGGGACATTGTAGCCTCTACAAAAGGGGTAGGGACATTGTAGCCATTACAAAAGAGTAGGGACATTGTAGCCACTACAAAAGGGGTAGGGACATTGCAGCCTCTACAAAAGGGGTAGGGACATTGTAGCCACTACAAAAGAGTAGGGACATTGTAGCCACTACAAAAGAATAGGGACATTGTAGCCACTACAAAAGGGGTAGGGACATTGTAGCCACTACACAAGGGGTAGGGACATTGTAGCCACTACCAAAGGGGTAGGGACATTGTAGCCATTACAAAAGAGTAGGGACATTGTAGCCACTACAAAAGAGTAGGGACATTGTAGCCACTACAAAAGGGGTAGGGACATTGTAGCCTCTACAAAAGGGGTAGGGACATTGTAGCCACTACAAAAGAGTAGGGACATTGTAGCCACTACAAAAGAATAGGGACATTGTAGCCACTACAAAAGGGGTAGGGACATTGTAGCCACTACACAAGCGGTAGGGACATTGTAGCCACTACAAAAGGGGTAGGGACATTGTAGCATCTACAAAAGGGGTAGGGACATTGTAGCCACTACAAAAGGGGTAGGGACATTGTAGCCTCTACACAAGGGGTAGGGACATTGTAGCCACTACAAAAGGGGTAGGGACATTGTAGCCTCTACAAAAGAGTAGGGACATTGTAGCCTCTACAAAAGGAGTAGGGACATGGTAGCCTCTACAAAAGGGGTAGGGATATTGTAGCCTCTACAAAAGGGGTAGGGACATTGTAGCCTCTACAAAAGAGTAGGGACATTGTAGCCTCTACAAAAGAGTATTGACATTGTAGCCTCTACAAAAGGAGTAGGGACATTGTAGCCTCTACAAAAGAGTAGGGACACTGTAGCCTCTACAAAAGAGTAGGGACATTGTAACCTCTACAAAAAAGTAGGAACATTGTAGCCTCTACAAAAGAGTAGGGACATTGTAGACTCTACAAAAGGGGTAGGGACATTGTAGTCTCTACAAAAGAGTAGGGACATTGTAGCCTCTACAAAAGGGGTAGGGACATTGTAGCCTCTACAAAAGGGGTAGGGACATTGTAGCCACTACAAAAGGGGTAGGGACATTGTAGCCTCTACAAAAGGATTAGGGACATGGTAGCCATTACAAAAGGAGTAGGGACATTGTAGCCTCTACAAAAGGGGTAGGGACATTGTAGCCTCTACAAAAGAGTAGGGACATTGTAGCCTCTACCAAAAAGTAGGGACATTGTAGCCTCTACAAAAGGGGTAGGGACATTGTAGCCTCTACAAAAAGGGTAGGGACATTGTAGACTCTACAAAAGAGTAGGGACATTGTAGCCTCTACAAAAGAGTAGGGACAGGGTAGCCTCTACAAAAGAGTAGGGACATTGTAGCCTCTACAAAAGGGGTAGGGACATTGTAGTCTCTACAAAAGAGTAGGGACATTGTAGCCTCTACAAAAGGGGTAGGGACATTGTAGCCTCTACAAAAGGGGTAGGCACATTGTAGCCACTACAAAAGGGGTAGGCACATTGTAGCCTCTACAAAAGAGTAGGGACATTGTAGCCTCTACAAAAGGAGTAGGGACATGGTAGCCATTACAAAAGGAGTAGGGACATTGTAGCCTCTACAAAAGGGGTAGGGACATTGTAGCCTCTACAAAAGAGTAGGGACATTGTAGCCTCTACCAAAAAGTAGGGACATTGTAACCTCTACAAAAGGGGTAGGGACATTGTAGCCACTACAAAAGGGGTAGGGACATTGTAGCCCCTACAAAAGAGTAGGGACATTGTAGCCTCTACAAAAGGGGTAGGGACATTGTAGACTCTACAAAAGAGTAGGGACATTGTAGCCTCTACAAAAGATTAGGGACAGGGTAGCCTCTACAAAAGAGTAGGGATATTGTAGCCTCTACACAAGGGGTAGGGACATTGTAGCCTCTACAAAAGGGGTAGGGACATTGTAGCCTCTACAAAAGGAGTAGGGACATTGTAGCCTCTACAAAAGGGGTAGGGACATTGTAGCCACTACAAAAGGAGTAGGGACATTGTAGCCTCTACACAAGGGGTAGGGACATTGTAGCCTCTACAAAAGGGGTAGGGACATTGTAGCCTCTACAAAAGGGGTAGGGACATTGTAGCCACTACAACAGGAGTAGCGACATGGTAGCCTCTACAAAAAGGGTAGGGACATTGTAGCCACTACAAAAGGAGTAGGGACATGGTAGCCTCTACAAAAGGGTAGGGACCTTGTAGCCACTACAAAGGAGTAGGGACATGGTAGCCTCTACAAAAGAGTAGGGACATTGTAGCCATTACAAAAGGGGTAGGGACATTGTAGCCTCTACAAAAGGGGTAGGGACATTGTAGCCTCTACAAAAGGAGTAGGGACATGGTAGCCTCTACAAAAGGGGTAGGGATATTGTAGCCTCTACAAAAGGGGTAGGGATATTGTAGCCTCTACAAAAGAGTAGGGATATTGTAGCCACTACAAAAGGGGTAGGGACATTGTAGCCTCTACCAAAGAGTAGGGACATTGTAGCCTCTACAAAAGAGGTAGGTACATTGTAGCCTCTACAAAAGAGTAGGATCATTGTAGCCTCTACAAAAGGGGTAGGGACATTGTAGCCACTACAAAAGGGGTAGGGACATTGTAGCCCCTACAAAAGAGTAGGGACATTGTAGCCTCTACAAAAGGGGTAGGGACATTATAGCCACTACAAAGGGGGTAGGGACATTGTAGCCACTACACAAGGGGTAGGGATAATGTAGCCTCTACAAAAGGAGTAGGGACATTGTAGCCTCTACAAAAGGGATAGGGACATTGTAGCCTCTACAAAAGGGACAGGGACATTGTAGCCTCTACAAAAGGGGTAGGGACATTGTAGCCTCTACACAAGGGGTAGGGACATTGTAGCCTCTACAAAAGGGGTAGGGACATTGTAGCCTCTACAAAAGGAGTAGGGACATTGTAGCCTCTACAAAAGGGGTAGGGACATTGTAGCCACTACAAAAGGAGTAGGGACATTGTAGCCTCTACACAAGGGGTAGGGACATTGTAGCCTCTACAAAAGGGGTAGGGACATTGTAGCCTCTACAAAAGGGGTATGGACATTGTAGCCACTACAAAAGGAGTAGCGACATGGTAGCCTCTACAAAAAGGGTAGGGACATTGTAGCCACTACAAAAGAGGTAGGGACATGGTAGCCTCTACAAAAGGGGTAGGGACATTGTAGCCACTACAAAGGAGTAGGGACATGGTAGCCTCTACAAAAGAGTAGGGACATTGTAGCCACTACAAAAGGAGCAGGGACATTGTAGCCTCTACAAAAGGGGTAGGGACATTGTAGCCTCTACAAAAGGAGTAGGGACATGGTAGCCTCTACAAAACGGGTAGGGATATTGTAGCCTCTACAAAAGGGGTAGGGATATTGTAGCCTCTACAAAAGAGTAGGGACATTGTAGCCACTACAAAAGGGGTAGGGACATTGTAGCCTCTACAAAAGAGTAGGGACATTGTAGCCTCTACAAAAGGGGTAGGGACATTGTAGCCTCTACAAAAGAGTAGGATCATTGTAGCCTCTACCAAAGAGTAGGGACATTGTAGCCTCTACAAAAGGGGTAGGGACATTGTAGCCTCTACAAAAGAGTAGGGACATTGTAGCCTCTACAAAAGAGTATTGACATTGTAGCCTCTACAAAAGGAGTAGGGACATTGTAGCCTCTACAAAAGAGTAGGGACACTGTAGCCTCTACAAAAGAGTAGGGACATTGTAACCTCTACAAAAAAGTAGGAACATTGTAGCCTCTACAAAAGAGTAGGGACATTGTAGCCTCTACAAAAGGGGTAGGGACATTGTAGTCTCTACAAAAGAGTAGGGACATTGTAGCCTCTACAAAAGGGGTAGGGACATTGTAGCCTCTACAAAAGGGGTAGGGACATTGTAGCCACTACAAAAGGGGTAGGGACATTGTAGCCTCTACAAAAGGAGTAGGGACATGGTAGCCATTACAAAAGGAGTAGGGACATTGTAGCCTCTACAAAAGGGGTAGGGACATTGTAGCCTCTACAAAAGAGTAGGGACATTGTAGCCTCTACCAAAAAGTAGGGACATTGTAGCCTCTACAAAAGGGGTAGGGACATTGTAGCCTCTACAAAAAGGGTAGGGACATTGTAGACTCTACAAAAGAGTAGGGACATTGTAGCCTCTACAAAAGAGTAGGGACAGGGTAGCCTCTACAAAAGAGTAGGGACATTGTAGCCTCTACAAAAGGGGTAGGGACATTGTAGTCTCTACAAAAGAGTAGGGACATTGTAGCCTCTACAAAAGGGGTAGGGACATTGTAGCCTCTACAAAAGGGGTAGGCACATTGTAGCCACTACAAAAGGGGTAGGCACATTGTAGCCTCTACAAAAGAGTAGGGACATTGTAGCCTCTACAAAAGGAGTAGGGACATGGTAGCCATTACAAAAGGAGTAGGGACATTGTAGCCTCTACAAAAGGGGTAGGGACATTGTAGCCTCTACAAAAGAGTAGGGACATTGTAGCCTCTACCAAAAAGTAGGGACATTGTAACCTCTACAAAAGGGGTAGGGACATTGTAGCCACTACAAAAGGGGTAGGGACATTGTAGCCCCTACAAAAGAGTAGGGACATTGTAGCCTCTACAAAAGGGGTAGGGACATTGTAGACTCTACAAAAGAGTAGGGACATTGTAGCCTCTACAAAAGATTAGGGACAGGGTAGCCTCTACAAAAGAGTAGGGATATTGTAGCCTCTACACAAGGGGTAGGGACATTGTAGCCTCTACAAAAGGGGTAGGGACATTGTAGCCTCTACAAAAGGAGTAGGGACATTGTAGCCTCTACAAAAGGGGTAGGGACATTGTAGCCACTACAAAAGGAGTAGGGACATTGTAGCCTCTACACAAGGGGTAGGGACATTGTAGCCTCTACAAAAGGGGTAGGGACATTGTAGCCTCTACAAAAGGGGTAGGGACATTGTAGCCACTACAACAGGAGTAGCGACATGGTAGCCTCTACAAAAAGGGTAGGGACATTGTAGCCACTACAAAAGGAGTAGGGACATGGTAGCCTCTACAAAAGGGTAGGGACCTTGTAGCCACTACAAAGGAGTAGGGACATGGTAGCCTCTACAAAAGAGTAGGGACATTGTAGCCATTACAAAAGGGGTAGGGACATTGTAGCCTCTACAAAAGGGGTAGGGACATTGTAGCCTCTACAAAAGGAGTAGGGACATGGTAGCCTCTACAAAAGGGGTAGGGATATTGTAGCCTCTACAAAAGGGGTAGGGATATTGTAGCCTCTACAAAAGAGTAGGGATATTGTAGCCACTACAAAAGGGGTAGGGACATTGTAGCCTCTACCAAAGAGTAGGGACATTGTAGCCTCTACAAAAGAGGTAGGTACATTGTAGCCTCTACAAAAGAGTAGGATCATTGTAGCCTCTACCAAAGAGTAGGGACATTGTAGCCTCTACAAAAAAGGTAGGGACATTGTAGCCTCTACAAAAGAGTAGGGACATTGTAGCCTCTACAAAAGAGTAGGGACATTGTAGCCTCTACAAAAGAGTAGGGACATTGTGGCCTCTACAAAAGGAGTAGGAACATTGTAGCCTCTACAAAAGAGTAGGGACATTGTAGCCTCTACAAACGGAGTAGGGACATTGTAGCCACTACAAAAGGGGTAGGGACATTGTAGCCATTACAAAAGAGTAGGGACATTGTAGCCACTACAAAGGGGTAGGGACATTGTAGCCATTACAAAAGAGTAGGGACATTGTAGCCACTACAAAAGGGGTAGGGACATTGTAGCCTCTACAAAAGGAGTAGGGACATTGTAGCCTCTACAAAAGGGGTAGGGACATTGTAGCCATTACAAAAGAGTAGGGACATTGTAGCCACTACAAAAGGGGTAGGGACATTGCAGCCTCTACAAAAGGGGTAGGGACATTGTAGCCACTACAAAAGAGTAGGGACATTGTAGCCACTACAAAAGAATAGGGACATTGTAGCCACTACAAAAGGGGTAGGGACATTGTAGCCACTACACAAGGGGTAGGGACATTGTAGCCACTACCAAAGGGGTAGGGACATTGTAGCCATTACAAAAGAGTAGGGACATTGTAGCCACTACAAAAGAGTAGGGACATTGTAGCCACTACAAAAGGGGTAGGGACATTGTAGCCTCTACAAAAGGGGTAGGGACATTGTAGCCACTACAAAAGAGTAGGGACATTGTAGCCACTACAAAAGAATAGGGACATTGTAGCCACTACAAAAGGGGTAGGGACATTGTAGCCACTACACAAGCGGTAGGGACATTGTAGCCACTACAAAAGGGGTAGGGACATTGTAGCATCTACAAAAGGGGTAGGGACATTGTAGCCACTACAAAAGGGGTAGGGACATTGTAGCCTCTACACAAGGGGTAGGGACATTGTAGCCACTACAAAAGGGGTAGGGACATTGTAGCCTCTACAAAAGAGTAGGGACATTGTAGCCTCTACAAAAGGAGTAGGGACATGGTAGCCTCTACAAAAGGGGTAGGGATATTGTAGCCTCTACAAAAGGGGTAGGGACATTGTAGCCTCTACAAAAGAGTAGGGACATTGTAGCCTCTACAAAAGAGTATTGACATTGTAGCCTCTACAAAAGGAGTAGGGACATTGTAGCCTCTACAAAAGAGTAGGGACACTGTAGCCTCTACAAAAGAGTAGGGACATTGTAACCTCTACAAAAAAGTAGGAACATTGTAGCCTCTACAAAAGAGTAGGGACATTGTAGCCTCTACAAAAGGGGTAGGGACATTGTAGTCTCTACAAAAGAGTAGGGACATTGTAGCCTCTACAAAAGGGGTAGGGACATTGTAGCCTCTACAAAAGGGGTAGGGACATTGTAGCCACTACAAAAGGGGTAGGGACATTGTAGCCTCTACAAAAGGATTAGGGACATGGTAGCCATTACAAAAGGAGTAGGGACATTGTAGCCTCTACAAAAGGGGTAGGGACATTGTAGCCTCTACAAAAGAGTAGGGACATTGTAGCCTCTACCAAAAAGTAGGGACATTGTAGCCTCTACAAAAGGGGTAGGGACATTGTAGCCTCTACAAAAAGGGTAGGGACATTGTAGACTCTACAAAAGAGTAGGGACATTGTAGCCTCTACAAAAGAGTAGGGACAGGGTAGCCTCTACAAAAGAGTAGGGACATTGTAGCCTCTACAAAAGGGGTAGGGACATTGTAGTCTCTACAAAAGAGTAGGGACATTGTAGCCTCTACAAAAGGGGTAGGGACATTGTAGCCTCTACAAAAGGGGTAGGCACATTGTAGCCACTACAAAAGGGGTAGGCACATTGTAGCCTCTACAAAAGAGTAGGGACATTGTAGCCTCTACAAAAGGAGTAGGGACATGGTAGCCATTACAAAAGGAGTAGGGACATTGTAGCCTCTACAAAAGGGGTAGGGACATTGTAGCCTCTACAAAAGAGTAGGGACATTGTAGCCTCTACCAAAAAGTAGGGACATTGTAACCTCTACAAAAGGGGTAGGGACATTGTAGCCACTACAAAAGGGGTAGGGACATTGTAGCCCCTACAAAAGAGTAGGGACATTGTAGCCTCTACAAAAGGGGTAGGGACATTGTAGACTCTACAAAAGAGTAGGGACATTGTAGCCTCTACAAAAGATTAGGGACAGGGTAGCCTCTACAAAAGAGTAGGGATATTGTAGCCTCTACACAAGGGGTAGGGACATTGTAGCCTCTACAAAAGGGGTAGGGACATTGTAGCCTCTACAAAAGGAGTAGGGACATTGTAGCCTCTACAAAAGGGGTAGGGACATTGTAGCCACTACAAAAGGAGTAGGGACATTGTAGCCTCTACACAAGGGGTAGGGACATTGTAGCCTCTACAAAAGGGGTAGGGACATTGTAGCCTCTACAAAAGGGGTAGGGACATTGTAGCCACTACAACAGGAGTAGCGACATGGTAGCCTCTACAAAAAGGGTAGGGACATTGTAGCCACTACAAAAGGAGTAGGGACATGGTAGCCTCTACAAAAGGGTAGGGACCTTGTAGCCACTACAAAGGAGTAGGGACATGGTAGCCTCTACAAAAGAGTAGGGACATTGTAGCCATTACAAAAGGGGTAGGGACATTGTAGCCTCTACAAAAGGGGTAGGGACATTGTAGCCTCTACAAAAGGAGTAGGGACATGGTAGCCTCTACAAAAGGGGTAGGGATATTGTAGCCTCTACAAAAGGGGTAGGGATATTGTAGCCTCTACAAAAGAGTAGGGATATTGTAGCCACTACAAAAGGGGTAGGGACATTGTAGCCTCTACCAAAGAGTAGGGACATTGTAGCCTCTACAAAAGAGGTAGGTACATTGTAGCCTCTACAAAAGAGTAGGATCATTGTAGCCTCTACCAAAGAGTAGGGACATTGTAGCCTCTACAAAAAAGGTAGGGACATTGTAGCCTCTACAAAAGAGTAGGGACATTGTAGCCTCTACAAAAGAGTAGGGACATTGTAGCCTCTACAAAAGAGTAGGGACATTGTGGCCTCTACAAAAGGAGTAGGAACATTGTAGCCTCTACAAAAGAGTAGGGACATTGTAGCCTCTACAAACGGAGTAGGGACATTGTAGCCACTACAAAAGGGGTAGGGACATTGTAGCCATTACAAAAGAGTAGGGACATTGTAGCCACTACAAAAGGGGTAGGGACATTGTAGCCATTACAAAAGAGTAGGGACATTGTAGCCACTACAAAAGGGGTAGGGACATTGTAGCCTCTACAAAAGGAGTAGGGACATTGTAGCCTCTACAAAAGGGGTAGGGACATTGTAGCCATTACAAAAGAGTAGGGACATTGTAGCCACTACAAAAGGGGTAGGGACATTGCAGCCTCTACAAAAGGGGTAGGGACATTGTAGCCACTACAAAAGAGTAGGGACATTGTAGCCACTACAAAAGAATAGGGACATTGTAGCCACTACAAAAGGGGTAGGGACATTGTAGCCACTACACAAGGGGTAGGGACATTGTAGCCACTACCAAAGGGGTAGGGACATTGTAGCCATTACAAAAGAGTAGGGACATTGTAGCCACTACAAAAGAGTAGGGACATTGTAGCCACTACAAAAGGGGTAGGGACATTGTAGCCTCTACAAAAGGGGTAGGGACATTGTAGCCACTACAAAAGAGTAGGGACATTGTAGCCACTACAAAAGAATAGGGACATTGTAGCCACTACAAAAGGGGTAGGGACATTGTAGCCACTACACAAGCGGTAGGGACATTGTAGCCACTACAAAAGGGGTAGGGACATTGTAGCATCTACAAAAGGGGTAGGGACATTGTAGCCACTACAAAAGGGGTAGGGACATTGTAGCCTCTACACAAGGGGTAGGGACATTGTAGCCACTACAAAAGGGGTAGGGACATTGTAGCCTCTACAAAAGAGTAGGGACATTGTAGCCTCTACAAAAGGGGTAGGGACATTGTAGCCTCTACACAAGGGGTAGGGACATTGTAGCCACTACAAAAGGGGTAGGGACATTGTAGCCACTACAAAAGGGGTAGGGACATTGTAGCCACTACAAAAGGGGTAGGGACATTGTAGCCTCTACAAAAGAGTAGGGACATTGTAGCCACTACAAAAGGGGTAGGGACATTGTAGCCTCTACAAAAGAGTAGGGACATTGTAGCCTCTACAAAAGGGGTAGGGACATTGTAGCCTCTACAAAAGAGTAGGATCATTGTAGCCTCTACCAAAGAGTAGGGACATTGTAGCCTCTACAAAAGGGGTAGGGACATTGTAGCCTCTACAAAAGAGTAGGGACATTGTAGCCTCTACAAAAGAGTATTGACATTGTAGCCTCTACAAAAGGAGTAGGGACATTGTAGCCTCTACAAAAGAGTAGGGACACTGTAGCCTCTACAAAAGAGTAGGGACATTGTAACCTCTACAAAAAAGTAGGAACATTGTAGCCTCTACAAAAGAGTAGGGACATTGTAGCCTCTACAAAAGGGGTAGGGACATTGTAGTCTCTACAAAAGAGTAGGGACATTGTAGCCTCTACAAAAGGGGTAGGGACATTGTAGCCTCTACAAAAGGGGTAGGGACATTGTAGCCACTACAAAAGGGGTAGGGACATTGTAGCCTCTACAAAAGGAGTAGGGACATGGTAGCCATTACAAAAGGAGTAGGGACATTGTAGCCTCTACAAAAGGGGTAGGGACATTGTAGCCTCTACAAAAGAGTAGGGACATTGTAGCCTCTACCAAAAAGTAGGGACATTGTAGCCTCTACAAAAGGGGTAGGGACATTGTAGCCTCTACAAAAGGGGTAGGGACATTGTAGACTCTACAAAAGAGTAGGGACATTGTAGCCTCTACAAAAGAGTAGGGACAGGGTAGCCTCTACAAAAGAGTAGGGACATTGTAGCCTCTACAAAAGGGGTAGGGACATTGTAGTCTCTACAAAAGAGTAGGGACATTGTAGCCTCTACAAAAGGGGTAGGGACATTGTAGCCTCTACAAAAGGGGTAGGCACATTGTAGCCACTACAAAAGGGGTAGGCACATTGTAGCCTCTACAAAAGAGTAGGGACATTGTAGCCTCTACAAAAGGAGTAGGGACATGGTAGCCATTACAAAAGGAGTAGGGACATTGTAGCCTCTACAAAAGGGGTAGGGACATTGTAGCCTCTACAAAAGAGTAGGGACATTGTAGCCTCTACCAAAAAGTAGGGACATTGTAACCTCTACAAAAGGGGTAGGGACATTGTAGCCACTACAAAAGGGGTAGGGACATTGTAGCCCCTACAAAAGAGTAGGGACATTGTAGCCTCTACAAAAGGGGTAGGGACATTGTAGACTCTACAAAAGAGTAGGGACATTGTAGCCTCTACAAAAGATTAGGGACAGGGTAGCCTCTACAAAAGAGTAGGGATATTGTAGCCTCTACACAAGGGGTAGGGACATTGTAGCCTCTACAAAAGGGGTAGGGACATTGTAGCCTCTACAAAAGGAGTAGGGACATTGTAGCCTCTACAAAAGGGGTAGGGACATTGTAGCCACTACAAAAGGAGTAGGGACATTGTAGCCTCTACACAAGGGGTAGGGACATTGTAGCCTCTACAAAAGGGGTAGGGACATTGTAGCCTCTACAAAAGGGGTAGGGACATTGTAGCCACTACAACAGGAGTAGCGACATGGTAGCCTCTACAAAAAGGGTAGGGACATTGTAGCCACTACAAAAGGAGTAGGGACATGGTAGCCTCTACAAAAGGGTAGGGACCTTGTAGCCACTACAAAGGAGTAGGGACATGGTAGCCTCTACAAAAGAGTAGGGACATTGTAGCCATTACAAAAGGGGTAGGGACATTGTAGCCTCTACAAAAGGGGTAGGGACATTGTAGCCTCTACAAAAGGAGTAGGGACATGGTAGCCTCTACAAAAGGGGTAGGGATATTGTAGCCTCTACAAAAGGGGTAGGGATATTGTAGCCTCTACAAAAGAGTAGGGATATTGTAGCCACTACAAAAGGGGTAGGGACATTGTAGCCTCTACCAAAGAGTAGGGACATTGTAGCCTCTACAAAAGGGGTAGGTACATTGTAGCCTCTACAAAAGAGTAGGATCATTGTAGCCTCTACCAAAGAGTAGGGACATTGTAGCCTCTACAAAAAAGGTAGGGACATTGTAGCCTCTACAAAAGAGTAGGGACATTGTAGCCTCTACAAAAGAGTAGGGACATTGTAGCCTCTACAAAAGAGTAGGGACATTGTGGCCTCTACAAAAGGAGTAGGATTATTGTAGCCTCTACAAAAGAGTAGGGACATTGTAGCCTCTACAAACGGAGTAGGGACATTGTAGCCACTACAAAAGGGGTAGGGACATTGTAGCCATTACAAAAGAGTAGGGACATTGTAGCCACTACAAAAGGGGTAGGGACATTGTAGCCATTACAAAAGAGTAGGGACATTGTAGCCACTACAAAAGGGGTAGGGACATTGTAGCCTCTACAAAAGGAGTAGGGACATTGTAGCCTCTACAAAAGGGTAGGGACATTGTAGCCATTACAAAAGAGTAGGGACATTGTAGCCACTACAAAAGGGGTAGGGACATTGCAGCCTCTACAAAAGGGGTAGGGACATTGTAGCCACTACAAAAGAGTAGGGACATTGTAGCCACTACAAAAGAATAGGGACATTGTAGCCACTACAAAAGGGGTAGGGACATTGTAGCCACTACACAAGGGGTAGGGACATTGTAGCCACTACCAAAGGGGTAGGGACATTGTAGCCATTACAAAAGAGTAGGGACATTGTAGCCACTACAAAAGAGTAGGGACATTGTAGCCACTACAAAAGGGGTAGGGACATTGTAGCCTCTACAAAAGGGGTAGGGACATTGTAGCCACTACAAAAGAGTAGGGACATTGTAGCCACTACAAAAGAATAGGGACATTGTAGCCACTACAAAAGGGGTAGGGACATTGTAGCCACTACACAAGCGGTAGGGACATTGTAGCCACTACAAAAGGGGTAGGGACATTGTAGCATCTACAAAAGGGGTAGGGACATTGTAGCCACTACAAAAGGGGTAGGGACATTGTAGCCTCTACACAAGGGGTAGGGACATTGTAGCCACTACAAAAGGGGTAGGGACATTGTAGCCTCTACAAAAGAGTAGGGACATTGTAGCCTCTACAAAAGGGGTAGGGACATTGTAGCCTCTACACAAGGGGTAGGGACATTGTAGCCACTACAAAAGGGGTAGGGACATTGTAGCCACTACAAAAGGGGTAGGGACATTGTAGCCACTACAAAAGGGGTAGGGACATTGTAGTCTCTACAAAGGAGTAGGGACATTGTAACCACTACAAAAGGGGAAGGGACATTGTAGCCACTACAAAAGGGGTAGGGCCATTGTAGCCTCTACAAAGGGGGTAGGGACATTGTAGCCTCTACACAAGGGGTAGGGACATTGTAGCTTCTACAAAAGGGGTAGGGACATTGTAGTCACTATAAAAGCGGTAGTGACATTGTAGCCTCTACAAAAAAGGAGTAGGGACATTGTAGCCTCTACCAAAGGGGTAGGGACATTGTAGTCACTACAAAAGGGGTAGGGACATTTTAGCCACTACAAAAGGGGTAGGGACATTGTAGCCTCTACAAAAAAGGAGTAGGGACATTGTAGCCTCTACAAAAAAGGAGTAGGGACATTGTAGCCTCTACAAAAGGGGTAGGGACATTGTAGTCACTACAAAAGGGGTAGGGACATTGTAGCCACTACAAAAGGGGTAGGGACATTGTAGCCTCTACAAAAAAGGAATAGGGACATTGTAGCCACTACAAAAGGGGTAGGGACATTGTAGCCACTACACAAGAGGTAGGGACATTGTAGCCACTACAAAAGGGGTAGGGACATTGTAGCATCTACAAAAGGGTAGGGACATTTTAGCCACTACAAAAGAGGTAGAGACATTATAGCCTCTACACAAGGGGTAGGGACATTGTAGCCACTACAAAAGGGGTAAGGACATTGTTGCAAATACAAAAGGGGTAGGGACATTTTAGCCTCTACAAAAGGGGTAGGGACATTGTAGCCTCTACACAAGGGATAGGGACATTGTAGCCTCTACAAAAGGGGTAGGGACATTGTAGCCACTACAAAAGGGGTAGGGACATTGTAGCCACTACAAAAGGGGTAGGGACATTGTAGCCTCTACAAAAGGAGTAGGGACATTGTAGCCACTACAAAAGGGGAAGGGACATTGTAGCCACTACAAAAGGAGTAGGGACATTGTAGCCTCTACAAAAGGGGTAGGGACATTGTAGCATCTACACAAGGGGTAGGGACATTGTAGCCTCTACAAAAGGGGTAGGGAATTGTAGTCACTATAAAAGGGGTAGGGACATTGTAGCCTCTACAAAAGGGGTAGGGACATTGTAGCCTCTACAAAAAAGGAGTAGAGACATTGTAGCCTCTGCAAAAGGGGTAGGGACATTGTAGCCACTACAAAAGGGGTAGGGACATTGTAGCCTCTACAAAAAAGGAGTAGGGACATTGTAGCCTCTACAAAAAAGGAGTAGGGACATTGTAGCCTCTACAAAAGGGGTAGGGACATTGTAGTCACTACAAAAGGGGTAGGGACATTGTAGCCTCTACAAAAAAGGAATAGGGACATCGTAGCCTCTACAAAAGGGGTAGGGACATTGTAGCCACTACAAAAGGGGTATGGACATTGTATCCTCTACCAAAGCATAGGGACATTGTAGCCTCTACAAAAGGGGTAGGGACATTTTAGCCTCTCCAAAAGGGATAGTGACATTGTAGACTCTACACAAGGGGTAGGGACATGGTAGCCTCTACAAAAGGGTTAGGGACATTGTAGCCTCTACAAAAGAGTAGGGACATTGTAGCCTCTACAAAAGAGTAGGGACATTGTAGCCCCTACAAAAGAGTAGGGGCATTGTAGCCTCTACAAAAGAGTAGGGACATTGTAGCCACTACAAAATAGTAGGGACATTGTAGCCTCTACAAAAGGAGTAGGGACATTGTAGCCTCTACAAAAGGGGTAGGGACATTGTAGCCTCTACACAAGGGGTAGGGACATTGTAGCCACTACACAAGGGGTAGGGACATTGTAGCCTCTACAAAAGGAGTAGGGACATTGTAGCCTCTACAAAAGGGGTAGGGACATTGTAGCCACTACAAAAGGGGTAGAGAACTTGTAGCCTCTACAAAAGGGGTTGAGACATTGTAGCCTCTAAAAAAGGGGTAGGGACATTGTAGCCTCTACACAAGGGGTAGGGACAAGGTAGTCACTACAACAGGGGTAGGGACATTGTAGCCTCTACAAAATGGGTAGAGACATTGTAGCCTCTACAAAAGGAGTAGGGACATTGTAGCCACTACAAAAGGGTAGGGACATTGTAGCCTCTACAAAAGGGGTAGGAACATTGTAGTCACTACAAAAGGGGTAGAGACATTATAGCCACTACAAAAGGGGTAGGGACATTGTAGCCTCTACAAAAGGGGTAGGGACATTGTAGCCTCTACACAAGGGGTAGGGACATGGTAGTCACTACAAAAGGGGTAGGGAAATTGTAGCCTCTACAAAAGAGTAAGGACATTGTAGCCTCTACAAAAGAGTAGGGACATTGTAGCCTCTACAAAAGGGTAGGGACATTCTAGTCACTACAAAGGGGTAGAGACATTGTAGCCACTACAAAAGGGGTAGGGACATTGTAGCCTCTACACAAGGGGTAGGGACATGGTAGTCACTACAAAAGGGGTAGGGACATTGTAGCCACTACAAAAGAGTAAGGACATTGTAGCCTCTACAAAAAAGGAGTAGGGACATTGTAGCCTCTACAAAAGGGGTAGGGACATTGTAGTCATTACAAAAGAGGTAGGGACATTGTAGCCACTACAAAAGGAGTAGGGAAATCGTAGCCTCTACAAAAGTATAGGGACATTGTAGCCTCTACAAAAGGGGTAGGGACATTGTAGACTCTACAAAAGGGATAGGGACATTGTAGCCACTACAAAAGGAGTAGGGACATTGTAGCCTCTACAAAAGTATAGGGACATTGTAGCCTCTACAAAAGGGGTAGGGACATTGTAGACTCTACAAAAGGGGTAGGGACATTGTAGCCTCTACACAAGGGATAGGGACATGGTAGCCTCTACAAAAGGGGTAGGAACATTGTAGCCTCTACAAAAGATTAGGGACATTGTAGCCTCTACAAAAGAGTAGGGACATTGTAGCCCCTTCAAAAGAGTAGGGACATTGTAGCCTCTACAAAAGAGTAGGGACATTGTAGCCACTACAAAAGAGTAGGGACATTGTAGCCTCTACAAAAGGAGTAGGGACATTGTAGCCTCTACAAAAGGGGTAGGGACATTGTAGCCTCTACACAAGGAGTAGGGACATTGTAGCCACTACAAAAGGGGTAGGGACATTTTAGCCTCTACAAAAGGAGTAGGGACATTGTAGCCACTACAAAAGGGGTAGAGACATTGTAGCCATTACAAAAGAGTAGGGACATTGTAGCCACTACAAAAGAGTAGGGACATTGTAGCCACTACAAAAGGGGTAGGGGCATTGTAGCCTCTACAAAAGGGGTAGGGACATTGTAGCCACTACAAAAGAGTAGGGACATTGTAGCCACTACAAAAGAATAGGGACATTGTAGCCACTACAAAAAGGGTAGGGACATTGTAGCCACTACACAAGGGGAAGGGACATTGTAGCCACTACAAAAGGGGTAGGGACATTGTAGCCATTACAAAAGAGTAGGGACATTGTAGCCACTACAAAAGAGTAGGAACATTGTAGGCACTACAAAAGGGGTAGGGACATTGTAGCCTCTACAAAAGGGGTAGGGACATTGTAGCCACTACAAAAGAGTAGGGACATGGTAGCCACTACAAAAGAATAGGGACATTGTAGCCACTTCAAAAGGGGTAGGGACATTGTAGCCACTACACAAGCGGTAGGGACATTGTAGCCACTACAAAAGGGGTAGGGACATTGTAGCATCTACAAAAGGGTAGGGACATTGTAGCCACTACAAAAGAGGTAGGGACATTATAGCCTCTACACAAGGGGTAGGGACATTGTAGCCACTACAAAAGGGGTAGGGACATTGTAGCAAATACAAAAGGAGTAGGGACATTTTAGCCTCTACAAAAGGGGTAGGGACATTGTTGCCTCTACACAAGGGATAGGGACATTGTAGCCTCTACAAAAGGGGTAGGGACATTGTAGCCACTACAAAAGGGGTAGGGACATTGTAGCCACTACAAAAGGGGTAGGGACATTGTAGCCTCTACAAAAGGAGTAGGGACATTATAGCCACTACAAAAGGGGAAGGGACATTGTAGCCACTACAAAAGGAGTAGGGACATTGTAGCCTCTACAAAAGGGGTAGGGACATTGTAGCATCTACACAAGGGGTAGGGACATTGTAGCCTCTACAAAAGGGGTAGGGAATTGTAGTCACTATAAAAGGGGTAGGGGCATTTTAGCCTCTACAAAAGGGGTAGGGACATTGTAGCCACTACAAAAGAGTAGGGACATTGTAGCCACTACAAAAGAATAGGGACATTGTAGCCACTACAAAAAGGGTAGGGACATTGTAGCCACTACACAAGGGGAAGGGACATTGTAGCCACTACAAAAGGGGTAGGGACATTGTAGCCATTACAAAAGAGTAGGGACATTGTAGCCACTACAAAAGAGTAGGAACATTGTAGCCACTACAAAAGGGGTAGGGACATTGTAGCCTCTACAAAAGGGGTAGGGACATTGTAGCCACTACAAAAGAGTAGGGACATGGTAGCCACTACAAAAGAATAGGGACATTGTAGCCACTTCAAAAGGGGTAGGGACATTGTAGCCACTACACAAGCGGTAGGGACATTGTAGCCACTACAAAAGGGGTAGGGACATTGTAGCATCTACAAAAGGGTAGGGACATTGTAGCCACTACAAAAGAGGTAGGGACATTATAGCCTCTACACAAGGGGTAGGGACATTGTAGCCACTACAAAAGGGGTAGGGACATTGTAGCAAATACAAAAGGAGTAGGGACATTGTAGCCTCTACACAAGGGATAGGGACATTGTAGCCTCTACAAAAGGGGTAGGGACATTGTAGCCACTACAAAAGGGGTAGGGACATTGTAGCCACTACAAAAGGGGTAGGGACATTGTAGCCACTACAAAAGGGGAAGGGACATTGTAGCCACTACAAAAGGAGTAGGGACATTGTAGCCCCTACAAAAGGGGTAGGGACATTGTAGCATCTACACAAGGGGTAGGGATATTGTAGACTCTACAAAAGGGGTAGGGAATTGTAGTCACTATAAAAGGGGTAGGGACATTGTAGCCTCTACAAAAGGGGTAGGGACATTGTAGCCACTACAAAAGGGGAAGGGACATTGTAGCCACTACAAAAGGAGTAGGGACATTGTAGCCCCTACAAAAGGGGTAGGGACATTGTAGCATCTACACAAGGGGTAGGGATATTGTAGACTCTACAAAAGGGGTAGGGAATTGTAGTCACTATAAAAGGGGTAGGGACATTGTAGCCTCTACAAAAGGGGTAGGGACATTGTAGCCTCTACAAAAAAGGAGTAGGGACATTGTAGCCTCTGCAAAAGGGGTAGGGACATTGTAGCCTCTACAAAAAAGGAGTAGGGACATTGTAGCCTCTGCAAAAGGGGTAGGGACATTGTAGCCACTAAAAAAGGGGTAGGGACATTGTAGCCTCTACAAAAAAGGAGTAGGGACATTGTAGCCTCTACAAACAAGGAGTAGGGACATTGTAGCCTCTACAAAAGGGGTAGGGACATTGTAGTCACTACAAAAGGGGTAGGGACATTGTAGCCACTACAAAAGGGGTAGGGACATTGTAGCCTCTACAAAAAAGGAATAGGGACATCGTAGCCTCTACAAAAGGGGTAGGGACATTGTAGCCACTACAAAAGGGGTATGGACATTGTATCCTCTACCATAGCATAGGGACATTGTAGCCTCTACAAAAGGGGTAGGGACATTGTAGCCTCTCCAAAAGGGGTAGTGACATTGTAGACTCTACACAAGGGGTAGTGACATGGTAGCCTCTACAAAAGGGTTAGGGACATTGTAGCCTCTACAAAAGAGTAGGGACATTGTAGCCTCTACAAAAGAGTAGGGACATTGTAGCCCCTACAAAAGAGTAGGGGCATTGTAGCCTCTACAAAATAGTAGGGACATTGTAGCCACTACAAAATAGTAGGGACATTGTAGCCTCTACAAAAGGAGTAGGGACATTGTAGCCTCTACAAAAGGGGTAGGGACATTGTAGCCTCTACACAAGGGGTAGGGACATTGTAGCCACTACACAAGGGGTAGGGACATTGTAGCCTCTACAAAAGGAGTAGGGACATTGTAGCCTCTACAAAAGGGGTAGGGACATTGTAGCCACTACAAAAGGGGTAGAGACATTGTAGCCTCTACAAAATGGGTAGAGACATTGTAGGCTCTACAAAAGGAGTAGGGACATTGTAGCCACTACAAAAGGGTAGGGACATTGTAGCCTCTACAAAAGGGGTAGGAACATTGTAGTCACTACTAAAGGGGTAGAGACATTATAGCCACTACAAAAGGGGTAAGGACATTGTAGCCTCTACAAAAGGGGTAGGGACATTGTAGCCTCTACACAAGGGGTAGGGATATGGTAGTCACTACAAAAGGGGTAGGGACATTGTAGCCTCTACAAAAGAGTAAGGACATTGTAGCCTCTACAAAAGAGTAGGGACATTGTAGCCTCTACAAAAGGGGTAGGAACATTCTAGTCACTACAAAGGGGTAGATACATTGTAGCCACTACAAAAGGGGTAGGGACATTGTAGCCTCTACACAAGGGGTAGGGACATGGTAGTCACTACAAAAGGGGTAGGGACATTGTAGCCACTACAAAATAGTAAGGACATTGTAGCCTCTACAAAAGAGTAGGGACATTGTAGCCCCTACAAAAGAGTAGGGGCATTGTAGCCTCTACAAAAGAGTAGGGACATTGTAGCCATTACAAAATAGTAGGGACATTGTAGCCTCTACAAAAGGAGTAGGGACATTGTAGCCTCTACAAAAGGGTTAGGGACATTGTAGCCTCTACACAAGGGGTAGGGACATTGTAGCCACTACAAAAGGGGTAGGGACATTGTAGACTCTACAAAAGGAGTAGGGACATTGTATCCTCTACAAAAGGGGTAGGGACATTGTAGCCACTAAAAAAGGGGTAGGGACATTGTAGCCACTACAAAAGGGGTAGAGACATTGTAACCTCTACAAAAGGGGTAGGGACATTGTAGCCACTACAAAAGCATAGGGACATTGTAGTCTCTACAAAAGGGGTAGGGACATTGTAGCCTCTACACAAGGGGTAGGGACATTGTAGCCTCTACAAAAAAGGAGTAGGGACATTGTAGCATCTACAAAAGGAGTAGGTACATTGTAGCCTCTACAAAAGGCGTAGGGACATTGTAGCCACTACAAAATGGTAGGGACATTGTAGCCTCTACAAAAGAGTAGGGACATTGTAGCCTCTACAAAAGGGGTAGAGAAATTGTATCCTATACAAATGCGGTAGGGACATTGTAGCCTCTACACAAGGGGTAGGGACATTGTAGCCTCTACAAAAGTGGTAGGGACATTGTAGCCTCTACAAAAGGAGTAGGGACATTGTAGCCTCTACAAAAGGGGTAGGGACATTGTAGCCTCTACAAAAGGAGTAGGGACATTGTAGCCTCTACACAAGAGATAGGGACATTGTAGCCTCTACAAAAGGAGTAGGGACATGGTAGCCTCTAAAAAAGGGTTAGGGACATTGTAGCCCCTACAAAAGGGATAGGGACATTGTAGCCTCTACACAAGGGGTAGGGACATTGTAGCCTCTACAAAAAAGGAGTAGGGACATTGTAGCATCTACAAAAGGAGTAGGGACATTGTAGCCTCTACAAAAGGCGTAGGGACATTGTAGCCACTACAAAAGGGTAGGGACATTGTAGCCTCTACAAAAGAGTAGGGACATTGTAGCCTCTACAAAAGGGGTAGGGACATTGTATCCTATACAAATGCGGTAGGGACATTGTAGCCTCTACACAAGGGGTAGGGACATTGTAGCCTCTACAAAAGGGGTAGGGACATTGTAGCCTCTACAAAAGGAGTAGGGACATTGTAGCCTCTACAAAAGGGGTAGGGACATTGTAGCCTCTACAAAAGGAGTTGGGACATTGTAGCCTCTACACAACGGGTAGGGACATTGTAGCCTCTACAAAAGGAGTAGGGACATGGTAGCCTCTACAAAAGGGTTAGGGACATTGTAGCCCCTACAAAAGGGGTAGGGACATTGTAGCCTCTACATAAGAGTAGGGACATTGTAGCCACTACAAAAGGGGTAGGGACATTGTAGCCACTACAACAGAGTAGGGACATTGTAGCCATTACAAAAGGAGTGGGGACATGGCAGCCTCTACAAAAGGAGTAGGACATTGTAGCCTCTACAAAAGAAGTAGGGACATTGTAGCCTCTACAAAACAGTAGGGACATTGTAGCCTCTACATAAGAGTAGGGACATTGTAGCCACTACAAAAGGGGTAGGGACATTGTAGCCACTACAACAGAGTAGGGACATTGTAGCCTCTACACAAGGGGTAGGGACATTTTAGCCTCTACAAAAGGGGTAGGGATATTGTAGCCTCTACAAAAGGGGTAGGGACATGGTAGTCACTACAAAAGGGGTAGGGACATTGTAGCCTCTACAAAAGGAGTAGGGACATTGTAGCCACTACAAAAGGGGTAGGGACATTGTAGCCATTACACAAGGGGTAGGGACATTGTAGCCACTACAAAAGGGGTAGGGACATTGTAGCCACTACAAAAGGGGTAGGGACATTGTAGCCTCTACAAAAGAGTAGGGACATTGTAGCCTCTACAAAAGAGTAGGGATATTGTAGCCTCTACAAAAGAGTAGGGACATTGTAGCCACTACAAAAGAGTAGGGACATTGTAGCCTCTACACAAGGGGTAGGGACATTGTAGCCTCTACAAAAGGGTTAGGGACATTGTAGCCTCTACAAAAGGGGTAGGGACATTGCAGCCTCTACAAAAGGGGTAGGGACATTGTAGCCTCTACAAAAGGGATAGGGACATTGTAGCCACTACAAAAGGGGTAGGGACATTGTAGCCACTACAAAAGGGGTAGGGACATTGTAGCCTCTACACAAGGGGTAGGGACATTGTAGCCTCTACAAAAGAGTAGGGACATGGTAGCCTCTACAAAAGGGCTAGGGACATTGTAGCCACTACAAAAGGGGTAGGGACATTGTAGCCACTACAAAAGAGGTAGGGACATTGTAGCCACTACAAAAGGGGTAGAGATATTGTAGCCTCTACACAAGGGGTAGGGACATTGTAGTCTCTACAAAAGAAGTAGGGACATTGTAGCCTCTACAAAACAGTAGGGACATTGTAGCCTCTACAAAAAAGGAGTAGGGACATTGTAGCCACTACAAAAGGGTAGGTTCATTGTAGCCTCTACAAAAGGGGTAGGGACATTGTAGCCTCTTCAAAAGGTGTAGGGACATTGTAGCCACTACAAAAGGGGTAGGGACATTGTAGCCACTACAAAAGGGGTAGGGACATTGTAGCCACTAAACAAGGGGTAGGGATATTGTAGCCTCTACAAAAGTAGTAGGGACAGTGTAGCCTCTACAAAAGGGGTAGGGACATTGTAGCCTCTACAAAAGGGGTAGGGACATTGTAGCCTCTACAAAAGAGTAGGGACATGGTAGCCATTACACAAGGGGTAGGGACATTGTAGCCACTACAAAAGGGGTAGGGACATTGTAGCCACTACAAAAGGGGTAGGGACATTGTAGCCTCTACAAAAGAGTAGGGACATTGTAGCCTCTACAAAAGAGTAGGGATATTGTAGCCTCTACAAAAGAGTAGGGACATTGTAGCCACTACAAAAGAGTAGGGACATTGTAGCCTCTACACAAGGGGTATGGACATTGTAGCCTCTACAAAAGGGTTAGGGACATTGTAGTCTCTACAAAAGGGGTAGGGACATTGCAGCCTCTACAAAAGGGGTAGGGACATTGTAGCCTCTACAAAAGGGATAGGGACATTGTAGCCACTACAAAAGGGGTAGGGACATTGTAGCCACTACAAAAGGGGTAGGGACATTGTAGCCTCTACACAAGGGGTAGGGACATTGTAGCCTCTACAAAAGAGTAGGGACATGGTAGCCTCTACAAAAGGGCTAGGGACATTGTAGCCACTACAAAAGGGGTAGGGACATTGTAGCCACTACAAAAGAGGTAGGGACATTGTAGCCACTACAAAAGGGGTAGAGATATTGTAGCCTCTACACAAGGGGTAGGGACATTGTTGCCACTACAAAAGGGGTAGGTTCATTGTAGCCTCTACAAAAGGGGTAGGGACATTGTAGCCTCTTCAAAAGGTGTAGGGACATTGTAGCCACTACAAAAGGGGTAGGGACATTGTAGCCACTACAAAAGGGGTAGGGACATTGTAGCCACTAAACAAGGGGTAGGGATATTGTAGCCTCTACAAAAGGAGTAGGGACAGTGTAGCCTCTACAAAAGGGGTAGGGACATTGTAGCCTCTACAAAAGGGGTAGGGACATTGTATCCTCTACAAAAGGGGTAGGGACATGGTAGCCTCTACAAAAGGGGTAGGGACATTGTAGCCACTACACAAGGGGTAGGGATATTGTAGCCTCTACAAAAGGGGTAGGGACATTGTAGCCTCTACAAAAGGGGTAGGGACATTGTAGCCACTACAAAAGGGGTAGGGACATTGTAGCCTCTACACAAGGGGTAGGGACATTGTAGCCTCTACAAAAGGGGTAGGTTCATTGTAGCCTCTACAAAAGGGGTAGGGACATTGTAGCCTCTTCAAAAGGTGTAGGGACATTGTAGCCACTACAAAAGGGGTAGGGACATTGTAGCCACTACAAAAGGGGTAGGGACATTGTAGCCACTAAACAAGGGGTAGGGATATTGTAGCCTCTACAAAAGGAGTAGGGACAGTGTAGCCTCTACAAAAGGGGTAGGGACATTGTAGCCTCTACAAAAGGGGTAGGGACATTGTAGCCTCTACAAAAGGGGTAGGGACATGGTAGCCTCTACAAAAGGGGTAGGGACATTGTAGCCACTACACAAGGGGTAGGGATATTGTAGCCTCTACAAAAGGGGTAGGGACATTGTAGCCTCTACAAAAGGGGTAGGGACATTGTAGCCACTACAAAAGGGGTAGGGACATTGTAGCCTCTACACAAGGGGTAGGGACATTGTAGCCTCTACAAAAGGGGTAGGGACATTGTAGCCACTTCAAAAGAGTACGGACATTGTAGCCACTACAAAAGGGGTAGGGATATTGTAGCCTCTACACAAGGGGTAGGGACATTGTAGCCTCTACAAAAGGGGTAGGGATATTGTAACCTCTACAAAAGGGGTAGGGACATGGTAGTCACTACAAAAGGGGTAAGGACATTGTAGCCTCTACAAAAGGAGTAGGGACATTGTAACCACTACAAAAGGAGTAGGGACATTGTAGCCACTACAAAAGCATAGGGACATTGTAGCCACTACAAAAGGGGTAGGGACATTGTAGCCACTACAAAAGGAGTAGGGACATTGTAGCCACTACAAAAGGGTAGGGGCATTGTAGCCACTACAAAAGGGGTAGGGATATTGTAGCCACTACAAAAGGGTAGGGACATTGTAGCCTCTACAAAAGAGTAGGGACATTGTAGCCACTACAAAAGGGGTAGTGACATTGTAGCCACTACAAAAGGGGTAGGGACATTGTAGCCACTACAAAAGGGGTAGGTTCATTGTAGCCTCTACAAAAGGGGTAGGGACATTGTAGCCTCTTCAAAAGGTGTAGGGACATTGTAGCCACTACAAAAGGGGTAGGGACATTGTAGCCACTACAAAAGGGGTAGGGACATTGTAGCCACTAAACAAGGGGTAGGGATATTGTAGCCTCTACAAAAGGAGTAGGGACAGTGTAGCCTCTACAAAAGGGGTAGGGACATTGTAGCCTCTACAAAAGGGGTAGGGACATTGTATCCTCTACAAAAGGGGTAGGGACATGGTAGCCTCTACAAAAGGGGTAGGGACATTGTAGCCACTACACAAGGGGTAGGGATATTGTAGCCTCTACAAAAGGGGTAGGGACATTGTAGCCTCTACAAAAGGGGTAGGGACATTGTAGCCACTACAAAAGGGATAGGGACATTGTAGCCTCTACACAAGGGGTAGGGACATTGTAGCCTCTACAAAAGGGGTAGGTTCATTGTAGCCTCTACAAAAGGGGTAGGGACATTGTAGCCTCTTCAAAAGGTGTAGGGACATTGTAGCCACTACAAAAGGGGTAGGGACATTGTAGCCACTACAAAAGGGGTAGGGACATTGTAGCCACTAAACAAGGGGTAGGGATATTGTAGCCTCTACAAAAGGAGTAGGGACAGTGTAGCCTCTACAAAAGGGGTAGGGACATTGTAGCCTCTACAAAAGGGGTAGGGACATTGTAGCCTCTACAAAAGGGGTAGGGACATGGTAGCCTCTACAAAAGGGGTAGGGACATTGTAGCCACTACACAAGGGGTAGGGATATTGTAGCCTCTACAAAAGGGGTAGGGACATTGTAGCCTCTACAAAAGGGGTAGGGACATTGTAGCCACTACAAAAGGGGTAGGGACATTGTAGCCTCTACACAAGGGGTAGGGACATTGTAGCCTCTACAAAAGGGGTAGGGACATTGTAGCCACTTCAAAAGAGTACGGACATTGTAGCCACTACAAAAGGGGTAGGGACATTGTAGCCTCTACACAAGGGGTAGGGACATTGTAGCCTCTACAAAAGGGGTAGGGATATTGTAACCTCTACAAAAGGGGTAGGGACATGGTAGTCACTACAAAAGGGGTAAGGACATTGTAGCCTCTACAAAAGGAGTAGGGACATTGTAACCACTACAAAAGGAGTAGGGACATTGTAGCCACTACAAAAGCATAGGGACATTGTAGCCACTACAAAAGGGGTAGGGACATTGTAGCCACTACAAAAGGAGTAGGGACATTGTAGCCACTACAAAAGGGTAGGGGCATTGTAGCCACTACAAAAGGGGTAGGGATATTGTAGCCACTACAAAAGGGTAGGGACATTGTAGCCTCTACAAAAGAGTAGGGACATTGTAGCCACTACAAAAGGGGTAGTGACATTGTAGCCACTACAAAAGGGGTAGGGACATTGTAGCCACTACAAAAGGGGTAGGGACATTGTAGCCTCTACAAAAGGGGAAGGGACATTGTAGCCTCTACAAAAGAGTAGGGACATTGCAGCCACTACAAAAGGGGTAGGGACATTGCAGCCACTACAAAAGGGGTAGGGACATTGTAGCCACTAATAAAGGGTAGGGACATTGTAGCCACTACAAAAGGGGTAGGGACATTGTAGCCTCTACAAAAGGGGTAGGGACATTTTAGCCTCTACAAAAGGAGTAGGGACATTGTAGCCACTACACAAGGGGTAGGGATATTGTAGCCTCCACAAAAGGGGTAGGGACATTGTAGCCTCTACAAAAGGGGTAGGGACATTGTAGCCACTACAAAAGGGGTAGGGAAATTGTAGCCTCTACACAAGGGGTAGGGACATTGTAGCCTCTACAAAAGGGGTAGGGACATTGTAGCCACTTCAAAAGAGTAGGGACATTGTAGCCACTACAAAAGGGGTAGGGACATTGTAGCCTCTACACAAGGGGTAGGGACATTTTAGCCTCTACAAAAGGGGTAGGGATATTGTAGCCTCTACAAAAGGGGTAGGGACATGGTAGTCACTACAAAAGGGGTAGGGACATTGTAGCCTCTACAAAAGGAGTAGGGACATTGTAACCACTACAAAAGGAGTAGGGACATTGTAGCCACTACAAAAGCATAGGGACATTGTAGCCACTACAAAAGGGGTAGGGACATTGTAGCCACTACAAAAGGAGTAGGGACATTGTAGCCACTACAAAAGGGTAGGGGCATTGTAGCCACTACAAAAGGGGTAGGGATATTGTAGCCACTACAAAAGGGTAGGGATATTGTAACCTCTACAAAAGGGGTAGGGACATGGTAGTCACTACAAAAGGGGTAAGGACATTGTAGCCTCTACAAAAGGAGTAGGGACATTGTAACCACTACAAAAGGAGTAGGGACATTGTAGCCACTACAAAAGCATAGGGACATTGTAGCCACTACAAAAGGGGTAGGGACATTGTAGCCTCTACAAAAGGAGTAGGGACATTGTAGCCACTACAAAAGGGTAGGGGCATTGTAGCCACTACAAAAGGGGTAGGGATATTGTAGCCACTACAAAAGGGTAGGGACATTGTAGCCTCTACAAAAGAGTAGGGACATTGTAGCCACTACAAAAGGGGTAGTGACATTGTAGCCACTACAAAAGGGGTAGGGACATTGTAGCCACTACAAAAGGGGTAGGGACATTGTAGCCTCTACAAAAGAAGTAGGGACATTGTAGCCTCTACAAAAGAGTAGGGACATTGCAGCCACTACAAAAGGGGTAGGGACATTGCAGCCACTACAAAAGGGGTAGGGACATTGTAGCCACTAATAAAGGGTAGGGACATTGTAGCCACTACAAAAGGGGTAGGGACATTGTAGCCTCTACAAAAGGGGTAGGGACATTTTAGCCTCTACAAAAGGAGTAGGGACATTGTAGCCACTACACAAGGGGTAGGGATATTGTAGCCTCCACAAAAGGGGTAGGGACATTGTAGCCTCTACAAAAGGGGTAGGGACATTGTAGCCACTACAAAAGGGGTAGGGAAATTGTAGCCTCTACACAAGGGGTAGGGACATTGTAGCCTCTACAAAAGGGGTAGGGACATTGTAGCCACTTCAAAAGAGTAGGGACATTGTAGCCACTACAAAAGGGGTAGGGACATTGTAGCCTCTACACAAGGGGTAGGGACATTTTAGCCTCTACAAAAGGGGTAGGGATATTGTAGCCTCTACAAAAGGGGTAGGGACATGGTAGTCACTACAAAAGGGGTAGGGACATTGTAGCCTCTACAAAAGGAGTAGGGACATTGTAACCACTACAAAAGGAGTAGGGACATTGTAGCCACTACAAAAGCATAGGGACATTGTAGCCACTACAAAAGGGGTAGGGACATTGTAGCCACTACAAAAGGAGTAGGGACATTGTAGCCACTACAAAAGGGTAGGGGCATTGTAGCCACTACAAAAGGGGTAGGGATATTGTAGCCACTACTAAAGGGTAGGGAAATTGTAGCCTCTACAAAAGAGTAGGGACATTGTAGCCACTACAAAAGGGGTAGTGACATTGTAGCCACTACAAAAGGGGTAGGGACATTGTAGCCACTACAAAAGGGGTAGGGACATTGTAGCCTCTACAAAAGGGGTAGGGACATTGTAGCCTCTACAAAAGAGTAGGGACATTGCAGCCACTACAAAAGGGGTAGGGACATTGCAGCCACTACAAAAGGGGTAGGGACATTGTAGCCACTACAAAAGGGGTAGGGACATTGTAGCCACTACAAAAGGGGTAGGGACATTGTAGCCTCTACAAAAGGGGTAGGGACATTTTAGCCTCTACAAAAGGGGTAGGGACATTGTAGCCACTACACAAGGGGTAGGGATATTGTTGACTCTACAAAAGGGGTAGGGACATTGTAGCCTCTACAAAAGGGGTAGGGACATTGTAGCCACTACAAAAGGGGTAGGGACATTGTAGCCTCTACACAAGGGGTAGGGACATTGTAGCCTCTACAAAAGGGGTAGGGACATTGTAGCCACTTCAAAAGAGTAGGGACATTGTAGACACTACAAAAGGGGTAGGGACATTGTAGCCTCTACACAAGGGGTAGGGACATTGTAGCCTCTACAAAAGGGGTAGGGATATTGTAGCCTCTACAAAAGGGGTAGGGACATGGTAGTCACTACAAAAGGGGTAGGGACATTGTAGCCTCTACAAAAGGAGTAGGGACATTGTAACCACTACAAAAGGAGTAGGGACATTGTAGCCACTACAAAAGCATAGGGACATTGTAGCCACTACAAAAGGGGTAGGGACATTGTAGCCACTACAAAAGGAGTAGGGACATTGTAGCCACTACAAAAGGGTAGGGACATTGTAGCCACTACAAAAGGGGTAGGGATATTGTAGCCACTACAAAAGAGTAGGGACATTGTAGCCACTACAAAAGGGGTAGTGACATTGTAGCCACTACAAAAGGGGTAGGGACATTGTAGCCACTACAAAAGGGGTAGGGACATTGTAGCCACTACAAAAGGGTAGGGACATTGTAGCCTCTACAAAAGAGTAGGGACATTGTAGCCACTACAAAAGGGGTAGTGACATTGTAGCCACTACAAAAGGGGTAGGGATATTGTAGCCACTACAAAAGGGGTAAGGACATTGTAGCCTCTACAAAAGGGGTAGGGACATTGTAGCTTCTACAAAAGGGGTAGGGATATTGTAGCCTCTACAAAAGGGGTAGGGACATGGTAGTCACTACAAAAGGGGTAGGGACATTGTAGCCTCTACAAAAGGAGTAGGGACATTGTAACCACTACAAAAGGAGTAGGGACATTGTAGCCACTACAAAAGCATAGGGACATTGTAGCCACTACAAAAGGGGTAGGGACATTGTAGCCACTACAAAAGGAGTAGGGACATTGTAGCCACTACAAAAGGGTAGGGGCATTGTAGCCACTACAAAAGGGGTAGGGATATTGTAGCCACTACAAAAGGGTAGGGACATTGTAGCCTCTACAAAAGAGTAGGGACATTGTAGCCACTACAAAAGGGGTAGTGACATTGTAGCCTCTACAAAAGGGGTAGGGACATTGTAGCCACTACAAAAGGGGAAGGGACATTGTAGCCTCTACAAAAGAGTAGGGACATTGCAGCCACTACAAAAGGGGTAGGGACATTGCAGCCACTACAAAAGGGGTAGGGACATTGTAGCCACTACAAAAGGGGTAGGGACATTGTAGCCACTACAAAAGGGGTAGGGACATTGTAGCCTCTACAAAAGGGGTAGGGACATGGTAGCCTCTACAAAAGAGTAGGGACATTGTAGCCTCTACAAAAGGGGTAGGGACATTGTAGCCTCTACACAAGGGGTAGGGATATTGTAGCCTCTACAAAAGGGGTAGGGACATGGTAGTCACTACAAAAGGGGTAGGGACATTGTAGCCTCTACAAAAGGAGTAGGGACATTGTAACCACTACAAAAGGAGTAGGGACATTGTAGCCACTACAAAAGCATAGGGACATTGTAGCCACTACAAAAGGGGTAGGGACATTGTAGCCACTACAAAAGGGGTAGGAACATTGTAGCCACTACAAAAGGGTAGGGACATTGTAGCCTCTACAAAAGAGTAGGGACATTGTAGCCACTACAAAAGGGGTAGTGACATTGTAGCCACTACAAAAGGGGTAGGGATATTGTAGCCACTACAAAAGGGGTAGGGACATTGTAGCCTCTACACAAGGGGTAGGGACATTGTAGCCTCTACAAAAGGGGTAGGGACATTGTAGCCTCTACAAAAGGGGTAGGGACATGGTAGTCACTACAAAAGGGGTAGGGACATTGTAGCCTCTACAAAAGGAGTAGGGACATTGTAACCACTACAAAAGGAGTAGGGACATTGTAGCCACTACAAAAGCATAGGGACATTGTAGCCACTACAAAAGGGGTAGGGACATTGTAGCCACTACAAAAGGAGTAGGGACATTGTAGCCACTACAAAAGGGTAGGGGCATTGTAGCCACTACAAAAGGGGTAGGGATATTGTAGCCACTACAAAAGGGTAGGGATATTGTAACCTCTACAAAAGGGGTAGGGACATGGTAGTCACTACAAAAGGGGTAAGGACATTGTAGCCTCTACAAAAGGAGTAGGGACATTGTAACCACTACAAAAGGAGTAGGGACATTGTAGCCACTACAAAAGCATAGGGACATTGTAGCCACTACAAAAGGGGTAGGGACATTGTAGCCTCTACAAAAGGAGTAGGGACATTGTAGCCACTACAAAAGGGTAGGGGCATTGTAGCCACTACAAAAGGGGTAGGGATATTGTAGCCACTACAAAAGGGTAGGGACATTGTAGCCTCTACAAAAGAGTAGGGACATTGTAGCCACTACAAAAGGGGTAGTGACATTGTAGCCACTACAAAAGGGGTAGGGACATTGTAGCCACTACAAAAGGGGTAGGGACATTGTAGCCTCTACAAAAGAAGTAGGGACATTGTAGCCTCTACAAAAGAGTAGGGACATTGCAGCCACTACAAAAGGGGTAGGGACATTGCAGCCACTACAAAAGGGGTAGGGACATTGTAGCCACTAATAAAGGGTAGGGACATTGTAGCCACTACAAAAGGGGTAGGGACATTGTAGCCTCTACAAAAGGGGTAGGGACATTTTAGCCTCTACAAAAGGAGTAGGGACATTGTAGCCACTACACAAGGGGTAGGGATATTGTAGCCTCCACAAAAGGGGTAGGGACATTGTAGCCTCTACAAAAGGGGTAGGGACATTGTAGCCACTACAAAAGGGGTAGGGAAATTGTAGCCTCTACACAAGGGGTAGGGACATTGTAGCCTCTACAAAAGGGGTAGGGACATTGTAGCCACTTCAAAAGAGTAGGGACATTGTAGCCACTACAAAAGGGGTAGGGACATTGTAGCCTCTACACAAGGGGTAGGGACATTTTAGCCTCTACAAAAGGGGTAGGGATATTGTAGCCTCTACAAAAGGGGTAGGGACATGGTAGTCACTACAAAAGGGGTAGGGACATTGTAGCCTCTACAAAAGGAGTAGGGACATTGTAACCACTACAAAAGGAGTAGGGACATTGTAGCCACTACAAAAGCATAGGGACATTGTAGCCACTACAAAAGGGGTAGGGACATTGTAGCCACTACAAAAGGAGTAGGGACATTGTAGCCACTACAAAAGGGTAGGGGCATTGTAGCCACTACAAAAGGGGTAGGGATATTGTAGCCACTACTAAAGGGTAGGGAAATTGTAGCCTCTACAAAAGAGTAGGGACATTGTAGCCACTACAAAAGGGGTAGTGACATTGTAGCCACTACAAAAGGGGTAGGGACATTGTAGCCACTACAAAAGGGGTAGGGACATTGTAGCCTCTACAAAAGGGGTAGGGACATTGTAGCCTCTACAAAAGAGTAGGGACATTGCAGCCACTACAAAAGGGGTAGGGACATTGCAGCCACTACAAAAGGGGTAGGGACATTGTAGCCACTACAAAAGGGGTAGGGACATTGTAGCCACTACAAAAGGGGTAGGGACATTGTAGCCTCTACAAAAGGGGTAGGGACATTTTAGCCTCTACAAAAGGGGTAGGGACATTGTAGCCACTACACAAGGGGTAGGGATATTGTTGACTCTACAAAAGGGGTAGGGACATTGTAGCCTCTACAAAAGGGGTAGGGACATTGTAGCCACTACAAAAGGGGTAGGGACATTGTAGCCTCTACACAAGGGGTAGGGACATTGTAGCCTCTACAAAAGGGGTAGGGACATTGTAGCCACTTCAAAAGAGTAGGGACATTGTAGACACTACAAAAGGGGTAGGGACATTGTAGCCTCTACACAAGGGGTAGGGACATTGTAGCCTCTACAAAAGGGGTAGGGATATTGTAGCCTCTACAAAAGGGGTAGGGACATGGTAGTCACTACAAAAGGGGTAGGGACATTGTAGCCTCTACAAAAGGAGTAGGGACATTGTAACCACTACAAAAGGAGTAGGGACATTGTAGCCACTACAAAAGCATAGGGACATTGTAGCCACTACAAAAGGGGTAGGGACATTGTAGCCACTACAAAAGGAGTAGGGACATTGTAGCCACTACAAAAGGGTAGGGACATTGTAGCCACTACAAAAGGGGTAGGGATATTGTAGCCACTACAAAAGAGTAGGGACATTGTAGCCACTACAAAAGGGGTAGTGACATTGTAGCCACTACAAAAGGGGTAGGGACATTGTAGCCACTACAAAAGGGGTAGGGACATTGTAGCCACTACAAAAGGGTAGGGACATTGTAGCCTCTACAAAAGAGTAGGGACATTGTAGCCACTACAAAAGGGGTAGTGACATTGTAGCCACTACAAAAGGGGTAGGGATATTGTAGCCACTACAAAAGGGGTAAGGACATTGTAGCCTCTACAAAAGGGGTAGGGACATTGTAGCTTCTACAAAAGGGGTAGGGATATTGTAGCCTCTACAAAAGGGGTAGGGACATGGTAGTCACTACAAAAGGGGTAGGGACATTGTAGCCTCTACAAAAGGAGTAGGGACATTGTAACCACTACAAAAGGAGTAGGGACATTGTAGCCACTACAAAAGCATAGGGACATTGTAGCCACTACAAAAGGGGTAGGGACATTGTAGCCACTACAAAAGGAGTAGGGACATTGTAGCCACTACAAAAGGGTAGGGGCATTGTAGCCACTACAAAAGGGGTAGGGATATTGTAGCCACTACAAAAGGGTAGGGACATTGTAGCCTCTACAAAAGAGTAGGGACATTGTAGCCACTACAAAAGGGGTAGTGACATTGTAGCCTCTACAAAAGGGGTAGGGACATTGTAGCCACTACAAAAGGGGAAGGGACATTGTAGCCTCTACAAAAGAGTAGGGACATTGCAGCCACTACAAAAGGGGTAGGGACATTGCAGCCACTACAAAAGGGGTAGGGACATTGTAGCCACTACAAAAGGGGTAGGGACATTGTAGCCACTACAAAAGGGGTAGGGACATTGTAGCCTCTACAAAAGGGGTAGGGACATGGTAGCCTCTACAAAAGAGTAGGGACATTGTAGCCTCTACAAAAGGGGTAGGGACATTGTAGCCTCTACACAAGGGGTAGGGATATTGTAGCCTCTACAAAAGGGGTAGGGACATGGTAGTCACTACAAAAGGGGTAGGGACATTGTAGCCTCTACAAAAGGAGTAGGGACATTGTAACCACTACAAAAGGAGTAGGGACATTGTAGCCACTACAAAAGCATAGGGACATTGTAGCCACTACAAAAGGGGTAGGGACATTGTAGCCACTACAAAAGGGGTAGGAACATTGTAGCCACTACAAAAGGGTAGGGACATTGTAGCCTCTACAAAAGAGTAGGGACATTGTAGCCACTACAAAAGGGGTAGTGACATTGTAGCCACTACAAAAGGGGTAGGGATATTGTAGCCACTACAAAAGGGGTAGGGACATTGTAGCCTCTACACAAGGGGTAGGGACATTGTAGCCTCTACAAAAGGGGTAGGGACATTGTAGCCTCTACAAAAGGGGTAGGGACATGGTAGTCACTACAAAAGGGGTAGGGACATTGTAGCCTCTACAAAAGGAGTAGGGACATTGTAACCACTACAAAAGGAGTAGGGGCATTGTAGCCACTACAAAAGCATAGGGACATTTTAGCCACTACAAAAAGGTTAGTGACATTGTAGCCACTACAAAAGGAGAAGGGACATTGTAGCCACTACAAAAGGGTAGGGACATTGTAGCCACTACAAAAGGCGTAGGGACATTGTAGCCACTACAAAAGGGTAGGGATATTGTAGCCTCTATAAAATAGTAGGGACATTGTAGCCACTACAAAAGGGGTAGGGACATTGTAGCCACTACAAAAGGGGTAGGGACATTGTAGCCACTACAAAAGGGGTAGGGACATTGTAGCCTCTACAAAAGGGGTAGGGACATTGTAGCCTCTACAAAAGAGTAGGGACATTGTAGCCACTAATAAAGGGTAGGGACATTGTAGCCACTACAAAAGGGGTAGGGACATTGTAGCCTCTACAAAAGGGGTAGGGACATTTTAGCCTCTACAAAAGGAGTAGGGACATTGTAGCCACTACACAAGGGGTAGGGATATTGTAGCCTCCACAAAAGGGGTAGGGACATTGTAGCCTCTACAAAAGGGGTAGGGACATTGTAGCCACTACAAAAGGGGTAGGGAAATTGTAGCCTCTACACAAGGGGTAGGGACATTGTAGCCTCTACAAAAGGGGTAGGGACATTGTAGCCACTTCAAAAGAGTAGGGACATTGTAGCCACTACAAAAGGGGTAGGGACATTGTAGCCTCTACGCAAGGGGTAGGGACATTTTAGCCTCTACAAAAGGGGTAGGGATATTGTAGCCTCTACAAAAGGGGTAGGGACATGGTAGTCACTACAAAAGGGGTAGGGACATTGTAGCCTCTACAAAAGGAGTAGGGACATTGTAACCACTACAAAAGGAGAAGGGACATTGTAGCCACTACAAAAGCATAGGGACATTGTAGCCACTACAAAAGGGGTAGGGACATTGTAGCCACTACAAAAGGAGTAGGGACATTGTAGCCACTACAAAAGGGTAGGGGCATTATAGCCACTACAAAAGGGGTAGGGATATTGTAGCCACTACAAAAGGGTAGGGAAATTGTAGCCTCTACAAAAGAGTAGGGACATTGTAGCCACTACAAAAGGGGTAGTGACATTGTAGCCACTACAAAAGAGGTAGGGACATTGTAGCCACTACAAAAGGGGTAGGGACATTGTAGCCTCTACAAAAGGGGTAGGGACATTGTAGCCTCTACAAAAGAGTAGGGACATTGCAGCCACTACAAAAGGGGTAGGGACATTGCAGCCACTACAAAAGGGGTAGGGACATTGTAGCCACTACAAAAGGGGTAGGGACATTGTAGCCACTACAAAAGGGGTAGGGACATTGTAGCCTCTACAAAAGGGGTAGGGACATTTTAGCCTCTACAAAAGGGGTAGGGACATTGTAGCCACTACACAAGGGGTAGGGATATTGTAGCCTCTACAAAAGGGGAAGGGACATTGTAGCCACTACAAAAGGGGTATGGACATTGTAGCCTCTACACAAGGGGTAGGGACATTGTAGCCTCTACAAAAGGGGTAGGGACATTGTAGCCACTTCAAAAGAGTAGGGACATTGTAGCCACTACAAAAGGGGTAGGGACATTGTAGCCTCTACACAAGGGGTAGGGACATTGTAGCCTCTACAAAAGGGGTAGGGATATTGTAGCCTCTACAAAAGGGGTAGGGACATGGTAGTCACTACAAAAGGGATAGGGACATTGTTGCCTCTACAAAAGGAGTAGGGACATTGTAACCACTACAAAAGGAGTAGGGACATTGCAGCCACTACAAAAGCATAGGGACATTGTAGCCACTACAAAAGGGGTAGGGACATTGTAGCCACTACAAAAGGAGTAGGGACATTGTAGCCACTACAAAAGGGTAGGGACATTGTAGCCATTACAAAAGGGGTAGGGATATTGTAGCCACTACAAAAGAGTAGGGACATTGTAGCCACTACAAAAGGGGTAGTGACATTGTAGCCACTACAAAAGGGGTAGGGACATTGTAGCCACTACAAAAGGGGTAGGGACATTGTAGCCACTACAAAAGGGTAGGGACATTGTAGCCTCTACAAAAGAGTAGGGACATTGTAGCCACTACAAAAGGGGTAGTGACATTGTAGCCACTACAAAAGGGGTAGGGATATTGTAGCCACTACAAAAGGGGTAGGGACATTGTAGCCTCTACAAAAGGGGTAGGGACATTGTAGCTTCTACAAAAGGGGTAGGGATATTGTAGCCTCTACAAAAGGGGTAGGGACATGGTAGTCACTACAAAAGGGGTAGGGACATTGTAGCCTCTACAAAAGGAGTAGGGACATTGTAACCACTACAAAAGGAGTAGGGACATTGTAGCCACTACAAAAGCATAGGGACATTGTAGCCACTACAAAAGGGGTAGGGACATTGTAGCCACTACAAAAGGAGTAGGGACATTGTAGCCACTACAAAAGGGTAGGGGCATTGTAGCCACTACAAAAGGGGTAGGGATATTGTAGCCACTACAAAAGGGTAGGGACATTGTAGCCTCTACAAAAGAGTAGGGACATTGTAGCCACTACAAAAGGGGTAGTGACATTGTAGCCTCTACAAAAGGGGTAGGGACATTGTAGCCACTACAAAAGGGGAAGGGACATTGTAGCCTCTACAAAAGAGTAGGGACATTGCAGCCACTACAAAAGGGGTAGGGACATTGCAGCCACTACAAAAGGGGTAGGGACATTGTAGCCACTACAAAAGGGGTAGGGACATTGTAGCCACTACAAAAGGAGTAGGGACATTGTAGCCTCTACAAAAGGGGTAGGGACATGGTAGCCTCTACAAAAGAGTAGGGACATTGTAGCCTCTACAAAAGGGGTAGGGACATTGTAGCCTCTACACAAGGGGTAGGGATATTGTAGCCTCTACAAAAGGGGTAGGGACATGGTAGTCACTACAAAAGGGGTAGGGACATTGTAGCCTCTACAAAAGGAGTAGGGACATTGTAACCACTACAAAAGGAGTAGGGACATTGTAGCCACTACAAAAGCATAGGGACATTGTAGCCACTACAAAAGGGGTAGGGACATTGTAGCCACTACAAAAGGGGTAGGGACATTGTAGCCACTACAAAAGGGTAGGGACATTGTAGCCTCTACAAAAGAGTAGGGACATTGTAGCCACTACAAAAGGGGTAGTGACATTGTAGCCACTACAAAAGGGGTAGGGATATTGTAGCCACTACAAAAGGGGTAGGGACATTGTAGCCTCTACACAAGGGGTAGGGACATTGTAGCCTCTACAAAAGGGGTAGGGACATTGTAGCCTCTACAAAAGGGGTAGGGACATGGTAGTCACTACAAAAGGGGTAGGGACATTGTAGCCTCTACAAAAGGAGTAGGGACATTGTAACCACTACAAAAGGAGTAGGGGCATTGTAGCCACTACAAAAGCATAGGGACATTTTAGCCACTACAAAAAGGTTAGTGACATTGTAGCCACTACAAAAGGAGAAGGGACATTGTAGCCACTACAAAAGGGTAGGGACATTGTAGCCACTACAAAAGGCGTAGGGACATTGTAGCCACTACAAAAGGGTAGGGATATTGTAGCCTCTATAAAAGAGTAGGGACATTGTAGCCACTACAAAAGGGGTAGGGACATTGTAGCCACTACAAAAGGGGTAGGGACATTGTAGCCTCTACAAAAGGGGTAGGGACATTGTAGCCTCTATAAAAGGGGTAGGGACATTGTAGCCTCTACAAAAGAGTAGGGACATTGCAGCCACTACAAAAGGGGTAGGGACATTGCAGCCACTACAAAAGGGGTAGGAACATTGTAGCCACTACAAAAGGGGTAGGGACATTGTAGCCAGTACAAAAGGGGTAGGGACATTGTAGCCTCTACAAAAGGGGTAGGGACATTGTAGCCTCTACAAAAGGGGTAGGGACATTGTAGCCACTACAAAAGGGGTAGGGACATTGTAGCCTCTACAAAAGAGTAGTGACATTGTAACCACTACAAAAGAGTAGGGACATTGTAGCCTCTACAAAAGGGGTAGGGACATTGTAGCCACTACAAAAGGGTAGGTACATTGTAGCCTCTACAAAAGAGTAGGGACATTGTAGCCACTACAAAAGGGGTAGGGACATTGTAGCCACTACAAAAGGGGTAGAGACATTGTAGCCTCTACAAAAGGGGTAGGGACATTGTAGCCTCTACACAAGGGGTAAGGACATGGTAGTCACTACAACAGGGGTAGGGACATTGTAGCCTCTACAAAAGGGGTAGAGACATTGTAGCCTCTACAAAAGGAGTAGGGACATTGTAGCCACTACAAAAGGGTAGGGACATTGTAGCCTCTACAAAAGGGGTAGGGACATTGTAGTCACTACAAAAGGGGTAGAGACATTGTAGCCACTACAAAAAGTGTAGGGACATTGTAGCCTCTACAAAAGGGGTAGAGACATTGTAGCCAGTACAAAAGGGGTAGGGACATTGTAGCCTCTACAAAAGGGGTAGGGACATGGTAGTCACTACAAAGGGGTAAGGACATTGTAGCCACTACAAAAGAGTAAGGACATTGTAGCCTCTACAAAAGAGTAGGGACATTGTAGCCTCTACAAACGGGGTAAGGACATTCTAGTCACTACAAAAGGGGTAGAGACATTGTAGCCACTACAAATGGGGTAGGGACATTGTAGCCTCTACAAAAAAGTAGGGCCATTGTAGCCTCTACAAAAGAGTATGGACATTGTAGCCTCTACAAAAGGGGTAGGGACATTGTAGTCACTACAAAAGGGGTAGAGACATTGTAGCCATTACAAAAGGAGTAGGGACATTGTAGCCACTACAAAAGCATAGGGACATTGTAGCCTCTACAAAAGGGGTAGGGACATTTTAGCCTCTACAAAAGGGGTAGGGACATTGTAGCCTCTACACAAGGGGTAGGGACATTGTAGCCTCTACAAAAGGGGTAGGGACATTGTAGCCTCTACACAAGGGGTAGGGACATTGTAGCCTCTACAAAAAAGGAGCAGGGACATTGTAGCATCTACAAAAGGAGTAGGGACATTGTAGCCTCTACAAAAGGGGTAGGGACATTGTAGCCACTACAAAAGGGTAGGGTCATTGTAGCCTCTACAAAAGAGTAGGGACATTGTAGCCTCTACAAAAGGGGTAGGGACATTGTATCCTATACAAATGCGGTAGGGACATTGTAGCCTCTACACAAGGGGTAGGGACATTGTAGCCTCTACAAAAGGGGTAGGGACATTTTAGCCTCTACAAAAGGAGTAGGGACATTGTAGCCTCTACAAAAGGGGTAGGGACATTGTAGCTTCTACAAAAGGAGTAGGGACATTGTAGCCTCTACACAAGGGGTAGGGACATTGTAGCCTCTACACAAGGGGTAGGGACATTGTAGCCTCTACAAAAGGAGTAGGGACATGGTAGCCTCTACAAAAGGGTTAGGGACATTGTAGCCCCTACAAAAGGGGTAGGGACATTGTAGCCTCTACAAAAGAGTAGGGACATTGTAGCCACTACAAAAGGGGTAGGGACATTGTAGCCACTACAACAGAGTAGGGACATTGTAGCCATTACAAAAGGAGTAGGGACATGGTAGCCTCTACAAAAGGAGTAGGGACATGGTAGCCTCTACAAAAGAAGTAGGGACATTGTAGCCTCTACAAAAGGGTAGGGACATTGTAGCCTCTACAAAAAAGGAGTAGGGACATTGTAGCCACTACAAAAGGGGTAGGGACATTGTAGCCTTTACAAAAGGAGTAGGGACATTGTAGCCTCTACAAAAGAGGTAGGGACATTGTAGCCACTGCAAAAGGGGTAGGGACATTGTAGCCACTACAAAAGGGGTAGAGACATTGTAGCCTCTACAAAAGGGGTAGGGACATTGTAGTCTCTACACAAGGGGTAGGGACATGGTAGTCACTACAACAGGGGTAGGGACATTGTGGCCTCTACAAAAGGGGTAGAGACATTGTAGCCTCTACAAAAGGAGTAGGGACATTGTAGCCACTACAAAAGGGTAGGGACATTGTAGCCTCTACAAAAGGGGTAGGGACATTGTAGTCACTACAAAAGGGGTAGAGACATTGTAGCCACTACAAAAGGGGTAGGGACATTGTAGCCTCTACAAAAGGGGTAGAGACATTGTAGCCACTACAAAAGGGGTAGGGACATTGTAGACTCTACACAAGGGGTAGGGACATGGTAGTCATTACAAAGGGGTAGGGACATTGTAGCCACTACAAAAGAGTAAGGACATTGTAGCCTCTACAAAAGAGTAGGGACATTGCAGCCACTACAAAAGGGGTAGGGACATTGCAGCCACTACAAAAGGGGTAGGAAGATTGTAGCCACTACAAAAGGGGTAGGGACATTGTAGCCAGTACAAAAGGGGTAGGGACATTGTAGCCTCTACAAAAGGGGTAGGGACATTGTAGCCTCTACAAAAGGGGTAGGGACATTGTAGCCACTACAAAAGGGGTAGGGACATTGTAGCCTCTACAAAAGAGTAGTGACATTGTAACCACTACAAAAGAGTAGGGACATTGTAGCCTCTACAAAAGGGGTAGGGACATTGTAGCCACTACAAAAGGGTAGGTACATTGTAGCCTCTACAAAAGAGTAGGGACATTGTAGCCACTACAAAAGGGGTAGGGACATTGTAGCCACTACAAAAGGGGTAGAGACATTGTAGCCTCTACAAAAGGGGTAGGGACATTGTAGCCTCTACACAAGGGGTAAGGACATGGTAGTCACTACAACAGGGGTAGGGACATTGTAGCCTCTACAAAAGGGGTAGAGACATTGTAGCCTCTACAAAAGGAGTAGGGACATTGTAGCCACTACAAAAGGGTAGGGACATTGTAGCCTCTACAAAAGGGGTAGGGACATTGTAGTCACTACAAAAGGGGTAGAGACATTGTAGCCACTACAAAAAGTGTAGGGACATTGTAGCCTCTACAAAAGGGGTAGAGACATTGTAGCCAGTACAAAAGGGGTAGGGACATTGTAGCCTCTACAAAAGGGGTAGGGACATGGTAGTCACTACAAAGGGGTAAGGACATTGTAGCCACTACAAAAGAGTAAGGACATTGTAGCCTCTACAAAAGAGTAGGGACATTGTAGCCTCTACAAACGGGGTAAGGACATTCTAGTCACTACAAAAGGGGTAGAGACATTGTAGCCACTACAAATGGGGTAGGGACATTGTAGCCTCTACAAAAAAGTAGGGCCATTGTAGCCTCTACAAAAGAGTATGGACATTGTAGCCTCTACAAAAGGGGTAGGGACATTGTAGTCACTACAAAAGGGGTAGAGACATTGTAGCCATTACAAAAGGAGTAGGGACATTGTAGCCACTACAAAAGCATAGGGACATTGTAGCCTCTACAAAAGGGGTAGGGACATTTTAGCCTCTACAAAAGGGGTAGGGACATTGTAGCCTCTACACAAGGGGTAGGGACATTGTAGCCTCTACAAAAGGGGTAGGGACATTGTAGCCTCTACACAAGGGGTAGGGACATTGTAGCCTCTACAAAAAAGGAGCAGGGACATTGTAGCATCTACAAAAGGAGTAGGGACATTGTAGCCTCTACAAAAGGGGTAGGGACATTGTAGCCACTACAAAAGGGTAGGGTCATTGTAGCCTCTACAAAAGAGTAGGGACATTGTAGCCTCTACAAAAGGGGTAGGGACATTGTATCCTATACAAATGCGGTAGGGACATTGTAGCCTCTACACAAGGGGTAGGGACATTGTAGCCTCTACAAAAGGGGTAGGGACATTTTAGCCTCTACAAAAGGAGTAGGGACATTGTAGCCTCTACAAAAGGGGTAGGGACATTGTAGCTTCTACAAAAGGAGTAGGGACATTGTAGCCTCTACACAAGGGGTAGGGACATTGTAGCCTCTACACAAGGGGTAGGGACATTGTAGCCTCTACAAAAGGAGTAGGGACATGGTAGCCTCTACAAAAGGGTTAGGGACATTGTAGCCCCTACAAAAGGGGTAGGGACATTGTAGCCTCTACAAAAGAGTAGGGACATTGTAGCCACTACAAAAGGGGTAGGGACATTGTAGCCACTACAACAGAGTAGGGACATTGTAGCCATTACAAAAGGAGTAGGGACATGGTAGCCTCTACAAAAGGAGTAGGGACATGGTAGCCTCTACAAAAGAAGTAGGGACATTGTAGCCTCTACAAAAGGGTAGGGACATTGTAGCCTCTACAAAAAAGGAGTAGGGACATTGTAGCCACTACAAAAGGGGTAGGGACATTGTAGCCTTTACAAAAGGAGTAGGGACATTGTAGCCTCTACAAAAGAGGTAGGGACATTGTAGCCACTGCAAAAGGGGTAGGGACATTGTAGCCACTACAAAAGGGGTAGAGACATTGTAGCCTCTACAAAAGGGGTAGGGACATTGTAGTCTCTACACAAGGGGTAGGGACATGGTAGTCACTACAACAGGGGTAGGGACATTGTGGCCTCTACAAAAGGGGTAGAGACATTGTAGCCTCTACAAAAGGAGTAGGGACATTGTAGCCACTACAAAAGGGTAGGGACATTGTAGCCTCTACAAAAGGGGTAGGGACATTGTAGTCACTACAAAAGGGGTAGAGACATTGTAGCCACTACAAAAGGGGTAGGGACATTGTAGCCTCTACAAAAGGGGTAGAGACATTGTAGCCACTACAAAAGGGGTAGGGACATTGTAGACTCTACACAAGGGGTAGGGACATGGTAGTCACTACAAAGGGGTAGGGACATTGTAGCCACTACAAAAGAGTAAGGACATTGTAGCCTCTACAAAAGAGTAGGGACATTGTAGCCTCTACAAAAGGGTTAGGGACATTGTAGCCTCTACAAAAAAATAGGGACATTGTAGCCTCTACAAAAGAGTATGGACATTGTAGCCTCTACAAAAGGGGTAGGGACATTGTAGTCACTACAAAAGGGATAGAGACATTGTAGCCACTACAAAAGGGTTAGGGACATTGTAGCCTCTACAAAAAAATAGGGACATTGTAGCCTCTACAAAAGAGTATGGACATTGTAGCCTCTACAAAAGGGGTAGGGACATTCTAGTCACTACAAAAGGGGTAGAGACATTGTAGCCACTACAAAAGGGTTAGGGACATTGTAGCCTCTACAAAAAAATAGGGACATTGTAGCCTCTACAAAAGAGTATGGACATTGTAGCCTCTACAAAAGGGGTAGGGACATTGTAGTCACTACAAAAGGGGTAGAGACATTGTAGCCATTACAAAAGGAGTAGGGACATTGTAGCCACTACAAAAGCATAGGGACATTGTAGCCTCTACAAAAGGGGTAGGGACATTGTAGCCTCTACAAAAGGGGTAGGGACATTGTAGCCTCTACACAAGGGGTAGGGACATTGTAGCCTCTACAAAAGGGGTAGGGACATTGTAGCCTCTACACAAGGGGTAGGGACATTGTAGCCTCTACAAAAAAGGAGTAGGGACATTGTAGCATCTACAAAAGGAGTAGGGACATTGTAGCCTCTACAAAAGGGGTAGTGACATTGTAGCCTCTACAAAAGGGGTAGGGACATTGTAGCCACTACAAAAGGGGTAGGGACATTGTAGCCTCTACAAAAGAGTAGGGACATTGTAGCCACTACAAAAGGGGTAGGGACATTGTAGCCTCTACAAAAGGGGTAGGGACATGGTAGCCTCTACAAAAGAGTAGGGACATTGTAGCCTCTACAAAAGGGGTAGGGACATTGTAGCCTCTACACAAGGGGTAGGGATATTGTAGCCTCTACAAAAGGGGTAGGGACATGGTAGTCACTACAAAAGGGGTAGGGACATTGTAGCCTCTACAAAAGGAGTAGGGACATTGTAACCACTACAAAAGGAGTAGGGACATTGTAGCCACTACAAAAGCATAGGGACATTTTAGCCACTACAAAAGGGGTAGGGACATTGTAGCCACTACAAAAGGGGTAGGGACATTGTAGCCACTACAAAAGGGTAGGGACATTGTAGCCACTACAAAAGGCGTAGGGACATTGTAGCCACTACAAAATGGTAGGGATATTGTAGCCTCTATTAAAGAGTAGGGACATTGTAGCCACTACAAAAGGGGTAGGGACATTGTAGCCACTACAAAAGGGGTAGGGACATTGTAGCCTCTACAAAAGGGGTAGGGACATTGTAGCCTCTATAAAAGGGGTAGGGACATTGTAGCCTCTACAAAAGAGTAGGGACATTGCAGCCACTACAAAAGGGTTAGGGACATTGCAGCCACTACAAAAGGGGTAGGAACATTGTAGCCACTACAAAAGGGGTAGGGACATTGTAGCCAGTACAAAAGGGGTAGGGACATTGTAGCCTCTACAAAAGGGGTAGGGACATTGTAGCCTCTACAAAAGGGTTAGGGACGTTGTAGCCACTACAAAAGGGGTAGGGACATTGTAGCCTCTACAAAAGAGTAGTGACATTGTAACCACTACAAAAGAGTAGGGACATTGTAGCCTCTACAAAAGGGGTAGGGACATTGTAGCCACTACAAAAGGGTAGGTACATTGTAGCCTCTACAAAAGAGTAGGGACATTGTAGCCACTACAAAAGGGGTAGGGGCATTGTAGCCACTACAAAAGGGGTAGAGACATTGTAGCCTCTACAAAAGGGGTAGGGACATTGTAGCCTCTACACAAGGGGTAAGGACATGGTAGTCACTACAACAGGGGTAGGGACATTGTAGCCTCTACAAAAGGGGTAGAGACATTGTAGCCTCTACAAAAGGAGTAGGGACATTGTAGCCACTACAAAAGGGTAGGGACATTGTAGCCTCTACAAAAGGGGTAGGGACATTGTAGTCACTACAAAAGGGGTAGAGACATTGTAGCCACTACAAAAAGGGTAGGGACATTGTAGCCTCTACAAAAGGGGTAGAGACATTGTAGCCAGTACAAAAGGGGTAGGGACATTGTAGCCTCTACAAAAGGGGTAGGGACATGGTAGTCACTACAAAGGGGTAGGGACATTGTAGCCACTACAAAAGAGTAAGGACATTGTAGCCTCTACAAAAGAGTAGGGACATTGTAGCCTCTACAAACGGGGTAAGGACATTCTAGTCACTACAAAAGGGGTAGAGACATTGTAGACACTACAAATGGGGTAGGGACATTGTAGCCTCTACAAAAAAGTAGGGCCATTGTAGCCTCTACAAAAGAGTATGGACATTGTAGCCTCTACAAAAGGGGTAGGGACATTGTAGTCACTACAAAAGGGGTAGAGACATTGTAGCCATTACAAAAGGAGTAGGGACATTGTAGCCACTACAAAAGCATAGGGACATTGTAGCCTCTACAAAAGGGGTAGGGACATTTTAGCCTCTACAAAAGGGGTAGGGACATTGTAGCCTCTACACAAGGGGTAGGGACATTGTAGCCTCTACAAAAGGGGTAGGGACATTGTAGCCTCTACACAAGGGGTAGGGACATTGTAGCCTCTACAAAAAAGGAGCAGGGACATTGTAGCATCTACAAAAGGAGTAGGGACATTGTAGCCTCTACAAAAGGGGTAGGGACATTGTAGCCACTACAAAAGGGTAGGGGCATTGTAGCCTCTACAAAAGAGTAGGGACATTGTAGCCTCTACAAAAGGGGTAGGGACATTGTATCCTATACAAATGCGGTAGGGACATTGTAGCCTCTACACAAGGGGTAGGGACATTGTAGCCTCTACAAAAGGGGTAGGGACATTTTAGCCTCTACAAAAGGAGTAGGGACATTGTAGCCTCTACAAAAGGGGTAGGGACATTGTAGCTTCTACAAAAGGAGTAGGGACATTGTAGCCTCTACACAAGGGGTAGGGACATTGTAGCCTCTACACAAGGGGTAGGGACATTGTAGCCTCTACAAAAGGAGTAGGGACATGGTAGCCTCTACAAAAGGGTTAGGGACATTGTAGCCCCTACAAAAGGGGTAGGGACATTGTAGCCTCTACAAAAGAGTAGGGACATTGTAGCCACTACAAAAGGGGTAGGGACATTGTAGCCACTACGACAGAGTAGGGACATTGTAGCCATTACAAAAGGAGTAGGGACATGGTAGCCTCTACAAAAGGAGTAGGGACATTGTAGCCTCTACAAAAGAAGTAGGGACATTGTAGCCTCTACCAAAGGGTAGGGACATTGTAGCCTCTACAAAAAAGGAGTAGGGACATTGTAGCCACTACAAAAGGGGTAGGGACATTGTAGCCTTTACAAAAGGAGTAGGGACATTGTAGCCTCTACAAAAGAGGTAGGGACATTGTAGCCACTGCAAAAGGGGTAGGGACATTGTAGCCACTACAAAAGGGGTAGAGACATTGTAGCCTCTACAAAAGGGGTAGGGCCATTGTAGTCTCTACACAAGGGGTAGGGACATGGTAGTCACTACAACAGGGGTAGGGACATTGTAGCCTCTACAAAAGGGGTAGAGACATTGTAGCCTCTACAAAAGGAGTAGGGACATTGTAGCCACTACAAAAGGGTAGGGACATTGTAGCCTCTACAAAAGGGGTAGGGACATTGTAGTCACTACAAAAGGGGTAGGGACATTGTAGCCTCTACAAAAGGGGTAGAGACATTGTAGCCACTACAAAAGGGGTAGGGACATTGTAGACTCTACACAAGGGGTAGGGACATGATAGTCACTACAAAGGGGTAGGGACATTGTAGCCACTACAAAAGAGTAAGGACATTGTAGCCTCTACAAAAGAGTAGGGACATTGTAGCTTCTACAAAAGGGGTAGGGACATTCTAGTCACTACAAAAGGGGTAGAGACATTGTAGCCACTACAAAAGGGTTAGGGACATTGTAGCCTCTACAAAAAAATAGGGACATTGTATCCTCTACAAAAGAGTATGGACATTGTAGCCTCTACAAAAGGGGTAGGGACATTGTAGTCACTACAAAAGGGGTAGAGACATTGTAGCCATTACAAAAGGAGTAGGGACATTGTAGCCACTACAAAAGCATAGGGACATTGTAGCCTCTACAAAAGGGGTAGGGACATTGTAGCCTCTACAAAAGGGGTAGGGACATTGTAGCCTCTACACAAGGGATAGGGACATTGTAGCCTCTACAAAAGGGGTAGGGACATTGTAGCCTCTACACAAGGGGTAGGGACATTGTAGCCTCTACAAAAAAGGAGTAGGGACATTGTAGCATCTACAAAAGGAGTAGGGACATTGTAGCCTCTACAAAAGGGGTAGTGACATTGTAGCCTCTACAAAAGGGGTAGGGACATTGTAGCCACTACAAAAGGGGTAGGGACATTGTAGCCTCTACAAAAGAGTAGGGACATTGTAGCCACTACAAAAGGGGTAGGGACATTGTAGCCTCTACAAAAGGGGTAGGGACATGGTAGCCTCTACAAAAGAGTAGGGACATTGTAGCCTCTACAAAAGGGGTAGGGACATTGTAGCCTCTACACAAGGGGTAGGGATATTGTAGCCTCTACAAAAGGGGTAGGGACATGGTAGTCACTACAAAAGGGGTAGGGACATTGTAGCCTCTACAAAAGGAGTAGGGACATTGTAACCACTACAAAAGGAGTAGGGACATTGTAGCCACTACAAAAGCATAGGGACATTTTAGCCACTAAAAAAGGGGTAGGGACAATGTAGCCACTACAAAAGGGGTAGGGACATTGTAGCCACTACAAAAGGGTAGGGACATTGTAGCCTCTACAAAAGAGTAGGGACATTGTAGCCACTACAAAAGGGGTAGTGACATTGTAGCCACTACAAAAGGGGAGGGATATTGTAGCCACTACAAAAGGGGTAGGGACATTGTAGCCTCTACACAAGGGGTAGGGACATTGTAGCCTCTACAAAAGGGGTAGGGACATTGTAGCCTCTACAAAAGGGTTAGGGACGTTGTAGCCACTACAAAAGGGGTAGGGACATTGTAGCCTCTACAAAAGAGTAGTGACATTGTAACCACTACAAAAGAGTAGGGACATTGTAGCCTCTACAAAAGGGGTAGGGACATTGTAGCCACTACAAAAGGGTAGGTACATTGTAGCCTCTACAAAAGAGTAGGGACATTGTAGCCACTACAAAAGGGGTAGGGGCATTGTAGCCACTACAAAAGGGGTAGAGACATTGTAGCCTCTACAAAAGGGGTAGGGACATTGTAGCCTCTACACAAGGGGTAAGGACATGGTAGTCACTACAACAGGGGTAGGGACATTGTAGCCTCTACAAAAGGGGTAGAGACATTGTAGCCTCTACAAAAGGAGTAGGGACATTGTAGCCACTACAAAAGGGTAGGGACATTGTAGCCTCTACAAAAGGGGTAGGGACATTGTAGTCACTACAAAAGGGGTAGAGACATTGTAGCCACTACAAAAAGGGTAGGGACATTGTAGCCTCTACAAAAGGGGTAGAGACATTGTAGCCAGTACAAAAGGGGTAGGGACATTGTAGCCTCTACAAAAGGGGTAGGGACATGGTAGTCACTACAAAGGGGTAGGGACATTGTAGCCACTACAAAAGAGTAAGGACATTGTAGCCTCTACAAAAGAGTAGGGACATTGTAGCCTCTACAAACGGGGTAAGGACATTCTAGTCACTACAAAAGGGGTAGAGACATTGTAGACACTACAAATGGGGTAGGGACATTGTAGCCTCTACAAAAAAGTAGGGCCATTGTAGCCTCTACAAAAGAGTATGGACATTGTAGCCTCTACAAAAGGGGTAGGGACATTGTAGTCACTACAAAAGGGGTAGAGACATTGTAGCCATTACAAAAGGAGTAGGGACATTGTAGCCACTACAAAAGCATAGGGACATTGTAGCCTCTACAAAAGGGGTAGGGACATTTTAGCCTCTACAAAAGGGGTAGGGACATTGTAGCCTCTACACAAGGGGTAGGGACATTGTAGCCTCTACAAAAGGGGTAGGGACATTGTAGCCTCTACACAAGGGGTAGGGACATTGTAGCCTCTACAAAAAAGGAGCAGGGACATTGTAGCATCTACAAAAGGAGTAGGGACATTGTAGCCTCTACAAAAGGGGTAGGGACATTGTAGCCACTACAAAAGGGTAGGGGCATTGTAGCCTCTACAAAAGAGTAGGGACATTGTAGCCTCTACAAAAGGGGTAGGGACATTGTATCCTATACAAATGCGGTAGGGACATTGTAGCCTCTACACAAGGGGTAGGGACATTGTAGCCTCTACAAAAGGGGTAGGGACATTTTAGCCTCTACAAAAGGAGTAGGGACATTGTAGCCTCTACAAAAGGGGTAGGGACATTGTAGCTTCTACAAAAGGAGTAGGGACATTGTAGCCTCTACACAAGGGGTAGGGACATTGTAGCCTCTACACAAGGGGTAGGGACATTGTAGCCTCTACAAAAGGAGTAGGGACATGGTAGCCTCTACAAAAGGGTTAGGGACATTGTAGCCCCTACAAAAGGGGTAGGGACATTGTAGCCTCTACAAAAGAGTAGGGACATTGTAGCCACTACAAAAGGGGTAGGGACATTGTAGCCACTACGACAGAGTAGGGACATTGTAGCCATTACAAAAGGAGTAGGGACATGGTAGCCTCTACAAAAGGAGTAGGGACATTGTAGCCTCTACAAAAGAAGTAGGGACATTGTAGCCTCTACCAAAGGGTAGGGACATTGTAGCCTCTACAAAAAAGGAGTAGGGACATTGTAGCCACTACAAAAGGGGTAGGGACATTGTAGCCTTTACAAAAGGAGTAGGGACATTGTAGCCTCTACAAAAGAGGTAGGGACATTGTAGCCACTGCAAAAGGGGTAGGGACATTGTAGCCACTACAAAAGGGGTAGAGACATTGTAGCCTCTACAAAAGGGGTAGGGCCATTGTAGTCTCTACACAAGGGGTAGGGACATGGTAGTCACTACAACAGGGGTAGGGACATTGTAGCCTCTACAAAAGGGGTAGAGACATTGTAGCCTCTACAAAAGGAGTAGGGACATTGTAGCCACTACAAAAGGGTAGGGACATTGTAGCCTCTACAAAAGGGGTAGGGACATTGTAGTCACTACAAAAGGGGTAGAGACATTGTAGCCACTACAAAAGGGGTAGGGACATTGTAGCCTCTACAAAAGGGGTAGAGACATTGTAGCCACTACAAAAGGGGTAGGGACATTGTAGACTCTACACAAGGGGTAGGGACATGATAGTCACTACAAAGGGGTAGGGACATTGTAGCCACTACAAAAGAGTAAGGACATTGTAGCCTCTACAAAAGAGTAGGGACATTGTAGCTTCTACAAAAGGGGTAGGGACATTCTAGTCACTACAAAAGGGGTAGAGACATTGTAGCCACTACAAAAGGGTTAGGGACATTGTAGCCTCTACAAAAAAATAGGGACATTGTATCCTCTACAAAAGAGTATGGACATTGTAGCCTCTACAAAAGGGGTAGGGACATTGTAGTCACTACAAAAGGGGTAGAGACATTGTAGCCATTACAAAAGGAGTAGGGACATTGTAGCCACTACAAAAGCATAGGGACATTGTAGCCTCTACAAAAGGGGTAGGGACATTGTAGCCTCTACAAAAGGGGTAGGGACATTGTAGCCTCTACACAAGGGATAGGGACATTGTAGCCTCTACAAAAGGGGTAGGGACATTGTAGCCTCTACACAAGGGGTAGGGACATTGTAGCCTCTACAAAAAAGGAGTAGGGACATTGTAGCATCTACAAAAGGAGTAGGGACATTGTAGCCTCTACAAAAGGGGTAGTGACATTGTAGCCTCTACAAAAGGGGTAGGGACATTGTAGCCACTACAAAAGGGGTAGGGACATTGTAGCCTCTACAAAAGAGTAGGGACATTGTAGCCACTACAAAAGGGGTAGGGACATTGTAGCCTCTACAAAAGGGGTAGGGACATGGTAGCCTCTACAAAAGAGTAGGGACATTGTAGCCTCTACAAAAGGGGTAGGGACATTGTAGCCTCTACACAAGGGGTAGGGATATTGTAGCCTCTACAAAAGGGGTAGGGACATGGTAGTCACTACAAAAGGGGTAGGGACATTGTAGCCTCTACAAAAGGAGTAGGGACATTGTAACCACTACAAAAGGAGTAGGGACATTGTAGCCACTACAAAAGCATAGGGACATTTTAGCCACTAAAAAAGGGGTAGGGACAATGTAGCCACTACAAAAGGGGTAGGGACATTGTAGCCACTACAAAAGGGTAGGGACATTGTAGCCTCTACAAAAGAGTAGGGACATTGTAGCCACTACAAAAGGGGTAGTGACATTGTAGCCACTACAAAAGGGGAGGGATATTGTAGCCACTACAAAAGGGGTAGGGACATTGTAGCCTCTACACAAGGGGTAGGGACATTGTAGCCTCTACAAAAGGGGTAGGGACATTGTAGCCTCTACAAAAGGGGTAGGGGCATGGTAGTCACTACAAAAGGGGTAGGGACATTGTAGCCTCTACAAAAGGAGTAGGGACATTGTAACCACTACAAAAGGAGTAGGGGCATTGTAGCCACTACAAAAGCATAGGGACATTTTAGCCACTACAAAAAGGTTAGTGACATTGTAGCCACTACAAAAGGAGAAGGGACATTGTAGCCACTACAAAAGGGTAGGGACATTGTAGCCACTACAAAAGGCGTAGGGACATTGTAGCCACTACAAAATGGTAGGGATATTGTAGCCTCTATTAAAGAGTAGGGACATTGTAGCCACTACAAAAGGGGTAGGGACATTGTAGCCACTACAAAAGGGGTAGGGACATTGTAGCCTCTACAAAAGGGGTAGGGACATTGTAGCCTCTATAAAAGGGGTAGGGACATTGTAGCCTCTACAAAAGAGTAGGGACATTGCAGCCACTACAAAAGGGTTAGGGACATTGCAGCCACTACAAAAGGGGTAGGAACATTGTAGCCACTACAAAAGGGGTAGGGACATTGTAGCCAGTACAAAAGGGGTAGGGACATTGTAGCCTCTACAAAAGGGTTAGGGACATTGTAGCCACTATAAAAGGGGTAGGGACATTGTAGCCTTTACAAAAGGAGTAGGGACATTGTAGCCTCTACAAAAGAGGTAGGGACATTGTAGCCACTGCAAAAGGGGTAGGGACATTGTAGCCACTACAAAAGGGGTAGAGACATTGTAGCCTCTACAAAAGGGGTAGGGCCATTGTAGTCTCTACACAAGGGGTAGGGACATGGTAGTCACTACAACAGGGGTAGGGACATTGTAGCCTCTACAAAAGGGGTAGAGACATTGTAGCCTCTACAAAAGGAGTAGGGACATTGTAGCCACTACAAAAGGGTAGGGACATTGTAGCCTCTACAAAAGGGGTAGGGACATTGTAGTCACTACAAAAGGGGTAGAGACATTGTAGCCACTACAAAAGGGGTAGGGACATTGTAGCCTCTACAAAAGGGGTAGAGACATTGTAGCCACTACAAAAGGGGTAGGGACATTGTAGACTCTACACAAGGGGTAGGGACATGATAGTCACTACAAAGGGGTAGGGACATTGTAGCCACTACAAAAGAGTAAGGACATTGTAGCCTCTACAAAAGAGTAGGGACATTGTAGCTTCTACAAAAGGGGTAGGGACATTCTAGTCACTACAAAAGGGGTAGAGACATTGTAGCCACTACAAAAGGGTTAGGGACATTGTAGCCTCTACAAAAAAATAGGGACATTGTATCCTCTACAAAAGAGTATGGACATTGTAGCCTCTACAAAAGGGGTAGGGACATTGTAGTCACTACAAAAGGGGTAGAGACATTGTAGCCATTACAAAAGGAGTAGGGACATTGTAGCCACTACAAAAGCATAGGGACATTGTAGCCTCTACAAAAGGGGTAGGGACATTGTAGCCTCTACAAAAGGGGTAGGGACATTGTAGCCTCTACACAAGGGATAGGGACATTGTAGCCTCTACAAAAGGGGTAGGGACATTGTAGCCTCTACACAAGGGGTAGGGACATTGTAGCCTCTACAAAAAAGGAGTAGGGACATTGTAGCATCTACAAAAGGAGTAGGGACATTGTAGCCTCTACAAAAGGGGTAGTGACATTGTAGCCTCTACAAAAGGGGTAGGGACATTGTAGCCACTACAAAAGGGGTAGGGACATTGTAGCCTCTACAAAAGAGTAGGGACATTGTAGCCACTACAAAAGGGGTAGGGACATTGTAGCCTCTACAAAAGGGGTAGGGACATGGTAGCCTCTACAAAAGAGTAGGGACATTGTAGCCTCTACAAAAGGGGTAGGGACATTGTAGCCTCTACACAAGGGGTAGGGATATTGTAGCCTCTACAAAAGGGGTAGGGACATGGTAGTCACTACAAAAGGGGTAGGGACATTGTAGCCTCTACAAAAGGAGTAGGGACATTGTAACCACTACAAAAGGAGTAGGGACATTGTAGCCACTACAAAAGCATAGGGACATTTTAGCCACTAAAAAAGGGGTAGGGACAATGTAGCCACTACAAAAGGGGTAGGGACATTGTAGCCACTACAAAAGGGTAGGGACATTGTAGCCTCTACAAAAGAGTAGGGACATTGTAGCCACTACAAAAGGGGTAGTGACATTGTAGCCACTACAAAAGGGGAGGGATATTGTAGCCACTACAAAAGGGGTAGGGACATTGTAGCCTCTACACAAGGGGTAGGGACATTGTAGCCTCTACAAAAGGGGTAGGGACATTGTAGCCTCTACAAAAGGGGTAGGGGCATGGTAGTCACTACAAAAGGGGTAGGGACATTGTAGCCTCTACAAAAGGAGTAGGGACATTGTAACCACTACAAAAGGAGTAGGGGCATTGTAGCCACTACAAAAGCATAGGGACATTTTAGCCACTACAAAAAGGTTAGTGACATTGTAGCCACTACAAAAGGAGAAGGGACATTGTAGCCACTACAAAAGGGTAGGGACATTGTAGCCACTACAAAAGGCGTAGGGACATTGTAGCCACTACAAAATGGTAGGGATATTGTAGCCTCTATTAAAGAGTAGGGACATTGTAGCCACTACAAAAGGGGTAGGGACATTGTAGCCACTACAAAAGGGGTAGGGACATTGTAGCCTCTACAAAAGGGGTAGGGACATTGTAGCCTCTATAAAAGGGGTAGGGACATTGTAGCCTCTACAAAAGAGTAGGGACATTGCAGCCACTACAAAAGGGTTAGGGACATTGCAGCCACTACAAAAGGGGTAGGAACATTGTAGCCACTACAAAAGGGGTAGGGACATTGTAGCCAGTACAAAAGGGGTAGGGACATTGTAGCCTCTACAAAAGGGGTAGGGACATTGTAGCCTCTACAAAAGGGTTAGGGACATTGTAGCCACTATAAAAGGGGTAGGGACATTGTAGCCTCTACAAAAGAGTAGTGACATTGTAACCACTACAAAAGAGTAGGGACATTGTAGCCTCTACAAAAGGGGTAGGGACATTGTAGCCACTACAAAAGGGTAGGTACATTGTAGCCTCTACAAAAGAGTAGGGACATTGTAGCCACTACAAAAGGGGTAGGGGCATTGTAGCCACTACAAAAGGGGTAGAGACATTGTAGCCTCTACAAAAGGGGTAGGGACATTGTAGCCTCTACAAAAGGGGTAGAGACATTGTAGCCTCTACAAAAGGAGTAGGGACATTGTAGCCACTACAAAAGGGTAGGGACATTGTAGCCTCTACAAAAGGGGTAGGGACATTGTAGTCACTACAAAAGGGGTAGACACATTGTAGCCACTACAAAAAGGGTAGGGACATTGTAGCCTCTACAAAAGGGGTAGAGACATTGTAGCCAGTACAAAAGGGGTAGGGACATTGTAGCCTCTACAAAAGGGGTAGGGACATGGTAGTCACTACAAAGGGGTAGGGACATTGTAGCCACTACAAAAGAGTAAGGACATTGTAGCCTCTACAAAAGAGTAGGGACATTGTAGCCTCTACAAACGGGGTAAGGACATTCTAGTCACTACAAAAGGGGTAGAGACATTGTAGCCACTACAAATGGGGTAGGGACATTGTAGCCTCTACAAAAAAGTAGGGCCATTGTAGCCTCTTCAAAAGAGTATGGACATTGTAGCCTCTACAAAAGGGGTAGGGACATTGTAGTCACTACAAAAGGGGTAGAGACATTGTAGCCATTACAAAAGGAGTAGGGACATTGTAGCCACTACAAAAGCATAGGGACATTGTAGCCTCTACAAAAGGGGTAGGGACATTTTAGCCTCTACAAAAGGGGTAGGGACATTGTAGCCTCTACACAAGGGGTAGGGACATTGTAGCCTCTACAAAAGGGGTAGGGACATTGTAGCCTCTACACAAGGGGTAGGGACATTGTAGCCTCTACAAAATAGGAGCAGGGACATTGTAGCATCTACAAAAGGAGTAGGAACATTGTAGCCTCTACAAAAGGGGTAGGGACATTGTAGCCACTACAAAAGGGTAGGGGCATTGTAGCCTCTACAAAAGAGTAGGGACATTGTAGCCTCTACAAAAGGGGTAGGGACATTGTATCCTATACAAATGCGGTAGGGACATTGTAGCCTCTACACAAGGGGTAGGGACATTGTAGCCTCTACAAAAGGGGTAGGGACATTTTAGCCTCTACAAAAGGAGTAGGGACATTGTAGCCTCTACAAAAGGGGTAGGGACATTGTAGCTTCTACAAAAGGAGTAGGGACATTGTAGCCTCTACACAAGGGGTAGGGACATTGTAGCCTCTACACAAGGGGTAGGGACATTGTAGCCTCTACAAAAGGAGTAGGGACATGGTAGCCTCTACAAAAGGGTTAGGGACATTGTAGCCCCTACAAAAGGGGTAGGGACATTGTAGCCTCTACAAAAGAGTAGGGACATTGTAGCCACTACAAAAGGGGTAAGGACATTGTAGCCACTACAACAGAGTAGGGACATTGTAGCCATTACAAAAGGAGTAGGGACATGGTAGCCTCTACAAAAGGAGTAGGGACATGGTAGCCTCTACAAAAGAAGTAGGGACATTGTAGCCTCTACAAAAGGGTAGGGACATTGTAGCCTCTACAAAAAAGGAGTAGGGATATTGTAGCCACTACAAAAGGGGTAGGGACATTGTAGCCTTTACAAAAGGAGTAGGGACATTGTAGCCTCTACAAAAGAGGTAGGGACATTGTAGCCACTGCAAAAGGGGTAGGGACATTGTAGCCACTACAAAAGGGGTAGAGACATTGTAGCCTCTACAAAAGGGGTAGGGACATTGTAGTCTCTACACAAGGGGTAGGAACATGGTAGTCACTACAACAGGGGTAGGGACATTGTAGCCTCTACAAAAGGGGTAGAGACATTGTAGCCTCTACAAAAGGAGTAGGGACATTGTAGCCACTACAAAAGGGTAGGGACATTGTAGCCTCTACAAAAGGGGTAGGGACATTGTAGTCACTACAAAAGGGGTAGAGACATTGTAGCCACTACAAAAAGGGTAGGGACATTGTAGCCTCTACAAAAGGGGTAGAGACATTGTAGCCACTACAAAAGGGGTAGGGACATTGTAGACTCTACACAAGGGGTAGGGACATGGTAGTCACTACAAAGGGGTAGGGACATTGTAGCCACTACAAAAGAGTAAGGACATTGTAGCCTCTACAAAAGAGTAGGGACATTGTAGCCTCTACAAAAGGGGTAGGGACATTCTAGTCACTACAAAAGGGGTAGAGATATTGTAGCCACTACAAAAGGGTTAGGGACATTGTAGCCTCTACAAAAAAATAGGGACATTGTAGCCTCTACAAAAGAGTATGGACATTGTAGCCTCTACAAAAGGGGTAGGGACATTGTGGTCACTACAAAAGGGGTAGAGACATTGTAGCCATTACAAAAGGAGTAGGGACATTGTAGCCACTACAAAAGCATAGGGACATTGTAGCCTCTACAAAAGGGGTAGGGACATTGTAGCCTCTACAAAAGGGGTAGGGACATTGTAGCCTCTACACAAGGGGTAGGGACATTGTAGCCTCTACAAAAGGGGTAGGGACATTGTAGCCTCTACACAAGGGGTAGGGACATTGTAGCCTCTACAAAAAAGGAGTAGGGACATTGTAGCATCTACAAAAGGAGTAGGGACATTGTAGCCTCTACAAAAGGCGTAGGGACATTGTAGCCACTACAAAAGGGTAGGGACATTGTAGCCTCTACAAAAGAGTAGGGACATTGTAGCCTCTACAAAAGGGGTAGGGACATTGTATCCTATACAAATGCGGTACGGACATTGTAGCCTCTACACAAGGGGTAGGGACATTGTAGCCTCTACAAAAGGGTAGGGACATTGTAGCCTCTACAAAAGGAGTAGGGACATTGTAGCCTCTACAAAAGGAGTAGGGACATTGTAGCCTCTACACAAGGGGTAGGGACATTGTAGCCTCTACAAAAGGAGTAGGGACATGGTAGCCTCTATTAAAGGGTTAGAGACATTATAGCCTCTACACAAGGGGTAGAGACATTGTAGCCTCTACAAAAAAGGAGTAGGGACATTGTAGCATCTATAAAAGGAGTAGGGACATTGTAGCCTCTACAAAAGGCGTAGGGACATTGTAGCCACTACAAAAGGGTAGGGACATTGTAGCCTCTACAAAAGGGGTAGGGACATTGTAGCCTCTACACAAGGGGTAGGGATATTGTAGCCTCTACAAAAGGGGTAGGGACATTGTAGCCACTACAAAAGGGGTAGGGACATTGTAGCCTCTACACAAGGGGTAGGGACATTGTAGCCTCTACAAAAGGGGTAGGGACATTGTAGCCACTTCAAAAGAGTAGGGACATTGTAGCCACTACAAAAGGGGTAGGGGCATTGTAGCATCTACACAAGGGATAAGGACATTATAGCCTCTACAAAAGGGGTAGGGATATTGTTCCCTCTACAAAAGGGGTAGGGACATGGTAGTCACTACAAAAGGGGTAGGGACATTGTAGCCTCTACAAAAGGAGTAGGGACATTGTAACCACTACAAAAGGAGTAGGGACATTGTAGCCACTACAAAAGCATAGGGACATTGTAGCCACTATAAAAGGGGTAGGGACATTGTAGCCACTACAAAAGGAGTAGGGACATTGTAGCCACTACAAAAGGGTAGGGACATTGTAGCCACTACAAAAGGGGTAGGGATATTGTAGCCAATACACAAGGGTAGGGACATTGTAGCCTCTACAAAAGAGTAGGGATATTGTAGCCACTACAAAAGGGGTAGTGACATTTTAGCCACTACAAAAGGGGTAGGGACATTGTAGCCACTACAAAAGGGGTAGGGACATTGTAGCCTCTACAAAAGGGGTAGGGACATTGTAGCCTCTACAAAAGAGTAGGGACATTGCAGCCACTACAAAAGGGGTAGGGACATTGCAGCCACTACAAAAGGGGTAGGGACATTGTAGCCACTACAAAAGGGGTAGGGACATTGTAGCCACTACAAAAGGGGTAGGGACATTGTAGCCTCTACAAAAGGGGTAGGGACATTGTAGCCTCTACAAAAGAGTAGGGACATTGTAGCCTCTACAAAAGGGGTAGGGACATTGTAGCCTCTACACAAGGGGTAGGGACATTGTAGCCTCTACAAAAGGGGTAGAGACATCGTAGCCTCTACACAAGGGGTAGGGACATTGTAGCCTCTACAAAAAAGGAGTAGGGACATTGTAGCATCTATGAAAGGAGTAGGGACATTGTAGCCTCTACAAAAGCCGTAGGGACATTGTAGCCACTACAAAAGGGTAGGGACATTGTAGCCTCTACAAAAGAGTAGGGACATTGTAGCCTCTACAAAAGGGGTAGGGACATTGTATCCTATACAAATGCGGTAGGGACATTGTAGCCTCTACACAAGGAGTAGGGACATTGTAGCCTCTACAAAAGGGGTAGGGTCATTGTAGCCTCTACAAAAGGAGTAGGGACATTGTAGCCTCTACAAAAGGGGTAGGGACATTGTAGCCTCTACAAAAGGAGTAGGGACATTGTAGCCTCTACACAAGGGGTAGGGACATTGTAGCCTCTACAAAAGGAGTAGGGACATGGTAGCCTCTACAAAAGGGTTAGGGACATTGTAGCCCCTACAAAAGGGGTAGGGACATTGTAGCCTCTACTAAAGAGTAGGGAGATTGTAGCCACTACAAAAGGGGTAGGGACATTGTAGCCACTACAACAGAGTAGGGACATTGTAGCCATTACAAAAGGAGTAGGGACATGGTAGCTTCTACAAAAGGAGTAGGGACATTGTAGCCTCTACAAAAGAAGTAGGGACATTGTAGCCTCTACAAAAGAGTAGGGACATTGTAGCCTCTACAAAAAAGGAGTAGGGACATTGTAGCCACTACAAAAGGGGTAGGGACATTGTAGCCATTACACAAGGGGTAGGGACATTGTAGCCACTACAAAAGGGGTAGGTACATTGTAGCCACTACAAAAGGGGTAGGGACATTGTAGCCTCTACAAAAGAGTAGGGACATTGCAGCCACTACAAAAGGGGTAGGGACATTGCAGCCGCTACAAAAGGGGTAGGGACATTGTAGCCACTACAAAAGGGGTAGGGACATTGTAGCCACTACAAAAGGGGTAGGGACATTGTAGCCTCTACAAAAGGGGTAGGGACATTGTAGCCTCTACAAAAGAGTAGGGACATTGTAGCCTCTACAAAAGGGGTAGGGACATTGTAGCCTCTACACAAGGGGTAGGGATATTGTAGCCTCTACAAAAGGGGTAGGGACATTGTAGCCTCTACAAAAGGGGTAGAGACATTGTAGCCTCTACACAAGGAGTAGGGACATTGTAGCCTCTACAAAAAAGGAGTAGGGACATTGTAGCATCTATAAAAGGAGTAGGGACATTGTAGCCTCTACAAAAGGCGTAGGGACATTGTAGCCACTACAAAAGGGTAGGGACATTGTAGCCTCTACAAAAGAGTAGGGACATTGTAGCCTCTACAAAAGGGGTAGGGACATTGTATCCTATACAAATGCGGTAGGGACATTGTAGCCTCTACACAAGGAGTAGGGACATTGTAGCCTCTACAAAAGGGGTAGGGACATTGTAGCCTCTACAAAAGGAGTAGGGACATTGTAGCCTCTACAAAAGGGGTAGGGACATTGTAGCCTCTACAAAAGGAGTAGGGACATTGTACCCTCTACACAAGGGGTAGGGACATTGTAGCCTCTACAAAAGGAGTAGGGACATGGTAGCCTCTACAAAAGGGTTAGGGACATTGTAGCCCCTACAAAAGGGGTAGGGACATTGTAGCCTCTACTAAAGAGTAGGGACATTGTAGCCACTACAAAAGGGGTAGGGACATTGGAGCCACTACAACAGAGTAGGGACATTGTAGCCATTACAAAAGGAGTAGGGACATGGTAGCTTCTACAAAAGGAGTAGGGACATTGTAGCCTCTACAAAATAAGTAGGGACATTGTAGCCTCTACAAAAGAGTAGGGACATTGTAGCCTCTACAAAAAAGGAGTAGGGACATTGTAGCCACTACAAAAGGGGTAGGGACATTGTAGCCATTACACAAGGGGTAGGGACATTGTAGCCACTACAAAAGGGGTAGGTACATTGTAGCCACTACAAAAGGGGTAGGGACATTGTAGCCTCTACAAAAGAGTAGGGACATTGTAGCCTCTACAAAAGAGTAGGGATATTGTAGCCTCTACAAAAGAGTAGGGACATTGTATCCACTACAACAGAGTAGGGACATTGTAGCCTCTACACAAGGGGTAGGGACATTGTAGCCTCTACCAAAGGGTAGGGACATTGTAGCCTCTACAAAAGGGGTAGGGACATTGCAGCCTCTACAAAAGGGGTAGGGACATTGTAGCCTCTACAAAAGGGATAGGGACATTTTAGCCACTAAAAAAGGGGTAGGGACATTGTAGCCACTACAAAAGGGGTAGGGACATTGTAGCCTCTACACAAGGGGTAGGGACATTGTAGCCTCTACAAAAGAGTAGGGACATGGTAGCCTCTACAAAAGGGGTAGGGACATTGTAGCCACTACAAAAGGGGTAGGGACATTGTAGCCACTACAAAAGAGGTAGGGACATTGTAGCCACTACAAAAGGGGTAGGGACATTGTAGCCTCTACAAAAGGGGTAGGGACATTGTAGCCTCTACAAAAGGTGTAGGGACATTGTAGCCACTACAAAAGGGGTAGGGACATTGTAGCCACTACAAAAGGGGTAGGGATATTGTAGCCACTACACAAGGGGTAGGGATATTGTAGCCTCTACAAAAGGGGTAGGGACATTGTAGCCTCTACAAAAGGGGTAGGGACATTGTAGCCTCTACAAAAGGTGTAGGGACATGGTAGCCTCTACAAAAGGGGTAGGGACATTGTAGCCTCTACAAAAGGGGTAGGGACATGGTAGTTTCTACAAAAGGGGTAGGGACATTGTAGCCACTACACAAAGGGTATGGATATTGTAGCCTCTACAAAAGGGGTAGGGACATTGTAGCCTCTACACAAGGGGTAGGGATATTGTAGCCTCTACAAAAGGGGTAGGGACATTGTAGCCACTACAAAAGGGGTAGGGACATTTTAGCCTCTACACAAGGGGTAGGGACATTGTAGCCTCTACAAAAGGGGTAGGGACATTGTAGCCACTTCAAAAGAGTAGGGACATTGTAGCCACTACAAAAGGGGTAGGGACATTGTAGCATCTACACAAGGGATAGGGACATTATAGCCTCTACAAAAGGGGTAGGGATATTGTTCCCTCTACAAAAGGGGTAGGGAAATGGTAGTCACTACAAAAGGGGTAGGGACATTGTAGCCACTACAAAAGGAGTAGGGACATTGTAACCACTACAAAAGGAGTAGGGACATTGTAGCCACTACAAAAGCATAGGGACATTGTAGCCACTATAAAAGGGGTAGGGACATTGTAGCCACTACAAAAGGAGTAGGGACATTGTAGCCACTTCAAAAGAGTAGGGACATTGTAGCCTCTACAAAAGGGGTAGGGACATTGTAGCCTCTACAAAAGAGTAGGGACATTGCAGCCACTACAAAAGGGGTAGGGACATTGCAGCCACTACAAAAGGGGTACGGACATTGTAGCCACTACAAAAGGGGTAGGGACATTGTAGCCACTACAAAAGGGGTAGGGACATTGTAGCCTCTACAAAAGGGGTAGGGACATTGTAGCCTCTACAAAAGAGTAGGGACATTGTAGCCTCTACAAAAGGGGTAGGGACATTGTAGCCTCTACACAAGGGGTAGGGATATTGTAGCCTCTACAAAAGGGGTAGGGACATTGTAGCCTCTACAAAAGGGGTAGAGCCATTGTAGCCTCTACACAAGGGGTAGGGACATTGTAGCCTCTACAAAAGCGATAGGAACATTGTAGCCACTACAAAAGAGTAGGGACATTGTAGCCTCTACAAAAGGGGTAGGGACATTGTAGCCTCTACACAAGGGGTAGGGACATTGTAGCCTGTACAAAAGGGGTAGGGACATTGTAGCCTCTACAAAAGGGGTAGGGACATGGTAGTCACTACAAAAGGGGTAGGGACATTGTAGCCTCTACAAAAGGGGTAGGGACATTGTAGCCTCTACAAAAGGGGTAGGGACATGGTAGTCACTACAAAAGGAGTAGGGACATTGTAACCACTACAAAAGGAGTAGGGGCATTGTAGCCACTACAAAAGCATAGGGACATTTTAGCCACTACAAAAAGGGTAGGGACATTGTAGCCACTACAAAAGGAGAAGGGACATTGTAGCCACTACAAAAGGGTAGGGACATTGTAGCCACTATAAAAGGGGTAGGGACATTGTAGCCACTACAAAAGGTTAGGGATATTGTAGCCTCTACAAAAGAGTAGGGACATTGTAGCCACTACAAAAGGGGTAGGGACATTGTAGCCACTACAAAAGGAGTAGGGACATTGTAGCCACTACAAAAGGTGTAGGGACATTGTAGCCTCTACAAAAGGGGTAGGGACATTGTAGCCTCTACAAAAGAGTAGGGACATTGTAGCCACTACAAAGTGGTAGGGACATTGCAGCCACTACAAAAGGGGTAGGAACATTGTAGCCACTACAAAGGGGTAGGGACATTGTAGCCAGTACAAAAGGGGTAGGGACATTGTAGCCTCTACAAAAGGGGTAGAGACATTGTAGCCTCTACAAAAGAGTAGGGACATTGTAGACTCTACAAAAGGAGTAGGGACATGGTAGCCATTACAAAAGAGAAGGGACATTGTAGCCTAAACAAAAGGAGTAGGGACATTGTAGCCTCTACAAAAGGGTTAGGGACATTGTAGCCACTACAAAAGGGGTAGAGACATTGTAGCCACTACAAAAGGGGTAGGGACATTGTAGCCTCTACAAAAGGGGTAGAGACATTGTAGCCACTACAAAAGGGGTAGGGACATTGTAGCCTCTACACAAGGGGTAGGGACATGGTAGTCACTACAAAGGGGTAGGGACATTGTAGCCACTATAAAAGAGTAAGGAGATTGTAGCCTCTACAAAATATTAGGGACATTGTAGCCTCTACAAAAGGGGTAGGGACATTCTAGTCACTACAAAAGGGATAGAAACATTGTAGCCACTACAAAAGGGGTAGGGACATTGTCGCCTTTACAAAAAAGTAGGGACATTGTAGCCTCTACAAAAGAGTATGGACATTGTAGCCTCTACAAAAGGGGTAGGGACATTGTAGTCACTACAAAAGGGGTAGAGACATTGTAGCCATTACAAAAGGAGTAGGCACATTGTAGCCACTACAAAAGCATAGGGACATTGTAGCCTCTACAAAAGGGGTAGGGACATTGTAGCCTCTACAAAAGGGGTAGGGACATTGTAGCCTCTACACAAGGGGTAGGGACATTGTAGCCTCTACAAAAGGGGTAGGACATTGTAGCCTCTACACAAGGGGTAGGGACATTGTAGCCTCTACAAAAAATGAGTAGGGACATTGTAGCATCTACAAAAGGAGTAGGGACATTGTATCCTCTACAAAAGGGGTAGGGACATTGTAGCCACTACCAAAGGGTAGGGACATTGTAGACTCTACAAAAGAGTAGGGACATTGTAGCCTCTAGAAAAGGGGTAGGGACATTGTATCCTATACAAATGCGGTAGGGACATTGTAGCCTCTACACAAGGGGTAGGGACATTGTAGCCTCTACAAAAAAGGAGTAGGGACATTGTAGCCGCTACACAAGGGGTAGGGACATTGTAGCCTCTACAAAAGGGGTAGGGACATTGTAGCCTCTACAAAAGGGGTAGGGACATTGTAGCCACTACAAAAGGGGTAGGGACATTGCAGCCACTACAAAAGGGGTAGGGACATTGTAGCCACTACAAAAGGGGTAGGGACATTGTAGCCACTACAAAAGGGGTAGGGACATTGTAGCCTCTACACAAGGGGTAGGGATATTGTAGCCTCTACAAAAGGGGTAGGGACATTGTAGCCTCTACAAAAGGGGTAGAGACATTGTAGCCTCTACACAAGGGGTAGGGACATTGTAGCCTCTACAAAAAAGGAGTAGGGACATTGTAGCATCTATAAAAGGAGTAGGGACATTGTAGCCTCTACAAAAGGCGTAGGGACATTGTAGCCACTACAAAAGGGTAGGGACATTGTAGCCTCTACAAAAGAGTAGGGACATTGTAGCCTCTACAAAAGGGGTAGGGACATTGTATCCTATACAAATGCGGTAGGGACATTGTAGCCTCTACACAAGGAGTAGGGACATTGTAGCCTCTACAAAAGGGGTAGGGACATTGTAGCCTCTACAAAAGGAGTAGGGACATTGTAGCCTTTACAAAAGGGGTAGGGACATTGTAGCCTCTACAAAAGGAGTAGGGACATTGTAGCCTCTACACAAGGGGTAGGGACATTGTAGCCTCTACAAAAGGAGTAGGGACATGGTAGCCTCTACAAAAGGGGTAGGGACATGGTAGTCACTACAAAAGGGGTAGGGACATTGTAGCCTCTACAAAAGGGGTAGGGACATTGTAGCCTCTACAAAAGGGGTAGGGACATGGTAGTCACTACAAAAGGAGTAGGGACATTGTAACCACTACAAAAGGAGTAGGGGCATTGTAGCCACTACAAAAGCATAGGGACATTTTAGCCACTACAAAAAGGGTAGGGACATTGTAGCCACTACAAAAGGAGAAGGGACATTGTAGCCACTACAAAAGGGTAGGGACATTGTAGCCACTATAAAAGGGGTAGGGACATTGTAGCCACTACAAAAGGTTAGGGATATTGTAGCCTCTACAAAAGAGTAGGGACATTGTAGCCACTACAAAAGGGGTAGGGACATTGTAGCCACTACAAAAGGAGTAGGGACATTGTAGCCACTACAAAAGGGGTAGGGACATTGTAGCCTCTACAAAAGGGGTAGGGACATTGTAGCCTCTACAAAAGAGTAGGGACATTGTAGCCACTACAAAGTGGTAGGGACATTGCAGCCACTACAAAAGGGGTAGGAACATTGTAGCCACTACAAAGGGGTAGGGACATTGTAGCCAGTACAAAAGGGGTAGGGACATTGTAGCCTCTACAAAAGGGGTAGAGACATTGTAGCCTCTACAAAAGAGTAGGGACATTGTAGACTCTACAAAAGGAGTAGGGACATGGTAGCCATTACAAAAGAGAAGGGACATTGTAGCCTAAACAAAAGGAGTAGGGACATTGTAGCCTCTACAAAAGGGTTAGGGACATTGTAGCCACTACAAAAGGGGTAGAGACATTGTAGCCACTACAAAAGGGGTAGGGACATTGTAGCCTCTACAAAAGGGGTAGAGACATTGTAGCCACTACAAAAGGGGTAGGGACATTGTAGCCTCTACACAAGGGGTAGGGACATGGTAGTCACTACAAAGGGGTAGGGACATTGTAGCCACTATAAAAGAGTAAGGAGATTGTAGCCTCTACAAAATATTAGGGACATTGTAGCCTCTACAAAAGGGGTAGGGACATTCTAGTCACTACAAAAGGGGTAGAAACATTGTAGCCACTACAAAAGGGGTAGGGACATTGTCGCCTTTACAAAAAAGTAGGGACATTGTAGCCTCTACAAAAGAGTATGGACATTGTAGCCTCTACAAAAGGGGTAGGGACATTGTAGTCACTACAAAAGGGGTAGAGACATTGTAGCCATTACAAAAGGAGTAGGCACATTGTAGCCACTACAAAAGCATAGGGACATTGTAGCCTCTACAAAAGGGGTAGGGACATTGTAGCCTCTACAAAAGGGGTAGGGACATTGTAGCCTCTACACAAGGGGTAGGGACATTGTAGCCTCTACAAAAGGGGTAGGACATTGTAGCCTCTACACAAGGGGTAGGGACATTGTAGCCTCTACAAAAAATGAGTAGGGACATTGTAGCATCTACAAAAGGAGTAGGGACATTGTATCCTCTACAAAAGGGGTAGGGACATTGTAGCCACTACCAAAGGGTAGGGACATTGTAGACTCTACAAAAGAGTAGGGACATTGTAGCCTCTAGAAAAGGGGTAGGGACATTGTATCCTATACAAATGCGGTAGGGACATTGTAGCCTCTACACAAGGGGTAGGGACATTGTAGCCTCTACAAAAAAGGAGTAGGGACATTGTAGCCGCTACACAAGGGGTAGGGACATTGTAGCCTCTACAAAAGGGGTAGGGACATTGTAGCCTCTACAAAAGGGGTAGGGACATTGTAGCCACTACAAAAGGGGTAGGGACATTGCAGCCACTACAAAAGGGGTAGGGACATTGTAGCCACTACAAAAGGGGTAGGGACATTGTAGCCACTACAAAAGGGGTAGGGACATTGTAGCCTCTACACAAGGGGTAGGGATATTGTAGCCTCTACAAAAGGGGTAGGGACATTGTAGCCTCTACAAAAGGGGTAGAGACATTGTAGCCTCTACACAAGGGGTAGGGACATTGTAGCCTCTACAAAAAAGGAGTAGGGACATTGTAGCATCTATAAAAGGAGTAGGGACATTGTAGCCTCTACAAAAGGCGTAGGGACATTGTAGCCACTACAAAAGGGTAGGGACATTGTAGCCTCTACAAAAGAGTAGGGACATTGTAGCCTCTACAAAAGGGGTAGGGACATTGTATCCTATACAAATGCGGTAGGGACATTGTAGCCTCTACACAAGGAGTAGGGACATTGTAGCCTCTACAAAAGGGGTAGGGACATTGTAGCCTCTACAAAAGGAGTAGGGACATTGTAGCCTTTACAAAAGGGGTAGGGACATTGTAGCCTCTACAAAAGGAGTAGGGACATTGTAGCCTCTACACAAGGGGTAGGGACATTGTAGCCTCTACAAAAGGAGTAGGGACATGGTAGCCTCTACAAAAGGGTTAGGGACATTGTAGCCCCAACAAAAGGGGTAGGGACATTGTAGCCTCTACTAAAGAGTAGGGACATTGTAGCCACTACAAAAGGGGTAGGGACATTGTAGCCACTACAACAGAGTAGGGACATTGTAGCCATTACAAAAGGAGTAGGGACATGGTAGCTTCTACAAAAGGAGTAGGGACATTGTAGCCTCTACAAAAGAAGTAGGGACATTGTAGCCTCTACAAAAGAGTAGAGACATTGTAGCCTCTACATAAAGGAGTAGGGACATTGTAGCCACTACAAAAGGGGTAGGGACATTGTACCCATTACACAAGGGGTAGGGACATTGTAGCCACTACAAAAGGGGTAGGTACATTGTAGCCACTACAAAAGGGGTAGGGACATTGTAGCCTCTACAAAAGAGTAGGGACATTGTAGCCTCTACAAAAGAGTAGGGATATTGTAGCCTCTACAAAAGAGTAGGGACATTGTATCCACTACAAAAGAGTAGGGACATTGTAGCCTCTACACAAGGGGTAGGGACATTGTAGCCTCTACAAAAGGGTAGGGACATTGTAGCCTCTACAAAAGGGGTAGGGACATTGCAGCCTCTACAAAAGGGGTAGGGACATTGTAGCCTCTACAAAAGGGATAGTGACATTTTAGCCACTAAAAAAGGGGTAGGGACATTGTAGCCACTACAAAAGGGGTAGGGACATTGTAGCCTCTACACAAGGGGTAGGGACATTGTAGCCTCTACAAAAGAGTAGGGACATGGTAGCCTCTACAAAAGGGGTAGGGACATTGTAGCCACTACAAAAGGGGTAGGGACATTGTAGACACTACAAAAGAGGTAGGGACATTGTAGCCACTACAGAAGGGGTAGGGACATTGTAGCCTCTACAAAAGGGGTAGGGACATTGTAGCCTCTACAAAAGGTGTAGGGACATTGTAGCCACTACAAAAGGGGTAGGGACATTGTAGCCACTACAAAAGGGGTAGGGATATTGTAGCCACTACACAAGGGGTAGGGATATTGTAGCCTCTACAAAAGGGGTAGGGACATTGTAGCCTCTACAAAAGGGGTAGGGACATTGTAGCCTCTACAAAAGGTGTAGAGACATGGTAGCCTCTACAAAAGGGGTAGGGACATTGTAGCCTCTACAAAAGGGGTAGGGACATAGTAGTCTCTACAAAAGGGGTAGGGACATTGTAGCCACTACATAAGGGGTAGGGATATTGTAGCCTCTACAAAAGGGGTAGGGACATTGTAGCCTCTACACAAGGGGTAGGGATATTGTAGCCTCTACAAAAGGGGTAGGGACATTGTAGCCACTACAAAAGGGGTAGGGACATTGTAGCCTCTACACAAGGGGTAGGGACATTGTAGCCTCTACACAAGGGGTAGGGACATTGTAGCCTCTACAAAAGGGTAGGGACATTGTAGCCTCTACAAAAGGGGTAGGGACATTGCAGCCTCTACAAAAGGGGTAGGGACATTGTAGCCTCTACAAAAGGGATAGGGACATTTTAGCCACTAAAAAAGGGGTAGGGACATTGTAGCCACTACAAAAGGGGTAGGGACATTGTAGCCTCTACACAAGGGGTAGGGACATTGTAGCCTCTACAAAAGAGTAGGGACATGGTAGCCTCTACAAAAGGGGTAGGGACATTGAAGCCACTACAAAAGGGGTAGGGACATTGTAGCCACTACAAAAGAGGTAGGGACATTGTAGCCACTACAAAAGGGGTAGGGACATTGTAGCCTCTACAAAAGGGGTAGGGACATTGTAGCCTCTACAAAAGGTGTAGGGACATTGTAGCCACTACAAAAGGGGTAGGGACATTGTAGCCACTACAAAAGGGGTAGGGATATTGTAGCCACTACACAAGGGGTAGGGATATTGTAGCCTCTACAAAAGGGGTAGGGACATTGTAGCCTCTACAAAAGGGGTAGGGACATTGTAGCCTCTACAAAAGGTGTAGGGACATGGTAGCCTCTACAAAGGGGTAGGGACATTGTAGCCTCTACAAAAGGGGTAGGGACATGGTAGTCTCTACAAAAGGGGTAGGGACATTGTAGCCACTACACAAGGGGTAGGGATATTGTAGCCTCTACAAAAGGGGTAGGGACATTGTAGCCTCTACACAAGGGGTAGGGATATTGTAGCCTCTACAAAAGGGGTAGGGACATTGTAGCCACTACAAAAGGGGTAGGGACATTGTAGCCTCTACACAAGGGGTAGGGACATTGTAGCCTCTACAAAAGAGGTAGGGACATTGTAGACACTTCAAAAGAGTAGGGACATTGTAGCCACTACAAAAGGGGTAGGGACATTGTAGCATCTACACACGGGATAGGGACATTATAGCCTCTACAAAAGGGGTAGGGATATTGTTCCCTCTACAAAAGGGGTAGGGACATGGTAGTCACTACAAAAGGGGTAGGGACATTGTAGCCACTGCAAAAGGAGTAGGGACATTGTAACCACTACAAAAGGAGTAGGGACATTGTAGCCACTACAAAAGCATAGGGACATTGTAGCCACTATAAAAGGGGTAGGGACATTGTAGCCACTACAAAAGGAGTAGGGACATTGTAGCCACTTCAAAAGAGTAGGGACATTGTAGCCTCTACAAAAGGGATAGGGACATTGTAGCCTCTACAAAAGAGTAGGGACATTGCAGCCACTACAAAAGGGGTAGGGACATTGCAGCCACTACAAAAGGGATACGGACATTGTAGCCACTACAAAAGGGGTAGGGACATTGTAGCCACTACAAAAGGGGTAGGGACATTGTAGCCTCTACAAAAGGGGTAGGGACATTGTAGCCTCTACAAAAGAGTAGGGACATTGTAGCCTCTACAAAAGGGGTAGGGACATTGTAGCCTCTACACAAGGGGTAGGGATATTGTAGCCTCTACAAAAGGGGTAGAGACATTGTAGCCTCTACAAAAGGGGTAGAGACATTGTAGCCTCTACACAAGGGGTAGGGACATTGTAGCCTCTACAAAAGCGATAGGGACATTGTAGCCACTACAAAAGAGTAGGGACATTGTAGCCTCTACAAAAGGGGTAGGGACATTGTAGCCTCTACACAAGGGGTAGGGACATTGTAGCCTGTACAAAAGGGGTAGGGACATTGTAGCCTCTACAAAAGGGGTAGGGACATGGTAGTCACTACAAAAGGGGTAGGGACATTGTAGCCTCTACAAAAGGGGTAGGGACATTGTAGCCTCTACAAAAGGGGTAGGGACATGGTACTCACTACAAAAGGAGTAGGGACATTGTAACCACTACAAAAGGAGTAGGGGCATTGTAGCCACTACAAAAGCATAGGGACATTTTAGCCACTACAAAAAGGGTAGGGACATTGTAGCCACTACAAAAGGAGAAGGGACATTGTAGCCACTACAAAAGGGTAGGGACATTGTAGCCACTATAAAAGGGGTAGGGACATTGTAGCCACTACAAAAGGGTAGGGATATTGTAGCCTCTACAAAAGAGTAGGGACATTGTAGCCACTACAAAAGGGGTAGGGACATTGTAGCCACTACAAAAGGAGTAGGGACATTGTAGCCACTACAAAAGGGGTAGGGACATTGTAGCCTCTACAAAAGGGGTAGGGACTTTGTAGCCTCTACAAAAGAGTAGGGACATTGCAGCCACTACAAAGGGGTAGGGACATTGCAGCCACTACAAAAGGAGTAGGAACATTGTAGCCACTACAAAGGGGTAGGGACATTGTAGCCAGTACAAAAGGGGTAGGGACATTGTAGCCTCTACAAAAGGGGTAGAGACATTGTAGCCTCTACCAAAGAGTAGGGACATTGTAGCCTCTACAAAAGAAGTAGGGACATGGTAGCCATTACAAAAGAGAAGGGACATTGTAGCCTAAACAAAAGGAGTAGGGACATTGTAGCCTCTACAAAAGGGTTAGGGACATTGTAGCCACTACAAAAGGGGTAGAGACATTGTAGCCACTACAAAAGGGGTAGGGACATTGTAGCCTCTACAAAAGGGGTAGAGACATTGTAGCCACTACAAAAGGGGTAGGGACATTGTAGCCTCTACACAAGGGGTAGGGACATGGTAGTCACTACAAAGGGGTAGTGACATTGTAGCCACTATAAAAGAGTAAGGAGATTGTAGCCTCTACAAAATATTAGGGACATTGTAGCCTCTACAAAAGGGGTAGGGACATTCTAGTCACTACAAAAGGGGTAGAAACATTGTAGCCACTACAAAAGGGGTAGGGACATTGTCGCCTCTACAAAAAAGTAGGGACATTGTAGCCTCTACAAAAGAGTATGGACATTGTAGCCTCTACAAAAGGGGTAGGGACATTGTAGTCACTACAAAAGGGGTAGAGACATTGTAGCCATTACAAAAGGAGTAGGCACATTGTAGCCACTACAAAAGCAAAGGGACATTGTAGCCTCTACAAAAGGGGTAGGGACATTGTATCCTCTACAAAAGGGGTAGGGACATTGTAGCCTCTACACAAGGGGTAGGGACATTGTAGCCTCTACAAAAGGGGTAGGACATTGTAGCCTCTACACAAGGGGTAGGGACATTGTAGCCTCTACAAAAGAGTAGGGACGTGGTAGCCTCTACAAAAGGGGTAGGGACATTGTAGCCACTACAAAAGGGGTAGGGACATTGTAGCCACTACAAAAGAGGTAGGGACATTGTAGCCACTACAGAAGGGGTAGGGATATTGTAGCCTCTACAAAAGGGGTAGGGACATTGTAGCCTCTACAAAAGGGGTAGGGACATTGTAGCCTCTACAAAAGGTGTAGAGACATGGTAGCCTCTACAGAAGGGGTAGGGACATTGTAGCCTCTACAAAAGGGGTAGGGACATTGTAGCCTCTACAAAAGGTGTAGGGACATTGTAGCCACTACAAAAGGGGTAGGGACATTGTAGCCACTACAAAAGGGGTAGGGATATTGTAGCCACTACACAAGGGGTAGGGATATTGTAGCCTCTACAAAAGGGGTAGGGACATTGTAGCCTCTACAAAAGGGGTAGGGACATTGTAGCCTCTACAAAAGGTGTAGAGACATGGTAGCCTCTACAGAAGGGGTAGGGACATTGTAGCCTCTACAAAAGGGGTAGGGACATGGTAGTCTCTACAAAAGGGGTAGGGACATTGTAGCCACTACATAAGGGGTAGGGATATTGTAGCCTCTACAAAAGGGGTAGGGACATTGTAGCCTCTACACAAGGGGTAGGGATATTGTAGCCTCTACAAAAGGGGTAGGGACATTGTAGCCACTACAAAAGGGGTAGGGACATTGTAGCCTCTACACAAGGGGTAGGGACATTGTAGCCTCTACACAAGGGGTAGGGACATTGTAGCCTCTACAAAAGGGTAGGGACATTGTAGCCTCTACAAAAGGGGTAGGGACATTGCAGCCTCTACAAAAGGGGTAGGGACATTGTAGCCTCTACAAAAGGGATAGGGACATTTTAGCCACTAAAAAAGTGGTAGGGACATTGTAGCCACTACAAAAGGGGTAGGGACATTGTAGCCTCTACACAAGGGGTAGGGACATTGTAGCCTCTACAAAAGAGTAGGGACATGGTAGCCTCTACAAAAGGGGTAGGGACATTGTAGCCACTACAAAAGGGGTAGGGACATTGTAGCCACTACAAAAGAGGTAGGGACATTGTAGCCACTACAAAAGGGGTAGGGACATTGTAGCCTCTACAAAAGGGGTAGGGACATTGTAGCCTCTACAAAAGGTGTAGGAACATTGTAGCCACTACAAAAGGGGTAGGGAGATTGTTGCCACTACAAAAGGGGTAGGGATATTGTAGCCACTACACAAGGGGTAGGGATATTGTAGCCTCTACAAAAGGGGTAGGGACATTGTAGCCTCTACAAAAGGGGAAGGGACATTGTAGCCTCTACAAAAGGTGTAGGGACATGGTAGCCTCTACAAAAGGGGTAGGGACATTGTAGCCTCTACCAAAGGGGTAGGGACATGGTAGTCTCTACAAAAGGGGTAGGGACATTGTAGCCACTACACAAGGGGTAGGGATATTGTAGCCTCTACAAAAGGGGTAGGGACATTGTAGCCTCTACACAAGGGGTAGGGATATTGTAGCCTCTACAAAAGGGGTAGGGACATTGTAGCCACTACAAAAGGGGTAGGGACATTGTAGCCTCTACACAAGGGGTAGGGACATTGTAGCCTCTACAAAAGGGGTAGGGACATTGTAGCCACTTCAAAAGAGTAGGGACATTGTAGCCACTACAAAAGGGGTAGGGACATTGTAGCATCTACACACGGGATAGGGATATTGTAGCCTCTACAAAAGGGGTAGGGACATGGTAGTCACTACAAAAGGGGTAGGGACATTGTAGCCACTGCAAAAGGAGTAGGGACATTGTAACCACTACAAAAGGAGTAGGGACATTGTAGCCACTACAAAAGCATAGGGACATTGTAGCCACTATAAAAGGGGTAGGGACATTGTAGCCACTACAAAAGGAGTAGGGACATTGTAGCCACTTCAAAAGAGTAGGGACATTGTAGCCTCTACAAAAGGGGTAGGGACATTGTAGCCTCTACAAAAGAGTAGGGACATTGCAGCCACTACAAAAGGGGTAGGGACATTGCAGCCACTACAAAAGGGATACGGACATTGTAGCCACTACAAAAGGGGTAGGGACATTGTAGCCACTACAAAAGGGGTAGGGACATTGTAGCCTCTACAAAAGGGGTAGGGACATTGTAGCCTCTACAAAAGAGTAGGGACATTGTAGCCTCTACAAAAGGGGTAGGGACATTGTAGCCTCTACACAAGGGGTAGGGATATTGTAGCCTCTACAAAAGGGGTAGGGACATTGTAGCCTCTACAAAAGGGGTAGAGACATTGTAGCCTCTACACAAGGGGTAGGGACATTGTAGCCTCTACAAAAGCGATAGGGACATTGTAGCCACTACAAAAGAGTAGGGACATTGTAGCCTCTACAAAAGGGGTAGGGACATTGTAGCCTCTACACAAGGGGTAGGGACATTGTAGCCTGTACAAAAGGGGTAGGGACATTGTAGCCTCTACAAAAGGGGTAGGGACATGGTAGTCACTACAAAAGGGGTAGGGACATTGTAGCCTCTACAAAAGGGGTAGGGACATTGTAGCCTCTACAAAAGGGGTAGGGACATGGTAGTCACTACAAAAGGAGTAGGGACATTGTAACCACTACAAAAGGAGTAGGGGCATTGTAGCCACTACAAAAGCATAGGGACATTTTAGCCACTACAAAAAGGGTAGGGACATTGTAGCCACTACAAAAGGAGAAGGGGCATTGTAGCCACTACAAAAGGGTAGGGACATTGTAGCCACTATAAAAGGGGTAGGGACATTGTAGCCACTACAAAAGGGTAGGGATATTGTAGCCTCTACAAAAGAGTAGGGACATTGTAGCCACTACAAAAGGGGTAGGGACATTGTAGCCACTACAAAAGGAGTAGGGACATTGTAGCCACTACAAAAGGGGTAGGGACATTGTAGCCTCTACAAAAGGGGTAGGGACTTTGTAGCCTCTACAAAAGAGTAGGGACATTGCAGCCACTACAAAGGGGTAGGGACATTGCAGCCACTACAAAAGGAGTAGGAACATTGTAGCCACTACAGAGGGGTAGGGACATTGTAGCCAGTACAAAAGGGGTAGGGACATTGTAGCCTCTACAAAAGGGGTAGAGACATTGTAGCCTCTACAAAAGAGTAGGGACATTGTAGCCTCTACAAAAGAAGTAGGGACATGGTAGCCATTACAAAAGAGAAGGGACATTGTAGCCTAAACAAAAGGAGTAGGGACATTGTAGCCTCTACAAAAGGGTTAGGGACATTGTAGCCACTACAAAAGGGGTAGAGACATTGTAGCCACTACAAAAGGGGTAGGGACATTGTAGCCTCTACAAAAGGGGTAGAGACATTGTAGCCACTACAAAAGTGGTAGGGACATTGTAGCCTCTACACAAGGGGTAGGGACATGGTAGTCACTACAAAGGGGTAGTGACATTGTAGCCACTATAAAAGAGTAAGGAGATTGTAGCCTCTACAAAATATTAGGGACATTGTAGCCTCTACAAAAGGGGTAGGGACATTCTAGTCACTACAAAAGGGGTAGAAACATTGTAGCCACTACAAAAGGGGTAGGGACATTGTCGCCTCTACAAAAAAGTAGGGACATTGTAGCCTCTACAAAAGAGTATGGACATTGTAGCCTCTACAAAAGGGGTAGGGACATTGTAGTCACTACAAAAGGGGTAGAGACATTGTAGCCATTACAAAAGGAGTAGGCACATTGTAGCCACTACAAAAGCATAGGGACATTGTAGCCTCTACAAAAGGGGTAGGGACATTGTAGCCTCTACAAAAGGGGTAGGGACATTGTAGCCTCTACACAAAGGGTAGGGACATTGTAGCCTCTACAAAAGGGGTAGGACATTGTAGCCTCTACACAAGGGGTAGGGACATTGTAGCCTCTACAAAAAATGAGTAGGGACATTGTAGCATCTACAAAAGGAGTAGGGACATTGTATCCTCTACAAAAGGGGTAGGGACATTGTAGCCACTACAAAAGGGTAGGGACATTGTAGCCTCTACAAAAGAGTAGGGACATTGTAGCCTCTAGAAAAGGGGTAGGGACATTGTATCCTATACAAATGCGGTAGGGACATTGTAGCCTCTACACAAGGGGTAGGGACATTGTAGCCTCTACAAAAGGGGTAGGGACATTGTAGCCTCTACAAAAGGAGTAGGGACATTGTAGCCTCTACAAAAGGGGTAGGGACAGTGTAGCCTCTACAAAAGGAGTAGGGACATTGTAGCCTCTACACAAGGGGTAGGGACATTGTAGCCTCTACACAAGGGGTAGGGACATTGTAGCCTCTACAAGAGGAGTACGGACATGGTAGCCTCTACAAAAGGGTTAGGGACATTGTAGCCCCTACAAAAGTGGTAGGGACATTGTAGCCTCTACAAAAGAGTAGGGACATTGTAGCCACTACAAAAGGGGTAGGGACATTGTAGCCACTATAGCAGAGTAGGGACATTGTAGCCATTACAAAAGGAGTAGGGACATGGTAGCCTCTACAAAAGGAGTAGGGACATGGTAGCCTCTACAAAAGGGATAGGGACATTGTAGCCACTACAAAAGGGGTAGGGACATTGTAGCCTCTACAAAAGGGGTAGGGACATTGTAGCCTCTACACAAGGGGTAGGGACATTGTAGCCTCTACAAAAAATGAGTAGGGACATTGTAGCATCTACAAAAGGAGTAGGGACATTGTATCCTCTACAAAAGGGGTAGGGACATTGTAGCCACTACAAAAGGGTAGGGACATTGTAGCCTCTACAAAAGAGTAGGGACATTGTAGCCTCTAGAAAAGGGGTAGGGACATTGTATCCTATACAAATGCGGTAGGGACATTGTAGCCTCTACACAAGGGGTAGGGACATTGTAGCCTCTACAAAAGGGGTAGGGACATTGTAGCCTCTACAAAAGGAGTAGGGACATTGTAGCCTCTACAAAAGGGGTAGGGACATCGTAGCCTCTACAAAAGGAGTAGGGACATTGTAGCCACTACAAAAGCATGGGGACATTGTAGCCACTACAAAAGGGGTAGGGTAATTGTAGCCACTACAAAAGGAGTAGGGACATCGTAACCACTACAAAAAGGTACGGACATTGTAGCCACTACAAAAGGGGTAGGGACATTGTAGCCACTACAAAAGGGTAGGGACATTGTAGCCTCTACAAAAGAGTAGGGACATTGTAGCCACTACAAAAGGGGTAGGGACATTGTAGCCACTACAAAAGGGGTAGGGACATTGTAGCCACTACAAAAGGGGTAGGGACATTGTAGCCTCTACAAAAGGAGTAGGGACATTGTAGCCTCTACAAAAGAGTAGGGACATTGAAGCCACTACAAAAGGGGTAGGGACATTGCAGCCACTACAAAAGGGGTAGGGACATTGTAGCCTCTACAAAAGGGGTAGGGACATTGTAGCCTCTACAAAAGGAGTAGGGACATTGTAGCCTCTACAAAAGGGGTAGGGACATTGTAGCCTCTACACAAGGGGTAGGGACATTGTAGCCTCTACAAAAGGGGTAGGGACATTGTAGCCTCTACAAAAGGAGTAGGGACATGGTAGCCTCTACAAAAGTACTAGGGACATTGTAGCCCCTACAAAAGGGGTAGGGACATTGTAGCCTCTACAAAAGAGTAGGGACATTGTAGCCACTACAAAAGGGGTAGGGACATTGTAGCCACTACAACAGAGTAGGGACATTGTAGCCATTACAAAAGGAGTAGGGACATGGTAACCTCTACAAAAGGAGTAGGGACATGGTCGCCTCTACAAAAGAAGTAGGGACATTGTAGCCTCTACAAAAGAGTAGGGACATTGTAGCCTCTACAAAAAAGGAGTAGGGACATTGTAGCCACTACAAAAGGGTTAGGGACATTGTAGCCATTACACAAGGGGTAGGGACATTGTAGCCACTACAAATAGGGTAGGGACATTGTAGCCACTACAAAAGGGTAGGGACATTGTAGCCTCTACAAAAGAGTAGGGACATTTTAGCCTCTACAACAGAGTAGGGACATTGTAGCCTCTACAAAAGAGTAGGGACATTGTAGCCACTACAAAAGAGTAGGGACATTGTAGCCTGTAAACAAGGGGTAGGGACATTGTTGCCTCTACAAAAGGGGTAGGGACATTGTAGCCTCTACAAAAGTGGTAGGGACATTGCAGCCTCTACAAAAGGGGTAGGGACATTGTAGCCTCTACAAAGGGGTAGGGACATTGTAGCCACTACAAAAGGGGTAGGGACATTGTAGTCACTACAAAAGGGGTAGGGACATTGTAGCCTCTACACAAGAGTTAGGGACATTGTAGCCACTACAAAAGAGTAGGGACATTGTAGCCTCTACCAAAGGGGTAGGGACATTGTAGCCTCTACAAAAGAGTAGGGACATGGTAGCCTCTACAAAAGGGGTAGGGACATTGTAGCCACTACAAAAGGGTATGGACATTGTAGCCTCTACAAATGGGGTAGGGACATTGTAGCCACTACAAAAGGGGTAGGGACATTGTACCCTCTACACAAGGGGGTAGGGACATTGTAGCCACTACAAAAGAGTAGGGACATTGTCTCCTCTACAAAAGGGGTAGGGACATTGTAGCCTCTACAAAAGAGTAGGGACATGGTAGCCTCTACAAAAGGGGTAGGGACATTGTAGCCACTACAAAAGGGGTAGGGACATTGTAGCCACTACACAAGGGGTAGGGATATTGTAGCCTCTACAAAAGGAGTAGGGACAGTGTAGCCTCTACAAAAGGGGTAGGGACATTGTAGCCTCTACAAAAGGGGTAGGGACATTGTAGCCTCTACAAAAGGGGTAGGGACATTGTAGCCTCTACAAAAGGAGTAGGGACATTGTAGCCACTACACAAGGGGTAGGGATATTGTAGCCTCTACAAAAGGGGTAGGGACATTGTAGCCTCTACACAAGGGGTAGGGATATTGTAGCCTCTACAAAAGGGGTAGGGACATTGTAGCAACTACAAAGGGGTAGGGATATTGTAGCCTCTACACAAGGGGTAGGGACATTGTAGCCTCTACAAAAGTGGTAGGGACATCGTAGCCTCTACAAAAGGAGTAGGGACATTGTAGCCACTACAAAAGCATGGGGACATTGTAGCCACTACAAAAGGGGTAGGGACATTGTAGCCACTACAAAAGGAGTAGGGACATTGTAACCACTACCAAAAGGTACGGACATTGTAGCCACTACAAAAGGGGTAGGGACATTGTAGCCACTACAAAAGGGTAGGGACATTGTAGCCTCTACAAAAGAGTAGGGACATTGTAGCCACTACAAAAGGGGTAGGGACATTGTAGCCACTACAAAAGGGGTAGGGACATTGTAGCCACTACAAAAGGGGTAGGGACATTGTAGCCTCTACAAAAGGAGTAGGGACATTGTAGCCTCTACCAAAGAGTAGGGACATTGAAGCCACTACAAAAGGGGTAGGGACATTGCAGCCACTACAAAAGGGGTAGGGACATTGTAGCCACTACAAAAGGGTTAGGGACATTGTAGCCTCTACAAAAGGGATAGGGACATTGTAGCCTCTACAAAAGAGTAGGGACATTGTAGCCTCTACAAAAGGGGTAGGGACATTGTAGCCTCTACACAAGGGATAGGGATATTGTAGCCTCTACAAAAGGGGTAGGGACATTGTAGCCACTACAAAAAGGGTAGAGACATTGTAGCCTCTACACAAGGGGTAGGGACATTGTAGCTTCTACAAAAGCGGTAGGGACATTGTAGCCACTACAAAAGAGTAGGGACATTGTAGCCACTACAAAAGGGGTAGGGACATTGTAGCCTCTACACAAGGGGTAGGGACATTGTAGCCTCTACAAAAGGGGTAGGGACATTGTAATCACTACAAAAGGGGTAGGGACATGGTAGCCTCTACAAAAGGAGTAGGGACATTGTAACCACTACAAAAGGAGTAGGGACATTGTAGCCACTACAAAAGCATAGGGACATGGTAGCCACTATAAAAGGGGTAGGGACATTGTAGCCACTACAAAAGGAGTAGGGACATTGTAGCCACTACAAAAGGGTAGGGACATTGTAGCCACTACAAAAGGGGTAGGGACATTGTAGCCACTACAAAAGGGTAGGGATATTGTAGCCTCTACAAAAGAGTAGGGACATTGTAGCCACTACAAAAGGGGTAGGGACATTGTAGCCACTACAAAAGGGGTAGGGACATTGTAGCCACTACAAAAGGGGTAGGGACATTGTAGCCTCTACAAAAGGGGTAGGGACATTGTAGCCTCTACAAAAGAGTAGGGACATTGCAGCCACTACAAAAGGGGTAGGGACATTTCAGCCACTACAAAAGGGGTAGGGACATTGTAGCCACTACAAAAGGGGTAGGGACATTGTTGCCACTACAAAAGGGGTAGGGACATTGTAGCCTCTAAAAAAGGGGTAGGGACATTGTAGCCTCTACAAAAGGGGTAGGGACATTGTAGCCTCTACAAAAGGGGTAGGGACATGGTAGTCACTACAAAAGGAGTAGGGACATTGTAACCACTACAAAAGGAGTAGGGGCATTGTAGCCACTACAAAAGCATAGGGACATTTTAGCCACTACAAAAAGGGTAGGGACATTGTAGCCACTACAAAAGGAGAAGGGGCATTGTAGCCACTACAAAAGGGTAGGGACATTGTAGCCACTATAAAAGGGGTAGGGACATTGTAGCCACTACAAAAGGGTAGGGATATTGTAGCCTCTACAAAAGAGTAGGGACATTGTAGCCACTACAAAAGGGGTAGGGACATTGTAGCCACTACAAAAGGAGTAGGGACATTGTAGCCACTACAAAAGGGGTAGGGACATTGTAGCCTCTACAAAAGGGGTAGGGACTTTGTAGCCTCTACAAAAGAGTAGGGACATTGCAGCCACTACAAAGGGGTAGGGACATTGCAGCCACTACAAAAGGAGTAGGAACATTGTAGCCACTACAGAGGGGTAGGGACATTGTAGCCAGTACAAAAGGGGTAGGGACATTGTAGCCTCTACAAAAGGGGTAGAGACATTGTAGCCTCTACAAAAGAGTAGGGACATTGTAGCCTCTACAAAAGAAGTAGGGACATGGTAGCCATTACAAAAGAGAAGGGACATTGTAGCCTAAACAAAAGGAGTAGGGACATTGTAGCCTCTACAAAAGGGTTAGGGACATTGTAGCCACTACAAAAGGGGTAGAGACATTGTAGCCACTACAAAAGGGGTAGGGACATTGTAGCCTCTACAAAAGGGGTAGAGACATTGTAGCCACTACAAAAGGGGTAGGGACATTGTAGCCTCTACACAAGGGGTAGGGACATGGTAGTCACTACAAAGGGGTAGTGACATTGTAGCCACTATAAAAGAGTAAGGAGATTGTAGCCTCTACAAAATATTAGGGACATTGTAGCCTCTACAAAAGGGGTAGGGACATTCTAGTCACTACAAAAGGGGTAGAAACATTGTAGCCACTACAAAAGGGGTAGGGACATTGTCGCCTCTACAAAAAAGTAGGGACATTGTAGCCTCTACAAAAGAGTATGGACATTGTAGCCTCTACAAAAGGGGTAGGGACATTGTAGTCACTACAAAAGGGGTAGAGACATTGTAGCCATTACAAAAGGAGTAGGCACATTGTAGCCACTACAAAAGCATAGGGACATTGTAGCCTCTACAAAAGGGGTAGGGACATTGTAGCCTCTACAAAAGGGGTAGGGACATTGTAGCCTCTACACAAAGGGTAGGGACATTGTAGCCTCTACAAAAGGGGTAGGACATTGTAGCCTCTACACAAGGGGTAGGGACATTGTAGCCTCTACAAAAAATGAGTAGGGACATTGTAGCATCTACAAAAGGAGTAGGGACATTGTATCCTCTACAAAAGGGGTAGGGACATTGTAGCCACTACAAAAGGGTAGGGACATTGTAGCCTCTACAAAAGAGTAGGGACATTGTAGCCTCTAGAAAAGGGGTAGGGACATTGTATCCTATACAAATGCGGTAGGGACATTGTAGCCTCTACACAAGGGGTAGGGACATTGTAGCCTCTACAAAAGGGGTAGGGACATTGTAGCCTCTACAAAAGGAGTAGGGACATTGTAGCCTCTACAAAAGGGGTAGGGACAGTGTAGCCTCTACAAAAGGAGTAGGGACATTGTAGCCTCTACACAAGGGGTAGGGACATTGTAGCCTCTACACAAGGGGTAGGGACATTGTAGCCTCTACAAGAGGAGTACGGACATGGTAGCCTCTACAAAAGGGTTAGGGACATTGTAGCCCCTACAAAAGTGGTAGGGACATTGTAGCCTCTACAAAAGAGTAGGGACATTGTAGCCACTACAAAAGGGGTAGGGACATTGTAGCCACTATAGCAGAGTAGGGACATTGTAGCCATTACAAAAGGAGTAGGGACATGGTAGCCTCTACAAAAGGAGTAGGGACATGGTAGCCTCTACAAAAGGGATAGGGACATTGTAGCCACTACAAAAGGGGTAGGGACATTGTAGCCTCTACAAAAGGGGTAGGGACATTGTAGCCTCTACACAAGGGGTAGGGACATTGTAGCCTCTACAAAAAATGAGTAGGGACATTGTAGCATCTACAAAAGGAGTAGGGACATTGTATCCTCTACAAAAGGGGTAGGGACATTGTAGCCACTACAAAAGGGTAGGGACATTGTAGCCTCTACAAAAGAGTAGGGACATTGTAGCCTCTAGAAAAGGGGTAGGGACATTGTATCCTATACAAATGCGGTAGGGACATTGTAGCCTCTACACAAGGGGTAGGGACATTGTAGCCTCTACAAAAGGGGTAGGGACATTGTAGCCTCTACAAAAGGAGTAGGGACATTGTAGCCTCTACAAAAGGGGTAGGGACATCGTAGCCTCTACAAAAGGAGTAGGGACATTGTAGCCACTACAAAAGCATGGGGACATTGTAGCCACTACAAAAGGGGTAGGGTAATTGTAGCCACTACAAAAGGAGTAGGGACATCGTAACCACTACAAAAAGGTACGGACATTGTAGCCACTACAAAAGGGGTAGGGACATTGTAGCCACTACAAAAGGGTAGGGACATTGTAGCCTCTACAAAAGAGTAGGGACATTGTAGCCACTACAAAAGGGGTAGGTACATTGTAGCCACTACAAAAGGGGTAGGGACATTGTAGCCACTACAAAAGGGGTAGGGACATTGTAGCCTCTACAAAAGGAGTAGGGACATTGTAGCCTCTACAAAAGAGTAGGGACATTGAAGCCACTACAAAAGGGGTAGGGACATTGCAGCCACTACAAAAGGGGTAGGGACATTGTAGCCTCTACAAAAGGGGTAGGGACATTGTAGCCTCTACAAAAGGAGTAGGGACATTGTAGCCTCTACAAAAGGGGTAGGGACATTGTAGCCTCTACACAAGGGGTAGGGACATTGTAGCCTCTACAAAAGGGGTAGGGACATTGTAGCCTCTACAAAAGGAGTAGGGACATGGTAGCCTCTACAAAAGTACTAGGGACATTGTAGCCCCTACAAAAGGGGTAGGGACATTGTAGCCTCTACAAAAGAGTAGGGACATTGTAGCCACTACAAAAGGGGTAGGGACATTGTAGCCACTACAACAGAGTAGGGACATTGTAGCCATTACAAAAGGAGTAGGGACATGGTAACCTCTACAAAAGGAGTAGGGACATGGTCGCCTCTACAAAAGAAGTAGGGACATTGTAGCCTCTACAAAAGAGTAGGGACATTGTAGCCTCTACAAAAAAGGAGTAGGGACATTGTAGCCACTACAAAAGGGTTAGGGACATTGTAGCCATTACACAAGGGGTAGGGACATTGTAGCCACTACAAATAGGGTAGGGACATTGTAGCCACTACAAAAGGGGTAGGGACATTGTAGCCTCTACAAAAGAGTAGGGACATTTTAGCCTCTACAACAGAGTAGGGACATTGTAGCCTCTACAAAAGAGTAGGGACATTGTAGCCACTACAAAAGAGTAGGGACATTGTAGCCTGTAAACAAGGGGTAGGGACATTGTTGCCTCTACAAAAGGGGTAGGGACATTGTAGCCTCTACAAAAGTGGTAGGGACATTGCAGCCTCTACAAAAGGGGTAGGGACATTGTAGCCTCTACAAAGGGGTAGGGACATTGTAGCCACTACAAAAGGGGTAGGGACATTGTAGTCACTACAAAAGGGGTAGGGACATTGTAGCCTCTACACAAGAGTTAGGGACATTGTAGCCACTACAAAAGAGTAGGGACATTGTAGCCTCTACCAAAGGGGTAGGGACATTGTAGCCTCTACAAAAGAGTAGGGACATGGTAGCCTCTACAAAAGGGGTAGGGACATTGTAGCCACTACAAAAGGGTATGGACATTGTAGCCTCTACAAATGGGGTAGGGACATTGTAGCCACTACAAAAGGGGTAGGGACATTGTACCCTCTACACAAGGGGGTAGGGACATTGTAGCCACTACAAAAGAGTAGGGACATTGTCTCCTCTACAAAAGGGGTAGGGACATTGTAGCCTCTACAAAAGAGTAGGGACATGGTAGCCTCTACAAAAGGGGTAGGGACATTGTAGCCACTACAAAAGGGGTAGGGACATTGTAGCCACTACACAAGGGGTAGGGATATTGTAGCCTCTACAAAAGGAGTAGGGACAGTGTAGCCTCTACAAAAGGGGTAGGGACATTGTAGCCTCTACAAAAGGGGTAGGGACATTGTAGCCTCTACAAAAGGGGTAGGGACATTGTAGCCTCTACAAAAGGAGTAGGGACATTGTAGCCACTACACAAGGGGTAGGGATATTGTAGCCTCTACAAAAGGGGTAGGGACATTGTAGCCTCTACACAAGGGGTAGGGATATTGTAGCCTCTACAAAAGGAGAAGGGACATGGTAGCCTCTACAAAAGTACTAGGGACATTGTAGCTCCTACAAAAGGGGTAGGGACATTGTAGCCTCTACAAAAGAGTAGGGACATTGTAGCCACTACAAAAGGGGTAGGGACATTGTAGCCACTACAACAGAGTAGGGACATTGTAGCCATTACAAAAGGAGTAGGGACATGGTAACCTCTACAAAAGGAGTAGGGACATGGTCGCCTCTACAAAAGAAGTAGGGACATTGTAGCCTCTACAAAAGAGTAGGGACATTGTAGCCTCTACAAAAAAGGAGTAGGGACATTGTAGCCACTACAAAAGGGTTAGGGACATTGTAGCCATTACACAAGGGGTAGGGACATTGTAGCCACTACAAATAGGGTAGGGACATTGTAGCCACTACAAAAGGGGTAGGGACATTGTAGCCTCTACAAAAGAGTAGGGACATTTTAGCCTCTACAACAGAGTAGGGACATTGTAGCCTCTACAAAAGAGTAGGGACATTGTAGCCACTACAAAAGAGTAGGGACATTGTAGCCTGTAAACAAGGGGTAGGGACATTGTTGCCTCTACAAAAGGGGTAGGGACATTGTAGCCTCTACAAAAGTGGGAGGGACATTGCAGCCTCTACAAAAGGGGTAGGGCCATTGTAGCCTCTACAAAGGGGTAGGGACATTGTAGCCACTACAAAAGGGGTAGGGACATTGTAGTCACTACAAAAGGGGTAGGGACATTGTAGCCTCTACACAAGAGTTAGGGACATTGTAGCCACTACAAAAGAGTAGGGACATTGTAGCCTCTACCAAAGGGGTAGGGACATTGTAGCCTCTACAAAAGAGTAGGGACATGGTAGCCTCTACAAAAGGGGTAGGGACATTGTAGCCTCTACACAAGGGGTAGGGACATTGTAGCCACTACAAAAGGGGTAGGGACATTGTAGCCACTACAAAAGGGGTAGGGACATTGTAGCCTCTACAAAAGTGGGAGGGACATTGCAGCCTCTACAAAAGGGGTAGGGCCATTGTAGCCTCTACAAAGGGGTAGGGACATTGTAGCCACTACAAAAGGGGTAGGGACATTGTAGCCACTACAAAAGGGGTAGGGACATTGTAGCCACTACAAAAGGGGTAGGGACATTGTAGCCACTACAAAAGGGGTAGGGACATTGTAGCCTCTACAAAAGGAGTAGGGACATTGTAGCCTCTACAAAAGAGTAGGGACATTGAAGCCACTACAAAAGGGGTAGGGACATTGCAGCCACTACAAAAGGGGTAGGGACATTGTAGCCTCTACAAAAGGGGTAGGGACATTGTAGCCTCTACAAAAGGAGTAGGGACATTGTAGCCTCTACAAAAGGGGTAGGGACATTGTAGCCTCTACACAAGGGGTAGGGACATTGTAGCCTCTACAAAAGGGGTAGGGACATTGTAGCCTCTACAAAAGGAGTAGGGACATGGTAGCCTCTACAAAAGTACTAGGGACATTGTAGCCCCTACAAAAGGGGTAGGGACATTGTAGCCTCTACAAAAGAGTAGGGACATTGTAGCCACTACAAAAGGGGTAGGGACATTGTAGCCACTACAACAGAGTAGGGACATTGTAGCCATTACAAAAGGAGTAGGGACATGGTAACCTCTACAAAAGGAGTAGGGACATGGTCGCCTCTACAAAAGAAGTAGGGACATTGTAGCCTCTACAAAAGAGTAGGGACATTGTAGCCTCTACAAAAAAGGAGTAGGGACATTGTAGCCACTACAAAAGGGTTAGGGACATTGTAGCCATTACACAAGGGGTAGGGACATTGTAGCCACTACAAATAGGGTAGGGACATTGTAGCCACTACAAAAGGGGTAGGGACATTGTAGCCTCTACAAAAGAGTAGGGACATTTTAGCCTCTACAACAGAGTAGGGACATTGTAGCCTCTACAAAAGAGTAGGGACATTGTAGCCACTACAAAAGAGTAGGGACATTGTAGCCTGTAAACAAGGGGTAGGGACATTGTTGCCTCTACAAAAGGGGTAGGGACATTGTAGCCTCTACAAAAGTGGTAGGGACATTGCAGCCTCTACAAAAGGGGTAGGGACATTGTAGCCTCTACAAAGGGGTAGGGACATTGTAGCCACTACAAAAGGGGTAGGGACATTGTAGTCACTACAAAAGGGGTAGGGACATTGTAGCCTCTACACAAGAGTTAGGGACATTGTAGCCACTACAAAAGAGTAGGGACATTGTAGCCTCTACCAAAGGGGTAGGGACATTGTAGCCTCTACAAAAGAGTAGGGACATGGTAGCCTCTACAAAAGGGGTAGGGACATTGTAGCCACTACAAAAGGGTATGGACATTGTAGCCTCTACAAATGGGGTAGGGACATTGTAGCCACTACAAAAGGGGTAGGGACATTGTACCCTCTACACAAGGGGGTAGGGACATTGTAGCCACTACAAAAGAGTAGGGACATTGTCTCCTCTACAAAAGGGGTAGGGACATTGTAGCCTCTACAAAAGAGTAGGGACATGGTAGCCTCTACAAAAGGGGTAGGGACATTGTAGCCACTACAAAAGGGGTAGGGACATTGTAGCCACTACACAAGGGGTAGGGATATTGTAGCCTCTACAAAAGGAGTAGGGACAGTGTAGCCTCTACAAAAGGGGTAGGGACATTGTAGCCTCTACAAAAGGGGTAGGGACATTGTAGCCTCTACAAAAGGGGTAGGGACATTGTAGCCTCTACAAAAGGAGTAGGGACATTGTAGCCACTACACAAGGGGTAGGGATATTGTAGCCTCTACAAAAGGGGTAGGGACATTGTAGCCTCTACACAAGGGGTAGGGATATTGTAGCCTCTACAAAAGGGGTAGGGACATTGTAGCAACTACAAAGGGGTAGGGATATTGTAGCCTCTACACAAGGGGTAGGGACATTGTAGCCTCTACAAAAGTGGTAGGGACATCGTAGCCTCTACAAAAGGAGTAGGGACATTGTAGCCACTACAAAAGCATGGGGACATTGTAGCCACTACAAAAGGGGTAGGGACATTGTAGCCACTACAAAAGGAGTAGGGACATTGTAACCACTACAAAAAGGTACGGACATTGTAGCCACTACAAAAGGGGTAGGGACATTGTAGCCACTACAAAAGGGTAGGGACATTGTAGCCTCTACAAAAGAGTAGGGACATTGTAGCCACTACAAAAGGGGTAGGGACATTGTAGCCACTACAAAAGGGGTAGGGACATTGTAGCCACTACAAAAGGGGTAGGGACATTGTAGCCTCTACAAAAGGAGTAGGGACATTGTAGCCTCTACCAAAGAGTAGGGACATTGAAGCCACTACAAAAGGGGTAGGGACATTGCAGCCACTACAAAAGGGGTAGGGACATTGTAGCCACTACAAAAGGGTTAGGGACATTGTAGCCTCTACAAAAGGGATAGGGACATTGTAGCCTCTACAAAAGAGTAGGGACATTGTAGCCTCTACAAAAGGGGTAGGGACATTGTAGCCTCTACACAAGGGATAGGGATATTGTAGCCTCTACAAAAGGGGTAGGGACATTGTAGCCACTACAAAAAGGGTAGAGACATTGTAGCCTCTACACAAGGGGTAGGGACATTGTAGCTTCTACAAAAGCGGTAGGGACATTGTAGCCACTACAAAAGAGTAGGGACATTGTAGCCACTACAAAAGGGGTAGGGACATTGTAGCCTCTACACAAGGGGTAGGGACATTGTAGCCTCTACAAAAGGGGTAGGGACATTGTAATCACTACAAAAGGGGTAGGGACATGGTAGCCTCTACAAAAGGAGTAGGGACATTGTAACCACTACAAAAGGAGTAGGGACATTGTAGCCACTACAAAAGCATAGGGACATTGTAGCCACTATAAAAGGGGTAGGGACATTGTAGCCACTACAAAAGGAGTAGGGACATTGTAGCCACTACAAAAGGGTAGGGACATTGTAGCCACTACAAAAGGGGTAGGGACATTGTAGCCACTACAAAAGGGTAGGGATATTGTAGCCTCTACAAAAGAGTAGGGACATTGTAGCCACTACAAAAGGGGTAGGGACATTGTAGCCACTACAAAAGGGGTAGGGACATTGTAGCCACTACAAAAGGGGTAGGGACATTGTAGCCTCTACAAAAGGGGTAGGGACATTGTAGCCTCTACAAAAGAGTAGGGACATTGCAGCCACTACAAAAGGGGTAGGGACATTTCAGCCACTACAAAAGGGGTAGGGACATTGTAGCCACTACAAAAGGGGTAGGGACATTGTAGCCACTACAAAAGGGGTAGGGACATTGTAGCCTCTAAAAAAGGGGTAGGGACATTGTAGCCTCTACAAAAGAGTAGGGACATTGTAGCCTCTACAAAAGGGGTAGGGACATTGTAGCCTCTACAAAAGAGTAGGGACATTGCAGCCACTACAAAAGGGGTAGGGACATTTCAGCCACTACAAAAGGGGTAGGGACATTGTAGCCACTACAAAAGGGGTAGGGACATTGTAGCCACTACAAAAGGGGTAGGGACATTGTAGCCTCTAAAAAAGGGGTAGGGACATTGTAGCCACTACAAAAGGGGTAGGGACATTGTAGCCATTACAAAAGATTAGGGATATTGTAGCCTCTACAAAAGAGTAGGAACATTGTAGCCTCTACAAAAGGGGTAGGGACATTGTAGCCTGTACAAAAGGGGTAGGGACACTGTAGCCACTACAAAAGGGGTAGGGACATTGTAGCCTCTACAAAAGAGTAGGGACATTGTAGCCACTACAAAAGAGTTGGGACATTGTAGCCTCTACAAAAGGGGTAGGGACATTGTAGCCACTACAAAAGAGTAGGGACATTGTAGCCATCACAAAAGAGTAGGGACATTGTAGCCACTACAAAAGGGGTAGGAACATTGTAGCCCCTACAAAAGGAGTAGGGACATGGTAGCCTTTACAAAAGAGTAGGGACATTGTAGCCACTACAAAAGGGGTAGGGACATTGTAGCCACTACAAAAGGGGTAGGGACATTGTAGCCACTACAAAAGGGGTAGGGACATTGTAGTCATTACAAAAGAGTAGGGACATTGTAGCCTCTACAAAAGGGGTAGGGACATTGTAGCCTCTACAAAAGGGGTACGGACATTGTAGCCACTACAAAAGGGGTAGGGACATTGTAGCCTCTACAAAAGAGTAGGGACATTGTAGCCACCAAAAAAGAGTAGGGACATTGTAGCCTCTACAAAAAGGGTAGGGACATTGTAGCCTCTGCAAAAGGGGTAGGGACATTGTATCCACTACAAAAGAATAGGGACATTGTAGCCACTACAAAATAGTAGGGACATTGTAGCCACTACAAAAGGGGTAGGGACATTGTAGCCTCTACAAAAGGGGTAGGGACATTGTAGCCACTACAAAAGGGGTAGGGACATTGTAGCCATTACAAAAGAGTAGGGACATTGTAGCCTCTACAAAAGGGGAAGGGACATGGTAGTCACTACACAAGGGGTAGGGACATTGTAGCCTCTACAAAAGGAGTAGCGACATTGTAACCACTACAAAAGGAGTAGGGACATTGTAGCCACTACAAAAGCATAGGGACATTGTAGCCACTACAAAAGGGGTAGGGACATTGTAGCCACTACAAAAGGAGTAGGGACACTGTAGCCACTACAAAAGGGTAGGGACATTGTAGCCACTACAAAAGGGGTAGGGACATTGTAGCCACTACAAAAGGGTAGGGATATTGTAGCCTCTACAAAAGAGTAGGGACATTGTAGCCACTACAAAAGGGGTATGGACATTGCAGCCACTACAAAAGGGGTAGGGACATTGTAGCCTCTACAAAAGAGTAGGGATATTGTAGCCTCTACAAAAGAGTAGGGATATTGTAGCCTCTACAAAAGAGTAGGGACATTGTAGCCACTACAAGAGGGGTAGGGACAGTGTAGCCACTACAAAAGGGGTAGGGACATTGTAGCCACTACAAAAGGGGTAGGGACATTGTAGCCTCTACAAAAGGGGTAGGGACATTGTAGCCTCTACAAAAGAGTAGGGACATTGCAGCCACTACAAAAGGGGTAGGGACATTTCAGCCACTACAAAAGGGGTAGGGACATTGTAGCCACTACAAAAGTGGTAGGGACATTGTAGCCACTACAAAAGGGGTAGGGACATTGTAGCCTATAAAAAAGGGGTAGGGACATTGTAGCCTCTACAAAAGAGTAGGGACATTGTAGCCTCTACAAAAGGAGTTGGGACATGGTAGCCATTACAAAAGAGAAGGGACATTGTAGCCACTACAAAAGGGGTAGGGACATTGTAGCCACTACAAAAGGGGTAGGGACATTGTAGCCACTACAAAAGGGGTAGGGACATTGTAGCCATTACAAAAGATTAGGGATATTGTAGCCTCTAAAAAAGAGTAGGAACATTGTAGTCTCTACAAAAGGGGTAGGGACATTGTAGCCTGTACAAAAGGGGTAGGGACACTGTAGCCACTACAAAAGGGGTAGGGACATTGTAGCCTCTACAAAAGAGTAGGGACATTGTAGCCACTACAAAAGAGTAGGGACATTGTAGCCTCTACAAAAGGGGTAGGGACATTGTAGCCACTACAAAAGAGTAGGGACATTGCAGCCATCACAAAAGAGTAGGGACATTGTAGCCACTACAAAAGGGGTAGGAACATTGTAGACTCTACAAAAGGAGTAGGGACATGGTAGCCTTTACAAAAGAGTAGGGACATTGTAGCCACTACAAAAGGGGTAGGGACATTGTAGCCACTACAAAAGGGGTAGGGACATTGTAGCCACTACAAAAGGGGTAGGGACATTGTAGTCATTACAAAAGAGTAGGGACATTGTAGCCTCTACAAAAGGGGTAGGGACATTGTAGCCTCTACAAAAGGGGTACGGACATTGTAGCCACTACAAAAGGGGTAGGGACATTGTAGCCTCTACAAAAGAGTAGAGACATTGTAGCCACCAAAAAAGAGTAGAGACATTGTAGCCTCTACAAAAGGGGTAGGGACATTGTAGCCTCTGCAAATGGGGTAGGGACATTGTATCCACTACAAAAGAGTAGGAACATTGTAGCCACTACAAAAGAGTAGGGACATTGTAGCCACTACAAAAGGGGTAGGGACATTGTAGCCTCTACAAAAGGAGTAGGGACATTGTAGCCACTACAAAAGGGGTAGGGACATTGTAGCCATTACAAAAGAGTAGGGACATTGTAGCCACTACAAAAGAGTAGGGAAATTGTATCCACTACAAAAGGGGTAGGGACATTGTAGCCTCTACAAAAGGTGTAGGGACATTGCAGCCACTACAAAAGGGGTAGGGACATTGTACCCTCTACACAAGGGGGTAGGGACATTGTAGCCACTACAAAAGAGTAGGAACATTGTAGCCTCTACAAAAGGGGTAGGGACATTGTAGCCTCTACAAAAGAGTAGGGACATGGTAGCCTCTACAAAAGGGGTAGGGACATTGTAGCCACTACAAAAGGGGTAGGGACATTGTAGCCACTACACAAGGGGTAGGGATATTGTAGCCTCTACAAAAGCGGTAGGGACATTGTAGCCTCTACACAAGGGGTAGGGATATTGTAGCCTCTACAAAAGGGGTAGGGACATTGTAGCAATTACAAAGGGGTAGGGACATTGTAGCCTCTACACAAGGGGTAGGGACATTGTAGCCTCTACAAAAGGGGTAGGGACATTGTAGCCTCTACAAAAGGAGTAGGGACATTGTAGCCACTACAAAAGCATAGGGACATTGTAGCCACTACAAAAGGGGTAGGGACATTGTAGCCACTACAAAAGGAGTAGGGACATTGTAGCCACTACAAAAAGGTTCGGACATTGTAGCCACTACAAAAGGGGTAGGGACATTGTAGCCACTACAAAAGGGTAGGGACATTGTAGCCTCTACTAAAGAGTAGGGACATTGTAGCCACTACAAAAGGGGTAAGGACATTGTAGCCACTACAAAAGGGGTAGGGACATTGTAGCCTATACAAAAGAGTAGGGACATTTTAGCTTCTACAAAAGGGGTAGGGGCATTGTATCCTATACAAATGCGGTAGGGACAATGTAGCCTCTAAACAAGGGGTAAGGACATTGTAGCCTCTACAAAAGGGGTAGGGACATTGTAGCCTCTACAAAAGGAGTAGGGACATTGTAGCCTCTACAAAAGGGGTAGGGATATTGTAGCCTATACACAAGGGGTAGGGACATTGTAGCCTCTACAAAAGGGGTAGGGACATTGTAGCCTCTACAAAAGGAGAAGGGACATGGTAGCCTCTACAAAAGTACTAGGGACATTGTAGCTCCTACAAAAGGGGTAGGGACATTGTAGCCTCTACAAAAGAGTAGGGACATTGTAGCCACTACAAAAGGGGTAGGGACATTGTAGCCACTACAACAGAGTAGGGACATTGTAGCCATTACAAAAGGAGTAGGGACATGGTAACCTCTACAAAAGGAGTAGGGACATGGTCGCCTCTACAAAAGAAGTAGGGACATTGTAGCCTCTACAAAAGAGTAGGGACATTGTAGCCTCTACAAAAAAGGAGTAGGGACATTGTAGCCACTACAAAAGGGTTAGGGACATTGTAGCCATTACACAAGGGGTAGGGACATTGTAGCCACTACAAATAGGGTAGGGACATTGTAGCCACTACAAAAGGGGTAGGGACATTGTAGCCTCTACAAAAGAGTAGGGACATTTTAGCCTCTACAACAGAGTAGGGACATTGTAGCCTCTACAAAAGAGTAGGGACATTGTAGCCACTACAAAAGAGTAGGGACATTGTAGCCTGTAAACAAGGGGTAGGGACATTGTTGCCTCTACAAAAGGGGTAGGGACATTGTAGCCTCTACAAAAGTGGGAGGGACATTGCAGCCTCTACAAAAGGGGTAGGGCCATTGTAGCCTCTACAAAGGGGTAGGGACATTGTAGCCACTACAAAAGGGGTAGGGACATTGTAGTCACTACAAAAGGGGTAGGGACATTGTAGCCTCTACACAAGAGTTAGGGACATTGTAGCCACTACAAAAGAGTAGGGACATTGTAGCCTCTACCAAAGGGGTAGGGACATTGTAGCCTCTACAAAAGAGTAGGGACATGGTATCCTCTACAAAAGGGGTAGGGACATTGTAGCCTCTACACAAGGGGTAGGGACATTGTAGCCACTACAAAAGGGTATGGACATTGTAGCCTCTACAAATGGGGTAGGGACATTGTAGCCACTACAAAAGGGGTAGGGACATTGTAGCCACTACAAAAGGGGTAGGGACATTGTACCCTCTACACAAGGGGGTAGGGACATTGTAGCGACTACAAAAGAGTAGGGACATTGTCTCCTCTACAAAAGGGGTAGGGACATTGTAGCCTCTACAAAAGAGTAGGGACATTGCAGCCACTACAAAAGGGGTAGGGACATTGTAGCCATTACAAAAGAGTAGGGCATTGTAGCCACTACAAAAGAGTAGGGAAATTGTATCCACTACAAAAGGGGTAGGGACATTGTAGCCTCTACAAAAGGTGTAGGGACATTGCAGCCACTACAAAAGGGGTAGGGACATTGTACCCTCTACACAAGGGGGTAGGGACATTGTAGCCACTACAAAAGAGTAGGAACATTGTAGCCTCTACAAAAGGGGTAGGGACATTGTAGCCTCTACAAAAGAGTAGGGACATGGTAGCCTCTACAAAAGGGGTAGGGACATTGTAGCCACTACAAAAGGGGTAGGGACATTGTAGCCACTACACAAGGGGTAGGGATATTGTAGCCTCTACAAAAGCGGTAGGGACATTGTAGCCTCTACACAAGGGGTAGGGATATTGTAGCCTCTACAAAAGGGGTAGGGACATTGTAGCAATTACAAAGGGGTAGGGACATTGTAGCCTCTACACAAGGGGTAGGGACATTGTAGCCTCTACAAAAGGGGTAGGGACATTGTAGCCTCTACAAAAGGAGTAGGGACATTGTAGCCACTACAAAAGCATAGGGACATTGTAGCCACTACAAAAGGGGTAGGGACATTGTAGCCACTACAAAAGGAGTAGGGACATTGTAGCCACTACAAAAAGGTTCGGACATTGTAGCCACTACAAAAGAGTAGGGACATTGTAGCCACTACAAAAGGGGTAAGGACATTGTAGCCACTACAAAAGGGGTAGGGACATTGTAGCCTCTACAAAAGGGGTAGGGACATTGTAGCCACTACAAAAGGGTAGGGACATTGTAGCCTCTACAAAAGAGTAGGGACATTGTAGCCACTACAAAAGGGGTAAGGACATTGTAGCCACTACAAAAGGGGTAGGGACATTGTAGCCTATACAAAAGAGTAGGGACATTTTAGCCTCTACAAAAGGGGTAGGGGCATTGTATCCTATACAAATGCGGTAGGGACAATGTAGCCTCTAAACAAGGGGTAAGGACATTGTAGCCTCTACAAAAGGGGTAGGGACATTGTAGCCTCTACAAAAGGAGTAGGGACATTGTAGCCTCTACAAAAGGGGTAGGGATATTGTAGCCTCTACACAAGGGGTAGGGACATTGTAGCCTCTACAAAAGGGGTAGGGACATTGTAGCCTCTACAAAAGGAGAAGGGACATGGTAGCCTCTACAAAAGTACTAGGGACATTGTAGCTCCTACAAAAGGGGTAGGGACATTGTAGCCTCTACAAAAGAGTAGGGACATTGTAGCCACTACAACAGAGTAGGGACATTGTAGCCATTACAAAAGGAGTAGGGACATGGTAACCTCTACAAAAGGAGTAGGGACATGGTCGCCTCTACAAAAGAAGTAGGGACATTGTAGCCTCTACAAAAGAGTAGGGACATTGTAGCCTCTACAAAAAAGGAGTAGGGACATTGTAGCCACTACAAAAGGGTTAGGGACATTGTAGCCATTACACAAGGGGTAGGGACATTGTAGCCACTACAAATAGGGTAGGGACATTGTAGCCACTACAAAAGGGGTAGGGACATTGTAGCCTCTACAAAAGAGTAGGGACATTTTAGCCTCTACAACAGAGTAGGGACATTGTAGCCTCTACAAAAGAGTAGGGACATTGTAGCCACTACAAAAGAGTAGGGACATTGTAGCCTGTAAACAAGGGGTAGGGACATTGTTGCCTCTACAAAAGGGGTAGGGACATTGTAGCCTCTACAAAAGTGGTAGGGACATTGCAGCCTCTACAAAAGGGGTAGGGCCATTGTAGCCTCTACAAAGGGGTAGGGACATTGTAGCCACTACAAAAGGGGTAGGGACATTGTAGTCACTACAAAAGGGGTAGGGACATTGTAGCCTCTACACAAGAGTTAGGGACATTGTAGCCACTACAAAAGAGTAGGGACATTGTAGCCTCTACCAATGGGGTAGGGACATTGTAGCCTCTACAAAAGAGTAGGGACATGGTAGCCTCTACAAAAGGGGTAGGGACATTGTAGCCTCTACACAAGGGGTAGGGACATTGTAGCCACTACAAAAGGGTATGGACATTGTAGCCTCTACAAATGGGGTAGGGACATTGTAGCCACTACAAAAGGGGTAGGGACATTGTAGCCACTACAAAAGGGGTAGGGACATTGTACCCTCTACACAAGGGGGTAGGGACATTGTAGCCACTACAAAAGAGTAGGGACATTGTCTCCTCTACAAAAGGGGTAGGGACATTGTAGCCTCTACAAAAGAGTAGGGACATGGTAGCCTCTACAAAAGGGGTAGGGACATTGTAGCCACTACAAAAGGGGTAGGGACATTGTAGCCACTACACAAGGGGTAGGGATATTGTAGCCACTACAAAAGAGTAGGGACATGGTAGCCTCTACAAAAGGGGTAGGGACATTGTAGCCACTACAAAAGGGGTAGGGACATTGTAGCCACTACACAAGGGGTAGGGATATTGTAGCCTCTACAAAAGGGGTAGGGACAGTGTAGCCTCTACACAAGGGGTAGGGATATTGTAGCCTCTACAAAAGGGGTAGGGACATTGTAGCAATTACAAAGGGGTAGGGACATTGTAGCCTCTACACAAGGGGTAGGGACATTGTAGCCTCTACAAAAGGGGTAGGGACATTGTAGCCTCTACAAAAGAGTAGGGACATGGTAGCCTCTACAAAAGGGGTAGGGACATTGTAGCCACTACAAAAGGGGTAGGGACATTGTAGCCACTACACAAGGGGTAGGGACATTGTAGCCTCTACAAAAGAGTAGGGACATGGTAGCCTCTACAAAAGGGGTAGGGACATTGTAGCCTCTACAAAAGGAGAAGGGACATGGTAGCCTCTACAAAAGGGGTAGGGACATTGTAGCCTCTACAAAAGGAGTAGGGACATTGTAGCCTCTACAAAAGGGGTAGGGACATTGTAGCCTCTACACAAGGGGTAGGGACATTGTAGCCTCTACAAAAGGGGTAGGGACATTGTAGCCTCTACAAAAGGAGAAGGGACATGGTAGCCTCTACAAAAGTACTAGGGACATTGTAGCCCCTACAAAAGGGGTAGGGACATTGTAGCCTCTACAAAAGAGTAGGGACATTGTAGCCACTACAAAATGGGTAGGGACATTGTAGCCACTACAACAGAGTAGGGACATTGTAGCCATTACAAAAGGAGTAGGGACATGGTAACCTCTACAAAAGGAGTAGGGACATGGTCGCCTCTACAAAAGAAGTAGGGACATTGTAGCCTCTACAAAAGAGTAGGGACATTGTAGCCTCTACAAAAAAGGAGTAGGGACATTGTAGCCACTACAAAAGGGTTAGGGACATTGTAGCCATTACACAAGGGGTAGGGACATTGTAGCCACTACAAATAGGGTAGGGACATTGTAGCCACTACAAAAGGGGTAGGGACATTGTAGCCTCTACAAAAGAGTAGGGACATTTTAGCCTCTACAACAGAGTAGGGACATTGTAGCCTCTACAAAAGAGTAGGGACATTGTAGCCACTACAAAAGAGTAGGGACATTGTAGCCTGTAAACAAGGGGTAGGGACATTGTTGCCTCTACAAAAGGGGTAAGGACATTGTAGCCTCTACAAAAGTGGTAGGGACATTGCAGCCTCTACAAAAGGGGTAGGGACATTGTAGCCTCTACAAAGGGGTAGGGACATTGTAGCCACTACAAAAGGGGTAGGGACATTGTAGTCACTACAAAAGGGGTAGGGACATTGTAGCCTCTACACAAGAGTTAGGGACATTGTAGCCACTACAAAAGAGTAGGGACATTGTAGCCTCTACCAAAGGGGTAGGGACATTGTAGCCTCTACAAAAGAGTAGGGACATGGTAGCCTCTACAAAAGGGGTAGGGACATTGTAGCCTCTACACAAGGGGTAGGGACATTGTAGCCACTACAAAAGGGTATGGACATTGTAGCCTCTACAAATGGGGTAGGGACATTGTAGCCACTACAAAAGGGGTAGGGACATTGTAGCCACTACAAAAGGGGTAGGGACATTGTACCCTCTACACAAGGGGGTAGGGACATTGTAGCCACTACAAAAGAGTAGGGACATTGTCTCCTCTACAAAAGGGGTAGGGACATTGTAGCCTCTACAAAAGAGTAGGGACATGGTAGCCTCTACAAAAGGGGTAGGGACATTGTAGCCACTACAAAAGGGGTAGGGACATTGTAGCCACTACACAAGGGGTAGGGATATTGTAGCCTCTACAAAAGGAGTAGGGACAGTGTAGCCTCTACAAAAGGGGTAGGGACATTGTAGCCTCTACAAAAGGGGTAGGGACATGGTAGCCTCTACAAAAGGGGTAGGGACATTGTAGCCTCTACAAAAGGGGTAGGGACATTGTAGCCTCTACAAAAGGGGTAGGGACATTGTAGCCACTACACAAGGGGTAGGGATATTGTAGCCTCTACAAAAGGGGTAGGGACATTGTAGCCTCTACACAAGGGGTAGGGATATTGTAGCCTCTACAAAAGGGGTAGGGACATTGTAGCAACTACAAAGGGGTAGGGATATTGTAGCCTCTACACAAGGGGTAGGGACATTGTAGCCTCTACAAAAGGGGTAGGGACATCGTAGCCTCTACAAAAGGAGTAGGGACATTGTAGCCACTACAAAAGCATGGGGACATTGTAGCCACTACAAAAGGGGTAGGGTAATTGTAGCCACTACAAAAGGAGTAGGGACATTGTAACCACTACAAAAAGGTACGGACATTGTAGCCACTACAAAAGGGGTAGGGACATTGTAGCCACTACAAAAGGGTAGGGACATTGTAGCCTCTACAAAAGAGTAGGGACATTGTAGCCACTACAAAAGGGGTAGGGACATTGTAGCCACTACAAAAGGGGTAGGGACATTGTAGCCACTACAAAAGGGGTAGGGACATTGTAGCCTCTACAAAAGGAGTAGGGACATTGTAGCCTCTACAAAAGAGTAGGGACATTGAAGCCACTACAAAAGGGGTAGGGACATTGCAGCCACTACAAAAGGGGTAGGGACATTGTAGCCTCTACAAAAGGGGTAGGGACATTGTAGCCTCTACAAAAGGAGTAGGGACATTGTAGCCTCTACAAAAGGGGTAGGGACATTGTAGCCTCTACACAAGGGGTAGGGACATTGTAGCCTCTACAAAAGGGGTAGGGACATTGTAGCCTCTACAAAAGGAGTAGGGACATGGTAGCCTCTACAAAAGTACTAGGGACATTGTAGCCCCTACAAAAGGGGTAGGGACATTGTAGCCTCTACAAAAGAGTAGGGACATTTTAGCCACTACAAAAGGGGTAGGGACATTGTAGCCACTACAACAGAGTAGGGACATTGTAGCCATTACAAAAGGAGTAGGGACATGGTAACCTCTACAAAAGGAGTAGGGACATGGTCGCCTCTACAAAAGAAGTAGGGACATTGTAGCCTCTACAAAAGAGTAGGGACATTGTAGCCTCTACAAAAAAGGAGTAGGGACATTGTAGCCACTACAAAAGGGTTAGGGACATTGTAGCCATTACACAAGGGGTAGGGACATTGTAGCCACTACAAATAGGGTAGGGACATTGTAGCCACTACAAAAGGGGTAGGGACATTGTAGCCTCTACAAAAGAGTAGGGACATTTTAGCCTCTACAACAGAGTAGGGACATTGTAGCCTCTACAAAAGAGTAGGGACATTGTAGCCACTACAAAAGAGTAGGGACATTGTAGCCTGTAAACAAGGGGTAGGGACATTGTTGCCTCTACAAAAGGGGTAGGGACATTGTAGCCTCTACAAAAGTGGTAGGGACATTGCAGCCTCTACAAAAGGGGTAGGGACATTGTAGCCTCTACAAAGGGGTAGGGACATTGTAGCCACTACAAAAGGGGTAGGGACATTGTAGTCACTACAAAAGGGGTAGGGACATTGTAGCCTCTACACAAGAGTTAGGGACATTGTAGCCACTACAAAAGAGTAGGGACATTGTAGCCTCTACCAAAGGGGTAGGGACATTGTAGCCTCTACAAAAGAGTAGGGACATGGTAGCCTCTACAAAAGGGGTAGGGACATTGTAGCCACTACAAAAGGGTATGGACATTGTAGCCTCTACAAATGGGGTAGGGACATTGTAGCCACTACAAAAGGGGTAGGGACATTGTACCCTCTACACAAGGGGGTAGGGACATTGTAGCCACTACAAAAGAGTAGGGACATTGTCTCCTCTACAAAAGGGGTAGGGACATTGTAGCCTCTACAAAAGAGTAGGGACATGGTAGCCTCTACAAAAGGGGTAGGGACATTGTAGCCACTACAAAAGGGGTAGGGACATTGTAGCCACTACACAAGGGGTAGGGATATTGTAGCCTCTACAAAAGGAGTAGGGACAGTGTAGCCTCTACAAAAGGGGTAGGGACATTGTAGCCTCTACAAAAGGGGTAGGGACATTGTAGCCTCTACAAAAGGGGTAGGGACATTGTAGCCTCTACAAAGGGGTAGGGACATTGTAGCCACTACACAAGGGGTAGGGATATTGTAGCCTCTACAAAAGGGGTAGGGACATTGTAGCCTCTACACAAGGGGTAGGGATATTGTAGCCTCTACAAAAGGGGTAGGGACATTGTAGCAACTACAAAGGGGTAGGGATATTGTAGCCTCTACACAAGGGGTAGGGACATTGTAGCCTCTACAAAAGGGGTAGGGACATCGTAGCCTCTACAAAAGGAGTAGGGACATTGTAGCCACTACAAAAGCATGGGGACATTGTAGCCACTACAAAAGGGGTAGGGACATTGTAGCCACTACAAAAGGAGTAGGGACATTGTAACCACTACAAAAAGGTACGGACATTGTAGCCACTACAAAAGGGGTAGGGACATTGTAGCCACTACAAAAGGGTAGGGACATTGTAGCCTCTACAAAAGAGTAGGGACATTGTAGCCACTACAAAAGGGGTAGGGACATTGTAGCCACTACAAAAGGGGTAGGGACATTGTAGCCACTACAAAAGGGGTAGGGACATTGTAGCCTCTACAAAAGGAGTAGGGACATTGTAGCCTCTACCAAAGAGTAGGGACATTGAAGCCACTACAAAAGGGGTAGGGACATTGCAGCCACTACAAAAGGGGTAGGGACCTTGTAGCCACTACAAAAGGGTTAGGGACATTGTAGCCTCTACAAAAGGGATAGGGACATTGTAGCCTCTACAAAAGAGTAGGGACATTGTAGCCTCTACAAAAGGGGTAGGGACATTGTAGCCTCTACACAAGGGATAGGGATATTGTAGCCTCTACAAAAGGGGTAGGGACATTGTAGCCACTACAAAAAGGGTAGAGACATTGTAGCCTCTACACAAGGGGTAGGGACATTGTAGCTTCTACAAAAGCGGTAGGGACATTGTAGCCACTACAAAAGAGTAGGGACATTGTAGCCACTACAAAAGGGGTAGGGACATTGTAGCCTCTACACAAGGGGTAGGGATATTGTAGCCTCTACAAAAGGGGTAGGGACATTGTAATCACTACAAAAGGGGTAGGGACATGGTAGCCTCTACAAAAGGAGTAGGGACATTGTAACCACTACAAAAGGAGTAGGGACATTGTAGCCACTACAAAAGCATAGGGACATTGTAGCCACTATAAAAGGGGTAGGGACATTGTAGCCACTACAAAAGGAGTAGGGACATTGTAGCCACTACAAAAGGGTAGGGACATTGTAGCCACTACAAAAGGGGTAGGGACATTGTAGCCACTACAAAAGGGTAGGGATATTGTAGCCTCTACAAAAGAGTAGGGACATTGTAGCCACTACAAAAGGGGTAGGGACATTGTAGCCACTACAAAAGGGGTAGGGACATTGTAGCCACTATAAAAGGGGTAGGGACATTGTAGCCTCTACAAAAGGGGTAGGGACATTGTAGCCTCTACAAAAGAGTAGGGACATTGCAGCCACTACAAAAGGGGTAGGGACATTTCAGCCACTACAAAAGGGGTAGGGACATTGTAGCCACTACAAAAGGGGTAGGGACATTGTAGCCACTACAAAAGGGGTAGGGACATTGTAGCCTCTAAAAAAGGGGTAGGGACATTGTAGCCTCTACAAAAGAGTAGGGACATTGTAGCCTCTACAAAAGGGGTAGGGACATTGTAGCCTCTACAAAAGAGTAGGGACATTGCAGCCACTACAAAAGGGGTAGGGACATTTCAGCCACTACAAAAGGGGTAGGGACATTGTAGCCACTACAAAAGGGGTAGGGACATTGTAGCCACTACAAAAGGGGTAGGGACATTGTAGCCTCTAAAAAAGGGGTAGGGACATTGTAGCCACTACAAAAGGGGTAGGGACATTGTAGCCATTACAAAAGATTAGGGATATTGTAGCCTCTACAAAAGAGTAGGAACATTGTAGCCTCTACAAAAGGGGTAGGGACATTGTAGCCTGTACAAAAGGGGTAGGGACACTGTAGCCACTACAAAAGGGGTAGGGACATTGTAGCCTCTACAAAAGAGTAGGGACATTGTAGCCACTACAAAAGAGTTGGGACATTGTAGCCTCTACAAAAGGGGTAGGGACATTGTAGCCACTACAAAAGAGTAGGGACATTGTAGCCATCACAAAAGAGTAGGGACATTGTAGCCACTACAAAAGGGGTAGGAACATTGTAGCCCCTACAAAAGGAGTAGGGACATGGTAGCCTTTACAAAAGAGTAGGGACATTGTAGCCACTACAAAAGGGGTAGGGACATTGTAGCCACTACAAAAGGGGTAGGGACATTGTAGCCACTACAAAAGGGGTAGGGACATTGTAGTCATTACAAAAGAGTAGGGACATTGTAGCCTCTACAAAAGGGGTAGGGACATTGTAGCCTCTACAAAAGGGGTACGGACATTGTAGCCACTACAAAAGGGGTAGGGACATTGTAGCCTCTACAAAAGAGTAGGGACATTGTAGCCACCAAGAAAGAGTAGGGACATTGTAGCCTCTACAAAAAGGGGTAGGGACATTGTAGCCTCTGCAAAAGGGGTAGGGACATTGTATCCACTACAAAAGAGTAGGGACATTGTAGCCACTACAAAATAGTAGGGACATTGTAGCCACTACAAAAGGGGTAGGGACATTGTAGCCTCTACAAAAGGGGTAGGGACATTGTAGCCCCTACAAAAGGGGTAGGGACATTGTAGCCATTACAAAAGAGTAGGGACATTGTAGCCTCTACAAAAGGGGAAGGGACATGGTAGTCACTACACAAGGGGTAGGGACATTGTAGCCTCTACAAAAGGAGTAGCGACATTGTAACCACTACAAAAGGAGTAGGGACATTGTAGCCACTACAAAAGCATAGGGACATTGTAGCCACTACAAAAGGGGTAGGGACATTGTAGCCACTACAAAAGGAGTAGGGACATTGTAGCCACTACAAAAGGGTAGGGACATTGTAGCCACTACAAAAGGGGTAGGGACATTGTAGCCACTACAAAAGGGTAGGGATATTGTAGCCTCTACAAAAGAGTAGGGACATTGTAGCCACTACAAAAGGGGTATGGACATTGCAGCCACTACAAAAGGGGTAGGGACATTGTAGCCTCTACAAAAGAGTAGGGACATTGTAGCCTCTACAAAAGAGTAGGGATATTGTAGCCTCTACAAAAGAGTAGGGACATTGTAGCCACTACAAAAGGGGTAGGGACAGTGTAGCCACTACAAAAGGGGTAGGGACATTGTAGCCTCTACAAAAGGGGTAGGGACATTGTAGCCTCTACAAAAGAGTAGGGACATTGCAGCCACTACAAAAGGGGTAGGGACATTTCAGCCACTACATAAGGGGTAGGGACATTGTAGCCACTACAAAAGTGGTAGGGACATTGTAGCCACTACAAAAGGGGTAGGGACATTGTAGCCTATAAAAAAGGGGTAGGGACATTGTAGCCTCTACAAAAGAGTAGGGACATTGTAGCCTCTACAAAAGGAGTTGGGACATGGTAGCCATTACAAAAGAGAAGGGACATTGTAGCCACTACAAAAGGGGTAGGGACATTGTAGCCACTACAAAAGGGGTAGGGACATTGTAGCCACTACAAAAGGGGTAGGGACATTGTAGCCATTACAAAAGATTAGGGATATTGTAGCCTCTAAAAAAGAGTAGGAACATTGTAGTCTCTACAAAAGGGGTAGGGACATTGTAGCCTGTACAAAAGGGGTAGGGACACTGTAGCCACTACAAAAGGGGTAGGGACATTGTAGCCTCTACAAAAGAGTAGGGACATTGTAGCCACTACAAAAGAGTAGGGACATTGTAGCATCTACAAAAGGGGTAGGGACATTGTAGCCACTACAAAAGAGTAGGGACATTGTAGCCATCACAAAAGAGTAGGGACATTGTAGCCACTACAAAAGGGGTAGGAACATTGTAGACTCTACAAAAGGAGTAGGGACATGGTAGCCTTTACAAAAGAGTAGGGACATTGTAGCCACTACAAAAGGGGTAGGGACATTGTAGCCACTACAAAAGGGGTAGGGACATTGTAGCCACTACAAAAGGGGTAGGGACATTGTAGTCATTACAAAAGAGTAGGGACATTGTAGCCTCTACAAAAGGGGTAGGGACATTGTAGCCTCTACAAAAGGGGTACGGACATTGTAGCCACTACAAAAGGGGTAGGGACATTGTAGCCTCTACAAAAGAGTAGAGACATTGTAGCCACCAAAAAAGAGTAGAGACATTGTAGCCTCTACAAAAGGGGTAGGGACATTGTAGCCTCTGCAAATGGGGTAGGAACATTGTATCCACTACAAAAGAGTAGGAACATTGTAGCCACTACAAAAGAGTAGGGACATTGTAGCCACTACAAAAGGGGTAGGGACATTGTAGCCTCTACAAAAGGAGTAGGGACATTGTAGCCACTACAAAAGGGGTAGGGACATTGTAGCCATTACAAAAGAGTAGGGACATTGTAGCCACTACAAAAGAGTAGGGAAATTGTATCCACTACAAAAGGGGTAGGGACATTGTAGCCTCTACAAAAGGGGTAGGGACATTGTGGCCACTACAAAAGAGTAGGGACTTTGTAGCCACTACAAAAGAATAGGGACATTGTAGCCACTACAAAAGGGGTAGGGACATTGTAGCCACTACACAAGGGGTAGGGATATTGTAGCCACTACAAAAGGGGTAGGGACATTGTATCCATTACAAAAGAGTAGGGACATTGTAGCCACTACAAAAGAATAGGGACATTGTAGCCACTACAAAAGGGGTAGGGACATTGTAGCCACTACACAAGGGGTAGGGACATTGTAGACACTACAAAAGGGGTAGGGACATTGTAGCCTCTACAAAAGGGTAGGGACATTGTAGCCACTACAAAAGGGGTAGGGACATTGTAGCCTCTACACAAGGGGTAGGGACATTGTAGCCACTACAAAAGGGGTAGGGACATTGTAGCCTCTACAAAAGGGGTAGGAACATTGTAGCCTCTACACAAGGGGTAGGAACATTGTAGACTCTACAAAAGGGGTAGGGACATTGCAGCCACTACAAAAGGAGTAGGGACATGGTAGTCTCTACAAAAGGAGTAGGGACATTATAGCCTCTACAAAAGGGGTAGGGACATTGTAGCCACTACAAAAGGAGTAGGGACATTGTAGTCACTATAAAAGGGGTAGGGATATTGTAGCCTCTACAAAAGGGGTAGGGACATTGTAGCCTCTACAAAAAAAAAGTAGGGACATTGTAGCCTCTACAAAAGGGGAAGGGACATTGTAGTCACTACAAAAGGGGTAGGGACATTGTAGCCACTACAAAAGGGGTAGGGACATTGTAGCCTCTACAAAAAAGGAGTAGGGACATTGTAGCCTCTACAAAAAAGGAGTAGGGACATTGTAGCCTCTACAAAAAAGGTAGGGACATTGTAGTCACTACAAAAGAAGTAGGGACATTGTAGCCACTACAAAAGGGGTAGGGACATTGTAGCCTCTACAAAAAAGGAATAGGGACATCTTGCCTCTACAAAAGGGGTAGGGACATTGTAGCCACTACAAAAGGAGTAGGGACATTGTAACCTCTATAAAAGAGTAGGGACATTGTAGCCTCTACAAAAGGAGTAGGGACATTGTAGCCTCTACAAAAGGAGTAGGGACATTGTAGCCTCTACACAAGGGGTAGGGACATTGTAGCCTCTACAAAAGAGTAGGGACATTGTAGCCTCTACAAAAGGGGTAGGGACATTGTAGCCTCTACAAAAGGGGTAGGGACATTGTAGCCTCTACAAAAGAGTAGGGACATTGTAGCCACTACAAAAGAGTAGGGACATTGTAGCCTCTACACAAGGGGTAGGGACATTATAGCCTCTACACAAGGGGTAGGGACATTGTAGCCACTACAAAAGGGGTAGGGACATTGTAGCCACTACAAAAGAGTAGGGACATTGGAGCCTCTACAAAAGGGATAGGGACATTGTAGCCTCTACAAAAGAGTAGGGACATTGTAGCTTCTACACAAGGGGTAGGGACATTGTAGCCTCTACCAAGGGGTAGGGACATTGTAGCCTCTACAAAAGAGTAGGGACATTGTAGCCTCTACACAAGGAGTAGGGACATTGTAGCCTCTACACAAGGAGTAGGGACATTGTAGCCTCTACAAAAGGGGTAGGGAAATTGTAGCCACTATTAAAGGGGTAGGGACATTGTAGCCACTACAAAAGAGTAGGGACATTGTAGCCTCTACAAAAGGAGTAGGGACATTGTAGCCTCTACAAAAGGGGTAGGGACATTGTAGCCTCTACAAAAGGGGTAGGGACATTGTAGCCACTACAAAAGGGGTAGGGACATTGTAGCCACAACAAAAGAGTAGGGACATTGTAGCCACTACAAAAGTGGTAGGAACATTGTAGCCACTACAAAAGGGGTAGGGACATTGTAGCCTCTAAAAAAGGGGTAGGGACATTGTAGCCTCTACAAAAGAGTAGGGACATTGTAGCCTCTACAAAAGGAGTTGGGACATGGTAGCCATTACAAAAGAGAAGGGACATTGTAGCCACTACAAAAGGGGTAGGGACATTGTAGCCACTACAAAAGGGGTAGGGACATTGTAGCCACTACAAAAGGGGTAGGGACATTGTAGCCATTACAAAAGATTAGGGATATTGTAGCCTCTAAAAAAGAGTAGGAACATTGTAGTCTCTACAAAAGGGGTAGGGACATTGTAGCCTGTACAAAAGGGGTAGGGACACTGTAGCCACTACAAAAGGGGTAGGGACATTGTAGCCTCTACAAAAGAGTAGGGACATTGTAGCCACTACAAAAGAGTAGGGACATTGTAGCCTCTACAAAAGGGGTAGGGACATTGTAGCCACTACAAAAGAGTAGGGACATTGTAGCCATCACAAAAGAGTAGGGACATTGTAGCCACTACAAAAGGGGTAGGAACATTGTAGCCTCTACAAAAGGAGTAGGGACATGGTAGCCTTTACAAAAGAGTAGGGACATTGTAGCCACTACAAAAGGGGTAGGGACATTGTAGCCACTACAAAAGGGGTAGGGACATTGTAGCCACTACAAATGGGGTAGGGACATTGTAGTCATTACAAAAGAGTAGGGACATTGTAGCCTCTACAAAAGGGGTAGGGACATTGTAGCCTCTACAAAAGGGGTACGGACATTGTAGCCACTACAAAAGGGGTAGGGACATTGTAGCCTCTACAAAAGAGTAGAGACATTGTAGCCACCAAAAAAGAGTAGAGACATTGTAGCCTCTACAAAAGGGGTAGGGACATTGTAGCCTCTGCAAATGGGGTAGGGACATTGTATCCACTACAAAAGAGTAGGAACATTGTAGCCACTACAAAAGAGTAGGGACATTGTAGCCACTACAAAAGGGGTAGGGACATTGTAGCCTCTACAAAAGGAGTAGGGACATTGTAGCCACTACAAAAGGGGTAGGGACATTGTAGCCATTACAAAAGAGTAGGGACATTGTAGCCACTACAAAAGAGTAGGGAAATTGTATCCACTACAAAAGGGGTAGGGACATTGTAGCCTCTACAAAAGGGGTAGGGACATTGTGGCCACTACAAAAGAGTAGGGACTTTGTAGCCACTACAAAAGAATAGGGACATTGTAGCCACTACAAAAGGGGTAGGGACATTGTAGCCACTACACAAGGGGTAGGGATATTGTAGCCACTACAAAAGGGGTAGGGACATTGTATCCATTACAAAAGAGTAGGGACATTGTAGCCACTACAAAAGAATAGGGACATTGTAGCCACTACAAAAGGGGTAGGGACATTGTAGCCACTACACAAGGGGTAGGGACATTGTAGACACTACAAAAGGGGGGTAGGGACATTGTAGCCTCTACAAAAGGGTAGGGACATTGTAGCCACTACAAAAGGGGTAGGGACATTGTAGCCTCTACACAAGGGGTAGGGACATTGTAGCCACTACAAAAGGGGTAGGGACATTGTAGCCTCTACAAAAGGGGTAGGAACATTGTAGCCTCTACACAAGGGGTAGGGACATTGTAGCCTCTACAAAAGGGGTAGGGACATTGCAGCCACTACAAAAGGAGCAGGGACATGGTAGCCTCTACAAAAGGAGTAGGGACATTATAGCCTCTACAAAAGGGGTAGGGACATTGTAGCCACTACAAAAGGAGTAGGGACATTGTAGTCACTATAAAAGGGGTAGGGATATTGTAGCCTCTACAAAAGGGGTAGGGACATTGTAGCCTCTACAAAAAAAAAGTAGGGACATTGTAGCCTCTACAAAAGGGGAAGGGACATTGTAGTCACTACAAAAGGGGTAGGGACATTGTAGCCACTACAAAAGGGGTAGGGACATTGTAGCCTCTACAAAAAAGGAGTAGGGACATTGTAGCCTCTACAAAAAAGGAGTAGGGACATTGTAGCCTCTACAAAAAAGGTAGGGACATTGTAGTCACTACAAAAGAAGTAGGGACATTGTAGCCACTACAAAAGGGGTAGGGACATTGTAGCCTCTACAAAAAAGGAATAGGGACATCTTGCTTCTACAAAAGGGGTAGGGACATTTAACCACTACAAAAGGAGTAGGGACATTGTAGCCTCTATAAAAGAGTAGGGACATTGTAGCCTCTACAAAAGGAGTAGGGACATTGTAGCCTCTACAAAAGGAGTAGGGACATTGTAGCCTCTACACAAGGGGTAGGGACATTGTAGCCTCTACAAAAGAGTAGGGACATTGTAGCCTCTACAAAAGGGGTAGGGACATTGTAGCCTCTACAAAAGGGGTAGGGACATTGTAGCCTCTACAAAAGAGTAGGGACATTGTAGCCACTACAAAAGAGTAGGGACATTGTAGCCTCTACACAAGGGGTAGGGACATTATAGCCTCTACACAAGGGGTAGGGACATTGTAGCCACTACAAAAGGGGTAGGGACATTGTAGCCACTACAAAAGAGTAGGGACATTGGAGCCTCTACAAAAGGGATAGGGACATTGTAGCCTCTACAAAAGAGTAGGGACATTGTAGCTTCTACACAAGGGGTAGGGACATTGTAGCCTCTACCAAGGGGTAGGGACATTGTAGCCTCTACAAAAGAGTAGGGACATTGTAGCCTCTACACAAGGATTAGGGACATTGTAGCCTCTACACAAGGAGTAGGGACATTGTAGCCTCTACAAAAGGGGTAGGGAAATTGTAGCCACTATTAAAGGGGTAGGGACATTGTAGCCACTACAAAAGAGTAGGGACATTGTAGCCTCTACCAAAGGAGTAGGGACATTGTAGCCTCTACAAAAGGGGTAGGGACATTGTAGCCTCTACAAAAGAGTAGGGACAATGTAGGCTCTACAAAAGGGGTAGGGACATTGTAGCCACTACAAAAGGGGTAGGGACATTGTAGCCTCTACACAAGGAGTAGGGACATTGTAGCCTCTACAAAAGGGGTAGGGACATTGTAGCCATTACAAAAGGGGTAGGGACATTGTAGCCACTACAAAAGGAGTAGGGACATTGTAGCCACTACAAAAGGGGTAGGGACATTGTAGCCACTACAAAAGGGGTAGGGACATTGTAGCCATTACAAAAGAGTAGGGACATTGTAGACACTACAAAAGAGTAGGGACATTGTAGCCACTACAAAATGGGTAGGGACATTATAGCCTCTACAAAAGGGGTAGGGACATTGTAGCCACTACAAAAGGGTAGGGACATTGTAGCCACTACAAAAGAATAGGGACATTGTAGCCACTACAAAAGGGGTAGGGACATTGTAGCCACTACACAAGGGGTAGGGACATTGTAGCCACTACAAAAGGGGTAGGGACATTGTAGCCATTACAAAAAGTAGGGACATTGTAGCCACTACAAAAGAGTAGGGACAGTGTAGCCACTACAAAAGGAGTAGGGACATTGTAGCCTCTACAAAAGGGGTAGGGACATTGAAGCCACTACAAAAGAGTAGGGACATTGCAGCCACTACAAAAGAATAGGGACATTGTAGCGACTACAAAAGGGGTAGGGACATTGTAGCCACTACACAAGGGGTAGGGACATTGTAGCCACTACAAAAGGGGTAAGGACATTGTAGCCTCCACAAAAGGAGTAGGGACATTGTAGCCACTACAAAAGGGGTAGGGACATTGTAGCCACTAAAAAAGGGGTAGGGACATTGTAGCCTCTACAAAAGGGGTAGGGACATTGTAGCCTCTACACAAGGGGTAGGGACATTGTAGCCTCTACAAAAGGGGTAGGGACATTGTAGTCACTACAAAAGGGGTACGGACATTGTAGCCACTACAAAAGGGGTAGGGACATTGTAGCCTCTACAAAAAAGGAGTATGGACATTGTAGCCTCTACAAAAGGGGTAGGGACATTGTAGTCACTACAAAAGGGGTAGGGACATTGTAGCCACTACAAAAGGGGTAGGGACATTGTAGCCTCTACAAAAAAGGAGTAGGGACATTGTAGCCTCTACAAAAACGGAGTAAGGACATTGTAGCCTCTACAAAAGGGGTAGGGACATTGTAGTCACTACAAAAGAGGTAGAGACATTGTGGCCACTACAAAAGGGGTAGGGACATTGTAGCCTCTACAAAAAAGGAGTAGGGACATTGTAGCCTCTACAAAAACGGATTAAGGACATTGTAGCCTCTACAAAAGGGGTAGGGACATTGTAGCCTCTACAAAAGGAGTAGGGACATTGTAGCCTCTACAAAAGGAGTAGGGACATTGTAGCCACTACAAAAGAGTAGGGACATAGTAGTCTCTACAAAAGGGGTAGGGACATTGTAGCCTCTACACAAGGGGTAGGGACATTGTAGCCTCTACAAAAGAGTAGGGACATTGTAGCCTCTACCAAAGGGTAGGGACATTGTAGCCTCTACAAAAGGGGTAGGGACATTGTAGCCACTACAAAATGGGTAGGGACATTGTAGCCATTACAAAAGGAGTACAGACATTGTAGCCATTACAAAAGGGGTAGGGACATTGTAACCACTACAAAAGAGTAGGGACATTGTAGCCACTACAAAAGAGTAGGGACATTGTAGCCTCTACAAAAGAGTAGGGACATTGTAGCCACTACAAAAGGGGTAGGGACATTGTAGCCACTACACAAGGCGTTGGGACATTGTAGCCACTACAAAAGGGGTAGGGACATTGTAGCCACTACAAAAGGAGTAGGGACATTGTAGCCTCTACAAAAGAGTAGGGACATTGTAGCCACTACAAAGAGTAGGGACATTGTAGCCTCTACAAAAGAGTAGGGACATTGTAGCCACTACAAAAGAGTAGGGACATTGTAGCCACTACAAAAGAGTAGGGACAGAGTAGCCTCTACAAAAGAGTAGGGACATTGTAGCCACTACAAAAGGGGTAGGGACATTGTAGCCACTACACAAGGGGTAGGGACATTGTAGCCACTACAAAAGGGGTAGGGACATTGTAGCCACTACAAAAGAGTAGGGACATTGTAGCCTCTACAGAAGGGGTAGGGACATTGTAGCCTCTACAAAAGGGGTAGGGACATTGTAGCCTCTACAAAAGAGTAGGGACATTGTAGCCACTACAAAAGAGTAGGGACATTGTAGCCTCTACAAAAGAGTAGGGACATTGTAGCCACTACACAAGGGGTAGGGACATTGTAGCCACTACAAAAGGGGTAGGGACATTGTAGCCACTACAAAAGAGTAGGGACATTGTAGCCTCTACAGAAGGGGTAGGGACATTGTAGCCTCTACAAAGGGGTAGGGACATTGTAGCCTCTACAAAAGAGTAGGGACATTGTAGCCACTACAAAAGAGTAGGGACATTGTAGCCTCTACAAAAGAATAAAGACATTGTAGCCACTACAAAAGAGTAGGGACATTGTAGCCTCTACAAAAGGGGTAGGGACATTGTAGCCACTACAAAAGGGGTAGGGACATTGTAGCCACTACAAAAGGGGTAGGGACATTGTAGCCACAACAAAAGAGTAGGGACATTGTAGCCTCTACAAAAGGGGTAGGGACATTGTAGCCACTACAAAAGAGTAGGGACATTGTAGCCTCTACAAAAGGGGTAGGGACATTGTAGCCACTACAAAAGGGGTAGGGATATTGTAGCCACTACAAAAGGGGTAGGGACATTGTAGCCACTACAAAAGGGGTAGGGACATTGTAGCTACTACAAAAGGGGTAGGGACATTGTAGCCACTACAAAAGGGGTAGGGACATTGTAGCCTCTACAAAAGAGTAAGGACATTGTAGCCTCTACAAAAGGGGTAGGGACATTGTAGGCACTACAAAAGAGTAGGGACAGTGTAGCCTCTACACAAGGGGTAGGGACATTGTAGCCTCTACAAAAGAGTAGGGACATTGTAGCCTCTACAAAAAAGGTAGGGACATTGTAGTCACTACAAAAGAAGTAGGGACATTGTAGCCACTACAAAAGGGGTAGGGACATTGTAGCCTCTACAAAAAAGGAATAGGGACATCTTGCTTCTACAAAAGGGGTAGGGACATTTAACCACTACAAAAGGAGTAGGGACATTGTAGCCTCTATAAAAGAGTAGGGACATTGTAGCCTCTACAAAAGGAGTAGGGACATTGTAGCCTCTACAAAAGGAGTAGGGACATTGTAGCCTCTACACAAGGGGTAGGGACATTGTAGCCTCTACAAAAGAGTAGGGACATTGTAGCCTCTACAAAAGGGGTAGGGACATTGTAGCCTCTACAAAAGGGGTAGGGACATTGTAGCCTCTACAAAAGAGTAGGGACATTGTAGCCACTACAAAAGAGTAGGGACATTGTAGCCTCTACACAAGGGGTAGGGACATTATAGCCTCTACACAAGGGGTAGGGACATTGTAGCCACTACAAAAGGGGTAGGGACATTGTAGCCACTACAAAAGAGTAGGGACATTGGAGCCTCTACAAAAGGGATAGGGACATTGTAGCCTCTACAAAAGAGTAGGGACATTGTAGCTTCTACACAAGGGGTAGGGACATTGTAGCCTCTACCAAGGGGTAGGGACATTGTAGCCTCTACAAAAGAGTAGGGACATTGTAGCCTCTACACAAGGATTAGGGACATTGTAGCCTCTACACAAGGAGTAGGGACATTGTAGCCTCTACAAAAGGGGTAGGGAAATTGTAGCCACTATTAAAGCGGTAGGGACATTGTAGCCACTACAAAAGAGTAGGGACATTGTAGCCTCTACCAAAGGAGTAGGGACATTGTAGCCTCTACAAAAGGGGTAGGGACATTGTAGCCTCTACAAAAGAGTAGGGACAATGTAGGCTCTACAAAAGGGGTAGGGACATTGTAGCCACTACAAAAGGGGTAGGGACATTGTAGCCTCTACACAAGGAGTAGGGACATTGTAGCCTCTACAAAAGGGGTAGGGACATTGTAGCCATTACAAAAGGGGTAGGGACATTGTAGCCACTACAAAAGGAGTAGGGACATTGTAGCCACTACAAAAGGGGTAGGGACATTGTAGCCACTACAAAAGGGGTAGGGACATTGTAGCCATTACAAAAGAGTAGGGACATTGTAGACACTACAAAAGAGTAGGGACATTGTAGCCACTACAAAATGGGTAGGGACATTATAGCCTCTACAAAAGGGGTAGGGACATTGTAGCCACTACAAAAGGGTAGGGACATTGTAGCCACTACAAAAGAATAGGGACATTGTAGCCACTGCAAAAGGGGTAGGGACATTGTAGCCACTACACAAGGGGTAGGGACATTGTAGCCACTACAAAAGGGGTAGGGACATTGTAGCCATTACAAAAAGTAGGGACATTGTAGCCACTACAAAAGAGTAGGGACAGTGTAGCCACTACAAAAGGAGTAGGGACATTGTAGCCTCTACAAAAGGGGTAGGGACATTGAAGCCACTACAAAAGAGTAGGGACATTGCAGCCACTACAAAAGAATAGGGACATTGTAGCGACTACAAAAGGGGTAGGGACATTGTAGCCACTACACAAGGGGTAGGGACATTGTAGCCACTACAAAAGGGGTAAGGACATTGTAGCCTCCACAAAAGGAGTAGGGACATTGTAGCCACTACAAAAGGGGTAGGGACATTGTAGCCACTAAAAAAGGGGTAGGGACATTGTAGCCTCTACAAAAGGGGTAGGGACATTGTAGCCTCTACACAAGGGGTAGGGACATTGTAGCCTCTACAAAAGGGGTAGGGACATTGTAGTCACTACAAAAGGGGTAGGGACATTGTAGCCACTACAAAAGGGGTAGGGACATTGTAGCCTCTACAAAAAAGGAGTATGGACATTGTAGCCTCTACAAAAGGGGTAGGGACATTGTAGTCACTACAAAAGGGGTAGGGACATTGTAGCCACTACAAAAGGGGTAGGGACATTGTAGCCTCTACAAAAAAGGAGTAGGGACATTGTAGCCTCTACAAAAACGGAGTAAGGACATTGTAGCCTCTACAAAAGGGGTAGGGACATTGTAGTCACTACAAAAGAGGTAGAGACATTGTGGCCACTACAAAAGGGGTAGGGACATTGTAGCCTCTACAAAAAAGGAGTAGGGACATTGTAGCCTCTACAAAAACGGATTAAGGACATTGTAGCCTCTACAAAAGGGGTAGGGACATTGTAGCCTCTACAAAAGGAGTAGGGACATTGTAGCCTCTACAAAAGGAGTAGGGACATTGTAGCCACTACAAAAGAGTAGGGACATAGTAGTCTCTACAAAAGGGGTAGGGACATTGTAGCCTCTACACAAGGGGTAGGGACATTGTAGCCTCTACAAAAGAGTAGGGACATTGTAGCCTCTACCAAAGGGTAGGGACATTGTAGCCTCTACAAAAGGGGTAGGGACATTGTAGCCACTACAAAATGGGTAGGGACATTGTAGCCATTACAAAAGGAGTACAGACATTGTAGCCATTACAAAAGGGGTAGGGACATTGTAACCACTACAAAAGAGTAGGGACATTGTAGCCACTACAAAAGAGTAGGGACATTGTAGCCTCTACAAAAGAGTAGGGACATTGTAGCCACTACAAAAGGGGTAGGGACATTGTAGCCACTACACAAGGCGTTGGGACATTGTAGCCACTACAAAAGGGGTAGGGACATTGTAGCCACTACAAAAGGAGTAGGGACATTGTAGCCTCTACAAAAGAGTAGGGACATTGTAGCCACTACAAAGAGTAGGGACATTGTAGCCTCTACAAAAGAGTAGGGACATTGTAGCCACTACAAAAGAGTAGGGACATTGTAGCCACTACAAAAGAGTAGGGACAGAGTAGCCTCTACAAAAGAGTAGGGACATTGTAGCCACTACAAAAGGGGTAGGGACATTGTAGCCACTACACAAGGGGTAGGGACATTGTAGCCACTACAAAAGGGGTAGGGACATTGTAGCCACTACAAAAGAGTAGGGACATTGTAGCCTCTACAGAAGGGGTAGGGACATTGTAGCCTCTACAAAAGGGGTAGGGACATTGTAGCCTCTACAAAAGAGTAGGGACATTGTAGCCACTACAAAAGAGTAGGGACATTGTAGCCTCTACAAAAGAGTAGGGACATTGTAGCCACTACACAAGGGGTAGGGACATTGTAGCCACTACAAAAGGGGTAGGGACATTGTAGCCACTACAAAAGAGTAGGGACATTGTAGCCTCTACAGAAGGGGTAGGGACATTGTAGCCTCTACAAAGGGGTAGGGACATTGTAGCCTCTACAAAAGAGTAGGGACATTGTAGCCACTACAAAAGAGTAGGGACATTGTAGGCTCTACAAAAGAATAAGGACATTGTAGCCACTACAAAAGAGTAGGGACATTGTAGCCTCTACAAAAGGGGTAGGGACATTGTAGCCACTACAAAAGGGGTAGGGACATTGTAGCCACTACAAAAGGGGTAGGGACATTGTAGCCACAACAAAAGAGTAGGGACATTGTAGCCTCTACAAAAGGGGTAGGGACATTGTAGCCACTACAAAAGAGTAGGGACATTGTAGCCTCTACAAAAGGGGTAGGGACATTGTAGCCACTACAAAAGGGGTAGGGATATTGTAGCCACTACAAAAGGGGTAGGGACATTGTAGCCACTACAAAAGGGGTAGGGACATTGTAGCTACTACAAAAGGGGTAGGGACATTGTAGCCACTACAAAAGGGGTAGGGACATTGTAGCCTCTACAAAAGAGTAAGGACATTGTAGCCTCTACAAAAGGGGTAGGGACATTGTAGGCACTACAAAAGAGTAGGGACAGTGTAGCCTCTACACAAGGGGTAGGGACATTGTAGCCTCTACAAAAGAGTAGGGACATTGTAGCCTCTACAAAAGGGGTAGGGACATTGTAGCCTCTACAAAAGAGTAGGGACATTGTAGCCTCTACAAAAGGGGTAGGGACATTGTAGCCACTACAAAAGAGTAGGGACATTGTAGCCTCTACACAAGGGGTAGGGACATTGTAGGCTCTACAAAAGAGTAGGGACATTGTAGCCTCTACAAAAGGGGTAGGGACATTGTAGCCACTACAAAAGAGTAGGGACATTGTAGCCATTACAAAAGAGTAGGGACATTGTAGCCTCTACAAAAGAGTAGGGACATTGTAGCCTCTACAAAAGAGAAGGGACATTGTAGCCTCTACACAAGGGGTAGGGACATTGTAGCCTCTACAAAAGAGTAGGGACATTGTAGCCTCTACAAAAGAGTAGGGACATTGTAGCCACTACAAAGAGTAGGGACATTGTAGCCTCTACAAAAGAGTAGGGACATTGTAGCCACTACAAAAGAGTAGGGACATTGTAGCCACTACAAAAGAGTAGGGACAGAGTAGCCTCTACAAAAGAGTAGGGACATTGTAGCCACTACAAAAGGGGTAGGGACATTGTAGCCACTACACAAGGGGTAGGGACATTGTAGCCACTACAAAAGGGGTAGGGACATTGTAGCCACTACAAAAGAGTAGGGACATTGTAGCCTCTACAGAAGGGGTAGGGACATTGTAGCCTCTACAAAAGGGGTAGGGACATTGTAGCCTCTACAAAAGAGTAGGGACATTGTAGCCACTACAAAAGAGTAGGGACATTGTAGCCTCTACAAAAGAGTAGGGACATTGTAGCCACTACACAAGGGGTAGGGACATTGTAGCCACTACAAAAGGGGTAGGGACATTGTAGCCACTACAAAAGAGTAGGGACATTGTAGCCTCTACAGAAGGGGTAGGGACATTGTAGCCTCTACAAAGGGGTAGGGACATTGTAGCCTCTACAAAAGAGTAGGGACATTGTAGCCACTACAAAAGAGTAGGGACATTGTAGCCTCTACAAAAGAATAAGGACATTGTAGCCACTACAAAAGAGTAGGGACATTGTAGCCTCTACAAAAGGGGTAGGGACATTGTAGCCACTACAAAAGGGGTAGGGACATTGTAGCCACTACAAAAGGGGTAGGGACATTGTAGCCACAACAAAAGAGTAGGGACATTGTAGCCTCTACAAAAGGGGTAGGGACATTGTAGCCACTACAAAAGAGTAGGGACATTGTAGCCTCTACAAAAGGAGTAGGGACATTGTAGCCACTACAAAAGGGGTAGGGATATTGTAGCCACTACAAAAGGGGTAGGGACATTGTAGCCACTACAAAAGGGGTAGGGACATTGTAGCTACTACAAAAGGGGTAGGGACATTGTAGCCACTACAAAAGGGGTAGGGACATTGTAGCCTCTACAAAAGAGTAAGGACATTGTAGCCTCTACAAAAGGGGTAGGGACATTGTAGGCACTACAAAAGAGTAGGGACAGTGTAGCCTCTACACAAGGGGTAGGGACATTGTAGCCTCTACAAAAGAGTAAGGACATTGTAGCCTCTACAAAAGGGGTAGGGACATTGTAGCCTCTACAAAAGAGTAGGGACATTGTAGCCTCTACAAAAGGGGTAGGGACATTGTAGCCACTACAAAAGAGTAGGGACATTGTAGCCTCTACACAAGGGGAAGGGACATTGTAGGCTCTACAAAAGAGTAGGGACATTGTAGCCTCTACAAAAGGGGTAGGGACATTGTAGCCACTACAAAAGAGTAGGGACATTGTAGCCATTACAAAAGAGTAGGGACATTGTAGCCTCTACAAAAGAGTAGGGACATTGTAGCCTCTACAAAAGAGAAGGGACATTGTAGCCTCTACACAAGGGGTAGGGACATTGTAGCCTCTACAAAAGAGTAGGGACATTGTAGCCTCTACAAAAGGGGTAGGGAGATTGTAGCCTCTACCAAAGAGTAGGGACATTGTAGCCTCTACAAAAGGGGTAAGGACATTGTAGCCTCTACAAAAGAGTAGGGACATTGTAGCCTCTACACAAGGGGTAGGGACATTATAGCCTCTACAAAAGGAGTAGGGACATTGTAGCCACTACAAAAGAGTGGGGACATTGTAGCCTCTACAATAGGGGTAGGGACCTTGTAGCCTCTACAAAAGAGTAGGGACATTGTAGCCTCTACAAAAGGGGTAGGGACATTGTAGCCTCTACAAAAGGAGTAGGAACATTGTAGCCACTACAAAGGAGTAGGGACATTGTAGCCTCTACAAAAGGGGTAGGGACATTGTATCCTCTACAAAAGGGGTAGGGACTTGTAGCCTCTACACAACGGGTAGGGACATTGTAGCCTCTACAAAAGGAGAAGGGACATTGTAGCCACTACAAAGGAGTAGGGACATTGTAGCCTCTACAAAAGGAGTAGGGACATTGTAACCACTACAAAAGAGTAGGGACATTGTAGCCTTACAAAAGGGGTAGGGACATTGTAGCCTCTACAAAAGGGATAGGGACATTGTAGCCTCTACCAAAGGGGTAAGGACATTGTAGCCATTACAAAAGGGGTAGGGACATTGTAGCCTCTACAAAAGGGGTAAAGACATTGTAGCCATTACAAAAGGGGTAGGGACATTGTATCCACTACAAAAGAGTAGGGACATTGTAGCCTCTACAAAAGGGGTAGGGACATTGTAGCCTCTACAAAAGGGGTAGGGACATTGTAGCCTGTACAAAAGAGTAGGGACATTGTAGCTTCTACAAAAGGGGTAGGGATATTGTAGCCACTACATAAGAGTAGGAACATTGTAGCCTCTTCACAAGGGGTAGGGACATTGTAGCCTCTACAAAAGAGTAGGGACATTGTAGCCTCTACAAAAGAGTAGAGACATTGTAGCCTCTATAAAAGGGGTAGGGACATTGTAGCCACTAAAAAAGAGTGGGGACATTGTAGCCTCTACAAAAGAGTAGGGACATTGTAGCCTCTACAAAAGGGGTAGGGACATTGTAGCCTCTACAAAAGGGGTAGGGACATTGTAGCCTCTACAAAAGGTGTAGGGACATTATAGCCTCTACAAAAGGGGTAGGGACATTGTAGCCATTACAAAAGGAGTACAGACATTGTAGCCATTACAAAAGGGGTAGGGACATTGTAGCCACTACAAAAGAGTAGGGACATTGTAGCCACTACAAAAGAGTAGGGACATTGTAGCCTCTACAAAAGAGTAGGGACATTGTAGCCACTACAAAAGGGGTAGGGACATTGTAGCCACTACACAAGGGGTAGGGACATTGTAGCCACTACAAAAGGGGTAGGGACATTGTAGAGACTACAAAAGGAGTAGGGACATTGTAGCCTCTACAAACGAGTAGGGACATTGTAGCCACTACAAAAGAGTAAGGACATTGTAGCCTCTACAAAAGAGTAGGGACATTGTAGCCACTACAAAAGAGTAGGGACATTGTAGCCACTACCAAAGAGTAGGGACATTGTGGCCTCTACAAAAGAGTAGGGACATTGTAGCCACTACAAAAGGGGTAGGGACATTGTAGCCACTACACAAGGGGTAGGGACATTGTAGCCACTACAAAAGGGGTAAGGACATTGTAGCCTCTACAAAAAAGTAGAGACATTGTAGCCTCTACAAAAGAGTAGGGACATTGTAGCTTCTACAAAAGGGGTAGGGACATTGTAGCCACTACAAAAGAGTAGGAACATTGTAGCCTCTACAAAAGGGGTAGGGACATTGTAGCCTCTACAAAAGAGTAGGGACATTGTAGCCTCTACAAAAGAGTAGAGTCATTGTAGCCTCTATAAAAGGAGTAGGAACATTGTAGCCACTACAAAGGAGTAGGGACATTGTAGCCTCTACAAAAGGGGTAGGGACATTGTAGCCTCTACAAAAGGGGTAGGGACTTGTAGCCTCTACACAAGGGGTAGGGACATTGTAGCCTCTACCAAAGGGTAGGGACATTGTAGCCACTACAAAGGAGTAGGGACATTGTAGCCTCTACAAAAGGAGTAGGGACATTGTAACCACTACAAAAGAGTAGGGACATTGTAGCCTTACAAAAGGGGTAGGGGCATTGTAGCCTCTACAAAAGGGGTAAGGACATTGTAGCCTCTACAAAAGGGGTAAGGACATTGTAGCCATTACAAAAGGGGTAGGGACATTGTAGCCTCTACAAAGGGGTAAAGACATTGTAGCCATTACAAAAGGGGTAGGGACATTGTATCCACTACAAAAGAGTAGGGACATTGTAGCCTCTACAAAAGGGGTAGGGACATTGTAGCCTCTACCAAAGGGGTAGGGACATTGTAGCCTCTACAAAAGAGTAGGGACATTTTAGCCTCTACAAAAGGGGTAGGGACATTGTAGCCTCTACAAAAAAGTAGAGACATTGTAGCCTCTACAAAAGAGTAGGGACATTGTAGCTTCTACAAAAGGGGTAGGGACATTGTAGCCACTACAAAAGAGTAGGAACATTGTAGCCTCTACTAAAGGGGTAGGGACTTTGTAGCCTCTACAAAAGAGTAGGGACATTGTAGCCTCTACAAAAGAGTAGAGACATTGTAGCCTCTATAAAAGGGGTAGGGACATTGTAGCCACTAAAAAAGAGTAGGGACATTGTAGCCTCTACAAAAGAGAAGGGACATTGTAGCCTCTACAAAAGGGGTAGGGACATTGTAGCCTCTACAAAAGGGGTAGGGACATTGTAGCCTCTACAAAAGGGGTAGGGACATCATAGCCTCTACAAAAGGGGTAGGGACATTGTAGCCATTACAAAAGGAGTACAGACATTGTAGACATTACAAAAGTAGTAGGGACATTGTATCCTCTACAAAAGGGGTAGGGACTTGTAGCCTCTACACAACGGGTAGGGACATTGTAGCCTCTACAAAAGGAGTAGGGACATTGTAGCCACTACAAAGGAGTAGGGACATTGTAGCCTCTACAAAAGGAGTAGGGACATTGTAACCACTACAAAAGAGTAGGGACATTGTAGCCTTACAAAAGGGGTAGGGACATTGTAGCCTCTACAAAAGGGATAGGGACATTGTAGCCTCTACCAAAGGGGTAAGGACATTGTAGCCATTACAAAAGGGGTAGGGACATTGTAGCCTCTACAAAAGGGGTAAAGACATTGTAGCCATTACAAAAGGGGTAGGGACATTGTATCCACTACAAAAGAGTAGGGACATTGTAGCCTCTACAAAAGGGGTAGGGACATTGTAGCCTCTACAAAAGGGGTAGGGACATTGTAGCCTCTACAAAAGAGTAGGGACATTGTAGCTTCTACAAAAGGGGTAGGGACATTGTAGCCACTACAAAAGAGTAGGAACATTGTAGCCTCTTCACAAGGGGTAGGGACATTGTAGCCTCTACAAAAGAGTAGGGACATTGCAGCCTCTACAAAAGAGTAGAGACATTGTAGCCTCTATAAAAGGGGTAGGGACATTGTAGCCACTAAAAAAGAGTAGGGACATTGTAGCCTCTACAAAAGAGTAGGGACATTGTAGCCTCTATAAAAGGGGTAGGGACATTGTAGCCTCTACAAAAGGGGTAGGGACATTGTAGCCTCTACGAAAGGTGTAGGGACATTATAGCCTCTACAAAAGGGGTAGGGACATTGTAGCCATTACAAAAGGAGTACAGACATTGTAGCCATTACAAAAGGGGTAGGGACATTGTAGCCACTACAAAAGAGTAGGGACATTGTAGCCACTACAAAAGAGTAGGGACATTGTAGCCTCTACAAAAGAGTAGGGACATTGTAGCCACTACAAAAGGGGTAGGGACATTGTAGCCACTACACAAGGGGTAGGGACATTGTAGCCACTACAAAACGGGTAGGGACATTGTAGAGACTACAAAACGAGTAGGGACATTGTAGCCTCTACAAACGAGTAGGGACATTGTAGCCACTACAAAAGAGTAGGGACATTGTAGCCTCTACAAAAGAGTAGGGACATTGTAGCCACTACAAAAGAGTAGGGACATTGTAGCCACTACCAAAGAGTAGGGACATTGTGGCCTCTACAAAAGAGTAGGGACATTGTAGCCACTACAAAAGGGGTAGGGACATTGTAGCCACTACACAAGGGGTAGGGACATTGTAGCCACTACAAAAGGGGTAAGGACATTGTAGCCTCTACAAAAAAGTAGAGACATTGTAGCCTCTACAAAAGAGTAGGGACATTGTAGCCTCTACAAAAGAGTAGGGACATTGTAGCTTCTACAAAAGGGGTAGGGACATTGTAGCCACTACAAAAGAGTAGGAACATTGTAGCCTCTACTAAAGGGGTAGGGACTTTGTAGCCTCTACAAAAGAGTAGGGACATTGTAGCCTCTACAAAAGAGTAGAGACATTGTAGCCTCTATAAAAGGGGTAGGGACATTGTAGCCACTAAAAAAGAGTAGGGACATTGTAGCCTCTACAAAAGAGAAGGGACATTGTAGCCTCTACAAAAGGGGTAGGGACATTGTAGCCTCTACAAAAGGGGTAGGGACATTGTAGCCTCTACAAAAGGGGTAGGGACATCATAGCCTCTACAAAAGGGGTAGGGACATTGTAGCCATTACAAAAGGAGTACAGACATTGTAGACATTACAAAAGTAGTAGGGACATTGTATCCTCTACAAAAGGGGTAGGGACTTGTAGCCTCTACACAACGGGTAGGGACATTGTAGCCTCTACAAAAGGAGTAGGGACATTGTAGCCACTACAAAGGAGTAGGGACATTGTAGCCTCTACAAAAGGAGTAGGGACATTGTAACCACTACAAAAGAGTAGGGACATTGTAGCCTTACAAAAGGGGTAGGGACATTGTAGCCTCTACAAAAGGGATAGGGACATTGTAGCCTCTACCAAAGGGGTAAGGACATTGTAGCCATTACAAAAGGGGTAGGGACATTGTAGCCTCTACAAAAGGGGTAAAGACATTGTAGCCATTACAAAAGGGGTAGGGACATTGTATCCACTACAAAAGAGTAGGGACATTGTAGCCTCTACAAAAGGGGTAGGGACATTGTAGCCTCTACAAAAGGGGTAGGGACATTGTAGCCTCTACAAAAGAGTAGGGACATTGTAGCTTCTACAAAAGGGGTAGGGACATTGTAGCCACTACAAAAGAGTAGGAACATTGTAGCCTCTTCACAAGGGGTAGGGACATTGTAGCCTCTACAAAAGAGTAGGGACATTGCAGCCTCTACAAAAGAGTAGAGACATTGTAGCCTCTATAAAAGGGGTAGGGACATTGTAGCCACTAAAAAAGAGTAGGGACATTGTAGCCTCTACAAAAGAGTAGGGACATTGTAGCCTCTATAAAAGGGGTAGGGACATTGTAGCCTCTACAAAAGGGGTAGGGACATTGTAGCCTCTACGAAAGGTGTAGGGACATTATAGCCTCTACAAAAGGGGTAGGGACATTGTAGCCATTACAAAAGGAGTACAGACATTGTAGCCATTACAAAAGGGGTAGGGACATTGTAGCCACTACAAAAGAGTAGGGACATTGTAGCCACTACAAAAGAGTAGGGACATTGTAGCCTCTACAAAAGAGTAGGGACATTGTAGCCACTACAAAAGGGGTAGGGACATTGTAGCCACTACACAAGGGGTAGGGACATTGTAGCCACTACAAAACGGGTAGGGACATTGTAGAGACTACAAAACGAGTAGGGACATTGTAGCCTCTACAAACGAGTAGGGACATTGTAGCCACTACAAAAGAGTAGGGACATTGTAGCCTCTACAAAAGAGTAGGGACATTGTAGCCACTACAAAAGAGTAGGGACATTGTAGCCACTACCAAAGAGTAGGGACATTGTGGCCTCTACAAAAGAGTAGGGACATTGTAGCCACTACAAAAGGGGTAGGGACATTGTAGCCACTACACAAGGGGTAGGGACATTGTAGCCACTACAAAAGGGGTAAGGACATTGTAGCCTCTACAAAAAAGTAGAGACATTGTAGCCTCTACAAAAGAGTAGGGACATTGCAGCTTCTACAAAAGGGGTAGGGACATTGTAGCCTCTACAAAAGAGTAGGGACATTGTAGCCTCTACAAAAGAGTAGAGTCATTGTAGCCTCTATAAAAGGAGTAGGAACATTGTAGCCACTACAAAGGAGTAGGGACATTGTAGCCTCTACAAAAGGGGTAGGGACATTGTAGCCTCTACAAAAGGGGTAGGGACTTGTAGCCTCTACACAAGGGGTAGGGACATTGTAGCCTCTACAAAAGGAGTAGGGACATTGTAGCCACTACAAAGGAGTAGGGACATTGTAGCCTCTACAAAAGGAGTAGGGACATTGTAACCACTACAAAAGAGTAGGGACATTGTAGCCTTACAAAAGGGGTAGGGACATTGTAGCCTCTACAAAAGGGGTAGGGACATTGTAGCCTCTACAAAAGGGGTAAGGACATTGTAGCCATTACAAAAGGGGTAGGGACATTGTAGCCTCTACAAAGGGGTAAAGACATTGTAGCCATTACAAAAGGGGTAGGGACATTGTATCCACTACAAAAGAGTAGGGACATTGTAGCCTCTACAAAAGGGGTAGGGACATTGTAGCCTCTACCAAAGGGGTAGGGACATTGTAGCCTCTACAAAAAAGTAGAGACATTGTAGCCTCTACAAAAGAGTAGGGACATTGTAGCTTCTACAAAAGGGGTAGGGACATTGTAGCCACTACAAAAGAGTAGGAACATTGTAGCCTCTACTAAAGGGGTAGGGACTTTGTAGCCTCTACAAAAGAGTAGGGACATTGTAGCCTCTACAAAAGAGTAGAAACATTGTAGCCTCTATAAAAGGGGTAGGGACATTGTAGCCACTAAAAAAGAGTAGGGACATTGTAGCCTCTACAAAAGAGAAGGGACATTGTAGCCTCTACAAAAGGGGTAGGGACATTGTAGCCTCTACAAAAGGGGTAGGGACATTGTAGCCTCTACAAAAGGGGTAGGGACATTATAGCCTCTACAAAAGGGGTAGGGACATTGTAGCCATTACAAAAGGAGTACAGACATTGTAGACATTACAAAAGGGGTAGGGACATTGTAGCCACTACAAAAGAGTAGGGACATTGTAGCCACTACAAAAGAGTAGGGACATTGTAGCCTCTACAAAAGAGTAGGGACATTGTAGCCACTACAAAAGGGTTAGGGACATTGTAGCCACTACACAAGGGGTAGGGACATTGTAGCCACTACAAAAGAGTAGGGACATTGTAGCCTCTACAAAAAAGTAGAGACATTGTAGCCTCTACAAAAGAGTAGGGACATTGTAGCTTCTACAAAAGGGGTAGGGACATTGTAGCCACTACAAAAGGGGTAGGGACATTGTAGCCTCTACAAAAGGGGTAGGGACATTGTAGCCTCTACAAAAGGGGTAGGGACATTGTAGCCTCCACAAAAGGGGTAGGGACATTGTAGCCTCTACAAAAGGAATAGGGACATTGTAGCCACTACAAAAGGGGTAGGAACATTGTAGCCTCTACAAAAGGGGTAGGGACATTGTAGCCACTACAAAAGAGTAGGGGCATTGTACCCACTACAAAAGGGTAGGGACATTGTAGCCTCTACAAAAGGGGTAGGGACATTGTAGCCCCTACAAAGGGGGTAGGGACATTGTAGCCACTACAAAAGGGGTAGGGACATTGTAGCCACAACAAAAGAGTAGGGACATTGTAGCCTCTACAAAAGGGGTAGGGACATTGTAGCCACTACAAAAGAGTAGGGACATTGTAGCCTCTACAAAAGGGGAAGGGACATTGTAGCCACTACAAAAGGGGTAGGGACATTGTAGCCACTACAAAAGGGGTAGGGACATTGTAGCCACTACAAAAGGGGTAGGGACATTGTAGCCACTACAAAAGGGGTAGGGACATTGTAGCCACTACAAAAGGGGTAGGGACATTGTAGCCTCTACAAAAGAGTAAGGACATTGTAGCCTCTACAAAAGGGGTAGGGACATTGTAGGCACTACAAAAGAGTAGGGACAGTGTAGCCTCTACACAAGGGGTAGGGACATTGTAGCCTCTACAAAAGAGTAGGGACATTGTAGCCTCTACAAAAGGGGAAGGGACATTGTAGCCTCTACAAAAGAGTAGGGACATTGTAGCCTCTACAAAAGGGGTAGGGACATTGTAGCCACTACAAAAGAGTAGGGACATTGTAGCCTCTACACAAGGGGTAGGGACATTGTAGGCTCTACAAAAGAGTAGGGACATTATAGCCTCTACAAAAGGGGTAGGGACATTGTAGCCACTACAAAAGAGTAGGGACATTGTAGCCATTACAAAAGAGTAGGGACATTGTAGCCTCTACAAAAGAGTAGGGACATTGTAGCCTCTACAAAAGAGAAGGGACATTGTAGCCTCTACACAAGGGGTAGGGACATTGTAGCCTCTACAAAAGAGTAGGGACATTGTAGCCTCTACAAAAGGGGTAGGGACATTGTAGCCTCTACAAAAGAGTAGGGACATTGTAGCCTCTACAAAAGGGGTAAGGACATTGTAGCCTCTACAAAAGAGTAGGGACATTGTAGCCTCTACACAAGGGGTAGGGACATTATAGCCTCTACAAAAGGAGTAGGGACATTGTAGCCACTACAAAAGAGTGGGGACATTGTAGCCTCTACAAAAGGGGTAGGGACCTTGTAGCCTCTACAAAAGAGTAGGGACATTGTAGCCTCTACAAAAGTGGTAGGGACATTGTAGCCTCTACAAAAGGAGTATGAACATTGTAGCCACTACAAAGGAGTAGGGACATTGTAGCCTCTACAAAAGGGGTAGGGACATTGTAGCCTCTACAAAAGGGGTAGGGACTTGTAGCCTCTACACAAGGGGTAGGGACATTGTAGCCTCTACAAAAGGAGTAGGGACATTGTAGCCACTACAAAGGAGTAGGGACATTGTAGCCTCTACAAAAGGAGTAGGGACATTGTAACCACTACAAAAGAGTAGGGACATTGTAGCCTTACAAAAGGGGTAGGGACATTGTAGCCTCTACAAAAGGGATAGGGACATTGTAGCCTCTACCAAAGGGGTAAGGACAGTGTAGCCATTACAAAAGGGGTAGGGACATTGTAGCCTCTACAAAAGGGGTAAAGACATTGTAGCCATTACAAAAGGGGTAGGGACATTGTATCCACTACAAAAGAGTAGGGACATTGTAGCCTCTACAAAAGGGGTAGGGACATTGTAGCCTCTACAAAAGGGGTAGGGACATTGTAGCCTCTACAAAAGAGTAGGGACATTTTAGCCTCTACAAAAGGGGTAGGGACATTGTAGCCTCTACAAAAAAGTAGAGACATTGTAGCCTCTACAAAAGAGTAGGGACATTGTAGCTTCTACAAAAGGGGTAGGGACATTGTAGCCACTACAAAAGAGTAGGAACATTGTAGCCTCTACACAAGGGGTAGGGACATTGTAGCCTCTACAAAAGAGTAGGCACATTGTAGCCTCTACAAAAGAGTAGAGACATTGTAGCCTCTATAAAAGGGGTAGGGACATTGTAGCCACTAAAAAAGAGTAGGGACATTGTAGCCTCTACAAAAGAGTAGGGACATTGTAGCCTCTACAAAAGGGGTAGGGACATTGTAGCCTCTACAAAAGGGGTAGGGACATTGTAGCCTCTACAAAAGGGGTAGGGACATTATAGCCTCTACAAAAGGGGTAGGGACATTGTAGCCATTACAAAAGGAGTACAGACATTGTAGCCATTACAAAAGGGGTAGGGACATTGTAGCCACTACAAAAGGTATGGACATTGTAGCCTCTACAAAGAGTAGGGACATTGTAGCCTCTACAAAAGAGTAGGGACATTGTAGCCACTACAAAAGGGGTAGGGACATTGTAGCCACTACACAAGGGGTAGGGACATTGTAGCCACTACAAAAGGGTAGGGACATTGTAGAGACTACGAAAGGAGTAGGGACATTGTAGCCTCTACAAACGAGTAGGGACAATGTAGCCACTACAAAAGAGTAGGGACATTGTAGCCTCTACCAAAGAGTAGGGACATTGTAGCCACTACAAAAGAGTAGGGACATTGTAGCCACTACAAAAGATTAGGGACATTGTGGCCTCTACAAAAGAGTAGGGACATTGTAGCCACTACAAAGGGGTAGGGACATTGTAGCCACTACACAAGTGGTAGGGACATTGTAGCCACTACAAAAGGGGTAGGGACATTGTAGCCTTTACAAAAAAGTAGAGACATTGTAGTCTCTACAAAAGAGTAGGGACATTGTAGCTTCTACAAAAGGGGTAGGGACATTGTAGCCACTACAAAAGAGTAGGAACATTATAGCCTCTACAAAAGGGGTAGGGACATTGTAGCCTCTACAAAAGAGTAGGGACATTGTAGCCTCTACAAAAGAGTAGAGTCATTGTAGCCTCTATAAAAGGGGTAGGGACATTGTAGCCTCTACAAAAGGGGTAGGGACTTGTAGCCTCTACACAAGGGGTAGGGACATTGTAGCCTCTACAAAAGGAGTAGGGACATTGTAGCCACTACAAAGGAGTAGGGACATTGTAGCCTCTACAAAAGGAGTAGGGACATTGTAACCACTACAAAAGAGTAGGGACATTGTAGCCTTACACAAGGGGTAGGGACATTGTAGCCTCTACAAAAGGGGTAGGGACATTGTAGCCTCTACAAAAGGGGTAAGGACATTGTAGCCATTACAAAAGGGGTAGGGACATTGTAGCCTCTACAAAGGGGTAAAGACATTGTAGCCATTACAAAAGGGGTAGGGACATTGTATCCACTACAAAAGGGGTAGGGACATTGTAGCCTCTACAAAAGGGGTAGGGACATTGTAGCCTCTACAAAAGGGGTAGGGACATTGTAGCCTCTACAAAAGAGTAGGGACATTTTAGCCTCTACAAAAGGGGTAGGGACATTGTAGCCTCTACAAAAAAGTAGAGACATTGTAGCCTCTACAAAAGAGTAGGGACATTGTAGCTTCTACAAAAGGGGTAGGGACATTGTAGCCACTACAAAAGGGGTAGGGACATTGTAGCCTCTACAAAAGAGTAGGGACATTGTAGCCTCTACAAAAGGGGTAGGGACATTGTAGCCTCTACAAAAGAGTAGGGACATTGTAGCCTCTACAAAAGAGTAGAGACATTGTAGCCTCTATAAAAGGGGTAGGGACATTGTAGCCACTAAAAAAGAGTAGGGACATTGTAGCCTCTACAAAAGAGTAGGGACATTGTAGCCTCTACAAAAGGGGTAGGGACATTGTAGCCTCTACAAAAGGGGTAGGGACATTGTAGCCACTAAAAAAGAGTAGGGACATTGTAGCCTCTACAAAAGAGTAGGGACATTGTAGCCTCTGCAAAAGGGGTAGGGACATTGTAGCCCCTACAAAAGGGGTAGGGACATTGTAGCCTCTACAAAAGGGGTAGGGACATTATAGCCTCTACAAAAGGGGTACAGACATTGTAGCCATTACAAAAGGAGTACAGACATTGTAGCCATTACAAAAGGGGTAGGGACATTGTAGCCACTACAAAAGAGTAGGGACATTGTAGCCTCTACAAACGAGTAGGGACATTGTAGCCACTACAAAAGAGTAGGGACATTGTAGCCTCTACAAAAGAGTAGGGACATTGTAGCCACTACAAAAGAGTAGGGACATTGTTGCCACTACAAAAGAGTAGGGACATTGTAGCCTCTACAAAAGAGTAGGGACATTGTAGCCACTACAAAAGGGGAAGGGACATTGTAGCCACTACACAAGAGGTAGGGACATTGTAGCCACTACAAAAGGGGTAGGGACATTGTAGCCTCTACAAAAATGTAGAGACATTGTAGCCTCTACAAAGAGTAGGGACATTGTAGCTTCTACAAAAGGGGTAGGGACATTGTAGCCACTACAAAAGAGTAGGAACATTGTAGCCTCTACAAAAGGGGTAGGGACATTGTAGCCTCTACAAAAGAGTAGGGACATTGTAGCCTCAACAAAAGAGTAGAGTCATTGTAGCCTCTATAAAAGGGGTAGGGACATTGTAGCCACTAAAAAAGAGTAGGGACATTGTAGCCACTACAAAAGGGGTAGGGACATTGTAGGCTCTACAAATGAGTAGGGACATTGTAGCCTCTACAAAAGAGTAGGGACATTGTAGCCTCTACAAAGGGGTGGGGACATTGTAGCCTCTACAAAAGGGGTAGGGACATGGTAGCCTCTACAAAAGGGGTAGGGACATTGTAGCCTCTACAAAAGGGGTAGGGACATTGTAGCCATTACAAAAGGAGTACAGACATTGTAGCCATTACAAAAGGGGTAGGGACATTGTAGCCACTACAAAAGAGTAGGGACATTGTAGCCACTACAAAAGAATAGGGACATTGTAGGCTCTACAAAAGGGATAGGAATATTGTAGCCTCTACAAAAGGGGTAGGGACATTGTAGCCTCTACAAAAGGAGTAGGGACATTGTAGCCACTACAAAAGGGGTAGGAACATTGTAGCCTCTACAAAAGGGGTAGGGACATTGTAGCCACTACAAAAGAGTTGGGGCATTGTAGCCACTACAAAAGGGTAGGGACATTGTAGCCTCTACAAAAGGGGTAGGGACATTGTAGCCTCTACAAAAGAGTAGGGACATTGTAGCCTCTACAAAAGGGGTAGGGACATTGTAGCCACTACAAAAGAGTAGGGACATTGTAGCCTCTACACAAGGGGTAGGGACATTGTAGGCTCTACAAAAGAGTAGGGACATTGTAGCCTCTACAAAAGGGGTAGGGACATTGTAGCCACTACAAAAGAGTAGGGACATTGTAGCCATTACAAAAGAGTAGGGACATTGTAGCCTCTACCAAAGAGTAGGGACATTGTAGCCTCTACAAAAGAGAAGGGACATTGTAGCCTCTACACAAGGGGTAGGGACATTGTAGCCTCTACAAAGAGTAGGGACATTGTAGCCTCTACAAAAGGGGTAGGGACATTGTAGCCTCTACAAAAGAGTAGGGACATTGTAGCCTCTACAAAAGGGGTAAGGACATTGTAGCCTCTACAAATGAGAAGGGACATTGTAGCCTCTACACAAGGGGTAGGGACATTATAGCCTCTACAAAAGGAGTAGGGACATTGTAGCCACTACAAAAGAGTGGGGACATTGTAGCCTCTACAAAAGGGGTAGGGACCTTGTAGCCTTTACAAAAGAGTAGGGACATTGTAGCCTCTACAAAAGGGGTAGGGACATTGTAGCCTCTACAAAAGGAGTAGGAACATTGTAGCCACTACAAAGGAGTAGGGACATTGTAGCCTCTACAAAAGGGGTAGGGACATTGTAGCCACTACAAAAGGGGTAGGGACTTGTAGCCTCTACACAAGGGGTAGGGACATTGTAGCCTCTACAAAAGGAGTAGGGACATTGTAGCCACTACAAAGGAGTAGGGACATTGTAGCCTCTACCAAAGGGGTAGGGACATTGTAACCACTACAAAAGAGTAGGGACATTGTAGCCTTACAAAAGGGGTAGGGACATTGTAGCCTCTACAAAAGGGATAGGGACATTGTAGCCTCTACTAAAGGGGTAAGGACATTGTAGCCATTACAAAAGGGGTAGGGACATTGTAGCCTCTACAAAAGGGGTAAAGACATTGTAGCCATTACAAAAGGGGTAGGGACATTGTATCCACTACAAAAGAGTAGGGACATTGTAGCCTCTACAAAAGGGGTAGGGACATTGTAGCCTCTACAAAAGGGGTAGGGACATTGTAGCCTCTACAAAAGAGTAGGGACATTTTAGCCTCTACAAAAGGGGTAGGGACATTGTAGCCTCTACAAAAAAGTAGAGACATTGTAGCCTCTACAAAAGAGTAGGGACATTTTAGCTTCTACAAAAGGGGTAGGGACATTGTAGCCACTACAAAAGAGTAGGAACATTGTAGCCTCTACACAAGGGGTAGGGACATTGTAGCCTCTACAAAAGAGTAGGGACATTGTAGCCTCTACAAAAGAGTAGAGACATTGTAGCCTCTATAAAAGGGGTAGGGACATTGTAGCCACTAAAAAAGAGTAGGGACATTGTAGCCTCTACAAAAGAGTAGGGACATTGTAGCCTCTACAAAAGGGGTAGGGGCATTGTAGCCTCTACAAAAGGGGTAGGGAAATTGTAGCCTCTACAAAATGGGTAGGGACATTATAGCCTCTACAAAAGGGGTAGGGACATTGTAGCCATTACAAAAGGGGTAGGGACATTGTAGCCACTACAAAAGGTAGGGACATTGTAGCCTCTACAAAAGAGTAAGGACATTGTAGCCTCTACAAAAGAGTAGAGACATTGTAGCCACTACAAAAGGGGTAGGGACATTGTAGCCACTACACAAGGGGTAGGGACATTGTAGCCACTACAAAAGGGGTAGGGACATTGTAGAGACTACAAAAGGAGTAGGGACATTGTAGCCTCTACAAACGAGTAGGGACATTGTAGCCACTACAAAAGAGTAGGGACATTGAAGCCTCTACAAAAGAGTAGGGACATTGTAGCCACTACAAAAGAGTAGGGACATTGTAGCCACTACAAAAGAGTAGGGACATTGTGGCCTCTACAAAAGAGTAGGGACATTGTAGCCACTACAAAAGTGGTAGGGACATTGTAGCCACTACACAAGGGGTAGGGACATTGTAGCCACTACAAAAGGGGTAGGGACATTGTAGCCTCTACAAAAAAGTAGAGACATTGTAGTCTCTACAAAAGAGTAGGGACATTGTAGCTTCTACAAAAGGGGTAGGGATATTGTAGCCACTACAAAAGAGTAGGAACATTGTAGCCTCTACAAAAGGGGTAGGGACATTGTAGCCTCTACAAAAGAGTAGGGACATTGTAGCCTCTACAAAAGAGTAGAGTCATTGTAGCCTCTATAAAAGGAGTAGGAACATTGTAGCCACTACAAAGGAGTAGGGACATTGTAGCCTCTACAAAAGGGGTAGGGACATTGTAGCCTCTACAAAAGGGGTAGGGACTTGTAGCCTCTACACAAGGAGTAGGGACATTGTAGCCTCTACAAAAGGAGTAGTGACATTGTAGCCACTACAAAGGAGTAGGGACATTGTAGCCTCTACAAAAGGAGTAGGGACATTGTAACCACTACAAAAGAGTAGGGACATTGTAGCCTTACACAAGGGGTAGGGACATTGTAGCCTCTACAAAAGGGGTAGGGACATTGTAGCCTCTACAAAAGGGGTAAGGACATTGTAGCCATTACAAAAGGGGTAGGGACATTGTAGCCTCTACAAAGGGGTAAAGACATTGTAGCCATTACAAAAGGGGTAGGGACATTGTAGCCACTACAAAAGGGGTAGGGACATTGTAGCCTCTACAAAAGAGTAGGGACATTGTAGCCTCTACAAAAGGGGTAGGGACATTGTAGCCTCTACAAAAGAGTAGGGACATTGTAGCCTCTACAAAAGAGTAGAGACATTGTAGCCTCTATAAAAGGGGTAGGGACATTGTAGCCACTAAAAAAGAGTAGGGACATTGTAGCCTCTACAAAAGAGTAGGGACATTGTAGCCTCTACAAAAGAGTAGGGACATTGTAGCCTCTACAAAAGGGGTAGGGACATTGTAGCCTCTACAAAAGGGGTAGGGACATTGTAGCCTCTACAAAAGGGGTAGGGACATTATAGCCTCTACAAAAGGGGTAGGGACATTGTAGCCATTACAAAAGGAGTACAGACATTGTAGCCATTACAAAAGGGGTAGGGACATTGTAGCCACTACAAAAGAGTAGGGACATTGTAGCCACTACAAAAGAGTAGGGACATTGTAGCCTCTACAAAAGAGTAGGGACATTGTAGCCACTACAAAAGGGGTAGGGACATTGTAGCCACTACACAAGGGGTAGGGACATTGTAGCCACTACCAAAGGGGTAGGGACATTGTAGAGACTACAAAAGGAGTAGGGACATTGTAGCCTCTACAAACGAGTAGGGACATTGTAGCCACTACAAAAGAGTAGGGACATTGTAGCCTCTACAAAAGAGTAGGGACATTGTAGCCACTACAAAAGAGAAGGGACATTGTAGCCACTACAAAAGAGTAGGGACATTATAGCCACTACAAAAGGGGAAGGGACATTGTAGCCACTACACAAGAGGTAGGGACATTGTAGCCACTACAAAAGGAGTAGGGACATTGTAGCCTCTACAAAAAAGTAGAGACATTGTAGCCTCTACAAAAGAGTAGGGACATTGTAGCTTCTACAAAAGGGGTAGGGACATTGTAGCCACTACAAAAGAGTAGAAACATTGTAACCTCTACAAAAGGGGTAGGGACATTGTAGCCTCTACAAAAGAGTAGGGACATTGTAGCCTCAACAAAAGAGTAGAGTCATTGTAGCCTCTATAAAAGGGGTAGGGACATTGTAGCCACTAAAAAAGAGTAGGGACATTGTAGCCACTACAAAAGGGGTAGGGACATTGTAGGCTCTACAAAAGAGTAGGGACATTGTAGCCTCTACAAAAGAGTAGGGACATTGTAGCCTCTACAAAGGGGTGGGGACACTGTAGCCTCTACAAAAGGGGTAGGGACATTGTAGCCTCTACAAAAGGGGTAGGGACATTGTAGCCTCTACAAAAGGGGTAGGGACATTGTAGCCATTACAAAAGGAGTACAGACATTGTAGCCATTACAAAAGGGGTAGGGACATTGTAGCCACTACAAAAGAGTAGGGACATTGTAGCCACTACAAAAGAGTAGGGACATTGTAGGCTCTACAAAAGGGGTAGGAACATTGTAGCCTCTACAAAAAGGGTAGGGACATTGTAGCCTCTACAAAAGGAGTAGGGACATTGTAGCCACTACAAAAGGGGTAGGAACATTGTAGCCTCTACAAAAGGGGTAGGGACATTGTAGCCACTACAAAAGAGTGGGGGCATTGTAGCCACTACAAAAGGGTAGGGACATTGTAGCCTCTACAAAAGGGGTAGAGACATTGTAGCCACTACAAAAGAGTAGGGACATTGTAGCCTCTACAAAAGGGGTAGGGACATTGTAGCCACTACAAAAGAGTAGGGACATTGTAGCCTCTACAAAAGGGGTAGGGGCATTGTAGCCACTACAAAAGGGGTAGGGACATTGTAGCCACTACAAAAGGGGTAGGGACATTGTAGCCACTACAAAAGGGGTAGGGACATTGTAGCCACTACAAAAGGGGTAGGGACATTGTAGCCTCTACAAAAGAGTAGGGACATTGTAGCCTCTACAAAAGGGGTAGGGACATTGTAGCCACTACAAAAGAGTAGGGACATTGTAGCCTCTACAAAGGGGTAGGGACATTGTAGCCACTACAAAAGGGGTAGGGACATTGTAGCCACTACAAAAGGGGTAGGGACATTGTAGCCTCTACAAAAGAGTAAGGACATTGTAGCCTCTACAAAAGGGGTATGGACATTGTAGGCACTACAAAAGAGTAGGGACATTGTAGCCTCTACACAAGGGGTAGGGACATTGTAGCCTCTACAAAAGAGTAGGGACATTGTAGCCTCTACAAAAGGGGTAGGGACATTGTAGCCTCTACAAAAGTGTAGGGACATTGTAGCCTCTACAAAAGGGGTAGGGACATTGTAGCCACTACAAAAGAGTAGGGACATTGTAGCCTCTACACAAGGGGTAGGGACATTGTAGGCTCTACAAAAGAGTAGGGACATTGTAGCCATTACAAAAGAGTAGGGACATTGTAGCCTCTACAAAAGAGTAGGGACATTGTAGCCTCCACAAAAGAGTAGGGACATTGTAGCCTCTACACAAGGGGTAGGGACATTGTAGCCTCTACAAAAGAGTAGGGACATTGTAGCCTCTACAAAAGGGGTAGGGACATTGTAGCCTCTACAAAAGAGTAGGGACATTGTAGCCTCTACAAAAGGGGTAAGGACATTGTAGCCTCTACAAAAGAGTAGGGACATTGTAGCCTCTACACAAGGGGTAGGGACATTATAGCCTCTACAAAAGGAGTAGGGACATTGCAGCCACTACAAAAGAGTGGGGACATTGTAGCCTCTACAAAAGGGGTAGGGACATTGTAACCTCTACAAAAGAGTAGGGACATTGTAGCCTCTACAAAAGGGGTAGGGACATTGTAGCCTCTACAACAGGAGTAGGAACATTGTAGCCACTACAAAGGAGTAGGGACATTGTAGCCTCTACAAAAGGGGTAGGGACATTGTAGCCTCTACAAAAGGGGTAGGGACTTTTAGCCTCTACACAAGGGGTAGGGACATTGTAGCCTCTACAAAAGGAGTAGGGACATTGTAGCCACTACAAAGGAGTAGGGACCTTGTAGCCTCTACAAAAGGAGTAGGGACATTGTAACCACTACAAAAGAGTAGGGACATTGTAGCCTTACAAAAGGGGTAGGGACATTGTAGCCTCTACAAAAGGGGTAGGGACATTGTAGCCTCTACAAAAGGGGTAAGGACATTGTAGCCATTACAAAAGGGGTAGGGACATTGTAGCCTCTACAAAAGAGGTAAAGACATTATAGCCATTACAAAAGGGGTAGGGACATTGTATCCACTACAAAAGAGTAGGGACATTGTAGCCTCTACAAAAGGGGTAGGGACATTGTAGCCTCTACAAAAGGGGTAGGGACATTGTAGCCTCTACAAAAAAGTAGAGACATTGTAGCCTCTACAAAAGAGTAGGGACATTGTAGCTTCTACAAAAGGGGTAGGGACATTGTAGCCACTACAAAAGAGTAGGAACATTGTAGCCTCTACAAAAGGGGTAGGGACATTGTAGCCTCTACCAAAGAGTAGGGACATTGTAGCCTCTATTAAAGGGGTAGGGACATTGTAGCCACTAAAAAGAGTAGGGACATTGTAGCCTCTACAAAAGAGTAGGGACATTGTAGCCTCTACAAAAGGGGTAGGGACATTGTAGCCTCTACAAAAGGGGTAGGGACATTGTAGCCTCTACAAAAGGGGTAGGGACATTGTAGCCTCTACAAAAGGGGTAGGGACATTGTTGCCATTACAAAAGGAGTACAGACATTGTAGCCATTACAAAAAGGGTAGGGACATTGTAGCCACTACAAAAGAGTAGGGACATTGTAGCCACTACAAAAGAGTAGGGACATTGTAGCCTCTACAAAAGAGTAGGGACATTGTAGCCACTACAAAAGGGGTAGGGACATTGTAGCCACTACACAAGGGGTAGGGACATTGTAGCCACTACAAAAGGGGTAGGGACATTGTAGAGACTACTAAAGGAGTAGGGACATTGTAGCCTCTACAAACGAGTAGGGACATTGTAGCCACTACAAAAGAGTAGGGACATTGTAGCCTCTACAAAAGAGTAGGGACATTGTAGCCACTACAAAGAGTAGGGACATTGTAGCCACTACAAAGAGTAGGGACATTGTAGCCTCTACAAAAGAGTAGGGACATTGTAGCCACTACAAAAGGGGTAGGGACATTGTAGCCACTACACAAGGGGTAGGGACATTGTAGCCACTACAAAAGCGGTAGGGACATTGTAGCCTCTACAAAAAAGTAGAGACATTGTAGCCTCTACAAAAGAGTAGGGACATTGTAGCTTCTACAAAAGGGGTAGGGACATTGTAGCCACTACAAAAGAGTAGGAACATTGTAGCCTCTACAAAAGGGGTAGGGACATTGTAGCCTCTACAAAAGAGTAGGGACATTGTAGCCTCTACAAAAGAGTAGAGTCATTGTAGCCTCTATAAAAGGGGTAGGGACATTGTAGCCACTAAAAAAGAGTAGGGACATTGTAGCCACTACAAAAAGGGTAGGGACATTGTAGGCTCTACAAAAGAGTAGGGACATTGTAGCCTCTACAAAAGAGTAGGGACATTGTAGCCTCTACAAAGGGGTAGGGACATTGTAGCCTCTAAAAAAGGGGTAGGGACATTGTAGCCTCTACAAAAGAGTAGGGACATTGTAGCCACTACAAAAGAGTAGGGACATTGTAGCCTCTACAAAAGAGCAGGGACATTGTAGCCTCTACAAAAGAGTAGGGACATTATAGCCTCTACAAAAGAGTAGGGACATTGTAGCCATTACAAAAGAGTAGGGACATTGTAGCCACTACAAAAGGGGTAGGGACATTTTAGCCACTACAAAAGGGGTAGGGACATTGTAGCCTCTACAAAAGGGGTATGGACATTGTAGCCTCTGCAAAAGGAGTAGGGACATTGTAGCCTCTACAAAAGTGGTAGGGACATTGTAGCCACTACAAAAGAGTAGGAACATTGTATCCTCTACAAAAGGGGTAGGGACATTGTAGCATCTACACAAGAGTAGGGACATTGTAGCCTCTACAAAAGAGTAGAGTCATTGTAGCCTCTATAAAAGGGGTAGGGACATTGTAGCCACTACAAAAGGGGTAAGGACATTGTAGGCTCTACAAAAGAGTAGGGACATTGTAGCCTCTACAAAAGAGTGGGGACATTGTAGCCTCTACAAAGGGGTAGGGACATTGTAGCCTCTACAAAAGGGGTAGGGACATTGTAGCCACTACAAAAGAGTAGGGACATTGTAGCCTCTACAAAAGGGGTAGGGACATTGTAGCCACTACAAAAGGGGTAGGAACATTGTAGCCACTACAAAAGGGGTAGGGACATTGCAGCCACTACAAATGGGGTAGGGACATTTTAGCCTCTACAAAAGGGGTAGGGACATTGTAACCTCTACAAAAGGAGTAGGGACATTGTAGCCACTACAAAGGAGTAGGGACATTGTAGCCTCTACAAAAGGGGTAGGGACATTGTAGCCTCTACAAAAGGGGTAGGGACATTGTAGCCTCTACACAAGGGGTAGGGACATTGTAGCCTCTACAAAAGGAGTAGGGACATTGTAGCCACTAGAAAGGGGTAGGGACATTGTAGCCACTACACAAGGGGTAGGGACATTGTAGCCACTACAAAAGGGGTAGGGACAATGTAGCCACTACAAAAGAGTAGGGACATTGTAGCCTCTACAAAAGGGGTAGGGACATTGTAGCCTCTTCAAAAGGGGTAGGGACATTGTAGCCTCTACAAAAGAGTAGGGACATTGTAGCCACTACAAAAGAGTAGGGACATTGTAGCCTCTACAAAAGAGCAGGGACATTGTAGCCTCTTCAAAAGAGTAGGGACATTATAGCCTCTACAAAAGAGTAGGGACATTGTAGCCATTACAAAAGAGTAGGGACCTGGTAGCCACTACAAAAGGGGTAGGGACATTTTAGCCACTACAAAAGGGGTAGGGACATTGTAGCCTCTACAAAAGGGGTATGGACATTGTAGCCTCTACAAAAGGGGTAGGGACATTGTAGCCTCTACAAAAGGGGTAGGGACATTGTAGCCACTACAAAAGAGTAGGAACATTGTATCCTCTACAAAAGGGGTAGGGACATTGTAGCCTCTACACAAGAGTAGGGACATTGTAGCCTCTACAAAAGAGTAGAGTCATTGTAGCCTCTATAAAAGGGGTAGGGACATTGTAGCCACTACAAAAGGGGTAAGGACATTGTAGGCTCTACAAAAGAGTAGGGAAATTGTAGCCTCTACAAAAGAGTAGGGACATTGTAGCCTCTACAAAAGGGGTAAGGACATTGTAGCCTCTACAAAAGAGTAGGGACATTGTAGCCTCTACACAAGGGGTAGGGACATTATAGCCTCTACAAAAGGAGTAGGGACATTGTAGCCACTACAAAAGAGTGGGGACATTGTAGCCTCTACAAAAGGGGTAGGGACATTGTAGCCTCTACAAAGGAGTAGGGACATTGTAGCCTCTACAAAATGGGTAGGGACATTGTAGCCTCTACAACAGGAGTAGGAACATTGTAGCCACTACAAAGGAGTAGGGACATTGTAGCCTCTACAAAAGGGGTAGGGACATTGTAGCCTCTACAAAAGGGGTAGGGACTTTTAGCCTCTACACAAGGGGTAGGGACATTGTAGCCTCTACAAAAGGAGTAGGGACATTGTAGCCACTACAAAGGAGTAGAGACCTTGTAGCCTCTACAAAAGGAGTAGGGACATTGTAACCACTACAAAAGAGTAGGGACATTGTAGCCTTACAAAAGGGGTAGGGACATTGTAGCCTCTACAAAAGGGGTAGGGACATTGTAGCCTCTGCAAAAGGGGTAAGGACATTGTAGCCATTACAAAAGGGGTAGGGACATTGTAGCCTCTACAAAAGGGGTAAAGACATTGTAGCCATTACAAAAGGGGTAGGGACATTGTATCCACTACAAAAGAGTAGGGACATTGTAGCCTCTACAAAAGGGGTAGGGATATTGTAGCCTCTACAAAAGGGGTAGGGACATTGTAGCCTCTACAAAAGAGTAGGGACATTGTAGCCTCTACAAAAGGGGTAGGGACATTGTAGCCTCTACAAAAAAGTAGAGACATTGTAGCCTCTACAAAAGAGTAGGGACATTGTAGCTTCTACAAAAGGGGTTGGGACATTGTAGCCACTACAAAAGAGTAGGAACATTGTAGCCTCTACAAAAGGGGTGGGGACATTGTAGCCTCTACAAAAGAGTAGGGACATTGTAGCCTCTATAAAAGGGGTAGGGACATTGTAGCCACTAAAAAGAGTAGGGACATTGTAGCCTCTACAAAAGAGTAGGGACATTGTAGCCTCTACAAAAGGGGTAGGGAGATTGTAGCCTCTACAAAAGGGGTAGGGACATTGTAGCCTCTACAAAAGGGGTAGGGACATTGTAGCCTCTACAAAAGGGGTAGGGACATTGTTGCCATTACAAAAGGAGTACAGACATTGTAGCCATTACAAAAAGGGTAGGGACATTGTAGCCACTACAAAAGAGTAGGGACATTGTAGCCACTACAAAAGAGTAGGGACATTGTAGCCTCTACAAAAGAGTAGGGACATTGTAGCCACTACAAAAGGGGTAGGGACATTGTAGCCACTACACAAGGGTTAGGGACATTGTAGCCACTACAAAAGGGGTAGGGACATTGTAGAGACTACAAAAGGAGTAGGGACAATGTAGCCTCTACAAACGAGTAGGGACATTGTAGCCACTACAAAAGAGTAGGGACATTGTAGCCTCTACAAAAGAGTAGGGACATTGTAGCCACTACAAAGAGTAGGGACATTGTAGCCACTACAAAGAGTAGGGACATTGTAGCCTCTACAAAAGAGTAGGGACATTGTAGCCACTACCCAAGGGGTAGGGACATTGTAGCTACTATAAAAGCGGTAGGGACATTGTAGCCTCTACAAAAAAGTAGAGACATTGTAGCCTCTACAAAAGAGTAGGGACATTGTAGCTTCTACAAAAGGGGTAGGGACATTGTAGCCACTACAAAAGAGTAGGAACATTGTAGCCTCTACAAAAGGGGTAGGGACATTGTAGCCTCTACAAAAGAGTAGGGACATTGTAGCCTCTACAAAAGAGTAGAGTCATTGTAGCCTCTATAAAAGGGGTAGGGACATTGTAGCCACTAAAAAAGAGTAGGGACATTGTAGCCACTACAAAAGGGGTAGGGACATTGTAGGCTCTACAAAAGAGTAGGGACATTGTAGCCTCTACAAAAGAGTAGGGACATTGTAGCCTCTACAAAGGGGTAGGGACATTGTAGCCTCTATAAAAGGGGTAGGGACATTGTAGCCTCTACAAAAGGGGTAGGGACATTGTAGCCTCTACAAAAGGGGTAGGGACATTGTAGCCATTACAAAAGGAGTACAGACATTGTAGCCATTACTAAAGGGGTAGGGACATTGTAGCCACTACAAAAGAGTAGGGACATTGTAGCCACTACAAAAGAGTAGGGACATTGTAGCCACTACAAAAGGGGTAGGGACATTGTAGCCACTACACAAGGGGTAGGGACATTGTAGCCACTACAAAAGGGGTAGGGACATTGTAGAAACTACAAAAGGAGTAGGGACATTGTAGCCTCTACAAACGAGTAGGGACATTGTAGCCACTACAAAAGAGTAGGGACATTGTAGCCTCTACAAAAGAGTAGGGACATTGTAGCCACTACAAAAGAGTAGGGACATTGTAGCCACTACAAAAGAGTAGGGACATTGTAGCCTCTACAAAAGAGTAGGGACATTGTAGCCACTACAAAAGGGGTAGGGACATTGTAGCCACTACACAAGGGGTAGGGACATTGTAGCCACTACAAAAGGGGTAGGGACAATGTAGCCACTACAAAAGAGTAGGGACATTGTAGCCTCTACAAAAGGGGTAGGGGCATTGTAGCCTCTTCAAAAGGGGTAGGGACATTGTAGCCTCTACAAAAGAGTAGGGACATTGTAGCCACTACAAAAGAGTAGGGACATTGTAGCCTCTACAAAAGAGCAGGGACATTGTAGCCTCTACAAAAGAGTAGGGACATTATAGCCTCTACAAAAGAGTAGGGACATTGTAGCCATTACAAAAGAGTAGGGACATTGTAGCCACTACAAAAGGGGTAGGGACATTTTAGCCACTACAAAAGGGGTAGGGACATTGTAGCCTCTACAAAAGGGGTATGGACATTGTAGCCTCTACAAAAGGGGTAGGGACATTGTAGCCTCTATAAAAGGGGAAGGGACATTGTAGCCACTACAAAAGAGTAGGAACATTGTATCCTCTACAAAAGGGGTAGGGACATTGTAGCCTCTACACAAGAGTAGGGACATTGTAGCCTCTACAAAAGAGTAGAGTCATTGTAGCCTCTATAAAAGGGGTAGGGACATTGTAGCCACTACAAAAGGGGTAAGGACATTGTAGGCTCTACAAAAGAGTAGGGACATTGTAGCCTCTACAAAAGAGTAGGGACATTGTAGCCTCTACAAAGGGGTAGGGACATTGTAGCCTCTACAAAAGGGGTAGGGACATTGTAGCCACTACAAAAGAGTAGGGACATTGTAGCCTCTACAAAATGGGTAGGGACATTGTAGCCACTACAAAAGGGGTAGGAACATTGTAGCCACTACAAAAGGGGTAGGGACATTGTAGCCACTACAAATGGGGTAGGGACATTTTAGCCTCTACAAAAGGGGTAGGGACATTGTAACCTCTACAAAAGGAGTAGGGACATTGTAGCCACTACAAAGGAGTAGGGACATTGTAGCCTCTACAAAAGGGGTAGGGACATTGTAGCCTCTACAAAAGGGGTAGGGACATTGTAGCCTCTACACAAGGGGTAGGGACATTGTAGCCTCTACAAAAGGAGTAGGGACATTGTAGCCACTAGAAAGGGGTAGGGACATTGTAGCCACTACACAAGGGGTAGGGACATTGTAGCCACTACAAAAGGGGTAGGGACAATGTAGAAACTACAAAAGAGTAGGGACATTGTAGCCTCTACAAAAGGGGTAGGGACATTGTAGCCTCTTCAAAAGGGGTAGGGACATTGTAGCCTCTACAAAAGAGTAGGGACATTGTAGCCACTACAAAAGAGTAGGGACATTGTAGCCTCTACAAAAGAGCAGGGACATTGTAGCCTCTACAAAAGAGTAGGGACATTATAGCCTCTACAAAAGAGTAGGGACATTGTAGCCATTACAAAAGAGTAGGGACCTTGTAGCCACTACAAAAGGGGTAGGGACATTTTAGCCACTACAAAAGGGGTAGGGACATTGTAGCCTCTACAAAAGGGGTATGGACATTGTAGCCTCTACAAAAGGGGTAGGGACATTGTAGCCTCTACAAAAGGGGTAGGGACATTGTAGCCACTACAAAAGAGTAGGAACATTGTATCCTCTACAAAAGGGGTAGGGACATTGTAGCCTCTACACAAGAGTAGGGACATTGTAGCCTCTACAAAAGAGTAGAGTCATTGTAGCCTCTATTAAAGGGGTAGGGACATTGTAGCCACTACAAAAGGGGTAAGGACATTGTAGGCTCTACAAAAGAGTAGGGACATTGTAGCCTCTACAAAAGAGTAGGGACATTGTAGCCTCTACAAAGGGGTAGGGACATTGTAGCCTCTACAAAAGGGGTAGGGACATTGTAGCCACTACAAAAGAGTAGGGACATTGTAGCCTCTACAAAAGGGGTAGGGACATTGTAGCCACTACAAAAGGGGTAGGAACATTGTAGCCACTACAAAAGGGGTAGGGACATTGTAGCCACTACAAATGGGGTAGGGACATTTTAGCCTCTACAAAAGGGGTAGGGACATTGTAGCCTTTACAAAAGGAGTAGGGACATTGTAGCCACTACAAAGGAGTAGGGACATTGTAGCCTCTACAAAAGGGGTAGGGACATTGTAGCCTCTACAAAAGGGGTAGGGACATTGTAGCCTCTACACAAGGGGTAGGGACATTGTAGCCTCTACAAAAGGAGTAGGGACATTGTAGCCACTAGAAAGGAGAAGGGACATTGTAGCCTCTACAAAAGGGGTAGGGACATTGTAGCCACTACAAAAGAGTAGGGACATTGTAGCCTCTACAAAAGGGGTAGGGACATTGTAGCCTCTATAAAAGGGGTAAGGACATTGTAGCCATTACAAAAGTGGTAGGGACATTGTAGCCACTACAAAAGGGGTAGGGACATTGTAGCCACTACAAAAGAGTAGGGACATTGTAGCCTCTACAAAAGGGGTAGGGACATTGTAGCCTCTACAAAAGGGGTAAGGACATTGTAGCCATTACAAAAGGGGTAGGGACATTGTAGCCACTACAAAAGGAGTAGGGACATTGTAGCCTCTACAAAAGGGGTAGGGACATTGTAGCCTCTACAAAAGGGGTAGGGACATTGTAGCCTCTACACAAGGGGTAGGGACATTGTAGCCTCTACAAAAGGAGTAGGGACATTGTAGCCACTAGAAAGGAGTAGGGACATTGTAGCCTCTACAAAAGGGGTAGGGACATTGTAGCCACTACAAAAGAGTAGGGACATTGTAGCCTCTACAAAAGGGGTAGGGACATTGTAGCCTCTACAAAAGGGGTAAGGACATTGTAGCCATTACAAAAGGGGTAGGGACATTGTAGCCTCTACAAAAGGGGTAGGGACATTGAAGCCACTACAAAAGGGGTAGGGACATTGTAGCCTCTACAAAGGGTAAGGGACATTGTAGCCACTACAAAAGGGGTAGGGACATTGTAACCACTACAAAGGGGTATGGACATTGTAGCCTCTACAAAAGAGTAAGGACATTGTAGCCTCTACAAAAGGGGTAGGGACATTGTAGCCACTACAAAAGAGTAGGGACATTGTAGCCTCTACACAAGGGGTAGGGACATTGTAGCCTCTACCAAAGAGTAGGGACATTGTAGACTCTACAAAGGGGTAGGGACATTGTAGCCACTACAAAAGAGTAGGGACATTGTAGCCTCTACAAAAGGGGTAGGGACATTGTAGCCTCTACAAAAGCGGTTAGGACATTGTAGCCATTACAAAAGGGGTAGGGACATTGTAGCCTCTACAAAAGTGGTAGGGACATTGTAGCCACTACAAAAGAGTAGGGACATTGTAGCCTCTACAAAAGGGGTAGGGACATTGTAGCCACTACAAAAGAGGTAGGGACATTGTAGCCACTACAAAAGGGGTAGGGATATTGTAGCCACTACACAAGGGGTAGGGACATTGTAGCCACTACAAAAGGGGTAGGGACATTGTAGCCACTACACAAGGGGTAGGGACATTGTAGCCACTACAAAAGGGGTAGGGACATTGTAGAGACTACAAAAGAAGTAGGGACATTGTAGCCTCTACAAACGAGTAGGGACATTGTAGCCACTACAAAAGAGTAGGGACATTGTAGCCTCTACAAAAGAGTAGGGACATTGTAGCCACTACAAAAGAGTAGGGACATTGTAGCCACTACAAAGGAGTAGGGACATTGTAGCCTCTACAAAAGAGTAGGGACATTGTAGCCACTACAAAAGGGGTAGGGACATTGTAGCCACTACACAAGGGGTAGGGACATTGTAGCCACTACAAAAGGGGTAGGGACATTGTAGCCTCTACAAAAAAGTAGAGACATTGTAGCCTCTACAAAAGAGTAGGGACATTGTAGCTTCTACAAAAGGGGTAGGGACATTGTAGCCACTACAAAAGAGTAGGAACATTGTATCCTCTACAAAAGGGGTAGGGACATTGTAGCCTCTACAAAAGAGTAGGGACATTGTAGCCTCTACAAAAGAGTAGAGTCATTGTAGCCTCTATAAAAGGGGTAGGGACATTGTAGCCACTACAAAAGGGGTAGGGACATTGTAGGCTCTACAAAAGAGTAGGGACATTGTAGCCTCTACAAAAGAGTAGGAACATTGTAGCCTCTACAAAGGGGTAGGGACATTGTAGCCTCTACAAAGGGGGTAGGGACATTGTAGCCTCTACAAAAGGGGTAGGGACATTGTAGCCTCTACAAAAGGGGTAGGTACATTGTAGCCATTACAAAAGGGGTAGGGACATTGTAGCCACTACAAAAGAGTAGGGACATTGTAGCCTCTACAAAAGGGGTAGGGACATTGTAGCCACTACAAAAGGGGTAGGAACATTGTAGCCACTACAAAAGGGGTAGGGACATTGTAGCCACTACAAATGGGGTAGGGACATTTTAGCCTCTACAAAAGGGGTAGGGACATTGTAGCCTTTACAAAAGGAGTAGGGACATTGTAGCCACTACAAAGGAGTAGGGACATTGTAGCCTCTACAAAAGGGGTAGGGACATTGTAGCCTCTACAAAAGGGGTAGGGACATTGTAGCCTCTACACAAGGGGTAGGGACATTGTAGCCTCTACAAAAGGAGTAGGGACATTGTAGCCACTAGAAAGGAGAAGGGACATTGTAGCCTCTACAAAAGGGGTAGGGACATTGTAGCCACTACAAAAGAGTAGGGACATTGTAGCCTCTACAAAAGGGGTAGGGACATTGTAGCCTCTACAAAAGGGGTAAGGACATTGTAGCCATTACAAAAGTGGTAGGGACATTGTAGCCACTACAAAAGGGGTAGGGACATTGTAGCCACTACAAAAGAGTAGGGACATTGTAGCCTCTACAAAAGGGGTAGGGACATTGTAGCCTCTACAAAAGGGGTAAGGACATTGTAGCCATTACAAAAGGGGTAGGGACATTGTAGCCACTACAAAAGGAGTAGGGACATTGTAGCCTCTACAAAAGGGGTAGGGACATTGTAGCCTCTACAAAAGGGGTAGGGACATTGTAGCCTCTACACAAGGGGTAGGGACATTGTAGCCTCTACAAAAGGAGTAGGGACATTGTAGCCACTAGAAAGGAGTAGGGACATTGTAGCCTCTACAAAAGGGGTAGGGACATTGTAGCCACTACAAAAGAGTAGGGACATTGTAGCCTCTACAAAAGGGGTAGGGACATTGTAGCCTCTACAAAAGGGGTAAGGACATTGTAGCCATTACAAAAGGGGTAGGGACATTGTAGCCTCTACAAAAGGGGTAGGGACATTGAAGCCACTACAAAAGGGGTAGGGACATTGTAGCCTCTACAAAGGGTAAGGGACATTGTAGCCACTACAAAAGGGGTAGGGACATTGTAACCACTACAAAGGGGTATGGACATTGTAGCCTCTACAAAAGAGTAAGGACATTGTAGCCTCTACAAAAGGGGTAGGGACATTGTAGCCACTACAAAAGAGTAGGGACATTGTAGCCTCTACACAAGGGGTAGGGACATTGTAGCCTCTACCAAAGAGTAGGGACATTGTAGACTCTACAAAGGGGTAGGGACATTGTAGCCACTACAAAAGAGTAGGGACATTGTAGCCTCTACAAAAGGGGTAGGGACATTGTAGCCTCTACAAAAGCGGTTAGGACATTGTAGCCATTACAAAAGGGGTAGGGACATTGTAGCCTCTACAAAAGTGGTAGGGACATTGTAGCCACTACAAAAGAGTAGGGACATTGTAGCCTCTACAAAAGGGGTAGGGACATTGTAGCCACTACAAAAGAGGTAGGGACATTGTAGCCACTACAAAAGGGGTAGGGATATTGTAGCCACTACACAAGGGGTAGGGACATTGTAGCCACTACAAAAGGGGTAGGGACATTGTAGCCACTACACAAGGGGTAGGGACATTGTAGCCACTACAAAAGGGGTAGGGACATTGTAGAGACTACAAAAGAAGTAGGGACATTGTAGCCTCTACAAACGAGTAGGGACATTGTAGCCACTACAAAAGAGTAGGGACATTGTAGCCTCTACAAAAGAGTAGGGACATTGTAGCCTCTACAAAAGGGGTAGGGACATTGTAGCCACTACAAAAGAGTAGGGACATTGTAGCCTCTACAAAAGGGGTAGGGACATTGTAGCCTCTACAAAAGGGGTAAGGACATTGTAGCCATTACAAAAGTGGTAGGGACATTGTAGCCACTACAAAAGGGGTAGGGACATTGTAGCCACTACAAAAGAGTAGGGACATTGTAGCCTCTACAAAAGGGGTAGGGACATTGTAGCCTCTACAAAAGGGGTAAGGACATTGTAGCCATTACAAAAGGGGTAGGGACATTGTAGCCACTACAAAAGGAGTAGGGACATTGTAGCCTCTACAAAAGGGGTAGGGACATTGTAGCCTCTACAAAAGGGGTAGGGACATTGTAGCCTCTACACAAGGGGTAGGGACATTGTAGCCTCTACAAAAGGAGTAGGGACATTGTAGCCACTAGAAAGGAGTAGGGACATTGTAGCCTCTACAAAAGGGGTAGGGACATTGTAGCCACTACAAAAGAGTAGGGACATTGTAGCCTCTACAAAAGGGGTAGGGACATTGTAGCCTCTACAAAAGGGGTAAGGACATTGTAGCCATTACAAAAGGGGTAGGGACATTGTAGCCTCTACAAAAGGGGTAGGGACATTGAAGCCACTACAAAAGGGGTAGGGACATTGTAGCCTCTACAAAGGGTAAGGGACATTGTAGCCACTACAAAAGGGGTAGGGACATTGTAACCACTACAAAGGGGTATGGACATTGTAGCCTCTACAAAAGAGTAAGGACATTGTAGCCTCTACAAAAGGGGTAGGGACATTGTAGCCACTACAAAAGAGTAGGGACATTGTAGCCTCTACACAAGGGGTAGGGACATTGTAGCCTCTACCAAAGAGTAGGGACATTGTAGACTCTACAAAGGGGTAGGGACATTGTAGCCACTACAAAAGAGTAGGGACATTGTAGCCTCTACAAAAGGGGTAGGGACATTGTAGCCTCTACAAAAGCGGTTAGGACATTGTAGCCATTACAAAAGGGGTAGGGACATTGTAGCCTCTACAAAAGTGGTAGGGACATTGTAGCCACTACAAAAGAGTAGGGACATTGTAGCCTCTACAAAAGGGGTAGGGACATTGTAGCCACTACAAAAGAGGTAGGGACATTGTAGCCACTACAAAAGGGGTAGGGATATTGTAGCCACTACACAAGGGGTAGGGACATTGTAGCCACTACAAAAGGGGTAGGGACATTGTAGCCACTACACAAGGGGTAGGGACATTGTAGCCACTACAAAAGGCGTAGGGACATTGTAGAGACTACAAAAGAAGTAGGGACATTGTAGCCTCTACAAACGAGTAGGGACATTGTAGCCACTACAAAAGAGTAGGGACATTGTAGCCTCTACAAAAGAGTAGGGACATTGTAGCCACTACAAAAGAGTAGGGACATTGTAGCCACTACAAAGGAGTAGGGACATTGTAGCCTCTACAAAAGAGTAGGGACATTGTAGCCACTACAAAAGGGGTAGGGACATTGTAGCCACTACACAAGGGGTAGGGACATTGTAGCCACTACAAAAGGGGTAGGGACATTGTAGCCTCTACAAAAAAGTAGAGACATTGTAGCCTCTACAAAAGAGTAGGGACATTGTAGCTTCTACAAAAGGGGTAGGGACATTGTAGCCACTACAAAAGAGTAGGAACATTGTATCCTCTACAAAAGGGGTAGGGACATTGTAGCCTCTACAAAAGAGTAGGGACATTGTAGCCTCTACAAAAGAGTAGAGTCATTGTAGCCTCTATAAAAGGGGTAGGGACATTGTAGCCACTACAAAAGGGGTAGGGACATTGTAGGCTCTACAAAAGAGTAGGGACATTGTAGCCTCTACAAAAGAGTAGGAACATTGTAGCCTCTACAAAGGGGTAGGGACATTGTAGCCTCTACAAAGGGGGTAGGGACATTGTAGCCTCTACAAAAGGGGTAGGGACATTGTAGCCTCTACAAAAGGGGTAGGGACATTGTAGCCATTACAAAAGGAGTACAGACATTGTAGCCATTACAAAAGGGGTAGGGACATTGTAGCCACTACAAAAGAGTAGTGACATTGTAGGCTCTACAAAAGAGTAGGGACATTGTAGCCACTACAAAAGGGGTAGGGACATTGTAGCCAATACACAAGGGGTAGGGACATTGTAGCCACTACAGAAGGGGTAGGGACATTGTAGAGACTACAAAAGGAGTAGGGACATTGTAGCCTCTACAAACGAGTAGGGACATTGTAGCCACTACAAAAGAGTAGGGACATTGTAGCCTCTACAAAAGAGTAGGGACATTTTAGCCACTACAAAAGAGTAGGGACATTGTAGCCACTACAAAAGAGTAGGTACATTGTAGCCTCTACCAAAGAGTAGGGACATTATAGCCACTACAAAAGGGGTAGGGACATTGTAGCCACTACACAAGGGGTAGGGACATTGTAGCCACTACAAAAGGGGTAGGGACAATGTAGCCACTACAAAAGAGTAGGGACATTGTAGCCTCTACAAAAGGGCTAGGGACATTGTAGCCTCTACAAAAGGGGTAGGGACATTGTAGCCTCTACAAAAGAGTAGGGACATTGTAGCCACTACAAAAGAGTAGGGACATTGTAGCCTCTACAAAAGAGTAGGGACATTGTAGCCACTACAAAAGAGTAGGGACATTGTAACCACTACAAAAGGGGTAGGGACATTGTAGCCACTACAAAAGGGGTAGGAAATTGGAGCCTCTACAAAAGGGGTAGGGACATTGTAGCCACTACAAAAGAGTAGGGACATTGTAGCCTCTACAAAAGAGTAGGGACATTGTAGCCTCTCCAAAAGAGTAGGGACATTATAGCCTCTACAAAAGAGTAGGGACATTGTAGCCATTACAAAAGAGTAGGGACATTGTAGCCACTACAAAAGGGGTAGGGACATTTTAGCCACTACAAAAGGGGTAGGGACATTGTAGCCTCTACAAAAGGGGTAGGGACATTGTAGCCTCTACAAAAGGGGTAGGGACATTGTAGCCTCTACAAAAGGGGTAGGGATATTGTAGACTCTACAAAAGGAGTAGGGACATTGTAGCCACTACAAAAGGGGTAGGGACATTTTAGCCTCTACAAAAGGGGTAGGGACATTGTAGCCACTACAAAAGGGGTAGGGACATTGTAGCCACTACAAAAGGGTAGAGACATTGTAGCCTCTACAAAAGGGGTAGGGACATTGTAGCCACTACAAAAGGGGTAGGGACATTGTAGCCACTACAAAAGGGGCAGGGACATTGTAGCCACTACAAAAGAATAGGGACATTGTAGCCTCTACAAAAGGGGTAGGGACATTGTAGCCACTACAAAAGAGTAGGGACATTGTAGCCTCTACAAAAGGGGTAGGGACATTGTAGCCACTACAAAAGGGGTAGGAACATTGTAGCCACTACTAAAGGGGTAGGGACATTGTAGCCACTACAAATGGGGTAGGGACATTTTAGCCTCTACAAAAGGGGTAGGGACATTGTAGCCTCTACAAAAGAGTAGGGACATTGTAGCCACTACAAAAGAGTAGGGACATTGTAGCCACTACAAAATAGTAGGGACATTGTAACCACTACAAAAGGGGTAGGGACATTGTAGCCACTACAAAAGGGGTAGGAAATTGGAGCCTCTACAAAAGGGGTAGGGACATTGTAGCCACTACAAAAGAGTAGGGACATTGTAGCCTCTACAAAAGAGTAGGGACATTGTAGCCTCTACAAAAGAGTAGGGACATTATAGCCTCTACAAAAGAGTAGGGACATTGTAGCCATTACAAAAGAGTAGGGACATTGTAGCCACTACAAAAGGGGTAGGGACATTTTAGCCACTACAAAAGGGGTAGGGACATTGTAGCCTCTACAAAAGGGGTAGGGACATTGTAGCCTCTACAAAAGGGGTAGGGACATTGTAGCCTCTACAAAAGGGGTAGGGATATTGTAGCCTCTACAAAAGGAGTAGGGACATTGTAGCCACTACAAAAGGGGTAGGGACATTGTAGCCTCTACAAAAGGGGTAGGGACATTGTAGCCACTACAAAAGGGGTAGGGACATTGTAGCCACTACAAAAGGGTAGAGACATTGTAGCCTCTACAAAAGGGGTAGGGACATTGTAGCCACTACAAAAGGTGTAGGGACATTGTAGCCACTACAAAAGGGGCAGGGACATTGTAGCCACTACAAAAGAATAGGGACATTGTAGCCTCTACAAAAGGGGTAGGGACATTGTAGCCACTACAAAAGAGTAGGGACATTGTAGCCTCTACAAAAGGGGTAGGGACATTGTAGCCACTACAAAAGGGGTAGGAACATTGTAGCCACTACAAAAGGGGTAGGGACATTGTAGCCACTACAAATGGGGTAGGGACATTTTAGCCTCTACAAAAGGGGTAGGGACATTGTAGCCTCTACAAAAGAGTAGGGACATTGTAGCCACTACAAAAGAGTAGGGACATTGTAGCCTCTACAAAAGAGTAGGGACATTGTAGCCACTACAAAAGAGTAGGGACAGTGTAACCACTACAAAAGGGGTAGGGACATTGTAGCCACTACAAAAGGGGTAGGGACATTGTAGCCACTACAAAAGGGTAGAGACATTGTAGCCTCTACAAAAGGGTTAGGGACATTGTAGCCACTACAAAAGGGGTAGGGACATTGTAGCCACTACAAAAGGGGCAGGGACATTGTAGCCACTACAAAAGAATAGGGACATTGTAGCCTCTACAAAAGGGGTAGGGACATTGTAGCCACTACAAAAGAGTAGGGACATTGTAGCCTCTACAAAAGGGGTAGGGACATTGTAGCCACTACAAAAGGGGTAGGAACATTGTAGCCACTACTAAAGGGGTAGGGACATTGTAGCCACTACAAATGGGGTAGGGACATTTTAGCCTCTACAAAAGGGGTAGGGACATTGTAGCCACTACAAAAGGGTAGAGACATTGTAGCCTCTACAAAAGGGGTAGGGACATTGTAGCCACTACAAAAGGGGTAGGGACATTGTAGCCACTACAAAAGGGGCAGGGACATTGTAGCCACTACAAAAGAATAGGGACATTGTAGCCTCTACAAAAGGGGTAGGGACATTGTAGCCACTACAAAAGAGTAGGGACATTGTAGCCTCTACAAAAGGGGTAGGGACATTGTAGCCACTACAAAAGGGGTAGGAACATTGTAGCCACTACTAAAGGGGTAGGGACATTGTAGCCACTACAAATGGGGTAGGGACATTTTAGCCTCTACAAAAGGGGTAGGGACATTGTAGCCTCTACAAAAGAGTAGGGACATTGTAGCCACTACAAAAGAGTAGGGACATTGTAGCCACTACAAAATAGTAGGGACATTGTAACCACTACAAAAGGGGTAGGGACATTGTAGCCACTACAAAAGGGGTAGGAAATTGGAGCCTCTACAAAAGGGGTAGGGACATTGTAGCCACTACAAAAGAGTAGGGACATTGTAGCCTCTACAAAAGAGTAGGGACATTGTAGCCTCTACAAAAGAGTAGGGACATTATAGCCTCTACAAAAGAGTAGGGACATTGTAGCCATTACAAAAGAGTAGGGACATTGTAGCCACTACAAAAGGGGTAGGAACATTTTAGCCACTACAAAAGGGGTAGGGACATTGTAGCCTCTACAAAAGGGGTAGGGACATTGTAGCCTCTACAAAAGGGGTAGGGACATTGTAGCCTCTACAAAAGGGGTAGGGATATTGTAGCCTCTACAAAAGGAGTAGGGACATTGTAGCCACTACAAAAGGGGTAGGGACATTGTAGCCTCTACAAAAGGGGTAGGGACATTGTAGCCACTACAAAAGGGGTAGGGACATTGTAGCCACTACAAAAGGGTAGAGACATTGTAGCCTCTACAAAAGGGGTAGGGACATTGTAGCCACTACAAAAGGTGTAGGGACATTGTAGCCACTACAAAAGGGGCAGGGACATTGTAGCCACTACAAAAGAATAGGGACATTGTAGCCTCTACAAAAGGGGTAGGGACATTGTAGCCACTACAAAAGAGTAGGGACATTGTAGCCTCTACAAAAGGGGTAGGGACATTGTAGCCACTACAAAAGGGGTAGGAACATTGTAGCCACTACAAAAGGGGTAGGGACATTGTAGCCACTACAAATGGGGTAGGGACATTTTAGCCTCTACAAAAGGGGTAGGGACATTGTAGCCTCTACAAAAGAGTAGGGACATTGTAGCCACTACAAAAGAGTAGGGACATTGTAGCCTCTACAAAAGAGTAGGGACATTGTAGCCACTACAAAAGAGTAGGGACAGTGTAACCACTACAAAAGGGGTAGGGACATTGTAGCCACTACAAAAGGGGTAGGGACATTGTAGCCACTACAAAAGGGTAGAGACATTGTAGCCTCTACAAAAGGGTTAGGGACATTGTAGCCACTACAAAAGGGGTAGGGACATTGTAGCCACTACAAAAGGGGCAGGGACATTGTAGCCACTACAAAAGAATAGGGACATTGTAGCCTCTACAAAAGGGGTAGGGACATTGTAGCCACTACAAAAGAGTAGGGACATTGTAGCCTCTACAAAAGGGGTAGGGACATTGTAGCCACTACAAAAGGGGTAGGAACATTGTAGCCACTACTAAAGGGGTAGGGACATTGTAGCCACTACAAATGGGGTAGGGACATTTTAGCCTCTACAAAAGGGGTAGGGACATTGTAGCCTCTACAAAAGAGTAGGGACATTGTAGCCACTACAAAAGAGTAGGGACATTGTAGCCACTACAAAAGAGTAGGGACATTGTAACCACTACAAAAGGGGTAGGGACATTGTAGCCACTACAAAAGGGGTAGGAAATTGGAGCCTCTACAAAAGGGGTAGGGACATTGTAGCCACTACAAAAGAGTAGGGACATTGTAGCCTCTACAAAAGAGTAGGGACATTGTAGCCTCTACAAAAGAGTAGGGACATTATAGCCTCTACAAAAGAGTAGGGACATTGTAGCCATTACAAAAGAGTAGGGACATTGTAGCCACTACAAAAGGTGTAGGGACATTTTAGCCACTACAAAAGGGGTAGGGACATTGTAGCCTCTACAAAAGGGGTAGGGACATTGTAGCCTCTACAAAAGGGGTAGGGACATTGTAGCCTCTACAAAAGGGGTAGGGATATTGTAGCCTCTACAAAAGGAGTAGGGACATTGTAGCCACTACAAAAGGGGTAGGGACATTGTAGCCTCTACAAAAGGGGTAGGGACATTGTAGCCACTACAAAATGGGTAGGGACATTGTAGCCACTACAAAAGGGTAGAGACATTGTAGCCTCTACAAAAGGGGTAGGGACATTGTAGCCACTACAAAAGGTGTAGGGACATTGTAGCCACTACAAAAGGGGCAGGGACATTGTAGCCACTACAAAAGAATAGGGACATTGTAGCCTCTACAAAAGGGGTAGGGACATTGTAGCCACTACAAAAGAGTAGGGACATTGTAGCCTCTACAAAAGGGGTAGGGACATTCTAGCCACTACAAAAGGGGTAGGAACATTGTAGCCACTACAAAAGGGGTAGGGACATTGTAGCCACTACAAATGGGGTAGGGACATTTTAGCCTCTACAAAAGGGGTAGGGACATTGTAGCCTCTACAAAAGAGTAGGGACATTGTAGCCACTACAAAAGAGTAGGGACATTGTAGCCTCTACAAAAGAGTAGGGACATTGTAGCCACTACAAAAGAGTAGGGACAGTGTAACCACTACAAAAGGGGTAGGGACATTGTAGCCACTACAAAAGGGGTAGGGACATTGTAGCCTCTACAAAAGGGGTAGGGACATTGTAGCCTCTACAAAAGAGTAAGGACATTGTAGCCTCTACAAAAGAGTAGGGACATTGTAGCCTCTACAAAAGAGTAGGGACATTGTAGCTTCTACAAAAGAGTAGGGACATTGTAGCCATTACAAAAGAGTAGGGACATTGTAGCCACTACAAAAGGGGTAGGGACATTGTAGCCACTACAAAAGGGGTAGGGGCATTGTAGCCTCTACAAAAGGGGTAGGGACATTGTAGCCTCTACAAAAGAGTAGGGACATTGTAGCCATTACAAAAGAGTAGGGACATTGTAGCCACTACAAAAGGGGTAGGGACATTGTAGCCGCTACAAAAGGGGTAGGGTCATTGTAGCCTCTACAAAAGGGGTAGGGACATTGTAGCCTCTACAAAAGGGGTAGGGACATTGTAGCCTCTACAAAAGGGGTAGGGACATTGTAGCCACTACAAAAGGGGTAGGGACATTGTAGCCACTACAAAAGGGTAGGGACATTGTAGCCTCTACAAAAGGGGTAGGGACATTGTAGCCACTACAAAAGGGGTAGAGACATTGTAGCCACTACAAAAGGGGTAGGGGCATTGTAGCCACTGCAAAAGAGTAGGGACATTGTAGCCTCTACAAAAGTGGTAGGGACATTGTACCCATTACAAAAGAGTAGGGACATTGTAGCCTCTACAAAAGGGGTAGGGACATTGTAGCCACTACAAAAGGGGTAGGGACATTGTAGCCACTACAAAAGGGGAAGGGACATTGTAGCCACTACAAAAGGGGTAGGGACATTGTAGCCACTACAAAAGGGGTAGGGACATTGTAGCCACTACAAAAGAGTAGGGACATTGTAGCCTCTACAAAAGGGGAAGGGACATTGTATCCACTACAAAAGAGTAGGGACATTGTAGCCTCTACAAAGGGGTAGGGACATTGTAGCCACTGCAAAATGGGTAGGGACATTGTAACCACTACAAAAGGGGTATGGACATTGTAGCCTCTACAAAAGAGTAAGGACATTGTAGCCTCTACAAAAGGGGTAGGGACATTGTAGCCACAACAAAAGAGTAGGGACATTGTAGCCTCTACACAAGGGGTAGGGACATTATAGCCTCTACAAAAAAGTAGGGACATTGTAGCCTCTTCAAAGGGGGTAGGGACATTGTAGCCTCTACAAAAGAGTAGGGACATTGTAGCCTCTACAAAAGGGGTAGGGACATTGTAGCCACTACAAAAGAGTAGGGACATTATAGCCTCTACACAAGGGGTAGGGACATTGTAGCCTCTACAAAAGAGTAGAGACATTGTAGCCTCTACAAAAGGGGTAGGGACATTGTAGCCACTACAAAAGAGTAGGGACATTGTAGCCATTGCAAAAGAGTAGGGACATTGTAGCCTCTACAAAAGAGTAGGGACATTGTAGCCTCTACAAAAGAGTAGGGACATTGTAGCCTCTACACAAGGGGTAGGGACATTGTAGCCTCTACAAAAGAGTAGGGACATTGTAGCCTCTACAAAATGGGTAGGGACATTGTAGCCTCTACAAAAGGGGTAGGGACATTGTAGCCACTACAAAAGGGGTAGGGACATTGTAGCCACTACAAAAGGGTAGAGACATTGTAGCCTCTACAAAAGGGGTAGGGACATTGTAGCCACTACAAAAGGGGTAGGGACATTGTAGCCACTACAAAAGGGGCAGGGACATTGTAGCCACTACAAAAGAATAGGGACATTGTAGCCTCTACAAAAGGTGTAGGGACATTGTAGCCTCTACAAAAGAGTAGGGACATTGTAGCCTCTACAAAAGGGGTAGGGACATTGTAGCCACTACAAAAGGGGTAGGAACATTGTAGCCACTACAAAAGGGGTAGGGACATTGTAGCCACTACAAATGGGGTAGGGACATTTTAGCCTCTACAAAAGGGGTAGGGACATTGTATCCTCTACAAAAGAGTAGGGACATTGTAGCCACTACAAAAGAGTAGGGACATTGTAGCCTCTACAAAAGAGTAGGGACATTGTAGCCACTACAAAAGAGTAGGGACAGTGTAACCACTACAAAAGGGGTAGGGACATTGTAGCCACTACAAAAGGGGTAGGGACATTGTAGCCTCTACAAAAGGGGTAGGGACATTGTAGCCACTACAAAAGAGTAAGGACATTGTAGCCTCTACAAAAGAGTAGGGACATTGTAGCCTCTACAAAAGAGTAGGGACATTGTAGCTTCTACAAAAGAGTAGGGACATTGTAGCCATTACAAAAGAGTAGGGACATTGTAGCCACTACAAAAGGGGTAGGGACATTGTAGCCACTACAAAAGGGGTAGGGGCATTGTAGCCTCTACAAAAGGGGTAGGGACATTGTAGCCTCTACAAAAGAGTAGGGACATTGTAGCCATTACAAAAGAGTAGGGACATTGTAGCCACTACAAAAGGGGTAGGGACATTGTAGCCGCTACAAAAGGGGTAGGGTCATTGTAGCTTCTACAAAAGGGATAGGGACATTGTAGCCTCTACAAAAGGGGTAGGGACATTGTAGCCTCTACAAAAGGGGTAGGGACATTGTAGCCACTACAAAAGGGGTAGGGACATTGTAACCACTACAAAAGGGTAGGTACATTGTAGCCTCTACAAAAGGGGTAGGGACATTGTAGCCACTACAAAAGGGGTAGGGACATTGTAGCCACTACAAAAGGGTAGGGGCATTGTAGCCACTACAAAAGAGTAGGGACATTGTAGCCTCTACAAAAGTGGTAGGGACATTGTAGCCACTACAAAAGAGTAGGGACATTGTAGCCTCTACAAAAGGGGTAGGGACATTGTAGCCACTACAAAAGGGGTAGGGACATTGTAGCCACTACAAAAGGGGTAGGAACATTGTAGCCACTACAAAAGGGGTAGGGACATTGTAGCCACTACAAAAGGGGTAGGGACATTGTAGCCACTACAAAAGAGTAGGGACATTGTAGCCTCTACAAAAGGGGTAGGGACATTGTATCCACTACAAAAGAGTAGGGACATTGTAGCCTCTACAAAGGGGTAGGGACATTGTAGCCACTGCACAAGGGGTAGGGACATTGTAACCACTACAAAAGGGGTAGGGACATTGTAGCCTCTACAAAAGAGTAAGGACATTTTAGCCTCTACAAAAGGGATAGGGACATTGTAGCCACTACAAAAGAGTAGGGACATTGTAGCCTCTACACAAGGGGTAGGGACATTATAGCCTCTACAAAAGAGTAGGGACATTTTAGCCTCTTCAAAGGGGGTAGGGACATTGTAGCCTCTACAAAAGAGTAGGGACATTGTAGCCTCTACAAAAGGGGTAGGGACATTGTAGCCACTACAAAAGAGTAGGGACATTATAGCCTCTACACAAGGGGTAGGGACATTGTAGCCTCTACAAAGAGTAGGGACATTGTAGCTTCTACAAAAGGGGTAGGGACATTGTAGCCACTACAAAAGAGTAGGGACATTGTAGGAATTACAAAAGAGTAGGGACATTGTAGCCTCTACAAAAGAGTAGGGACATTGTAGCCTCTACAAAAGAGTAGGGACATTGTAGCCTCTACACAAGGGGTAGGGACATTGTAGCCTCTACAAAAGGAGTAGGGACATTGTAGCCTCTACAAAATGGGTAGGGACATTGTAGCCTCTACAAAAGAGTAGGGACATTGTAGCCTCTACAAAAGGGATAGGGACATTGTAGCCTCTACAAAAGAGTAGGCACATTGTAGCCTCTACACAAGGGGTAGGGACATTGTAGCCTCTACAAAAGGAGTAGGGACATTGTAGCCACTACAAAAGAGTAGGGACATTGTAGCCTCTACAAAAGGGGTAGGGACATTGTAGCCTCTACAAAAGAGTAGGGACATTGTAGCCTCTACAAAAGGGGTAGGGAAATTGTAGCCTCTACAAAAGGAGTAGGAACATTGTAGCCACTACAAAGGAGTTGGGACATTGTAGCCTCTACAAAAGAGGTAAGGACATTGTAGCTTATACAAAAGGGGTAGGGACATTGTAGCCTCTACACAAGGGGTAGGGACATTGTAGCCTCTACAAAAGGAGTAGGGACATTGTAGCCACTAGAAAGGAGTAGGGACATTGTAGCCTCTACAAAAGGGGTAGGGACATTGTAGCCTCTACAAAAGAGTAGGGACATTGTAGCCTCTACAAAAGGGGTAGGGACATTGTAGCCTCTACAAAAGGGGTAAGGACATTGTAGCCATTACAAAAGGGGTAGGGACATTGTAGCCACTACAAAAGGGGTAGGGACATTGTAGCCACTACAAAAGGGGTAGGGACATTGTAGCCACTACAAAAGAGTAGGGACATTGTAGCCTCTACAAAAGGGGTAGGGACATTGTAGCCACTACAAAAGGGGTAGGGACATTGTAGCCTCTACAAAGGGGTAGGGACATTGTAGCCACTACAAAAGGGGTAGGGACATTGTAACGACTACAAAAGGGGTAGTGACATTGTAGCCTCTACAAAAGAGTAAGGACATTGTAGCCTCTACACAAGGGGTAGGGACATTGTAGCCTCTACAAAAGAGTAGGGACATTGTAGCCTCTACAAAAGGGGTAGGGATATTGTAGCCACTACAAAAGAGTAGGGACATTGTAGCCTCTACAAAAGGGGTAGGGACATTTTAGCCACTACAAAAGGGGTAGAGACATTGTAGCCACTACAAATGGGGTAGGGACATTTTAGCCTCTACAAAGGGGTAGGGACATTGTAGCCTCTACAAAAGAGTAGGGACATTGTAGCCACTACAAAAGAGTAGGGACATTGTAGCCTCTACAAAAGAGTAGGGACATTGTAGCCACTACAAAAGAGTAGGGACAGTGTAACCACTACAAAATGGGTAGGGACATTGTAGCCACTACAAAAGGGGTAGGGACATTGTAACCTCTACAAAAGGGGTAGGGACATTGTAGCCACTACAAAAGAGTAAGGACATTGTAGCCTCTACAAAAGAGTAGGGACATTGTAGCCTCAACAAAAGAGTAGTGACATTGTAGCTTCTACAAAAGAGTAGGGACATTGTAGCCATTACAAAAGAGTAGGGACATTGTAGCCACTACAAAAGGGGTAGGGACATTGTAGCCACTACAAAAGGGGTAGGGGCATTGTAGCCTCTACAAAAGGGGTAGGGACATTGTAGCCTCTACAAAAGAGTAGGGACATTGTAGCCATTACAAAAGAGTAGGGACATCGTAGCCACTACAAAAGGGGTAGGGACATTGTAGCCGCTACAAAAGGGGTAGGGTCATTGTAGCCTCTACAAAAGGGGTAGGGACATTGTAGCCTCTACAAAAGGGGTAGGGACATTGTAGCCTCTACAAAAGGGGTAGGGACATTGTAGCCACTACAAAAGGGGTAGGGACATTGTAGCCACTACAAAAGGTAGGTACATTGTAGCCTCTACAAAAGGGGTAGGGACATTGTAGCCACTACAAAAGGGGTAGGGACATTGTAGCCACTACAAAAGGGGTAGGGGCATTGTAGCCACTACAAAAGAGTAGGGACATTGTAGCCTCTACAAAAGTGGTAGGGACATTGTAGCCACTACAAAAGAGTAGGGACATTGTAGCCTCTACAAAAGGGGTAGGGACATTGTAGCCACTACAAAAGGGGTAGGGACATTGTAGCCACTACAAAAGGGGTAGGGACATTGTAGCCACTACAAAAGGGGTAGGGACATTGTAGCCACTACAAAAGGGGTAGGGACATTGTAGCCACTACAAAAGAGTAGGGACATTGTAGCCTCTACAAAAGGGGTAGGGACATTGTAGCCACTACAAAAGAGTAGGGACATTGTAGCCTCTACAAAGGGGTAGAGACATTGTAGCCACTGCAAAAGGGGTAGGGACATTGTAACCACTACAAAAGGGGTAGGGACATTGTAGCCTCTACAAAAGAGTAAGGACATTGTAGCCTCTACAAAAGGGGTAGGGACATTGTAGCCACTACAAAAGAGTAGGGACATTGTAGCCTCTACACAAGAGGTAGGGACATTATAGCCTCTACAAAAGAGTAGGGACATTGTAGCCTCTTCAAAGGGGGTAGGGACATTGTAGCCTCTACAAAAGAGTAGGGACGTTGTAGCCTCTACAAAAGGGGTAGGGACATTGTAGCCACTACAAAAGAGTAGGGACATTATAGCCTCTACACAAGGGTAGGGACATTGTAGCCTCTACAAAAGAGTAGGGACATTGTAGCCTCTACAAAAGGGGTAGGGACATTCTAGCCACTACAAAAGAGTAGGGACATTGTAGGAATTACAAAAGAGTAGGGACATTGTAGCCTCTACAAAAGAGTAGGGACATTGTAGCCTCTACAAAAGAGTAGGGATATTGTAGCCTCTACACAAGGGGTAGGGACATTGTAGCCTCTACAAAAGAGTAGGGACATTGTAGCCTCTACAAAATGGGTAGGGACATTGTAGCCTCTACAAAAGAGTAGGGACATTGTAGCCTCTACAAAAAGGATAGGGACATTGTAGCCTCTACAAAAGAGTAGGCACATTGTAGCCTCTACACAAGGGGTAGGGACATTGTAGCCTCTACAAAAGGAGTAGGGACATTGTAGCCTCTACAAAAGAGTAGGGACATTGTAGCCTCTACAAAAGGGGTAGGGACATTGTAGCCTCTACAAAAGAGTAGGGACATTGTAGCCTCTACAAAAGGGGTAGGGAAATTGTAGCCTCTACAAAAGAGGTAAGGACATTGTAGCTTCTACAAAAGGGGTAGGGACATTGTAGCCTCTACACAAGGGGTAGGGACATTGTAGCCTCTACAAAAGGAGTAGGGACATTGTAGCCACTAGAAAGGAGTAGGGACATTGTAGCCTCTACAAAAGGGGTAGGGACATTGTAGCCACTACAAAAGAGTAGGGACATTGTAGCCTCTACAAAAGGGGTAGGGACATTGTAGCCTCTACAAAAGGGGTAAGGATATTGTAGCCATTACAAAAGGGGTAGGGACATTGTAGCCACTACAAAAGGGGTAGGGACATTGTAGCCACTACAAAAGGGGTAGGGACATTGTAGCCACTACAAAAGAGTAGGGACATTGTAGCCTCTACAAAAGGGGTAGGGTCATTGTAGCCACTACAAAAGGGGTAGGGACATTGTAGCCTCTACAAAGGGGTAGGGACATTGTAGCCACTACAAAAGGGGTAGGGACATTGTAACCACTACAAAAGGGGTAGTGAATTGTAGCCTCTACAAAAGAGTAAGGACATTGTAGCCTCTACACAAGGGGTAGGGACATTGTAGCCTCTACAAAAGAGTAGGGACATTGTAGCCACTACAAAAGAGTAGGGACATTGTAGCCTCTACAAAAGGGGTAGGGACATTGTAGCCTCTACAAAAGCGGTAAGGACATTGTAGCCATTACAAAATGGGTAGGGACATTGTAGCCTCTACAAAAGTGGTAGGGACATTGTAGCCACTACAAAAGAGTAGGGACATTGTAGCCTCTACAAAAGGGGTAGGGACATTGTAGCCACTACAAAAGAGGTAGGGACATTGTAGCCACTACAAAAGGGGAAGGGACATTGTAGCCACTACAAAAGGGGTAGGGACATTGTAGCCTCTACAAAAGAGTAGGGACATTGTAGCCTCTACAAAAGGGGTAGGGACATTGTAGCCACTACAAAAGAGTAGGGACATTGTAGCCTCTACACAAGGGGTAGGGACATTATAGCCCCTACAAAAGAGTAGGGACATTGTAGCCTCTACAAAGGGGGTAGGGACATTGTAGCCTCTACAAAAGAGTAGGGACATTGTAGCCTCTACAAAAGGGTAGGGACATTGTAGCCACTACAAAAGAGTAGGGACATTGTAGCCTCTACACAAGGGGTAGGGACATTGTAGCCTCTACAAAAGAGTAGAGACATTGTAGCCTATACAAAAGGGGTAGGGACATTGTAGCCACTACAAAAGAGTAGGGACATTGTAGCCATTACAAAAGAGTAGGGACATTGTAGCCTCTACAAAAGAGTAGGGACATTGTAGCCTCTACAAAAGAGTAGGGACATTGTAGCCTCTACACAAGGGGTAGGAACATTGTAGCCTCTACAAAAGAGTAGGGACATTGTAGCCTCTACAAAAGTGTAGGGACATTGTAGCCTCTACAAAAGGGGTAGGGACATTGTAGCCTCTACAAAATAGTAGGGACATTGTAGCCTCTACACAAGGGGTAGGGACATTGTAGCCTCTACAAAAGGAGTAGGGACATTGTAGCCACTACAAAAGAGTAGGGACATTGTAGCCTCTACAAAAGGGGTAGGGACATTGTAGCCTCTACAAAAGAGTAGGGACATTGTAGCCTCTACAAAAGGGGTAGGGAAATTGTAGCCTCTACAAAAGGAGTAGGAACATTGTAGCCACTACAAAGGAGTAGGGACATTGTAGCCTCTACAAAAGGGGTAGGGACATTGTAGCCTCTACAAAAGGGGTAGGGACATTGTAGCCTCTACACAAGGGGTAGGGACATTGTAGCCTCTACAAAAGGAGTAGGGACACTGTAGCCACTAGAAAGGAGTAGGGACATTGTAGCCACTACAAAAGGGGTAGGGACATTGTAGCCACTACAAAAGAGTAGGGACATTGTAGCCTCTACAAAAGGGGTAGGGACATTGTAGCCTCTACAAAAGGGGTAAGGACATTGTAGCCATTACAAAAGGGGTAGGGACATTGTAGCCACTACAAAAGGGGTAGGGACATTGTAGCCACTACAAAAGGGGTAGGGACATTGTAGCCACTACAAAAGAGTAGGGACATTGTAGCCTCTACAAAAGGGGTAGGGACATTGTAGCCACTACAAAAGGGGTAGGGATATTGTAGCCTCTACAAAGGGGTAGGGACATTGTAGCCACTACAAAAGGGGTAGGGACATTGTAACCACTACAAAGGGGTAGGGACATTGTAGCCACTACAAAAGAGTAGGGACATTGTAGCCTCTACAAAAGGGGTAGGGACATTGTAGCCTCTACAAAAGCGGTAAGGACATTGTAGCCATTACAAAATGGGTAGGGACATTGTAGCCTCTACAAAAGTGGTAGGGACATTGTAGCCACTACAAAAGAGTAGGGACATTGTAGCCTCTACAAAAGGGGTAGGGACATTGTAGCCACTACAAAAGAGGTAGGGACATTGTAGCCACTACAAAAGGGGAAGGGACATTTTAGCCACTACAAAAGGGGTAGAGACATTGTAGCCACTACAAAAGGGGTAGGGACATTGTAGCCACTACAAAAGAGTAGGGACATTGTAGCCTCTACAAAAGGGATAGGGACATTGTAGCCACTACAAAAGAGTAGGGACATTGTAGCCTCTACAAAGGAGTAGGGACATTGTAGCCACTACAAAAGGGGTAGGGACATTGTAACCACTACAAAAGGGGTAGGGACATTGTAGCCTCTACAAAAGAGTAAGGACATTGTAGCCTCTACAAAAGGGGAAGGGACATTGTAGCCACTACAAAAGAGTAGGGACATTGTAGCCTCTACACAACGGGTAGGGACATTGTAGCCTCTACACAACGGGTAGGGACATTGTAGCCTCTACAAAGATTAGGGACATTGTAGCCTCTACAAAGGGGGTAGGGACATTGTAGCCTCTACAAAAGAGTAGGGACATTGTAGCCTCTACAAAAGGGGTAGGGACATTGTAGCCACTACTAAAGAGTAGGGACATTGTAGCCTCTACACAAGGGGTAGGGGCATTGTAGCCTCTACAAAAGAGTAGGGACATTGTAGCCTATACAAAAGGGGTAGGGACATTGTAGCCACTACAAAAGAGTAGGGGCATTGTAGCCATTACAAAAGAGTAGGGACATTGTAGCCTCTACAAAAGAGTAGGGACATTGTAGCCTCTACAAAAGAGTAGGGACATTGTAGCCTCTACACAAGGGGTAGGGACATTGTAGCCTCTACAAAAGAGTAGGGACATTGTAGCCTCTACAAAAGGGGTAGGGACATTGTAGCCTCTACAAAAGAGTAGGGACATTGTAGCCTCTACAAAAGGGGTAGGGACATTGTAGCCCCTACAAAATAGTAGGGACATTGTAGCCTCTACACAAGGGGTAGGGACATTGTAGCCTCTACAAAAGGAGTAGGGACATTGTAGCCACTACAAAAGAGTAGGGACATTGTAGCCTCTACAAAAGGGGTAGGGACATTGTAGCCTCTACAAAAGAGTAGGGACATTGTAGCCTCTACAAAAGGGGTAGGGAAATTGTAGCCTCTACAAAAGGAGTAGGAACATTGTAGCCACTACAAAGGAGTAGGGACATTGTAGCCTCTACAAAAGGGGTAGGGACATTGTAGCCTCTACAAAAGGGGTAGGGACATTGTAGCCTCTACACAAGGGGTAGGAACATTGTAGCCTCTACAAAAGGAGTAGGGACATTGTAGCCACTAGAAAGGAGTAGGGACATTGTAGCCTCTACAAAAGGGGTAGGGACATTGTAGCCACTACAAAAGAGTAGGGACATTGTAGCCTCTACAAAAGGGGTAGGGACATTGTAGCCTCTACAAAAGGGGCAAGGACATTGTAGCCATTACAAAAGGGGTAGGGACATTGTAGCCACTACAAAAGGGGTAGGGACATTGTAGCCACTACAAAAGGGGTAGGGACATTGTAGCCACTACAAAAGAGTAGGGACATTGTAGCCTCTACAAAAGGGGTAGGGACATTGTAGCCACTACAAAAGGGGTAGGGACATTGTAGCCTCTACAAAGGGGTAGGGACATTGTAGCCACTACAAAAGGGGTAGGGACATTGTAACCACTACAAAAGGGGTAGGGACATTGTAGCCACTACAAAAGAGTAGGGACATTGTAGCCTCTACAAAAGGGGTAGGGACATTGTAGCCTCTACAAAAGCGGTAAGGACATTGTAGCCATTACAAAATGGGTAGGGACATTGTAGCCTCTACAAAAGTGGTAGGGACATTGTAGCCACTACAAAAGAGTAGGGACATTGTAGCCTCTACAAAAGGGGTAGGGACATTGTAGCCACTACAAAAGAGGTAGGGACATTGTAGCCACTACAAAAGGGGTAGGGACATTGTAGCCACTACAAAAGGGGTAGGGACATTGTAGCCACTACAAAAGGGGTAGGGACATTGTAGCCTCTACAAAAGGGGTAGGGACATTGTAGCCACTACAAAAGAGTAGGGACATTGTAGCCTCTACAAAGGAGTAGGGACATTGTAGCCACTACAAAAGGGGTAGGGACATTGTAACCACTACAAAAGGGGAAGGGACATTGTAGCCTCTACAAAAGAGTAAGGACATTGTAGCCTCTACAAAAGGGGTAGGGACATTGTAGCCACTACAAAAGAGTAGGGACATTGTAGCCTCTACACAAGGGGTAGGGACATTGTAGCCTCTACAAAGATTAGGGACATTGTAGCCTCTACAAAGGGGGTAGGGACATTGTAGCCTCTACAAAAGAGTAGGGACATTGTAGCCTCTACAAAAGGGGTAGGGACATTGTAGCCACTACAAAAGAGTAGGGACATTGTAGCCTCTACACAAGGGGTAGGGACATTGTAGCCTCTACAAAAGAGTAGGGGCATTGTAGCCTCTACAAAAGGGGTAGGGACATTGTAGCCACTACAAAAGGGGTAGGGACATTGTAGCCACTACAAAAGGGGTAAGGACATTGTAGCCACTACAAAAGAGTAGGGACATTGTAGCCTCTACAAAAGGGGTAGGGGCATTGTATCCACTACAAAAGAGTAGGGACATTGTAGCCTCTACAAAGGGGTAGGGACATTGTAGCCACTGCAAAAGGGGTAGGGACATTGTAACCACTACAAAAGGGGTAGGGACATTGTAGCCTCTACAAAAGAGTAAGGACATTGTAGCCTCTACAAAAGGGGTAGGGACATTGTAGCCACTACAAAAGAGTAGGGACATTGTAACCTCTACACAAGAGGTAGGGACATTATAGCCTCTACAAAAGAGTAGGGACATTGTAGCCTCTTCAAGGGGGGTAGGGACATTGTAGCCTCTACAAAAGAGTAGGGACGTTGTAGCCTCTACAAAAGGGGTAGGGACATTGTAGCCACTACAAAAGAGTAGGGACATTATAGCCTCTACACAAGGGGTAGGGACATTGTAGCCTCTACAAAAGAGTAGGGACATTGTAGTCTCTACAAAAGGGGTAGGGACATTGTAGCCACTACCAAAGAGTAGGGACATTGAAGGAATTACAAAAGAGTAGGGACATTGTAGCCTCTACAAAAGAGTAGGGACATTGTAGCCTCTACAAAAGAGTAGGGACATTGTAGCCTCTACACAAGGGGTAGGGACATTGTAGCCTCTACAAAAGAGTAGGGACATTGTAGCCTCTACAAAATGGGTAGGGACATTGTAGCCTCTACAAAAGAGTAGGGACATTGTAGCCTCTACAAAAGGGATAGGGACATTGTAGCCTCTACAAAAGAGTAGGCACATTGTAGCCTCTACACAAGGGGTAGGGACATTGTAGCCTCTACAAAAGGAGTAGGGACATTGTAGCCTCTACAAAAGAGTAGGGACATTTTAGCCTCTACAAAAGGGGTAGGGACATTGTAGCCTCTACAAAAGAGTAGGGACATTGTAGCCTCTACAAAAGGGGTAGGGAAATTGTAGCCTCTACAAAAGGAGTAGGAACATTGTAGCCACTACAAAGGAGTTGGGACATTGTAGCCTCTACAAAAGAGGTAAGGACATTGTAGCTTCTACAAAAGGGGTAGGGACATTGTAGCCTCTACACAAGGGGTAGGGACATTGTAGCCTCTACAAAAGGAGTAGGGACATTGTAGCCACTAGAAAGGAGTAGGGACATTGTAGCCTCTACAAAAGGGGTAGGGACATTGTAGCCACTACAAAAGAGTAGGGACATTGTAGCCACTACAAAAGGGGTAGGGACATTGTAACCACTACAAAAGGGGAAGGGACATTGTAGCCTCTACAAAGAGTAAGGACATTGTAGCCTCTACAAAAGGGGTAGGGACATTGTAGCCACTACAAAAGAGTAGGGACATTGTAGCCTCTACACAAGGGGTAGGGACATTGTAACCTCTACAAAGATTAGGGACATTGTAGCCTCTACAAAGGGGGTAGGGACATTGTAGCCTCTACAAAAGAGTAGGGACATTGTAGCCTCTACAAAAGGGGTAGGGACATTGTAGCCACTACAAAAGAGTAGGGACATTGTAGCCTCTACACAAGGGGTAGGGACATTGTAGCCTCTACAAAAGAGTAGGGGCATTGTAGCCTCTACAAAAGGGTAGGGACATTGTAGCCACTACAAAAGGGGTAGGGACATTGTAGCCACTACAAAAGGGGTAAGGACATTGTAGCCACTACAAAAGAGTAGGGACATTGTAGCCTCTACAAAAGGGGTAGGGACATTGTATCCACTACAAAAGAGTAGGGACATTGTAGCCTCTACAAAGGGGTAGGGACATTGTAGCCACTGCAAAAGGGGTAGGGACATTGTAACCACTACAAAAGGGGTAGGGACATTGTAGCCTCTACAAAAGAGTAAGGACATTGTAGCCTCTACAAAAGGGGTAGGGACATTGTAGCCACTACAAAAGAGTAGGGACATTGTAACCTCTACACAAGAGGTAGGGACATTATAGCCTCTACAAAAGAGTAGGGACATTGTAGCCTCTTCAAAGGGGGTAGGGACATTGTAGCCTCTACAAAAGAGTAGGGACGTTGTAGCCTCTACAAAAGGGGTAGGGACATTGTAGCCACTACAAAAGAGTAGGGACATTATAGCCTCTACACAAGGGGTAGGGACATTGTAGCCTCTACAAAAGAGTAGGGACATTGTAGTCTCTACAAAAGGGGTAGGGACATTGTAGCCACTACCAAAGAGTAGGGACATTGTAGGAATTACAAAAGAGTAGGGACATTGTAGCCTCTACAAAAGAGTAGGGACATTGTAGCCTCTACAAAAGAGTAGGGACATTGTAGCCTCTACACAAGGGGTAGGGACATTGTAGCCTCTACAAAAGAGTAGGGACATTGTAGCCTCTACAAAATGGGTAGGGACATTGTAGCCTCTACAAAAGAGTAGGGACATTGTAGCCTCTACAAAAGGGATAGGGACATTGTAGCCTCTACAAAAGAGTAGGCACATTGTAGCCTCTACACAAGGGGTAGGGACATTGTAGCCTCTACAAAAGGAGTAGGGACATTGTAGCCTCTACAAAAGAGTAGGGACATTGTAGCCTCTACAAAAGGGGTAGGGACATTGTAGCCTCTACAAAAGAGTAGGGACATTGTAGCCTCTACAAAAGGGGTAGGGAAATTGTAGCCTCTACAAAAGGAGTAGGAACATTGTAGCCACTACAAAGGAGTTGGGACATTGTAGCCTCTACAAAAGAGGTAAGGACATTGTAGCTTCTACAAAAGGGGTAGGGACATTGTAGCCTCTACACAAGGGGTAGGGACATTGTAGCCTCTACAAAAGGAGTAGGGACATTGTAGCCACTAGAAAGGAGTAGGGACATTGTAGCCTCTACAAAAGGGGTAGGGACATTGTAGCCACTACAAAAGAGTAGGGACATTGTAGCCTCTACAAAAGGGGTAGGGACATTGTAGCCTCTACAAAAGGGGTAAGGACATTGTAGCCATTACAAAAGGGGTAGGGACATTGTAGCCACTACAAAAGGGGTAGGGACATTGTAGCCACTACAAAAGGGGTAGGGACATTGTAGCCACTACAAAAGAGTAGGGACATTGTAGCCTCTACAAAAGGGGTAGGGACATTGTAGCCACTACAAAAGGGGTAGGGACATTGTAGCCTCTACAAAGGGGTAGGGACATTGTAGCCACTACAAAAGGGGTAGGGACATTGTAACCACTACAAAAGGGGTAGTGACATTGTAGCCTCTACAAAAGAGTAAGGACATTGTAGCCTCTACACAAGGGGTAGGGACATTGTAGCCTCTACAAAAGAGTAGGGACATTGTAGCCTCTACAAAAGGGGTAGGAACATTGTAGCCACTACAAAAGAGTAGGGACATTGTAGCCTCTACAAAAGGGGTAGGGACATTGTAGCCTCTACAAAAGCGGTAAGGACATTGTAGCCATTACAAAATGGGTAGGGACATTGTAGCCTCTACAAAAGTGGTAGGGACATTGTAGCCACTACAAAAGAGTAGGGACATTGTAGCCTCTACAAAAGGGGTAGGGACATTGTAGCCACTACAAAAGAGGTAGGGACATTGTAGCCACTACAAAAGGGGTAGGGACATTGTAGCCACTACAAAAGGGGTAGGGACATTGTAGCCTCTACAAAAGAGTAGGGACATTGTAGCCTCTACACAAGGGGTAGGGACATTATAGCCCCTACAAAAGAGTAGGGACATTGTAGCCTCTACAAAGGGGGTAGGGACATTGTAGCCTCTACAAAAGAGTAGGGACATTGTAGCCTCTACAAAAGGGTAGGGACATTGTAGCCACTACAAAAGAGTAGGGACATTGTAGCCTCTACACAACGGGTAGGGACATTGTAGCCTCTACAAAAGAGTAGGGACATTGTAGCCTATACAAAAGGGGTAGGGACATTGTAGCCACTACAAAAGAGTAGGGACATTGTAGCCATTACAAAAGAGTAGGGACATTGTAGCCTCTACAAAAGAGAAGGGACATTGTAGCCTCTACAAAAGAGTAGGGACATTGTAGCCTCTACACAAGGGGTAGGAACATTGTAGCCCCTACAAAAGAGTAGGGACATTGTAGCCTCTACAAAAGGGGTAGGGACATTGTAGCCTCTACAAAAGAGAAGGGACATTGTAGCCTCTACAAAAGGGGTAGGGACATTGTAGCCTCTACAAAATAGTAGGGACATTTTAGCCTCTACACAAGGGGTAGGGACATTGTAGCCTCTACAAAAGGAGTAGGGACATTGTAGCCACTACAAAAGAGTAGGGACATTGTAGCCTCTAAAAAAGGGGTAGGGACATTGTAGCCTCTACAAAAGAGTAGGGACATTGTAGCCTCTACAAAAGGGGTAGGGAAATTGTAGCCTCTACAAAAGGAGTAGGAACATTGTAGCCACTACAAAGGAGTAGGGACATTGTAGCCTCTACAAAAGGGGTAGGGACATTGTAGCCTCTACAAAAGGGGTAGGGACATTGTAGCCTCTACACAAGGGGTAGGGACATTGTAGCCTCTACAAAAGGAGTAGGGACATTGTAGCCACTAGAAAGGAGTAGGGACATTGTATCCTCTACAAAAGGGGTAGGAACATTGTAGCCACTACAAAAGAGTAGGGACATTGTAGCCTCTACAAAAGGGGTAGGGACATTGTAGCCTCTACAAAAGGGGTAAGGACATTGTAGCCATTACAAAAGGGGTAGGGACATTGTAGCCACTACAAAAGGGGTAGGGACATTGTAGCCACTACAAAAGGGGTAGGGACATTGTAGCCACTACAAAAGAGTAGGGACATTGTAGCCTCTACAAAAGGGGTAGGGACATTGTAGCCACTACAAAAGGGGTAGGGATATTGTAGCCTCTACAAAGGGGTAGGGACATTGTAGCCACTACAAAAGGGGTAGGGACATTGTAACCACTACAAAGGGGTAGGGACATTTTAGCCACTACAAAAGAGTAGGGACATTGTAGCCTCTACAAAAGGGGTAGGGACATTGTAGCCTCTACAAAAGCGGTAAGGACATTGTAGCCATTACAAAATGGGTAGGGACATTGTAGCCTCTACAAAAGTGGTAGGGACATTGTAGCCACTACAAAAGAGTAGGGACATTGTAGCCTCTACAAAAGGGGTAGGGACATTGTAGCCACTACAAAAGAGGTAGGGACATTGTAGCCACTACAAAAGGGGTAGGGACATTTTAGCCACTACAAAAGGGGTAGGGACATTGTAGCCACTACAAAAGGGGTAGGGACATTGTAGCCACTACAAAAGAGTAGGGACATTGTAGCCTCTACAAAAGGGGTAGGGACATTGTAGCCACTACAAAAGAGTAGGGACATTGTAGCCTCTACAAAGGAGTAGGGACATTGTAGCCACTACAAAAGGGGTAGGGACATTGTAACCACTACAAAAGGGGTAGGGACATTGTAGCCTCTACAAAAGAGTAAGGACATTGTAGCCTCTACAAAAGGGGAAGGGACATTGTAGCCACTACAAAAGAGTAGGGACATTGTAGCCTCTACACAACGGGTAGGGACATTGTAGCCTCTATAAAGATTAAGGACATTGTAGCCTCTACAAAGGGGGTAGGGACATTGTAGCCTCTACAAAAGAGTAGGGACATTGTAGCCTCTACAAAAGGGGTAGGGACATTGTAGCCACTACAAAAGAGTAGGGACATTGTAGCCTCTACACAAGGGGTAGGGACATTGTAGCCTCTACAAAAGAGTAGGGACATTGTAGCCTATACAAAAGGGGTAGGGACATTGTAGCCACTACAAAAGAGTAGGGGCATTGTAGCCATTACAAAAGAGTAGGGACATTGTAGCCTCTACAAAAGAGTAGGGACATTGTAGCCTCTACAAAAGAGTAGGGACATTGTAGCCTCTACACAAGGGGTAGGGACATTGTAGCCTCTACAAAAGAGTAGGGACATTGTAGCCTCTACAAAAGGGGTAGGGACATTGTAGCCTCTACAAAAGAGTAGGGACATTGTAGCCTCTACAAAAGGGGTAGGGACATTGTAGCCCCTACAAAATAGTAGTGACATTGTAGCCTCTACACAAGGGGTAGGGACATTGTAGCCTCTACAAAAGGAGTAGGGACATTGTAGCCTCTACAAAAGGAGTAGGGACATTGTAGCCACTACAAAAGAGTAGGGACATTGTAGCCTCTACAAAAGGGGTAGGGACATTGTAGCCTCTACAAAAGAGTAGGGACATTGTAGCTTCTACAAAAGGGGTAGGGACATTGTAGCCTCTACAGAATAGTAGGGACATTGTAGCCTCTACACAAGGGGTAGGGACATTGTAGCCTCTACAAAAGGAGTAGGGACATTGTAGCCACTACAAAAGAGTAGGGACATTGTAGCCTCTACAAAAGGGGTAGGGACATTGTAGCCTCTACAAAAGAGTAGGGACATTGTAGCCTCTACAAAAGGGGTAGGGAAATTGTAGCCTCTACAAAAGGAGTAGGAACATTGTAGCCACTACAAAGGAGTAGGGACATTGTAGCCTCTACAAAAGGGGTAGGGACATTGTAGCCTCTACAAAAGGGGTAGGGACATTGTAGCCTCTACACAAGGGGTAGGGACATTGTAGCCTCTACAAAAGGAGTAGGGACATTGTAGCCACTAGAAAGGAGTAGGGACATTGTAGCCTCTACAAAAGGGGTAGGGACATTGTAGCCACTACAAAAGAGTAGGGACATTGTAGCCTCTACAAAAGGGTAGGGACATTGTAGCCTCTACAAAAGGGGTAAGGACATTGTAGCCATTACAAAAGGGGTAGGGACATTGTAGCCACTACAAAAGGGGTAGGGACATTGTAGCCACTACAAAAGGGGTAGGGACATTGTAGCCACTACAAAAGAGTAGGGACATTGTAGCCTCTACAAAGGGGTAGGGACATTGTAGCCACTACAAAAGGGGTAGGGACATTGTAACCACTACAAAGGGGTAGGGACATTGTAGCCACTACAAAAGAGTAGGGACATTGTAGCCTCTACAAAAGGGGTAGGGACATTGTAGCCTCTACAAAAGCGGTAAGGACATTGTAGCCATTACAAAATGGGTAGGGACATTGTAGCCTCTACAAAAGTGGTAGGGACATTGTAGCCACTACAAAAGAGTAGGGACATTGTAGCCTCTACAAAAGGGGTAGGGACATTGTAGCCACTCCAAAAGAGGTAGGGACATTGTAGCCACTACAAAAGGGGTAGGGATATTGTAGCCTCTACAAAGGGGTAGGGACATTGTAGCCACTACAAAAGGGGTAGGGACATTGTAACCACTACAAAGGGGTAGGGACATTGTAGCCACTACAAAAGAGTAGGGACATTGTAGCCTCTACAAAAGGGGTAGGGACATTGTAGCCTCTACAAAAGCGGTAAGGACATTGTAGCCATTACAAAATGGGTAGGGACATTGTAGCCTCTACAAAAGTGGTAGGGACATTGTAGCCACTACAAAAGAGTAGGGACATTGTAGCCTCTACAAAAGGGGTAGGGACATTGTAGCCACTACAAAAGAGGTAGGGACATTGTAGCCACTACAAAAGGGGTAGGGACATTTTAGCCACTACAAAAGGGGTAGGGACATTGTAGCCACTACAAAAGGGGTAGGGACATTGTAGCCACTACAAAAGAGTAGGGACATTGTAGCCTCTACAAAAGGGGTAGGGACATTGTAGCCACTACAAAAGAGTAGGGACATTGTAGCCTCTACAAAGGAGTAGGGACATTGTAGCCACTACAAAAGGGGTAGGGACATTGTAACCACTACAAAAGGGGTAGGGACATTGTAGCCTCTACAAAAGAGTAAGGACATTGTAGCCTCTACAAAAGGGGAAGGGACATTGTAGCCACTACAAAAGAGTAGGGACATTGTAGCCTCTACACAACGGGTAGGGACATTGTAGCCTCTACAAAGATTAAGGACATTGTAGCCTCTACAAAGGGGGTAGGGACATTGTAGCCTCTACAAAAGAGTAGGGACATTGTAGCCTCTACAAAAGGGGTAGGGACATTGTAGCCACTACAAAAGAGTAGGGACATTGTAGCCTCTACACAAGGGGTAGGGACATTGTAGCCTCTACAAAAGAGTAGGGACATTGTAGCCTATACAAAAGGGGTAGGGACATTGTAGCCACTACAAAAGAGTAGGGGCATTGTAGCCATTACAAAAGAGTAGGGACATTGTAGCCTCTACAAAAGAGTAGGGACATTGTAGCCTCTACAAAAGAGTAGGGACATTGTAGCCTCTACACAAGGGGTAGGGACATTGTAGCCTCTACCAAAGAGTAGGGACATTGTAGCCTCTACAAAAGGGGTAGGGACATTGTAGCCACTACAAAAGAGTAGGGACATTGTAGCCTCTACAAAAGGGGTAGGGACATTGTAGCCCCTACAAAATAGTAGTGACATTGTAGCCTCTACACAAGGGGTAGGGACATTGTAGCCTCTACAAAAGGAGTAGGGACATTGTAGCCTCTACAAAAGGAGTAGGGACATTGTAGCCACTACAAAAGAGTAGGGACATTGTAGCCTCTACAAAAGGGGTAGGGACATTGTAGCCTCTACAAAAGAGTAGGGACATTGTAGCCTCTACAAAAGGGGTAGGGACATTGTAGCCTCTACAAAATAGTAGGGACATTGTAGCCTCTACACAAGGGGTAGGGACATTGTAGCCTCTACAAAAGGAGTAGGGACATTGTAGCCACTACAAAAGAGTAGGGACATTGTAGCCTCTACAAAAGGGGTAGGGACATTGTAGCCTCTACAAAAGAGTAGGGACATTGTAGCCTCTACAAAAGGGGTAGGGAAATTGTAGCCTCTACAAAAGGAGTAGGAACATTGTAGCCACTACAAAGGAGTAGGGACATTGTAGCCTCTACCAAAGGGGTAGGGACATTGTAGCCTCTACAAAGATTAGGGACATTGTAGCCTCTACAAAGGGGGTAGGGACATTGTAGCCTCTACAAAAGAGTAGGGACATTGTAGCCTCTACAAAAGAGGTAGGGACATTGTAGCCACTACAAAAGAGTAGGGACATTGTAGCCTCTACACAAGGGGTAGGGACATTGTAGCCTCTACAAAAGAGTAGGGGCATTGTAGCCTCTACAAAAGGGGTAGGGACATTGTAGCCACTACAAAAGGGGTAGGGACATTGTAGCCACTACAAAAGGGGTAGGGACATTGTAGCCACTACAAAAGAGTAGGGACATTGTAGCCTCTACAAAAGGGGTAGGGACATTGTATCCACTACAAAATAGTAGGGACATTGTAGCCTCTACAAAGGGGTAGGGACATTGTAGCCACTGCAAAAGGGGTAGGGACATTGTAACCACTACAAAAGGGGTAGGGACATTGTAGCCTCTACAAAAGAGTAAGGACATTGTAGCCTCTACAAAAGGGGTAGGGACATTGTAGCCTCTACACAAGAGGTAGGGACATTATAGCCTCTACAAAAGAGTAGGGACATTGTAGCCTCTTCAAAGGGGGTAGGGACATTGTAGCCTCTACAAAAGAGTAGGGACGTTGTAGCCTCTACAAAAGGGGTAGGGGCATTGTAGCCACTACAAAAGAGTAGGGACATTATAGCCTCTACACAAGGGGTAGGGACATTGTAGCCTCTACAAAAGAGTAGGGACATTGTAGTCTCTACAAAAGGGGTAGGGACATTGTAGCCACTACCAAAGAGTAGGGACATTGTAGGAATTACAAAAGAGTAGGGACATTGTAGCCTCTACAAAAGAGTAGGGACATTGTAGCCTCTACAAAAGAGTAGGGACATTGTAGCCTCTACACAAGGGGTAGGGACATTGTAGCCTCTACAAAAGAGTAGGGACATTGTAGCCTCTACAAAATGGGTAGGGACATTGTAGCCTCTACAAAAGAGTAGGGACATTGTAGCCTCTACAAAAGGGATAGGCACATTGTAGTCTCTACAAAAGAGTAGGCACATTGTAGCCTCTACACAAGGGGTAGGGACATTGTAGCCTCTACAAAAGGAGTAGGGACATTGTAGCCTCTACAAAAGAGTAGGGACATTGTAGCCTCTACAAAAGGGGTAGGGACATTGTAGCCTCTACAAAAGAGTAGGGACATTGTAGCCTCTACAAAAGGGGTAGGGAAATTGTAGCCTCTACAAAAGGAGTAGGAACATTGTAGCCACTACAAAGGAGTTGGGACATTGTAGCCTCTACAAAAGAGGTAAGGACATTGTAGCTTCTACAAAAGGGGTAGGGACATTGTAGCCTCTACACAAGGGGTAGGGACATTGTAGCCTCTACAAAAGGAGTAGGGACAGTGTAGCCACTAGAAAGGAGTAGGGACATTGTAGCCTCTACAAAAGGGGTAGGGACATTGTAGCCACTACAAAAGAGTAGGGACATTGTAGCCACTACAAAAGGGGTAGGGACATTGTAGCCTCTACAAAAGGGGTAAGGACATTGTAGCCATTACAAAAGGGGTAGGGACATTGTAGCCACTACAAAAGGGGTAGGGACATTGTAGCCACTACAAAAGGGGTAGGGACATTGTAGCCACTACAAAAGAGTAGGGACATTGTAGCCTCTACAAAAGGGGTAGGGACATTGTAGCCACTACAAAAGGGGTAGGGACATTGTAGCCTCTACAAAGGGGTATGGACATTGTAGCCACTACAAAAGGGGTAGGGACATTGTAACCACTACAAAAGGGGTAGTGACATTGTAGCCTCTACAAAAGAGTAAAGACATTGTAGCCTCTACACAAGGGGTAGGGACATTGTAGCCTCTACAAAAGAGTAGGGACATTGTAGCCTCTACAAAAGGGGTAGGGACATTGTAGCCACTACAAAAGAGTAGGGACATTGTAGCCTCTACACAAGGGGTACTGACATTATAGCCCCTACAAAAGAGTAGGGACATTGTAGCCTCTACAAAGGGGGTAGGGACATTGTAGCCTCTACAAAAGAGTAGGGACATTGTAGCCTCTACAAAAGGGTAGGGACATTGTAGCCACTACAAAAGAGTAGGGACATTGTAGCCTCTACACAAGGGGTAGGGACATTGTAGCCTCTACAAAAGAGTAGGGACATTGTAGCCTATACAAAAGGGGTAGGGACATTGTAGCCACTACAAAAGAGTAGGGACATTGTAGCCATTACAAAAGAGTAGGGACATTGTAGCCTCTACAAAAGAGTAGGGACATTGTAGCCTCTACAAAAGAGTAGGGACATTGTAGCCTCTACACAAGGGTTAGGAACATTGTAGCCTCTACAAAAGAGTAGGGACATTGTAGCCTCTACAAAAGGGGTAGGGACATTGTAGCCTCTACAAAAGAGAAGGGACATTGTAGCCTCTACAAAAGGGGTAGGGACATTGTAGCCTCTACAAAATAGTAGGGACATTGTAGCCTCTACACAAGGGGTAGGGACATTGTAGCCTCTACAAAAGGAGTAGGGACATTGTAGCCACTACAAAAGAGTAGGGACATTGTAGCCTCTACAAAAGGGGTAGGGACATTGTAGCCTCTACAAAAGAGTAGGGACATTGTAGCCTCTACAAAAGGGGTAGGGAAATTGTAGCCTCTACAAAGGAGTAGGAACATTGTAGCCACTACAAAGGAGTAGGGACATTGTAGCCTCTACAAAAGGGGTAGGGACATTGTAGCCTCTACAAAAGGGGTAGGGACATTGTAGCCTCTACACAAGGGGTAGGGACATTGTAGCCTCTACAAAAGGAGTAGGGACATTGTAGCCTCTAGAAAGGAGTAGGGACATTGTAGCCTCTACAAAAGGGGTAGGGACATTGTAGCCACTACAAAAGAGTAGGGACATTGTAGCCTCTACAAAAGGGGTAGGGACATTGTAGCCTCTACAAAAGGGGTAAGGACATTGTAGCCATTACAAAAGGGGTAGGGACATTGTAGCCACTACAAAAGGGGTAGGGACATTGTAGCCACTACAAAAGGGGTAGGGACATTGTAGCCACTACAAAAGAGTAGGGACATTGTAGCCTCTACAAAAGGGGTAGGGACATTGTAGCCACTACAAAAGGGGTAGGGATATTGTAGCCTCTACAAAGGGGTAGGGACATTGTAGCCACTACAAAAGGGGTAGGGACATTGTAACCACTACAAAGGGGTAGGGACATTGTAGCCACTACAAAAGAGTAGGGACATTGTAGCCTCTATAAAAGGGGTAGGGACATTGTAGCCTCTACAAAAGCGGTAAGGACATTGTAGCCATTACAAAATGGGTAGGGACATTGTAGCCCCTACAAAAGTGGTAGGGACATTGTAGCCACTACAAAAGAGTAGGGATATTGTAGCCTCTACAAAAGGGGTAGGGACATTGTAGCCACTACAAAAGAGGTAGGGATATTGTAGCCACTACAAAAGGGGTAGGGACATTTTAGCCACTACAAAAGGGGTAGGGACATTGTAGCCACTACAAAAGGGGTAGGGACATTGTAGCCACTACAAAAGAGTAGGGACATTGTAGCCTCTACAAAAGGGGTAGGGACATTGTAGCCACTACAAAAGAGTAGGGACATTGTAGCCTCTACAAAGGAGTAGGGACATTGTAGCCACTACAAAAGGGGTAGGGACATTGTAACCACTACAAAAGGGGTAGGGACATTGTAGCCTCTACAAAAGAGTAAGGACATTGTAGCCTCTACAAAAGGGGAAGGGACATTGTAGCCACTACAAAAGAGTAGGGACATTGTAGCCTCTACACAACGGGTAGGGACATTGTAGCCTCTACAAAGATTAGGGACATTGTAGCCTCTACAAAGGGGGTAGGGACATTGTAGCCTCTACAAAAGAGTAGGGACATTGTAGCCTCTACAAAAGGGGTAGGGACATTGTAGCCACTACAAAAGAGTAGGGACATTGTAGCCTCTACACAAGGGGTAGGGACATTGTAGCCTCTACAAAAGAGTAGGGACATTGTAGCCTATACAAAAGGGGTAGGGACATTGTAGCCACTACAAAAGAGTAGGGGCATTGTAGCCATTACAAAAGAGTAGGGACATTGTAGCCTCTACAAAAGAGTAGGGACATTGTAGCCTCTACAAAAGAGTAGGGACATTGTAGCCTCTACACAAGGGGTAGGGACATTGTAGCCTCTACAAAAGAGTAGGGACATTGTAGCCTCTACAAAAGGGGTAGGGACATTGTAGCCTCTACAAAAGAGTAGGGACATTGTAGCCTCTACAAAAGGGGTAGGGACATTGTAGCCGCTACAAAATAGTAGGGACATTGTAGCCTCTACACAAGGGGTAGGGACATTGTAGCCTCTACAAAAGGAGTAGGGACATTGTAGCCTCTACAAAAGGAGTAGGGACATTGTAGCCACTACAAAAGAGTAGGGACATTGTAGCCTCTACAAAAGGGGTAGGGACATTGTAGCCTCTACAAAAGAGTAGGGACATTGTAGCCTCTACAAAAGGGGTAGGGAAATTGTAGCCTCTACAAAAGGAGTAGGAACATTGTAGCCACTACAAAGGAGTAGGGACATTGTAGCCTCTACAAAAGGGGTAGGGAAATTGTAGCCTCTACAAAAGGGGTAGGGACATTGTAGCCTCTACACAAGGGGTAGGAACATTGTAGCCTCTACAAAAGGAGTAGGGACATTGTAGCCACTAGAAAGGAGTAGGGACATTGTAGCCTCTACAAAAGGGGTAGGGACATTGTAGCCACTACAAAAGAGTAGGGACATTGTAGCCTCTACAAAAGGGGTAGGGACATTGTAGCCTCTACAAAAGGGGTAAGGACATTGTAGCCACTACAAAAGGGGTAGGGACATTGTAGCCACTACAAAAGGGGTAGGGACATTGTAGCCACTACAAAAGAGTAGGGACATTGTAGCCTCTACAAAAGGGGTAGGGACATTGTAGCCACTACAAAAGGGGTAGGGACATTGTAGCCTCTACAAAGGGGTAGGGACATTGTAGCCACTACAAAAGGGGTAGGGACATTGTAACCACTACAAAAGGGGTAGGGACATTGTAGCCACTACAAAAGAGTAGGGACATTGTAGCCTCTACAAAAGGGGTAGGGACATTGTAGCCTCTACAAAAGCGGTAAGGACATTGTAGCCATTACAAAATGGGTAGGGACATTGTAGCCTCTACAAAAGTGGTATGGACATTGTAGCCACTACAAAAGAGTAGGGACATTGTAGCCTCTACAAAAGGGGTAGGGACATTGTAGCCACTACAAAAGAGGTAGGGACATTGTAGCCACTACAAAAGGGGTAGGGACATTGTAGCCACTACAAAAGGGGTAGGGACATTATAGCCACTACAAAAGGGGTAGGGACATTGTAGCCTCTACAAAAGGGGTAGGGACATTGTAGCCACTACAAAAGAGTAGGGACATTGTAGCCTCTACAAAGGAGTAGGGACATTGTAGCCACTACAAAAGGGGTAGGGACATTGTAACCACTACAAAAGGGGTAGGGACATTGTAGCCTCTACCAAAGAGTAAGGACATTGTAGCCTCTACAAAAGGGGTAGGGACATTGTAGCCACTACAAAAGAGTAGGGACATTGTAGCCTCTACACAAGGGGTAGGGACATTGTAGCCTCTACAAAGATTAGGGACATTGTAGCCTCTACAAAGGGGGTAGGGACATTGTAGCCTCTACAAAAGAGTAGGGACATTGTAGCCTCTACAAAAGGGGTAGGGACATTGTAGCCACTACAAAAGAGTAGGGACATTGTAGCCTCTACACAAGGGGTAGGGACATTGTAGCCTCTACAAAAGAGTAGGGACATTGTAGCCTCTACAAAAGGGGTAGGGACATTGTAGCCACTACAAAAGAGTAGGGACATTGTAGCCATTACAAAAGAGTAGGGACATTGTAGCCTCTACAAAAGAGTAGGGACATTGTAGCCTCTACAAAAGAGTAGGGACATTGTAGCCTCTACACAAGGGGTAAGGACATTGTAGCCTCTAAAAAAGAGTAGGGACATTGTAGCCTCTACAAAAGGGGTAGGGACATTGTAGCCTCTACAAAAGAGTAGGGACATTGTAACTTCTACAAAAGGGGTAGGGACATTGTAGCCTCTACAAAAGAGTAGGGACATTGTAGCCTCTACAAAAGGAGTAGGGACATTGTAGCCACTACAAAAGAGTAGGGACATTGTAGCCTCTACAAAAGGAGTAGGGACATTGTAGCCTCTACATAAGAGTAGGGACATTGTAGCCTCTACAAAATGGGTAGGGAAATTTTAGCCTCTACAAAAGGAGTAGGAACATTGTAGCCACTACAAAGGAGTAGGGACATTGTAGCCTCTACAAAAGGGGTAGGGACATTGTAGCCTCTACAAAAGGGGTAGGGACATTGTAGCCTCTACACAAGGGGTAGGGACATTGTAGCCTCTACAAAAGGAGTAGGGACATTGTAGCCACTAGAAAGGAGTAGGGACATTGTAGCCTCTACAAAAGGGGTAGGGACATTGTAGCCACTACAAAAGAGTAGGGACATTGTAGCCTCAACAAAAGGGGTAGGGACATTGTAGCCTCTACAAAAGGGGTAAGGACATTGTAGCCATTACAAAAGGGGTAGGGACATTGTAGCCACTACAAAAGGGGTAGGGACATTGTAGCCACTACAAAAGGGGTAGGGACATTGTAGCCACTACAAAAGAGTAGGGACATTGTAGCCTCTACAAAAGGGGTAGGGACATTGTAGCCACTACAAAAGAGTAGGGACATTGTAGCCTCTACAAAGGGGTAGGGACATTGTAGCCACTACAAAAGGGGTAGGGACATTGTAACCACTACAAAAGGGGTAGGGACATTGTAGCCTCTACAAAAGAGTAAGGACATTGTAGCCTCTACAAAATGGGTAGGGACATTGTAGCCACTACAAAAGAGTAGGGACATTGTAGCCTCTACACAAGGGGTAGGGACATTGTAGCCCCTACAAAAGAGTAGGGACATTGTAGCCTCTACAAAAGGGGTAGGGACATTGTAGCCACTACAAAAGAGTAGGGACATTGTAGCCTCTACAAAAGGGGTAAGGACATTGTAGCCATTACAAAAGGGGTAGGGACATTGTAGCCACTACAAAAGGGGTAGGGACATTGTAGCCACTACAAAAGGGGTAGGGACATTGTAGCCTCTACACAAGGGGTAGGGACATTGTAGCCTCTACAAAAGAGTAGGGAAATTGTAGCCTCTACAAAAGGGGTAGGGACATTGTAGCCTCTACAAAAGAGTAGGGACATTGTAGCCTCTACAAAAGGGGTAGGGACATTGTAGCCTCTACAAAAGAGTAGGGACATTGTAGCCTCTACACAAGGGGTAGGGACATTGTAGCCTCTACAAAAGAGTAGGGACATTGTAGCCTCCACAAAAGAGTAGGGACATTGTAGCCTCTACACAAGGGGTAGGGACATTGTAGCCTCTACAAAAGAGTAGGGACATTGTAGCCTCTACAAAAGGGATAGGGACATTGTAGCCTCTACAAAAGAGTAGGGACATTGTAGCCTCTACAAAAGGGGTAGGGACATTGTAGCCTCTACAAAAGAGTAGGGACATTGTAGCCTCTACACAAGGGGTAGGGACATTGTAGCCTCTACAAAAGGAGTAGGGACATTGTAGCCACTACAAAAGAGTAGGGACATTGTAGCCTCTACAAAAAAGTAGAGACATTGTAGCCTCTACAAAAGAGTAGGGACATTGTATTCTCTACAAAAGGGGTAGGGACATTGTAGCCACTACAAAAGAGTAGGGACATTGTAGCCTCTACAAAAGGAGTAGGGACATTGTAGCCTCTACAAAAGAGTAGGGACATTGTAGCCTCTACAAAAGAGTAGAGACATTGTAGCCTCTACAAAAGGGGTAGGGATATTGTGGCCACTACAAAAGAGTAGGGACATTGTAGCCACTACAAAAGGAGCAGGGACATTGTAGCCACTACAAAGGAGTAGGGACATTGTAGCCTCTTCAAAAGGAGTAGGGACATTGTAGCCACTACAAAAGAGTAGGGACAGTGTAGCCTCTACAAAAGGGGTAGGGACATTGTAGCCTCTACAAAAGGGGTAAGGACATTGTAGCCATTACAAAAGGGGTAGGGACATTGTAGCCACTACAAAAGGGGTAAAGATATTGTAGCCATTACAAAAGGGGTAGGGACATTGTATCCACTACAAAAGAGTAGGGACATTGTAGCCTCTACAAAAGGGGTAGAGACATTGTAGCCTCTACACAAGGGGTAGGGACATTGTAGCCTCTACAAAAGGGGTAGGGACATTGTAGCCTCTACAAAAGGAGTAGGGACATTGTAGCCTCTACAAAAGGGGTAGGGACATTGTAGCCTCTACAAAAGGGGTAGGGGCATTGTAGCCACTACAAAAGGGGTAAGGACATTGTAGCCATTACAAAAGGGGTAGGGACATTGTAGCCACTACAAAAGGTAAAACTGTTCTTTCTTACCTAACTCTCCATACTTTTCCAGTGTCAGTCAAAAATCGTTGACCCGGCTGACTCCTCTTTTCCTCCGTAGTTTTGACTCCTCTTTTCCTCCATAGTTTTGACCCGGCTGACTCCTCTTTTCCTCCATAGTTTTTATATAGTTTTTATATATTATTGAACTTGTTCTTGTCCTAAATATGGTTTATACTGTTCAATGGACGTTAAGCAATAATCCGTTAATCTCAACATTTTCGTGCGAACAGATTGATAGATAATGGAGGTGAGGACTCGGTTTACGTCAATAATAATTTGCTTGCAAAATGTCTCTATGATCTAGACATCTCTGAATTAGAATCAGTATATATTGAAGTTATAGTTCCTATAGAGCTCCTCAAGAGAGAATTCGTTCTTTTTGGGTTCAAATAGAAATTCTGATTGACAGCTGCGTTCATAGATACTACAGTGTTATACTATGGTTAGGATTAGGATTGTGGTGTTTAACGCCACTTTCAAGAATATTTCAGTTATATCGTGGCGGTCAGTTTTATTGGTGGAGGAAACTGGAGTGCCCGGAGAAAAACAACGACCTGTTGCAAGTAACTGACAAACTTTATCACATAATATTGTATGAGTACACCTCGCCCGAGCGGTATTCGGACTCGCAACTTCAGTGATGATAGGCCCCTTGTTGCTATCCTTGGTGATATTTATAAAGGCTATATAAGTGATAATTATATCTAGAATCTAGGAGAAGTCTGGCATTTCAAATGTCATGAAAGAACAAACGCGTCTAACCCTAATCAATTCTATACTGTTCGACCTCATTTAATTCAATATTATTCTGACATTTTGAGAGAAATGTTTTGATCTTCTCTAATTTCTGAACTGACAATTGTTCATCGATTATTGAGATTAAATTTCTTGGCTCTGCGGGATAATCTTACAGATAAAATATATTTGATTTTGACAATGTCACCTTGGAGCAAATTATATCTGACCCGAACGGAAGAAAATGGAAGAAGTTTAATTCAACTGACAATAATTACCTTTATACTCTGTATAATGTAAAGAAGAGTTTGAAGATAACAAAGAGGTAATCAGAATCCGTATATCTAAGAACAGACAACACAATGACCAAAAATAAAAGTACAAAAGAACAAGCAACGATCTACAAAACATACACATAAAACTAAAGATCGAGTAACACGAACCCCACTAAAAACCGGAGGTGAATTTAGATGCTCCGGAAGGGTAAACAATTCCTACTCCACTAGTGGCACCCGTCGTGTTAATCTAGTTACAAACCCGGTGATAAGGAACGAAGATGATGTATCAGTACAGCAGCTGACTCTTTGAATTTTAACACCTTACATTTAACTGTAACTGTAGTGTGAGTTAGTTCTATTATACAATACCAATACACTTAGTGTTGTTAGATTACTAGGCAGAATAATGGTCAAAACCAATAACAGTTTAACAATTTAATATCAACAACAGGGGCGGATCCAGGATTTGGGATTAGGGGGGGCATGAGTAGGAGAGGGATCTGGGGACCACTTATGGTCCCCAGCGGGTCCAGGGCAGAGCCCTAGTAGGGGGTCCATGGGGGCGAAACCCCTCCCTCTAAGCTCTAGGGGGTTTGAGGAATTACAGACATTTATTTGAACGACAATTTTGAATCGACCACACCATTTTTATCAGACCAAAAAAACTTTACGTTGAGTCTGAATTTTGTCGGATAATTGTTAACAGTATGTTTTTGTCAGATTATATGAACCTGAAGTAAAACTTTTTTTTGGAACAACCGTGATGCGAATTGTTCAACTCATGACTGATCGATCACGATATTTTAACCCTTCAAAGAACTATTGGTTTAGTTTTAACGCATTCCTGGTGTCCGGATGGCTCAATGAGTTATATCGTTGGATCTAACAGCTCATACAAGCCTATCACCAATACGGCGTGGGTTCGCGCCCAGCTTTGTAAATTACAAAAAGGGTGCACTCGACTCGCAGTCGCAAGTGATAATGTTTACCAGTTGCTTGCCCAGGGTCGGTGGTTCTCTCCGGGTACTCCGACTTCCTCCACCACTAAAACTGGTCGCCACGATATAGCTGAAATACAGCTGAAAGTTAAAACACAAAAAATCAATCAATCATTAATGCATTCCTCATTGCATTAATTGGTCTGTACTTTCGGTGCTTGTCCTATCGGGTGGTTCTAGTTAATACTGCCCGTCCGGATGGAGCTTTTCTTTTCGTCGTTTGATTCATTCATTGAAAACATATGATTCGACCGTTCTTGTTTATAGACAAACAAAAGCGAAATTGTCAATACATGAACTTGTTGTTGATTTCTGATTAGCTAACGTAACTAAATTAGATGATCAGAATCGTTTCATGCAGCATTAATGTTAACATATTCGTCTTTGGTTGTCTATAAACAAGAACGAATCATACGTTTTCAATGAATGAACCAACAGCGAAACGAAAAGCTTCATCCGGACGGACAGTATACTGATCATTTATCAATGGGTAGAGCTTTTTTAGAATGATATTCCAAATGTACTCCTAATATCATTACTATTCATTTAAAGTTATAGCCGAATTTAAAAGCTCGTTAGAGCTTGTGTTATGCTTGTTGTACATGCTTCGACTTTAAATAAAACTTATTTATTATTTATATTATTTATTGAACTGCTTAATTAACGTTGTATAACATATGCTTTGCGAATTTTAGGGGGGGGGGGGGTCGCGCGCCCCGCACGCCCCCTCTAAATCCGCCACTGAGCAACAAAATATACATTTACAACGGTGGATATGTCAGTATAACAGCCTGACTCCAACTGACAAACCTAAAGTGTCACAGAATATTTATAGCATTTAAAATCCACCTGTTATGTAAATCTATGGTCAAAACTCTCCATTATTTTAAAGGAATGGAGAGTTATTGTTTTCTTTGTACTTTAGATACTATACACAGACTTTTTTTTGTTACAAGATTAATAATTGATAAAATTAATAAAGTACAATGGGTAGATTTTATGTTGGAGAATGTCCTCGTATCTCTCCATTCCTTAAAAACAATGGGCCTCGGCTCCATTATTTTTAAGGAATGGAGAGTTACTCCGACATTCTCCTATACGGAATGATATCAACTCATGGGCATGACACGATTCGTTCAAAATAAGTAATTAGTATTAAAATGCCAGATAAACAATTAATTCATTAACAACATATATGAATAATTTAAATGAGCATTAATTAAATGTCAAATTATACTTTGCCATTCCCAGATAAGAAATTAGAAAGATGTCAAATTCAACAATATTTCAATTATATCGTGTCGGTCAGTTTTATTGGCAGAGGAAACCACCGACCTGCCGTATTGTGTGACATATATATGCTGCATTGTTTTCTCATCAACTGAATCAAATCAGCCACTGACATGTTATTGATATGCTTTAACAAGTATATGACATATATGCGAAAAAAAAAAAAAAAAATCGAAATGACACACAGAGACTTAAAGAAAGACATTATTTTAAAACGTTTTTACATGTGTTTTTATCATATGGATTTGACGAAGAAAAATTTGTGTGTGGATGGTTTCTGGTCCTGTTGTGTTTTATCTCTAACTGTCTCTCTGACAAGTTTCAGCACACGTTTCACCTACTTCTTTGTCCGACCCTCCTCCAGAGTATGTTTATTGAACAGATACATATTTTTTCAAGTGTGTATTTCGAACCACTAAAATAATCGAATATTCGATCTATTTTTTGGTTACATTTCACCATTTTCCGCAAAATATATTTGTATATATTTGAATATGTTTTTCTTAGAAACCTATAGACTAAATTTCCGGTAAAAAAAACTTTGTGTTGCAATTAGTTGCAGGTTATACACCAAATTGACTAGACTTTTATTTTGTCGTTAGACGTAGGTGTATCAACAAAGTAAAAATTAATTAAAAAAAAAAAAAAAAAAAAAAAATCTAATTTTAATTAAATTGTTCGACAGCTGTGCATGTTTAATAATTATTCGATGTAAATGATATATTTAATACGATATCCTGTTGGTACATTTGAATAATATCATGATAATGCATATGTACATTAAACAACTTTAAAAAAAAGTATCATTTTAATGCATTTTTATTGCTTTTTGTTATCTCTGCTTATTACTAATTATTGCTAAATATGACGATTGTTATATGTTGATGTATGTCGTGAACCATACCAAGCAAACTAACCGGCATTAGTAGTTTTACTCATAAATACACGTATACATGACTTGTATTTAATAGCTTTGATAAGGCTATTTACTTTTAGTATTATAAATTAAACCTATATTAAAACCTTTTAACAAGGGCGATTATTTCCGAAACGTGAAGAAAACACGTGAGTATATATTTGTATATTAACCAATTAGTTAATTCTTTATTGAAATTTCTTTCCAATTTATAATGAATACTATGTACAACATTTTAATATTAAATGTAAAATCCTGTAATTTTTAGCCAATTTAGAATTATCATTATTCTTACCATAATTAATTAGATCAAATGTTGATAAGACGATTGAATTTAGTTGACTCTAGTTATTGACCGAAAAAATTGAGTGCCTGGGATTAAAAACCGGCCACCGGACTATGGGAAAACACACATTTGAAGAACCCTGTCGATGCGACATGATTTCAGTATAATACAACCGAATTTTAACCTGGTAGAAAACAAACTATTGTTCATAAATTGTTCTATTTGCATGTGTATTATTGACTTTCTTTTTCTTTAAAGAAAATATTTCTCCTTTTTTTGTTTTGTATTTCTATTTTGTTTTAGGTGTTTTTAAATCTTGCAGCATGCAAAACAATAACAAATATATCTGGGTTTTGGTGATTTGAGGTGGCATTATATTTCTCCTACACTTGCCAGATAATTTGTAAGTCTATTCGTCGGATAATTATAGGTTTTGTATGTTATAGAACCAGTCTGTGGGAACATTGTTCCATTACATCTCTAATACCCACATTTGGGTATACAAACTACGGGCCAAATATGGCTCAGTACCATCAGATATGGATTTTTAAAATACGCGCACAGTATGATTAAGTGACATCCAGTATAACTTAAGTCTAAGTTATCCGCCCAATATATGCCAATGACGCCCAATATGGGTGTAAAAATGACATCTAGGATGAGTCAATAAATGACATCTAACATGAGTCTATAAATGACATCGAACACGAGTCTATAAATGATATCTAGCATGAGTCCATAAATGACATCAAACATGAGCGTATAAATGACATCTAGCATGAGTCCATAAATGACATCTAACATGAGTGTATAACTGACATCTAGCATGAGTCAATAAATGACATCTAACACGAGTCCATAAATGACATTTAGCATGAGTCTCTAAATGACATCTAGCATGAGTCTATAAATGACATCTAGCATGAGTCTATAAATGACATCTAACATGAGTCCATAAATGACATCTAGCATGAGTCTATAAATGACATCTAACATGAGTCTATAAATGACATCTAGCATGAGCCTATAAATGACATCTAACATGAGTCTATAAATGACATCTAGCATGAGTCTATAAATGACACCTAACACGAGTCTATAAATGACATTTAGCATGAGTCTATAGATGACATCTAACATGAGTCTATAAATGATATCTAGCATGAGTCTATAAATGACATCTAACATGAGTGTATAAATGACATTTAGCATGAGTCTATAAATGACATCTAGCATGAGTCTATAAATGACATCTAACATGAGTCTATAAATGACATCTAACACGAGTCTATAAATGATATCTAACACGAGTCTATAAATGACATCTAACATGAGTCTATAAATGACATCTAACATGAGTCCATAAATGACATCTAGCATGAGTCTATAAATGACATCTAACATGAGTCTATAAATGACATCTAGCATGAGCCTATAAATGACATCTAACATGAGTCTATAAATGACATCTAGCATGAGTCTATAAATGACACCTAACACGAGTCTATAAATGACATTTAGCATGAGTCTATAGATGACATCTAACATGAGTCTATAAATGATATCTAGCATGAGTCTATAAATGACATCTAACATGAGTGTATAAATGACATTTAGCATGAGTCTATAAATGACATCTAGCATGAGTCTATAAATGACATCTAACATGAGTCTATAAATGACATCTAACACGAGTCTATAAATGACATCTAACATGAGTCTATAAATGACATCTAGCATGAGTCTATAAATGACATCTAACATGAGTCTATTAATGACATCTAGCATGAGTCTATAAATGACATCTAGCATGAGTCTATAAATGACATCTAACATGAGTCTATAAATGATATCTACCATGAGTCTATAAATGACATCTAGCATGAGTCTATACATGACATCTAGCATGAGTCTATAAATGACATCTAACATGAGTCTATAAATGACATCTAGCATGAGTCTATATATGACATCTAGCATGAGTCTATAAATGACATCTAACATGAGTCTATAAATGACATCTAGCATAAGTCTATAAATGACATCTAACATGAGTCAATAAATGACATCTAACACGAGTCTATAAATGATATCTAGCATGAGTCTATAAATGACATCTAGCATGAGTCTATAGATGACATCTAACATGAGTCTATAAATGACATCTAACACGAGTCTATAAATGATATCTAACACGAGTCTATAAATGACATCTAACATGAGTCTATAAATGACATCTAACATGAGTCTATAAATGACATTTAGCATGAGTCTATAAATGACATCTAGCATGAGTCTATAAATGACATCTAACATGAGTCTATAAATGATATCTAGCATGAGTCTATAAATGACATCTAGCATGAGTCTATACATGACATCTAGCATGAGTCTATAAATGACATCTAACATGAGTCTATAAATAACATCTAGCATGAGTCTATAAATGACATCTAGCATGAGTCTATAAATGACATCTAGCATGAGTCTATAAATGACATCTAACATGAGTCTATAAATGACATCTAACACGAGTCTATAAATGATATCTAGCATGAGTCTATCAATGACATCTAGCATGAGTCTATAAATAATATCTAGCATGAGTTTATAAATGACATCTAGCATGAGTCTATCAATGACATCTAGCATGAGTCTATAAATGACATCTAACATGAGTCTATAAATGACATCTAACACGAGTCTATAAATGATATCTAACACGAGTCTATAAATGACATCTAACATGAGTCTATAAATGACATCTAACATGAGTCTATAAATGACATTTAGCATGAGTCTATAAATGACATCTAGCATGAGTCTATAAATGACATCTAACATGAGTCTATAAATGATATCTAGCATGAGTCTATAAATGACATCTAGCATGAGTCTATACATGACATCTAGCATGAGTCTATAAATGACATCTAACATGAGTCTATAAATGACATCTAGCATGAGTCTATAAATGACATCTAGTATGAGTCTATAAATGACATCTAACATGAGTCTATAAATGACATCTAACACGAGTCTATAAATGATATCTAGCATGAGTCTATCAATGACATCTAGCATGAGTCTATAAATGATATCTAGCATGAGTTTATAAAGGACATCTAGCATGAGTTTATAAATGGCTTCTAGCATGAGTCTATAAATGACATCTAGCATGAGTCTATCAATGACATCTAGCATGAGTGTATAAATGGGGTCTGGCATGAGTATATAAATGACATCTAGCATGAGTCTAAATAAATGACATCTAGCATGAGTTTATAAAGGACATCTAGCATGAGTTTATAAATGGCTTCTAGCATGAGTCTATAAATGACATCTAGCATGAGTCTATCAATGACATCTAGCATGAGTGTATAAATGGGGTCTGGCATGAGTATATAAATGACATCTAGCATGAGTCTAAATAAATGACATCTAGCATGAGTTTATAAAGGACATCTAGCATGAGTTTATAAATGGCTTCTAGCATGAGTTTATAAATGACATCTAGCATGAGTCTATTAATGACATCTAGCATGAGTCTATTAAAGAGATCTAGCATGAGTGGGCGCTATGAGAGGGGGATCAACCGGTACATTGGTGCGGGGCCCGGAGATCCAAGAAGGGGTCCGTGAATCTCGGAAGGCGCCATAGCTTTACCCATAGACGTTTTATTTTGAGTTTTTTATTTTTTGGGATATTTTTAACTATTTTTGATTATTTAGAAAAATAATTCTAATGTAGTTGTTTAATATTCCTGGTTTGTGATTGGACAATGCTGTAATTTTCACGGTATCAATTCCACGGTTGAAAAGCATGAGATTTTTTTTTATTTTAGCCGATTACGTCATCTTGTCAATAATGTTGCAAAACACATGATTACATTAGAATGGAGATAACTGTATTGTATTTGAAATTTTCACGCCATGAATTGTCGATTTAATGGTCGCAAATATCCGTTTACTGGCTCCGCTCACGCGTCGCCAGTAAACTCAATTTGCGACCATCAAATCTCCAATTGATGCCGTGAAATTTTCAAATACAATACAGTTATCTCCTAATTATATATTCTGAATTATGTTTGTCGCTGCTTTATATAATATATGCTATCTGAACATTCTGATGCACAGGAAATAAAACATTTAGTTTTGTGTGTATCGTTTTGACGACCATTGTTTGTCTTTTGCCTCATTTTCTGTTTGCCATTGTATTGTCTGTCCTCCATGCCACATTTGGTACCTTCAAACTTGTCTACATCTGTAATTAATCAGCATAGATACTATCATATTTTACGAGACACGAATAACAATAATCTACAATTGTTTGTAGTGGGGTTAGGTTTGGGTTATGGTGTTTAACGCCACGTTAAACAATATTTCAGCTACAGCTATATCGTGGCGGTCAGTTTTATTGACGGAGGAAACCGGAAAACCCGGAGAAAACCACAGACCTGCCACAAGTCACTGACTAACTTTATCACATAATGTTGTATCGAGTACACCTCGCCAGGAACGGAGTTCGAACTCAAAACTTGTGTGGTGATAGGCACTGATTGCATATAGGTTTATAAATCAAACTACCATACGATCACGACCACGACGGTTTACCAATGTCTTGTAAACTGAACATATAGCTGATTTACCGTAATGTGTGACCAATAACAAATGGAACTGAAAATTATTTTATTTGATGTTTATAAAATTTAAAATGTCATAGTCCATTGTTTTACAGACCAGCTATCACCTCCTGCTGAAAAGAATGTCATCTCCGATTTTCAGTAATGGTGATGCTGTGCATGCAGAAGAAAATGGACAAGAAAAGAGAGATCCATCACAAGAAAAACCGATGATACCCAAAGATTTTATAAAAGACATAGTTTTACGTCTATACGGGATTAATGTTATTGGCTGGAAGGAACTTAATTCTTATGATGATAAAAACTACCATATACAGATAGACCCAAACATCAACAACAATAAATACATAGACCGCCTTCACCAGCCAGGATATGTTTTGAAGGTTCTCAATTCTAATGATTCTAAAAATCCGGTTATGATAGGTAATATGTTATCAAAAGGTAGTCCAAATATATATGTATCCAGGCACGGGTGTGTCCCTTTCAAAAATTTGCAAAGTATATGTTATGTAGCATTCATACGTAGCAACATTCCAGCAGCACCTGCATATGGAGTATATATCTCTCAGTTGATAACGAAATTCCAGAGTTTGTGGCTTCTATCAGGATTTCCTTGATATAGGATTGCTGCTAACAAGGAATCTAATGAACCAAAGGTTCCTCTTAGTTAAGTTGAAGTCATCACTTCGAAAATTTTACGGTCGCCACCATGACTTGGTTAACCGTTATGTAATATCTGTGTCACAAATGACCACGGATATGTTCCACTTGTCGTAAACACTTCCCGGTCCTTTCCTCGTTCATGACTTATCACCGGGTTTGTAACTAGATTAACACGACGGGTGTCACTAGTGAAGCAGGAACTGCCTACCCTTCCGGAGCACCTGAGTTCACCCCCGGTTGTTAGTGGGGTTCGTGTTACTTTATCTTTAGTTTTATGTGTATGTTTTGTAGATCGTTGTTTATCATTTTGTACTTTTTCTTTTGGCCATTGTGTTGTCTGTTTTTCTTCGATATACGGATTCTGATTGCCCCTTTGGTATCTTCAAACTCTTCTTTCATTTAGATATTAATATTTTCAATCGGCTATAATTCATATACTTAGTAATTTCCGGAACTTGTAGACTTCTTCCCCTTGGTCCCCTTACCAAGGCTTTGCTCTGTGACCACTATTGATCTAAACGGTCCCTAGTCCACTCGCCTAGATTTCACGTGTTGTGCCCAATCTTGCCAGTGTCTTTGGATTGTCCATACTTGATTGCCCCTTCGTTTTTCTCTGTTTATTTCATTCAAATCAAAATGAGATATTTTATGTGTGGGTGTTCCTTTTTATTATTTTTCTAAGAGGTGTACAAATAGCATGTCTTTCATCTTCTATATACAGACTACGTGAGAAGATGAATATTCACCTCTTATGTATGTGGGAAGGTGACTAATTTTCTAAACCCTGTGAGAACAACGTGATGAACAGGGGAGTCTTCAGCAACTTCAGAACACAATAGTATGACGTTACACATACATCATTAATTTAACAGGATTATATGTTCGTTACCGAAAATATACATAAGTGACAACACAAATGAGTAATTATGCAGAATACGGGCGTCAAGAGTTTGTTCACACATTTTCTTCATTGTAGTTTTAGCGAGAAATATAATAATGTGCAAAATTAAATGTACTTATTTGAAAGGTCACGAAAGAAACCTTCTTGAATTCGTTTTTCTACCAAATCAATATCTTTATTAATATTGTTTAGTTATATGTAGATGCCATTAAACTAATAATTTAATTTCATTGCGAAAAAAAAATATGTTTGTACTACTAGTACTTGTTGTAGCTGAAAGATTGCTAATTTGTCGTTCAACAACTATCACTCACTCACTCACTCACTCAATCTAGACTGGAGAATAATACATACATCTAAATTAGTCAAATATTTTTGACATACTACCAAATAAAACAAGTGCTAATTTGTTTTTTTAACATTTGTATTTTTTTTTATTAGCTGCACTTGGAAACGGATCTTAACATAAAGATCATATATACTGTTCAAACTGGCTCGGTAGGAAAATGGTCATCAGTATGTTTGACAGTTATGGATTGTGTGAAAATGTGAATGAGAGTACTAAAGCAACATGTGTCACTATGATTCTGGGTTCTTATTTTTTCTAAAAGGGGGTGAATTTTTTTTTTAATGTCACCATTGTCGGATATGAAAAACCAATACTATCGTGCTGCCAACGATCCGCTTATTTCAATCAGATATAATTATATAAAATAAAAAACAATACTCAATACAACATTATATGATAAAGTTTGTCAGTGACTTGCGACAGGTCGGTGGTTTTCTTAAGGTACTCCGGTTTCCTCCACCAATAAAACCGACCGCCACCATATAACTGAAATATTGTTGAAAGTGTCGTTAAGCACCATAACCCTTACCCTATGCCTTTGTCATTTAACAGAAGAAAACATTTTTTATTCATAGAATCGCAACACAAGTTGCACATATGTCTACACAGAAAGGGACTTCCAGTTCAGGAACCTGTTTATAATTTGTATGGAAAAACGTATTCAGTTGAAAAAGTTCCGGATGAATACAACTCTAACCGTAAGTAACCGAAGATGTTCCGAATGGATTATTTAGTTTAATCTGCCTGAAATTACACGACAAAGGAAGAATTTTTTTATGAGAGCATTATTTAATGAAAATTAAGGATTGCATGTCTACTATGTTTTTGGGGTTCGAATAGGGGATGTGCCGTCATGACCAAGATCATATCATAGTTGGATTGATTGATTGAGTGTTGGTTGCTTCGTATCGAGAGGAAACTCTCAATTTCATGATTATTCATGACGAGAACAAGTTCAAAAATATTAAACAAAATAAACAGAAATGAGAGAGGAATGGTACAACCGTGGCAACGATATATGACTGCCACATGAAACAGTATTTAACATTTTATGTTGTTACAATGTGCATGTTCTTTTTTGAAATCTACAAAGACTTATCGCTTCTGATTATCCCTTTGGTATCTTCAAATTTTCTTGAGAAGCCATTGAAAGAAGTCTTCTCTCATGAGCGTGTAAAACAAATCAGCGAGCAGTGGAGCACAATCAGTACCCATTGGAATAACAACCGCCAGTTGAAATACTAGTCCACCAAACTAATAAAAAAAACATTTGAATGATCTCGTCCTTTTTATATTGATGATTAGAGTTTGGGTGGCTTTTGACAAATAACTGTATTTTGATTATAGGCCATGCAAAGTCAAAACATTCTTATGATCCATTCATAGTTCTCGGAATTTACAAGGTTGATATACCATACATACCATGTCAAAGTAGACAAGGTTTTCATAATTACATTAATATTTTAACCGTACAAATAATTTCGATCAATCCTTATAAATTAATTCAAACTTTATTTGCTATAATATTGAAAAATATATTTATTATTTTCAAAATAAGACAAATAATCGGAAATAAATTTAAATAACCCCAAAGGTGCCTCATTTAAAGGAAATCGCCTTATGACAACGACACGCGACGCCTTGAGAACGACGTCTAGATTCAGTACATATGAAAATAACCTCAACTTCTTAAACCAATCAAAACAGGTATAAAATGACCAGTGATTCTAAAATTAATTGATTAATATTTGTCTGTAATCAGTTAATCTCATTGTCATGCATTATGACGTCATGTTCGGGGATGGGACGTGTATATAGGGGACCAGTTATTGATTTATTTGTTGCGATCACACACACATCGATTTAAATACTTTTATATAATATAATATATATATATATTACATAAGGCTCTATTTTACTGTTTTTCTATTGGCCAGAAGCAATACACGTGACATTCCATTTTCTAACATATTGATTAGCAAAAAGCAATTTCTGTGCAATAAATAATCATATTGCACTCTCGTGCAAAATCAATGAATGCAATTACGTGGCACGAGAGTGCAATATGGTTTTTTATTGCACAGAAATTGCTTTTTGCTAATCAATATGTTAGAAAATTTCATAAATTTTGAAAATTTTCAAAAAATTTGAAAATCATAAAATTAAAAAAAAGAAATTTTTTTTTAACAAATTTGAAAATTTCATTTTTTTTTTAAAATTCAAAATTTTCATAAAATTTCAAAACTTTCAAAAATTTCATACTATTTAAAAAAAAATCAAATGATAAAATTTTCAAAAAGTTTCAAAAATTTCATAGTTTTCATAAAATTTCAAAAATTAAGAGTAAAATAGAGCCGTATGTAATAAAACAATTACTACACTTGAACTTGATCAATATGAGGTTTTATTGAGCAGAGTACAACAATCGCCTCGTTCAATATTGTTGTACTCTGCTCCATAAAACCTCATATTGATCTCATTCAAGTGCAGTAATTGTATAATAATATTGATATGTTTGTAGAGTATAACGGACCATACGTTTTCCAACTGTTGAAGTACATCACAGGAGATATGATTGTTCGCAGGCCGTACTACCCTAAAACCCTATATAACACAGGAGTATTTGCTGGAAAGATACATAAAGCATTGAAGGTATTGAAAATAAATATGTGTAGATATTATCGCTCCTTGCTATTATTTAAGGGTTTTATTTATGCCAATAGTTTTAACAGAAATGTGACATTTTGCAAAAGGTCAAGTTTGATTTGGTTTATGGTGTTTAACGCCACTTTCAAAAATACTTTTGTTATATCGTGGCTGTCAGTTTCATTTGTGGAGGAAACCGGAGTACCCGGAGAAATCCACCGACCTGTAGCAAGCCACAGACAAACTTTATCACATAATGTTGTATCGAATACACCTTGCCTGAGCGCGATTCGAACTCGCAACGTTAGTGGTGATATGCATTGATTGCATAGGTAGTTGTAAATCCAACTACCATGCGATCACGACCATGACGGCCCCCAAAGCTTAAGAATTATAGCATTGTTTTTAAAAGCTTAGATATGTATATATTTTTTTTATTATGTAGTTTATTTAACTAAAATGAAAACCTTAATAGGGTTTGGTTGAAAATTTAAAATGCTATGATCAATCTATAGAAATATTGTTGGAAAACGAAATCTGGACGTTTGTTTATAACACTGTAGAATTACAATGATGCTTCACTATATATTTGATTCTGTGTTGTATCATGATTTTCACATATTTGCATCACTGCTTGGTAAAGGGTACTCTATATTTAACTGCGGATTGCATCACAATCTGGTTTTTCTTCATATAATATTATTACAAAGATTATTCTAATGATCAAATTCCTGCCTTTGATTCTTTTAAAGTCTTTGGTTATATCCATAGTGTAATAATTAGTGTATTCATCCGAAGTGTTGGATATCTATATATTACACCCTTTTGGGGTGATATCAATGATGGGCGGTTTATCCGTTTAGCACACATAAGATCAGAAATGAGTTAGAAAACAGGTTTGAAGATACTAAAGGGGTAACAGAAGCTATAAATCAAACATGTGGACTGGTGCGATCACAGTTACTGCATGATAGGACTGGTGCGATCACAGTTACTGCATGATAGGATTGGTGCGATCATAGTTACTGCATGATAGGACTGGTGCGATCACAGTTACTGCATGATATGACTGGTGCGATGACATTTACTGCATGATATGACTGGTGCGATCAGTTACTGCATGATAGGACTGGTGCGATCAGTTACTGCATGATAGGACTGGTGCGATCACAGTTACTGCATGATAGGACTGGTGCGATCACAGTTACTGCATGATAGGACTGGTGCGATCACAGTTACTGCATGATAGGACTGGTGCGATCACAGTTACTGCATGATAGGACTGGTGCGATCACAGTTACTGCATGATAGTATTGGTGCGATCACAGTTACTGCATGATAGGACTGGTGCGATCACAGTTACTGCATGATAGGAATGGTGCGATCACAGTTACTGCATGAAATGACTGGTGCGATCACAGTTACTGCATGATAGGACTGGTGCGATCACAGTTACTGCATGATAGGACTGGTGCGATCACAATTATTGCATGATAGGACTGGTGCGATCACAATTACTGCATGATAGGATTGGTGCGATGACAGTTACTGCATGATATGACTGGTGCGATCACAGTTACTGCATGATAGTATAGTTACTTTATAATTTAACATGTGGACTGGTGCGATCACAGTTACTGCATGATAGTATAGTTACTTTATAATTTAACATGTGGACTGGTGCGATCACAGTTACTGCATGATAGTATAGTTACTTTATAATTTAACCAATAGGATTTTGACTGCCAATTTTTCAAAGATCGCAACTATATATGGAACCTCAAAGAATTACACGGACTAGCAGGATATACGTTTGTAGTAAAAGATGAAGACAACTTAGAACTGGTCAACAATGTGATGAAAGCCTTTAAGGAGGAAGTCGTGCCACTCTTTGGACGGTTAAATCAAGGTATTAATCAGTCAACTGTATAATTAACTCCACGTGATAAGAAACTAACACTGGTAAAATCTAAAGATTATCGCTTTTATATCTGGTGCCTGAATATATAGGTATATTAAGTCCGTATATAGAATTGTAAGAAACATTTGAAGACGCCAAAGGGGTAGGCAATCAGAAGCCATAAGAAAAGTTTGAAGATACCAAAAGGGATAATCAGAAGCCGTAATTCAAAGAACAGACAACACAATGGCCAAAAGACAGAAGAACAGACAACACAATGGCTAAAAGAAAAAGGACAAAAGGATAAACAACCATCTACAAAACACTACACAGAAAAAAATCGAGCAACGCGAAACCCACTAAGCACCGGCTGTAAACTCAGGTGCTACGGAAGGGATGTAGTTCATGCTCCACATGTGGCACCCGTCGTGTTACTCTTGTTTCAAACCTGGGGATAAGTCATGAATGAGAAAAGAATAGTGATTACGACAAAAGGAACATATCTGTGGTAATGTGTCATGGTGGCGACCGTACAACGTTCGAAGTGATGACTTCAACTTAACCACTAGGAACCCTTGGTTCAGTAGCTTCCTTGTTAGCAGCAACTCTCTGTCAAGGAAATTTTGATAGGAACCACAAGTTCTGTAATATCGGATCAATTAGTTAAGCCAATTACAGATTGATCTCCAATGAACAAATTATTCGTGTCACTAAGAGGAGAATTCGTGTCACTAAGAGGGGAATTCGTGTCACTAAGAGGGGAGATGAAACTAGTCTTAACCCCGCAACTTTTTATTGAAAATACCTGTAACAAGCCAAGAAGGTGAGCAAAATACCTGTAACAACCCAAGAAGGTGAGCCGTGTTTTATATATGTGTTAGTGGTATAGATTTTGCCTCTTTCTACGATTTTACGATTGGATTTTGGAATTAATATATTCCGACAGTGTGGTATTTTTATTATTTTTATTTTTTTTTTATAATAAATCGTAGAAACAAGCTATATTATAAACAATGAAGTATAAAGAGGGTAAACATGTTGAACTGTTATCGGTTTTAGGTGTAGTTTAAACACAACAATCACCTGTATGGGAATGTAGTCTTGTTATGTAAAAAATAGGTTTTTGGTCAAGATGATCTTGGTTTCTATGCTAATAGGTAATTAACAGATAGTGAAAGTGGGGTGATAACGTAATCTTTATTACACCAGCAAGACCACCAGTTGTGTGAAAAAAAATAGTCTTTGATTCTTGTCACGTTTTGCAGAGAGTGAATTATAAATAATTTAATTTAGACGTACTCAGCTCGACCAACACCACTCACTACCATTGCTCAGCATAGTTATTTAACAAGACATCATCTCCATTCCTTATTCAATCATCGTATGGACTCTTCTGTTTGTTGTACCTTTCTGTTTGTATTGTTAGAAGAGTTTGAAGATACCAAAGGGGTAATCAGAATCTGTATATCGAAGAAGAGTGAGTGAGTAATTGTTGTTTAACGCCAATTCAGCAATTTTTCAGCTATATCATGGCGAGAACAAGTTAATTTTCAATGCAAAATCGAAGAATAGACAACACAATGGCCAAAAGAAAAAGGACAAAAGAACAAACAACGATCTACAAAACATACACAGAAAATTAAAGATCGAGTAACACGAACGCCACTAAAAATCAGGGATGAACTCAGGTGCCCCGGAAGTGTTGTTAATTTTTATATCCAGGTTGTCACTTTCTTCGAAAACATGTGTTCTGTACTATTCATTACGCTCACATGACAAAAATAAATAAAATTCATCATCATTATTTTAAGAAATACATTTCCTAACATTAATATAAAATCGTGTTTATGTAATGGCATGATGACATCTGATTAGAGAATAGATTTCAATTTCATACTATTTAATCTCCTCGTTACGGAATTTGTGATTTCAAATAAATGAATAAATGCATTTATTGCACTAAAATAGGCATGTATACGTGTGGAATTTGTTTATGCTCTGAAGATAATTTGCTATTAAGCGATGTTTAAAATTGTTTCCTATTAATGGAATTCAATTTCTATTGTCTGGGTTTTATTTCAAATTAGAACAGCTAGTCGATAAATTGACCTAGATACCTTGACACAATATATTGCAGTAACACAAATTTCTACAAAATATCTAGGTCACTCAAAGTTCATGTGGACAAGTTTTTCACGTTGATGGGAGAAGAAGAAATAAATGAATATAGTAATAACTAACAATTAAATCACAGTTGTTTGCGAACAGGTCTTTCATTGGGGATACTTTGAAAAATACATTAAATGAAATTAAAAATACCACACTGTCGGAACAGTTCTAAACTCAAATAGAAAAATCGGAGAGAAAGAGGCAAAACTGATATCACTTATACACAAGTACACAACCGATCACTTTCTTGGCTTAGTACAGGAACATCAATAAAAACTGGCATGGTTAAATTAGTTTTAAGGGCTCAAACCTCCCCCTCTTAGTGAAATGTAAGTGTTTGTCACGTGTGAGTAAATTGCTAACAATGTAGCTATGTAGCTGGACGAACAGTGTTATTTTAAAGAACGCTATTATCTTGAGCATTATACCTAATATTTTTAATTTTAATGTTTGTGATATGCTAGTTAAAGACATAGAAGTAAACGATTTACCATTTTGATATTACCAAAAAGAAATAGTAAAAAAGAATATGATGTAAATGAACATCCAGCTTTACAATTAGACACAAATTCAAGTTCAAAAGTATTTATTTGCTTTTAAATAAATAAAAGTAACAGGTATTGTTAGTTGCAGTTCTTATTTTTAAAACTATATAAGATATGGAAATTAGCCGGAAAAACTTTCCGTCGACAAGATTTGCTTAAATGTCTGCAAAACAAACATTAAGGAAATTTGACTAAAAATAAAATTCCTGGAATAAAATAAAGCAATGGTCAAAGTATTCACCATCGAAAATATGTTACCTCAGGCTGCGCAAATGATCTGCGTTTTACTTAAAATGTCAAAAGGTTGTGTGGGGAATACACTACTATAAGGCCTCGTCCTTTTATTCTCATAAATTATTATTTATTGTTTGTATTTTCGTGTCATGAACACGTCTAAATTACTGCACGTACCAGACTCAGGTCAAAAGAAGCAACATAAGAAAAATTCAGTATACTAGCTATGAACTAGCTATTTAACATTGACAAAAAGAGTGGCAACATAAGAAAAATTCAGTATACTAGCTATGAACTAGCTATTTAACATTGACAAAAAGAGTGCCAACAGCAAATTCACCACGTGCTTCGGCTGTGACATTTAGTGATTAATATACAAGGCAAACAGGAAGTGGTATTAATTCTTAGAGGAAGTCTTATGGACATTTTAAAACCACCAATCAAAATAAAATGAAAAACAAAAAATAACACACACCAAAGAGAGTGAGAGTAAGAAATGCTGATAGTTCTTTGTTAGTTGTCAGGGCGAACAATTCAAGGGTAACTAATAGGATGCAGAGAAGAAAATAACGACATATAAATAGATAAATATATTATGTCAAGGAAAACATACCAGCATATATTAATAAAGAACCACTCTGAGTTTCGTACAAAATAGAAAAAAAACGGTGTAGTAAAATTGATTTAATTTATATTACAGGGTATATTCATGGAGATATGAACGAACAAAACATCCTTGTTGGAGAAGTAAGTGGCGAGACAGCGTCAGACGACAATAGTTCGTGTGACGTCAAAGCATTTATTGACTTCATGGACATGACCTATTCATATACCGTATTTGATATTGCAATCCTCATTGCATATATGTCAATAGATTCTCAAATAGTTGATCAGCTGGACGTAGGAGGTCACATACTGGCTGGATATCTTACTGAAATGCCGTTGAATGAAGCTGAACATGACGTACTACGGATATGCATTTGCGGTCGACTGATACAATCCTTAGTAATGGGAGCATATAGTTTTCATATGGAGCCTCAGAACAATTATGTTCTTACGACAGCTAAAAGAGGTTGGCCTCTTCTGAGGAAATACTGGCAAACTTCTAAATCTGAGCTACATAGAAGATGGGATGAAATTTTAAATAACTATAAAGATTAAAACAATTTTATTAACATTACGTCAAATAATGACACCACGAGTGACATGACATACTATTCCTTTTTATCTTAAATTAGCACTGACGCACAACATTGGCTTATACTTGAAGGAAACCCCACTGTTCTCATGGTTAATACAAACATATTTCTTTACTAATTTGTCTTTAAACATCAGCTTAATTGTAACGGGAAAGGTTGTTTATGTAAGTAAAAATGAAATAAAATATATGGAACTCTTGTAATATCAATGGTAAAAAAGCATCGTTATTATTGTTCATTCAAAACACGTGTACAACTACGCTCCCAACAAAACGCTTTTCAATAACAATGGTACATACAAGTGTTAGTATATACGTTTAGGTAGAATATCAACAATGGATTGTAAGAAGAAAGGGGCAGATCGATGAAATAGAAAGAAAATACCGATTCTTATATATAATAGTAAAAAAATATGGAATTTCCGATGAAATAGTTAGAAAATACATCGAGAACAACATCATTAAAATATGAAATTCTTTTGGTACGAATTGTGCTACACATAAAAATATGCTAATTCTATCCTTTCATCTGTCAGTATATATATAATGTCTTGTAACTGCACATAACACCATATGTGGAAAATGAATAAACAGTTGTCTTATTTCTAGGTAACTATGAGCTTGATTGAGCCCAAAGTCTATATGAATGACCACGTGAACTTGCCTTACAAGAATTCGTGTTGCTGCATTGTTTCTTCATTGTTCCTATTCCAATATTACGTTTGTGAGCGAGCGAGTGATTATTGTTTCACGCCAAATGAGCAATTTTTCAGCTATATCATAGTGACTTTGTTCTGGACGAACACACAGAGTTAGAAATGTGTTATCACACTGATCTACCGTATTCTAGACAAGCATGCTAACCATTACACAACCGATGCGGTTACTACGTCTTCGTATTAATTATAAATACTTTATGTCATAACTTAGCATAAAGGTGAAAATGAGTAAAACCATTTTTATTAACAATGGAAAAAAAATGGTTTTCACCTCAGGACAAAGTTTAACATATGGCCCTATGGTAAAACTGAAACCACTGAGCCCCCTGAATGTAAGCTTAACGGGAATGTTCGATATATATATATATATAGAGCAGAGAATAGAAAATATAACGTGGTTGTCAATCTTTCCAGCAAACCCCTAAATTCAGCCGAATCATCGTTGCTTTCTAAGGGTTTAAATTTTTGTCCAAATCCTCCTAAAATAAATGTTCGTGAACTCGATGAAGACCTGGATCAATTTGCACGACGGCTTAGAATTAAAGAATATTTTTATTCAAAGAAAGAAACCAGTGAAGACCTATCAACAGACGAATCGGACATAAAAGAAGTCACTGATATTCCTAGATTTGTCAAGAAAAGTAATTGGATCCCGAAACCTAGCAAAAATACCAGGCTAGAATCGGTCATTAACCTAATTAAGTCAGATATCAAACACAATGTTGACGTACATGTCCCAAGACCGACAACTTAACACAGGCAGAAAGATCAGCCCTTAGGGATATACAGGAAAGAGATGATATTATTATTAAGCCAGCAGATAAAGGGAGTGCAGTAGTAGTCATGGATAAAACGACATTTAGATTCTGACCCTACACTGGATTTTACGCAGAAGATCATGCGAGCCTTAGAGGCTATGCATGCTCGTGGCCACTTAGACAATAAGACCATGGAGTACCTTACTCCAGAGGATCCCAAGCCAGGCCGTTTCTATCTGCTGCCTAAAATTGATAATGAAAACAATCCACCAATGGTCACCCAACTGAAAAGATATCGGAATTTATTGATTTTCACCTTCGGCCGTTCGTTGAAAACCTTCCATCACACATCAAAGATACTATACCAACTACTTGAAGAAAATGGAAAATTTAACCATTCCAGAAAATACCACGCTTGTTACCATGGATGTAACTTCCCTTTACACGAACATTGCCCATGATGACGGAATTGCCGTATGCAGAAAAATATGGGAACAACGAACAGATCAAGAACCTCCGACAGAATGTTTAGTGGAGATGCTTACACTAGTTAAAAAAACAACAATTTTACTTTTGATGGAAACCACCATCTTCAAATAAATGGGACAGCTATGGGAACCAAAATGGCACCCTCCTATGCCAACATTTTTATGAGGAACCTAGAAGAACGATTACTCCTTTCGTCACTTAAACAACCTCTTTTATGGTTCCAATTTATAGATGACGTTGACATGAAGTGGACACATGGCGACAAAGAGCTTGATGAATTTTTGGAACATGCCAACAGTATCCATCCGTCTAAAAAATTTACACACGAAGTGTCGAAAACCAAAATGTCCTTCCTTGATACTACCACCACGGTCAAGGAGGGCAACATGACAACTGATTTATACTCTAATCCCACAGACAAACATCAATACCGTTCACCCAGTAGTTGCCATCCTAAGCACTGTTTTAAGAGTATCCCATTCAGCCAAGCCATTAGGGTAAAACGAATATTCTCCACTGTTGAAACCACCAAGCAAAGACTAGGAGATTTACGCCATCATTTGAAGAGACGGGGATATAATGACAAAGATATAGAGAGTGGGTTTTCAAAGGCCAGTGAAATTAACAGAAATGATCTCCTGGAGTACAAAGAAAAAAGATCAACAAACGGGTTCCCCTTGTTCTCACTTACCATCCTTCTTTAGAGAAAATTGCAGGCATTGTCCGTCATCATTGGGAAGAAATTGAAAAAAGTGAAACGCTGGCCAAGTTGTTCCCTGAACCACTCATTGTAGCGTTCCGGCGACCTAAAAGCATTAAGGATACACTGGTCAGAGCTGCGGTATCTAGACCTTCATCGACGGTCGGCCAGTGTAAACCATGTGGTGACAAGCGTTGCAAGTGATGTCTCCAATTGCAACACACACAAGTGTTTCATAGAAAGACGACTGGAAAGGAGTATAAGATATATATACGTCTGAAAATCAAACCAAACAGTGTTAGAATTAGATTTTTGAGCTGTCAAATTTTTGCTCTTCCCTCGACGGGATTTGAACTCACATCTTTGATACACTGCAGCACCAATCGCTTAGCCTTAAGTCCAGCGCCCTAGACCACTCGACCACATCCGCTCCATAAAAATGGAGCTTCAATAATCGAAGTGTTACCTTTTCCCGTAAGGAAAATCTAGAGATAGACATAAGACATGTGTCTAAGCGTGTGTAGATGGTACATATATACTTAATATTATAATTTGACAGCAATCTAACTCAGCAATAGTCATTTCTGTTAATTTCACTGGCCTTCATCGACGGTCGACGGTCGGCCAGTGTAAGCCATGTGGTGACAAGCGTTGCAAGTGCTGTCTCCAATTGCAACACGCACAAGTGTTCCATAGCAAGACGAAAGGAAAGGAATATAAGATCTTTTGCAATGTCAATTGCAAAACACATAATGTGGTTTACCTCCTTGACTCACGTCTGCGGGTCGCAATACGTAGGAGAAAGTGTCCAACCATTAAACAAAAGAATGAATGGGCACAGAAGTGACCTTACGAAAACGACGCTCTTGCCCGTGAATCAACACTTTGTGTCGCCGGGGCACCCATTGGATGACTTTGATAGATCCAAAATTTATATCATTGACCACAATTCAAGTTGGAAAGAGAATCAAAGACAAAAAAGAGAGAGCTTTTGGATCCGCGAGTTACGAACTTTACATCCGAGGGCTTAAACAAAAAGGCCTAAATCTTTTACTTTTTAACCAGTGCCTGGTTCTCCGCTAGTTGGTAAATTTCATCATTACTTTTCTCATTGTTTTCATATTGTATATATATATATTTGAATAATATTAAATTCAAGATTATGATTTTATAAAGTTCAAGATAATGATGTTTACGTCACGATAACTGATGGTCACGTGACAATCTGATCCTCAGATCATCTTTTTAGATCAGATTACAGACGCTGATGAAGCCTGTCGGTCAAGCGAAATATCCATCAATTTGATTATAATTATAGTCTTTTTGTAGACTTATAGTTATTTTTGTTATATTTTAACATCTTTTGTGATGTTGTTGTGCTGCATTTTAGACGTTTATATACCGTATTTAGGGTTGCATAATGCGCATTGGTGCATAATGCGCACCCCCTCTTGGCCTTGAAAATCTCCAGAAAAAACTAGTTCGTGTCTATAATGCACGTGGATTTTTGAAAAAAATCGTCGTCGGAAATATAAGAATTAAATATCAGTCGTATATATTTTTCAGTCCTTTGAGCATGTTCCATTTGCTGGGAGAATTTTAGAACCATTTATCTCTTTTCAGCTTCAAAAAAGTTGCAAAATATTAAATGTATTGGGTTTTATTGGCGTTTTCATATGATATTTTGTGGAATAGTGTCCAAACAATTTAAGAAATATTTAACTTTGCATGTTGACAATAGTAAACAAAAAAAACATGGTGGACATTTGATTTCCCGGTCTGGGAAAGAGTGAAACACATTGTTCCTGTTTATAATGCGCACACCTCCTACCAAATAAAGAATTTGGGCAAAATCCTGCGCATTATGCAACCCTAAATACGGTATATATATTAGTACTCTACAAGAGAAAAGATTCATGATACCAAAAGGGTAATCACAAGCCGTAAATCGAACGACAGACAATATTATTTGTAGTCTTTAAATTTGTGTTGTTTATACAAACGGTGTTATTAGCACCATGAAACAGATTTAAACTGTAATCCCAGATGTCATGGAAATGGAAGTGCTAATAAGGAAACGTTCTTCTTTCTTTAATAAGGCGATATACATTGCAAATTTGAAACTCAGGAAGGCAAATACAACTTATTCAAATGATTTTTCAAGCTAATTCTGATTGTTTGACAGTTGAATTTACAACTACATGTACCTGTGCAATCAGTGCCTATCACCACTAAAGTTGTGAGTTCAAACTCTGTTCATGGTGAGGTGTATTCAATAAAACATTATGTAATAAAGTTCGTCAGTGACTTGCGGCGGGTCGGTGCTTTTCTCTCGGTACTTCCGTTTCCTCCACCAATAAAACTGACTGTCACGATATATGAAATATTGTTAAAAGTGACGTTAAATACAATAAACCAAACCATGCCAACATGATTGTCAGTATTAACTGGCTACTGGGTAAGGAGATGCATTATGCCAGTAATAGTCTATATTAAAATCAAGTTGTGTTGTTGAGGAATATTGGAGTTTTCGGAGTTAATCTTTTATTCCACCTCCCTGCTATAGAACATTCCAGACATGTTGATTATCTCTCTTTATATTTAAAATAATCAACAGATTTGGCAAACGAAGAAATAACAAAATTCAACTATCCAATGTCATTGTAAAATGAAAAACAATAAATAACACACTGTCAGAACAACAGTTCCAAAATCTAGAAAAACAATAAATAACACACTGTCAGAACAACAGTTCCAAAATCTAGAAAAACAATAAATAACACACTGTCAGAACAACAGTTCTAAAATACTATCGAAAAATAGAATCATAAACAAAACAAAATACCAAATTAAACATAGAACAACGTGATATTCCCTATATATTGAAAAGTGAATGTAGCATAAAGATGCTTAACAGCTTACACGAGATAAACCTGACACAATGTTAATTATTAATGACATCACATGCTTAATCTAAGATACAAGTAGCATCCGGGATGTCAGTATTAAAAGCTTTAGTCTGTGGGAGGTCGAAATAGTGACATATATTTGAACGACGAATTTATGAACATTGTCCAATCTTGATGTGTGATGAAGTTCATTGCCGGCAAGCCTTTTTGTTCAAAGCAAATACACATTTGATTAAATTATCAAAAGAATTAATGTTATTTGCATGATATTCTGGTGTCCAACACGATTTCCATGTCAGATAATGTTCATGACGTTTACCAGTAACACGACGGGTGTCACTTGTGGAATTGCTGGTTTGGGATAGGTACAAAAATATGGCGGGGTTAAACCTGTTAATGGGATCACAAGCCTTCCCTCATGGTAACTGGAATCCCAACGGCAATACCTATATAAACAAACGAAAAAAAAACCCTCTACCTTCGTTCCTTCTCAAATAAAAGACCACATACTATCACAAAAATGCGCGCTAAGTACTGTATACGGCTTTTTTATGGATTAATAAGAAGCGTTTGAAGATACCAAAGGGGTAATCAGAATCCGCAAATCGAAGAAGAACAGACAACACAACGGTCAAAAGAAAAAGTTCAAAAAGACAAACAACGATCTACACTTTAAGACTAAAGATCGAATAACACGAACCCCACTAAAAACTTGAGGTGAACTCAGAATTAAGTATTCACCTCTTCAGCCACCTCAGTAAATCTAATTGTCTGTGGTTAATTGATCATTGTATTAACCTCATAAGAAGCTATTTATTTTATAACAGCTTTGACACATATTTATCTATATTTCAGTAAATTGATAATAAGAACATTTATATATTATACCTATTGACAGAATCCGCTAATAGGGGTCTGCTTTGTACTAGACAAATACGCTTAAATGGATTTGAATACTGCTAGCACACTGAAACAACAATCCACCGATATACATGTCGTCCTACTCGGGCACATTCTGATTCCGAGCTAGCCATTCTTAGCTCTATCTCCTTAGTGCTGCGTCCTTAGAGGTCTATCAAGAAGTGTGCCACGAAACACACGAGATAGTAGAATGGATCATGATAGCCTATCACTTTGAATTATAAAATATTCCTGGTCTTAATACTTTTTTTTATGTTAGTTCATGTTTTTGTTAATGTCTGCTTGATTGTATCTTCATCTCGTGTTTGTTCATCATGATTTTCATTTTTAAAACCTAGGTTCTCCTCAAACGGGCATAGGTAACCATATCCGATTTTGTCTGTTCTGTTTATCCCTTTTCCCTTCATGGACCCAATTTATTTGGGTTTCCGATTATTTGACTTGAGCGTACTCTATGCAGGTAATATTTGGAAAGAAGATATATAGGGATTAGGATATAGATCAAGATCAAGTTCAATGTAAAAACATGCAAAAAATAAATGACAATATACGTGAGCCCTTTGATCTCATTTCTAATGTCTGGAAATATCGGGAAGAACATTAGTCGACCTTTACACTGACAGGTAGTGTCTAGTTCACCATCATATAATAAAAACGTAGATATCTAATTTAGTGCGCATAAAGCGTTTCTGATATAACGATCATCATATCCGGTACGCTCATAGTCAAAAGATTTGAAAGTCAAATAATATAAAAGTACATGGGGGCAAATAAACTTAATGGCCTAAACATGATAGTCAAAATGTCGGAGGTGGATTGATCGTAGTCTTAAAACAAAGCAGAACTGAAAATAACTTGCTGTATACGCTTACTCTCGGAACACGTCGTTAATTGTAGCTATGATAATTTATGGAATTCACAATATAATTCCGTTGGTCTATTTGATTTTCTGAATCAAATTCCAAGAATTTTTTTAAAATAGCAGTTAATAACTAGACAGTATGTCAAAGTTATTATGAATATTAAAACAGACTGACAAACTGAAATCTGCTGTGTTACTTGAACTCATTTGGGAAGCATTAAATACAAAAAATAAACTGACAAGTAATGTGAAATTTCACTGTATTCAATAATCTTCTAAATGATCACTTACTATATGCAAAATGGCATTCAAAGAGCTTAAGTATTCCTTCAAATTGCCAATGTTGAAGTCTTTATTTTTTAATATAACGGAATCAAGTCATACATTGTGCCAACACCACCTTTCGCTTTATATAAAACAAATATATAAACCAGCAATAACTATCAAATCATACTAAAAACCAATTTTCTGGATTCTTGTATAAATGCAATAAAGCAGTATATATCAAATTTAGTGCGCACGACGCGTTTCTGGAATTTGAGTGCGCACGACACGATTCTGGAATAACCTTCATCAGGTAAAAGCTTTGTACAATCTGTCATGTATGACTACTTCATTTCACTAAGGTTTTGACTAAGAAAAACGAGTGTCTAATTTCTCCCCGTCATTTTTTGGAGTGCCTATATCAAACCAGTAAAGAGAGCCATCATGTATATGTGTATCGATTTTGTCTCTGTTACTATAAATTTTCGAAGAAATTTCGAACTGTTCCGACAGTGTGGTGTTTTCCTTTTCCGTGTTTTCACTTTTTTTCTAGATTTTTTTATTCTAATTTTTTGCTATTATGCTTTGGCAGATATTATTTAAAATAGTATGTTTAATGGTACATGATATAACATATTACGTATATTTTAATATTATGATTAATTTCCCTGGTAAATCAGTGAGATACTTCAGAGGTGCTTGGACTATGAAGTAACAATGTAACAAGCTATACTGAATGCACTATTATGTTGTTCAAAAAATGTTTAATGGTACAATGGATGTTAGTAGATACCCGATGTAAATGGTAGTTCCCCCAGTATTTGCTGAAGCTTAAGTTGCATGAATATGACATAATATTTTTCTATGACAAAACCAGATGCACTGTAGCATTCCCTTAGACTTGCTTGACCGTTTACAAAAAGTGCTTTTGAAGGCTGATAAAACTTTTATGACATTAAAATTACTGACTCGATCTTATCAAACTTACAATAACTATTTTGTGTATGTTTTAATAAGATGAGATATTCTCTGTGCAATATTCTGACATATAATCATCTCAGAAACATCAAGTTTAATATTATTTGATGTTGAATCGATCTAAATAGCTGCATGATTTTGTAATCAAAATAAATAATTGTCTTGAGGTTTTCGAAAATATAAAAACTTTCAATAACATTTTTAAGCTTACAAATATAAAAGAAAAATAAATTTAAGCAATAGATACTGGCATCATGTCGAAAATGAATCTCTGTGTTCAGTTTAAAGCAAAAATGCATCACAGTTGGTGAGGATATAACGATGCAATGATATCGAAACATTTATTTGAAATACGCATTTGAAATATGAATATACCATACGTTTGTTCAATTCTCCACAAAGGATAATTAATATGCATTTATATTAAAGGAATTTAGTTTATACTGAAATATTGCTTAAATCTATATTATGTTTGGTGAATATTGTAGTATATGTACTGATAAGTCATCAGAATCAACTCTGACATCTTCAGCTCATCTTTGATGTTCTTTAACAGATAAAAGTTAAAAACCATAAAATGATTTATTGTAAACAACCTTACAAGGTTTTGTAATTACTTTTATCTAATTTATAAGCATTAATCTCCGTATTAGTTCAATTTAAGATAGTCTTCACAGGGCCATTCCACCTTTTTCGTATACCATATTTATATACTTCAATTAAACATGTTTTGACAACAAATAGACAAAATTAAATATAAAGCTAATGCCTGGTAATGATTGTATCTTCTCATTGTGTATAGTATGATGAAATGTAAAAAACAGATGAATTATAAAGGATGTTTAAGTGGACTTTTATTGTTATTTTCACTTGCTACCCCTGGACAAGTGAGATTGATGTAAAACAGGGACCCTTAATTTACAGCCCTGGGCCATTAATGTTATTGTAAACAAGAGATTTTTTAATAAACTATATTATGATGTTAAAAAAATATTTACCAATAAATTAAACAGTTGGAATAAAAAATATGGAATGTCTCAAACTATTTTCCGGGCGTTTTCTAAAAAAATACTGTTTTAACGTTACTCTCCTTGCTATCTTCAAACTCTTCTTGTTACCAACTGTTGTCCTTACTGTTATCTGCTTCTTGTTTTTGTGTTTTTTTCATGATCTCATTTAATCTGAATTTAGTGTTTCCCTATTGAAGCTTATACTCTATGTAACTGAACACATCGAGCACACCTTAGAGACTTTGAGGAACATAGAGCAAGTAATTAACAAATTTGGAGACTATATTTATTTTTGGCTATGATTCAATGTTTCCCCTAAAAATCATTTAATAAATGTGATATTATGTAAAGTTCTATCATTAATAAACCGATCAAGAATTGAAAACAGAGCTTAGTAGTAATGGCTGACAATATAACCAACCACCACAACAACATGAACCACTCCTCTGGCAACCATTAAATAGAAATGGACGACAATATAACCAACCACAACACAGGAACCACTCTTCTGGCAAACATTAAACAGTAATTGCCAACTGTTTAGCCAACCACTATTCTGGCAAACGATGAACTTTAAAATCCTGACATTGGAATAGTTTGAAGATACCGTATCAGTATATCGAAGAAGAACAGATAAAACTGGCCGAAAGAAAAAGGACAAAAGGACAAACAACGATCTACAAAGCATACATATAAAACCGGGGGTGAACTCAGGTGCTCCGGAAGGGTAAGCTGTTCCTGCTCCACTAGTGACACCCGTCGTGTTAATCTAGTTACAAACCCGGTGATAAGTCATGAACGTGGTAAGGACCGGGAAGTGTTTACGACAAGTGGAACATATCCGTGGTCATTTGTGACACAGATATTCCATAGCGGTCAACCAAGTCATGGTGGCGACCGTAAAACTTTCGAAGTGATGACTTCAACTTAATTAAGAGGAACACTTGGTTCAGTACCTTCCTTGTTAGCAGCAATCCTCTATCAAGAAAATCCTGATAGGAAGCACAAGCTCTGGAATATCGTATCAACTGAGAGATATATACTCCATATGCAGGTGCTGCTGGAGTGTTGATACATATGAATAAGGGTAATAACAAAATTACCGAACTCCGAGCAATCTTACAAAGGGAAAGTCAAAACTCATAATTATATAAACATACAAAATCAGTCAACAACCGAAAAACCGGCTCAAAGTTTCCGGCTGTCACTATAACAGTATTTATAACAATACTTGAACAAAACAGGTAAAACAGTTGTCATAACAGCACCAAACTCAGTGAAGTGAATGTCAAAAACATTTTTACGTCACGCATTGATAAAAAAACATCTTTGACATTTTTGTTTTTGACCACTTATCTTTATACATTTTCACTATATGAAAATCCATCGTTTATAATCTTTTCTGCAGAGACGGAATATATTTCGACAAGATCTTGGTATCGGAATATAAACTTTTTAAGAGATCGAATAAGGCGAATCTTTTTATAACCCTGGTCCAGTAGCCTGTTTCTCAGACGAAGATGACGTTTCAGGACATACACATCTAACGTTCTGAACCACTGAGGTGTGTCAATTGAAATCAAACTGAAAGTAGGAACACTTGGTAAGTATTTCACATAACATTTTTGTATCAAATTTGGTCTCAGTTCATTGATGAAATGGCTTCCATATTTTCGCATATGTTTCCTGGTAAAATCCAAAATCATCACTGGAGTCCATATTTGTGGTTAGATCAGGACGAAAATAACAACACTTGATAAGAGCATCACAAGAAGCATATGTGCCCAATTTAGGTTCCATTTGGTAAATCATTTTTAGGAAGGTTTTCACAGATTCAGTCAATTAGAATATATATATAAAATCTAGTACGCACAATTAATTCATTTCCTTGGTAAGCTTTCATTTTCATTATAAACACTTGTACATAACATTCAAGGTGACAAGACCAAAGCCACACGTTTCAACATAAAACTAGCTGAAGTCCGCCACTCTTCATTGAATTGATGACCATCACTGTTTAATCTAGTTTTCATAATAAATCATTCCTTTCTTATCGGCTTCTACCGTTCCTGGTATTTGTTTCTGCTCTTGTTATCTGTTTCTGCTCTGGTTGTCATCTGTTTCCGCCTTGGTTGTTTCTTCCATGTTCTCATTTCATCTGAATGTAGGAAGAAGAGTTTGAAGATGCCAAAGGGATAATTAGAATCCGTAATTCGAATAAGTACAGACAAGACAATGGCCAAAAGAAAAAGGACAAAAGGACAAATAACGATCTACAAAACATACACATCAAACTAAAGTTCGTGTAACAAGAACCTCACTAAAACTAGGGTTGATCGAACTCAGGTGCTCCGGAAGGGTAAGAAGTTCTTGCTCCACTAGTGACACCCGTCGTGTTAATCTAGTTACAACTTGAGATTTGTTTAAAGAATTGAAAACTTTATGCAACTGTGACATTTTCACTGGATGGCGGTATACCACTAGGTTAATGCTAGGCATATTCAGACCTCCTTCTGTCGTCATAAATAATGGACGACAATATAACCAACCACAGCAACAGGAACCACTCCTCTGTCAAACCTTAAACAGTAATGGGCGATAATATAACCAAACATAATAACAGGAACCACTCCCCTAGCATACATCTAACAATAATGGGCGATATATAACCAACTACAACAATACGAACCGCTCCTGTGGTAAACACCAAGCAGTAATGGGCGACAATATAACCAAACATAGCAGCACCCACCATTCCTGAAACTTCAAAAGAACCACAGACAATGAAAATATGCTACGTCAGCAGCTTTAATATTCAGGCTCAATAACTATTACATAAAATGATCACACATATAGATCACACACGTGTAAAGTCGTATAACTGTTTTATAAGGTTTTGATTGGTAAGCAGTGTCTAATTGGTGATCTTGTTTGTGTTATCTTGAATATTACGTAGGAATGTTTACAACTTGATATCTACGTTGTTATTACAACGAATACTAGTATCAAAATAGATGGCTTGCAAACTAGTTTTGTGTTAAAAACAAAGCATTAGATAGCAAATAGTTAATGTTAATTTAATGAATATTGTTTGATACGAGTAAGTTGTCATTCCTACATGTACGACCTGGCCATATAATGGCATGAACATATGGTTTAATTTCTACAACAAGTGGAAATATAGATTCTCCTTCAGTTGCCCGTGGGTTACGATATTTCTCCACTCAAGAGAGATAAATTAAAGATTTAAACACAAGCCGTCAGGCGAGTGGTTAAAATTCTAAATTTATCTCTCGAGAGACAACTGAAGGAGACTTTGCTTCTCCCATTATTTAAAACGAACTTTATTTCAAAATCCTTCAAAATTACCGATTTGACAACATGCGGGGAAAGGCACGAGACATTTTAATCCTCTAGAGGATTACAGATTTTTCCAACACTGGTTCAGCGGGGTTAAAACGCCGTAATAATGGGAGAAATTAATATAAACAAGAGTAACAACAATCCTTGATAGAAATGTTTCACCACCATGATAACATTATCAACTCGCGTCAAACAAGAAATCTATTCAAATTGAATTTTCTGAATTGGGAAACAATAAAGTATCAAATTACAATTTAAGTAAATGAAAACCATATTATATATACCTTTATTCTCAAAAAGCCGACGTATATAGCATCGGTACAGATATATATTCAACAAGACATATACATCGTAAAGAATGTTTTGAAGAAAACAAAAAATGCCATTGGTACAGAACAACCTTGAGTTATTAAGACTGAACTTTATCTTATGAGGAAAGATGAAATTAAATTTTTATTTCACCGCATCGGTGGCGTAATGGTTAGCGTGCTCGCTTCGAGTGCGGTAGATCGTGTGTTCGAGCCCTGATCGGGTCAAACCAAAGATTATGATATTGATATTTGCTACCTCTCCGCTAAGCACGCAGTATTAAGTAGAACGAGCAGACTGGTTGACTCGAAATCAGGATAATGTATCCGCGGACTGTTGTTTCAGTGAGCTAGCGCTGAACAAAATCCAACTAAGCGTGTTGGTCTAGTACAAAGCAAACCTCATCATCATTTCATTGAAAATTAACTTGTTATCGCCATGATATAGCTGCAAAATTGCTGAGATGGCATTAAGCAATAATGACTCAATCACTCACTCAATGTGCTACTATATTCGATTCAATGTTGGTATTCAATTCCACATGTTACATTTCTTATGGACGCGGAATATTCGTTCCGTACCGGCAGATGTTCTATGTAATCTATAGTGGCCAAATCAGTTCAGTGTTGCAACATTTGCAATGCGGCAATTTGATTGGTCGAACAACCCCTAATGGGATTGCGCTATTTTTTTCTTCCTGACATTTCAGAAAAGGGGATCAACTAAAGATCTAATTTAAATTAGATGGATAAATATATACCAATAGAAAAAATGATCTTCATAAAGATTGGCCATGATGTTGTTATTGCCAAAGATGTGTAAATATCAACACAAATATCAAATAAATCGTATCTAGAATAGTCATTAATGTGAAGGAACAAATAGTCGAATGTTAATCTGCACACTCCCAAAAGTAATATAGTATTCAACAAAATAATGATTTACCGTTGTCACGGTGATCCTAATAGTCAATTAATGGTAGAAAATGTAGCAATCTTTGTCTCGCTGATTGACGAAGCAATTCATTAGACATACAATGATGACTATAAACTGTATAAATTAGCAATCGTCTAGCATGGTATGAATTAAGTAGCCTTTTATGTAATAGTATACGTGACATCAGGCAACATCTCGTGTACTTTAGTAAATACTAATACGTGCCTTCCTACATTTAAAAAATTGGCGGTAATGCATTGTGTTATTTGAAACAAACTGCGGATGTATTTCTGGAACATAAATATTGTATTAACTTATTGGGTTTTTTTTACAGAAAACATGTTACTAATCGTATATACAATTAATAATATAAAGCAACGACCCAATATAATATTTATACAAACATACGTGCATATATATTAACCGGAATCGTTTATATTTCGTGACTACCATAATTTAGACAAATTGCACTTATTTACAGGTTTCCGTATAGCACAAAATTACAGCTAATTTTCGGAAAGAACTTTATAAAGAATTTATCTCATATAATAATAATAATAGTCGACCTAAGTCTGTATTTAAAGACCAAGAAGCTGTTAAGTGTCTTTCCTCTCTTCATGACAGATATGTTATCGTTCCTGCGGACAAGGCTTCCAACATGTTTGTATGTAAATCATATGACTTCGAATGCCTAATCAAGGAAATAGGCATAAATAACAACACCTCTAGTAACACCACATACAAACCTACTTCGTTCGACTAAGATGAAATCCTAGCTAACCACAGATCATTTATGACCTCTTTAAACATTCCCTCTGGTAAAGAGTCTGAGGATTTACCCTATTTATATTGGATACCTAAACTCCATAAGAAACCATACAAAGAAAGGTACATAGCGGGATCATCAACTTGTTCGACGAAAGAATTGTCTATTCAGCTGACAAAGATTCTGTCTGCAGTAAAAGAGGGACAACAGAAATATTGTGAAACTGTTTACTCGCGTAGTGGCATAAATCACATGTGGATTTTGAAAAATGTTTACTCGCGTAGTGGCATAAATCACATGTGGATTTTGAAAAACTCTAAAGATCTTTTGGATAACCTTAAATCAAGATCTTTCTCTCAGGTATCCTCCATCAAAACTTTTGATTTTTCAACTCTATATACCACCCTACCGCATGACAAATTAAAATCCCGCTTAAAAGAAACAATTCACAAAGCTTTCAGTCATAGAAACTATGGCTCAAAATTTGTTGTGTTAGGCTACAATTCCACATATTTTTCAAACAAAATTCAAAAAGGTAAATCATGCTACTCCGAGGAACAAGTGATCAGTATGCTGGAGTTCCTCATCGATAACATATTTGTCTCCTTTGGAGGGATACTGTTTCAGCAGGTCGTCGGCATACCAATGGGTACGAATTGTGCCCCTCTTCTAGCCGATTTATTTGTATACTCATGTGAGTCGGAGTTTCTTCAAAAGCTTGTAAAAGATAAGAAGATTCATGAAGCTAGAGCCTTTAATTTCACATACAGGTATATTGATGACGTTTTATCTATCAATAATTCTAGATTTGCAGAATTTCTTCCATTGATATATCCTCCAGAGCTGGAAGTTAAAGAGACCACAGATACCGCTTCGTCCGCATCATTTTTGGACTTATACCTCGAATTTGACGACAGTGGTCAAATCAGTACTAAAATTTATGATAAAAGGGACGACTTCAATTTTAAGATCATAAATTTTCCAAATATGTGCAGCAATATACCAGCTTCTCCTGCATATGGTGTTTACATCTCGCAATTGATTCGTTATGCAAGGGCCAGTAGCAATTATTCTGATTTCCTGAAACGTCATCTTCATCTGAGAAACAAGGCTACTGGACCAGGGCTATAAAAAGATTCGCCTTATTCGATCTCTTAAAAAGTTTATTTTCCGATACCAAGATCTTGTCGAAATATATTCCGTCTCTGCAGAAAAGATTATAAACGATGGATTTTCATATAGTGAAAATGTATAACGATAAGTGGTCAAAAACAAAAATGTCAAAAATATTTTTTTAATCAATGTGTGACGTAAAAATGTTTTTGACATTTGCTTCACTGAGTTTGGCGCTGATTTGACAACTGTTTTACCTGTTTTGTTCAAGCAATGTTGTAAATACTGTTATAGTGACAGCCGGAAACTTTGAGCCGTAATGAAAGGGGGAGGTTTGGCGCTTTAAAATCTGATTCAACCCACCATTTCTTTAGAAATGCCTGTACCAAGTCAGGGTCATTACGGTTTTCACAGTTTTCCGGTTGTTGACTGATTTTGTCTGTTTATATACTTATGAGGTTTGACTTTCCCTTTGTTAGATTGTTCGGAGTTCGGTAATTTTGTTATTACCCTTATATTATATTCCTATTTCGTATTGATCATCACAAGTTTAAAAAGTGTTTTTTTCTTTCAATTTTAAAATGAGAAAACATCTTTCAGGATCCTAATACTTCTAATTTTCATCGATTGAATCACGTGGTATTGAAGTAGAGTACAACCTACATTTGTAGAACGTGAAGTTCTACAGGTTAAATTCAAAATAATACAACACACTGATAACACGATCTGTTTCTGTACATATTTTACACATTTACTACAGATAGGAAGAATATCATCAAGTTTCCTCATTTAATTCCACGGATGATTGGTTTTTGATCATTGAAGCATCTTGCCATCACCGTTTTACCCTGAAATAGAAAAACCACAAGATCATAGGAAACACTTTTTTAAAAAATTAAATACAAAAACAGGCGTTTAGATTTAGGAATTCCGAAATTCAAAATCTTATTATTAAATCAATTGGAAAAGTTATAGTAATGTCATCTTTTACGCTGTATCTTCTTGTAGCAATAAATGACGTAGGAACGAGTTGTATTTTGAGCAATTTTAAAACTAAAGTTATGCATATTGCACATTTTGAGATTGAAACCAACAAATCTGTCAATCTCTAGAATTAAGTGTAAATTAAACGGAATAAGAAAATATTTCGTGTTTCTAGCTGATAAAACAGCTAGCTAACAACATTGTTGTTTTCTGACGTAATTATTTTACATGTCCATATCTTAAAAGATGAGATTAGCATCTTGAAAACGTTTCAAACCATATCTAATTCTGATAAAGATATCACCATATGCATTATTTATTGCTGAAACGGTGTCAAACATATGTTGAATAAAGGTAATAACAAAATTACCGAACTCCGAACAATCCCACAAAGGGAAAGCCAAAACTCATAATTATATAAACAGACAAAATCAGTCAACAACCGGAAAACTGTGAAAACCGTAATGACCCTGACTTGGTACAGGCATTTCTAAAGAAATGGTGGGTTGAATCAGATTTTAAGGCGCCAAACCTCCCGCTCTCATTACGGTTCAAAGGTTCCGGCTGTCACTGTAACAGTATTTAAATACAGGAACAAAATAGGTAAAATAGTTGAATTGATAATCAAAATTTTAATAACATCTAAAACACGTAACGAAATCATCCCATAACTGAATTGAAAGACGTGGTTTGCTTAACCTGTTTAACTACCATAAGAATCACTATCATACCACGTCACCAAACTACTATAAAAATCACTGTGACAAGTAATAGAACAAAGCCATTCTGTAGATGTGAGATAAAGCATCTCTCTATAGTCGTTATTGGCCTTTTTTATTACACGGTAATAACACTGTCGTGTACCCGATACGGAATGGTCATTTCAAGATGGCGGATTGTGCATCGTCAAAAAGGTAGGTGTGAAGATTTCGACTATTATCGTACTTTATAGGTTATCTTCGTGTCTATGAGTTACACGTTTGATACGGCAGTCTTTTCTATTTCACCATTAAGTCAGTAAATTCGATCCTTTTGTTTTTATCGTAAACTGCCTTCGCTAGTTGATCAATGCAGCCACAAAGATATCGAGGCGTAGAATCCGATTTTATTTCACCAATTCCTACCGTCTAGTGACTTTTTATATTAACATGTTGATACCAAAATTATTTAAACATGTGAATTGTCCAACAAATGTCATTTCAGCCTTTGACAAGCCTTGTATCCCTCTTAAAACTTGTAAGAAAATGTTGTTTACCTCACGAAACGGTCACGACAAAAACACGACAAAAATGTACGGGAATGGTCTCATTTTTTGGTTGTTGGAATGGACTTTCAAATAAAGGAGTGGTCTTTTTTGTTTAGGAATGGTCTCCATCATTTAAGATACGCTTGTAGATTTTTTCATACAATGGTTATTACAAAAGAAGGGGACAAATAATTAGCCCATTCTTTTTATTTCAGCTTCTGCTGTATAGATAATGTCCTGTCTTTAAATAATAAGGTAATAAGAGATAATCTACATCTGATCTATTCCAGTGAGCTAGAAATTAAAGACATTGAATGACAAACGTGACCATTTCAGTTTCCAAATAATGAATTTTCCTTTTCTGAGCAGTTATATACCTACATCTCCAGCGTATGGTGGATACATATTACAGCTGATCCACGACTCCAGAGCTTGTGTCCCATACAGTGACTTTCTGGAGAGAGCTAAAACACTGTCGCTTAAACTGCTCAATCAGGGATATATTCTGCCTAGACTAAAATAATTCTTCAAAAATATTACGGTCATCATCACGAGTTATTCTTTTGATATCAGGTGAGTGTGTCACAAATCATCGTGAACATATTTCCCAGTGTGCTTCTTCTCTTATCGATTTTGACTTAATACCGGCTTTGACCTTTGGGTAATATTTTTACGACGGGTGTCGCATGCGAAGCAGGATATGCCTACCATTTCGGAGCATCAGTTATCACTACCGACTTGTTGATTTTATTAAATTTATTATTGATATAGAATCACTAATCCTCTGAACCATTGGAACAATCATATCGTAATGAAAAAAAATTTAACAATACATAAATTTAGTAAATCGTTGTTGTTGTTTTTTTTAGCAACCATGCTTTTGATTTACCGGAGAGGGCGAGGGGTACCCGAAAGCGGAAAAGCTAGTAAGCCAGAAGAACCTGCGAGAAAACCACAAACTATCAGGGAATATCACAGAGCTCATCAGGCAGAGATTCGTCCACATGTTCGGAGAGGATTATATCTTCAGGACTACTGACATTTTTCTCTGGATCAAATGACTATACTATAATTGTAATTGTTTGCAAATTGATAATAAAGATATAAAGAGTTGATTTCATAAAAATTTTTTAAATAACAATGAATATTTTTTTTAGCACACATATTTTTATGCAAAAAATGACTCCCTGTAAATATCACAAAGTATAAACGATTACAATATGTGTACAATTGTTGAAAGAGTTCTTAACCAAATTTACCCACATTAGTGTTAAATTCAAAAGATCTAAATTTTAATGTTTCATCCCGATAATTCTGGCAGCAGTGGTCCACTATGGCTTGGTGATTGGAAGTATCAAATTGGCAGTAGTAACACTTACCTATAGATAAAATAACTATTGCATAATGAAATGGAAAAGATTATAACAATGTAATAGCAAATAAGGCATTTCGGGTATTTTAAGGCAAGATTGATCATATGAAATAAGAAGATTTACATTAAAAACCACAAACGGAAATGAACTTCAATAATATTATTACTAAGCATATCTTTAATGATGGAGACCACTCCTAAGCAAAAAAGACCATTCCTTTGCTTGAAAGTCCATTCCTACACCCAAGAAATGAGACCATTCCCGTACATTTTTGTTATGTTTTTGTCGTGACCGTTCCGTGACGTAAACAAAATTTTCCTACACGTTTTAAGAGGGATACAAGGCTTGTCAAAGGCTGAAATGACATTTGTTGGACAATTCACATGTTTGAATAATTTTGGCATCAACATATTAATATAAAAAGTCACTAGACGGTAGGAATTGGTGAAATAAAATCGGATTCTACGCCTCGATATCTTTGTCGCTGCATTGATCAACTAGCGAAGGCAGTATACGATAAAAACAAAAGGATCGAGCTTTACTGACTTAATGGTGAAGTAGAAAAAAGACTGCCGTACCAAACGTGTAACTCATAGACACTAAGATAACCTATAAAGTACGATAATAGTCAAAATCTTCACACCTACCTTTTTGACGATGCACAATCCGCCATCTTGAAATGACCATTCCGTATCGGGTACACGACAGTGAATAAGTACGATAAGATTTTAACCTTATTTTGCACTGCCAAGTATATTACAATTTATTGAATAATAATAAATATAGTTACTAATAATACAGAATTCTGCCAACAAACGTCAATATTCAACTCCTGTAGGAATTATATGAATTAATCGGGTAATATGTCTCTCATACTTGGGTAATATTTTGGCATATTACCTGGACAAGACCACATTATTATATAAATGTAAAAATAGTTTGACAAACTATTGTTTGTCTATTAATATTCTTGACATTTCATTTGACTACGTTACTGTCTGCCCTGTCATGGTAAAATGATCAGGTTCAAATACATGATGTACATTTGAAATATTGTTATTTGTAAGCTCAGAAGAACCCGCGGAATATGACATAGATATATGACACTGTTCTTCTACTTATGAATACAACTTCGCAGAAAATGATGTCAGTCGCCCTGAAGATAGGAGGCAAAAATGTGATCTGTGATTGTATCGGACAGGGACTAATTGTTATCAGTTATTCAATAAAGTTAAATCAATTTTATAATTTACTCTGTCGAATTCCCGAATATGGGAATATCGATTACAGAGGTCGATAACTGACGGCGTATATTTTAATGATTATTGTCAGTCTGTTCTGTTCGTGTGTGTGTACGGGGCTGTCGCGGTAGTGATCGTATAGTAGTTGGATTACAACTACCTATCGTGCAATCAGTGCCTATCACCACTAACGTTGTGATTTATAATCCCGCTCATGGCGATGTGAACTCGATACAACATTATGTGATACAGTTTGTCAATGACTTGGGGCAGTTCGGTGGGTTTCTCCATCAATAAAACTGACCGCCACCACATAGATGAAATATTGTTGAAAGTGGGGTTAAACCCCATGTTTCCCTGTGTTTTATTTGAGGTCCATGCCATGTTGCTGATCTTTTTAGTTTTCTGTGTTTTTGTGTTTAGCTAGTCTTCGTCTTGTGTGCTCAATGTTGTAAGTGTCTCTGGATTGTGCATTCTTATTGTCCATTCGGTTTCCTCTAACGTTTATTTACTCGAGAAAGTAATGGGTCATATTTACATTCTAATATCTTTTCGGTTAGTTCATATGATTTTTACTCGAGTAGCTTATCTTAGTCTCTTTTTTGTCATTCATATCATGTTCTGAGTTACATTGAAAATTAACCTGAGTTCTCCTCTGGTTTTTAGAGGGGTTCGTGTTATTTGATCTTTAGTTTTATGTGTACTGTTGTGTAGATCGTTGTTTGTCCTTTTGTCCTTTTTCTTTTGGCCATTGTGTTGTCTGTCCTTCTTCGACTTACGGATTCTGATTGATTACCCTTTTGGTATCTTCGAACTCTTCTTGAACATGACTGAAGCGTATGAGGTGGTAGGGATGGCTGACAATACAATCGCCCATTTGTCCAGCCACTGCCGATGAAATACGTATAACAAATACCACATATTGATATAAAAACATGGCATGTAGTCAACCAATAGGGGAGCATACCAGCTACTGATTCTTGACTTTTCGATTTCTGGTCTTTCGCGTGTGCGATAACACAAATAGGATAAATTTCTTCATGATGTTATTTGGTAATGTGCTTAATGTTAAAATCCCACCTATATATTTTAGACGATGCGTTTTTATCGCCTTTCAGTGTACATTCATGTTTGTGAAGATCGTCAAGTTTTGTCTTTTTTAATTCGATTTTAAATTCTGATTATTAAAAATAACCTATAATTTATCAAATTATTTGCATGATATTATTTATTTTTACATGTATTGACAAAACTATCATCTCCAGAGTTGATATTTTATTCTGAGTTTTGACTTTCCCTTTGTAAGATTGCTCGGAGTTCGGTAATTTTGTTATTACCCTTATTTATAATGAATCGTTTGTAGTAATAATAGCGTTAATAGAAATTGTCACTTTTAAATTAGTCAAGACTTCCGCTTACGTCATATAGTAATGGTCCTACGTCATATTGTAATATCGGATATAAAGTGGGAGGTGTATTCAAAACTAAAAAAATGGTTTGATTGTAGTATTTTGTTATCGGTCAATAGATCATTTATGCTTCTTGATATTAAAAGTTATCTTTGAAATTTTACAGAATTTTATAAATAAAATTTATTTCACAGTGCTTAATGTCCACCGAGGCTAGACAACGCCTACCAAGAAGGCAAACTTCCAGTGAAATGTAAAATAAAATTTCACTAATCAATACTTTAATTGTAAAATAACAAACAAAGTCATGCCTTTCCTTGCTACGCATATCTAAGATTATGTTTTAATGCGATATTAATATATTGTCAATTAAATTGTTCTCGCCATGATATAGCTGACAAATTGCCGAATTGGCGCTAAGCAACAATCACTAATTCATTCACTCAATACATTATCCTCTGGTAAAACTGAGACATTCTGCAGTTCTTTCGCTCATGCTTTTGTTGTTCACCTCACAATTAATGCTAAGATCCTATATTTATCGCCACCTATCGGTTGAGAACATATTAATAGTTCGAAACCATAAGTTGTATTGCCGCAATTTTCTGCCAAGTGCCCGACAAGCAGGATCCAATAATAGCTTTCGTATAAGATTTAATTTTCTGTCGACTTGGAGAATTCTTGGATGTACTTGTTGCTAGCTCGGTCGATTTCTTTAGAGTCTGTTTCACATGTTCTACGTATTTAATGAAGCTGGTTTTCACTTAAGTTTCTGACCCAAATATCTCACAGTTGCATGAATGGACAATCGGATAAAGGAATTTTGACGATTTTGCAGCGTGTTAAGTGTGTTCAACAATTACGAAATTGCTCATGCGGAGGTAAGGTATCGTTCTGTATTTCGTCAACCGTTTAATTTCACATTTCACATACTTCTTGCATCAAGCGACTTTCAAATTTAATTCCTTGTCCTATTGATTGCGATCTGCGGACATTTTTCGTTGGATTTTGTTTCTTCTTAAAACATCTTTGACAAACAATGTTATCCTTTCACGATCTTGATGAGTCATTTAGTGGTGCAGTGTTGTCGATACAGCAAAGACTGGTGGGTAAATAAATTGATCTGTGGGATTCAATGTTAAATGTCGTTCTTTCTTGTTGGTAAAACGTTTAGCATGCAGCTGTGTTGTTAGATCTTACACATTTCCTGAGACAAACCCTTCAACTGTCTCATATAAATATGTTTTTTTTCTTCATTTAGTTACTCATAGTACGTTTATCATTGAATAGATCTACATATAGTCTAGCTTGAATCTGTTGTCTTACCGAATGCATCTGCTGTCTTACCAAATGAATCTGCTGTCTTACCGAATGAATCTGTTGTCTTACCGAATGAATCTGCTTTCTGACCGAATGAATCTGCTGTCTTACCGAATGAATCTACTGTCTTCCCGAATGAATCTGCTGTCTTATTGATTGAATCTGCTGTCTTACCGAATGAATCTGATGTCTTACCGAATGAATCTGCTGTCTTACCGAATGAATCTGCTGTCTTACCGAATGAATCGGATGTCTTACCGAATGAATCTGCTGTCTTACTGAATGAAGTTGCTGTCTTACCGAAAGAATCTGCTGTCTTACCGAATGCATCTGCTGTCTTACCGAATGAATCTGCTGTCTTACCGAATGAATCTGCTGTCTTACCGAATGAATCTGATGTCTTACCGAATGAATCTGCTGTCTTACTGAATGAAGTTGCTGTCTTACCGAATGACTCAGCTGTCTTACCGAATGAATCAGATGCATAATTTTATTTGTTAAATATAGCAAACGTGTCTAATCCTAATACGGTTGTTTCGAATCATGTCAATTCCTACCACGTTCCGTCTTTTTCTTGTCTTGACGTCTGAACAAATCGGCAGGCGACTTCCGGTGTTTACGCTATTACTGTGACAACGTCAGTATATCATAGTCGTAGATGCGGTAGATTATATAAGTAATTGTAATATGGAGACGCCAAGGAAACTGCTGAATAAATACTGGTGTTTGGTACCCCACTATCTGTCTGATATCAGAAATATATACATAAAGGCAGATGTTTTCATTTGATGATGCTGACAGCCGCAAATAAAGAAAGAAAACAAATTTAATTTTAAAGAAGTATTTGTCTCTGCATTGAAGTCTTTGATACAAATAAAATAATTTAATTGATATCTGTCTTTTACAGAAAATGTTAAGATTTTTTTAAGTTGAGGATCGAACGGCACATATCGATTGCAGTTTTTGTTGTGTACATTGATACCGGAAGTTCAGTGCGAGGAGTTCCATCGAAATCACGTGATCTGGCGGACGAAAATAACAAAATTTGACGGAATGGAATTGATTCGAAACAACCAGATAAAAAACAAATCAGACGATTCGGTGTTTCCTTACACCAACTATATTCAACTTACTGTCCAATGTAACTGGACATCTGGATTGACTGTCAATATTATAATTCCAATACCGCGATGGCCTGGTTTATCAAACATGGCTGACATCAATACATATCTTCAAATTTTCGTAATTAGTTATTGTAAGTTGTTCCCATGCCATTTAATAAGGGTAATAACAAAATTACCGAACTCCGAGCAATCTTACAAAGGAAAAGTCAAAACTCATAAGTATATAAACGGACAAAATCAGTCAACAACCGGAAAACTGTGAAAACCGTATTGACCCTGACTTGGCACAGGCATTTCTAAAGAAATGGTGGTAAGCGCCAAACCTCCCCCTTTCATTACGGCTCAAAGTTTCCGGCTGTCACTATAACAGTATTTATAACATAACTTGAACAAAACAGGTAAAACAGTTGTCATAACAGCACCAAACTCAGTGAAGTGAATGTCAAAAACATTTTTGCGTCACACATTGATAAAAAAATATTTTTGACATTTTTGTTTTTGACCACTTATCTTTATACATTTTCACTATATGAAAATCCATCGTTTATAATCTTTTCTGCAGAGACGGAATATATTTCGACAAGATCTTGGTATCGGAATATAAACTTTTTAAGAGATCGAATAAGGCGAATGTTTTAATAGCCCTGGTCCAGTGGGTACCTATAAAGTGCGAAACGAAATAGAAACGAAACGAAACGAAATCAACGAAAACGAAACGAAATCAACGAAATGAAACGAAACCAACGAAAGCAAAGCGAAATAGACTGATATGAAGAAAATGGAAGGAAAAAAATAAAAGCGAAATAAAGAAATAAAAAAAAAAAGATAATTCGATTTTTTAAATACAATAATTTTGATTAATTATAACCCATCATGCATGTCTGTCCGTTACAGTACTCCTCACGTACGTTACCCGCAACTCAATCCAGGCCGGGTTTGCTTGCCGACAAACTTTCAGAAGTTCAAATGTCATATTATTATTTGTATTTGTGTGTGTGTCAGTATTTATGAATTATAAAGTTTCTGGAGTGGGCATATAGAAAAAAATGGGGGTATTTTCATAGATTGGGATATTGAGGGTTCATTATTCGTCTGATTTTATTACGTTTTTCGTTAGTATTCTACATAAATTTGCCTATTCGCAAATCAAACAGGTTGGTCATACTTGGTAACGTCTTAGGGTTAGACGAGTGGCATTTGCCTATCTGCTATCAGAACCCACCATTTTCCTGGGAAAATGCCTGTACCAAGTCAGGAATGTGTTGTTTTTCAGTTGTTCCGTTGATTGAAAACTCAGATGGTTGAGCTTCTTATCGATTTTGTCTGTTTTTGTGGACTTTCCCTTTTGAATGCACCCTGGAGTACGGTACCATTGTTATTACCTTTATTCGGTAGTGTGCCAACAGATCTGGTGTAATGTCTTACCGTTGTTCTTTCCGAGATATACAGGGGTCAAAAAGACCCAACACTATAAACTTTTTATTTCAAATCCTATTGTTCTATTTTGAAGAACTAAAAAAAAAACCAACAGCAACATAACAGGACGTACAGTGAGCGCCCTCCTTACAGAAGAACTTCTGGAAAAAATAATGCTTGCAAAAACTAAGCATAAGAAACTCTGGAAGTTTTATTGAAATCCATTCTGTTGTTTAGGAAGAGTTACGGATAACGGAACAGTATCCTCTCTCTATTGTATAGCCTTGTATGACAAATAATGCAGATAATGAGGATAATTTCGAACGTTCCGAGAATATCACTGAACTTGTTTCTTCCGATTCTGTTGTTGCGGTTAAGGCAGAGGATGACAATATATAATACTACATACTTAAAGTTACTTCTGGTCTTGAGACACTGTCTACGACTGAAAAAGATAGTTGGGGCGTTGAATATCCATCTGTTTTTCAAATTTTCAGAGGATATTATTATGACAATTCTAGAAAAGACCCCTTAACATACAAATTAATTCAAAGAAAACCAGCCATTGTTCCTGCATTATCTCTGTTGTTTATTTGTGCAGATGTTGAGGCTAAAAACAAAGTTACAATATCTGAGGAAACTCATTTGAATATATTGTCTGTACTAGACAACATGAATTAAAATCGAAATCAAACTGATTGCGCTATTTTTATTCGCAACTCTCAGAGAATTAAGCTGTAATTCATATTTCTACTATTTGCATTTTTATTAACAATGCCTGTCTTAACTTTACAACGTGTCACTCTTGATCTCGCCCGTGATCTCTTATTCACAGAAAATTAAACGAATAAATAAATAAATAAATAAATAAATAAATAATATAAAAAGTACAGTATATCAGGCGACACCCTTTTCCACCTCTTTATTGACGACGTTAAAATGATAATTTTTAGCGTTACGTAATTAGCAGCAGTTTCTTGCGCGACGTCATAGCCTTAAATGACAAAGTCCAAAAGTGAAGAAATTTTAGCAAGAACTGTTAAAATGGGAAAACAAAAATAGAAGGTGCACAATGCCATTTGGTACTAAAGAATTCATGAAATTAATGAACCTTGCCATATGGTATTAAAGATTTCTGCTGTAAGATTCATTCAATTCCATCAAGTTGTTAAGGAGGAATTGCATAGGCAGTGAGGGAAGCAATCACGGACAAACGGACATATACTATATACCCCCCTCCCGCTGGATAGTGGGGGGGGGTATCAAAATATGTGCCGTATCAAATTTTATTTATACCGGAAATTTTTTGGAGGGGGGGGGGGGGGTATATGAAAAGGGACCAAAGGGAAAAAAGTTACTTTTACAAGATATGTAGATTTTTTTTAAATTTCTAAAGTTAATTTTTGATAGGATTTGTATACATCCGCCAAAAAAAGATTGGGGTATATAGGACTTCTGCTGTCCGTTCGTTCGTTTGTCCGTCCGGTCGTCACACTTTTTCGTCTCTCCGACACACTTTTAAATTTTGCTCGGACGGGGGTATTTATTAGTGAACTTTAACTACTGCACTTCTGCTATTTTAATTCCTCTCCTTTCAACAGACTTGACGTTGCTCTTATGGTTCCCAAATTTAAAAGAAGCCACTAAGTGAAAAGGACAGACTCCCGCTGAATAAATGAATAGTATTCTTGTTCAATGGTGATCAAATCATGTCCTCTCCTGATGAAAGACAGACATGTGTGGGAAGTAGTCTAGCATCGTAATTGTGACAATAGGTTTGATTTCTTTTAGGCCCCTATTATTATTTCTTCCATTTTCTATTTCGTTTTGTTTTCGTTGATTTCGTTTTGCTTTCGTTGGTTTCGTTTTATTTCGTTTTCATTTTGTTGATTTCGTTTGGTTTCGTTTCGTTTTTGTTGATTTCGTTTCGTTTCGTTTCGTTTTCGTTGATTTCGTTTCGTTTCGTTTCGTTTCTATTTCGTTTCGCACTTTATAGGTGCCCCTGGTCCAGTAGCCTGTTTCTCAGATGAAGATGACGTTTCAGGAAATCAGAATAATTGCTACTGGCCCTTGCATAACTAATACTAAACCTTTTCTATGACTGCACATATGAGTCCTCGTACAATTGATGTCCTCTTATTGTCCTTTATAATGTGTGGGGTGGTTTTAGCCTTTGCACCTGCTATTCATATGCTTGAAATGTAATAGTAACACATGATTTGTAACCGTTAAGACTCCTCTATTGAATGTTAGTCCTTGTTTGTCTAAATCTATTTGGTCTCTAGAGATCCAGTTATTATGAAGGGAGTTTTAGGACCCAATTAACTGCCTTAAACCCTATAGTGTTGTGTCTGTCTGAGGCTGTCTCAATCCATAATCTAGCTTTCCAATGACTTAAGTCATGGTCACTTTTGTGCTTACATGTAATGGTTTACTAGAGGAGTGGTTCCTGCTGTTGTTTTGTCTATATTGTCGACCATTAATGTTTAACCTTGTGAATGTCTAATGATAAATGTCATTAAATATTAAAATTAGAATAATGTATAATTTGGTCTGGGCGAAATTCTATTGAATAAAATAAATTAAAAGGGAAATATCGTTAGAAATCACAACTTTCCATTTAAGAAGATTGTGATAAAGTTTATAAATTCTAAAAATAGTCCAATATATAGATTAATACGTACCCTTAAGGTTTCGTGTGTCGACTATCTCATCGTAATATCTGTTCTTATTAATGGGACGTCGATAATAGGAAAGACCACAGGGACATATCACGATGTGTAAAATTTAATACAATTCTAAATAAAGAGTGAAGAAGTTATTTATCTGTTTTTGTTGTTTGTGTTTCATTGCTTCAGCTTTATCACCTTATAGGAGTCTTTCGAGTGGGTTGTAACGAAAATACACTAATGTATTAGATTATTTGACATTCAATATTTCATGCAATACAATTCGGAATAAAGGGTGATAATGTTATTTATTTGTTTTTGTTTACGTCAGTTTTCTCATATTTAATTATTCTTTATTGAGGGTTTTATTGAAAATATTTGATAATTTGACATTCAATATTTCACGCAATACAATTCGGAATATAGGGTGATAAAGTTATTTATCTGTTTTTGTTTATGTCAGTTTTCTCGTATTTTAGTAGTCTTTCGATTGAGCTGTTGCGATACTATTTGATAATATGACATTCCATATTTCACAGTAATTCTTCTCCAGATTAAATAACCTTAAAATTATAGTTTCTGCAATTATTTCGTCTGTCTTTATTTAGTGTTTGGAGTGCAATGTTAATATAAGCTTTGAAAAGATAAAATTAAGTTTAAAAACATATAGTGGTTTTTCCGGATACTCCGGTTTCCTCCACCAATAAAACTGACCGATATAACTGAAATGTTGTTGAAAGTGGCGTTAAACAGCACCAACATAAACCTTAAACACGTATTAATCAAAATGAGTGTGAACGACAGGTTTCTGGAATAATCGTCATCGACGTGTATCTGTTATAAATCGTGTTATTGTTGCTGCTGCATTCCGACTTCCAACTGACTTCAATAATTAGCCATGAGCTACATGTATGTTTATATACACATGTGTATTATAGATGAATGGGCTAGCACGTGTGTATTGCAATAACAACTCTTTGGGTCACTACGTCCTCTAAATCAACCAATGTTCATACTGGCGCCTTATGTTCATTCTATTTTTGCTGTTTATGAACAAATATTCTTTTTGGTTTTTTGTTTTTTTTTACTACCAAATTCCGTTAGAATTCTAGTATAACCTAAAATAGCTTTTATTTATCTGTTACGATTTTCTAAATCATGTGTACGTTTATTCAAGCGGTGGTTCAAATGCATATGAGGATATGTTACGGATTCTGATTACACCTTTGGCACCTTCAAACTCTTCTTTCTTCTTACGGAAGTTTTGGGAAGTAAATCAAGACAATGTTGACTTTTATCTGACTTTTACTAGACTATATGAGTAACACGGTCGGTGTCCTATAGGAAACAGGAACTGCATTCCCTTCGAGAGTACTTGCTTGGGTTCACCCTTGTTTTTATGTGGTCCGTGTTGCTTACCTTTTTAGCATTCTATGTTGTGTTAGTTTTGTTTGCCTTCGTTCTGTGTCTTGTGCCCAATGTTGTCTGTGTCATTGGATTGCCCATTCTTTATTGCCCCTTCGGGTTTCTCTAACGTCAATTGACTTTATATTTTTAAAACGGATTACTTGATATTAAATTACGTTATTAATATTGTGGTAAAAATAATTCAAATCGCAAACATTATACGTTTAAATTTGTCCAAGGTTGAAATATTTAAGATATATTAAGATGTATAACTTAATTTTTACTACAAATTAAATAATAGCATGAATTTTGTAACATAAAGATAATCAATTTAATATGAAGCTAGCTCTAAAAACGTCAATTCTAATGTCTCAGTTTTATTTATATCATATATTCTTTTAATAACTTTTGAAATTTGAAAATAGCAATTTGTTTTTCAAATCATGTACAGCTTCATGATATCGATTGTGGTAGTACGTCCCAAGTGTAACATGGTCGATACATAGGAATCATGTTGTTTGTCCTCTTCAACGTCCGTCATCAGTGGTGAAATGGTTAGCGTGCTTACTTCGATTGTAGTGAATCGTGGGCTTGAGCGCCAGTAGGGTCAAACTAAAGATCACAAATGTGGCATTTCTTGGTTCTCCGATATAGACATTAGCTTTAGGGAGTTCGAGCAAAGACTGGATGGCCAGGAATCAGAATAATGTGTCCGTGGTGAGCGACGTGTCCACCCGATCACTGTTGCTTCAGTCAGATAGCACTTTTAAAAACCCAGCTAAGCATTTTGGTCTAGTAGAAAACGAATATCATCATCATCTCATTGAAATGTAACTTGTTCACTCCAATATATAGCTGAAAAATTGCTGAGTTGGCGCTAAACAGCAATCACTCACTCAACTTCCGTATCACAGTTTAATCGGTCGGATTTCCTATTTTACTTAAAATATCTGATGTGAAATGGAAAAAAAAGTTTTTGCAGATTGACATTTTCTTTTCATGTCTTTTGTTCTTTTTCAACTATGCATAACAAAGGCATATACACTACGAAGACGCAGATCTCACGAGTTAATTATTAATCGTAAATAGTATATTCTCTTCCGAATAGCTTGTCTTTCCCGTGTTGGTTTTTATCGACACGGACAGTTGAAAATGTATGTTTTATGGTATATAATAGATTGTTACATGAATGCATTCTTTTCCTTTGATCTTTTTATGGTTTATATACCAGAATGTAAGCAACAGCTAAGAACTATGAAATAATACACGCAGATACGAGATATTGCCCACTTTAAATCTGGGCTGTAGTTTTATTACACTCGGAGAGCTGTGCAATGATCAACGACCTAGATGTGATATTGCATGGTTTCATATAATAAAACATTTATACCACTGTTTTCCTAGTTAAACAGATAAACAATCTCGCGCTTCGTGTTCGATTGTTTAACCGTTTATATATTACAAAGTTTGGATATCTGTATTTCAATTGATTTAAATGGTAAATTGGTTATCAACACATGCATTGTTAATGATATTTAATTTGCTTAGATAAGAATAAATGGCCCTGGAGTACTTGACTGAATGCATATAATATTTACAGTGTTGCATAACAAGAACATTAATGAAGTATATAATTGATATTATTGACCGACATGGTTTATTTCAATTGGTTATTAAAGAAACAATAACTGTATCCTTTAGTGCAGAAGATACAATCTTTTGACTTTGAACGTACTGAAGAATGTCATTCTAGAAACGCATCGTACATACTAAATTAGACATTGATGTTTGTATTGATATCACTGTGTCGTTACCTATGCTGGTGGACAATTGGTACATGAAAGTATCATCCGCCCAGTAGTCAGTGTTACGGCACTGATATAGTTTATTAGATATATCTATATAGAAATGTACAGTTTCTGAATACATTTGTTGTAATTATTATTAAAACTATAGTAATAATCCCTCAGGCATATGTAACCTAAGGCGTTTTTGGTTATCCTGATTACGCTTTTTGGTGTTTTGGTTCCCAGAAACTTTTAAATGATTTGGCATTACAATCTTTTGACTTTGAAGGTACCTAATGAAGGTTACTCCAGAAACTCGTCGTGCGCAATAAATTGTATTGCTACGTTTTTATTTTTTCTATATATAGATGTAAATTGACATGAGAGAGAATACATCCGAAACTCACATAACGATAGAGGACGTAACATGAAAAGTGTAACACATATTTCAAAGTGAATCGGAGACGACCCCTAGCCTGCATTGCATCCATGTGATTTATAAATGAACTGATATTTTATTGTTTTACGTAATATTTATACCACGGTTTTCCGAGTTAAACGGTTGAACAATCGAAATCGAAGCGTGAACTTGTTTAACCGTTTTACTCGGTAAACCGTGGTATAAATGATTTGTAACATGAAACCATGCAATATCACATCTCGGACGTTGATTATTGCACGGCTTTCTGAGAGTAATAAAATTACAGCCCAGATTTAAAGCGTGCAATTTCTCGTATCTGTGTATTTATTTCATTGTTCTTAGTAACAGTTACAGTATGTCAATAACGAAATAGAAAAGTGTCTTTCTAACCAATATGACACGATATTTGTGATACTTTTCGCACTAATGCAGGGTAAAATAATCTTAGAAAGAATGATAAACATTTTCACAAAGTATGCCAAGCAATGGTAAAAGGTATTCTCAACAATCTCACAAAGTAAGCTCAACAATATTACTTATTATGCTGAACAAGCTTACGAAGTATGCTTAGCAATCTTAGAATATATCATCTACGCTCTCACGCAAGTTGTGCTCTGAAATCTTAAAACTCGTGGTCAACAATTTCACAAAAAGTATGCTCAATAATTTTACAAAGTATGCCAAACGCTCCGCAATCTTACAATTTATGATAAACAATCTCATTAAAAGTATGTTTTTTTTATATACTCAACAATCTTTCAAAGTATGCACAACATCACAAGGTGATCCAAGATATTTGTAAGATTACATTTGTAATTGAGAGTCTGCAATGAGATTTAGTTACAACTAATTCACAACTAACTCTAACGGAAAACACCACAAAAAGTGCGACAACAAATTCAAATTGGAAGGGTGTGAGTGAAGACGTGTCAAAATTAAATAAAATCCAACGAAATAAAAACAAATAAGAAAGAAAACTTGCTATTCCATTTAAAGAGACAATAGTTTTACGACAATAGACTGGTTATTGGTAAGATGTGCGTGCACCAATCCGTTCAGAAGCCACGAAAATTTAAACCCTCGAACTACCATATTTAAGGATAAGAGTATGTTTCTTGTTAATTTAGGACGATATTCAAATTATATTTATATACATGGTATACTGATATATGGTTTATATTCATGTACAGGTCTGAATTTACAGTAACTCTGTAAACAGTTCCATCTTCTGGCAGGGAACTACATCAACCATTTAATGGTTTTCCAACAAACAACGTGTCAATGTTTTAAATATATTGAGTGTCTCTCCTTGTCAAGTAGCTATAAAACGTATAATAGTATAATTAAACGTGACTGGCGGATATATTCAGAGTAAATGAAATGCTATTAGCACCATATACATTCATCAGACACAAAATAGTTCGCAACATTGTTGTTTTAGTAATGAAAACATTAAGCCTCTTCCATTATTCATTGGCGCTCACACATCGAGTGCAAAGAACAAACAAAAAACAATATGTTACTATGTCAAAATACTACTCGGAGAAAGACATTTTATGCATAAAAACAATGGTTTTTTGTTCCATTGAGGATTATGCTACAAACTGAGTAACCCATCACAATACGTGTTTAAATAAACTGCATAAAATAAATAATATGTTCATCGCGATTATAAAACAAACAGACAACAGCAGGGTAAAACATTTATTAATCTTATTTATTTTACTTCTCAATACACGCCATTATATTTCAGTTGGTACTAAATCAAATTAAAAATTAAAATATTTCGATTTTGAGTGTACCTGATGAAAGTTATTCCCGAAACGCTTCGTGCGCACCAAATTTGATCTTTACGTTTTTATTATTTTGATATCTACACAGAAGAAGATTATATCATGTTGAATGTTGTATACCAAAACACCATCAATGACATCATGATCTGTTCACACACAACCTGAAGCATATTTGCAGGTATTCAGCAGTTAAAAAGAAAGATATAACGAATATTAACAGTGACAGTACACAAACAGATTTAATAAATAAACGTTAGAGAATACCGAAGCGGCAATCAAAAAAGGACAATCCAGAGAAACTGGCAACATAGGGTACATAAGACGAAGAAAAACAAAACAAAAACACAACGCAATATGTGTTGGACACCACTATGCGCAAACAAACACAAATGATGTAAATAAGACATGCACCCTTCTACAAACAACTGGAGGTAAAGACATCGTTAAATGTGTATTATGAAAAGAAAGCTAAGGCAGCTACAAGAACAAAGATATGTCAAATTTGAACAGGTTAATGCAATTCCAAACCTATCCCTCTTGATATTTGAATAACCATCGATAATACAGACATAAACAAACAATAAAAACCAGCACAAATTCGATTCCACTCATAAAGACGACACGCTATCACAAAAATGAATGACAACATAAACATGGACAGTACAATAGCAGGGTCAGTCAATACTGGTAGTTAACTGACTACTTCAACTGTAGTAGTATTTGATGGTTAAAGATCATTACTCTCTTAGGACAAAGCAAAAGTTAACTGACTACTAGTAGAATTTGTTGGTTAAAGATCATTACTCTCTTAGGACAAAATAAAATCATAAATAAGGGTAATAACAAAATTACCGAACTCCGAACAATCTTCCAAAGGGAAAGTCAAAACTCATAAGTATATAAACAGACAAAATCAGTCAACAACCGGAAAACTGTGAAAACCGTAAAATGACCCTGACTTGGTACAGGCATTTCTAAAGAAATGGTTGGTTGAATAAAATTTTAAAGCGCCAAACCTCCCCCTTTCATTCCGGCTGTCACTATAACAGTATTTATAACAATACTGGAACAAAATAGGTAAAATAGTTGTCAAAGCACTACCAAATTCAGTGAGGAAGGTGGAACATCTATCGTGAACCATCTCCATCAACAACCCCGAGTCACATGAAGTATTTTAACAACGAAAGTAAATTTCAAAACATTTTTACGTCACACATTGATAACAAATATTTTTGACATTTTTGTTGACTTCCTTATCTTTATACATTTTCACTATATGAAAAACCATCGTTTATTATTGTCTCTGCAGAGACGGAATATATTTCGACAAGATCTTGGTATCGGAATATAAACTTTTTAAGAGATCGAATAAGGCGAATCTTTTTATAGCCCTGGTCCAGTAGCCTGATTCTCAGATAAAGATGACGTTTCAGGAAATCAGAATAATTGCTACTGGCCCTTGCATAGCGAATCAATTGCGAGATGTAAACACCATATGCAGGAGAAGCTGGTATATTGCTGCACATATCTGGAAAATTTATGATTTTAAAATTGAAGTCGTCCCGTTTATCATACATTTTAGTACTGAGTTGACCACTGTCGTCAAATTCGAGGTATAAGTCCAAAAATGATGCGGACGAAGCTGTATATGTGGTCTCGTTAACTTCCAGCTCTGGAGGATATATCAATGGAAGAAATTCTGCAAATCTAGAATTATTGATAGATAAAACGTCATCAATATACCTGAATGTGAAATCAAAGGCTCTAGTCTCATGAATCTTCTTATCTTTTACAAGCTTTTGAAGAAACTCCGACTCATATGACCATAAAAATAAATCGTCTAGAAGAGGGGCACAATTCGTACCCATTGGTATGCCGACGACCTGCTGAAACAGTATCCCTCCAAAGGAGACAAATATGTTATCGATGAGGAACTCCAGCATACTGATCACTTGTTCCTCGGAGTAGCATGTTTTACCTTTTTGAAATTTGTTTGAAAAATATGTGGAATTGTAGCCTAACACAACAAATTTTGAGCCATAGTTTCTATGACTGAAAGCTTTATGAATTGTTTCTTTTAAGCGGGTTTTTAATTTGTCATGCGGTAGGGTGGTATATAGAGTTGAAAAATCAAAAGTTTTGATGGAGGATACCTGAGAGAAAGATCTTGATTTAAGGTTATCCAAAAGATCTTTAGAGTTTTTCAAAATCCACATGTGATTTATGCCACAACGCGAGTAAACAGTTTCACAATATTTCTGTTGTCCCTCTTTTACTGCAGACATAATCTTTGTCAGGTGAATAGACAATTCTTTCGTCGAACAAGTTGATGATCCCGCTATGTACCTTTCTTTGCATGTTGTCTTATGGAGTTTAGGTATCCAATATAAATAGGGTAAATCCTCAGACTCTTTACCAAAGAGGTCATGAAGGATCTGTGGTTATCTAGGATTTCATCTTTGTCGAACGAAGTTGGTTTGTATGTGGTATTACTAGCGGTGTTGCTATTTATGGCTAAATCCTTGATTAGGCATTCAAAGTAATATGATTTACATACAAACACGATATTGTTGGAAGCCATGTCCGCAGGAACGATAACATATTTGTCATGAAGAGAGGAAAGACACTTAACAGCTTCTTGGTCTTTAAATAGAGACTTAGGTCGACTATTAACACAATTTTTCTAACCCAGTCTGACAAGGACTGTAACTCAGGATCTTGGACTACTTCTCTCTTTATCGACCTTCTGGCATAATCTTCAACAGCATCCATAATTATCTTGAAACTATGTTTCCAATTGATGTGTTGAGGTTTTCTGAATTTAGGACATAACTGATACTTCTAACATATCTAATATCAATTAGACATAAACCTCTGAAGAAATTAATATTGTTCGTTGGAGCTTAATAACAACATAGATATCAAGTTTCGAAAGATAAAAAATAGCTGACCAACTTGTTAGAATTAAATATTGAATATGAAATAGTAATGTAATATGAAATGACATATAAATGTACTGATTTAACTACCAGTAGAATGTCTACATTCTCAACAACAACAAAAACCTGCCTCCGAGAGTCATCTATAATAGTTGTTAAATCATAGCCATTACGAAAAAGATTTTTGAATGTTTTTAAACTTATATGTGTCAAAAAATTTTAAATTAGCTCTGTTAATAACGTCGTCATTGAAACATGCATGGGAAATACCCATTTTGATGTGATCTATTCAACTATTAGTATATCTATACGCCAGTTTTTACAAGATTAATATTTCAGTGAAACACAAGTACCATATTTTTGACATATGGATCATGTAACACAGAGAATATGTATCATAAGTATCCGCATAGATTGTTGAATAAACTAATCAGTAAGTGCTTAGAATGGCTGGCATTTTTGAAGATTGAGATTCATAGCAGACTAAAAACAAATCATTAATGGAAAAAATAATTCGTATATGGCGTTATGTACATAACAAATGTTAGAGAATACCGAAGGGGCAATCACAAATGGAGAATCCAGAGAAACTGGCAACACCGGGTATACAAGACGTAGAATAACAGAACAAAAACACAACACGATATGTGTTGGACACCACTAAAAGCAAACAAACACAAATAACATAAATCTCCGAACAACCTTACAAAGGGAAAGTCAAAACTCATAAGTATATAAACAGACAAAATCAGTCAACAACCGAAAACTGGGAAAACCGTAATGATCAAACATACTAGCTAATTACAAATCCAGTCGAACGCTTCCATTGATCTTTGATAATATCTGATGCATCAACGCCAGACACTATTTTCATGCCGTTTTGGAATAAGAACTGACAATTTCAGGCAAGATTATTAATAAACTGATCATGAACTGTGATGTCAAGTAGACGTGATTTGACTTTTCGGACAGATACAGTGAAACGGTCGATTCATTTGTTGTTGTTTAATGTCAAGTAAACAGTATTGCAGCTAATATCATGACCAGATGTTTAATTTTATGATTTGATTTGATTTATTGTGTTTAACGCCACTTTCAGCAATATTTCAGCTATATCATGGCCACCAGTTTTATTGGTGGAAGAAGTCGGAGTACCCGGAGAGAACCACCGACCATGGGCAAGCAACTGGTAAACTTTATCACTTGCGGCTGCGAGTCGAGTGCACCCTTATTTGTAATTTACAAAGCCGGATGCGAACCCACTCCGTATTGGTGATGGGCTTGTATGAGTTGCTAGGTAATCCAACTACCTAACTCATTGAACCACTCGGGCCCTTACTAGAGGTTTAATGCATGTACTAATAGGTAAAAGGTGTCACTGCGAATGGTCTATGGACGAATGGTTTGACATGATAGGAAAGGCGATGGTTATATGAGATCTCGCTTTATGCAGTTATTTATCGACAAATTGAATAAAATTCCGTTGATCAAAAGAAAACCATAATTTCAGCATCAATATACTAGCCGTTAACCTTAAAACATTGGTCAGTTTAATTTAATTTAAACGTATTTTATTCAGAAAAGTACTGAAAAGGATTGGATAGCAGGACAAGCCTATATATATCCTCTCCTCTGGTCAGTTTAAGCTTGCATCAGGAGTCAAAACGCCGAATGATATACTTTCCTGTAAACCATTGCAACATTACCACTTTGAATGCAACACCGTTAAGTATTTATTTCCAAAATAGTAAATAAGATATACAGGACCAGAAATAACGAAAAGCTATACGTACAAATAAAAGGAGCAAGCATAAGTGATAACATTTGAATCTATCATGTGACAAGGAAGTGATAAACTATAAATGTATTAAGTAGCATTTACGATGTGACCCAGGAAAACTATAAAATAATGTCTATATTGCAAATGTACCGATGATCTACAATAATTAAACTTAATCACCTTATTTAACATCATTATTGTCAACTAATTTAATACTACATTGCGCATACTCATACTATCAACATAGAACAACGGTGTACAGTTTCTGAAACATACAATGCCATAAAAGACATAATTGGATTGCTATTAAGGCAATGAAAACAAACCCTTCCATTTCAAAATGCGGATTTTGAAATTGTCAAAATTGCATGTCTTAGTATCACTTGGATATGTTTTGCTTCTATGAAATATAAAAACAACTACGTAAAAAATGTTGTATAAAGATCTTTAAGATTTGAGAACTGTATTTTAGACTTTTGATGTTGTTTTTGACCTGTGACAACCTTGGTGATTGATGTAGACATATTAGTCCAGTGGGATACATTACCTTGACTTTGATCTATCCATGCTTTGCTCTTACTCGTACATGATAAGTTTGTATTTTGGTTTGTAATAACTGCGAACAAAAACCCACCATATGTCATACATGAGCAGAGCACGACAAGCATTACACGCAATGCTATTGTTAAAACAAAGGTATAATCAATGCATAAAATGTTATCCTCTTTATAGCATAGACTCATTACAAATAATCGTAATTATTCCCCAAACAAATGCAGCGCTTAACGCCATCCTTGTTTACCGAATGACGTTTATTTTAAAGGAGAACGCAAGTAATCTTGAATGAAGAGAGCAAAACATCGTCGATAACCCACGACTGATTCTGTTCCGATACTCTCCACTCATCACCCGTGTTTCAACTGACGGACAAATCCTTGTAGGTATGAATTATACCAGTGTCATCTTAAAATATTTTGATTAGTTCCGACACATTTTTCACAGCCAATAAAATCAACGCGTTTAAAAAAGCGATTTCCTTGCAATTTAAAATGATACGAGAAGGAACTTGTCTCAAATATCCACGAGTTATCGACGATGAATGCTATAGTGAGTCAATGACTAGTCATATCAAATCTGCCATAATCTGTTCAATTAAGCTGATAGGAAAATTTGAGTGTTGTTATGAAAACTACTAAACATAGAGAGTATCGTAGTGTGATCTGCAAAATTTGTTTAATGCAGTGCACGTTACATATTTAATTAAACAAGCTATTTTGGTTGTTTAATTTTTTTTTTTAATAACCGTCAGAAAATAACAATGTTTTTATACGACCTTTATCACATAGAATATCGAGCACGACAAGAACTACACCACCACAATCGTAATTTCCCCTAAACAACTACAGTGTTTAATGCCATCCTTGTTACCGAATGACATTTATTTTGAAAGGGAACACAAGTAATCTTGACGAAGAGTGCAAAACATCGTCGATAATCCACGACTGCTTCTGTTCCGATACTCTCCTCTCATCAGCCGTGGTTCATCTCACAGATACATCCTCGTTATTCATGAATTATACCAGTGCCATTTTAAAATGTTTTGATTAGTTCCGACGCATTTTTTCCACAGCCAATAAAATCTCAGGGTTTAAAAAAACGATTTCCTTGCAAATTAAAATGATACGAGGAGGAAATGGTCACAAATATTCATCGGTTATCGACTATGCTATATTATCTAGTCATATCATATCTTTCCAAATCTGTTCAATTCGGCTGATAGGAAAATTTGAGCGCTGTTATGTTGTTATGTAAACTACTAAACATAGAGATTATCGTAGAATTTTTTGTAATGTAGTGCACGCTATATATTTATTTAAACAAGCTATTTTTTTTTTTAATTACCGATAGAAAATAACAATGTATTCATACGACTTTTATCACATGGAATATCAGACTCAAACACCAGGCTATATAGGTCAATATCATGAAAGATAATGGTCGTGATGTGACTGTTTGTAAATGTCTAAGGCAATTGATGTAGTAGTAACGAGCTCCAATAATTGTGGCTTCAAATGTAAACACCTTATAGCTATGTCTGTATCATAATACAGAAAGCAATGAAAATGACTAATTGATACTTCTAAAAGGTGTCATGGCAATTGGTGGTCAATATCGTGTGGAATTGATGTTCATTTCAGAAACCATATTACTTATAATATAATATCTAACATACAAATTGCTGGAATTAAATAACAATCTTCAATTTCCTCCATATTAAATTAATTGCAATATCCAATATCTCCCATGCCTTGTAATATTACATAGATTGAGTGGTTGTTTTTTGACGCCAGATGGAAAGTGTTTCAGCTGTGATGAAGACAAGGTCTAGTTTACAACAACAATTAAGAAAAGATCAGGTAAAAAAGCGGACTTGGATTGAGCTAATAATGAATTTGTTGTTTGTCCTAAAGTAAAAGTGATGAAATAAATACTAATTTTGCAACATGGCAGTGTATTATTCATATATAACTGAATTCAAACCTTTACAACAAAATTTTAAACTTGGTCCAATACGGTTGAAACGTATACATAAGGGTAATAACAAAATTACCGAACTCCGAACAATCTAACAAAGGGAAAGTCAAAACTCATAAGTATATAAACAGACAAAATCAGTCAACAACCGGAAAACTGTGAAAACCGTAATGACCCTGACTTGGTACAGGCATTTCTAAAGAAATGGTGGGTTGAATCAGATTTTAAAGCGCCAAACCTCCCCCTTTCATTACAGCTCAAAGTTTCCGGCTGTCACTATAACAGTATTTACAACAATACTTGAACAAAACAGGTAAAACAGTTGTCAAATCAGCGCCAAATGTCAAAAACACTTTTACGTCATACATACGATATTTCATACAACAAAAACTGATTGACTTCAAGTATAATAATTTAAAATAAATAATTTTGAAAAGCACCATTTATTCCCACAATAAAATTTTTGACAATTTCAACTACATCATGCCACATTATTATCAGCTACACTGAAACACTATTCTCTTAAAAAAAATAATCACTTTATTTTCCATTTCAAAAATACTAATAACAAAAAATATAAAAACGTAGATATCAAATTTAGTGCGCATGACGCGTTTCTGGAATATCCTTCATCAGGTACGATCAAAATATCCTTCATCAGGTACGATCAGAATATCCTTCATCAGGTACGATCAAAATATCCTTCATCAGGTACGATCAGAATATCCTTCATCAGGTACGATCAAAATCAAAAGTCGAAATATTGGAAAGCCAAATTATTTGAAAATTTTGGGAGCAATAAAACCATAAGGCCTAAACAGGAGTCATATCTGCTAAGGTCACCTATGCCTGAGTGAGGAGAACCTTAGATGTTATAATAATTGCAGTATTTATGAACTGTAAATTTCAAAAATAAAAATTAATTCGAAATACAAAATTAATTTCCATTATTGACGGGGAGTCCCCCTTCAGGAATTTGGTCGACATATGCTATGTCAAATCAAAGTAACTTCCCTTTGTACGAGTATATAAAGCGTTGGGCATTGGAAATTCTTTTTTTCCGGCGCAGCAACATCATCAAAGCAACAGAACTGGCAACAACCCGTTGTACAAGTACCTTCACAAAAGAACCCCTAGACCCCAATGGCAAAATCAAAGACCACAGTTGCAAGCACAACAATGGCGAAACCCACGCCCTGTCAAGCAAGCTCAGCAACATATGTTCGTCCCCGAAGTCAATGATGGTTTATGGAAACTCGCTAAGAGCCCAATTAAGGTCACAGGACTGTCTGAACTTTTGTTAAAATATCCAAAAACAGTTTCTTGAAAATGGGTTTAAATTTGGTTTCAGTTTGCATTATACAGGGCCCAGGGTGTCAATACAGTCAACAAAGGATGGGTTGCGATAAGGCCGTTTTTCGGCCCAACATGGAATTAAATAAAATATGCCCAAATATTAATGCATATACCTCTACTTTACTATAATGTATTAAAAAGTTCAAACCACGCATGCGCAAGCCGTGTGGCTTTATTTCATTTTGCTTGTGTGTACAATACTGTTTACAATGGGTGCAGCAATACAATGTTTTGGCAATCTGCCAAGCAATATAGAATGTTATTATACTGTTATACCATATATATATGGGACTGTATTAAAAAAAAATAAGGTAGAATTTTATATTGCACTAGATAGATTTTTAAAATTTGGGATAAACAGACGATATATACATATACCGATGACGTCACGATTTTTGTCGTAACGTTGAATACTGCATGCTTTCATGTTGTTGCTATTCTCGGGGAATATTAGGTTGTTGTATAGGTTGTTATGTATAGAAAAGAGTGGAGTTGAAGAAAAAACATTAAATCTGCTACAAGGGTAATTCATCACTTTTTCCGCCATTTTGTCACATTTCCAAGAGTAGATGACTGTGTTTAGCCATTATAAGTTTATCACAAGAGTAAGGTGGTGCAGTCATAATGTTATTCCGTAAAGTATGTACATACATACATAGGCATGCATAATGTACAAATTCTAATTAAAGCAATTACACATTTTACCCAAAAAATATACAATTTTTTCTAATTTTCAATATGCCTTGTACATGGAACTATATAGATTTTTTGCTTGAATACTACCTATAATATAATTGATTTATGATATAATTATTAAGCGTGTTCCGAATGCAAGGCATAGTGAAAATTCAGTCAGAACAATGCCTTTGCTGGACATTTTCCCATAGGCGCAATGCTAATCACATAAAGTACGGGGGTCAAAAACCAAGTTTTTTCTCAATCACAAGCCAGAGTACCAAATTATTATTATATATTCTGAAGACTAAAATGAATATACTTTAGAAATATAATGATGCCGCACAGTTTACTGGAGAAAAAAATTCAGTCTCATTTTGGGCCAACTTAGCATCTTATCGCAACCCATTAAAACTTGAGGTTTTTCTCATTTTTGAAAATGTGTTGCACGCGGAACCAGATAGATGTTTTGCATGTACCCTTCTCATTAAGTACATGACGTATTGTATTAATGTCAAGCTGGTTCCGCGTGCAAGGCATAGTAAAATAATTAAGCTAATGATTACATTTTACCATAGGCCTAATGGTAATGCTGACCAATAGTGGTGTAAAAAGCCAACACATTTCTGAGTAGTACATCAATGTTATATAAAAACTTTTCGTGTTTCAAAAACTTATAACATCGGCCTTTCGAAAAATAGTAATAAAGATATGGTTCTGTAAAATATGATTTTACACCCTCTCCTTGGGCCGATTTAGGACCTTATCGCAACCCATCCTTTAAGATCTATTACAGAAAACATTGAGGAAGCAAAGAAAAAGATAAATCAAGAAATAGAATTAGGCAGGATTTTTGGTCCTTATTTAAGAAAACCAATTTCTAATCTTCGTTGTTCACCAATAGGTATAGTACCAAAAAAATCTGGAGGTTTGAGACTGATTACTCATCTATCCTATTCCGAGGGAGATAGTGTGAATGATTTCATCGATCCATCATTAACAAGTGTTAATTATTCCAATTTTGATTCTGTTGTCAACATTATTCAAAATTTAGGTCGGGGATCATTATTTGGGAAGATGGATATTAAATCAGCTTTTCGGCTCTTACCATGCCATCCAGGTGATTTTGACTTGTTATGTTTTAAATTTCAAGATCATTACTATGTTGACAAGCGTATGCCTATGGGATGCTCTATCAGTTGTTCAACATTCGAAAATTTTTCAACTTTCTTACAATTTGAGCTCAAAAGGAGGACAACTTCACAGAATATAGACCATTATTTGGATGATTTCTTTTTTGCTGGTTCCCCATCATCTAATTCTTGTCAGTATCTGATGGACATATTTACAGAATTATGCAACGAGGTTGGTGTACCTATTGCTGATGATAAAACAGAAGGCCATACTACCTGCCTGACATATTTGGGCTATCAGTTGGACACTGAAAAATTGCATATTCAAATTCCCTCTGACAAAGTTGAAAAATTGCTACAGCAAATATTCAATACACTGCAAATAAAAAAGGGTCCGTTTAAAGGAATTGCAGTCCCTGACTGGCTCCTTAGCTTTTTGTGCCAGGGCTATGCCATCTGCAAGGGCATTTATAAGGCGATTATAGTAAGCTATGTCTGGTGTTGAAAGGTCACACTACAGTATCAGATTGACAAAGGGTATTAAAGATGATTTGTTCATTGTGGCAGAAATTCCTTGCAAATTACAATGGTATTTCATACATGTTAAACTATCAGTGGGTTAGTAATGGTGTCCTTGAGTTGTATACAGACAGTACAGGAGGTGCAAACCTTGGTTGTGGTGTATACTTTGAAGGGAAATGGCATTTTTACAGTGGCCAAAAGAGTGGTCGAAAACAGAGATTTTAAGTGATATAACATTTCTAGAGCTGGTTCCAATTTTTCTTGCAATTTTGTTGTGGAAATTTCAATTCACAGGTATGCGCATTAAGTTTAGTTGTGATAACCAAGCAGTAGTTCAAATACTGAATATTAAAAGTTCTAGGTCAGAAAGAGTTATGTCCTTGGTGCGTGAAATATCAATGCAGTGCATATCCCAGGAACTGTGAATAAAATTGCTGATTCTATTTCTCGTATGCAGTGGGAAGCATTCAAGACAGTCGCTCCACAAGCAGATTCGAAGCCCAACAAAATTCCACAGGAATTCTGGAAGTATTTGCCGGAGAAGTAGGCTCTTTAGTAAATGCATCATTGGCTGAGAACACGGTAAAGTTGTACAAACTGGCGGTTCAACAGTTTGATGCGCTTTGCACAGAATATAAGTTGTCTCCTAGTTGGCCCACTCCTTTAAATCATGTTGTCAATTTTGTTGCATACTTATCGTGTAATGGTTATTCTTTTTCAACAGCAAGTTCGTATGTATCAGGAATTGCTTTTCAATTGAAAATTAATGGTTTCAGTGATGTAACAGATTCATTCGTGATAAGAAAAATGCTGAAAGGGTTTCATAAAGCACGTCCAACTAGAGATACCAGAGCCCCAGTTACTATAGATATGTAGAAGCTACTTCCTAGGGCTCTGGACGCAGTTTGTTCATCTAAATATGAATCCCTGTTGTTTTCAACAATTTTTTCTGTAGCCTTTTTTGGCTTCCTTCGAATCCGGGAAGTGGCAGTTGTCTCTAATAAAGATAATACTTCAAAGGTGATGCAGTTAAATGATGTACAACTGACGAAAACAGATTGTATAATCAATATTGGTTTTTTCAAAAACTGATCAGAGTAGGAAGTCGAACTAAAAGCCCATATCAACAAATCTGTCCGATTACGTTGTTAAAAACATACTTGTCAGTTCGACCAGTAGGAGATGGTCCCCTGTTTTGTCATTTTAACAGAACCCCAGTTACTAAATACCAAGTTTCCTCATTGCTTCGGTCTTCCTTGCAATTTTTAGGAATAAATCGCACCTGTTTAAAAGACCATTCGTTCCGATTCGGTGCTGCCACTCATGCTAGGATGCAAAATGTTCCCGATAACGTAATTCAAGAAATGAGCAGGTGGTCAAACAGTTCATCTGTTTTTTAAGCGTTATATTAGGACCTATGCACATTAAATGCTACAGCTTTTAACTACAGGTTTTGACATTTTATTTGTATCAGGTCACTAAAGAAAACATTTCTTTTGTTTTAAGTTGAAACTAATACACCAATGGTATGGATAGTGAGATCGTCCATTATAAAATGGGCTTTTGAACAGGCAGGAAGTCGACCGGTGGGTACAAACCTTGGCTTACAACGCTACGGTTATTCCGTACTATGGGTGGGGCATCCTGGATTGAAGGTTGCTCAAGTCCTCAACCTGGTACATGCACTACTGAATTGGAGAAGACCCCCAGCGTTCTTAGTAATTCATGCGGGGGGGCAATGACATTGGAAATATGAGATGTGGCCTATTACGTTACAACATTAAATTAATTGTTAAACAATTAATGCAACTTCTCCCAAATACCACTATTGTTTGGTCATCCATTTTATCCCGTTTGAGATACAGATCTTCTAAAAACACAAAGGCCATGGAAAATTGTAGGACAAAAATAAACAGATCTTTAATTGACTATGTAATTAAGTATGGGGGTAAAACTATTAAATATCCTGAATTTAACGATAGGTATCCAGGATTATTTTTTGATGATGTTCATTTGTCCTTTATTGGCAATGATTTATTTCTAAACACTATACAAGGGGCTTTTGATACTTTCTTGCATAATTTTTATTTGTCGGTGTATCCGTTAGAATAAAGGTTTAAGAGTATTTGGCATGACAGAGAAAAATTGATTGGCGTGAGCGCCATTATTAATGACGCTCAGTGGCGGAATTTTTCTCAAAAGTTCAATTTAATTTTTCATATTTTGCATAAACATTAGATATGCTGTTTGATGTCCCCAGCAGCACTTAAGGTTTAATATTGAAGAACATTGTCGATGTAAATATCGGCCGCTTATCTTGTTGAATTTGTGTTGAATGACTGTGAGTTGATTGATGAAAAGTTGACAATGTTTCTTTTAAATTTTGGAAATGTTCCGACAGTGTGGTATTTTTCTCCTTTTAGAATTTTCATAATAAACTGTATCGCAGCATTATGGTTTTGCATTGCTTTGCAAAATGAAGGCTACCATTTTGTTTATTGTTTTTTGGAAATGTTGTGACAGTGAGGTACTTTTTGCACCAAAATAATCTTTAAGCTAAAAGTATTCCTTTATATCAATTAGATCAATTCTGCTATACTATTCTGTCCCATCCCATTTCATTCACCACGGAGTCACGTGGCATATCAAGTTACTTTATTGACATCTTTCACTGTCTAATATATAGGCACTTATTTTCAATTGATATGTTATGAAAATAATATAAAACAACATGACCTTCGCCATACAAATCTCCCGTTCATATAGTCTCATTACAGTACCGCTTTTCTATCTAGATGCTGACTTACTATTGCATAGACGTTCTAGTCGTGTTTATTGATAAAACACTTGATGTTAAATAAAAATCCATAAATCAATCTCGATATTAAATTCGAGTTTATATTGGGCTTTAGTGTGTTCAGGGTTAGGGCTATGGAGTTTATAAGGAATATTGCAGTTATATAGTGGTGGTAGTTGTTTTGAGACACTGTGTTAGGGATTAGTTAATAGATTGCATAAACTTTTTTATGCTTGAGACATGGGCGCGTCCATTTTGGTGTTCCTAAATACAGTCCGCCATGACTTGATTACTAGATTTCGGAATCCTCGGCATTAATTGTTCTGGGCGACACAAAAGGTTGCAAGTACAATAAAATAATGTATAGATATATCTCTGGACATCCATAATTGTATCGAAATTCCAAATAGGTAGTCATGGTGGATATCGTATGCTTTTATGATAAGTTTTAAGATACCAGAGGAATAATCAAAATCCATAAATCGAAAATGGGAGGCAATACAATGATCAATAGAAATAGGACAAAAAGCCAAACTATGGCCGACAAAACACTACACACAGATATCGAACGATTGAGTAACACGGACACTGACGGTGAACTCAAGTGATGCAGAAGTGTAGACAGTTCCTGCCCTACTAACAGAAACCGTCGTGATGCTCTTGTTACCAACCCGGTGATAGGCTATGGAATTGCAAAGGAGAACCGGAATCTGACTACGACATATTGAACATATGTGCAATATGTCCTCTGTGTCATACATATTCCTTAATGGTGGCGAAAAATCATGATGACGACATTAAACTTTTGAAGTGATGACTTCAACGTAACCTCTAGGATACCTTGGTTGAGTAGTTGTCTTGTTAGCACCCACTATCGATCAAGGAAATTATGATAGGAAGCACAAACACCGGAATATAGTATCAACTGAGATATATATATATATATACTCCATATGCAGGTGTTGCTAGAATGTTGCTACATATAAAGTTCACAATAGGAAATTTAATCATTTCTTTCGAAAAGTTTCGTAGGCTAAGGTATGAAGCAGACATAGCTGTATTTGTGGTGTCCCTTTTCAAGTTCAATGGGATAGATGCGATCAGCATAGTAACCAAACTTTACGTTATTTAGTGAAAGGACATCATCAAAATAGCGGAACGCAATATTAAAAGACAGCACTAGCTTCTTTTCATTTTTTAAAGAAGTTCCTGCATGCAGTTTGTTTTCTACAAATAAAGATCAAATGGGCGAGAAGAGAAGTGCAGTTAATCCCATAGGCATTCTGTTACATTGCCACTATGTTGTCAATAAAAATCTAGAGTATTTTGATGATGTCAGTTTCAGAGAACTTATTTTGGAATCAGAGTGTTTAATTTTATATATTCTAATTAATATGCCTTATTAGGTCTTATCATTTATATTGCTTTTCAAAATTAATTTCAAAGTCGTGTTTCATTTGTAAACCAGCTTAGCCGCACTTTTAGATGTCATTTGTAGATATTTTCTGTCTAATGCCCAACCGAACTTATACAAATGTCCAGACTGTGTCAAGTTGAGACTATATTAAACTCACCATGTTAACGATAAATGAGTCTCAAGTAACAGAATGATATATCATAAAGGTAAAATACTATCAGACGAAACAGCACAAAAACACCAGTATTAATTTTGGTTCTTAAAAAACACTAGAGGTGGTTAAATATTGTAATATAATAGTTTTGATCACTAATAATAAAAACCAAGAAATAAACCACAGTAAGAAATTTATTAATGATGAAATCGTATCCATTTCATATAAACCAAAAACCAAGATCAAGTATACATTATATAAGTCACAAAATTAAAAATGGCGAAAAGGACGAAAACCAAATGATTAGATGAAAAGAAAAAGAAAATAAAGGAATTATTCGAGTATATATTGCATGCTATATTGAAGTCAATAATGTATTTATCTACCGGGTAGGTAGGTAGGTATATAGTGTTTAATGCCACTTTCAACAATATTTCAGTTATATCGTTTTGGTCAGTTCTATTGATGGGGGAACCGTAGTACCCAGAGTAAACCACCAACCTGTCGCAAGTCACTGACAAACTTTATCAAATAAATGCTGTATCGAGTATACCTCACCATGAACGGGGTTCGAACTCACAATTTTAGTTATTATAGGCACTGATTGCACAGGTAGTTGTAATTCTAACTACCATATGATCACGATCACGACAGCCCCCATTCATCTATCATGTCATCAGATAGTACTGGTATCTGCAATCTGTTCCTGAATACAGAGTCTTGCTGCTCACCATTCGCGAGCACCTGGGTTCAATCCCGGGTTTTGATGACGTTGTTCATCGTCTTAGTTTTCTGTGTGGTGTTTTTTGTTTTGTTTATCTTCATCTTGTGTCTTCTGTGACCAATGTTTACAGTGTCCCTGGATTGTCCATTATTGATTGTTCCTTCGGTTTTCTAACATTTATTTAATTATTTTATCGATTATTGTAAATATATTTTGTCTTTTATTCATATATTAAACAAATAAATCTGTTATTGTGATGTAATATAACTTATGACTATCATGTACATTTTGTTTGGTTATTTTTAAATTGTACTTGATGTGAAATGGATGAGAAATGGACGATGCACTGACATCTAACAGCAACCCGTTTGTGGTCATGTCATGTAACCTTTCATTCATCTTTCCCCATAGAAAAAAAGATACAACAAACTAATTAAATTTTAATTAGATTGATTTATATTCCCCTCTTATCTTTATACCGAATGACATACTGTTATAAGTTCTACTGTTTTAGTTTTCAATATCCATACATGTTTCCAGTTTTATTTTGTCCATTTCTCTTTGAACAAAAGAGATAATCAAGGCCGGTAATCCGAGAACAGTCAATACAAAGCAAAAGGAAAAATCACAAAAGACAAAAAATAGTATATAAACACTACACAGAAAACTAAAGATTGAGCAACATGAAGCCCACTAAATTTCAGGAAGAAATTGGGTTCTTTGTATGGATATACATTTCCTGCTTCATTATTAGAAACCGACGTGTTGCGAACATATCCGTGGTCATCTGTAAAAAAGATATCCGTAACGATTAACCAAGTCATGATGGCCACCCTAAACCTTTCGACGAAATGACTTCAACTTAATCAATATGGACCATTTGATCAGTATCTTCTTTGTAAGGGCCCGGGTGGCTCAATGAGTTAGGTAGTTGGATTACCTAGCAACTCATACAAGCCTATCACCAATACGGGGTGGGTTCGCGCTCGGCTTTGTAGATTACAAAAAGGGTGCACTCGACTCGCAGCCGCAAGTGATAAAGTTTACCAGTTGCTTGCCCATCATCGGTGGTTCTCTCCGGGTACTCCGGCTTCTTCCACCACTAACACTGGTCGCCATGATATAGCTGAAATATTGCTGAAAGTGGCGTTAAATACAATAAATCAAATCAAATCAAATCAAATCTTCTTTGTAAACATCAATCCTCTATCACGTAAATCCTTATAGGAACCGCGTGCTCTGGAATATCGTGTCAACTTAATTATATATACACCATATACATGTGCCGCTGTAATGTTAGTACAGTGAAAATTATATCTTGCTTTAACAGATATATGAACTCTCTTTCGTAATTCAATGTGTAAAAAACCACTATATTGTGTTCCTCTTTTTACATTATCTTTCTTCTTCGAGAATCTGTTTGTAATATGACATTTTGTGGAATATTGAAACTTAAGTATCGCACCACGCCCGTATTACAATACTTTATTTATGTATGAAGAGTTTACTTATAATTTAAAAATAAAATCCGCCAGTTTTCGTAATATAAGACTAGCTACTTGGATTTTTACTATAAAATATAGATTTTTCGGTTGTTCCCCTCTAATGTCAATTTCTCATTTACTCAAAACTAACCATTGGCATTCATTTAATCTCATGTGTTGACACACTAATATTTTCAAGCTTAACGCATTTTTATATTCACCACGTTAATGTTAATAATAAAAACTACAACCAACCCCACCCCTCCCGGTTCCCCCAGAAAAGAAAAGAAATTTGAAATGAACTTTCATTATGCAATCGCGATTATATTCAATTATAGTGACATTGCTCACATTTTAGCCATACTTGTCTTTAAAGCATATGTAAGTAGCGGAATGGAACGACAACACCTATATGATATACTTTTAAAATCGTCAACGACATTTATTTTACTTTATCCCGCATATTTGAAAAAAAGATTTGCAGCTTAAATATTCATACAGGCTGAAACGTCAAACATTAGTCGATCAAGTGAACAAACCCAGTTAATAACCGTTGTTGAGCATATATCTTAAAATCAAAATATATCTTTACAATGACGGACCAATAAATCAAAGTGATGGAAAGAAAGCATACAAAATGTGTCCTTTTAGGGCTACTGTATGAATAAAACCATCACCTCACTTTGTCGCAATCATACTGAAATAGTCCTTGCCTTTACTCCTTCATGTTACAAGCTTAGTGGAGAAACAGCACATAGCAGTCTTTACTTTCAGACAATCCGCAATTGAGACATAGCAGAATTACACCACTTAGGAGGTTTATCGGTCAGGATAGAAGTATCTATTCAAACAATGTTATTATTAACTTATGTCATGTAAAAGTGTCATTAAATTGAAGAAAAAAGACTATTTGCAGCACGACGCCTATCTGAGATGTAGACTCATTGCTTTGTACCCATTTGTTCAATTTCCGTTGCTATAAAATGCCCCCGTTGTGTAATTTGGCGACATGAATAACATACATTACCACAATCCCGGGTTTTAGTATTGATAAGGGTTTAATCTATCTTGTTCTACTATGGAAATGTTTAATTTCGTGATGTCATGCAATGTCTGACTGTATAACTATGTAATGTAGTGCAAGTTCTTATTGAAATAGAAACAATCAAAATAGTGTCAACAGAGATAACGGAGAAATGTTGATAATATCGTCAGCTATAATACGAGTTAATTCTCCCACCCACTCCATTGTTTTGTCTTTATCTTTACCTCCTTTGGTTCTATTCCGGTTCTATCAATTGATTTTTGATGAATAAAAAGTAATAAATCTTTTATTCATTACATTTTTACATCCATCTTTCTCTGTTTGGAACTACAGTCCTTATTTTTAGTTAGTTCGTTTTATTATTTTTTAAAATGATTGCTTAATTATTGTGCAGTTATATAATTAGATGGGTTATTATCTAAAAGTCATTCCATTGTGGTAATAATAAGTGTCATATTAATAGATATAATTCCATTAAAGAGATGTAATTAAAATTGTACTTTAATCAAACTAAATTTCCCATAAATTTGATTTCTGAATTTCTTATTACGAAATTGATGATCGCGTAAATATCAATCAAATGGTACAAAACAATGGACTGGAAATACATAAATACACTGACCCAATTAATAAAATGATAACATATTACTTAAGATCAATGGAAAGTAATTTTTGCATCAAAACCTTTATAAATGTTATATAAGAATATTCTGTCCCTTATTACGAAAAATGCATGCAAACATTATGATCCAATGAAAAACAAAACATGCCATATTTGTCGACACAGTTCCATAATCTAATAAAAACAAAATCGGAGAAAAAGGAAAGCTTGATACCCCTTACACATATATACAAATTACTGCTCATTTTCCTTGCTTGGTGTATACTTGTAGGTCTAGTAGAAGCCTTCAAAAAAGAGGGGAAAGAAAAACAACAAAAAACAAAAATTGAAAAACAGGACAAACAAACAAACCCCCCCCCCCCCCCAAAAAAAACAAAATCATGCTGACCCATTAGTCAATGAAATGCAGACTAGTAATTGACCAAGTACATAATGTATGAAATGTATTAGTGGGGCAGCTTTTATACCTATAACATCCTCCACCAAGAAAACGAACCTCCAATATATAACTGAAATATTGTCGAAAGTGGCGTTAAACACCATAGCCATAACCCTCTACTTATAGCAAAAGAATGAAGAATGAAACGATTACATTTTCAAACGTATATTACATGTATGTTCTCGTCTGTGATTCCCTATGACGATTAGAGTATCGTGTGGCTTATACGACTATGACAAGCTATCATAGAAAGTAACAACACAAACTACCAATTCTCTGTGTGTGGATTTATCAGATATCCAGAAAAGCAGTTAGAACGCCAGCCGAAATGATGACAATGATATAATTTAATGTACAATTGATGATTTTTGAACAGTAAGAAAAGTTTAAAGATGCTGAAGGGGTAATCAGAAGCCGCAAACCATAGAAGAATAGACAATGCCATGGCCAAAAGAAAAAGGACTGAAGGACAAACGATGATCTACACAATACTACATAGAAAACTATAGGACAGACAACACAATGGCCAAAAGAAAAAAGGACAAACAATGATCCAACAAAACACTACACAGAAAACTAAACTTTGAACACCAAGAACCCCACTAAAACCCGGGGGTAAACTTAAGTGCTCCGGAAGGGTACACAGTTCCTGTTACGCTAGTGGGACCCGTCGTGTAAATGATTTGTTTACATCATCATGCTAACATAACATATAACATTGTATCTAAAACACCACCGCAGTTCTGAAGCAGTGATTACTGATAGATTGAGATGATGTTTTTCAAAATGTAATGTTGTTGATTTCATATGACTGGCCAACTTATTAGTTTTATTTGATCTATTTTTGCACACTTAACACTGATTTTTTAATCATCAGAATGTAGATTAGTAGTGTAATTATATATTATTTTGAAGGTTAACTGCGTCAGATGGTGCTTAATGTTGGTTATTAGACACTAGTTGTTACTTACTTGTTGACCTTTAAGTATAATGATTTGTATATAATATATTGAAAATGAAATCTTATAAATGTGTTTGCTGCTGCTTTCAAAATGTTTTCAATAAATTAAAAAAAGTATGAAAACAGTCTCCGTGCACTGAGTTGTCAATTTAAAGCGAGGGTCTCAACTTCGGGAAAATATAAAATTGTAATCCAATTAGATCATTTTTAAACATCTCCTATCTTTATTTGACCAGTTACAATTGACTAGTACAGTAATATATCTTTATAATTTGTAATATTTCAGTGTATAATGTCTATGTAATACTTTCACGACAAGATCCCGTACTAATAACGAGAAAACAAATGTAAGCCAAATGATGTATTGTATTAATAAGGATATTCTATATCATACAAAAATTGCAAGATACCAAAGGGGCAATTAGAAGCCGTAAATCGAAGGACAGACAATATAATGGCTCCGGAAGGATGGAATTCATCGAAAAGAATTTAGTAGATAAAGAGAGAGCTTGAGCAGGGTAGACAGTCTCCATGACGTGAATTTAGTTCAGTAGTAATCTACTTTTTCGTGGCTTGAACATGTTTTTAATTATCTAAAACATATTAGGGTGTCCTTGTTTCAGGTAATTCCTATTTGATTTTATATATTCACACACGTAATTTTAGAATATATCTATCGATATTGTATTTATTTCATTATTATTTAGTATAAATAACTCAAGTTGATAAAAAAAATTTCTGTCATAGTCTTTCGGAACAAGAGAACTAAAACAGTATTTCCAAAATCGGTTATGGTTGCCTATGTCTGAGGGAGATGAACCTTAATTGTTTTGTAGATGATTGTTTGTCCTTTTGTTCTTTTTCTTCTGACTATTGTATTGTCTGTCCTTCTTCGAATTACGGCTTGTGATTTACCTCTTTGATATCTTAAAACTGTTCTTACATTTAATAATAATAATAACATTATTTAGGAACTGTAAATTTAATATATATGTAGAAATTTTGACTGTCCCAAACATTGATTACTTAACAGATAATACCCTTAATTAATAATCTACAGAAATAGGCATTTGATTGTATAGGGACAATGTAGGTGAGATCAAAGATGCATATATCGACGTAGTGTGTGCATGTCTGTCGATTGTGGCCACTGGGGTCCGTCCCTTGACAAATATAAAATACCAACCATCAAATAAATTTAAGAAAATAATTGGAATATTTCTAATATTAATGTCAAAGAGTGATGTTTATACCATAATATAATTAAAATGTGACCACGTATATCTTCTATTTGTCATAATCACAATCACGCCCGTTCCTCATATACGACTTGTCATAGGTTTATTACAAGAGTTACACGACAGGTGCCACTAGTGGAGCAGGAACTGCTTATCTTTCTAAAGCAGATTAGTTTACCCCCATTTTTTATTGGAGGTTTGACGTGCTCAATATTCAGTTTTCAGTGTAGTGGAATGTCGATCGTTGTTTGGCGTTGTATTCCTTTTCTTTTGACAATTGTAATGTCTGTTCTTCGAATTAGGGTTTCTGAGTACTTCTTTGGTGTCTTCAAATTTTTATTGAAACAGGAAAACATAAAGTATGTATTCAATGCATATGATAGCAGTAACATAAGGTTGTCTTTTTTGTGTTTGCAATGTTCACAATTCCAGAAAAGGGATAGGTGGAGACACGAGTCTCACTAGAACCAGTATGTGTTTGCTCTTTATTATTAATATCTTTCAAACACAATACAATGATCAAAAGAAAAAAGGCGATGATCTACAAAACAGTAGACAGAAAACTTAAGATCGAGCAGCGCGAACCCCACTAAAACCGAGGTCGAACTCGTGTCCTGCTCCACATGTTCCACACCTTATGATAAGTCATGCATGAGAAAAGGACCAAATTGTGATTACAACAAACGGAACATATCCGTGAATATGTGACATAGACATTCTGTGCCGGTCAACTAGGACATAGTGGTGACTGGAAAACTTCCGAAGGGATGACTTTAACATAAGCATTAGGAACCCTTTAATCAGTAGCTTCCTTGTTAGCAACCACTTTCTATCAAGAAAATCATTATAGTTGTAATAAGTTGACGTAAGAAAACTCCAATAAGAACTTTTGTGAATATAGAAAATAAAATATATCTCTATTCTCGAGGTAAATAATATATTTCTGCAAAGGTGCGGAAAATGTATGGAGAAAAATCACCTTTGGCAAAAAGTGCATCTCTTTATTCTAATTGTTTTCTAAAACATGTTTCAGGACATGAACATGACGGAAAATAAAAAATTAACGTAGATTACTAAAATCACTTTTAGTAGATGCAATAATTGTTCTGATCTATTTAAATGTTATTTTTCCAGAAATGTGTCGTACTAACAAAATTGGATATTTACGTTTTTATTTCATACCATAAACTCTCCCTTGTGTAACGATATTACTGTTCTATAATATCTGTACCTATCTAACCCTCTACCATACATTTCTCATAATTGTTTCTCCAATTAACCATGAAAGCGAATATATGTGTGAATATCTGTTCGCACAATATACTGAAACTTCACACTACGTCTTTTATATCAATAGTTGTTAAAACATGAAATGTGATGTAAAAATGAATTAGAATCATATTGATCTGAAAATCATTTGTAAATTAATAAAGAACTCCATTTTCTTTTGTGTAAACCAAACTAATTGCCTATATGAAGTTTCATGGTTTGCATAGGCTTTCGAACACATCAAAAGTAACGGGTAACAATCCAGGTCACTAAACCAAAAGAACAAAGGTTCAAACTGCCTCACAAAAAGAGAGATAGAGAAAAGGGGACGGTTTATTCAACTTTACCAATATGACTAGAGGGGCCGTCGTGGTCGTGATCGTATGGTAGTTTGATTTACAACTACCTATGCAATCAGTGCCTGTCACCACTAACGTTGTGAGTTCGAATCTCTATCAGGGCGAGGTGTACAACATTATGTGATAAAGTTTGTCAGTGACTTGCGACAGGTCAGTCGTTTTCTCCGAGTCCTTCGATTTCCTCCACCAATAAAACTGACCGCCACGATATAGCTGAAATAATGTTGAAAGTGGCGTTAAACACCATCAAACAAACACACAAACCAATATGACTATGTATATAATACTTGAATGATTGTTACGGTCACCGGTTCTCTTTTATAGAACTACCACGTGATATTATTTATTCTATGTTACAAAGAATAGATATATCATGTACATAGAATAAAGTTTAGGACTCGGTGTTACCCAGTTACCTGTTATGACTTCCATGTGGAAAACACTTACTTTTCACTGCATCATTTCACTAAGAGGGTAGGTTTAAGAGTATAACACTAACTTAACCTTCTCCCTTTTTATTTGCTAGTGTCTATACCAGGTCAGAACAATGAACGGTCGTGTATATGTGTGTTAGGGTTATAGATTTTGCCTATTTCTGCGATTTACTTATCTGATTTTGTATCTGTTCTGACGATGTTGTCTTCTTTGTAGCTCATCTGTATCGATGTAAAGTTATATCGAGAACACCTCGTCCCAGAAATCTAGTGAACATCATTTGTAATGAAAGAAATATCATAACACAGAGATGAGAGATTGGAAAAATGAAAATCCATTACCCGTGCACTCGTGTGTCACGGTACCATGGTTATCATTTTACCCTCATTCACATCAGCCAAGGTGTAATGACAGAAACATTCCTAACGCAGTATTCATCTCTGGCGATAATAGTTTCTCTGTTTCAATGCACTTATCGTCCCTGATGATAACGACAGCTGTCTTATATTGTAGTAGTCAGCCATGATAATGACGAAAACCTCACACCTCTGTTGATGACGAAAACCTCATCCCTCTGTTGATGACGAAAACCTCACCCCTCTGTTGATGACGAAAACCTCACCCCTCTGTTGATGACGAAAACCTCACACCTCTGTTGATGACGGAAATCACGCTACCGCATACCGGTCAGACAGGTTGACGATGAATGATTACGTATATTGGTTAAGGTCTAATATTCCTGGAATACAAAGTGAGATGAACAGCAAAGATATCCAATTTGTTTTTTTATAGAAATTGTGACAATAGACATTTGCGACGTTTTGTATTGTCAATGTTTAAAACGAAAGGCATAAAATAGCAAGACATGATCAAACATTGAAAATCGATACGAAAAGGAAACATATAGCCAAAAACGTAAAACAAATACAAACAATTATCAATGTGAGCGAACAGAAAAAATAAAGTTGAACAACACTGACTCGTCCTAAGCCGTGGGTTGACTCAAAGTACAATAAGGGTTTCTGCTCCACATGTAGCACCCGCGCAGTGTTCCTGAGGGTACAGATCAAAGTCCAGTAAATGTCGTAAACGGGGTTATGGAGCCGGAAAGATATTACGTTTGTAAAACAAATTATCCAAAGGAACATAAGCTGAATAAGGTCAACAGTAAACATTATTAATGTCAAGTTCTGGATATAGACATATCCCTTTCACAAGGTACACACACATTTATGACAAAAGAGACACCTTCCCTATTGTCATTTTTCCTATTTTTTGTAATGGCGACGTTCCTTTGGCCCCATCAAATGGCGTTTACATTTCCAAGGCGTTCGCTTTGCCCTTATTTGTAATAGAGTTTCGGACTTTAATGATGTAAATACGTTCACAATAACAGAGAAACCTTGACACCGAGGATAACTGTGTTAATGAATTATTGACAACTTTCATTATTTTTTTTACCAATGCAGAGTTGTGATAAAAAGGTAATTCCCATCCATATTTCTAGCATCACTGAAAAGTACAAATATGACAGTTCTAACCTTTTGAAATCATTATTAAAGTACAAGCTGTTCTTTGACAACTATAGACAACATGTTTATAGCTAATTGATATACAATCTGTTAGAAGTATCAGTTATAATTTTGTTTGCCCAAAGAGTAGTCAGTTATTATAAGGACAATTGTTATTGATGGTCGTTCATTATTTCGATAGTATTATGCAAAGAATGCTTAAACAGTGATGGTCATTTCCAATGAAACTGAATATTTTAACCTTCCAGAGTACCGGAGGTCACCCCTGGTTTTTAGTGGAGTTCGTGTTGCTCGATCTTTAGTTTTCTGTGTAATGTTTTGTAGATCGTTGCTTGTCTTTTTGTCATTCTTCGAATTACGGCTTCTGATAACCCGTTTGATATCTTCAAACTGTTGCTAAGCCGTGTGTATGCATGTTTTGGTTATTATTTGTTTATATCTGCACTGTCTGTCGTTGGGTGTCCATTAATTACAGAGGACAGTTTAAAACCGCCACAACCAGGACCTGGATGACACAGGAAAATGTCGAGGTTTATTTGTGTTCAATGAGAGAGGTAGTTGTTCGTTTTCTTGATTTATGTTGAAATGTTTACCCTTACCGTTTAAACTCGCAACATTAGTGGCGATATTCACTGAATGCACATGTAGTTGTTAATCCAACTATCATACGATCACGACCACTACGGTCCCTAGAGTCAACATTGAGACAGACATCGCATAGTGAAGAAACAATACATCATGATGATTGTAAAAGTTTCGAATTGAAGACTTCTAATTGTCATGATCCACTGAATAAGCAGTTTGTTCGTCACCAGCAGACATCACAGATGCCGATAGGATGCACAGACCCTGCAATATAATTCATTGTGAATTAGAAATGTACAAGTAGAATATCTACAACATATATATTTCTTGGTGTTAAATGTCTAGATATTTTATTCCAAATGCTTGGGGGGTTTTTTGTTTACATTTTAGCGGATTTTCAAATAACATTTTGGAGGAAAAAAAATTTCAGGTATACAGAGAAAATATGAAAATAAAGATAAACTAAATTAGTTTGTTATATCTAAATATGTTCTGCACACCAAAGATTAATGGCAGAAAAACCGTGGTGTAGCTGTTAGCGTACTCGCCTCGAGTGCGGTAGATTGTAGGTTCAAGGCCAAATTATATATACTTGTCTAGACAGGATATTAAAAAGTATGATATTGATGCAATGCGAGTTAAAAAGTTAGTAAATGATAAGATTTCAATAATTTTCATCGGAAGTAAGCTGTGAAAAATTATTATTCTTTCGAAATCAGATATTAAGGTTACGAAAATGACGTATATTGTATGACGTATAAGTCTTTTGTCACGTGTTAGAAATGATATTAATTATGTCGTGGTGGTTTTCACTATATATTTATTGGCTTGTATCAAGTTGTTCAGGACTAATTAGTATTGTTTAACAGGTCTTAATATTCCCTGATAATACGTATACATTTTTATATGAAATCCACCTTTCAAGTATTATAAAAAGAAAGCTTAAACAGTGATGGCTAACAATTCCACTAATATCAACAAAATGAAAAATCACCTCTCACCGTAACTCATTAAATAAAAAAAAGACCACGATATTCACATTTCTGTGTCTGTCTCAAACCAGGGCCTGGATTTCCAACGTCATTCATACATATACATGCATGACGTTGGAAATTTAGGCACTAGCTTGGGACAGACACAGAAATTTGGCGGGGTTAAACCCATTAATAGTATCCCAACCCTCCTCTCTTGATAATTATTTGTATTTCCAACATACATGCTCATATAAACAGAGTATCACAAATGAATGATCGCATAAACATAATAGCAGGGTAAATGAATGATCGTAGTTAACTGACTACTTGCTTGGAAGGTAGAATATGTTGGTTAAACACCATTTCTCTTTGGACAAAGAAAAATCATATCTTATATTTTTAACAGATTTGATATAAATTATTAGTCATCAACATCCAAAGAAATTAATGGTCTTCGTGTGAAACCAAAATAAATGTACCGCCACTTCTACCAGGAATCTATATTTTTGCAAAGAAAACCTGTTAGCTATTGCTGACAATTTATATCATATACGTATTAGATTTCAAAATGATATCATAAGTTTAACTGTTTCCAATTCATCTTAGCCTTGGTTGCTACACAGCACATTATGAGCAATACAAGACCCCTAGCTCAAGCCTTACAGAAAGCAGACTGTGATATTGTAAAGGCGTGTGTTGATGCAAACACTTGAAGAAAGTCATCAGAGAACAGAGAGAGGATTCTGTTGATGTAGTGATCGAGAAACGAAGAACGGCACGAAGAATGGCTCATCGGTCCACTGCTGGAGAAATCGATGACATGGCTATGCAATACTTTAAAGTGAATGTTTTCTTCCCATTCATCGACCATTGTCTTATGCAACTAGACCAACGCTTTCAGCAAAAAAACAGGCATGTTCTTGGCATCTAAACGTATGCCTCTGACTATTACAACAATAACACCATTAGAAATTGCGAGAATCGTTGACTGGTACACTGCCGACCTTCTCCTAGGCTTGGGGTATGGGAGATAACTCTATTTTCAGTGACTTCTCAAATATATGATCATCTGATATACTGCCGTCCCCTTCTCCTAAGACAACTTAAGACTAACCAGAATCAAACGAATACAACTGGAGCACAGAATTTGAAGGAATTTAACAATACAGCTGGTAGGCTATCTGTGTTTTTTGGTGTTTTTTTTGTAATGAATTAATCAAGTAGAGTCACCCTTAAACCACCCCTCCCCCTCCCCATCCGACTTGTAAATAAAATAGACAAATGCAGTCATTTGGTAATTTGGACATCCACTGTGTCAATTATAAGAATTCAAAAGCTTTTTGTTATTGGTAACTAGTTATTTTTTTATCTCACAAACAAAGAAACTAGCAAAGGATGGGTGTGTGATAACTTTCCTCGACAATTTCATTTTTCTTCTGGGTGCATGCATGAAAAACATAAATTTAAATATTTTAAAAATCTGACGGTAAAAGTTTGTAAAATTTGGTGCAATGATGTCTATATGTCTATTCTTCAGTGTGACATTTTTTGGTGGAAATTAATTGACAGGATCTTTTTTAATCCGATTTTTAAAACCATAGTGGTCCTCAGGGCATCCCCCCTTTTTTGCAGTTTCCACTGTTTTGCACGTGATTATTTCCAAACAGGATATTCAGATATGCTAGATATTTCATATTTATTCAACAACAATACTCTCAAGTGTATTAAAGCCAAAATATTCCCTTTCAATCAGAAATAAATGTGCATATCTATTAGAATCTTCCGAAACTAGTATTACCATCTGGCGTCAAGAATACCCCCAAAATTGCTATATTTAGGATGTGCTATGGAGAAAACGGCACGGTGAAATTTGTTGAAACTTTGGCAGATAATGTATTTAGACATATCTATTCCATGATGCATTTTTTTTTAATTGAACGGTGGGAAAATTTAGGGTAACCCAGGTCTACACTCTTAAATTTACATTGAAAAAAGATATGTCTCAATCCAAAAATTGGTAAGAGTCGATTATAATGTTAGTCTTATTAAACGTAAGTTCCTTTTGTTTATAGATAAGATATCGTATAAGTATATACAGTTATTGCTGAATAAGATAATAAGCGAGTGCTAAGATGTATCTTTTTGGAGTTTAGCCGTACATTGATATTCATAAAAGTATAAAAAAAAAATCAACAAGGAGCGCAGCACAATTAGTTCCCATTGGAATTCCAACACTTTGACGAAACACTTATTTGCCAAATGAACAAAAATGTTACCTACCCAAAACACTTATATCATTAGTAATACTTAGTATCGTAATGTAACAACTAAATACATGCAATAAGAGCCGTTTGTATAATTCTAACAATAAATTACTACTATATATGTAGGACCGAGAATAACCATGAAATATTATATTTAGATTTATGGAATTAAACACCACTTCCAACAGTATTTCAGTTATATCGTGGCGGTCAGTTTTATTGGTGAAGGAAGCCGGAGTACCCGGAGAAAACCACCAACCTGCCGCAAGTCACTGACAAACGTTATGACATAATGGTGTATCGAGTCATGAAATATTAGTATTGAAATCTTAAAAGTACAACCTAACGCGGTTGAAATTCTAGAACGTACAAGCCATCCATGAATTCACTGACGTTACCTTTGGTTATTGTAAGTAATGTCAGGTCGTCGGCCGATGAAATAAAATGTCCTTGGAAATTGATACGTCTATGAAATGTAAATGAAACATGATCAAAAAGTATCTATAAATAACTATGAAGTTATGGAATATATGATTTGTGACAATCATGCGGGAATTCACTCTTCGGTTTTCACGTAGTACGTAGGCCGAGTTATGAATTGAAATAAAGATCGAATTGTCTGAATATCATCATATACCATTATGTTGCTGTGACGCCAGTAGGTACTGGGAATTTGGTTGTCTTTCATTTTGAACAAAGTAGTTTTTATATAAATATGACCCGACTATATATTCTTTGTCGGGCAATCTCCAAGGCTTAAAATTTGCCCAGTTTGGAGCCAAACACGCATGATTAATTATCACAGTTGCATATCTAATTCCGCTAAAAAATAATATATATCTGGAGTTTTATCACGTTATTATTTATATAGCCAATGAAGGACGTCATGTTAGAATTACAAATGTCGCAGGCGACACAATTTAAATTTTTTTAAAAGGAATTTATTTATATTCAAAAATATAGTTAAAAAACATACGTTCTAAATATATGGTTTTATCTTTTTAATGTATATTTTATTTGTACATTTGTAAAAGTTGGCGTTAATCAATCAATCCAAAATCATATTAAAAAGTAGAAAAATGATTACTATTTCCTATGGTATGCACTTTAAAATTGATCTGTAAACACAACAATAACTGTTAGCAACCACCATTCTACAAACAATTAAATTTCTACCATAATGTTGACTTCAAACTTTGTTATGCAAAAAAAATCAACATGGACGATTTTAATCCATTGAAGGTGCCAGTTTTCAACATAAAGAACTGTAATGACCTTCAATTTAATAATAATAATTATAAAAAAAAACATCATGGAAAAATAAATATGTCGATTAAAACATTGCAAGCATGATATTCCTATATTTCCCCTATTTTATTTGTCCCCAAAACAGGACATAAATAAACGATGCTAGGTACCCGCATTCCTTCATTGTTTTCCTGTCTCATGTTATACTTTAACCTCCAAAGCAAGTAAACCAAGGTAATAATATCCATGTATGAACTGACGTCACAAGTGTTACATTTATATCTGACCCACAATAATGACAATTAAACAAATTGATCTTCATTATAATAGATGATTGTTTCTAAATACCAATATTGAAAAGTGTTAATTAAACAAAAGAAATACAAATTGACTTAAAGTTTCATACCATTGAAGTTATAATGATGTAAATTTCTGATTTCAAACAAATAAAATTTGAAACATTTCTGACATCATCACGGATAATCAGATTCATCAATACAATTGACAACATACAAGCAATTTCAGCTACAATTGTTACTGCGGGAACATCATTCATTGAATCTGCTATTGTACTGTCCATGTTTATGTTATCATTCACTGATCCTGCTATTGTACTGTCCATGTTTATGTTATCATTCATTGAATCTGCTATTGTACTGTCCATGTTTATGTTATCATTCATTGAATCTGCTATTGTACTGTCTATGTTTATGTTATCATTCATTGAATCTGCTATTGTACTGTCCATGTTTATATCATCATTCATTGAATCTGCTATTGTACTGTCCATGTTTATGTTATCATTCATTGAATCTGCTATTGTACTGTCCATATGTATGCTATCATTCATTGAATCTGCTATTGTACTGTCCATGTATATGTTATCATTCATTGAATATGCTATTGTACTGTCTATGTTTATGTTATCATTCATTGAATCTGCTATTGTACTGTCCATGTTTATGTTATCATTCATTGAATCTGCCATTGTACTGTCCATGTTTATGTTATCATTCATTGAATCTGCCATTGTACTGTCCATGTTTATGTTATCATTCACTGATCCTGCTATTGTACTGTCCATGTTTATGTTATCATTCATTGAATCTGCTATTGTACTGTCCATGTTTATGTTATCATTCATTGAATCTGCTATTGTACTGTCTATGTTTATGTTATCATTCATTGAATCTGCTATTGTACTGTCCATGTTTATATCATCATTCATTGAATCTGCTATTGCACTGTCCATGTTTATGCTATAATTCATTGAATCTGCTATTGTACTGTCCATGTTTATGTTATCATTCATTGAATCTGCCATTGTACAGTCCATGTTTATGTTATCATTCATTGAATCTGCTATTGTACTGTCCATGTTTATGTTATCATTCATTGAATCTGCCATTGTACTGTCCATGTTTATGTTATCATTCATTGAATCTGCCATTGTACTGTCCATGTTTATGTTATCATTCATTGAATCTGCCATTGTACTGTCCATGTTTATGTTATCATTCATTGAATCTGCCATTGTACTGTCCATGTTTATGTTATCATTCATTGAATCTGCTATTGTACTGTCCATATGTATGCTATCATTCATTGAATCTGCTATTGCACTGTCCATGTTTATGCTATAATTCATTGAATCTGCTATTGTACTGTCCATGTTTATGTTATCATTCATTGAATCTGCCATTGTACAGTCCATGTTTATGTTATCATTCATTGAATCTGCTATTGTACTGTCCATGTTTATGTTATTATTCATTGAATCTGCCATTGTACTGTCCATGTTTATGTTATCATTCATTGAATCTGCTATTGTACTGTCCATGTTTATGTTATCATTCATTGAATCTGCCATTGTACTGTCCATGTTTATGTTTTTCATTGAATCTGCTATTGTACTGTCCATATGTATGCTATCATTCATTGAATCTGCTATTGTACTGTCCATGTTTATGTTATCATTCATTGAATCTGCTATTGTACTGTTCATGTTTATGTTATCATTCATTGAATCTGCTATTGTACTGTCCATGTTGATGTTATCATTCATTGAATCTGCTATTGTACTGTCCATGTTTATGTTATTCATTGAATCTGCTATTGTACTGTCCATATGTATGCTATCATTCATTGAATCTGCTATTGTACTGTCCATGTTTATGCTATCATTCATTGGATCTGCTATTGTAATGTCCATGTTTATGTTATCATTCATTGAATCTGCTATTGTACTGTCCATGTTTATGTTATTCATTGAATCTGCTATTGTACTGTCCATATGTATGCTATCATTCATTGAATCTGCCATTGTACTGTCCATGTTTATGTTATTCATTGAATCTGCTATTGTACTGTCCATATGTATGCTATCATTCATTGAATCTGCTATTGCACTGTCCATGTTTATGCTATCATTCATTGGATCTGCTATTGTAATGTCCATGTTTATGTTATCATTCATTGAATCTGCCATTGTACTGTCCATGTTTATGTTATCATTCATTGAATCTGCCATTGTACTGTCCATGTTTATGTTATCATTCATTGAATCTGCCATTGCACTGTCCATGTCTATGTTATCATTCATTGAATCTGCTATTATACTGTCCATGTTTATCTTATCATTCATTGAATCTGCTATTGTACTGTCCATGTTTATGTTATCATTCATTGAATCTGCTATTGTACTGTCCATGTTTATGTTATCATTCATTGAATCTGCCATTGTACTGTCCATGTCTATGTTATCATTCATTGAATCTGCTATTGTACTGTCCATGTTTATGTTATCATTCATTGAATCTGCCATTGTACTGTCCATGTTTATGTTATCATTCATTGAATCTGCTATTGTACTGTCCATATGTATGCTATCATTCATTGAATCTGCTATTGCACTGTCCATGTTTATGTTATCATTCATTGAATCTGCTATTGTACTGTCCATGTTTATGTTATCATTCATTGAATCTGCTATTGTACTGTCCATGTTTATGTTATCATTCATTGAATCTGCTATTGTACTGCCCATGTTTATGTTATCATTCATTGAATCTGCTATTGTACTGTCCATGTTTATGTTATCATTCATTGAATCTGCTATTGTACTGTCTATGTTTATGTTATCATTCATTGAATCTGCTATTGTACTGTCCATGTTTATATCATCATTCATTGAATCTGCTATTGTACTGTCCATGTTTATGTTATCATTCACTGATCCTGCTATTGTACTGTCTATGTTTATGTTATCATTCATTGAATCTGCTATTGTACTGTCCATGTTTATATCATCATTCATTGAATCTGCTATTGTACTGTCCATGTTTATGTTATCATTCATTGAATCTGCTATTGTACTGTCCATGTTTATGTTATCATTCATTGAATCTGCTAATGTACTGTCCATGTTTATATCATCATTCATTGAATCTGCTATTGTACTGTCCATATTTATGTTATCATTCATTGAATCTGCTATTGTACTGTCCATGTTTATGTTATCATTCATTGAATCTGCTAATGTACTGTCCATGTTTATGTTATCATTCATTGAATCTGCTATTGTACTGTCCATGTTTATGTTTTCATTCATTGAATCTGCTATTGTACTGTCTATATTTATGCTATCATTCATTGAATTTGCTATTGTACTGTCCATGTTTATGTTATCATTCATTGAATCTGCCATGGTACTGTCCATGTTTATGTTATCATTCATTGAATCTGCTATTGTACTGTCCATTTTTATGTTATCATTCATTGAATCTGCTATTGTACTGTTCATGTTTATGTTATCATTCATTGAATCTGCTATTGTACTGTCCATGTATATGTTATCATTCATTGCATCTGCTATTGTACTGTCCATGTTTATGTTATCATTCATTGAATCTGCTATTGTACTGTCCATGTATATGTTATCATTCATTGCATCTGCTATTGTACTGTCCATGTTTATGTTATCATTCATTGAATCTGCTATTGTACTGTCCATGTATATGTTATCATTCATTGAATCTGCTATTGTACTGTCCATGTTTATGTTCTCATTCATTGAATCTGCTATTGCACTGTCCATGTTTATGTTATCATTCATTGAATCTGCCATTGTACTCTCCATATTTATGTTATCATTCATTGAATCTGCCATTGTACTGTCAATGTTTATGTCATCATTCATTGAATCTGCTATTGTACTGTTCATGTTTATGTTATCATTCATTGAATCTGCTATTGTACTGTCCATGTTTATGTTATCATTCATTGAATCTGCTATTGTACTGTTCATGTTTATGTTATCATTCATTGAATCTGCTATTGTACTGTCTATGTTTATGTTATCATTCATTGAATCTGCTATTGTACTGTCCATGTTTATGTTATCATTCATTGAATCTGCTATTGTACTGTCCATGTATATGTTATCATTCATTGAATCTGCTATTGTACTGTCCATGTTTATGTTATCATTCATTGAATCTGCTATTGTACTGTCTATGTTTATGTTATCATTCATTGAATCTGCTATTGTACTGTCCATGTTTATGTTATCATTCATTGAATCTGCCATTGTACTGTCTATGTTTATGTTTTCATTCATTGAATCTGCTATTGTACTGTCCATATTTATGCTATCATTCATTGAATCTGCTATTGCACTGTCCATGTTTATGTTATCATTCATTGAATCTGCTATTGTACTGTCCATGTTTATGTTATCATTCATTGAATCTGCCATTGTACTGTCTATGTTTATGTTTTCATTCATTGAATCTGCTATTGTACTGTCCATATTTATGCTATCATTCATTGAATCTGCTATTGTACTGTCCATGTTTATGTTATCATTCATTGAATCTGCTATTGTACTGTTCATGTTTATGTTATCATTCATTGAATCTGCTATTGTACTGTCCATGTTTATGCTATCATTCATTGAATCTGCTATTGTACTGTCCATGTTTATGTTATCATTCATTGAATCTGCTATTGTACTGTCCATGTTTATGTTATGAATCATTGAATCTGCTAATGTACTGTCCATGTTTATGTTATCATTCATTGAATCTGCTATTGTACTGTCCATGTTTATGTTATCATTCATTGAATCTGCTATTGTACTGTCCATGTATATGTTATCATTCATTGAATCTGCTATTGTACTGTCTATGTTTATGCTATCATTCATTGAATCCGCTATTGTACTGTCCATGTATATGTTATCATTCATTGAATCTGCTATTGTACTGTCCATGTTTATGTTATCATTCATTGAATCTGCTATTGTACTGTCTATGTTTATGTTATCATTCATTGAATCTGCTATTGTACTGTCCATGTTTATGTTATCATTCGTTCACCCTGCTATTGTACTGTCCATGTTTATGTTATCATTCATTGAATCTGCTAATGTACTGTCCATGTTTATGTTATCATTCATTGAATCTGCTATTGTACTGTCCATGTTTATGTTATCATTCATTGAATCTGCTATTGTACTGTCCATGTTTATGTTATCATTCATTGAATCTGCTATTGTACTGTCCATATGTATGCTATCATTCATTGAATCTGCTATTGTACTGTCCATGTATATGTTATCATTCATTGAATCTGCTATTGTACTGTCCATGTATATGTTATCATTCATTGAATCTGCTATTGTACTGTCTATGTTTATGCTATCATTCATTGAATCTGCTATTGTACTGTCCATGTTTATGTTATCATTCATTGAATCTGCTATTGTACTGTCCATGTATATGTCATCATTCATTGAATCTGCTATTGTACTGTCCATGTATATATTATCATTCATTGAATCTGCTATTGTACTGTCTATGTTTATGTTATCATTCATTGAATCTGCTATTGTACTGTCCATGTTTATGTTTTCATTAATTGAATCTGCTATTGTACTGTCCATGTTTATGTTATCATTCATTGAATCTGCCATTGTACTGTCAATGTTTATGTCATCATTCATTGAATCTGCTATTGTACTGTTCATGTTTATGTTATCATTCATTGAATCTGCTATTGTACTGTCCATGTTTATGTTATCATTCATTGAATCTGCTATTGTACTGTCCATGTTTATGTTATCATTCATTGAATCTGCCATTGTACTGTCTGTGTTTATGTTTTCATTCATTGAATCTGCTATTGTACTGTCCATATTTATGCTATCATTCATTGAATCTGCAATTGCACTGTCCATGTTTATGTTATCATTCATTGAATCTGCTATTGTACTGTCTATGTTTATGTTATCATTCATTGAATCTGCTATTGTACTGTCCATGTTTATGTTATCATTCATTGAATCTGCTATTGTACTGTCTATGTTTATGTTATCATTCATTGAATCTGCCATTGTACTGTCCATGTTTATGTTATCATTCATTGAATCTGCTAATGTACTGTCCATGTTTATGTTATCATTCATTGAATCTGCTATTGTACTGTCCATGTTTATGTTATCATTCATTGAATCTGCTATTGTACTGTCCATGTTTATGTTATCATTCATTGAATCTGCTATTGTACTGTCCATATGTATGCTATCATTCATTGAATCTGCTATTGTACTGTCCATGTATATGTTATCATTCATTGAATCTGCTATTGTACTGTCCATGTATATGTTATCATTCATTGAATCTGCTATTGTACTGTCTATGTTTATGCTATCATTCATTGAATCTGCTATTGTACTGTCCATGTTTATGTTATCATTCATTGAATCTGCTATTGTACTGTCCATGTATATGTCATCATTCATTGAATCTGCTATTGTACTGTCCATGTATATATTATCATTCATTGAAGCTGCTATTGTACTGTCTATGTTTATGTTATCATTCATTGAATCTGCTATTGTACTGTCCATGTTTATGTTTTCATTCATTGAATCTGCTATTGTACTGTCCATGTTTATGTTATCATTCATTGAATCTGCCATTGTACTGTCAATGTTTATGTCATCATTCATTGAATCTGCTATTGTACTGTTCATGTTTATGTTATCATTCATTGAATCTGCTATTGTACTGTCCATGTTTATGTTATCATTCATTGAATCTGCTATTGTACTGTCCATGTTTATGTTATCATTCATTGAATCTGCCATTGTACTGTCTGTGTTTATGTTTTCATTCATTGAATCTGCTATTGTACTGTCCATATTTATGCTATCATTCATTGAATCTGCAATTGCACTGTCCATGTCTATGTTATCATTCATTGAATCTGCTATTGTACTGTCTATGTTTATGTTATCATTCATTGAATCTGCTATTGTACTGTCCATGTTTATGTTATCATTCATTGAATCTGCTATTGTACTGTCCATGTTTATGTTATCATTCATTGAATCTGCTATTGTACTGTCCATGTTTATGTTATCATTCATTGAATCTGCCATTGTACTGTCTGTGTTTATGTTTTCATTCATTGAATCTGCTATTGTACTGTCCATATTTATGCTATCATTCATTGAATCTGCAATTGCACTGTCCATGTCTATGTTATCATTCATTGAATCTGCTATTGTACTGTCTATGTTTATGTTATCATTCATTGAATCTGCTATTGTACTGTCCATGTTTATGTTATCATTCATTGAATCTGCTATTGTACTGTCTATGTTTATGTTATCATTCATTGAATCTGCCATTGTACTGTCCATGTTTATGTTATCATTCATTGAATCTGCTATTGTACTGTCCATGTTTATGTTATCATTCATTGAATCTGCTATTGTACTGTCCATATTTATGTTATCATTCATTGAATTTGCTATTGTACTGTCCATATGTATGCTATCATTCATTGAATCTGCTATTGTACTGTCCATGTATATGTTATCATTCATTGAATCTGCTATTGTACTGTCCATGTATATGTTATCATTCATTGAATCTGCTATTGTACTGTCTATGTTTATGCTATCATTCATTGAATCTGCTATTGTACTGTCCATATATATGTTATCATTCATTGAATCTGCTATTGTACTGTCCATGTTTATGTTATCATTAATTGAATCTGCTATTGTACTGTCCATGTGTATGCTATCATTCATTGAATCTGCTATTGTACTGTCCATGTTTATGTTATCATTCATTGAATCTGCTATTGTACTGTCCATATTTATGTTATCATTCATTGAATCTGTTATTGTACTGTCCATGTATATGTTATCATTCATTGAATCTGCTATTGTACTGTCCATGTTTATGTTATGATTCATTGAATCTGCTATTGTACTGTCCATGTGTATGCTATCATTCATTGAATCTGCTATTGTACTGTCCATGTATATGTTATCATTCATTGAATCTGCTATTGTACTGTCCATGTTTATGTTATGATTCATTGAATCTGCTATTGTACTGTCCATATGTATGCTATCATTCATTGAATCTGCTATTGTACTGTCCATGTATATGTTATCATTCATTGAATCTGCTATTGTACTGTCCATGTATATGTTATCATTCAGTGAATCTGCTATTGTACTGTCTATGTTTATGCTATCATTCATTGAATCTGCTATTGTACTGTCCATGTTTATGTTATCATTCATTGAATCTGCTATTGTACTGTCCATGTTTATGTTATCATTCATTGAATCTGCTATTGTACTGTCCATGTATATGTTATCATTCATTGAATCTGCTATTGTACTGTCCATGTTTATGTTATGATTCATTGAATCTGCTATTGTACTGTCCATGTTTATGTTATCATTCATTGAATCTGCTATTGTACTGTCCATGTTTATGTTATCATTCATTGAATCTGCTATTGTACTGTCCATGTATATGTTATCATTCATTGAATCTGCTATTGTACTGTCCATGTTTATGTTATCATTCATTGAATCTGCTATTGTACTGTCCATGTTTATGTTATCATTCATTGAATCTGCTATTGTACTGTCCATGTTTATGTTATGATTCATTGAATCTGCTATTGTACTGTCCATGTTTATGTTATCATTCATTGAATCTGCTATTGTACTGTCCATGTTTATGTTATCATTCATTGAATCTGCTATTGTACTGTCCATGTTTATGTTATCATTCATTGAATCTGCTATTGTACTGTCCATGTTTATGTTATCATTCATTGAATCTGCTATTGTACTGTCCATGTTTATGTTATCATTCATTGAATCTGCTATTGTACTGTCCATGTATATGTTATCATTCATTGAATCTGCTATTGTACTGTCCATGTTTATGTTATGATTCATTGAATCTGCTATTGTACTGTCCATATGTATGCTATCATTCATTGAATCTGCTATTGTACTGTCCATGTATATGTTATCATTCATTGAATCTGCTATTGTACTGTCCATGTATATGTTATCATTCATTGAATCTGCTATTGTACTGTCTATGTTTATGTTATCATTCATTGAATCTGCTATTGTACTGTCTATGTTTATGCTATCATTCATTGAATCTGCTATTGTACTGTCCATGTTTATGTTATCATTCGTGTGTGATGGTATGTGGTCTTTCGTTGTGTAGAAACAACCTCTGCATGTTTTTTTTATCGTTTGTTTATATATGTATTGTCATTGGAGTTCGAGTTATCTTGAGGGAAGAGTTAGGATCCCATTTACCGATTTGACCCCGCCATATTTTTGTGCATTTCCTGGGTCAGGACCTGGATTTCTAACGTCATATGTCTTGGTCGTTTTTGTGTTCAATAATTTGAGGTCAGAGGTCGTTGTTCGCTTTGTTGATATTGGTGGAATTTGGAATTGTTCACCATCACTGTATAAGCTTTCTCTTCATAACAATGAACTTCTATTCTAAAATTATACGACTAAACTGGTTTGGAAAAGATGTATTATATTAAACTTCGGAATAATGTGCTATCTGACATTCGTAATCAGAGGCCGTATATCGAAGGAAACAATACAATGACAAAAGGACAAGAACAAAAGGACAAACACGATCTACACTACAGTAAATCAAAGATTGGGCATTGCAAATCCCGCTAAAAACCTGCTCCACTAGTAACACCCGTCGTGTTACTCTTGTTGCAAACATGGTGATAAGTGATGAATGAGAAAAGGACCGAATTATGATTACAACAAACGGAAAATATTCGAGGTCATTTTTGGTCAAGTCATGGTGGCGGTCGTATAACTGTCGAAGTTATGAATTCAGTTTTACCATTAGGAACCTTACAACTGACCATTTAAGAACAATCTACAACCTCAAAATAAAACAAATCTATCATTTTAAAATTGATGGTATAAATTCAAAACATAGAGTATGTTATTAGGTAGCACAATATTACGGAATGTCGTTAATAAGCTGGTCTTCTTCTCACACATAACATTATTCAATAATTAGTTTAATTTGCAGATCACAAGATTGTGGAAAAGCCATAATTTGATTGCGAAATGTCCACTCCTGATTTATTAATGCTTGTTTGTGTTGACTAATCCCAAGGTGAAACGGTCATCAAAGTGTGATAAAATCAGCATGACTCTCTGATTAGTATGGGAGATTGAAGTATACATATATTCTTAATTTGCTTTCAAGATACATATATTGTCAATGAATTCTTAATTGACTTTCAAGATACATATATTGTCACTGATTGCTTAATCAATGAATGACAGAACTGTCTTCAACTAAATTCCGTATGGAAAACATCCAGATAGTACACGAATGCATACAAGATGTACAATCTCCTTTGATACCACTCTTGTTAGTTTATTTCTGACCCCAAAAAAAAGATGAAATCGGCTACTTCCATGTCGAAGGGCTTAAAAGAATAATAGTGTTAATTGTAATTGATTAAATTCCGTCATTATTATTTAAGGAAATATTGAATTTTACAACCAGTTATCTACTTCATTAGCCATACATTTATTTTTAGAATAGAACGTAGATATCAAGCTTAGTGCTTACGACGCATTTCTGGAAAAATCTCTCATCAGGTGGCGCTAAACATCGAAAGATTGGAAAACCAAACAATTTAAAGTTTTGGAAGCAATAAAACCAAAGAAACTACTATTTCAGTTGATGGAACATATATGTCGTAATTACCTCGGAGTGCGGTTTTGGGAGTGGTAAGACAAAAGGGCCTAAACAAGATAGCCAAAATCGGCTAAGATTACCTATGTCTGATTAAGGAGAACCTTAGCTTTATTAATAATTACATTATTTAGGAACATTTTGCTTGAGTGTATGTATTAGATAATATCGATGTATTATTTCATATTTTAATGCAAATGATAAAATGTAAAATGTAATATTTTTTATTTTAGAAAATGATATATGTGTGGAGTCCTTTATTGTGAATTCTGGAATTATTATTGAATATAGCATAACCATGTATATATCTAATATAGTACGTACAACGCGTTCCTGAAGAAAAAACAACATTATCAGGTACGTTAATAGTCAAAGATTTGAAAGCCAAATAATTCAAAATTATTTGAGAGCTATAGTAAACAAGATAGCCAATATTGGCTAAGGTTAATTATGACTGAGGGAAATGACCTTTGTTTTTAATAAATTACGTTATTGCATGTTCTCGATTTATCTTTGAATGTGGCATACATATGTAGATATCTAATTTAGTGTCCACGACACTCTTCTGGAATAACTTTCATCAGGTACATGTACGCTGAATGTCAAAAGATTGTAAAGCCAAATAATTTAAACTTCTTTGGGAGCAAGAAAACAACAGGGCATATACAGGATATCCCAAATAGGCCAATATCACTTTAGCTTTGATCATATAAAGATAATAATATAATTTAGGAAATGTAAATTCCAGTAATATTTATATTTAAGTATTGAATAATTTCTGTTATAAATTTCAATATGATGTCGCCTGCGACACTTGTAAATAAATCAGATAGCGAGTAAACGTTGTAGAATGTCTGATGAATATCAGTAACATCGCACGCAGTAGATTACAACATGCTTAGTGAATAACTTGCAATTACACTGAATATATTCCGGTCATTACTCATTGTTTATCCACTATGACCAATATGATATCTGGTCAAGACCACTTGTTCATTGTGAGTTTTACAACAAGGACAGGGAGACTTGTAAACAAATTAATGTATTTCGTGTAATGCGTTGTTAAGCTACCGGTCCCAGCTGTCCAACCAGTATTATAAAATATATTTCATTATAAAAGTTTTAAGATCAGTATATGAAACAGAACAATTTGAAATTAGATCTATCAATGCATGATTGGCTTCATGGTCAAAGACTTTGTTGCCATGGATACCTATATGACTAACCTTTATTTTATGCATCAACTTTTATCAGAAGAGTCAACAATTTGCACAGCAAGTAATATTGTATTAGCTTCTGTAGTAAAGATTTAATTTGCTGATGGCAATCGAACAGAAAAGCAACATATTGTCCGAAAACAGCTGCTATACTTTCTTTAGAAATATCAGCATACATTGCGTTGTATTCATATGTTTACGGTATCATCTCAGTAGGAAGTTATTGAATTAGTTAAGAAAAGTTTTTAAAATATTTTGTTTTGTATTTTCGTAGAATAGTAGATTTTGATTTAATCATGGAGAGTATTCAGGAACAACAATATGAGCTATGTCATCCATGTCATATTCCACTCTCCAAAATGTGATTTTATTACTAGGTCAACTGATTGAAATTTATTGGCTTGTTTGTAATAAACATATTGATATAAAGGATTGAAACGAAGAGATTAAAGATACAAAAGGTGTAATCAGAATCCATAAGTCCGCAAAGGACAAGTAATTCAATAGCCAAAAGAAAAAGGACAAACAACGACCTACGCAAAACTACACAGAAAATTAAAGATCGAGCAATGCGAACCCCACTAAAAACCGGGGTGAACTCGTGTACCCCGGAAAGGTCAGCAGTTCCTGCTCCACTTGTGACATCCGTAGTATTACTCTAGTTACAAATCCGATGATAAGTCATAACTGCGGAAAAGACATGGAAGTGCTTACTACAGGAGGAACATATCCGTGGTCATTCGTAGTGTTTTCAAGTGAGCGTTTTTAGAATAGGTATGACATTGGCTAATATCCAGAATGATGAAAAGTCGCCTGTTTCCCAGATGTCATTTATTAGAACTAAAATAGTGGAGCGCCGAATCAGGAAAGAAAGATGTTTGAGAGATGAGAAACTCGCCATGGAGCAATAGCCAGTCTCATCGTTATTTGTCCTTTTGTATGTTTTCTTTTGGTCATTGTGTTGTCTGTTCTTTTTCGATATACGGATTCTGATTACCCCTTTGGTATCTTCAAACTCTTCTAATAATATTATCAATTCTTCTAACGAAAACGGACGATTGTACTCCTCCACATACTTTGATTAAACAATTAATTAAATAGTTTTCTTTTTTGCTTTCTAGATTTTTTAAAGCCTGGCCTAATTTACTGGAAATGCCCTTTTCAGATGTTAAAGGGGTTATAGTCATTTGTTAGATGATGAACGCTTGCTTTAACATTTTTGCTTATGTTTTTCTAACCATATTTCATGCGTTATTTATTGGTAGTTTTGTGTTATCGCAATTCAAACTTTCGTTCTCAAGATGTGGAAATTGTTCAAGTTGTCCAATCCGTGATGTTCTCTGAATTTTCGCTTAACCTTTTGAGATTTCTGATGGAATGCGCACATCATCACAAAATTATGGTTCCCTTGATTTTTCTATTTGTGAGGTTTTTGAGAATGGTTTTTATTAGCTATTGATATACATTTTGTTGCTGCTGTTGATTTGGTTCGTCTATTAAGTTTTAATATTGGATCAATGGTATTTTGCAACATTTGAATTTGAAATTATTTTCTGTACATTTGTTCGTACAGAGGCGGATTTGTGTAGGTTTTTCACCTGAAGTATAATCTAATCTTTCCAGAATAATGGGGGAAATAATCGCTTTCACCCATATCATCATGGAATTTTCATAAAAAATCGAGACTTAGAAATGGATTAGTAACAGTAACGTCGCGTAAAATCCATTCTCAGAATACAAATATGTAATGATACATAATCCTTCCTAGCTCTAATAATAAAACCCTAAATGCTCGCTTACTCGCAAGGGTTATAACGGGATGCCATTACACGTAATGGAGCAGCCGCCGAGATTTTTTGCGCTCGCTTACAGAGCTTCTGACGTCTGCATTTATCAATAATAAGACATAACCTTTCCTTTTGTCCATTATTATAACAAGTTTTTATCACCTACCAGTATTTTAGAATGTAATTCCCACAAAATAAAAATCCTATCTCTGAACATTTTGAATTTCGTCATTTCCGGCCTCACTATTTGGATGTCGATACCATATTTGGCGATTTAGGCGTGAATGTATGTAGTAAGAAATACCATATTTAGAAAAGCTCCGCCTTCCGTAGTTTTCGGTTATGGAAAACGATCGATAAATTTGAACAAGGTTGTTGCTACCTTTGAAAAGCATATATTTCTCAGCCAAACCGATTTAACAAGGACTGGGATCATCAGTAATAGTTATAATGAAATGTTTGAAGCGTAAATAGTGAGTTTTTATGTTTCAACTGCAACTTTTATTTTTGCTCCATTGTGACGAATGGGACCGCGTTGTAGCTCTGCCGAGACACAAGTTTGTCACAGGAGCTACATTATTGCAGCTAAATCCTTCCTGGGAGAGAGAGTCTTCAAATGTTTTACCTTTTTCATTATTTGTTTTACACCCCCATAAGGGATGCTTCCCCATTAATGTCGCCCGTATTAATAAAACATGGACGATAATTAATCAGCAATTATTTTTTCCAGTATTTGTTTTATGGAAAACTGGTGGGATATAAACTGAAAACATAAGGTTATAGAATTATTCAAGATTAAATATAATATGTATAATGTTCAAGATTAAAGCGTACTTTATAATAACGCTGTTCACCCGGTTATATGTGAGGGTTGACATTTTACTAAGATGAAAGGTTTGAGCCCATAAAACTAGCTTAACCCCGCCACTTTTTATTGAAGTGCCTGTACCTAGCCAGTATTTCAGAGGTCATGTATTTGTATGTTAGGGGTATCGATTTTGCCTCATAGTACGATTTTTATATTTAATCTTAGAATTGTTGGCCTGCTGCATGTAGACTTCGAATATCTCTTTGTTGTTGTCTTTGAAGATGTGTTGGATGGTGTAGGTGAAGTTTGGCAAGAAGAGTGTGAGATGTTTGAACTGGAAGATGGAGTGGATTTTGTTTTATATACTGTAATAATACGTGTTTTATCTTTTGAACAAAATGGAGCTTTCACTATCTACAGGGAAAGTGAGAGCCAATTGAGTCGCGGGAAATGTAGATGTCCTTTTGCCGGCACATACGTATGATATTTAGTAGCTGGTATGGAATCATTCGAGACAGATATCTGCATTTGTGCATCTAAATAATTGTGTTTTCAATTTTCATTTCCTGTATTTCTTTTAGGTATGGCATTCTTAGGAGGATAACATGTAATCTTGGTTGCATTTCTACCACTTGAATGGTTTGGAACATATAACGAAATAGTGACCTTCCTCTGAACATATGACATGACCTCTACAAGATTTAATTTTGGCAGGCCCAATCCTCTGACATTATAAACAGCGAGTCGGGTTGGAAGGGAGATGTTTTGATCACTCTTCATTTTGAATGATATATAGATATTTTTGTAGGATGGGCGATGCTTCAAATGTTAGTCAGTACATATTTAATTTAATGACGTTTCCTCTTAAGTGTAAATCTCCATGGCATTTCAGATTTGACATATTTGACATTATGTGACATTACACCTTGGTGTTGAAAGAACCATCAGTTTCCAGTATTTTATTAGTTGGAAGTAAATTAACTTATTTTGCCATTCTGTAACAGTATATTTATAAGCTTCAAGATTACATCTTCAAGTTGGTGAGATTCTCTTACGTCTTTCATAAATTGTGTCCTTGATTTATTGTCGTCATAACTTATTAATATGATGAATCTAGGTCATGATGTTGTATCTTCGTCATTGTGGTCGTCTTTTATCTGACTTTATCCGTTCTTGTGAACCAAATAAAAGACAATACGATGAATCTAGGTCATGATGTCGTATCTTCGTCTTTGTGGTCGTCTTTTATCTGACTTTATCCGTTCTTGTGAACCAAATAAAAGACAATATGATGAATCTAGGTCATGATGTCGTATCTTCGTCATTGTCGTCGTCTTTTATCTGACTTTATCCGTTCTTGTGAACCAAATAAAAGACAATACGATGAATCTAGGTCATGATGTTGTATCTTCGTCTTTGTGGTCGTCTTTTATCTGACTTTATCCGTTCTTGTGAACCAAATAAAAGACAATATGATGAATCTAGGTCATGATGTTGTATCTTCGTCATTGTCGTCGTCTTTTATCTGACTTTATCCGTTCTTGTGAACCAAATAAAAGACAATACGATGAATCTAGGTCATGATGTTGTATCTTCGTCTTTGTGGTCGTCTTTTATCTGACTTTATCCGTTCTTGTGAACCAAATAAAAGACAATACGATGAATCTAGGTCATGATGTTGTATCTTCGTCATTGTCGTCGTCTTTTATCTGACTTTATCCGTTCTTGTGAACCAAATAAAAGACAATATGATGAATCTAGGTCATGATGTCGTATCTTCGTCATTGTCGTCGTCTTTTATCTGACTTTATCTGTTCTTGTGAACCAAATAAAAGACAATACGATGAATCTAGGTCATGATGTCGTATCTTCGTCATTGTCTCGTCTTTTATCTGACTTTATCCGTTCTTGTGAACCAAATAAAAGACAATACGATGAATCTAGGTCATGATGTCGTATCTTCGTCATTGTGGTCTTCTTTTATCTGACTTTATCCGTTCTTGTGAACCAAATAAAAGACAATACGATGAATCTAGGTCATGATGTTGTATCTTCGTCATTGTCGTCGTCTTTTATCTGACTTTATCTGTTGTTGTGAACCAAATAAAAGACAATACGATGAATCTAGGTCATGATGTCGTATCTTTGTCTTCGTGGTCGTATTTTATCTGACTTTATCTGTTCTTGTGAACCAAATAAAAGACAATACGATGAATCTAGATCATGATGTCGTATCTTCGTCTTTGTGGTCGTCTTTTATCTGACTTTATCCGTTCTTGTGAACCAAATAAAAGACAATACGATGAATCTAGGTCATGATGTCGTATCTTCGTCTTTGTGGTCGTCTTTTATCTGACTTTATCCGTTCTTGTGAACCAAATAAAAGACAATATGATGAATCTAGGTCATGATGTCGTATCTTCGTCTTCGTGGTCTTCTTTTATCTGACTTTATCTGTTCTTGTGAACCAAATAAAAGACAATACGATGAATCTAGGTCATGATGTCGTATCTTCGTCATTGTCGTCGTCTTTTATCTGACTTTATCTGTTCTTGTGAACCAAATAAAAGACAATACGATGAATCTAGGTCATGATGTCGTATCTTCGTCATTGTCGTCGTCTTTTATCTGACTTTATTCGTTCTTGTGAACCAAATAAAAGACAATACGATGAATCTAGGTCATGATGTCGTATCTTCGTCATTGTCGTCGTCTTTTATCTGACTTTATCCGTTCTTGTGAACCAAATAAAAGACAATACGATGAATCTAGGTCATGATGTCGTATCTTCGTCATTGTGGTCTTCTTTTATCTGACTTTATCCGTTCTTGTGAACCAAATAAAAGACAATACGATGAATCTAGGTCATGATGTTGTATCTTCGTCTTTGTGGTCGTCTTTTATCTGACTTTATCTGTTGTTGTGAACCAAATAAAAGACAATACGATGAATCTAGGTCATGATGTTGTATCTTCGTCTTTGTGGTCGTCTTTTATCTGACTTTATCTGTTCTTGTGAACCAAATAAAAGACAATATGATGAATCTAGGTCATGATGTCGTATCTTCGTCATTGTGGTCGTCTTTTATCTGACTTTATTCGTTCTTGTGAACCAAATAAAAGACAATATGATGAATCTAGGTCATGATGTCGTATCTTCGTCATTGTCGTCGTCTTTTATCTGACTTTATCCGTTCTTGTGAACCAAATAAAAGACAATACGATGAATCTAGGTCATGATGTTGTATCTTCGTCTTTGTGGTCGTCTTTTATCTGGCTTTATCTGTTGTTGTGAACCAAATAAAAGACAATACGATGAATCTAGGTCATGATGTCGTATCTTCGTCTTTGTGGTCGTCTTTTATCTGACTTTATCTGTTCTTGTGAACCAAATAAAAGACAATATGATGAATCTAGGTCATGATGTCGTATCTTCGTCATTGTGGTCGTCTTTTATCTGACTTTATCCGTTCTTGTGAACCAAATAAAAGACAATATGATGAATCTAGGTCATGATGTCGTATCTTCGTCATTGTCGTCGTCTTTTATCTGACTTTATCCGTTCTTGTGAACCAAATAAAAGACAATACGATGAATCTAGGTCATGATGTTGTATCTTCGTCTTTGTGGTCGTCTTTTATCTGACTTTATCTGTTGTTGTGAACCAAATAAAAGACAATACGATGAATCTAGGTCATGATGTCGTATCTTCGTCTTTGTGGTCGTCTTTTATCTGACTTTATCTGTTCTTGTGAACCAAATAAAAGACAATACGATGAATCTAGGTCATGATGTCGTATCTTCGTCTTTGTGGTCGTCTTTTATCTGACTTTATCTGTTCTTGTGAACCAAATAAAAGACAATACGATGAATCTAGGTCATGATGTCGTATCTTCGTCTTTGTGGTCGTCTTTTATCTGACTTTATCTGTTGTTGTGAACCAAATAAAAGACAATACGATGAATCTAGGTCATGATGTCGTATCTTCGTCTTCGTGGTCGTCTTTTATCTGACTTTATCTGTTCTTGTGAACCAAATAAAAGACAATACGATGAATCTAGGTCATGATGTCGTATCTTCGTCTTTGTGGTCGTCTTTTATCTGACTTTATCTGTTCTTGTGAACCAAATAAAAGACAATACGATGAATCTAGGTCATGATGTCGTATCTTCGTCTTTGTGGTCGTCTTTTATCTGACTTTATCTGTTCTTGTGAACCAAATAAAAGACAATACGATGAATCTAGGTCATGATGTCGTATCTTCGTCTTCGTGGTCGTCTTTTATCTGACTTTATCTGTTCTTGTGAACCAAATAAAAGACAAAGCATAAAGAAAGGTTTCGACCGTCTGATTCTCCCTTCAGTATCTTCAGTATCTTCAAACTTTTCTTTTTTCCACTACCCTCGCCCCCTATCACCATGGAGTTCCTACTCAAACGATTCAAGGATTGTATGCTCAAATGGAAGATTTTCTGTATAAGCGTATAGAATATCATCCCATGTCAAGTCAAAATCCTTCGTTTGTCACTAAAACATGATTTGACATGGTTTGTTTTCTAGGTTTTGTTTTCATCCACTTCAATATTAATTATCAAGGACAAAGTAGGATCCATCACACACAAAAACCAGACTAACAGTTCAAAATGTAATCCCTCTAAAAAGCGTCTTTCGCCATTATGGTAGTTACATTATGCATTTGTAAAATAGTAAATATTTATTATGATACATGACAGAAAAAGGAGAACTTATTCTACACTTGTGTAGATAATATCCAATATAGTCAATGCATACTCATGCCAAATAATGTTCTTAGTATCAATGCAGATAACTTTGGCTCATACCTATATTCCTTGTGGGATATTCTGATATCAAATCTAATTGATTTACGGATTCTGATTACCCCTTTGGTATCTTCAAACTCTTCTTAAAATATGCTGCTGATACTTATAATTGGTGACATACACTCTGATAGTCAACAGAGAATCTATGGTTCAATCTTATATTTGGTGCCGGACACTGATATAAAATGAAGAGATTGTGGCTGATGTTTATGTTTGGGGCTCTTTACAATGTGATATCGGCTGCTGTGATATCGACTGCTGTGATATCGGCTGCTGTGATATCGACTGCTGAGATATCGGCTGCTGTGATGTCGGCTGTTGTGATATCGGCTGCTGTGATATCGGCTGTTGTGATATCGACTGCTGTGATATCGACTGCTGAGAACACGACTTCTCCAAGTATAATTTATATTCCATTATATTTTTCTTACTAGCTAGATTTATGGTAGTCCGGAATATATATTAATTATTTTGTTTGCCAAATATGATATAGATGAATGTATTTACGGTTTCTGATTACCGCTATGGTATCTTCAAACTTTTGTTTTAGATGTTAACTGTGTGTAATTGTCATTTGTTTACGTCTATTTGTTTTATATCATTTGAGTATTAACTGGATGGTGGTATTAGAGTGCAGCAATCTTGCCATGTTATGACATTCCACAACGTACTAGGTATATATAATTCAGTTTAGTCAAATTGGTGTACGTTATGTCGTTTGAGTACAGACGATCATACATGGAAACACCGATTTGAAATATTCGTTATATGTAAATTAGATTTCCTCATGTTTTAAAGTTGATCGAACAAAAAACAATAAGAAAGATGAATTACCAATACTTTTTTTTTATCAAAATGTAAGTTTGATGCAATTATATCAATGATTTCTTCTTCGATTTACGGATTCTGATTACCCCTTTTGTAACTTCAAACTCTTCTTAAGAACAAAAATCAGAGTAGATGATTGGATCCAATATGTATGGCATTTTTCAGTATAAGTTGTACGATATATTATCCGTATTCGGTAACCAGCTAGCAATTGTGTGTACCATACAAACAGGTAACCAGTGTCAGTGAACACTGCTAGTTTGTCTGTTAGTTGCTGCAGGTCGGTGGTTTTCTTACGGTATTCCGGTTTCCTTCACCAATAAAACTGACCGGAACGAAATAACTGAACCATTGATGAAAGTGACATTAAACACCATAACGATTACCCTTGAACACTGTTATAATTTTGACCAAACTAGGGAATTATTTAAGTACCTAAAATGAGAAAATATAGTTTGATACCATACCGAGAAAAATGATACATTATATTTCTTAAAACTTTGGGTTTTTTATTAACCATCCTTGGAAGCGAAATTAAACACAGGGTTCACCTACATTATTTAAATTGGTTCAGTAGAAAAAAAATGTCATAAGTATGTTTGAAATTCAACGAAGATTTTTGTGTGAATTACAAGAAAGAGAAGGCTATAATGGACTTAATATAACAAAGTCTACATCAAAACATACCAAAATATCCATGCATAGTTTTTATGTGGCCTTTGAAGCTGGAAGGGAGCAAGTTACCTTAAGCACTGGCGTCAGATTTCACAATAATTCACGTGTGTTATTTGATCGATAATAAATATATTTAGCCAATCGGACCTCCATTAAAATGGATGACTCGACCTTCTCTAAGACCGAGGTGTTAATACTCATATGACAAAATGTCAACACGTGTTAATTAACATAAAACCATGGCAAAGAATTTACATCATTGAAGTTGTGATGATGTAAATGCTGTTTAATTATATGTTACCTCTTTTGTGGCAGTACATAATAGTAATAAAAACGTAGATATCAAATTTAGTGCGCATGACGCGTTTCTGGGATAACCTTTATCAGGTACGCTCAAAGTCGAAAGGTTAGAAAACCAAATAATTTAAAAAGTTTTGGGAGCAAGTAAACCAAAGGGCCTAAACAGGATCGCCAAAATCGGCTAAGGTTACCTATGCTTGAGGGAGGAGAACCTTAGTTTTAGTAATAATCACATTATTTAGCAACTGTAAATTTCAATAACAAATATATCTAATAAACCATGTCAGTGCCGAAACAGATGTACTGACACAGTGTTGGTAAACACTGACTACTGGGCGGATGATACCCTCGAGGACTAATAGTCCACAATCAGAGGTATCGACCTAGTGATTGTAACACTGACTACTGGGCGGATGATATCCTCGGGGACTAATAGTCCACCAGCAGAGGTATCGACCTAGTGATTGTAACACTGACTACTGGGCGGATGATATCCTCGAGGACTAATAGTCCACCAGCAGAGGTATAGCCCCCTCGGGGACTAATAGTCCACCAGCAGAGGTATCGACCTAGTGATTGTAACACTGACTACTGGGCGGATGATATCCTCGGGGACTAATAGTCCACCAGCAGAGGTATCGACCTAGTGATTGTAACACTGACTACTGGGCGGATGATATCCTCGAGGACTAATAGTCCACCAGCAGAGGTATCGACCCCTCGGGGACTAATAGTCCACCAGCAGAGGTATCGACCTAGTGATTGTAACACTGACTACTGGGCGGATGATATCCTCGGGGACTAATAGTCCACCAGCAGAGGTATCGACCTAGTGATTGTAACACTGACTACTGGGCGGATGATATCCTCGAGGACTAATAGTCCACCAGCAGAGGTATCGACCTAGTGATTGTAACACTGACTACTGGGCGGATGATATCCTCGAGGACTAATAGTCCACCAGCAGAGGTATCGACCTAGTGATTGTAACACTGACTACTGGGCGGATGATATCCTCGAGGACTAATAGTCCACCAGCAGAGGTATCGTCCTAGTGATTGTAACACTGACTACTGGGCGGATGATATCCTCGAGGACTAATAGTCCACCAGCAGAGGTATCGACCTAGTGATTGTAATACTGACTACTGGGCGGATGATATCCTCGAGGACTAATAGTCCACCAGCAGAGGTATCGACCTAGTGATTGTAACACTGACTACTGGGCGGATGATACCCTCGAGGACTAATAGTCCACCAGCAGAGGTATCGACCTAGTGATTGTAACACTGACTACTGGGCGGATGATATCCTCGAGGACTAATAGTCCACCAGCAGAGGTATCGACCTAGTGATTGTAACACTGACTACTGGGCGGATGATATCCTCGAGGACTAATAGTCCACCAGCAGAGGTATCGACCTAGTGATTGTAACACTGACTACTGGGCGGATGATATCCTCGAGGACTAATAGTCCACCAGCAGAGGTATCGACCTAGTGATTGTAACACTGACTACTGGGCGGATGATACCCTCGAGGACTAATAGTCCACCAGCAGAGGTATCGACCTAGTGATTGTAACACTGACTACTGGGCGGATGATATCCTCGAGGACTAATAGTCCACCAGCAGAGGTATCGACCTAGTGATTGTAACACTGACTACTGGGCGGATGATATCCTCGGGGACTAATAGTCCACCAGCAGAGGTATCGACCTAGTGATTGTAACACTGACTACTGGGCGGATGATATCCTCGAGGACTAATAGTCCACCAGCAGAGGTATCGACCTAGTGATTGTAACACTGACTACTGGGCGGATGATATCCTCGGGGACTAATAGTCCACCAGCAGAGGTATCGACCCAATGATGGTAGTGAAGACGTATATCAACATTAGTGCGCACGACACGCTTCTGGAGTCACCTTTATAGATTAAGAGTCCAAGAATAGTTGTAAATTATTTAATTCTGTCATTATTTTTGACAACTATATACCATTAAATATCGAATTTTACAATGATTTGGTCATACATTTGCCATGACCTATATTTTCATATTCTAATATGGCGTAATGGTTAGCGTGCTCGCCTTGAGTGTGGTAGATTGTGGGTTCGAGACCCGGTCGAGTGGTCTAGGGCGCTGGACGTAAGGCTAAGCGAATGGTGCTGCAGTGTATCAATGGTGTGGGTTCAAATCCCGTCGAGGGAAGAACACAAATTTGACAGCTCTAAAATATAATTCTAACACTGTCTGGTTTAATTTTCAGACGTATATAATATTTAGTATTAACCTAGTATCCTTTAAAGTAACTTTGAGATCCAGTGGGACAGATATATTGTATGGTTGTTACTTGCTTCTAGACGTTTGTATATATATATATATATATATATATATATACGTCTGAAAATTAAACCAAACAGTGTTAGAATTAGATTTTAGAGCTGTCAAATTTTTGTTCTTCCCTCGACGGGATTTGAACCCACACCATTGTTACACTGCAGCACCATTCGCTTAGCCTTACGTCCAGCGCCCTAGACCACTCGACTACATCCACTCCCTAAAAAAGGAGCTTCAATAGTCGTAGTGTTACCTTGTCTCGTAAGGCAAATCTAGGGATAGGCGTAAGACATGTGTATAAGCGTGTGTAGATGGTACATATATACTTAATATTATAATTTGACAGCAATCTAACTCAGCAATTTTTAATATATTGGATAGGATAATGAAGAATTATTCATTATACAGTCACAGGAAATAAAGTATATTATACAAACGTCTAGAAGCAAGTGACAACCATACAATATATCTGTCCCACTGGATCTCAAAGTTACTTTAAAGGATACTAGGTTAATACTAAATATTATATACGTCTGAAAATTAAACCAAACAGTGTTAGAATTAGATTTTAGAGCTGTCAAATTTTTGTTCTTCCCTCGACGGGATTTGAACCCACACCATTGTTACACTGCAGCACCATTCGCTTAGCCTTACGTCCAGCGCCCTAGACCACTCGACTACATCCACTCCCTAAAAAAGGAGCTTCAATAGTCGTAGTGTTACCTTGTCTCGTAAGGCAAATCTAGGGATAGGCGTAAGACATGTGTATAAGCGTGTGTAGATGGTACATATATACTTAATATTATAATTTGACAGCGATCTAACTCAGCAATTTTTAATATATTGGATAGGATAATGAAGAATTATTCATTATACAGTCACAGGAAATAAAGTATATTATACAAACGTCTAGAAGCAAGTGACAACCATACAATATATCTGTCCCACTGGATCTCAAAGTTACTTTAAAGGATACTAGGTTAATACTAAATATTATATACGTCTGGAAATTAAACCAAACAGTGTTAGAATTAGATTTTAGAGCTGTCAAATTTTGTTCTTCCCTCGACGAGATTTGAACCCACACCATTGTTACACTGCAGCACCATTCGCTTAGCCTTACGTCCAGCGCCCTAGACCACTCGACTACATCCACTCCCTAAAAAAGGAGCTTCAATAGTCGTAGTGTTACCTTGTCTCGTAAGGCAAATCTAGGGATAGGCGTAAGACATGTGTATAAGCGTGTGTAGATGGTACATATATACTTAATATTATAATTTGACAGCGATCTAACTCAGCAATTTTTAATATATTGGATAGGATAATGAAGAATTATTCATTATACAGTCACAGGAAATAAAGTATATTATACAAACGTCTAGAAGCAAGTGACAACCATACAATATATCTGTCCCACTGGATCTCAAAGTTACTTTAAAGGATACTAGGTTAATACTAAATATTATATACGTCTGAAAATTAAACCAAACAGTGTTAGAATTAGATTTTAGAGCTGTCAAATTTTTGTTCTTCCCTCGACGGGATTTGAACCCACACCATTGTTACACTGCAGCACCATTCGCTTAGCCTTACGTCCAGCGCCCTAGACCACTCGACTACATCCACTCCCTAAAAAAGGAGCTTCAATAGTCGTAGTGTTACCTTGTCTCGTAAGGCAAATCTAGGGATAGGCGTAAGACATGTGTATAAGCGTGTGTAGATGGTACATATATACTTAATATTATAATTTGACAGCGATCTAACTCAGCAATTTTTAATATATTGGATAGGATAATGAAGAATTATTCATTATACAGTCACAGGAAATAAAGTATATTATACAAACGTCTAGAAGCAAGTGACAACCATACAATATATCTGTCCCACTGGATCTCAAAGTTACTTTAAAGGATACTAGGTTAATACTAAATATTATATACGTCTGAAAATTAAACCAAACAGTGTTAGAATTAGATTTTAGAGCTGTCAAATTTTTGTTCTTCCCTCGACGGGATTTGAACCCACACCATTGTTACACTGCAGCACCATTCGCTTAGCCTTACGTCCAGCGCCCTAGACCACTCGACTACATCCACTCCCTAAAAAAGGAGCTTCAATAGTCGTAGTGTTACCTTGTTTCGTAAGGCAAATCTAGGGATAGGCGTAAGACATGTGTATAAGCGTGTGTAGATGGTACATATATACTTAATATTATAATTTGACAGCAATCTAACTCAGCAATTTTTAATATATTGGATAGGATAATGAAGAATTATTCATTATACAGTCACAGGAATTAAAGTATATTATACAAACGTCTAGAAGCAAGTGACAACCATACAATATATCTGTCCCACTGGATCTCAAAGTTACTTTAAAGGATACTAGGTTAATACTAAATATTATATACGTCTGAAAATTAAACCAAACAGTGTTAGAATTAGATTTTAGAGCTGTCAAATTTTTGTTCTTCCCTCGACGGGATTTGAACCCACACCATTGTTACACTGCAGCACCATTCGCTTAGCCTTACGTCCAGCGCCCTAGACCACTCGACTACATCCACTCCCTAAAAAAGGAGCTTCAATAGTCGTAGTGTTACCTTGTCTCGTAAGGCAAATCTAGGGATAGGCGTAAGACATGTGTATAAGCGTGTGTAGATGGTACATATATACTTAATATTATAATTTGACAGCAATCTAACTCAGCAATTTTTAATATATTGGATAGGATAATGAAGAATTATTCATTATACAGTCACAGGAAATAAAGTATATTATACAAACGTCTAGAAGCAAGTGACAACCATACAATATATCTGTCCCACTGGATCTCAAAGTTACTTTAAAGGATACTAGGTTAATACTAAATATTATATACGTCTGGAAATTAAACCAAACAGTGTTAGAATTAGATTTTAGAGCTGTCAAATTTTTGTTCTTCCCTCGACGGGATTTGAACCCACACCATTGTTACACTGCAGCACCATTCGCTTAGCCTTACGTCCAGCGCCCTAGACCACTCGACTACATCCACTCCCTAAAAAAGGAGCTTCAATAGTCGTAGTGTTACCTTGTCTCGTAAGGCAAATCTAGGGATAGGCGTAAGACATGTGTATAAGCGTGTGTAGATGGTACATATATACTTAATATTATAATTTGACAGCAATCTAACTCAGCAATTTTTAATATATTGGATAGGATAATGAAGAATTATTCATTATACAGTCACAGGAAATAAAGTATATTATACAAACGTCTAGAAGCAAGTGACAACCATACAATATATCTGTCCCACTGGATCTCAAAGTTACTTTAAAGGATACTAGGTTAATACTAAATATTATATACGTCTGAAAATTAAACCAAACAGTGTTAGAATTAGATTTTAGAGCTGTCAAATTTTTGTTCTTCCCTCGACGGGATTTGAACCCACACCATTGTTACACTGCAGCACCATTCGCTTAGCCTTACGTCCAGCGCCCTAGACCACTCGACTACATCCACTCCCTAAAAAAGGAGCTTCAATAGTCGTAGTGTTACCTTGTCTCGTAAGGCAAATCTAGGGATAGGCGTAAGACATGTGTATAAGCGTGTGTAGATGGTACATATATACTTAATATTATAATTTGACAGCAATCTAACTCAGCAATTTTTAATATATTGGATAGGATAATGAAGAATTATTCATTATACAGTCACAGGAAATAAAGTATATTATACAAACGTCTAGAAGCAAGTGACAACCATACAATATATCTGTCCCACTGGATCTCAAAGTTACTTTAAAGGATACTAGGTTAATACTAAATATTATATACGTCTGAAAATTAAACCAAACAGTGTTAGAATTAGATTTTAGAGCTGTCAAATTTTTGTTCTTCCCTCGACGGGATTTGAACCCACACCATTGTTACACTGCAGCACCATTCGCTTAGCCTTACGTCCAGCGCCCTAGACCACTCGACTACATCCACTCCCTAAAAAAGGAGCTTCAATAGTCGTAGTGTTACCTTGTCTCGTAAGGCAAATCTAGGGATAGGCGTAAGACATGTGTATAAGCGTGTGTAGATGGTACATATATACTTAATATTATAATTTGACAGCAATCTAACTCAGCAATTTTTAATATATTGGATAGGATAATGAAGAATTATTCATTATACAGTCACAGGAAATACAGTATATTATACAAACGTCTAGAAGCAAGTGACAACCATACAATATATCTGTCCCACTGGATCTCAAAGTTACTTTAAAGGATACTAGGTTAATACTAAATATTATATACGTCTGAAAATTAAACCAAACAGTGTTAGAATTAGATTTTAGAGCTGTCAAATTTTTGTTCTTCCCTCGACGGAATTTGAACCCACACCATTGTTACACTGCAGCACCATTCGCTTAGCCTTACGTCCAGCGCCCTAGACCACTCGACTACATCCACTCCCTAAAAAAGGAGCTTCAATAGTCGTAGTGTTACCTTGTCTCGTAAGGCAAATCTAGGGATAGGCGTAAGACATGTGTATAAGCGTGGGTAGATGGTACATATATACTTAATATTATAATTTGACAGCAATCTAACTCAGCAATTTTTAATATATTGGATAGGATAATGAAGAATTATTCATTATACAGTCACAGGAAATAAAGTATATTATACAAACGTCTAGAAGCAAGTGACAACCATACAATATATCTGTCCCACTGGATCTCAAAGTTACTTTAAAGGATACTAGGTTAATACTAAATATTATATACGTCTGAAAATTAAACCAAACAGTGTTAGAATTAGATTTTAGAGCTGTCAAATTTTTGTTCTTCCCTCGACGGGATTTGAACCCACACCATTGTTACACTGCAGCACCATTCGCTTAGCCTTACGTCCAGCGCCCTAGACCACTCGACTACATCCACTCCCTAAAAAAGGAGCATCAATAGTCGTAGTGTTACCTTGTCTCGTAAGGCAAATCTAGGGATAGGCGTAAGACATGTGTATAAGCGTGTGTAGATGGTACATATATACTTAATATTATAATTTGACAGCAATCTAACTCAGCAATTTTTAATATATTGGATAGGATAATGAAGAATTATTCATTATACAGTCACAGGAAATAAAGTATATTATACAAACGTCTAGAAGCAAGTGACAACCATACAATATATCTGTCCCACTGGATCTCAAAGTTACTTTAAAGGATACTAGGTTAATACTAAATATTATATACGTCTGAAAATTAAACCAAACAGTGTTAGAATTAGATTTTAGAGCTGTCAAATTTTTGTTCTTCCCTCGACGGGATTTGAACCCACACCATTGTTACACTGCAGCACCATTCGCTTAGCCTTACGTCCAGCGCCCTAGACCACTCGACTACATCCACTCCCTAAAAAAGGAGCTTCAATAGTCGTAGTGTTACCTTGTCTCGTAAGGCAAATCTAGGGATAGGCGTAAGACATGTGTATAAGCGTGTGTAGATGGTACATATATACTTAATATTATAATTTGACAGCAATCTAACTCAGCAATTTTTAATATATTGGATAGGATAATGAAGAATTATTCATTATACAGTCACAGGAAATAAAGTATATTATACAAACGTCTAGAAGCAAGTGACAACCATACAATATATCTGTCCCACTGGATCTCAAAGTTACTTTAAAGGATACTAGGTTAATACTAAATATTATATACGTCTGAAAATTAAACCAAACAGTGTTAGAATTAGATTTTAGAGCTGTCAAATTTTTGTTCTTCCCTCGACGGGATTTGAACCCACACCATTGTTACACTGCAGCACCATTATAGCCTTACGTCCAGCGCCCTAGACCACTCGACTACATCCACTCCCTAAAAAAGGAGCTTCAATAGTCGTAGTGTTACCTTGTCTCGTAAGGCAAATCTATGGATAGGCGTAAGACATGTGTATAAGCGTGTGTAGATGGTACATATATACTTAATATTATAATTTGACAGCAATCTAACTCAGCAATTTTTAATATATTGGATAGGATAATGAAGAATTATTCATTATACAGTCACAGGAAATACAGTATATTATACAAACGTCTAGAAGCAAGTGACAACCATACAATATATCTGTCCCACTGGATCTCAAAGTTACTTTAAAGGATACTAGGTTAATACTAAATATTATATACGTCTGAAAATTAAACCAAACAGTGTTAGAATTAGATTTTAGAGCTGTCAAATTTGTGTTCTTCCCTCGACGGAATTTGAACCCACACCATTGTTACACTGCAGCACCATTCGCTTAGCCTTACGTCCAGCGCCCTAGACCACTCGACTACATCCACTCCCTAAAAAAGGAGCTTCAATAGTCGTAGTGTTACCTTGTCTCGTAAGGCAAATCTAGGGATAGGCGTAAGACATGTGTATAAGCGTGGGTAGATGGTACATATATACTTAATATTATAATTTGACAGCAATCTAACTCAGCAATTTTTAATATATTGGATAGGATAATGAAGAATTATTCATTATACAGTCACAGGAAATAAAGTATATTATACAAACGTCTAGAAGCAAGTGACAACCATACAATATATCTGTCCCACTGGATCTCAAAGTTACTTTAAAGGATACTAGGTTAATACTAAATATTATATACGTCTGAAAATTAAACCAAACAGTGTTAGAATTAGATTTTAGAGCTGTCAAATTTTTGTTCTTCCCTCGACGGGATTTGAACCCACACCATTGTTACACTGCAGCACCATTCGCTTAGCCTTACGTCCAGCGCCCTAGACCACTCGACTACATCCACTCCCTAAAAAAGGAGCTTCAATAGTCGTAGTGTTACCTTGTCTCGTAAGGCAAATCTAGGGATAGGCGTAAGACATGTGTATAAGCGTGTGTAGATGGTACATATATACTTAATATTATAATTTGACAGCAATCTAACTCAGCAATTTTTAATATATTGGATAGGATAATGAAGAATTATTCATTATACAGTCACAGGAAATAAAGTATATTATACAAACGTCTAGAAGCAAGTGACAACCATACAATATATCTGTCCCACTGGATCTCAAAGTTACTTTAAAGGATACTAGGTTAATACTAAATATTATATACGTCTGAAAATTAAACCAAACAGTGTTAGAATTAGATTTTAGAGCTGTCAAATTTTTGTTCTTCCCTCGACGGGATTTGAACCCACACCATTGTTACACTGCAGCACCATTCGCTTAGCCTTACGTCCAGCGCCCTAGACCACTCGACTACATCCACTCCCTAAAAAAGGAGCTTCAATAGTCGTAGTGTTACCTTGTCTCGTAAGGCAAATCTAGGGATAGGCGTAAGACATGTGTATAAGCGTATGTAGATGGTACATATATACTTAATATTATAATTTGACAGCAATCTAACTCAGCAATTTTTAATATATTGGATAGGATAATGAAGAATTATTCATTATACAGTCACAGGAAATAAAGTATATTATACAAACGTCTAGAAGCAAGTGACAACCATACAATATATCTGTCCCACTGGATCTCAAAGTTACTTTAAAGGATACTAGGTTAATACTAAATATTATATACGTCTGAAAATTAAACCAAACAGTGTTAGAATTAGATTTTAGAGCTGTCAAATTTTTGTTCTTCCCTCGACGGGATTTGAACCCACACCATTGTTACACTGCAGCACCATTATAGCCTTACGTCCAGCGCCCTAGACCACTCGACTACATCCACTCCCTAAAAAAGGAGCTTCAATAGTCGTAGTGTTACCTTGTCTCGTAAGGCAAATCTAGGGATAGGCGTAAGACATGTGTATAAGCGTGTGTAGATGGTACATATATACTTAATATTATAATTTGACAGCAATCTAACTCAGCAATTTTTAATATATTGGATAGGATAATGAAGAATTATTCATTATACAGTCACAGGAAATAAAGTATATTATACAAACGTCTAGAAGCAAGTGACAACCATACAATATATCTGTCCCACTGGATCTCAAAGTTACTTTAAAGGATACTAGGTTAATACTAAATATTATATACGTCTGAAAATTAAACCAAACAGTGTTAGAATTAGATTTTAGAGCTGTCAAATTTTTGTTCTTCCCTCGACGGGATTTGAACCCACACCATTGTTACACTGCAGCACCATTCGCTTAGCCTTACGTCCAGCGCCCTAGACCACTCGACTACATCCACTCCCTAAAAAAGGAGCTTCAATAGTCGTAGTGTTACCTTGTCTCGTAAGGCAAATCTAGGGATAGGCGTAAGACATGTGTATAAGCGTGTGTAGATGGTACATATATACTTAATATTATAATTTGACAGCAATCTAACTCAGCAATTTTTAATATATTGGATAGGATAATGAAGAATTATTCATTATACAGTCACAGGAAATAAAGTATATTATACAAACGTCTAGAAGCAAGTGACAACCATACAATATATCTGTCCCACTGGATCTCAAAGTTACTTTAAAGGATACTAGGTTAATACTAAATATTATATACGTCTGAAAATTAAACCAAACAGTGTTAGAATTAGATTTTAGAGCTGTCAAATTTTTGTTCTTCCCTCGACGGGATTTGAACCCACACCATTGTTACACTGCAGCACCATTCGCTTAGCCTTACGTCCAGCGCCCTAGACCACTCGACTACATCCACTCCCTAAAAAAGGAGCTTCAATAGTCGTAGTGTTACCTTGTCTCGTAAGGCAAATCTAGGGATAGGCGTAAGACATGTGTATAAGCGTGTGTAGATGGTACATATATACTTAATATTATAATTTGACAGCAATCTAACTCAGCAATTTTTAATATATTGGATAGGATAATGAAGAATTATTCATTATACAGTCACAGGAAATAAAGTATATTATACAAACGTCTAGAAGCAAGTGACAACCATACAATATATCTGTCCCACTGGATCTCAAAGTTACTTTAAAGGATACTAGGTTAATACTAAATATTATATACGTCTGGAAATTAAACCAAACAGTGTTAGAATTAGATTTTAGAGCTGTCAAATTTTTGTTCTTCCCTCGACGGGATTTGAACCCACACCATTGTTACACTGCAGCACCATTCGCTTAGCCTTACGTCCAGCGCCCTAGACCACTCGACTACATCCACTCCCTAAAAAAGGAGCTTCAATAGTCGTAGTGTTACCTTGTCTCGTAAGGCAAATCTAGGGATAGGCGTAATACATGTGTATAAGCGTGTGTAGATGGTACATATATACTTAATATTATAATTTGACAGCGATCTAACTCAGCAATTTTTAATATATTGGATAGGATAATGAAGAATTATTCATTATACAGTCACAGGAAATAAAGTATATTATACAAACGTCTAGAAGCAAGTGACAACCATACAATATATCTGTCCCACTGGATCTCAAAGTTACTTTAAAGGATACTAGGTTAATACTAAATATTATATACGTCTGAAAATTAAACCAAACAGTGTTAGAATTAGATTTTAGAGCTGTCAAATTTTTGTTCTTCCCTCGACGGGATTTGAACCCACACCATTGTTACACTGCAGCACCATTCGCTTAGCCTTACGTCCAGCGCCCTAGACCACTCGACTACATCCACTCCCTAAAAAAGGAGCTTCAATAGTCGTAGTGTTACCTTGTCTCGTAAGGCAAATCTAGGGATAGGCGTAAGACATGTGTATAAGCGTGTGTAGATGGTACATATATACTTAATATTATAATTTGACAGCAATCTAACTCAGCAATTTTTAATATATTGGATAGGATAATGAAGAATTATTCATTATACAGTCACAGGAAATAAAGTATATTATACAAACGTCTAGAAGCAAGTGACAACCATACAATATATCTGTCCCACTGGATCTCAAAGTTACTTTAAAGGATACTAGGTTAATACTAAATATTATATACGTCTGAAAATTAAACCAAACAGTGTTAGAATTAGATTTTAGAGCTGTCAAATTTTTGTTCTTCCCTCGACGGGATTTGAACCCACACCATTGTTACACTGCAGCACCATTCGCTTAGCCTTACGTCCAGCGCCCTAGACCACTCGACTACATCCACTCCCTAAAAAAGGAGCTTCAATAGTCGTAGTGTTACCTTGTCTCGTAAGGCAAATCTAGGGATAGGCGTAAGACATGTGTATAAGCGTGTGTAGATGGTACATATATACTTAATATTATAATTTGACAGCAATCTAACTCAGCAATTTTTAATATATTGGATAGGATAATGAAGAATTATTCATTATACAGTCACAGGAAATAAAGTATATTATACAAACGTCTAGAAGCAAGTGACAACCATACAATATATCTGTCCCACTGGATCTCAAAGTTACTTTAAAGGATACTAGGTTAATACTAAATATTATATACGTCTGAAAATTAAACCAAACAGTGTTAGAATTAGATTTTAGAGCTGTCAAATTTTTGTTCTTCCCTCGACGGGATTTGAACCCACACCATTGTTACACTGCAGCACCATTCGCTTAGCCTTACGTCCAGCGCCCTAGACCACTCGACTACATCCACTCCCTAAAAAAGGAGCTTCAATAGTCGTAGTGTTACCTTGTCTCGTAAGGCAAATCTAGGGATAGGCGTAAGACATGTGTATAAGCGTGTGTAGATGGTACATATATACTTAATATTATAATTTGACAGCAATCTAACTCAGCAATTTTTAATATATTGGATAGGATAATGAAGAATTATTCATTATACAGTCACAGGAAATAAAGTATATTATACAAACGTCTAGAAGCAAGTGACAACCATACAATATATCTGTCCCACTGGATCTCAAAGTTACTTTAAAGGATACTAGGTTAATACTAAATATTATATACGTCTGAAAATTAAACCAAACAGTGTTAGAATTAGATTTTAGAGCTGTCAAATTTTTGTTCTTCCCTCGACGGGATTTGAACCCACACCATTGTTACACTGCAGCACCATTCGCTTAGCCTTACGTCCAGCGCCCTAGACCACTCGACTACATCCACTCCCTAAAAAAGGAGCTTCAATAGTCGTAGTGTTACCTTGTCTCGTAAGGCAAATCTAGGGATAGGCGTAAGACATGTGTATAAGCGTGTGTAGATGGTACATATATACTTAATATTATAATTTGACAGCAATCTAACTCAGCAATTTTTAATATATTGGATAGGATAATGAAGAATTATTCATTATACAGTCACAGGAAATACAGTATATTATACAAACGTCTAGAAGCAAGTGACAACCATACAATATATCTGTCCCACTGGATCTCAAAGTTACTTTAAAGGATACTAGGTTAATACTAAATATTATATACGTCTGAAAATTAAACCAAACAGTGTTAGAATTAGATTTTAGAGCTGTCAAATTTTTGTTCTTCCCTCGACGGAATTTGAACCCACACCATTGTTACACTGCAGCACCATTCGCTTAGCCTTACGTCCAGCGCCCTAGACCACTCGACTACATCCACTCCCTAAAAAAGGAGCTTCAATAGTCGTAGTGTTACCTTGTCTCGTAAGGCAAATCTAGCGATAGGCGTAAGACATGTGTATAAGCGTGGGTAGATGGTACATATATACTGAATATTATAATTTGACAGCAATCTAACTCAGCAATTTTTAATATATTGGATAGGATAATGAAGAATTATTCATTATACAGTCACAGGAAATAAAGTATATTATACAAACGTCTAGAAGCAAGTGACAACCATACAATATATCTGTCCCACTGGATCTCAAAGTTACTTTAAAGGATACTAGGTTAATACTAAATATTATATACGTCTGAAAATTAAACCAAACAGTGTTAGAATTAGATTTTAGAGCTGTCAAATTTTTGTTCTTCCCTCGACGGGATTTGAACCCACACCATTGTTACACTGCAGCACCATTCGCTTAGCCTTACGTCCAGCGCCCTAGACCACTCGACTACATCCACTCCCTAAAAAAGGAGCTTCAATAGTCGTAGTGTTACCTTGTCTCGTAAGGCAAATCTAGGGATAGGCGTAAGACATGTGTATAAGCGTGTGTAGATGGTACATATATACTTAATATTATAATTTGACAGCAATCTAACTCAGCAATTTTTAATATATTGGATAGGATAATGAAGAATTATTCATTATACAGTCACAGGAAATAAAGTATATTATACAAACGTCTAGAAGCAAGTGACAACCATACAATATATCTGTCCCACTGGATCTCAAAGTTACTTTAAAGGATACTAGGTTAATACTAAATATTATATACGTCTGAAAATTAAACCAAACAGTGTTAGAATTAGATTTTAGAGCTGTCAAATTTTTGTTCTTCCCTCGACGGGATTTGAACCCACACCATTGTTACACTGCAGCACCATTCGCTTAGCCTTACGTCCAGCGCCCTAGACCACTCGACTACATCCACTCCCTAAAAAAGGAGCATCAATAGTCGTAGTGTTACCTTGTCTCGTAAGGCAAATCTAGGGATAGGCGTAAGACATGTGTATAAGCGTGTGTAGATGGTACATATATACTTAATATTATAATTTGACAGCAATCTAACTCAGCAATTTTTAATATATTGGATAGGATAATGAAGAATTATTCATTATACAGTCACAGGAAATAAAGTATATTATACAAACGTCTAGAAGCAAGTGACAACCATACAATATATCTGTCCCACTGGATCTCAAAGTTACTTTAAAGGATACTAGGTTAATACTAAATATTATATACGTCTGAAAATTAAACCAAACAGTGTTAGAATTAGATTTTAGAGCTGTCAAATTTTTGTTCTTCCCTCGACGGGATTTGAACCCACACCATTGTTACACTGCAGCACCATTCGCTTAGCCTTACGTCCAGCGCCCTAGACCACTCGACTACATCCACTCCCTAAAAAAGGAGCTTCAATAGTCGTAGTGTTACCTTGTCTCGTAAGGCAAATCTAGGGATAGGCGTAAGACATGTGTATAAGCGTGTGTAGATGGTACATATATACTTAATATTATAATTTGACAGCAATCTAACTCAGCAATTTTTAATATATTGGATAGGATAATGAAGAATTATTCATTATACAGTCACAGGAAATAAAGTATATTATACAAACGTCTAGAAGCAAGTGACAACCATACAATATATCTGTCCCACTGGATCTCAAAGTTACTTTAAAGGATACTAGGTTAATACTAAATATTATATACGTCTGAAAATTAAACCAAACAGTGTTAGAATTAGATTTTAGAGCTGTCAAATTTTTGTTCTTCCCTCGACGGGATTTGAACCCACACCATTGTTACACTGCAGCACCATTCGCTTAGCCTTACGTCCAGCGCCCTAGACCACTCGACTACATCCACTCCCTAAAAAAGGAGCTTCAATAGTCGTAGTGTTACCTTGTCTCGTAAGGCAAATCTAGGGATAGGCGTAAGACATGTGTATAAGCGTGTGTAGATGGTACATATATACTTAATATTATAATTTGACAGCAATCTAACTCAGCAATTTTTAATATATTGGATAGGATAATGAAGAATTATTCATTATACAGTCACAGGAAATAAAGTATATTATACAAACGTCTAGAAGCAAGTGACAACCATACAATATATCTGTCCCACTGGATCTCAAAGTTACTTTAAAGGATACTAGGTTAATACTAAATATTATATACGTCTGGAAATTAAACCAAACAGTGTTAGAATTAGATTTTAGAGCTGTCAAATTTTTGTTCTTCCCTCGACGGGATTTGAACCCACACCATTGTTACACTGCAGCACCATTCGCTTAGCCTTACGTCCAGCGCCCTAGACCACTCGACTACATCCACTCCCTAAAAAAGGAGCTTCAATAGTCGTAGTGTTACCTTGTCTCGTAAGGCAAATCTAGGGATAGGCGTAAGACATGTGTATAAGCGTGTGTAGATGGTACATATATACTTAATATTATAATTTGACAGCGATCTAACTCAGCAATTTTTAATATATTGGATAGGATAATGAAGAATTATTCATTATACAGTCACAGGAAATAAAGTATATTATACAAACGTCTAGAAGCAAGTGACAACCATACAATATATCTGTCCCACTGGATCTCAAAGTTACTTTAAAGGATACTAGGTTAATACTAAATATTATATACGTCTGAAAATTAAACCAAACAGTGTTAGAATTAGATTTTAGAGCTGTCAAATTTTTGTTCTTCCCTCGACGGGATTTGAACCCACACCATTGTTACACTGCAGCACCATTCGCTTAGCCTTACGTCCAGCGCCCTAGACCACTCGACTACATCCACTCCCTAAAAAAGGAGCTTCAATAGTCGTAGTGTTACCTTGTCTCGTAAGGCAAATCTAGGGATAGGCGTAAGACATGTGTATAAGCGTGTGTAGATGGTACATATATACTTAATATTATAATTTGACAGCGATCTAACTCAGCAATTTTTAATATATTGGATAGGATAATGAAGAATTATTCATTATACAGTCACAGGAAATAAAGTATATTATACAAACGTCTAGAAGCAAGTGACAACCATACAATATATCTGTCCCACTGGATCTCAAAGTTACTTTAAAGGATACTAGGTTAATACTAAATATTATATACGTCTGAAAATTAAACCAAACAGTGTTAGAATTAGATTTTAGAGCTGTCAAATTTTTGTTCTTCCCTCGACGGAATTTGAACCCACACCATTGTTACACTGCAGCACCATTCGCTTAGCCTTACGTCCAGCGCCCTAGACCACTCGACTACATCCACTCCCTAAAAAAGGAGCTTCAATAGTCGTAGTGTTACCTTGTCTCGTAAGGCAAATCTAGGGATAGGCGTAAGACATGTGTATAAGCGTGTGTAGATGGTACATATATACTTAATATTATAATTTGACAGCAATCTAACTCAGCAATTTTTAATATATTGGATAGGATAATGAAGAATTATTCATTATACAGTCACAGGAAATAAAGTATATTATACAAACGTCTAGAAGCAAGTGACAACCATACAATATATCTGTCCCACTGGATCTCAAAGTTACTTTAAAGGATACTAGGTTAATACTAAATATTATATACGTCTGAAAATTAAACCAAACAGTGTTAGAATTAGATTTTAGAGCTGTCAAATTTTTGTTCTTCCCTCGACGGGATTTGAACCCACACCATTGTTACACTGCAGCACCATTCGCTTAGCCTTACGTCCAGCGCCCTAGACCACTCGACTACATCCACTCCCTAAAAAAGGAGCTTCAATAGTCGTAGTGTTACCTTGTCTCGTAAGGCAAATCTAGGGATAGGCGTAAGACATGTGTATAAGCGTGTGTAGATGGTACATATATACTTAATATTATAATTTGACAGCAATCTAACTCAGCAATTTTTAATATATTGGATAGGATAATGAAGAATTATTCATTATACAGTCACAGGAAATACAGTATATTATACAAACGTCTAGAAGCAAGTGACAACCATACAATATATCTGTCCCACTGGATCTCAAAGTTACTTTAAAGGATACTAGGTTAATACTAAATATTATATACGTCTGAAAATTAAACCAAACAGTGTTAGAATTAGATTTTAGAGCTGTCAAATTTTTGTTCTTCCCTCGACGGAATTTGAACCCACACCATTGTTACACTGCAGCACCATTCGCTTAGCCTTACGTCCAGCGCCCTAGACCACTCGACTACATCCACTCCCTAAAAAAGGAGCTTCAATAGTCGTAGTGTTACCTTGTCTCGTAAGGCAAATCTAGCGATAGGCGTAAGACATGTGTATAAGCGTGGGTAGATGGTACATATATACTGAATATTATAATTTGACAGCAATCTAACTCAGCAATTTTTAATATATTGGATAGGATAATGAAGAATTATTCATTATACAGTCACAGGAAATAAAGTATATTATACAAACGTCTAGAAGCAAGTGACAACCATACAATATATCTGTCCCACTGGATCTCAAAGTTACTTTAAAGGATACTAGGTTAATACTAAATATTATATACGTCTGAAAATTAAACCAAACAGTGTTAGAATTAGATTTTAGAGCTGTCAAATTTTTGTTCTTCCCTCGACGGGATTTGAACCCACACCATTGTTACACTGCAGCACCATTCGCTTAGCCTTACGTCCAGCGCCCTAGACCACTCGACTACATCCACTCCCTAAAAAAGGAGCTTCAATAGTCGTAGTGTTACCTTGTCTCGTAAGGCAAATCTAGGGATAGGCGTAAGACATGTGTATAAGCGTGTGTAGATGGTACATATATACTTAATATTATAATTTGACAGCAATCTAACTCAGCAATTTTTAATATATTGGATAGGATAATGAAGAATTATTCATTATACAGTCACAGGAAATAAAGTATATTATACAAACGTCTAGAAGCAAGTGACAACCATACAATATATCTGTCCCACTGGATCTCAAAGTTACTTTAAAGGATACTAGGTTAATACTAAATATTATATACGTCTGAAAATTAAACCAAACAGTGTTAGAATTAGATTTTAGAGCTGTCAAATTTTTGTTCTTCCCTCGACGGGATTATATATATATATATTGACAATAACATGCTTAAAAGCTTTTATGTAATCAAACTTATATATAATCTACAAATTATAGCTTTAAAATTTCATCAGATTTGTAATATTTGAAATGATATAAATGAATGTCGATTAAAGATTTATAAGATATGCGGCCCTGTCAGGCAGTATGACCCTAGGGTGTCCTTAGTTTGTCGATTAGACGTTTGTCATTTGACAACACCACGATTAATAGACATTGATGTCTTTATATTTCAGAAGTAATTATCAACAAAGACAACAACAGATTAGTATCACATACATAAAACATCCTGAAGAAATATTTACTTAGTTCGTGTCTCAGGGGAGGTAATTGGGAAATATTTCCGATTTACTTGATCAAATATGAATACAGAAGTGACTAACGTATTGGCTGTTGAACGACATTAGGGAGTAAGGTCAGAGTAAAAATATACCACATCAGTAAAATGTGGTCACATAAACATATTAAACGTAATATGGCAATACTTGGACCTGTAGTAGACGCTATAATTGTGGCTATACGAAGCTATAGCTTCATCTACCGTTGTAAATATTAGCTGAAGATCGAGTCAATTATTTAAAAAACGTTTGTTATTTTCTCCAGGTTGTCTAGTTTGCTACGTCAATATAACTGAAGTATTGTTGAAGGTACCGTTAAATACTCTTAATCAATGTTCCATTTAGTTTACATGTACTACCTTCTTAGCTAGTAGTCAATTAACTACAAACACTCACTGACCCTGCTATTGTACTGTCTGTCAATGTTGCCATTCATTTTTTGTGATAGTATGTTTTCTCTTTGAGTTGAAGCAAATCATATTTTTTTTAATAATGTGTATATATTTATATCTGTATTGCCGTTGGAGATCCAATTTAGAAATTTTTTTACAAAATCATGAGTTTATTAGGGATAAACTAAGCACAGAGTCACAAAATGAATTACAGGATACTACTAGTAAGACGATTATGAGGATTGAGCCAAAGACAGTTACTTAGTTGAATACATAATACTAGTCATGAGTGTATTATGACTAAATACAATACATATATAGTGACTTAGTAGAATAACCATAGTAGTAAGTTTACTTTAATTGCTTTAATATTTCATTATATATGAGAATCACATTAGAACTTTTGCATGTTAAGAATAAAGAAACATATATCTCCGCTTGAATCCAAATTTCAACTTAATTACCCTTATATAATGAAAAATATCAAATTGTAGGAACAAATCTAAAATCAGATATAAATATAGTAGAAAGAGGACAAATTGATACATCTAACAGACAAATACATGACATCTAACTTGACATCTAACAGACAAATACATGACATCTAACTTTACATCTAACAGACAAATACATGACTTCTAACTTTACATCTAACAGACAAGTACATGACTTCTAACTTTACATCTAACAGACAAATACATGACATCTAACTTTACATCTAACAGACAAATACATGACATCTAACTTTACATCTAACAGACAAATACATGACTTCTAACTTTACATCTAACAGACAAATACATGACTTCTAACTTTACATCTAACAGACAAATACATGACATCTAACTTTACATCTAACAGACAAATACATGACTTCTAACAGACAAATACATGACATCTAACAGACAACTACATGACATATAACAGACAAATACATGACATCTCACTTTACATATAACAGACAAATACATGACATCTAACAGACAAATACATGACATTTAACTTTACATCTAACAGACAAATACATGACATCTAACATACAAATACATGACATCTGACAGACAAATACATGACATCTAACAGACAAATACATGGCATCTAACTTTACATCTAACAGACAAATACATGACATCTTACTTTACATCTAACAGACAAATACATGACATCTCACTTTACATCTAACAGACAAATACATGACATCTCACGTTACATCTAACATACAAATACATGACATCTCACTTTACATCTAACAGACAAATACATGACATCTCACTTTACATCTAACAGACAAATACATGACATCTAACAGACAAATACATGACATATAACAGACAAATGCATGACATCTAACAGACAATTACATGACATCTTACTTTACATCTAACAGACAAATACATGAGATCTTACTTTACATCTAACAGACAAATACATGGCATCTCACTTTACATCTAACAGACAAATACATGACATCTCACTTTACATCTAACAGACAAATACATGACATCTCATTTTACATCTAACAGACAAATACATGACATCTCACTTTCCTGTCTTGGTACAGACATTTCAATATAACAGGGTGGGGTTAAGTTAGTTGTATGGGACCAAACATTTATAAGTACACAGCCATGTGAAACATTATTTTAGTAGAGGACACGATACTAGCAAGGTGTTTGTAAGGACTTGCCAAACATAACACCCTTTTAATAGAATTCTCGATAATAGTAAGGGGTTTACATGCATTAAGACTAAGGCAAATACAGATATACATGGTTGAAAACATGGTAGAGGTAAGGCGTTAACTAGGACTCTGCCCGATATTGCGTCAATTAGTAGAATGCATTAGGTAGTAAGTAGTTTAATATTTAGGACGAATCCAAATACAATGTAATTGAATCCAATACATGGTATCCATAAATATCTTTTTAGGACTATACCTACTAGCACAATGGGTCGTCATGGCCGTGATCGTATGGTAGTTGGATTTACAACTACCGATGCAATCAGTGCCTATCACAACTGATGTTGTGAATTCGAATCTTGATCAGGGCAAGGTGTGCAACATTATGTGATATAGTTTGTCAGTGATTTGCGACAGGTCGTTGGTTTTCTTCGGGTCCTCCGGTTTCCTCCACCAATAAAACTGACTGCCACGATATAACTGAAATATTGTTGAAAGTGGCGTTAGACACCATGATAACCCTTACCTTACAATAAGCGACTCATTTCAGTTCCAGTTCAGTCGTTTAAAGGTTTCAATTACGTTGTTCACCAATGTATGCATTGCCACCTTGGTTGATTTCTGTCATTTTTTCTTTATTTCGCCTTATTAGTTTGCATGTATTGTCTTATTAATTGATTGGAGTTCGGCTTTCCCAAACCGATTGAAAGAGACCCTGTTTCCATTGTTTGTCAACGGACGAAAATTAATTTCCGAAAGACTTGTCTTAGATCCATTCGGTGGGGTTTTCACTAGTGAACAATATGGTTGTTAAATATTGAAGGGGACTTTTCACTAATGCAATTGCAACTGAAAAACCATAATTCACATAGTTACAGTTTAATTTACAATAAAGACTGAAAATACGTTTAAACAGTCACGAAGAGATTCTATGAATGTCGCATGCTTAAGTCCACTATAAGAACGTATTCCATTAATATGGTTTCCACGTGCGGATAAATTTAAGACAGATAGGTAGTGCATTAATGTGCTAGTTCCAGGATTACTCCGGCTTATATTAATCTAAGCACATTAACCGATATAGCTTTGGTTATTTTAACCTTTAGAATATTAAGGTTCGTCATTGTAATGTCATGTAAATCTTTTTAATCGTGACAAGTTAAAAGTGAAACCAAGTGACATCAAAAAATGTTATACTGAAACGGGAACGATAAAGCAGGTGTTTGCATGCCGTCCAACAATTAATAGTTTATTACTTTTTGAAAGAGAATAATATAAAAAAGCTAAAATAGAATTAATTACCTTCGTTTCCAAATGATAATAAAACAAGTTGAAGAAACGTCAGTTTATATTTCACATTGAAACATGTCGGGAAAAAATTCATTGACACACTGAACATTCTTATGGATAAACAACATTCGCTATGAAGACAATGCATTTTCTGAATTTGCGAATTACGTGTAGATTACTAGCAATACTGCTTAGGGCATTTCGTCAAAGGTTCGAAGGGGTAATCAAGAATGGACAATCCAGAGACAGTCAACAATGGATACATACACAGGACCAAGACAAACTAAGCAAATAACAAAACACAGAAACTAAAAAGATGAGCAACACGCACACAACAAAACAGGTGGTGAACCCATGTACTCGCGAAGGCTGAGCAATTCCTGCCTCTTATAAACACCCGCCATAGCATTATACCCATTACAAGAAATATGAACTATTCAGGAGTCCCACCTGCCTTCAATTTCTTTAATAAAACTTTAAGTACAACTCTACAGTTTACCTAGATAGAAAACATTTGATCAGCAACGTATTTATTCTTCTTCTAGTTTGAAAATGGGTCCTTTAATCCATAATGCACGACAACGACAAACGCTGCTGATATTAATAAAATAATTATATAATAATGTTGTGTTAGCAATAACTATGCCAATATAGTGGTCAGGGTTGAAGACATAGTGCACGATCCGAAGGGGAGTGCACTATGTCTTCAACCCTGACCACTATATGGCATAGTCATTGCTAACACAACATTATTATTATTATTATTATGCTGACTGTTATATGTAGACAAAATATATTAAGAACTATTACAATAAAGGAGGTCCTGATATTGGTGACTAATATATTGGATCAGATAGTCTTGAAAGTGTGAGAATATTCTTTGTTTCATTTAAGGCTTTAAAAATATAAAGATATTTGAAGTTTGAAATTTAATTAACAACAATAACAAGTATTAAAAAACGTTTAGACGACTATGATAGATTGACAGATTGGATCCGCCCCCTTGCACGTGGACTAGCTATATATAGCTTGACAGACAGCTGAAAACCCAACCTTCCCCGCGTGAAATTGGCATAGTAGATGTACTATTTTCGCATAGTATATCAACGCTATATAATTCGCTGTGATATATGCCAAAATATCGTATGAAGTTATATTACAGAAGAAATTTACAGAAAGCATAATAATACATAATAGCTGTAACACGATGTCGTAATATGTAATCAGATATCTATCTATTAATCATACTTTATTTTAAGATGTGGACAAATTCATCGAAGTACCTAACCCTAAATTATTAAAAGCTATCATTGTACATCAATAAGGGTAATAACAAAATTACCGAACTCCGAACAATCTTACAAAGGGAAAGTCAAAACTCATAAGTATTATCATAGAGTAATGATGCAAATCTATGATACCCCGTCGGCTGGATCATCCGTCCTCAAAGGTAATTAATTACTACACATATGTCTTCATACCATATATTTTACAGCTCAATCAATTGATTAGATAAGTAGTTAGATAATCGGGAATGAAATCAGATTGAAACTTATATAACAGATTAACAATTTGATGATGATGAATAATTCGGTATTCTCTAACGTTTATTTATCAGAAACTTTAGAAAGTGTATGAAGCATTCATCTATTCACTAGTAATTTTCTTACTTTATTTTTATGTCATGATATGAATTCTCTTACATTTTAAAGTGCTATTTTTGAAAATTGGAAACACATTATTTTTTATATTTCATAGCTAATTCTTTAATGACCCGCATACGGCAGTATGGGCATATAGGTTGTGGATCTCTCCGTTCGTTCGTTCGTTCGTCTCGCGTCACATAGTGAATGCAACTCCCTTGAGATCGGTGGTCAGACAACTTTCATATTTGGTATGATAACTGGTCATGATGTGTAGTTGATCATATTTGCCGTCCCTTTTGATGCGACGATTTCTGTTGCAGTTTTGGGACTGTATTTGCTTTTCATGCATTTCTAAAATAGTGTCTGAACGCAACTCATCGGAGTTCGTTGGTCCAATATATAGCTTTATACAGGATATGATGATTGGTCGTGGTGTGTAGTCAACCATATTAATTGGAGGACCATAGTGACCTCCGGACACAACGATTTTTATCGACAAATTGCGCTATGTTTCTGGGACTGCATAATAAAATTGTTTCTTACAGACAATGTTATAGAGCAAATAAATTGTTAAATAAATGATAGCTACATTGCCATATCTGATCAGCTTAAATAAGATGGGGCGGGACATGCTGTCATTACGATATTGCTTTGTTTTATTTCCATTCTATGAGAAGATCATAAAAGTACTATTATTAAATTACGACTGTCGTCATAAAAATCAGAAAGAACAAAAAAGTATGTAAATTCTGAATTTTTCGACAAGGTCATATGATAATTGAAAACGTCAATGTTCCTCCCTTGGAGGCTGAATAGTGTGAATTGGTTGGCAATTTTCGTCAAACCTGGTATATAACCAGGTCATATTTAATATCATATTTCTTTGCTGTTCTTGGTGTGTGTTTTCAATACGACATATAATTCCAAATATAATCGAGTTTCACGTGGCAGTTTTGAAACGAACAACACTTTATGCGTCACATCTATTAATTACCTTCGTTAGTGTATACGTTAACTTGTAATTTGAATGTCATTTGCGTCAGAAAGTAGGCTGTCATTATTCTCCCATTATCCTTTTGTTTTATAAGTAGTTTATCCCTTTAGTTAACACCGGCACCAATCATGTAAAAGGCCGTCTGGGCACTATGTCTATATCAATAACTGGTATTGAGTCTGCAATCAATATAGGACATAGTATCGAAATATTACAGGTGGTAGTTACTTATAAATGTTCACAAAGGCATTTACGAAGATGATGACGTCTTCTTTTTGTGTTGGGAAATATTAAGTTCTGTCATACCCTTTTATTGCATCCCTTCTCGAGTTGAATTTCCATCCTTTCGCACCGAAACGTTAAATCTTAAGCGATTATACATCAGTTAGTGTGCAAATATCTAATTTTGTGCACACCGCTCGTTTTTTGAATACCCTTCACGGGGAACTCTCAAAATCGAAAGTGTTTGGGAGCAAAAAGAAAAACAAAGGGGCTAATCAGGATAGCCAAAACCGTATATGTTTATTTATGCCTTAGTTTTAAAAATAAGTACATTATTTAGAACTTTAAATAACAATAATAAATATATATATAATAAATCATGCAGTCCAGAAACACTGCCTACTGGGTGGGTGATACACTTACTCAATAAACAATATCAGTTATCTGTTTATATCAACAATATAACTCAATTTGCTTGGAAGAATTATAAGGCTACTATGATTTCATAGGACATCTGACAAGGAATCAAGACTTTGCAACATGTTTGTCATTTCTTTGGGTCTGCTTCATTCCTTGACCTACACCTCGAAGTGATTACCGGTTCAGAACAAAACATTACGACAAAATAGATTATTTCAATTATTTTCAATTAGTGTTTTGTAGATCATTGTTTGTATTTTTGGTCTTTTTCCTTTTGTCATTGTATTGTCTGGTCGTGTTTTGTCATTGTATTGTCTGGTCGTCTTTTGACATTGTATTGTCTGGTCGTCTTTTGTCATTGTATTGTCTGGTCGTCTTTTGTCATTGTATTGTCTGGTCGTCTTTTGCCATTGTATTGTCTGGTCGTCTTTTATCATTGTATTGTCTGGTCGTCTTTTGTCATTGTATTGTCTGGTCGTCTTTTGTCATTGTATTGTCTGGTCGTCTTTTGTCATTGTATTGTCTGGTCGTCTTTTGTCATTGTATTGTCTGGTCGTCTTTTGTCATTGTATTGTCTGGTCGTCTTTTGTCATTGTATTGTCTGGTCGTCTTTTGTCATTGTATTGTCTGGTCGTCTTTTGTCATTGTATTGTCTGGTCGTCTTTTGTCATTGTATTGTCTGGTCGTCTTTTGACATTGTATTGTCTGGTCGTCTTTTGTCATTGTATTGTCTGGTCGTCTTTTGTCATTGTATTGTCTGGTCGTCTTTTGACATTGTATTGTCTGGTCGTCTTTTGTCATTGTATTGTCTGGTCGTCTTTTGTCATTGTATTGTCTGGTCGTCTTTTGTCATTGTATTGTCTGGTCGTCTTTTGACATTGTATTGTCTGGTCGTCTTTTGTCATTGTATTGTCTGGTCGTCTTTTGTCATTGTATTGTCTGGTCGTCTTTTGCCATTGTATTGTCTGGTCGTCTTTTATCATTGTATTGTCTGGTCGTCTTTTGTCATTGTATTGCCTGGTCGTCTTTTGTCATTGTATTGTCTGGTCGTCTTTTGACATTGTATTGTCTGGTCGTGTTTTGTCATTGTATTGTCTGGTCGTCTTTTGACATTGTATTGTCTGGTCGTCTTTTATCATTGTATTGTCTGGTCGTGTTTTGTCATTGTATTGTTTGGTCGTCTTTTGTTATTGTATTGTTTGGTCGTCGTTTGTTATTGTATTGTCTGGTCGTCTTTTATCATTGTATTGTCTTGTCGTGTTTTGTCATTGTATTGTTTGGTCGTCTTTTATCATTGTATTGTCTGGTCGTCTTTTGTCATTGTATTGTCTGGTCGTCTTTTGTCATTGTATTGTCTGGTCGTCTTTTGTCATTGTATTGTCTGGTCGTGTTTTGTCATTGTATTGTTTGGTCGTCTTTTGTTATTGTATTGTTTGGTCGTCTTTTATCATTGTATTGTCTGGTCGTCTTTTGTTATTGTATTGTCTGGTCGTGTTTTGTCATTGTATTGTTTGGTCGTCTTTTATCATTGTATTGTCTGGTCGTGTTTTGTCATTGGATTGTTTGGTCGTCTTTTGCCATTGTATTGTCTGGTCGTCTTTTGTTATTGCATTGTCTGGTCGTCTTTTGTTATTGTATTGTCTGGTCGTCTTTTATCATTGTATTGTCTGGTCGTCTTTTGTCATTGTATTGTCTGGTCGTCTTTTGTCATTGTATTGTCTGGTCGTCTTTTGTCATTGTATTGTCTGGTCGTCTTTTGACATTGTATTGTCTGGTCGTCTTTTGACATTGTATTGTCTGGTCGTCTTTTATCATTGTATTGTTTGGTCGTCTTTTGTTATTGTATTGTCTGGTCGTGTTTTGTCATTGCATTGTCTGGTCGTCTTTTGCCATTGTATTGTCTGGTCGTGTTTTGCCATTGTATTGTCTGGTCGTCTTCGATTTACGGCTTCCGATTATTGGCTTGGTATCTTTAAAGAAGGTTTATTCACATTATACTTATTTATTACATACTTAGTTCAAATAAAGGCATTTTTGTATGACCAATATGACCGGAAGTAAACTGTCCATATTTTCACACCCCGGAAAATTAACCGGTTATTGGATTACTACAAGATCATTTCCATATCAAGGCCCATATTGCCCGGGCCAATATGGGCCTCGACTTCGTCTCAGGCCAATATGGGTGTATCTTTTCTAGATGTCGGAAGTATGTAATAAATAGTTTAATACATGGGCATTTCCGTCTCGGACCAATATGGGGGTCTCGGGATGATAAACAGGCCAATATGGAAATGCCCATGTATTAATCTGTATTTATTTCTTTTAATCAAATGCATGTGATATTATACAAGATGAATACTAAAAAATAACATATATCAGTATAGAGATAATTAGCAAACAAAGCTGTAAAATATGGAATCAAGATTGAAATTTTAACATGAAAGGATATACAAACAAATAATGATTGCATTTCTAAAATATATTGGCTATTTGACTATTTAGAAAAAAAAGCGAATATACACAAGAAGGTTAGTAGATTTGTTTATGAGATGTATTCCACAAGCTGCTTCCCACACCAAACACGATGGATTTATAAAACGTTTCATAAAGGTTTCTAAGAGGTTAGTTAATGAAAAACATTTTAAAAACGTTTATCGTTTTTCTTTAATGTTTTTTTAAAATACATTGAATAAACGTTTCTTTTTGGTTTGTTTTGAACGTTTTTTTCTGAAATTTTTTTTGCCGTTTGTAACACGTTAAATCTTACGTTTGATAGAAACGTGTACTGTACGTAAAACAAATGTTTCAATAAAACCTCCCGGTATTTTGTTAATTGTAATAAAACAAGATTATTTAAACTTTATGGTATGAAGCTGAATTAAATCCTATTGATAAATTTGCGTCTCTGACATTTCCTGGCCTTTATGATAACTGCTAACAATACGAAGTTAAACGTAGACAATCGGGCCGATCCGGCACTCTCACTGCTTTTAAATTCGCGCGGGAATTTAAGTAATTACCACGTCACATTCTACAGCTTTTACTTGTTTCGTATTTCTACAAGTTTGTTTTTATAAAGCATAATTCAATTTACAATTTGTCTACTTAATTTATTTATCATTTTGACAGTTTTCCTATCAAAATCCTTTAAATTTCGATAATTTACAAATATTACGAAACAAATTATACACAACCCGCCTCTTTATAAGCGCGAATATAGCTCGGTCAAACTTATCTCAGCATCAATTCAAACATTCCCTGGAATTTTGCGAAGACTTCAAGAGGATAGGACGTACAGCACCATACAGTTTTGATAATTGTTGAAGATTTTTCAGGTATATACTACATTTACTTCAGTCCATGTGGCCTTTTTCACACAGGAAAACCGGTTAAACCATCGTGAAGATCGGCCTCTAGACAGTGCTCTCTACTACAATTTCTTCTTTTCAGCCCCTGCCCATGTCCTACGCTTGTTTTTGTTCACTAAAGTTGACTTTTTCGTTAAATATTCCTTTGTAAGTATCAGTGATTGGTAAATGAACCAATTTGATAGAGTAAAGTCAGTCTAAAGAAGAAAACAGGTAGAGCAAATATGAGTCTCCAACATAGGCTACAAACATGTATGTACTTGCAAATCACGGAACTATTACTCAGTTTGGGCTAATCCCAACAAATCACGGAACTATTACTCAGTTTGGGCTAATCCCAACAGCCTAATAGAGCAAAATCTGTGATTTTTGTACATGTTACATATAAAATGTAGTTAAGCAAATATACATTTTAGCTGAGAATTTGTTTTGCATTTCCAGTTTGAAAAAAAGTGCTGTATAAGTGCAATGAGCATGATTGTTCTTTAACTTATTGGTTAGTTCTGCATCGTGAGCATGAAATAAAGTGTTTCTAGCCACTTAACAGGTGAACCTAATGTTTGAGCATGAAATTAAAGTGTTTTATCCTACTACAATGTATTTTTATTCAAGAGAACTTTGTGAAGACTGAGTTGGTTGGATGTTGCTTGTGCATTTTTTATAATTTGTTGTAATTTTTACGATTGAAAGAGGAAAAAGGAAAGAATACAAACGACGTTGGACGGCTGCTGCAATATCCTTGCGCAAATCTAGAAATGAAGCCGATACCATTTCTAGTGATGATGAGGTTAACACTGAGCAAGATCAGGAATATGAGGTTGCACAGTCTACTAGCAGCTGTGATAATACAGGTTTTGAATCACCAGTTTTGCAAGTAGCCACAGTAGAGACGGACTAAATTGCACAAGATAACATCAGTTTTTACAATTCTTACTTTCCAGATGAGGAAACAGACTTAAACACTGTCGATAATTTTTGCATTAGTAATGATGTAGAAATTTTATCATCTGATTCCGACTTAGATGATAGCTTAAGCTGTGATTTATTGACAAATGATTTGTCTCAGTGGGTAAATGCACATTCTATTGATCACAATGCTGCAGATTCACTTCTTGGAATTTTGAGGAAACATGGCCATTCATACTTGCCCATGACTGGAAGAACATTGATGGGAACTGCAAAAACTGTTGAGACAGAAATAAAATCTGGAATGCAATATATATATTTTGAGATAGAAAAACAATTACGGTTTCATATAAGATTATATCCAGATGAAATTTTAAAAGATTTAACTACATTTAGCATTTCTTTGAAAATAGATGGTCTTCCTTTATTCAAGAGCGCTAGTACATCTTTATGGCCAGTTACTTGTTCTATAAATATCCAACCTATAAAACTTTTTCCACTTGCATTGACCTTAGGGAATACAAAACATACTGGTTTGGAATTTTTGCGAGATACAATCCGAGACTTAAACATACTGTTGCTAAATGGTTTGCGCTTTGAAGATCGTGTCATCAATGTTAAATTGAAATGCATTATTTGTGATGCCCCAGCTAGAGCTTTTGTGAAAAACATTATATTATACTCTGGATATTATGGCTGTGACAGATGTGATCAACGTGGTAGATGGATTGGGAGAATGACATACCAAAATATTGGTGATTTCAATATAAGAACTGATCAGACGTTCAGAAATAGAGAAAATGATGAACATCATCATGAGAATTTGTCTCCTTTCTGTGATATGCAAGTTGATATGATTAAACAATTTCCTCTAGACTATATGCATCAAATCTGTCTAGGTGTCCTACAATGGAAACGTAAAAAATAACAAACTTTCGGCTCATCAAATTTCAACAATAAGTAGACGCCTTGTTGGACTACGAGCATTTATTCCTGATTTTTTTTTCTCGTAAACCAAGAATCTTAGATGAGATTTATAGATGGAAACTTACCGAGTTCAGACAATATCTCCTGTATACTGGAAAGATTGTTTTGAAAGGTATTTTACCCGCTGAATTTTATAGACATTTCATGGCATTAAGTGTGGCTATCTATTCTAGTTAGTCCAAATCTTGTTATGAATCATGTTGATTATGCACATCAACTGCTTGAGTACTTCGTAGAAAGTGGACGGAATTTGTATGGACCAGAATTTCTCATTTACAATGTTCATAGCTTTCTACATCTTACTGATGATACAAGAACATATGGTAGTTTAGATAATTTTTCTGCCTTCATGTTTGAAAATTACTTGCAGAAATAAAAAAAATGGTTAGATCTGGAAGAAGCCCTTTAGTACAAATTGTAAAACGTTTGGATGAGATGGAAAGATTCAATGCATGCCACGTGCAAGCAGAATCAAGTCAGTTTCAATTCAAAACAAAAAGCCCTAATAATGCATACATACTACAACACAGAACATGTTGTGAATTTGTTGCCAAGACAAATAATAAGGATGATGAAGGGAAAACAATGATGCTATGCAGAATTTATGAAAGCCCTGACTCTTTATTTATTGAACCATGTGATTCGAGGCTTGTTGGTTCATTTAAAGCATCACGAAGAAGTTCAAGGATGAAACTAATGCCACCAGACTGTCTCAAAAATCATGTAATACTAATAGATGAGGGAGAGAATACATCAATAACTTTCTTGGCAATTTTGCATGAAGTATGACAGGTAATAATGATTCTTGTTTCTATATTACATTTAAGTGTTCCGACTGAAAATTTAATTTCAAATACATGTACATAATTTTTACCTGTTAAAACCTAAATTTAGGAAAAACATAGAAATTTAAGGCATATTTAGTGTAAATCTCATTACTGTACATCACACATGGAATGGTAGTATTAAAGCACCATAAAATAATAAAAACCATAGAAATTTAAAGTTGGTGCAATGTAATTTCACAGCATGTTTTCTAAATGATGCATTTTATTTGCATGTAGCCCACTAAGGATGCATGATGATTATTGTGGCCTGCTAACAAAAGTTAGGGCATATATATAGATTCTATATATATGCCCTAACTTTTGTTGGGCATGATTCCTTATGAATCTATATATATGTTAGGCATAAATTAGGCATAAACATCTAAAGAAATTAATGGTCTTAGTGGGGGGTCAGAATAAATAGGTCATACATTTGTTGAAATTAAGCATTGAATATTAAAAAAAGTAATGTATTATAGAATGAACTATAAATGTACTGATTTAATTGCTAGTTTGACCTGCTACTTCTACCAACGAAATTGTCTATATTCTAGCAACGAAAACCTGCATCACAGAGTCATCTATTGTAGGCAAATTATAATCTTTATAAATAAGATTAAAAAATATTATATATCTAGACGAGGCAGATTTGGACATTTGGCTTTAAAAGTGTCAGATTTGAATTTTTGGCATTAGAAGTATCATATTTGAATTTTTGGCTTTAAAAGTGTAAGATGTCAACCTTTTGGTTTAATAGGTGTCAGATTTGAACTTTTTGTCTTTAGGAGTTTCCGATTTGAAGTTACTGGCTTTAGAAAAAATGTCAGATTTGAACTTTTTGGCTGTATCAATAACGTCGCCATAGACAAATGGGTGGAAAATACCATTTATATCAGATTAATTTGTTCTTCTATACTAGATCTGTATAGCTGTAATAAAATTTGGCGTTTGAAATTAACGTCAGAAACATTATCACAAATACAAGCCAAATGAGAAATGTAAATGACATATGGTGGAAAAGAGGAGGGGTCAAATGAAGATCGCCGTCCTTAAAGGAAATTTGACCATACGAAGAGAAATATCGTCGAAAACACGAGTATTAAATTTACCCAGATAAGAGAAAGGATAGTGTCTTAATCTAAATAAACGTTAGAGAATACCGAAGCGGCAATACAAAATGCACAATCCAGAGAAACTGGCAACATTGACATGAGCCGTTTGTTATGTAAGCCTTATTTAATGTAAGTTCCATTGGTAAGTTTGTTTCACAATGGAAGATGAGCTATGGAATTATGATGTGATAACGAGTGCGGCTAATGCTTCCCTCTGAGTGAAAATATGTAAAACATGACCATTCACAAAAACATAATTAAAAATTCAATTCTATATGGACTCAAGTTTTGTGAACAAGAAAATTATTTCAATGCTCACTTTCCTTGAAAAAAACAAATGGGAATAGGTTATGTTCGCAAGTTATATATGAATAACATCTAAAAGCCGTCAAATTAAAAAATGTCAATATTTTTTGTATAGGAAAACAATGATAAACATGAAGGTTAGTGGCTTTTTTATGAGATGCAATTCTCATGCTGTTTCTTCTAAAAAAATATGTTTTTCCTATTATAATCGAAATAATTCATGGAGGTAATAGTTAACAAGAGTAACATTATTTTCGTTGCATTTTGTACGAAAATAATGTTCCCATGTTAAAATTAATTATTCATTAAAATCTGTTCTATTCGACTGCTTGGATGTGGCTGATATTCGTCATATATTATACGTTAACCCTTCTATAATTTGCTAACAAATGTTACAGCCGTCACCACTTTTTAAAAGAAATAAAAGGCTACTGGACCAGGGCTATAAAAAGATTCGCCTTATTCGATCTCTTAAAAAGTTTATATTCCGATACCAAGATCTTGTCGAAATATATTCCGTCTCTGCAGAAAAGATTATAAACGATGGATTTTCATATAGTGAAAATGTATAAAGATAAGTGGTCAAAAACAAAAATATCAAAGATATTTTTTTATCAATATGTGACGTAAAAAGGTTTTTGACATTCACTTCACTGAGTTTGGTACTGTTATGACAACTGTTTTACCTGTTTTGTTCAAGTATTGTTATAAATACTGTTATAGTGACAGCCGGAAGCTTTGAGCCGTAATGAAAGGGGGAGGTTTGGCGCTTTAAAATCTGATTCAACCCACCATTTCTTTAGAAATGCCTGTACCAAGTCAAGGTCATTACGGTTTTCACAGTTTTCCGGTTGTTGACTGATTTTGTCTGTTTATATACTTATGAGTTTTGACTTTCCCTTTGTAAGATTGCTCGGAGTTCGGTAATTTTGTTATTACCCTTAATTAATTATTGATAGATAATATCCTTTCTTACTATTATGATTTATGCCATATACGGGTTTCCTAGTTATGGAAATCACGATATAGCTTAAATACTACTAAAGTTGACGTGAAATACCAATCAATCAAATCATTCGACAATGATTATGGAAGTGCATCAATTAAGGAACAAACAAATGTGTCAAACATTATGAGATATATTGGATATGGAACAATCTACAAACCGTCATAATTGTATGTAGAGTACCTACTACAAGTAATTAGTTTTAGATCATAGTCTTTATGTATATACCCATCTATCATACAACCCTTTGCAGATGACACTAATGCATACATGTTAATAAAATGAACTAGCCATGCCGAACATCTGCAACGAGATCTAAACTTGAAGTATGCGATGAAAAATCAAACCCTACATTTCTTTCTGACTGTCTTTCGATCGTAATGAATAACAAAGAATATATTTGATTGCAAGCTCTGTGATATCACCCACCGTGAGATGTTGTAAGAATAAGAAGCAACTAATCTTCAGTTTTAATATTTTGCTGTTGAGATATTCCATTATTTTGTTCTACAAGAAGATCGGTTTAAATATATTGTATTCAAAGCTCCTACAATAAACCCGACGTTAATTGAACAAAACTGCTATTATCATTTTATCCCTTTAACCGTTTTCAATTGTTATGTCATACTTGGTATTACGGAGTTTCCACTATCCGATGAGGAATCATGATATACGTATACACATCGCTAACATAATTCTACAATGCCAAAAACTACTACCGCCAATGCTGGTAACCCTCGGCAATGCATGCCTTCGTATTCTTTTCTTTAGCAGGCCTCATGAAATGCCAATATCAACAGTTATGGAAATTATCCAACTGGGTGAGTTAAATTTTTAAACATCAATCAATCAGATAACGTGATTTAGAATCTTTTGAAATTACGATTGTAGTTAAATTTGTGATCAATAAGATACATTCCTGTTTTCCTACATTTTCCTTGTATTTGATATATGCACAAATGTTAGACAATAATCTGGAAAGTAGTAATTAAAAACGTGAGGGGGGTTATTTCCGTGATTGCGGTATTACATTTTATTGACCCATGAATAAACACTCTTATTCACAGCGTTACGTGTTAAATTCCAATAATTCTTCGTGATTGCTTTTTTCAGATTCTATGACCGGATATCTTCAATTCTGATTTCTGTGCATCTCAATTGTGATCTCCCTGTCCCTTCCTCGACATAGGAAAGCAAGTGTGTCATTCATAGAATATCTTAAAAAACAGACTAAATAGTGACATTTATTTAATCAATCATATAACTAAACCAACGCAACTGCATGAACCACCCCTATTGTCTTCAAGGGAGGTGAAATTCCCAGAAGAAATCTAGCATTCCTTCGGCAAGTGAAATAATCAGATTTCTTGAATAAGAAGTACAACATCAGATTTAATAATGAAAATGATGTATTCTAATGAATATTTGACAATTTTTTTTATCTTCTTGCTAACATGGAAGCGTCTGATGTTTCAGGTTTTGCAGCATGAAGTACGAAACTACACAAAACGATTTCAACATTATTGATATTGTTATATAGTGTATTACGTTATTCCAACGATCCAAATGTAATTCTTCTTCTTGTAAATAAATGTTAGAGAAAACCGTAAGGGCAACCAAGAAGGGACAATCCAGAGACACTCGCAAAATTGGTTACACAAGACACTGGACGAAGACACCCAAAACAGAAAAAAAACATAACACAGAAAACTTTCGAATGAAAAATATCACCAGCAAATGTGATGTTAAAGAAATTCTACGACATACGCAGTTGAGTTAATCCTTCAATGACTGCAACTACTACAAACAAAACTTGAGGCGGCTCCATTGAATTTATTCTCACTTCTTTCGCATCTACTGACTGAAATGAAGAACATGGGTACAGCCGAGAACAACCGAACACGCAGGAACTTTTGTTGAATACTGAAGCTAATCATCGAGGGGATTAAATAAGGATTACAGAGCACCTGATTTCATCCCAGGTTTTTAGTGGGGTTCGTGTTACTCGATCTAGTTTTATATGTATGTTTTGTAAACCGTTGTTTGTCCTTTTTTCTTTTGGCCATTGTGTTGTCTGTTCTTCCTCGATATACGGATTGTGATTACCCCTTTGGTATCTTCAAACTCTTCTCAAACCGAACAACTTTTTTCTGTCCGTTTTAATCCTCTGTACATTTATTATTACATTTAAAACACTCATATTTCTTAATATAAATGATGATTTTCCAATTCTTACAAAATGGTTGTAAATATATTGGTAAATTTATTAAAAGATTAAAATTTATACACAAATACACAAGAAGATTCAAATAGCATTTAATTATATTTGACATTTAGCAAAAAGGGCATTGACAGTATGTTTTTCTTTAAGCACATATTTCAAGACAAACTTGCAAATTGTTTCTAAAACATTTGACAGAACTACGAAAATACGAAATACGAAAGGGGCAATTAGAAGACGTAAACCGAAGAAGTACAGACAATACAATGGCCAAAGGCAAAAGGACAAATAACAATGAAACACTATACATTTAGGCTTAAGTGAATTGTTGATTAAGTAACAATATCATACTGGTTTCTTACCATATTAGATGTTTTAGCCGTGATAGTCACCGCTATGTATTCAGACGTGTGAAATTTCATAGCGGATCGTCGTGACGTCAATAGAACAAAGTAACCTATCCAAAAGTGGGTGTGTTGCTCATTAGCGTCAGAAATGTTCATTTGAGAGTTTCACAAATTCTTATTACAGTATGAAACATTTCTAATACCTCTTGAATAAATAATATTAGTTGATTATTTACGGATTCTGATAACCCCTTTCGTATCTTCAAACTCTTTGTAAGTTTAACGCCTGACTACCATCTGCGGACTGATGACATTCTTGAAGACAATAGCTCGGTCTGTGTTCTATTACCTTTCTTCTATGACGGCGTTAGTAGTTGGTCTGTATCTGTTTTGTAGGTTGGGTAGCGGTCCATTAGTGTAGGGTCATCTGGGTCGAAGGCCGCTGTGTATTGCTCAGTCTCCATTTTGGTAAACGATTTTGTGGCACATCAGTTCTGGTACGTATAGATTACGTACCACTGTAACTGTCTACCGGTGCTCCCGTGGTTCGTTTTGGTACTTGGTAGGCATGACTCTAAGAATATGCTATCCGCTCTCTTTTTTGTACTGCTTTACTGGTAGGTGTGTTCTGGCTCTGATCTTAACTACTCTATTGATCACTGTGTTGTGTCGTCTGAATGGTTGTACTGTATTGTCTGTGTGTGCATGTGCTTTTGCGTTTCAACTAACAACGGTTTGATTCCTTTCCGCCTTCCACTGGTTTAAATGTTGATAACAAAAATAGTTTATATACCTTGTTTAAATATCAACAGTCTAGCTTAGATCAAACCTTCCAGCATTTTGCGAAAATATCATGTCCATTGTATTTAATGATAATATTTTACACTTTTTTGGATTAAGGATTTTCTAGGTTGTGTAATGGTTAGCGTACACGTTCACCGAATATTGCCAAATCGATCTCACGTCGGGTCAAATCAAAGACTATTACATTGGTATTTTGTTGCTTATTTGAAAGATCTTCTTTGTTACCATATATACATTGTTCCCGTCCTCCCGTGAAATTCAGTAGTTCATAGCAATCAAGAAAGAAAGGCTCTGATAACATATAGTGGTTAAAAACTACCACATATTTCCATTAATTTCTGTCGTCGTGTCTTTTTGTTTTTATAATTGAGACCTGAGAGGTGATACGTGTCTTTGTGGTTAGTTATATTACCGACAATATCTGTCTGAAAGTAGCATTTCCTTTCTTTTATCATATCTTGGTATGTTCCCGTTAAATTAAGATCAATTAATTGCTAACAACTCAACAATCAGCTTTCATCTGTATATGATGTGCCCATTTATTACTAACTAATCGATCACTTCATTAGATTGGTCATTGTGACACAAAGCTTACTGGTGATCAATTTCCTGTTGATAAGATTTCTTACCCAATTTGTCTAATTAATGAATATAACGACATTTCTCTGTAATTCGCGGCGATTCTCTATAAAATTTATATTGATAACACGAAATGCTACATTTTACCTATCTATTCATAATTCATCACTGGGAGAATACTGGATAACGAGAGAGAACAATTATTACCATTTAACATTAAAACTTCAATAATTGATTTTTGGTTTAACCATATAGGCATGTATTTGCATGGCATAAGGTGGGGGAATTCATTAGTATGAACAGTAACTGGAAATTATCTCTGTTGAAAGCGCAAGGGAACATTTATTGCTCCCCAAACTTTAAATTATTTGGCTTTCCGATCTTTCGATTTTGAGCGTACCTGATGAAGGTTATTCAAAAATCGCGTCGTGCGCACTAAATTTGATATCTACATTTTTATTCGATGTACATTTCAAAGACCTTTACCTATCTAAACCTTAGCCCAATTCAAGTTTCAGTATTTCTTAAAAAAAAAAAAATATTCTATTTAGAATAAAATGTGCACTTCACTGTCGATCAATAGAAATCATCATCCAAATTATAATCAACCGATTTATATTCCTCGTCTAGTTAGCCATTATAATTGAAAAAAATAGTAATTAGATAAAAATAAAAAAATAAATAAAGGTAAAATCGTCGGGTGAAATTATCACGTTTTTATTACTTGATGCATGACAACATTGAAGGTGTCAAAAGATAGAACACTTTTTATCGTCTATCGAGCTGGCTAGTTTTGATTAAATCCGGTTTGCTAAATATAGAGAAACAAAAATGTCAAAAATATTTTTTTATCAATGTGTGACGTAAAAGTGTTTTTGACATTTACTTCACTGAATTTGGTACTGCTTTGACAACTATTTTATTCCAGTATTGTTATAAATACTGTTATAGTGACAGCCGGAATCTTTGAGCCATAATGAAAGCGGGAGGTTTGGCGCTTTAAAATCTGATTCAACCCACCATTTCTTTAGAAATGCCTGTACCAAGTCAGGATCATTACGGTTTTCACAGTTTTCCGGTTGTTGACTGATTTTGTCTGTTTATATACTTATGAGTTTTGACTTTCCCTTTGCAAGATTATTCGGAGTTCGGTAATTTTGTTATTACCCTTATTTACCATTCTAAGCGGGACAAAATCCTAATTAATGTTCTTCACAGTTCCATAATGGTACTCCTTCTAGGAAATTAACCTAAACAATTCCGAAAAAGCAACAATGAAACGAATAGTTGATCTATAATAATTGTAACGGGCTATCTGTCCTTCCACATTACGTCTGGATAACTCAGAAAGTTTTAATCTGTCGCCAGTAACTACAAATAAAATGGTAGTGTCATGGTGTATCTCAAATTTAGTACTTCAAAAGCGCCCCTTTAGATTTTCATCTTGAGGTTACCTTGCCGTTTATTACTGCATTGCTTCGAAAACCGAATGATAAGATGACTACCAAGCCCTTCATGGAAAATGCAGTCCGAATTTACGTTTGCTCTCGTAAATTTCACGATATTCGGTGGTTTTTCTGTAAGAAAAATGTCATGTTTTATATATATATATATATATATAGCAACTGTTGTTCTTCTGGAGAAATTCGGAAGGTGAATGATTTCCTGAGCCAATACTTGTCACCGTAGGAAATAATAAGGTAAAATAAAACATGGACCCGTCAGTCCAGTATAATGTAGGTTGAATGTGGTTGTTTTTATTTTTATTATAAAATCCTCTTACATTTATTTTTTACCAATGACATTGTTGGTTGTTCCATGGATGATTTAGATGTTATGTATTATAACTCTGGTAATGTCAAATCAGTACATTTATTTTTTACCAATGACATTTGTTGGTTGTTCCATGGACGATTTAGATGTTATGTATTGTAACTCTGGTAATGTCAAATCAGTACATTTATTTTTTACCAATGACATTGTTGGTTGTTCCATGGACGATTTAGATGTTATGTATTGTAACTCTGGTAATGTCAAATCAGTACATTTATTTTTCTTTTTTGTTCATTCCATATTGTATTACTCAGAACACATGATGGCTTCCATGAATTATTTCTTCATTCTAGATGGAGAAATATAATCTAATCCCATCCATGTTCTCTACTAGGAGGTAATTAACAAAGCTAAAGTTCAAATCTGACACATCTATTCTTGTAAAATTCTTGAAAAATATGATCTGCTGTTAGACTGAATGCTGAAAAGTTCAAATGTGACACATCTATTCTTGTAAAATCCTTGCAATGGCCGTACAATGGTATTCTATTTCATATTATATTACAATAATATTTTCATTATTTGAGTGAGTGAGTGAATGAGTGAGTGATTGTTGTTTAACGCCATTGCAGCACCTTTTCAGCTTTATCATGGTGAGAACAAGATAATTTCAATGGGATGATTATGAGGTCGGCTTTGTACTAAACCAACACGCTGAGTTGGATTTTTATAGTACTAGTTCACTGAAACAACAGTCCGGGGGTAGTCATGTCGCCCCATTCGGACACATAATTCTGAATCCGAGCCAACCGGTATTTGCTCTTTCTCCTTAATACTGCGTGCTTAGCGGAGAAGCAACACATACCAATTTTATAGTCTTTGGATTGACCCGACAGAGGCTCGAACACACGATCTACCGCACTCGAAGCGAGCACGCCAACTATTACTCCCACGAAGACCATTAATTTCATTAGAAGTTTTATACTTATTGATATTATATCTGTAAGAAGTACCAATTATTATTTTTTGTCCTAAGAGGAATGGTCTTTGACCTACAAATTCTATCTTAAAACTATTGAATATCATATATGATACTTTTAATGATTTACTTTCTAATATACAGAAACCTCTTGGAATTCATCATATTCGTACAATCTTATTTTCACTACCTGTAAACTACCTCAAAGATCTTAGGGATTTTGGACTTGACAAAGGAGGCGTAGATCCCTTTTTCTCCTAAGTACAGATTGTCTAGTATTATATGTGACGTGGCGTCCTTTCGTCTTTTTAAACCAGTTCGATCTGAACCTCTTCATGATAACAACAGAAAATTCCTCCATATTCCGTTTGCTAATAAAGGAATCGATGCTATTAACATCAGCAACATTCTTAATAGAAAAGAGGTCATAAAAGAAATTCCACCATATTTCAAAAATCAATCTGTTCCCATTGTCTCCTATAGCTACACTAACAGCATTGGCCGTAAAATTTTCAACTACAAAGAAGCATTGCAAGATATTAACATAAAAGAGTACATTAAGAACCCTCTGACTTGTGACTGCTCCCACTCTCCTTTTCAATACAACCCATCTGGACATGTAATCACTGGTGATCTGAATATCATTCAACATGAGAGTCTCCGAAAGGTGATTTCTCATGGTCCTAAATTCAGAGAACCTCAACACATCAATTGGAAACATAATTTCAAGATAATTATGGATGCTGTTGAAGATTATGCCAGAAGGTGGATAAAGAGAGAAGTAGACCAAGATCCTGAGTTAGAGTCCTTGTCAGACTGGGTTAGAACAATTAGGTCTCTAGTACAAGGTCGGATTCACAAACTAAAAAATTGTGTTAATAGTCGACCTAAGTCTGTATTTAAAGACCAAGAAGCTGTTAAGTGTCTTTCCTCTCTTCATGACAAATATGTTGTCGTTCCTGCGGACAAGGCTTCCAACAATATCGTGTTTGTATGTAAATCATATTACTTCGAATGTCTAATCAAGGAATTAGGCATAGATAGCAACACCTCTAGTAATACCACATACAAACCAACTTCGTTCGACAAAGATGAAATCCTAGCTAACCACAGATCATTCATGACCTCTTTAAACATTCCCTCTGGTAAAGAGTCTGAGGATTTACCCTATTTATATTGGATACCTAAACTCCATAAGACACCATACAAAGAAAGGTACATAGCGGGATCATCAACTTGTTCGACGAAAGAATTGTCTATTCACCTGACAAAGATTCTGTCTACAGTAAAAGAGGGACAACAGAAATATTGTGAAACTGTTTACTCGCGTAGTGGCATAAATCACATGTGGATTTTGAAAAACTCTAAAGATCTTTTGGATAACCTGAAATCAAGATCTTTCTCACAGGTATCCTCCATCAAAACTTTTGATTTTTCAACTCTATATACCACCCTACCGCATGACAAATTAAAAACCCGCTTAAAAGAAACAATTCATAAAGCTTTTAGTCATAGAAACTATGGCTCAAAATTTGTTGTGTTAGGCTACAATTCCACATATTTTTCAAACAAAATTCATAAAGGTAAAACATGCTACTCCGAGGAACAAGTGATCAGTATGCTGGAGTTCCTCATCGATAACATATTTGTCTCCTTTGGAGGGACACTGTTTCAGCAGGTCGTCGGCATACCAATGGGTACGAATTGTGCCCCTCTTCTAGCCGATTTATTTTTATACTCATACGAGTCGGAGTTTCTTCAAAAACTTGTAAAAGATAAGAAGATTCATGAGGCTAGAGCCTTTAATTTCACATACAGGTATATTGATGACGTTTTATCTATCAATAATTCTAGATTTGCAGAATTTCTTCCATTGATATATCCTCCAGAGCTGGAAGTTAAAGAGACCACCGATACAGCTTCGTCCGCATCATTTTTGGACTTATACCTCGAATTTGACGACAGTGGTCAACTCAGTACTAAAATTTATGATAAGCGGGACGACTTCAATTTTAAAATCATAAATTTTCCAAACATGTGCAGCAATATACCAGCTTCTCCTGCATATGGTGTTTACATCTCGCAATTGATTCGCTATGCAAGGGCCAGTAGCAATTATTCTGATTTCCTGAAACGTCATCTTCATCTGAGAAACAGGCTACTGGACCAGGGTTATAAAAAGATTCGCCTTATTCGATCTCTTAAAAAGTTTATATTCCGATACCAATATCTTGTCGAAATATATTCCGTCTCTGCAGAAATAATTATAAGCGATGCATTTTCATATAGTGAAAATGTATAAAGATAAAGAAGTCCAAAATGTCAAGAATTTTTTTGTCAATGTGTGACGTAAAAATATTTTTGACATTTACGTCACCGAATATGGTACTGCTTTGACAACTATTTTACCTATTTTGTTCCTGTATTTAAATACTGTTACAGTGACAGCCGGAACCTTTGAACCGTAATGAGAGCGGGAGGTTTGGCGCCTTAAAATCTGATTCAACCCACCATTTCTTTAGAAATGCCTGTACCAAGTCAGGGTCATTACGGTTTTCACAGTTTTCCGGTTGTTGACTGATTTTGTCTGTTTATATAATTATGAGTTTTGACTTTCCCTTTATAAGATTGTTCGGAGTTCGGTAATTTTGTTATTACCTTTACTTTATATAAAAATATAATGATTTATAAAACCGAACCGTATTGGAGTAATGGTCTTTAGCTTCTATCTTCCTATCTAGTAGTCAATTAATTACCATTCATCGAACCTGCTATGTACAGTCCCTGTTTATGTAGTCATTTATTTTTGTGATAGTATGTAGTCTTATGGAGTGGAAGTGAATCTATCCAGGTTTAGTATGACATATTTCTACTAATTGATTGATTGGTATTTAACGCGAACTTGAGATGTATTTCAGCTATATTGAGACATATTTCTACAAGTCCCCATCTTTTTTATTTTAAGAATAAATACATTTGAAAATAAAATGAGTTAATTTATAGCAATCATGGTGGTTTCATATTCTCGTGAGATTGTTATGGAAAACTTTATAATTTCATAAGTGACTATCGACGGATGCTGGTATTACCAGTTCACATGCGTATTAATGGTCTTTTTTTCAATCTATGTGTTTTAGTTACTAGTAATAATTGACTGACTGAAAGTGTACTTTTGCTTTAGTGGTAAATTACAATTTTTTAAATCATGTATGTTAATACTTTCTATATACAGAGATCTGATCAACAACGATATTCCTCATTCATGTTATTATGGTGACGTATTTTACAAAGCTCAAAGTGCTAAATATGGTGCATATAAACTGCTGAAACCCTTTACAAATCTGATTTGCAAAGGCTATTGAATTAGCATCATAGTTGACTGTGAGGCAGGCTTACTTCGTCAAAACCTATATGCTGGTACAACTATTAGGGTCAACTAGCAATTAAATTTGTACCTTTATATTTCATTCCATATTATATTACTATTTTATTTTCAATATTTGATTCAAACAAATCAATGACCTATTATATTGATCTCATACAATGACCATTACCTTCGGTAGATGTTTATGACTAATTGATATAATGTATTTGCTAATAGAATCAGCTATGGTCTTTTTGTCATAGGACTAATACTTCCTAGCTAGTGGTCAGTTAACTACGAGCATTCATTGACCCTGTTATGTACTGTTCATGTTTATTTTGTCCTTCAATTGTTTGCCTTTTTGAGTACAGAACCTGTGCAGGTTTTTATCGTTTGCGTAAACCTGTATTGCCGTTGGAGATTCAGTTGTCTAGAGGACAGGGCCTTAATTCCGTTAACTTGTTTAACCCTTTCATATCTTTGTACATGTCCCAATCCAGAACGTGGATGTCCAACGTCATATGTCGTGCTCTTTATAGTTCATTGCTTTTGAGATGACATGAAGAGGTGATTGTTTTGTTTTGTTGATAATGGAGAAATTGTTGACTATCACAGATTAAAGTTTCCATTCATAATTACTATAGATTAAACGACAAGAATACACATTACATGAAACACCATAATAGTTAAATAAATATAAACAACACAACAAAATAAACACGACCACATAGGAAACATGTTGTAGCGAAAAAAACGCAAAGTACACAGGAAAACAAAAAAAGAACACAAGAAATGGTTTGTACATCTTGATAATAAAATGGTATATGTCAACACTTCAGCATGAAGAATTTATACTGACCTGTTAGAGGTATAAAGTGCCTATCATCCGTTTGGTTTGGCATATATCGGTCAATACATCCTTTTGTCGACCCGATGAAAATACAAATCTATATCGATCTCGGACGTAATTGTACAATATCATCGACAATATAAAGTCACAATAGATGTTCGGTTCGTCTTTACCTACAGTTGTTTGTAGGAGGCCTCTTGTCTTATTTACTTTATTTGGGTTTGCTTGCATATAGTGGCGTTCAACACATATAGTACTGTGTTCTTGTTTTACTTGTCTTCGACTTGTGTACCCTACGTTGCCAGTTTCTCTGGATTGTCCATTTTGATTTCCCCTTTGGTATTGTCTAATGCTTATTATAAACACATAGAACATTTCTCCAATATGACAATAAGCGCCAAGAACAAAAACTATTGAACAAAACTGTTCAATTGTTTCTTCACCAATGAGTGAAGATATAGTTTGCATTCATTTTATTTTAGTTGACGTTGTCTTCTCCAAACGTTACAGTTTGTGTTGACGTTGTCTTCTCCAAACGTTACAGTTTGTGTTGACTTCTCCAAACGTTACAGTTCGTGTTGACGTTGTCTTCTCCAAACGTTACAGTTTGTGTTGGCGTTGTCTTCTCCAAACGTTAGTTTGTGTTGACGTTGTCTTCTCCAAACGTTACAGTTTGTGTTGACGTTGTCTTCTCCAAACGTTAGTTTGTGTTGACGTTGTCCTCTCCAAACGTTACAGTTTGTGTTGACGTTGTCTTCTCCAAACGTTCGTTTGTGTTGGCGTTGTCTCCTCCAAACGTTACAGTTTGTGTTGACGTTGTCTCCTCCAAACGTTACAGTTTGTGTTGACTTCTCCAAACGTTAGTTTGTGTTGACGTTATCTTCTCCAAACGTTACAGTTTGTGTTGACGTTGTCTTCTCCAAACGTTACAGTTTGTGTTGGCGTTGTCTCCTCCAAACGTTAGTTTGTGTTGACGTTGTCTTCTCCAAACGTTACAGTTTGTGTTGACGTTGTCTTCTCCAAACGTTACAATTTGTGTTGACGTTGACTTCTCCAAACGTTAGTTTGTGTTGACGTTGACTTCTCCAAACGTTAGTTTGTGTTAACGTTGTCTTCTCCAAACGTTACAGTTTGTGTTGGCGTTGTCTTCTCCAAACGTTAGTTTGTGTTGGCGTTGTCTCCTCCAAACGTTACAGTTTGTGTTGACGTTGTCTTCTCCAAACGTTAGTTTGTGTTGGCGTTGTCTCCTCCAAACGTTAGTTTGTGTTGACGTTATCTTCTCCAAACGTTACAGTTTGTGTTGAGGTTGTCTTCTCCAAACGTTAGTTTGTGTTGGCGTTGTCTCCTCCAAACGTTAGTTTGTGTTGACGTTGTCTTCTCCAAACGTTACAGTTTGTGTTAACGTTGTCTTCTCCAAACGTTACAGTTTGTGTTGACGTTGTCTTCTCTAAACGTTACAGTTTGTGTTGACGTTGTCTTCTCCAAACGTTAGTTTGTGTTGGCGTTGTCTCCTCTAAACGTTACAGTTTGTGTTGACGTTGTCTTTTCCAAACGTTACAGTTTGTGTTGACGTTGTCTTCTCCAAACGTTAGTTTGTGTTGACGTTGTCTTCTCCAAACGTTACAGTTTGTGTTGGCGTTGTCTTCTCCAAACGTTAGTTTGTGTTGGCGTTGTCTCCTCCAAACGTTAGTTTGTGTTGACGTTATCTTCTCCAAACGTTACAGTTTGTGTTGGCGTTGTCTTCTCCAAACGTTAGTTTGTGTTGACGTTGACTTCTCCAAACGTTAGTTTGTGTTAACGTTGTCTTCTCCAAACGTTACAGTTTGTGTTGGCGTTGTCTTCTCCAAACGTTAGTTTGTGTTGGCGTTGTCTCCTCCAAACGTTACAGTTTGTGTTGACCTTGTCTTCTCCAAACGTTACAGTTTGTGTTGACCTTGTCTTCTCCAAACGTTAGTTTGTGTTGACGTTGTCCTCTCCAAACGTTACAGTTTGTGTTGACGTTGTCTTCTCCAAACGTTCGTTTGTGTTGGCGTTGTCTCCTCCAAACGTTACAGTTTGTGTTGACGTTGTCTCCTCCAAACGTTACAGTTTGTGTTGACTTCTCCAAACGTTAGTTTGTGTTGACGTTATCTTCTCCAAACGTTACAGTTTGTGTTGACGTTGTCTTCTCCAAACGTTACAGTTTGTGTTGGCGTTGTCTCCTCCAAACGTTAGTTTGTGTTGACGTTGTCTTCTCCAAACGTTACAGTTTGTGTTGACGTTGTCTTCTCCAAACGTTAGTTTGTGTTGACGTTGACTTCTACAAACGTTAGTTTGTGTTAACGTTGTCTTCTCCAAACGTTACAGTTTGTGTTGGCGTTGTCTTCTCCAAACGTTAGTTTGTGTTGGCGTTGTCTCCTCCAAACGTTACAGTTTGTGTTGACGTTGTCTTCTCCAAACGTTAGTTTGTGTTGGCGTTGTCTCCTCCAAACGTTAGTTTGTGTTGACGTTATCTTCTCCAAACGTTACAGTTTGTGTTGAGGTTGTCTTCTCCAAGCGTTAGTTTGTGTTGGCGTTGTCTCCTCCAAACGTTAGTTTGTGTTGACGTTGTCTTCTCCAAACGTTACAGTTTGTGTTAACGTTGTCTTCTCCAAACGTTACAGTTTGTGTTGACGTTGTCTTCTCCAAACGTTACAGTTTGTGTTGACGTTGTCTTCTCCAAACGTTAGTTTGTGTTGACGTTGTCTTCTCCAAACGTTACAGTTTGTGTTGACGTTGTCTTCTCCAAACGTTAGTTTGTGTTGGCGTTGTCTCCTCTAAACGTTACAGTTTGTGTTAACGTTGTCTTCTCCAAACGTTAGTTTGTGTTGACGTTGTCTTCTCCAAACGTTACAGTTTGTGTTGGCGTTGTCTTCTCCAAACGTTAGTTTGTGTTGGCGTTGTCTCCTCCAAATGTTACAGTTTGTGTTGACCTTGTCTTCTCCAAACGTTAGTTTGTGTTGACGTTGTCTTGTCCAAACGTTACAGTTTGTGTTGGCGTTGTCTTCTCCAAACGTTAGTTTGTGTTGACGTTGTCTTCTCCAAACGTTACCGTTTGTGTTGACGTTGTCTTCTCCAAACGTTAGTTTGTGTTGACCTTGTCTTCTCCAAACGTTACAGTTTGTGTTGGCGTTGTCTTCTCCAAACGTTAGTTTGTGTTGACGTTGTCTTCTCCAAACATTACCGTTTGTGTTGACGTTGTCTTCTCCAAACGTTAGTTTGTGTTGACCTTGTCTTCTCCAAACGTTACAGTTTGTGTTTGCGTCGTCTTCTCCAAACGTTACAGTTTGTGTTGACCTTGTCTTCTCCAAACGTTAGTTTGTGTTGACGTTGTCTTCTCCAAACGTTACAGTTTGTGTTGACGTTGTCTTCTCCAAACGTTACAGTTTGTGTTGACGTTGTCTTCTCCAAACGTTACAGTTTGTGTTGACGTTGTCTTCTCCAAACGTTACAGTTTGTGTTGACGTTGTCTTCTCCAAACGTTACAGTTTGTGTTGGCGTTGTCTCCTCCAAACGTTACAGTTTGTGTTGACTTCTCCAAACGTTACAGTTTGTGTTAACGTTGTCTTCTCCAAACGTTAGTTTGTGTTGACCTTGTCTTCTCCAAACGTTACAGTTTGTGTTGACGTTGTCTTCTCCAAACGTTAGTTTGTGTTGACGTTGTCTTCTCCAAACGTTACAGTTTGTGTTGACGTTGTCTTCTCCAAACGTTACAGTTTGTGTTGGCGTTGTCTCCTCCAAACGTTACAGTTTGTGTTGACTTCTCCAAACGTTAGTTTGTGTGTGTTGACGTTGTCTTCTCCAAACGTTACAGTTTGTGTTGACCTTGTCTTCTCCAAACGTTACAGTTTGTGTTGACCTTGTCTTCTCCAAACGTTACAGTTTGTGTTGACCTTGTCTTCTCCAAACGTTAGTTTGTGTTGACGTTGTCCTCTCCAAACGTTACAGTTTGTGTTGACGTTGTCTTCTCCAAACGTTCTTTGTGTTGGCGTTGTCTCCTCCAAACGTTACAGTTTGTGTTGACGTTGTCTCCTCCAAACGTTACAGTTTGTGTTGACTTCTCCAAACGTTAGTTTGTGTTGACGTTATCTTCTCCAAACGTTACAGTTTGTGTTGACGTTGTCTTCTCCAAACGTTACAGTTTGTGTTGGCGTTGTCTTCTCCAAACGTTAGTTTGTGTTGACGTTGTCTTCTCCAAACGTTACAGTTTGTGTTGACGTTGTCTTCTCCAAACGTTAGTTTGTGTTGACGTTGACTTCTCCAAACGTTAGTTTGTGTTAACGTTGTCTTCTCCAAACGTTACAGTTTGTGTTGGCGTTGTCTTCTCCAAACGTTAGTTTGTGTTGGCGTTGTCTCCTCCAAACGTTAGTTTGTGTTGGCGTTGTCTCCTCCAAACGTTAGTTTGTGTTGACGTTGTCTTCTCCAAACGTTACAGTTTGTGTTAACGTTGTCTTCTCCAAACGTTACAGTTTGTGTTGACGTTTTCTTCTCCAAACGTTACAGTTTGTGTTGACGTTGTCTTCTCCAAACGTTAGTTTGTGTTGACGTTGTCTTCTCCAAACGTTACAGTTTGTGTTGACGTTGTCTTCTCCAAACGTTAGTTTGTGTTGGCGTTGTCTCCTCTAAACGTTACAGTTTGTGTTGACGTTGTCTTCTCCAAACGTTACAGTTTGTGTTGGCGTTGTCTTCTCCAAACGTTAGTTTGTGTTGACGTTGTCTTCTCCAAACGTTACAGTTTGTGTTGACGTTGTCTTCTCCAAACGTTAGTTTGTGTTGACGTTGTCCTCTCCAAACGTTACAGTTTGTGTTGTCGTTGTCTTCTCCAAACGTTCGTTTGTGTTGGCGTTGTCTCCTCCAAACGTTATAGTTTGTGTTGACGTTGTCTCCTCCAAACGTTACAGTTTGTGTTGACTTCTCCAAACGTTAGTTTGTGTTGACGTTATCTTCTCCAAACGTTACAGTTTGTGTTGACGTTGTCTTCTCCAAACGTTACAGTTTGTGTTGGCGTTGTCTCCTCCAAACGTTAGTTTGTGTTGACGTTGTCTTCTCCAAACGTTACAGTTTGTGTTGACGTTGTCTTCTCCAAACGTTACAGTTTGTGTTGACGTTGACTTCTCCAAACGTTAGTTTGTGTTGACGTTGACTTCTCCAAACGTTAGTTTGTGTTAACGTTGTCTTCTCCAAACGTTACAGTTTGTGTTGGCGTTGTCTTCTCCAAACGTTAGTTTGTGTTGGCGTTGTCTCCTCCAAACGTTACAGTTTGTGTTGACGTTGTCTTCTCCAAACGTTAGTTTGTGTTGGCGTTGTCTCCTCCAAACGTTAGTTTGTGTTGACGTTATCTTCTCCAAACGTTACAGTTTGTGTTGAGGTTGTCTTCTCCAAACGTTAGTTTGTGTTGGCGTTGTCTCCTCCAAACGTTAGTTTGTGTTGACGTTGTCTTCTCCAAACGTTACAGTTTGTGTTAACGTTGTCTTCTCCAAACGTTACAGTTTGTGTTGACGTTGTCTTCTCCAAACGTTACAGTTTGTGTTGACGTTGTCTTCTCCAAACGTTAGTTTGTGTTGACGTTGTCTTCTCTAAACGTTACAGTTTGTGTTGACGTTGTCTTCTCCAAACGTTAGTTTGTGTTGGCGTTGTCTCCTCTAAACGTTACAGTTTGTGTTGACGTTGTCTTTTCCAAACGTTACAGTTTGTGTTGACGTTGTCTTCTCCAAACGTTAGTTTGTGTTGACGTTGTCTTCTCCAAACGTTACAGTTTGTGTTGGCGTTGTCTTCTCCAAACGTTAGTTTGTGTTGGCGTTGTCTCCTCCAAACGTTAGTTTGTGTTGACGTTATCTTCTCCAAACGTTACAGTTTGTGTTGGCGTTGTCTTCTCCAAACGTTAGTTTGTGTTGACGTTGACTTCTCCAAACGTTAGTTTGTGTTAACGTTGTCTTCTCCAAACGTTACAGTTTGTGTTGGCGTTGTCTTCTCCAAACGTTAGTTTGTGTTGGCGTTGTCTCCTCCAAACGTTACAGTTTGTGTTGACCTTGTCTTCTCCAAACGTTACCGTTTGTGTTGACCTTGTCTTCTCCAAACGTTAGTTTGTGTTGACGTTGTCCTCTCCAAACGTTACAGTTTGTGTTGACGTTGTCTTCTCCAAACGTTCGTTTGTGTTGGCGTTGTCTCCTCCAAACGTTACAGTTTGTGTTGACGTTGTCTCCTCCAAACGTTACAGTTTGTGTTGACTTCTCCAAACGTTAGTTTGTGTTGACGTTATCTTCTCCAAACGTTACAGTTTGTGTTGACGTTGTCTTCTCCAAACGTTACAGTTTGTGTTGGCGTTGTCTCCTCCAAACGTTAGTTTGTGTTGACGTTGTCTTCTCCAAACGTTACAGTTTGTGTTGACGTTGTCTTCTCCAAACGTTAGTTTGTGTTGACGTTGACTTCTACAAACGTTAGTTTGTGTTAACGTTGTCTTCTCCAAACGTTACAGTTTGTGTTGGCGTTGTCTTCTCCAAACGTTAGTTTGTGTTGGCGTTGTCTCCTCCAAACGTTACAGTTTGTGTTGACGTTGTCTTCTCCAAACGTTAGTTTGTGTTGGCGTTGTCTCCTCCAAACGTTAGTTTGTGTTGACGTTATCTTCTCCAAACGTTACAGTTTGTGTTGAGGTTGTCTTCTCCAAACGTTAGTTTGTGTTGGCGTTGTCTCCTCCAAACGTTAGTTTGTGTTGACGTTGTCTTCTCCAAACGTTACAGTTTGTGTTAACGTTGTCTTCTCCAAACGTTACAGTTTGTGTTGACGTTGTCTTCTCCAAACGTTACAGTTTGTGTTGACGTTGTCTTCTCCAAACGTTAGTTTGTGTTGACGTTGTCTTCTCCAAACGTTACAGTTTGTGTTGACGTTGTCTTCTCCAAACGTTAGTTTGTGTTGGCGTTGTCTCCTCTAAACGTTACAGTTTGTGTTGACGTTTTCTTTTCCAAACGTTACAGTTTGTGTTAACGTTGTCTTCTCCAAACGTTAGTTTGTGTTGACGTTGTCTTCTCCAAACGTTACAGTTTGTGTTGGTGTTGTCTTCTCCAAACGTTAGTTTGTGTTGGCGTTGTCTCCTCCAAATGTTACAGTTTGTGTTGACCTTGTCTTCTCCAAACGTTAGTTTGTGTTGACGTTGTCTTCTCCAAACGTTACCGTTTGTGTTGACGTTGTCTTCTCCAAACGTTAGTTTGTGTTGACCTTGTCTTCTCCAAACGTTAGTTTGTGTTGACGTTGTCTTCTCCAAACATTACCGTTTGTGTTGACGTTGTCTTCTCCAAACGTTAGTTTGTGTTGACCTTGTCTTCTCCAAACGTTACAGTTTGTGTTTGCGTCGTCTTCTCCAAACGTTACAGTTTGTGTTGACCTTGTCTTCTCCAAACGTTAGTTTGTGTTGACGTTGTCTTCTCCAAACGTTACAGTTTGTGTTGACGTTGTCTTCTCCAAACGTTACAGTTTGTGTTGACGTTGTCTTCTCCAAACGTTACAGTTTGTGTTGACGTTGTCTTCTCCAAACGTTACAGTTTGTGTTGACGTTGTCTTCTCCAAACGTTACAGTTTGTGTTGGCGTTGTCTCCTCCAAACGTTACAGTTTGTGTTGACTTCTCCAAACGTTACAGTTTGTGTTAACGTTGTCTTCTCCAAACGTTAGTTTGTGTTGACCTTGTCTTCTCCAAACGTTACAGTTTGTGTTGACGTTGTCTTCTCCAAACGTTAGTTTGTGTTGACGTTGTCTTCTCCAAACGTTACAGTTTGTGTTGACGTTGTCTTCTCCAAACGTTACAGTTTGTGTTGGCGTTGTCTCCTCCAAACGTTACAGTTTGTGTTGACTTCTCCAAACGTTAGTTTGTGTGTGTTGACGTTGTCTTCTCAAAACGTTACAGTTTGTGTTGACCTTGTCTTCTCCAAACGTTACAGTTTGTGTTGACCTTGTCTTCTCCAAACGTTACAGTTTGTGTTGACCTTGTCTTCTCCAAACGTTAGTTTGTGTTGACGTTGTCCTCTCCAAACGTTACAGTTTGTGTTGACGTTGTCTTCTCCAAACGTTCGTTTGTGTTGGCGTTGTCTCCTCCAAACGTTACAGTTTGTGTTGACGTTGTCTCCTCCAAACGTTACAGTTTGTGTTGACTTCTCCAAACGTTAGTTTGTGTTGACGTTATCTTCTCCAAACGTTACAGTTTGTGTTGACGTTGTCTTCTCCAAACGTTACAGTTTGTGTTGGCGTTGTCTTCTCCAAACGTTAGTTTGTGTTGACGTTGTCTTCTCCAAACGTTACAGTTTGTGTTGACGTTGTCTTCTCCAAACGTTAGTTTGTGTTGACGTTGACTTCTCCAAACGTTAGTTTGTGTTAACGTTGTCTTCTCCAAACGTTACAGTTTGTGTTGGCGTTGTCTTCTCCAAACGTTAGTTTGTGTTGGCGTTGTCTCCTCCAAACGTTAGTTTGTGTTGGCGTTGTCTCCTCCAAACGTTAGTTTGTGTTGACGTTATCTTCTCCAAACGTTACAGTTTGTGTTGAGGTTGTCTTCTCCAAACGTTAGTTTGTGTTGGCGTTGTCTCCTCCAAACGTTAGTTTGTGTTGACGTTGTCTTCTCCAAACGTTACAGTTTGAGTTAACGTCGTCTTCTCCAAACGTTACAGTTTGTGTTGACGTTGTCTTCTCCAAACGTTACAGTTTGTGTTGACGTTGTCTTCTCCAAACGTTAGTTTGTGTTGACGTTGTCTTCTCCAAACGTTACAGTTTGTGTTGACGTTGTCTTCTCCAAACGTTAGTTTGTGTTGGCGTTGTCTCCTCTAAACGTTACAGTTTGTGTTGACGTTGTCTTTTCCAAACGTTACAGTTTGTGTTGACGTTGTCTTCTCCAAACGTTAGTTTGTGTTGACGTTGTCTTCTCCAAAAGTTACAGTTTGTGTTGGCGTTGTCTTTTCCAAACGTTAGTTTGTGTTGGCGTTGTCTCCTCCAAACGTTAGTTTGTGTTGACGTTATCTTCTCCAAACGTTACAGTTTGTGTTGGCGTTGTCTTCTCCAAACGTTAGTTTGTGTTGACGTTGTCTTCTCCAAACGTTACCGTTTGTGTTGACGTTGTCTTCTCCAAACGTTAGTTTGTGTTGACCTTGTCTTATCCAAACGTTACAGTTTGTGTTTGCGTCGTCTTCTCCAAACGTTACAGTTTGTGTTGACGTTGTCTTCTCCAAACGTTACAGTTTGTGTTGGCGTTGTCTCCTCCAAACGTTACAGTTTGTGTTGACGTTGTCTTCTCCAAACGTTACAGTTTGTGTTGGCGTTGTCTTCTCCAAACGTTAGTTTGTGTTGACGTTGTCTTCTCCAAACGTTAGTTTGTGTTGACGTTATCTTCTCCAAACGTTACAGTTTGTGTTGACGTTGTCTTCTCCAAACGTTACAGTTTGTGTTGGCGTTTTCTCCTCCAAACGTTACAGTTTGTGCTGACGCTGTTTTCGCCAAACGTTACAGTTTGTGTTGACGTTGTCTTCTCCAAACGTTACAGTTTGTGTTGGCGTTGCCTTCTCCAAACGTTAGTTTGTGTTGACGTTGTCTTTTCCAAACGTTACAGTTTGTGTTGACGTTGTCTTCTCCAAACGTTACAGTTTGTGTTCAGTCTGTTCTATTTGTAGTTTGTACCTATTTTACATCATGGTCTTCAGTCTGATTTATTTATAATTGACATATGTTCCAGCTTTTGTTTTAATATTGTATCTAAATGTATTTATCTCCAATATAATTTGCTTTAGCAGTTTGTTTGTAATTGTTTTATCACCATTTGCTATCTTGTTTTCCATTTGTTTTATTCCTACTATATTGGTGTTATGTTATTGTTTGTTGTTATTCTGTTTAAGTTTTCTGTCATAGTACAGAACAGCTACAGTAGTACAGTGTATTGTTATTCTGTTAGAGTTTTCTGTCATAGTACAGTACAGCTACAGTAGTACAGTGTATTGTTATTCTGTTAGAGTTTTCTGTCATAGTACAGTACAGCTACAGTAGTACAGTGTATTGTTATTCTGTTAGAGTTTTCTGTCATAGTACAGTACAGTTACAGTAGTACAGTGTATTGTTATTCTGTTAGAGTTTTCTGTCATAGCACAGTACAGCTACAGTAGTACAGTGTATTGTTATTCTGTTAGAGTTTTCTGTCATAGTACAGTACAACTACAGTAGTACAGTGTATTGTTATTCTGTTAGAGTTTTCTGTCATAGTACAGTACAACTACAGTAGTACAGTGTATTGTTATTCTGTTAGAGTTTTCTGTCATAGTACAGTACAGCTACAGTAGTACAGTGTATTGTTATTCTGTTAGAGTTTTCTGTCATAGTACAGTACAGCTACAGTAGTACAGTGTATTGTTATTCTGTTAAAGTTTTCTGTCATAGTACAGTACAGCTACAGTAGTACAGTGTATTGTTATTCTGTTAGAGTTTTCTGTCATAGTACAGTACAGCTACAGTAGTACAGTGTATTGTTATTCTGTTAGAGTTTTCTGTCATAGTACAGTACAGCTACAGTAGTACAGTGTATTGTTATTCTGTTAGAGTTTTCTGTCATAGTACAGTACAACTACAGTAGTACAGTGTATTGTTATTCTGTTAGAGTTTTCTGTCATAGTACAGTACAGCTACAGTAGTACATCGTATTGTTATTCTGTTAGAGTTTTCTGTCATAGTACAGTACAGCTACAGTAGTACAGTGTATTGTTATTCTGTTAGAGTTTTCTGTCATAGTACAGTACAGCTACAGTAGTACAGTGTATTGTTATTCTGTTAGAGTTTTCTGTCATAGTACAGTACAACTACAGTAGTACAGTGTATTGTTATTCTGTTAGAGTTTTCTGTCATAGTACAGTACAGCTACAGTAGTACAGTGTATTGTTATTCTGTTAGAGTTTTCTGTCATAGTACAGTACAACTACAGTAGTACAGTGTATTGTTATTCTGTTAGAGTTTTCTGTCATAGTACAGTACAACTACAGTAGTACAGTGTATTGTTATTCTGTTAGAGTTTTCTGTCATAGTACAGTACAGCTACAGTAGTACAGTGTATTGTTATTCTGTTAGAGTTTTCTGTCATAGTACAGTACAGCTACAGTAGTACAGTGTATTGTTATTCTGTTAGAGTTTTCTGTCATAATACAGTACAGCTACAGTAGTACAGTGTATTGTTATTCTGTTAGAGTTTTCTGTCATAGTACAGTACAGCTACAGTAGTACAGTGTATTGTTATTCTGTTAGAGTTTTCTGTCATAGTACAGTACAGCTACAGTAGTACAGTGTATTGTTATTGTGTTAGAGTTTTCTGTCATAGTACAGTACAGCTACAGTAGTACAGTGTATTGTTATTCTGTTAGAGTTTTCTGTCATAGTACAGTACAGCTACAGTAGTACAGTTTATTGTTATTCTGTTAAGAGTTTTCTGTCATAGTACAGTACAGCTACAGTAGTACAGTGTATTGTTATTCTGTTAGAGTTTTCTGTCATAGTACAGTACAGCTACAGTAGTACAGTGTATTGTTATTCTGTTAAGAGTTTTCTGTCATAGTACAGTACAGCTACAGTAGTACAGTGTATTGTTATTCTGTTAAGAGTTTTCTGTCATAGTACAGTACAGCTACAGTAGTACAGTGTATTGTTATTCTGTTAGAGTTTTCTGTCATAGTACAGTACAGCTACAGTAGTACAGTGTATTGTTATTCTGTTAGAGTTTTCTGTCATAGTACAGTACAGCTACAGTAGTACAGTTTATTGTTATTCTGTTAGAGTTTTCTGTCATAGTACAGTACAGCTACAGTAGTACAGTGTATTGTTATTCTGTTAGAGTTTTCTGTCATAGCACAGTACAGCTACAGTAGTACAGTGTATTGTTATTCTGTTAAGAGTTTTCTGTCATAGTACAGTACAGCTACAGTAGTACAGTGTATTGTTATTCTGTTAAGAGTTTTCTGTCATAGTACAGTACAGCTACAGTAGTACAGTGTATTGTTATTCTGTTTGGGTCATGCTACAATTTGTTTTTGCTCTATTTGGATCGTCTTAATATTGGCCTTAGTTATACATGTAATAGATTTGTGTCATACTACATGATGTTGTTATTCTGTTTGTGTCATGCTACAATTTGTGTTTGCTCTATTTGGATCGTCTTAATATTGGCCTTAGTTATATATGTAATAGATTTGTGTCGTACTACATGATGTTGTTATTCTGTTTGAGTCATGCTACAATTTGTTTTTGCTCTATTTGGATCGTCTTAATATTTGCCTTAGCTATACATGTAATAGCTTTGTGTCATACTACATGATGTTATTCTGTTTGAGTCATGCTACAATTTGTGTTTTCTTAATATTGGCCTTAGTTATATATGTAATAGCTTTGTGTCATACTACATGATGTTTTTGTGTCATGCTAAAATTCGTCTTCATTTTATTTGTAATAGTTTTATAACACTTTGCAGCGTTATATTTGTCATATTTGCAGATAGATTATCACTATGCCCTAGCTTTGGTGCTAAGATTGTAATTATTTAGTCGTTATATTTATTTATCAATCCATGAGCTGGTTTAAGCAGCGACGTCAATTACTGATATTAGTACAGAAAATTATGACCCTTATCGAAATCTCCTATCTATTTTGATTTAATTGTTTATCCCGGAAATTTAATCCATTGATACCATACAGTTTCTCTATTTCCTCTACAGTTGTGAATTGCTTCCGTCACAGCCACTCTTATAATATAGAAATATATTTCTTGACAAGTGAACAGGGTATCAAAAGGGCAAGAAGACGTCTAAAAACAGCTTGGACAATATGCAACTGATTCATTTTTTTTTCATTTTTTTTTTATCGTGGAATGGTCTACTAATGGAACTATAATATGAAATAAAACAATAAAAAAAAAACTATATTTTCTTGAAATAATGGTAAATCTCCTACCATGATATTTCAAATATTCCTTGCTAGTTTGATCGCAGTCTTGTTTTTATCTTTGCATCGGAAATTACCAATATGAACTCGGAAATGTTTGACGTTTGGCCTGTCTGTTATATTTCTAATTGAACGTGTACCTGTCCCGGAACAATATACCGAACTTTACGAACCTTAAAGATGTACATGTTTCTTGAACATTGGCCTTTCTAAACATTAAAGACATCTAAACATCACTCATGAACATTATTCCGACCTTTAAAATCATTAAATATGTATACGTGTCATGAACATTATCCGTGCCATTCTAAAACATCAAAGATCTACATATCCAGAAACATCATCCTGGTCTTTCCAAACATAACGAGTACGCGTCTTATTAACATTATTCGGGCCATTTTTATATATTTGTACTCTAAATTTGACCTATCAGAATATTGCAGTTATCCTGTGTGCATCTTTCGGTGCAATTTTTCTTTCAGCGGAATTATGCATATTTTGGGTGGACAAAATCACAATGAAACCTTCTCCTCATATACTTGAGCTGGGATGATCTTTGGCTGGCCCTATTTCAAAATTATGTGTGACACCTCCACCCTTCCTCACAGATGGCTGCCATTACTAAATGGAGAAAATGCAGTAAATGGCATAAAAAGAGAATCATTTGATGTTTGAGATACATGTGTTCCGACTTTTTTTTTTAAACATGGCATATTGAAAACCAGGTGAGCATGTCAAGGCTCATGAGAGCATCTAGTTTAATGTGTACCTTTATGAATAATTAATACATGTACTCTAAGGAATCCTTGACGTCATATGAATTTTATACTATACACACATTAAAATTGTTCTTAACTTGAGTCTGAATTCATATTACTAATCAATATGACCCCCGAGATATTAACAGGAATCACGAGAGTACCTACGGATTATGATTATGAAATATTTTATTAAATGCATGTACATTAAGTGGTTGATGAAAAGGAAGCATTAGACTTAAACCACACCTTCAAAGTATTTCACCTATACGGTCTGTTTGATTAGTTCCAAAACTATCGAAATGATTTACACTTTAAAGCATTATTTTAATATACCAATAAGCAATTAACTGTATTTTTTATGTGAAAATAATGTCTGGGATTGTTAATATTAGTTTGTATGATATTATTTAATTTGTTTGTACTAGTCTGTTATACTTTTCATATCTCTGTGTAACCGAGTATTCTTAATATGTATGTCATTACCTTAGTGCATGTGTGTATTGATCGATTTTATTCAAGTCTTACAAAATATTTAAAAGAATACAGCATATCATAATATCGTCAATACTTTGTCTATGTCCAAAGAAATGTTGAAATTAAAATTTATCTAAGAACTGGTGACAATATCGGTACGAAAACAACATTAGATTTCAGGATTAGTATTGTGGTGTTTAAGGCCACTTTCAACAATATTTCAGCTATATCATGGCAGTAAGCTTTATTGGTGGAGGAAATCGGAGTGCCTGTAGAAAACAACCGACCTGCCGTAAGTCACTGACAAACTTCATCAAATAATGTTGTATCGAGTACAATCTGATTCAACCCTCCATTTCTTTAGAAATGCCTGTACCAAGTCAGGGTCACTACGGTTTTCACAGTTTTCCGGTTGTTGACTGATTTTGTCTGTTTATATACTTATGAGTTTTGACTTTCCCTTTGTAAGATTGCTCGGAGTTCGGTAATTTTGTTATTACCCTTATTATCGCCTGTGCGGAATTTGAACTCATAATGTTAGTGGTGAAACATTAGATTTCAGTGATGACCATCTAAGTAATAAAGATACATTGTATATACATTGCTATCTACATTGATTATCATAGCATAAATTGTTGAAACAATTTCGATTTAGTTTTTTTTTATTGATTTATGCCAAGTATTTGGCCTGGTGGACCATGGTATACATATTTATTGTAATACTACTCATCCAATAGGTCTAATATAAGCTTGTAGACAGCCACCATTAGTCACACCTGCAGGTCCAATAAAAGATTACAATCACTCTAAGTCGTCCCTGTAATTCTACTATAAGATAGCAAGTCATTCGTAGTTGCCCTTTAATTGCACGCTAGTCTACATAGATGATGTCATTTCACTAGAAAGGTCCAATCTTGATGACTATGTCGATCGCATCTATCACATTGAACTTGAAACATAGGAATAACAGATACAGCTATGTGTCCGTCATACCTTGACCTACACCAAGACGTTTCCAATAAGAGTTAGAATATTCCAGGTTTTTCTATTTTAATTTCCAATTAAACTGATTTAGACGATGGTATTATATTTGATGATAATTCCAATCTTATTTACATAATTGGAAAAGTTTATAACTTGATAATTTCCGTATTGGAACTACCTTCGTTGCTAATCAGAACAATATGGCCGACGCTATTGTCTCGGTAATTCACGTTTCGTGTTTTGAAATAATAAAAATGTTTTTTTATTATCTACTCACACAACAATGAAGGAAATAAAATTAAGATTGGCTTACCTTTGTTTAAGAAATATAATATAAATACTCCAGATAACTTGAAACTATTGAAAGAATTAGAAGTAATAATTGAGAATTGATCAGAAAATCTGTGCAGGAAAATTAATGAGGCTAAGTCAATGAAGGAAAGATGGACAAATTACCGAAAGGCAACAGCAAGGGAAAGTAATCAACTTGATTGACCGTAATGGAAATATTCTATTTGAGGAAAAAGAAAAAAGCAACGAACTACAGAGAAAACTTTTCGAGGGCAAGCATTTACTTGAAGAAACGTTTGATAAAGAATTTTACGACCAAACAATACAATAATATTGTGATTTAACACTCTCACAACAAATTGGCAATGTGGAAATTGATTCAATTAATCAACCTCTACAAATGGAAGAACTAGAAGGTGCAATATTCAAATTAAAGAAGGAATCATCTCCAGGCCCAGGCAGCTTTTTTCCAGAATTATTTATCTAAGCAGGAGAACCTTTAGTATCTGCATTACTCATGCTTATGAACATGTCATGGGAAAAGGGTATCCTTTCCATTCAATGGAGACAAGCCAGTGTGAAATTCTTAAAGAAAATGAACAAATCAAGCTACAACATACCATCTGCTTACAGACCAATCAGGTTGACCGGCGTAGTGGGAAAATTAATGGAAAGAATTGTAACTAGTAGACTAGAAACATACCTTGAAAGCAATAACATCTTAGATAAAGAACAGGAGGGATTCCGACACTTTCGCTTAACAACCAATGCACTGCTTACATTTGTACAGTCAATATTCAATGGGATTAACCAAAAAGAGAGTACAGTAGCTGTCTTAATTGATCTAGAAAAGGCTTTCGATAGCGTATGGAGAGAAGGCTTATTAGTAGAATTAGCTCATGTTGGTGTTAAAGGCAAATTATGGACTTGGATAAACACATTCCTTAGTCATAGAGAAGCCCATTGTGTTGTTAATAAGTTCATTGGAAATTGGTTCCAAACTGGAATTGGACTCCCGCAAAGATCTGTTATTTCTCCAATTCTATTCAATGTATTCATCAAAGACATATTCTCCCAAACAAAATCTGACAAAATTAAATTTGCTGACGATGGAACTATTTGGATCACAGGAAAAGAACCAACATCTCTTGAAACAGAAATACAAAAAGATCTAGTCAATACACAAATGGACCAAGAAGTGGAGAATAAACATGAATATCGAAAAAACTGAATACTGCGTTTTTTCAAGAACTGGTATGATAAAAGACAACATCAGTATTAGTCTAAATAGGAAATCATTGAAATACAATCCAACTCCTAAGATTTTAGGCTTGACATTAGATGAGAAATTGACATTTTCTTCTCACATCAACATCCTCGAGCAAAAAGCTTCCAGAACAGAAGGAATATTACGCCAAATTAAAGGAATAGCAAAAATCTCATGAAGAATTCTTTTCCAAATTTATCAAAGCCTTGTAGGATCCATTCTATCATATGCCAGTAGTATCTGGCAAATTGGAAATGACAGTCAGTTGACGAGGCCGGATTCAATACAAAGGAAAGGTCTAAGTCTTTGTCTTCATCTTCCAAGCACTGCTAGCGTTGAAGTTCTAGGGGTTGCCGCTGGAGTCATCCCATTACATCTGCGACGAGAGGAAATGGCCATTCGGGACTTGTCAAAAGTAAACTCATTTCAGACTCATATTCCTATTAAGCAACTATTTGACAACTGGAAACAGAAGGAAACACCTGATTATATTGTCTCACCATTCAACAAAATGCTTGATCAAGCTAAGGATATGAAAAACCTGACCAGTATAGATGTAAATCTCATGGAAGTATGCTTTCTATTCAATGGTCTGTTACCTTCAATGTCTCCACCAGAATATTGGCGTCACCTTGGCTCATCGAAAAACAGATCAACTGAACAAGCAGAATCTGGAAAACAAATTGTATTGGACAATATTGCAAACCTTCCACAGAATTCTATATTAGCTTTCACAGATGGATCATGCATCAACATCCCATGACCCTGTGGAGCTGGTGCAGTCATCTTCAATGGTTACAGTACCATCGAACTTAAGAAACATGTATCTAACAGAGCCTACATTCTACTTGGCGAACTAATTGCAATTAAACTTGTTCTGGACTACATTGACCAAATCCAATTCCGATCAATTGACCTTCTCAAAATACTCTCCGACAGTCAACAATCAATTGGCATCCTCACCTTAATTTGGAAGTCTCAAAGCTATTTCAATGTCATCAAAAAATCAAAGCAAAAATGGAAACCTTACACCAATCTGGAATGAGAATGGAACTCGAATGGACTCCTGGCCATGCAGAAGTACAAGGGAACGAAATTGCTGATCGCTTAGCTAAAGAGGCAGCAAAGGAAGCTCAAGAACAAGATACCACAGTTCACACCATGGTAACAAAGCAGGATATCAAAACCGCATCCAGAAATTCAATTTCAGAAAAATGGCAACATGAATGGGAAAACTCCGACAGAGGTAGAAGCTACTTTAAATACCATCCGAATATATCCGAAAAATGCCGCAGATTTTCCCTCGAAACCTGTATCTGCAATCATCACCGGTCTCAGACCCGGTTTCATTCCACTTAACCACTATATACATCTCACCAATCAAATTGATAGTCCAAACTGTTTATGCGGTGAATCAGAAACAGTACATCATTATTTACTGCAATGTCCGAATTATGAGAAAGAAAGGGAAGGACTTAGAACTGAACTCTATTTCGCTACAGGAAGTTTAAATCTTGACCTGGATACCTTACTTTCATTCGGTAAAGACGATCAATACAACTCAACAAGAGATACCATACTTCAACTATTGGGAGAATTCATCAACAAAGCCAAACGATTTCAATTATGCTCTAGCTTCAACCACTTCTAAATTATTCAGCGCCACCCAAAAGTACACGGGAGACAGTTACCATAGAGTTTTAATTTATACACGTGCAACCCTAAATTACAAGTGTTATATAGTGTCGTAGGGCACTTGCAAAGACAAAGACATAATATCCAAAAAATATGGACCCACTTTCCCATAATATTAACAAATATATCGTCTGCAAACTCAAAGTATGAACTCTGAAGAACTTGTTGTTGATTCCAATCTTGAGGCCGAGATCCATGCCATGGAACCTCATGGCGTCACATTTGAACTTCAAATGCCTGACGGCATGGACACTTCAGAAGTCTCAGAAGTCCTTGAATTACTTGAGGTGCTACAGAATGATATCCCTGAATTTGATGAAATGTTAATTGAAGCAGTGAACAGCATAAATCAGGAGTCTGAATGCCCTGAGGTCAGTGTTGAGGGCAACCAAACTGCTTCTCAGCCTTCTGAACTATTTGACGCACAACATGATCAACCACAATCATAGTTACATGTATAAGCAGGAGCTATATCCAAAAGTGCAAGTCGTTTCAAAGTTCTGGATGATCAACAGCTCCTGGAAATTGAGCAGAACCAGTATAGTGCATCAACCAAGAAAAACACCAAATGGGGCGTTGGCGTATTCAATGGTACGCGTCGCTGCCTAATCAAAGTTGAAAAAGATTTCCAGACCCTACCCAGTGAATAATCAGTTTTGACATTAAATTTACACTAATCAAAACATGACCATTTCCTGGACAGGCTTGAAAAAATATGTTTGTTCTCCCTACATCCATCTAGTATAATATTTGGTTTTTCTTCCAGTTTTCCCTGCAAAATAATGAATTTGTACGAGTTTATTGAGTTACAACATAACAATAAAATACAAATATACAAGAATGTTTCCCTCACAAGTAATGTCTTGATACCAATAACTTTTCTCGCAACGATATAGCTGAAATATTGCTAATGTTGGCGTTAAACACCAATCAATCAATCAATCAATATTTGTACAAAGCTTTATGGTTTTATATAAAATCTGTGTTCTGTTTCCCACACAAGTAACGTCTCAATATCAATAACTATTCTCGCCACGATATAGCTGAAATATTGCTAAAGTTGGCGGTAAACACCAATCGATAATGCGTTTTCCACCTAATTTATTAATTCAATCTACAAGGTTGTTTGTGACGTCACAATAACTGGTTGATAGGTCAAAAATACAATATTCGAGGATACATGAATATACAATTTATAATTTACATCCTGCATAATGAGAGAAAAAGTTATTATTACCTGTACATGTAATAATAACCATAATCAATAATTCCAAAAGAAATGGAAAATACTGAGATGTCGAATAAATGTCCATGAGACAACGATCCAACAAAACAGCAAAATACAAAACCTCATGTATGTAGAGAACGCCCAGTAGTCTTCAACACGGTACTAACGCCCGCTGCAGTTTAGTACAAGTTGTACAACCAAACATTTTCTTCAAATAAAGCTATAATTCCGTTTGGTTTTTTTTCAGCATGGTGCCAAGAAAGATTCAATGAAGTCTTAGATTTCCAAACAGTACCCAGTTCTGTACTAAATGAAAACTTACGAAAGTTTTACGCTAAAGCACAGCCTGAAAATGCTGAAAATAGAGCCAAAAAAATGAGCGATGATCAAGCTACTGAATACCACAAAAATTCTATGAGAAACGTCCATTCCGCACTTAATAGACATATGAAAGATATTGGTCGTCTAGTAGATATTGTAAAGGACAATGACTTTAAAACTTCCAATGCTATCCTCAGTTCAAAAATGAAACATAATATGAAGAAGGGGTTATCACGACCGACCAAACACCACCCCATCATTCCAAATGTTGAGCTTTCTAAGATCAATGAATATCTTTCTAAAGATAACGCTGTTGCATTGAGATTGCACGTGTGGTATGCGTTGGCTATTCATTTTGTGAGTCGTGGGTGCGAGTTTCATCATCAGCTTACAATGAGGTCATTGAAATTTGAATGGGACGAAAATGATATTGAGTATGTAACAATTGGTCACGAGACGCAACAAAAACATTATCAAGGCGGGTTAGATGATCGTATCGAACAGGCATCAGATAAGAGACTGTACGCAACCGGAAGTATCAACTGCCCCGTTAAAGCCTTGAAATATTGTGGCAAAAACAGATGCAAATGCTACTGCATTGTTTAATGAATGCCAAAAGGATGCACTCAAAACCCTGACAATGCCGATATATGGTACACAGCAACCCCTGTAAAGCAGAAGAAATTTACCACCTTTGTGGGTGATATCTGCTAGAACAGTGGCGTGACCATATACACATCACACTCCCTGAGAGCAACAGCCATCACTGCAATGAGTGACGCTGGTTTAACAGATCGCAACATAATGTTCATGTCCGACCACAAGTGTGAAGAGTCACTTAAATCGTATTGCCGACGTCCCGGTACTACACATAAACAACTCATCAACAATGTGCTCGAAAACGTGGCTACTGGCGAGAAAAACTTATCAATCGTTCCTGTGACTAATGCAATGATTCCGGTGACCGTACCCGCTGTCGTTCCTTCCTCTGACACCCCAATGATACCGGGGGTACTTACAAGCAACCAGAGCTTGAACATCAATCGGGAAAACACTGGATTTGGCGCCTACTCCGTCTTCAAAGACTGTAACTTTCATTTTCATGCGGGAACATCCGCTCAGTAAATGTCAAGGACAATCGCTGCGCGGCCAATATTGAGACATTGACAGACTTTAAGTGTGTTAAAGTATTATTGTTTGACTTTTTTTCAACTTTTGACATTTAAATTGTTTGAAGTTAGCCATTTGTTGAATTGACATTAAATGTTCGTAGGGATTATTTTACGCCTTTACCTGTGATTCGATGTCAATATTACTACGCACTGTGTATTTCACTTATTGAGGCTCTCGATGGAATTAAAAGTGTTAAAAATTTTAAATTTAGGTTGATCGATTAGATTGGAATTATAAGGATTGAACGCTATTTTGTAGGAATTTATCACATATGTCAGATTCTTTCTTATTTGGTATTGAAAATGGACAAGAAACAACAATTTCTTCTAACATTTATATGCAGCGCCGGATTTATCATTATTGGATCCTCAAATTGAAACACAATCAACTAGTATTTATTATAACTTCATATAAACATATATATGACCTTGAATTCGAAGTCACGTTTGCTCTTCAAAATGTACAAGTAAATATTTCTTCTGTAAAGCTTTATGCTGTCTTTTCCAAAGGCGCGACATTTGTTTTCGATGAACCATCGATATGGAATAGACTTTCTTCTCTCAATCTTTACGATACGATATTGATGTCGAGAAAGATTGTTGGTCTGATGTTCCCGTGGAAATTAGATATTGATTTTGATTGGCCAACATCTGAACCTGTTAAGTGACGGCTCGCTGTTTTAACGGTCATCTGAACCTGTTAAATGGCCATCTGAATCTGTTAAATGACGCGTCGCTGTTTTAACGGCAATCTGAACCTGTTAAGTGACACCTCGCTGTTCAAAACAAGTACAGTTGTACGTCAAAGTGCAATATCTGACCTTTCTGGACTGATTATGTAAAATATCGGATTCATTTGATTATATGTTCGAGTCGTATATTCTGCAACATTGCAGTGGAACTATGTTTCCAATGTCAATTCAACTTAGGAATACTATAACGACAAGAATAGATAGCAATACATACGGTTAATAGGCGAAAGACAATAGGTATCAGTAAGGAAAGATTGAAGATGCCAAAGTTGTAATCAGAAGACGTAAATCGAAGGACAAACAATACAATGACTAAAAGAAAACAGACAAACAATACAATGACTAAAAGAAAACAGACAAACAATACAATGACCAAATGAAAACAGACAAACAATACAATGACTAAAAGAAAACAGACAAACAATACAATGACTAAAACAAAACAGACAAACAATACAATGACTAAAACAAAACAGACAAACAATACAATGACTAAAACAAAACAGACAAACAATACAATGACTAAAACAAAACAGACAAACAATACAATGACTAAAACAAAACAGACAAACAATACAATGACTAAAACAAAACAGACAAACAATACAATGACTAAAACAAAACAGACAAACAATACAATGACTAAAACAAAACAGACAAACAATACAATAACTAAAACAAAACAGACAAACAATACAATGACTAAAACAAAACAGACAACAATACAATGACTAAAACAAAACAGACAAAGAATACAATGACTGAAAGAAAACAGACAAACAATACAATGACTAAAACAAAACAGACAAACAATACAATGACTAAAACAAAACAGACAAACAATACAATGACTAAAAGAAACCAGACAAACAATACAATGACTAAAAGAAAACAGACAAACAATACAATGACTAAAAGAAAACAGACAAACAATACAATGACCAAAAGAAAACAGACAAACAATACAATGACTAAAGAAAAACAGACAAACAACACAATGACTAAAACAAAACAGACAAACAATACAATGACTAAAACAAAACAGACAAACAATACAATGACTAAAACAAAACAGACAAACAATACAATGACCAAAAGAAAACAGACAAACAATACAATGACTAAAGAAAAACAGACAAACAACACAATGACCAAAAGAAAACAGACAAACAATACAATGACTAAAAGAAAACAGACAAACAATACAATGACTAAAAGAAAACAGACAAACAATACAATGACTAAAAGAAAACAGACAAACAATACAATGACTAAAACAAAACAGACAAAAAATACAATGACTAAAACAAAACAGACAAACAATACAATGACTAAAAGAAAACAGACAAACAATACAATGACTAAAACAAAACAGACAAACAATACAATGACTAAAACAAAACAGACAAACAATACAATAACTAAAACAAAACAGACAAACAATACAATGACTAAAACAAAACAGACAAACAATACAATGACTGAAAGAAAACAGACAAACAATACAATGACTAAAACAAAACAGACAAACAATACAATGACTAAAACAAAACAGACAAACAATACAATGACTAAAACAAAACAGACAAACAATACAATGACTAAAGAAAAACAGACAAACAACACAATGACCAAAAGAAAACAGACAAACAATACAATGACTAAAAGAAAACAGACAAACAATACAATGACTAAAACAAAACAGACAAACAATACAATGACTAAAAGAAAACAGACAAACAATACAATGACTAAAAGAAAACAGACAAACAATACAATGACTAAAACAAAACAGACAAAAAATACAATGACTAAAACAAAACAGACAAACAATACAATGACTAAAAGAAAACAGACAAACAATACAATGACTAAAACAAAACAGACAAACAATACAATAACTAAAACAAAACAGACAAACAATACAATAACTAAAACAAAACAGACAAACAATACAATGACTAAAACAAAACAGACAAACAATACAATGACTGAAAGAAAACAGACAAACAATACAATGACTAAAACAAAACAGACAAACAATACAATGACTAAAACAAAACAGACAAACAATACAATGACTAAAACAAAACAGACAAACAATACAATGACTAAAGAAAAACAGACAAACAACACAATGACCAAAAGAAAACAGACAAACAATACAATGACTAAAACAAAACAGACAAACAATACAATGACTAAAACAAAACAGACAAACAATACAATGACTAAAACAAAACAGACAAACAATACAATGACTAAAACAAAACAGACAAACAATACAATGACTAAAACAAAACAGACAAACAATACAATGACCAAAAGAGTTGTAAGGGATAGTGAAACTAGATTTATAGGAATGTGATGCATAAACATCGACTTTTTATAAGTGTACGGTTCATTAAGTGAAACATCCGCGTGTATATGTAATGTATAATGACAGACCATGGAATCGCCTACGCCGGGGAGCGAAGTTGCAAATATCCATAATACTCACGGGTTTGATGGAAAATATATACCATTATAAATTTATTTGTTGCAACAATAGGGCGTTGTCGTTACCGGATCTCATATCCAGTGATATTCTTTTTGTCTACGGTGATGTGTTGCTTGGTTTGGACTCTTCGTCCTATGGTGTATTTGTTGGTATTTGCACTCGCATTAAAAGGGGGAAATGTGGCAATAAATACCAGTTAATTTGGTTAATAGTTTTAACTGCAATAGATACCAGTTATTTTGGTTAATAGTTTAGCTGCTCTTGATACCAGTAAATATGGTTAATAATTTAGCTGCAATAGATACTAATAAATGTGTTTATTGTTCAACTTCCATACCAGTAAGTGTGCAAAAATAACTGAATGAGAATTGACTCAAAATAAAAATAGAAAATAGTTCAACTGCAATTATAAACATCAAAGAAGCTATTACAGTATGTGACATTTTTGCATCTGACAGTCGCTGAGATTGTCTGGAATATGACGTCTTTAAACAGTAAGAACTGCTTTCAACAGTCTGTGAATTTACATAATCTATAAAGATTGCAGATGACATTGCAATGTACTTTCTGTTTAGAACATGATATAATTGCACACTATTGTTCGTATGTCTGTTTAATGAAATTGATGTATCCAATAATAAACATCCATTGTCCATCTGTCCACCTGTATAAAGTTGTTCTTCTGATAATGTGTTAATATTAATTCACTGTTTAGTACCTAGATTTCCATCAGATTCTGTTGTTGTCATACAACTGCTAATGAGTGATGAGGATTGCCAAAGGAGTGGGTCATGTTGTTGTTGTTGATAATATAAATAAATATTTGTTTATCGTGTTCAATATATAGCACGGTTACAATTAATAGTGTTTCAGCTTTTACGGTTTCATAAACATTTCTAGAAAACTGATGAAATAGTTACTACTGCTAATCACGACGAAAATAGTTATGGATGAAGTTTGCATTGTTTTGTGTGCAACAATTGAAAATCACAAAGGAAATTAGAAGACAAAATAATACAAAATTGAATGGAGTTTCTTACTTTACAGAACTTTTCTACAAAGTAAAACCCCATTTGTTTAAACTACAGGGATAATGTGACGGAATTAAAGCAATAGTTGCAACAAACACGGTCGTAACTACCGTTGCGAGTTCAAATAATGGCGAGGTGCACTCGATACAACATTAGGTGATTATGCTGATCAGTGACTTCCGGCAAGTCGATGGTTATCTCCGGTTTGCTCCATCAATATAACTGGCCGCAACGATATGTATACTGAAATATTGTTTTTGTGGGGTTCGTGTTACTCGATCTTTAATGTTATGTGTATGTTTTGTAGATCGTTGTGTGTCCTTTTGTACTATTTCGTTTGGCCACTGTGTTATCTGTTGTTCTTCTATTTACGGATTCTGCTTACACCTTTGGTATCTTCAAATTCTTCTTGAAAAATTGGGGTTAAACACAATAACCCTAACTCTATAGATTTATATTAAGCATTGCAAACCGGCTTTCATACGTAATGTTGTCGTTATATAGGACACTATGGTTCTACGGGAACCAACAATTTGCTAAATTGTACTTATATTCAGAGTTTATTTGGAACGTTCCGAGTACTTCTACCTCTACATTGTACTGTATTACAGACTGCCTTGTCAATTACGTTGGCAATTAGATAGTGATACTTTTGCTGATACCCATCAAATTTTTTCTTAGTCACTTTATGTCTACCAAAAATAGCAAATTCGGAATGATCGACAACAGTTAATTCTGAACAAAATGGCATCGGAGTGCATCTCCTACAGTGTAAATTTTCAAATGTTCCGGGAAGTATCCGCCTCTTGAGCTAATCCCCAGTCATGTCATCGACACGCCGAATCGTGTCTTCCTCACGATCTGCCTCGGTTGATATAAACCTTAGTTACGGTCCCGACAGATATCATGTTTTCTCACAAATATCACACCATCACATGTACGTAATAAAATGAAAACCAAAAAATAAGACACTGTCAGAACAGTTCCAAAATCTAATCAAGAAATCGTAGAAAGAGGTAAATCGATACCCGAAAATCAAATACACGACCGATCACTTTCCTGCATTGGTACAATAAGTAGAGGGGTAAACCGGTAAAACAGCTTTGTATTACAGAAATCTTTAATCTTGAACATTATACATATTTAATCTTCGTGACACAGTTGGCTTATTTATGTTAAATATTCGGTCTATTAAATGCTGCCGACGGGCTCAATCATCATTTAAATATTAGTGAATGAGTGAATGGTTGTTGTTTAACGTCAAATGAGCAATTTTATTTTTCAGCTATATCCTGGCGACAACTAGTAACAATGTCCGCCTTGTATTAGACCAACATATGGAATTCTTTACTTCCTAACTTAAAATTAATTCAAAATATAGATCTATTCAAAAAGAAATATACAGATTATTTAATGTCAAAACAAAATAACGAATGATTATGACATTATATTCATTATACTCAGATTGTGATATATTTTGTTGTGATTTTTTGATTTTTTTTTTCATGCGTGATACAGGAATGAATAAACAAATGTATGTTGTTTATGACAATTGTTGTCATTTTGAAGATATAATTTCATAGCTATAACAAACAAACAAACAAATGCTTTATTGTCAATCAAGACGCCCACAATGAGCAGTATAATCAATAACAAATCACAGTATACAATTGATTCACATAATAATGTTTTTCATTAGATAAGACAATACAAAAAAAATAATAATAAAAAATCACATTTAGTAAGAAATATAGTTATAATGGTTGTATTTTAGTTCTACCAAGCACAGAGACCCATTCAATCCACAATTTAATTAAGGCAGAGTTCTAGCAGTACTATAAAAATTATTATTAATTAACTTTGATTTATTAGCCTTTATATGATCAAATCTGTCAATACAATATAAAAACTTTCATTGGGCCAATACTAGTCCGAGATTCCTCTGTCGTTTAACGGCATTGATAAAGTTGCTTGTAGCCGTTCAACGACAGAGAGTGCTATATACGGAAACCATCGAATTTGCCTCAGCAGCCATAGGATCGGCACATTTCCACGTTTCGTGGCTATCGGATTTTATTTTCTATCATAAACCTTATATAAATCGCTCCACCAATCATTTTTCTATTCATTCATAACCATCTTACCCTCAGAAAGTGGTGTTACACTCCATTACAGCACGATTTTGCCTTAGATCCTATTATTCCGCCATTTGACTTCCATTTTCGAATCTACACACGTGATCTCGCGATACTAACTGAATGATGACAGCTACGCATTGCATGATGGGAGCTAATTAATGCAGCGTGCCAAATTATTTGCAGCATTATTTGCATACGTAAACAACATTCAAATCACATGGAAGACGATACATTTAAGCGTATTCTGCAGGACAAACAGTCCATCTACAGATCAAAGCAGAGCAGAAGGAAATAATACAGAATGTGTTGGAAAGAAAAGATTCAATGGCAGAGTGTTACCAACGGGCTTCGGAAAGAGCATGTGTTACGTTCCTCCTTTTTGTTTTTGGACAAAGGTACTACATTTGTTTTTTCTTATGGTTATCTGTAATTCACTAAATTTGCTGTTAAAATCATTACCAATCAATATAATCAACTGTATTAAATTTTATGTTAATTGTTCTGCCTTAACAGGCGCCTATGATTAGCAATAAAAATATGTGTTTGTTTGTTTATATGCAAATCATCTCCCATGATACATTGCGGTAATCGTAGTTTTCTCGTAGTCACGTGACAAATGTTTGACAAATGGAAGACAAATGTCGAAATCATAGGATCTAAGGCAAAATCGTGCTGTAATGGAGTGTCACCACTTTCTGAGGGTAAGATGTTTATGAATGAATAGAAAAATGATTGGTGAAGCAATTTATATAAGGTTTATGATAGAAAATAAAATCCGATAGCCACGAAACGTGGAAATGTGCTGACCCAGAGTTGGAGAAGCAAATCCGCTGTTTTCCGTATATAGCACGCTCTGTCGTTGAACGGCTACAAGCAACTTTATCAATGCCGTTAAACGACAGAGGAATCTCGGACTAGGCCAATACCTGTCCATTACAGATATTTTCCGTATTGGCCCGATTCTGGTCAGTCCAATAACAGCTAGATCGGAATCCGCTAGACTTTTCGATAATCGCAAGGAAAGGTCCCCAAAGATATTGGACTGGTTAATTAATAAAAATATCATTACGTAATGTTAATTAATAAAGGTATCATTACGTAATGTTAATTAATAAAGGTATCATTACATAATGTTAATTAATAAAGGTATCATTACGTAATGTTTTTCATATTGGCCTAGTTATAGGTCCTCGGTCTGCTGTATTGGGCTTCGGCTGCGCCTCAGGCCAATACAGCAGGCCTCGGACCTATAACTAGGCCAATATGAAAAACATCACGTAATGATACTATAGTAGCAGCATGATGCATCAACAAGTATTAGTATCCCTAATTAGTGGGTGTTACTGTTTAAACTATCATTTCTCTTATTACATGTATATAATTGTGTTAGTAAAGCGTATAACGTATTATAAATGTAGTGATCATCTGCTGAAAGAAGCCAGACAAATTTACTTTTATTGTCCAAAGAATTAAGGTTAGAGAAGCGAGATGCAATTTGATCCAGAATCTCCCTCCTAGTGTTGGCTAGTGAGGGACACTCCAAACGAAAGTGGATCTCATTTTCCACATCTAGCTTGCACAATCTACATATTCTTTGTTCAGCTGGAATATTTATATATCTTCCTTTTTCAATCTCAAGTTTATGTGAACTAATACGAAATTAGTTTAAAATGTTTCTCTGGTTATATGTTCCCCAATTCAGATACGGTTAAAAAACAAACTGATCTTTAAATAATCTATATGTTCTAAATTTATTACCATATGAATTAGGTCTCTTATCATTAAATAGCTCACTCTTCCATGTATTTTTGTATTTCATACAAAGACACTGGAATATATAATTTTTAGTGTGGATTTAAGGTTAAATATTGTGAATATGTATGTATTGTTTGAAATTGTATTTGTTGTATTTGATTATTATTGTTTTGAGGGCCACAGGGAAGATTAGTTTATTGTTGCTAACTGTGTTACCCTCTTGAAATAAAGTCATTACTTACTTACTTACATACTTACAACAAGCTTAAAGTTGGACTTTTTATAATGCTAGCTCACTGAAGAAACAGTCCGCGGATAGACATGTCGCCCAACTCGGACACATTATCCTGATTCAGAGACAACCAGTCTTTGCTCTTACTACATAGTGCTGTGTGCTTAGCGGGGAAGCAGCAAATACAATTGTATAAGTCTTTGGTTTGACCCGACCGGGGCTCGAACCCACGATCTACTGCACACAGGGCGAGCACGCTAACCATATACACCACCAATGCAGTTTCATTTTAATATTAAATAATAATACGGGTTTTCAATACAATACAGACTCGTACAATATATGCAGATTAATACATGGGCATTTCCATATTGACCTGGTTATCATCCCGAGACCCCCATATTGGCCCGAGACGGAGTCTATTTATTACATACTTCCGACATCTAGAAAAGAGACACCCATATTGGCTTGAGACGAAGTCGAGGCCCATATTGGCCCGGGCCAATATGGGCCTCGATATGGAAATGATCTTGCAGTAATCCAATAACCGGTTATTTTCCCGGGGTGTGAAAATATGGACAGTTTACTTCCGGTCATATTGGTCATACAAAAATGCCTTTATTTGAACTAAGTATGTAATAAATTTCCATATTGTACATAACACTGTATAATGACCTATTTATTATACAGCTGAAATGATCAATACTATAACAACAATTTTATATTTAACTTTTAATACAATCTAAATAGAACTGCACAACAGTATTTCGTTAGGAAAATGTTCTGTATCAATACAGATCTCGTAATCTCTAAAAGGAATTAAAACCAGCAAAATAACTGATCAACAATTATTCTAGACAACTTTTTTTCCCTCAAACTGTTAATTTGATTGTAGATTACAATTAAAAATAATTTACTAGCAGACGACAAAAACCAACGAGTTACTTCCCTTACATAATGTACAATACGAAAAAAAAACGTATTGGACATCCAATACGGAAAAAATACGGCTTCCGGTTGTACAATACGGGAAAATAATGTACGGTCACATGTCTTAAATGGGTGTTTTTGATTGGATTAAAGTTATAGCTGTATAATAATGTGATAGTCTGTATTTTAATCATTTTATATGTTTTTGTATTTCTATTCTTTTTCAGTATTGTCATCGGTAATAAGTTAATTAAACGGAATTATTTAATTACTTTCTTTTATTATATATTAATTACAAAGTGTAATTAAGTATGTTGATATTATTTTGATTAATTGATTTTACTATAGACCTGTTTGACGGACATGATATAATCACGGACTAGTTCTACTATATTTAACTCTAACCATTTCTATCCATGGTTCGTTGAACCGCACTATTACTTTATCTTCATTGGTCACTTCTAATTTTGGCGGTAAATTCCTTTGTCTATTATCTTTAATTCTATACGACACCATATTGCTTTTGATGTATCTCTGTGCAACATTGAAATTTAGAGCTGTGATTCAGAAGTTGAAAATCTAAATATTTGGGAAACTTATTTCTTTTCTAAGGTAAAATTGAATTGATTTCACCACCGATCCACCTATGGAGATCTAATCAAGAAATCCTTTACACCTCATGTGACGGGTATTAGAAATTATATTATATATTATATTATACAATTATAGTCTTTGGTAGAGGTCGATATGAGGTTTAATGGACCAAATAAACCAATATTGACAGAGGCTGGAGGCCGAGGTCAATATTGGTTTATTTGGTCCATTAAACCTCATATCGACCTCTACAAAAGACTATAATTGTTTTATTACATAATTAAATAATACAACGCAATTCAAAACATCTTATAAAAAATTGTGTTTCAAGATGTAAAAATAGACCCATTTACATCACTTACAATGATAAAAGTAACATTTTCAGTCAATGATATACTGACAATGGATTTTGCATATGTTTTGGCCATGATATATATTTACTGAAAAACTGCACTGAAACAAATGTGTCCACATACAAATGTATAGATGCCGACATAGAGACCCATACCATTATTTGACCAAATGTTTTGCCGGCCCATTAAAAGAAAAATATCAACTGCTTAACATTTTATTTCAGTAACTGAACTAAAATCAACAAACATGAAAAAAGTTGTCAGTTAATAGTAATACTGTCATTTTGGCAAAATACTGTAGTTAATAGGGACTTAAATCAACAAATATGAAAAAGTTGTCAGTTAATACTGTCATTTTGGCAAAATACTGTAATTAATGTTTATAGTGCCATAATTGTTAATCATTGGTAACCCTCCAAAATGAGAAAATGAATGGCAGTTGGACATAGTTGACTGCATTTTGACTGTATTGACTGCCGGAGTTGGATTCACAGATTGACATTCTGGAATATTTAACATTTTTACAATGTCATCAAAGTTTGTATCCATTTTCATATCGGATATCAATTGATCTTCCTGCGAATCAGATAATGGTAACAAGTCAAAGCAAGCAGGATACAGACTTCAGTACTGTTCACAACATTTTTCTGTTTTACAAGTGTCAACTTTTTGCACATTGTTATCTGAAGACCTCAAAACAATGCTTAAAGTATTATATATTTTCTGCTTCGTTTTGATATCTATGTAACCTGTATATGTCTTTAAACTACTCTCAACCTTATGGCCAGTTACAGACATAATGTGTCTATCAGGAAATCGAGCTACGTCTAAAAGGTGAACAGTGGTAGCACGCAAGGAGTGGTTCGTGTAAATTTTAGACAGCTGACAATCTTTGCTGATACTTTGCATCATATTTCCTAATGTATTGTGACCCACTGGCACAGAATCATACCAACAATCACCTACTGTGTTACTTTTTGGACGTTGAAACAGAAATGCAGAGTTTTTGTTCAGTTTACTTTTATACCGACAAAACATTCTCACATGACAGGTTTCCTCATCTGAAATGAAAAAAATAAAGACACATTTACAGAAATATGTTTCTTCAAATTAAATCCATATCTGCAAATTCGATGTATACGGTAGACATATTTCCAATGCAATATAGTACATGTACATTATATATTTAAAATTCTTAGAATAAAACTCACCAAGATGACACAACAAGCTATATCTGATTGACGAGGAGACGTTTACTCTGTTGATGCACCAGATTTTACTTTTTTCTACAATGTATACATGGTTTTTTTACTTACAGGCCTTGACATATATAATAATGCATTTGATTTTTTTTTCCGTACTGACCCTTTGTTGGATATATTTTCAGCATTTTATTGTACCACAGTATTTTGTTTGTGTATTTGGCCTTTATTCGGATCACTAGAAATTATAATTTGTAAATAAAATTACCTTTAATCTCATACATCCTACCATCAGCTGTATTAGTTTCCTCTTGGTGATTTTTGTTAACTCATCCTTTTTCAATTATTGTATATAAGTTTGCAACTGTATTGAGACTAGGTTGAAATGCAACTGTTGACTTTTTAACCATCAAAATAATAGTTGTATTGTAGACCGGTATATCGGTAATTTGTTAAGTAATAATTGTGGTAAGTAAAATTAAAAACAAACGATTTGATTTGGCTACTTATATGTCATGGCATTTTATTACTTCAACAACACATATTGTCAACAAATAACAACAATTTGACGATGGATCACTGAAGGGTATTCCAATCAGTGTAACTAAACAAGCTGCTTGGGCCAACCAGAGCAGCAAAGTTGATAAATTTCGCCATATTCCACATCAACTAGTTGTCGCCATGACGAGTAATGTTGACTTTCAAAATTCTATATATCCTTTAGTCCTTTGACCAGACTGCAAAATAAAATAAAAACAGCAGAAATCATATTTAAACGGGATGGGAAGGGTGGGTTTTTGTGTCCTCAATCCTTCGTATCTCCTTTACAACTGAATATCCTACACGGAAACACTCGTTTTTAAAGGTCTGTTCGATCTGAGAAATACAGAAGCTCGTGCTGCAGTTTGGCGGCAAATTAGGCATTATATAAACAGATGTCTATACATAGTATATTTTAATGTTGGCGTTATATAAGTTTAGACTTGTTAATCGGTATAACTTAATACAATAAACGAATTTAATAATAAACTATTAAATTACAATATATGTAACGAAGTCCATCAGCGTCTGTTGTTGGTGCAAGATCTGTAATTTTGAGCTCTCTCAAGTTCTCTCTTCCTCGACGCCCAAAGTAAAGCATTATGTCCATGAATACTTTCCGCTGTAATGATTTCGCACTATATAAATCTAAGTTAAAGTATGATTTCTGAAGGTCCACTACTTCAATCGGTGGATAATGGTCTACACTTCCAAGACCCTGTCGCTTTAAATCCTTTGAGACTGCCTTAAAAATAGTATTAGAGTTTTTAAAGCGCAAATCCTTCATAATGTCAATGTCCAAAGCATTGTTAATATGTCTACTTAATCCAAACCTCATCGTCGTGAGGGACGATTTCTTGTAAAGTTCCCCGTTTCTGTTCCGAGCTTCCGCATAAAACTTTCCTAGGAACGTGTCCAATTCACTGGGTGAAAACGATTCAAAGTCATTCGACTGCGCCTTTTCTGCAAGGTATTCTCTAAATATCTTCACGCTTGGTTCGTACTGCGTTTCGTATTGACTGCGTCTTTATTTTCTACAATGGTTTGCAGCTGCTCCTCCGAGATTTCTGCAAATCTCCGTTTTGGTTTGACGTCTGCAAGCTCGCAGGCGGACATGATGATTATCCTGATACTATGGTTACTTGTTCATTCTAAAGTAACGCTAATACGAAGATTCTGATTGGACGAAATTTCACATTACCTTTATGTCCATTGGTCGAATAGAAATAGAATTCATGTGATTCTTTTTATAAATTTCGTTAGAAAACGAAAGTGAAACCGAGTTTTAATCAAACAATATCCAAATTAACGGAATGTCAGGTATTACGACGCTATAAACATTTATGAAAACAAAAGTAACTAACAAAGTTAAGGCAGATACATAAAGAAAACAACAACCATAATAAAAACACAGAAATAAAATGAAATACCAAAGCATACCACACTGTCTGAACATTTCCAAAATCTAATCGAAAAATGGCAGAAACAGATGCAAAATAGACATCCCTAATATATGTATACATGACTGACACATATACATCCCTAATACATATATACATGACTGACACACATATACATGACTAATACATGTATACATGACTGACACATATACATCCCTAATACATGTATACATGACTGACACACATATACATGATTAATACATATATACATGACTGACACACATATACATGACTAATACATGTATACATGACTGACACATATACATCCCTAATACATATATACATGACTGACACACATATACATGACTAATACATATATACATGACTGACACACATATACATGACTAATACATGTATACATGACTGACACACATATACATGACTAATACATGTATACATGACTGACACACATATGCATGACTAATACATGTATACATGACTGACACACATACACATGACTAATACATGTATACATGACTGACACACATGTACATGACTAATACATGTATCCATGACTGACACACATATACATCCCTAATACATGTATACATGACTGACACATATACATGACTAATACATGTATACATGACTGACACACATATACATGACTAATACATGTATTCATAACTGACACACATATACATGACTAATACATGTATACATGACTGACACACATATACATGACTGATACACATATACATGACTAATATGTATATACATGACTAATACATGTATACATGACTGACACACATATACATGACTAATACATGTATACATGACTGACACACATACATGACTACTACATATATACATAACTGACACACATATACATGACTAATACATGCATACATGACTGACACACATATACATGACTAATACATGTATACATGACTGACACACATATACATGACTAATACATGTATACATGACTGACACACATATACATGACTAATACATGTATACATGACTGACACACATATACATGACTACTACATATATACATGACTGACACACATATACATGACTAATACATGTATACATAACTGACACACATATACATGACTGACACACATATACATGACTACTACATATATACATGACTGATACACATATACATGACTAATATATATATACATGACTAATACATGTATACATGACTGACACACATATACATGACTAATACATGTATACATGACTGACACACATATACATGACTAATACATGTATACATGACTGACACACATATACATGACTAATACATGACTGACACACATATACATGACTAATACATGTATACATGACTGACACACATATACATGACTAATACATGTATACATGACTGACACACATATACATCCCTAATACATATATACATGACTGACACACATATACATGACTAATACATGCATACATGACTGACACACATATACATGACTAATACATGTATACATGACTGACACACATATACATGACTAATACATGTATACATGACTGACACACATATACATGACTAAGACATGTATGCATGACTGACACACATACACATGACTAATACATGTATATATGACTGACACACATGTACATGACTAATACATGTATCCATGACTGACACACATATACATCCCTAATACATGTATACATGACTGACACATATACATGACTAATACATGACTGACACACATATACATGACTAATACATGTATACATGACTGACACACATACACATGACTAATACATGTATACATGACTGACACACATATACATGACTAATACATGTATCCATGACTGACACACATATACATCCCTAATACATGCATCCATGACTGACACACATATACATGACTAATACATGTATCCATGACTGACACACATATACATGACTATTACATGTATACATGACTGACACACATATACATGACTAATACATGTATACATGACTGACACACATATACATGACTAATTCATGTATACATGACTTACACACATACATGACTACTACATATATACATGACTGACACACATATACATGACTAATACATGTATACATGACTGACACACATATACATGACTAATACATGTATACATGACTGACACATATACATGACTAATACATGTATGCATGACTGACACACATACACATGACTAATACATGTATACATGACTGACACACATATACATGACTACTACATATATACATGACTGACACACATATACATGACTAATACATGTATACATAACTGACACACATATACATGACTAATACATGTATACATGACTGACACACATATACATGACTACTACATATATACATGAATGATACACATATACATGACTAATATATATATACATGACTAATACATGTATACATGACTGACACACATATACATTACTAATACATGTATACATGACTGACACACATATGCATGACTAATACATGTATACATGACTGACACATATACATGACTAATACATGTATACATGACTGACACACATATACATGACTAATACATGTATACATGACTGACACACATATACATGACTAATACATGCATAGATGACTGACACACATATACATCCCTAATACATATATACATGACTGACACACATATACATGACTAATACATGACTGACACACATATACATGACTAATACATGTATACATGACTGACACACATATACATCCCTAATACATGTATACATGACTGACACACATATACATCCCTAATACATGTATACATGACTAATACATGTATACATGACTGACACACATATACATGACTAATACATGTATACATGACTGACACACATATACATGACTAATACATGTATACATGACTGACACACATATACATGACTAATACATATATACATGACTGACACACATATACATGACTAATACATGTATACATGACTGACACACATATACATGACTAATACATTACCGCTTCAATTCGTGACTTGTTATTTGAATTTCAATTGAAAATAGAGGGCTAAGCTAGTTTCTTTGGCCCAAACCTCCCCTTTTAATGAAATGATGCGGTCATTCTAGTGTGAAAATACCAAACCTCAGTGTACGTTGCTAGAATATAGACAATATGATGGTACATCTAGTAGGTTCAAGTAGCAATTACATAAGAACCTCTATATTTCATTCAATGTTATATTGCTATTTAGGTTCAATATTTGTTTTCACCAAGTTTATGACCTCTTTATTCTCGTCTCACAGGAAGACCATTAATTTCCTTAGATGTTCATGACTAATTGATATTAAATATGTTATATGTATCAGTTATGATTTCTTTGTCCAATAGTCTTTAACCAACAGATTCTACCTGCCTAGCTAGTAGTCATTTAACTACGAGCATTCACTGACACTGCTATTGTACTCTCCATGTTATGTTGTCATTAATTTTGTGAGAGGAATCGAATCGGTGCAGATTTTTATATGTTTTGCCGTTGGAGATCCATTATCAAGACGGAGTATTGGGATCTTATTAACCGGTTCAACTCCGCCACATTTTATGCTGTCCCAAGCCAAGACATGGATTTCCAACTCTATATGGTGTAGTCTTTTCTGTGTCCATATGAAAGTTACTGAACCAAGAGTTTCTAGTGAAGTTGATGTCATCACTTCGAACAGTTATGGTCTCTTGGTTAACAGTTGCGATATATCTGTGTCACAATCCCGTCCATTGAGGAATAGCAAAACGGGTACCACAAGTCGAGCAGAAGAACTGAATAGCATTCCGAGCACTTAGGTTCGACCCCGTGTGTAGTAGTACTATCGATTATCATTTGTCTTTTTGTAGGGTTTTTCTTAGCCATTGTTTTGTCTGTCATTCGAATTACGGTTTCCAGTTACCTCTTTGTTATCTGTAAACTTCTCTTGTAAATAAATGTCGAGTTCCTAATCTAAAACTTTGTACATAATATATTTAATCTTCGTAGCTCAGAGGTTATCATATGTATAATATTGGTTCAATAAAAGAGAGTCGATGGCGTTTACCATCATTAAAATATTAAATAGGACACAAGGTCATCAAAAGATATAATATATAGAAACAAAAGTCCGGTGTATGGTGTTAAACACTACTTTCAACAATATTGCAGTTGTATTGTGGCGGTAAAACAAAAGCCACATTTGAAATTAAAATAAATAATTGTCAATGCCATCTTTCGTAATCTGTACTCAAGCAACCGTGTATTTTTCATCAAGGTGTTCATATCCTGCGAAATAATTTGTTAATAACAAGAAACCCACCAATACCAATGTGTTTCATGAAGTAAAGATGAATAATGTGATAGACACCAACATCCAGTTAGTCCAGAAAGTAATGATATATATAGAACAGAATGACTCAATGAGTTAGGCAGTTGGATTACCTAACAACGCATACAAGCCTATCACCAATACGGCGTGGGTTCGCGTGCGGCTTTGTAAATTACAAAAAAGGTGCACTCGACTCGCAGCCGCAAGTGATAAAGTTTGCCAGTTACTTGAACATGGTCAGTGGTTTTCTCTGGGTACTCCGGCTTCTTCCACCATTAAAACTGGTCTCCATGATATAGCTGAAATATTGCTGAAAGTGGCGTTAAAACACCAAAAATCAAATAAAATCATTATATAGAACAGCAAAACACCTACTACTACGCTTTCAACACCATCGTCCTATCAGACAGTAAGAATGTAAAGCCAGTGGATTACTGAAGTTCAGTGTCCCTTGTCATTAGTGTTTCCGATAAAAATAAGGAATTTCATGAAATTTATGTGATAAGTCAATAAGGGTAATAACAAAATTACCGAACTCCCAACAATCTTACAAAGGGAAAGTCAAAACTCATAAGTATATAAACAGACAAAATCAGTCAACAACCGGAAAACTGTGAAAACCGTAATGACCCTGACTTGGTACAGGTATTTCTAAAGAATTGGTGGGTTGAATCAGATTTTAAAGCGCCAAACCTCCCGCTTTCATTACGGCTCAAAGTTTCCGGCTGTCACTATAACAGTATTTATAACAATACTGGAATAAAATAGGTAAAATAGTTGTCAAAGCAGTACCAAACCCAGTGAAGCAAATGTCAAAAACAATTTTACTTCACACCTTGATAAACAAATATTGTTGACATTTTTGTTGACTTCCTTATCTTTATACATTTTCAATATATGAAAATGCATCGTTTATAATCGTCTCTGCAGAGACGGAATATATTTCGACAAGATCTTGGTATCGGAATATAAACTTTTTAAGAGATCGAATAAGGCGATTTTTTTTATAGCCCTGGTCCAGTAGCATGTTTCTTAGATGAAGATGACGTTTCAGGAAATCAGAATAATTGCTACTGGCCCTTGCATAACGAATCAATTGCGAGATGTAAACACCATATGCAGGAGAAGCTGGTATATTGCTGCACATATTTGGAAATTTTATGATTTTAAAATTGTTTATCATAAATTTTATTACTGAGTTGACCACTGTCGTTAAATTCGAGGTATAAGTCCAAAAATGATGCGGACGAAGCTGTATCTGTGTACGTATATTATTTAGGTTGTCAAGTGAATTGTCGTGTCGTAATTTTTCCCATTGATTTGACAATCAGGATTTCACGGAGTGTACCGATAATGGGACTTATCCCCGGTTTGAAAATTATAACAACTTTTGATTGGTTAAAACCCCGGGTATGAAAAACCCATATTCCCGGGTGTTGCTAGGCCATATTACCGGGTGTAACTAGCCACTTAACCAATCAAATGTTGCTATAATTTTCAAAACGGGGATAATATGACGTTAAAGCTCGCGACGTTGCGCTCCAAAATCAAATTTAGTTAATTTTGGTTATATATTGAATATAAAGCTGTTACTTTGATCAACTGTAGGGTTCTACCAAAGGTAGTACCCTACATCGAGTAAAAAACACTCGAAACTTTAATATTTTTTACTTATTTCCAAAAACAAAGAAAACGTCACTTTTACGTGGGCCGTCGAGGTCCAAGATGTTTTATTTTTGACTATAACCGGGGATAAATTCGTTATCTACGTTCTTATCGTAGATATGGATATTTTAACACCCTTCAGTAGCCTGGACACCCTTCGGCTGCGCCTCATGATGTACTTGGCTACTTCAGGGTGTTAAAATCTCCATATCTACGGATAGGAACGTAAATAACTTATATCATCACCGGCTTTATATGTTATTGATCTTTCTGTAATTAGCGAACTGAACTTGAACTTATCCACTTTATATAAGTGGAATTCATAATGGATTCCCTGTAACTGAAGTTATTAGTGAAAGAACATCAGATACTTAATAGTAGATACAAAAACATTTTAATAAGATTCTTCTATATCTATGTCACTTAAAGAGTAAAGAACGAATTCCATAATATTTCAGGCAGAACGATTTCCATATCATATGCTGTCGGTGTCGTTTATCTGTAACAGGACGGGTGTCACTAGTGAGGCACAAACTGTTAACCCTTCCGGAGAACCTGACTTCACCCCCTGTTTTAGTGGGGTTGGCATTGCTCAATATTTAGTTTTCTATGTAGTGTTTTTTAGATTATTTTGTGTCCTTTTTACAATGGTATTGTCTGTTCTTCTTCGTTATACAGCTTCAGATTTTGGTATCCTCAAACCTTTCTTCAGGCAAAAGGGTGTGCCAACATATACAAAAGGGTGTGCCAAAATATACAAAAGGGTGTGCCAAAATATACAAAAGGGTGCGCCAAAATATACAAAAGGGTGTGCCAAAATAACAAAAGGGTGTGCCAAAATATACAAAAGGGTGTACCAAAATATACAAAAGGGTGTGTCAAAATATACAAAAGGGTGTGCCAAAATATACAAAAGGGTGTGCCAAAATATACAAAAGGGTGTGCCAAAATATACAAAAGGATGTGCCAAAATATACAAAAGGGTGTGTCAAAATATACAAAAGGGTGTGCCAAAATATACAAAAGGGTGTGCCAAAATATACAAAAGGATGTGCCAAAATATACAGCACATAGATTTAAAAAAATAAGAATATACTTGCATTATCGACATCCATTGATAGATGTAGACTTTTTTCTTTCTGTTTTTTGTTATTTGCAAATGCAGTTTATGTTCAATTTCCAGATGTTTTGGAAGTTCTGACGTAACAAATCTGTGTTGATGTATTGCACATTTAATTCCGGTGTGAATTCTAGGGTAGGATCACTTGTACTTGGCGACAACAATACTCGTACGAGTATTGTCCACAATACTCGTATAAAATTATATACGAGTATTGTATACCATTATTGTCAATACATAATCAAATTGTATTTAAGTATTGTCAATTATTAATGATCTCGGGTAATTAAACTATTGGAAATTAAAGTGTAAAAATTAAATTGATTTTTAATCAAAATTTAACTTTGATTGATTTTTGTTAAATATAATAATTATAATGAAATGATTGTGTAAATGGACAATTTTGTAAAAAAGGTTTTGATGTGTTTTGTTGATTATATATGAAAATTAATCAAATAAAGGGAGCGAAATCTAGGCTATTTTGAGACATAACACAAATTTAGTTTCTTTTTGTACGATTTGTTAGCCCTGAAAAGGGCTGTTTGTTTGTGACTCTGCTGCTGTTTCTTTACACAGGATACTATTCTGCTATGTGATTGCAGATGCTCTCGAATGCGTCTTTTGTCGTAGCACCCCAACGGTCTCTCCACATTCTTTCGTCCAGGTACGATGGCAAGGAATCTGCTGCAACACCCTTCATTACTTTAAATGAGTGTGCACACCAGTGCCTGGGTCGACGAAGTTGACCGAATGGTTAACTGTCTCATGTTGACGACATTAGTTTCGGCTGAATCTGTCTGTAGGCACGCCATTCGTCGGAGTAAACAATTGAGCCAGGTCGTACCACTTTCTCGATGATTGGTAGTAGGGTTGCTGCATCTCTTTTCTCGACAGTCTCCATGTAGGTGATTGCCGGTTTGGTAGATGTATCGGTGATGCCAAAGACCCACATCTCTTTGTCTGCTCGGCGACCTCGTTGGTATTTCGATTTGTGGATTTGTTTATTCTTCAGATGGGCTACTGACTTCAAAGACAAACTCGTATCTGGTGAAATACCTTCACTGACAAAGGCAAAAGACATCGCTACAGTACATTGGCGCAATTACTCTACTCGGTATGACAGCAAAGGGTGCTGTCCAACAACCAACAGCAAACCCTGGCACCGGACATCGAGTGAAACACAGCAGACAAGATGATGAAACCCAGTACCAATACAGGAAATGGAACGTAGAGCAGGAAAGATTACAAACACCAGAAGAGACGGACGCCAGGGTGGAAAAAGCATTGTACGTCAAGTCGGTTATGAAGAAGATAATGAAACTGACCAAAGAGGACTTAAAAAGTCAACTGACCGACAAAAAAAAACATCGCTGGACGAACTATAGAAACATCAACAAATGGATACAAGGACCATCGAAAATATGAGACTGTCATTGTTAGCAGTGGAAGTGAATGAACGATCATAATACAAATTAATTTTATTAAGCAATATAAAACGTAGTGCTAAAATAGTTATGTAAATTGTCATGATGCAAACTAAATATACATGTAAAATAAAATAAATAAAAAATATACATGATATACTTACTTTTAATTGATGGCCCCAAGCTGTCATTGTTGATTGAAGTCAGACGTGTCAACCACAATAAACAATTACATGTTTACATAACATTGTAAATTTAGACTAACACCAAGCTGTCATCAATAAAGTCATATATACGTATAGGAGAATGTCCGAGTAACTCTCCATTCCTTAAAAATAATGGAGCATATATCTTTATTTCTCATAACCAATTTTACAAAGGTACAGAGATAACAACAATATAACACATATTATTACATTTAAAGGAAGATAGAAGGTGGATCAACCTGGAGGACATACCCTCATATTTACAATTCTGATATATTTACACATATTACATAAAACGCTAACTGATTTTGAATTCATCAGATTACAAAACTTAAGTATATTTGGTCTATTTATAAAGTGTGGTTCAAAATACTTCTTACGTTCATTTGACAAAGATGGACATTCAAATAGATAGTGAAATTCATCACCTAAGTTTCTTCCGATGCATAGGTTACAAATCCGATTTTCCCTTTTTATATTACGCCAACGCCCAACTTCTATCGGTAGCCTATGGTTTGAAGTCCTAAATTTAACAAGTAAGAATTTGTCCTTATCATCTAATACATCCAAATAATCTTCAAATTTTAAATCATGCTTAAATAACTTATAATTATCCCCTTTTGATGAATGTTCAATCTTTGAAGTCCATGTTTGTTTAAATTGATCCACTAAATTATTTTTAACTACTAATTTCAACCATTTATCAGAAATACAATTCTGCATGTTCCAAATATATGACATACCACAATCATTCAAAATACAACGAATTCTATTTAACCAAGCACATGTAACATTTTTATTTTGAAAATCTTTTATATACAATAGTTTGAATGATAATGATGAAATTTTTGACTGATTTCCTAAAATGAGTTTTGACCAATATGAAATCATACGAACTTTAATGTCAATGTCAATTGGATATCGGCCCAATTCCCCATAGACCATAAAATTTGGTGTGGATGTTTTTACATGCAAAAGAAGCTTACAAAATTTTAGATGAACTCTCTCAATAATATCGTTTTTCCCAAAGCCCCAAGTTTCACAACCATATAATAGTATAGGTTTTACTGTTTTATCGAAAATATCCAGTTGACATTGTATTGACAAATTATGAAGTCTACCTTTCTTCAATACTTCATACATAGCTTTCGTACCTTTATTTACAAGATCTTTTTTTGCTGCGTTGAATGATCCAGACTTTGAAAATGTTATACCAAGATAAGAAAAATTTGGAACAATTTCCAAGTCTCTATTGTTATAAGTAAATTTAAAATTTGCAGGTAATCTACCATTACTAAACACAAGAACTTTCGACTTTTCAGCATTTACTTTGAGTTTCCATTTTTTGCAAAAATCATTAAAAACATTTAGCTGGTTTTGCATATCTTCTTTTGATTCCGACATAATAACAGTATCGTCGGCATATAAAAGTACAAAAAGTTTTAAATATACATCTAGTTCAATTTCAAAATCCTCAGTAATAGATGTTAGACCGTTGACATTTCGATCGTTTAAAAACTGTTCCAGATCATTTAAATACATCGAGAAAAGGAAAGGGGAAAGATTTTCTCCTTGTCGCACACCATTATTACAATCGAAAAAATCTGACACTGTGTTATTATATACAATTCTAGATTTTATATTCTGATACATATTATAAATAACTTTATACATCTTCCCATTTATATTATTTAAAAGTAATTTACACCATAAACCATCCCTCCATACCTTATCAAAGGCTTTTTCAAAGTCCACAAATGTAACAAATAACTTTTTCTTTTTTAATTTTAGCAATTCAAAGAAGGCATATAGAACAAAAATATTATCAATTGTCGAATAACCCTTCCTGAAACCACTCTGGTTTTCATTCAAGATAGAAAATTTTTCAGAAAAAGCATTTAATCTTGTCAGCAATACTGCTGTAAATAATTTGCCAAAACAGCTCAAAATCGTGATCGGACGAAAACTTTTCGGGTCTAAATGATTTCCTTTGTTCTTGTAAATGGGCTTAACATTACCAGTTAACCAGCTCTCAGGGATAATACCTGAGTCAAATATACAATTGAACAACTTTAAATAAACGGGTAAAAAGACATCAATTGATGATTTAATATACTCATTTTTAATAATATCATCGCCACAAGCTTTCTCATTTTTCAAATTTTTAACACAATGTAGTATTTCTTCACTTGTAATATGCCCATTAATTTCTATGTTTAGATTGTTAACCAAATTTTCGTTTATTTCCGGTAGTACAGTTGCACCATCGCCATCATTTGTTGGGTTTTGATTCAGGGTCTTAAAAAAATCAAATAGAGTGTCGATAGATATATTTGGCTGTTTTCGATATGTACCTTTTCTCATCAGCTTCCAAAACTCCTTGCTGTTGTTAGATCTTAAATTTTTAATCTTTTTCGTCATTTCCTTTCTATGTTTTTTTATACTCACATCCATTTGTTTCTTATAATATTTCTCAGCTTTTTTCATTAATTCTCGTGTTTCTTCAGTATTGTTAGTTTTACTTCTCCGTTTAAGTTTGCGGTAATGTTGCCTCGCAAATTTGCAATCAGCTCCAAACCATGGTTTTGAGCTAATACATACTTTTCTTTTCTTATTCTTAAATGGTTTACTGGCTATTCCAAATGTTTCCTTCGCAGATGATACAAATATTTCTCCTAGCTTACCTACAAGAGTATCTATGTCGGACTGTACAACGTTCTCAATATTCAAGTTTTCCAATTGTATTTTCAAGTTTTGTATACTATCTACATCAATGTTATTTACAAAATCTACCTTATATGTCTCATCCCATTTTTTAGGTTTCTCACGACAAGCTTCTGCATTATTACTTACATTTTCAGTGACCATTATTTCATCTTTATTTTCACATGTCAATGACAGCGATATTGGTGAATGTACATCGGAAAATAGTTTACTAAATTCACAAATACTAAAATTTACAATATGTTTCAAAAAATCAACGGACGAAATAACATAATCAACAACACTACTATTCTTACAAGTCAGTTTACCAATACCTTTGTCATTTCCAATCCTTCCATTTATGATAAATAAGTCATTACCTTTACATAAATCTAACAATCTACTACCATAATGATTTTTGACACTATCTTTATTAATCCTACCTACAGGTATATTTAATGACTCTAATATATTTACACTATTTACATCTGATAATTCGAAAAAATCTATATTATCATTATTGTTTTCAATATAGATGAAATCAGGGTCTTTCGCTGTTCTGCTATTAAAATCCCCGTTTAGAAATATATATTTATAATTCCTCTGCAAAGCCAAATATTCATTTTCTAATTCACTAAACGCGTCTACAGAGGAATAAACCGTATACTCCGGTGGAATATAAACTATACCACAAACAACATCCTCATCTAACCCAAATAGCTCTCTAGATATTCTAAACCAGAATACATACGAACTATCAGTAGGAATGGGATGTATAAAACTATCATATTCTTCCTTAAAACCCAATACAATTCCCCCTGATTTTCTATTTGAAAAACTTTTACGATTTTTCATCTTTATCAAAAATCCCGGTAAAACAATTTCATCTAAATCGTCAGTTTTTGATTCAACAAAGCAAAGAATATCAAAGGTATTAACAAACTCATGAAATTCTGGATAATTTAGTTTCGATTTTAAACCACAACAGTTCAATGACAAAAGATTTAACCCTTTATTTACACAAGATTTACGGTTATAGTTCGAATTATCACATATATTATCAGAATTGTCTTTAACAATACTACCACTAATAAGTGAACAGTTTTTAGAATTTTGTTGATGTACATTTACAGTTTGACCTCCTAGGTGATCCTAGTATGTAGGTCGCTCGGGGGTAGATCCAATACGAGGTCGTTTCTCTGGCCGGCCGTCACGATGGGGGGGCACAGGCGTGGTCGACCGTGCCTGTTTAAAGTTCATGCTGGTTGCTGCTGGCAATGTTATTTGCTCTTCTTCGGGTACATATTCCTCATTGTTTATAAAAAGTCTATCCCGTACAAGTTTTACCCGTTTTCCTCTGTGTTTTGCCTCTTTCATTACCGGATACAACGACCGTCTACGGTTTTCAATCTCTGCCGGGAATTGCTGGTTTATTCCGTATGGCTTCCCCCTTAGCCGCTTCGCGCATTCGAGCACATAAGCCAAATCGTTATAGTATAAGAAGCGAGCTACTATAGGGCGAGGTCTTATTTCAGTCCCGTTGGTGTTATTCTGGCGGGATCCGAAACGGTGCACATTACCAAACTCAATGTAGTAATCAATATTGAGCTCACATCTTAAAAAGTCCCTCAATTTAGCTTCCGTTTCCTCATCTGCGGTTTCCCTTAATCCTGTGAATACCAGGTTGTTCTTCATTGAACGACATCTTAAATCCAGCAGTGTGCTTTTCATTTCATTCCGTTCTAATTTAAAAGCTTTCAGATCTTCCGCCAGTGACTCCATGTGTGTGCAAATACTAATATTGTCTTGATCAAGTTCCTTAATAGCTTTGCTGTTATCTGAACATTCACTTCGTACGTTATCAAAAATGTTACTCATGCCTTGTGTATGTGTTTCGAGATCGACATATTTCTTACTGAGTTCCTTGACTTCATTTTGAACAGTTGTTACAGTACCAGAAATTGATCGTACTGTCTTTTTTATATCGTCTAATTCACCCACTGACTTTGTTACATTAGTTTCTATTGTTTTTAATCTGTCATCAAGTCTGGTCATAAATTGGAAAAACATACTATTAGAAAGCGGATCATTTGGCCTATCTGTACCATAAAGAGTTTCTCTACTTTCATTTAATACTTCAGACGTTTGTTTCTGTTTGTCCTTGTTTCCACTATTCCCCCTATTGTGTGGCATTTTTAAGGCGCCTCGTATAGGCCCTCAATAACACTGTCGCAGTTCGTTCACTTACGCATTCATGCATGCATGAATACGCTTCAATACACAACTTCAAACAAAGGGTTTCAGGTGTCAGGGTTGGCGTTCAAAACTTCAAAATTACAAGTCTAATGATAAAACTAAGTCGGGGATCAGGACCCAAATACATATCTGAATTCAGCTTTCAAATTTTATCTATGAGAAAGTTATATTTACGTCAAAAATCACAAAATTATCAGCCAAGTGAAAATCACACCTTCCATACTTTCTTTCGGAACCTCTTTCGGAGGCCCATTGGTTTTAAGAAATGGAGAGATACGAGGACATTCTCCAACTTAAAATCCACCCATTGTACTTTAATAATTTTATTAATTATTAATCTTTTAAATAAATTCTTTGTTATTCCCTTTTGCAATTTTAAACAGGTTGAGGTTTTTGACCTTTAAACTCTAGCTCCGCCCCTGTACATGTTGTTCACAACTCTCCATTCCTTAAAAATAATGGAGAGTTTAGACAATAGATTTACATCACAGGTGGATTTTAAAGATAAGTAATAGTTACCGACTGAGATCGAGGTGTTCAAGCTAGATGAACACCTGAGCCCGTGCAAATTGTGCGCCGAGACCGCGTATCGGTCGAGGTACTCAAAGCACGGGCGAGGATGTTTATCTAGCATGAACCCGAGATCGAAGTCGGTAACTGACTTACACTCTAGTGATATTGTTTATAAAAAATATATAATATAATATTACAAGTCCGCAAAGTGCACGATGACTGTACTTTAACCTCAGTAAGTACGATTCCTGTGTAAATTAAATTCGTTTTAAATTTGGAGAAAAGACGAATTATTCATATTCACAAATCATTTTTGGATGAAGACGGTGTTTGACACTATATTTCAAAAAGTTTGAATTAACATTCAAGTTCCAATGAAGCCACAGATTTTACAGTTTTTTTTAAATTATTTTGGGTTTTTTTGTGTGTAAGGTAACATGATCGCATTTTGTGGTGTATATTTTCATAATTTTACTCTTTGTCATTTTTACGCACTTGTTATATTATTTATTGGTATGTATTGTATAACTTTTGGAAATATTTATTTGTCAAAATAGCCGCACGTGTGTTAGACCCATACCACATAGTGACGTCACTTGAACACCTCGGCACTGTGCCAGGTGTTCAAGTTTGAACCACCTCGGCACTGTGCCAGGGGTGCGTTCAACATCGTAGCTACTAGGTTGGGCTACGTAGAAAAATCCTATTCAACGGAAAGCTAGCCTAGCCGCTACATAGCTCTAGCTAGCTTAACAAATGTCTGCTAGCTTTTGAATCCAAGATGGCGGCTAAAACTAAATTTAATTTCGTAAGGTAAAAATAGTGGCATTGCAGGAAGTGACAACGCTTTTAATACGGATGATAATTTATTAAGGTCACTAGACAAATACGCTTAGCTAAAATGTTCCAAGAAATTATTCTATATGATTGGCGCCATATTTGTTAGCACTGCTACGTAGCTAATCGTTCAATAACGTCATGGCTAGTTTACCTAGCAGCTAGGCTAGCTGCTACGATATTGAACGCAACCCAGGTGTTCAAGTGACGTCACTATTTGTCCTGGGCCTAAGACACGTGCGAATTCTTTTGACAAATAGGTATTTCCAAAATTTGAATACCTATCGATAACAATAGAACTAGTGTGTAAAATAAAAAAAAAATCACTCAAAATATCATTTATTATCAAATATAATCCAAAAATTCTTTATTTCTATTTTCTATACAAGTATTGTAAAACTTACCTTTTTTTCTTAAATCAACAATACTCATATATAATTTTATACGTACTCGTACATTTTTGTATACGAGTATTGTTGTCGCCGAGTACAAGTGATGATATAGCAGAAAAACACTCGTTAATCAATACCGCTGAGAACAATATCAAAAACTGTGGGCGACATTTAATAAGCAAGATGTATTTTGTCACGTGATATAATAATTAACCTCTAATTTCTACTGTACATCTTTACTGTTTTCTTGTTCTTTTTCGGGTTCTTCTTCTTCCGTTGAGCGGCCTCCGTCATCTGATTGACTATTCTGCCACTTTTGGGTTTGTTTATTTAAAAGCCGTTGTCTGGTACACATGGCGAAGCCAGACAACTGTTGTGGTGGCAACTATTTTTAAGAAATAACAACAACTATTTCAGACAATTTAAAGTGACACTGTTTGTATAGGTATATACGAGTCTGTACATTCGATTCCATCACAATATCGTCTGAAGAGAGTTCACCAATGGATGATTATGACTCTTACTAACAGGTGTTATTATAAAGTTTAAAATACCAGTTGTTTAATAAGAATTTATAATTATACGCTCCCGAAGTTCGGGATCGTTAATGGTAGAAGTATGAATATGTACTACTATGGCACTTCGAAATCTTCAACAATATGGCTGCCAAACCGGAAATAAATTAAAAGAAAAATCACGTGACCTAAACCGGAACTCTAGTCGAAATAAAAATGAAACAATGTTCGGTAGCGGATACGAAAACTGTCCGGAGTTTGGAGTTTTAGGTGGTGTTATTTTTAAGCTTGATATTTTGTAAACAGGAAGAAAAATTACTGTTCTTCGGGAGCGTTTCAGGTTGCACCTGCCTCATATTAATATAGACAAATTAAAACTTTGTTCCATTCCTTAGACAGCTTACCTTTGACATGTATTAAAGAAAAAATATTTCTCTGCAAATTCGTTAAGTTTTATCCCTTTTTATTATCACTTACAATAAAGTAAAATCATAGACATATTGGCAATAGTATTTTGGTTCAAAGTTGACAATTGTTTCACTATCATGTCTAACGATGGCCTTGTATACTATATAATATTTAAATAATAGTTCACATCACAACTTCTGTGTCATAAAGATTAAATGTATTATGTATAATGATCAAGATTATTGCGTTCTTTAGAATAGCGTTGTTCGCCCGGTTAAAAAACCTAGTTTAATCCGCCACTTTTATTGAAGTGTCTGTACCAAACCAGGAAAGTTTGCGGTCATGTGTTGGGGTATCGATTTTGCTCTTGGATTTTGGAACTGTTCCGACAGTGTGGTATTTTTTTTTTAATTTTATTACCCTAACTGACAAAATAAAAAGTTATCTTTGTAATAATCAGCATTAATAATGCTGCTGCCACCACGTTGTCGACAACATCTTCATCTGAATATTACGGAAGCATTTTGACAATGTACTTCCATATTAATTATTACTTACTACATAGGCCTTTTTCCTGAGAAGTCTACAGATTGACATGAGGTACATATATACATCTCATAAATCACAAGGAAGAATCCGTCAGTTGACTGACGCTTTAAAAAAGCAGTCAATCATAATATATTTTGGAGTAAAGTTGCAGCAATAAGTCCAAGTGACACATTTTTAGCAAGTTGAAGAAGACTTCATCAAATCCGTGGTAACTAATTGTATTATTATGATTGTCTCCCCTTATCCATGCCCGCCACATAACATAAGATCTGATAATGATATTTAGGCAGAAGTCGGTGTCAACGATTGCAATCACTAATAGCTCACCTGCTAAAAGTATGTTAATCATCTTCAGTACCGGTCTTACAAGTTTTTGTTCCAAACATGGCAAAGAAACATATTTAAATGGTATTCTATGACATGTGAATGCCATCTGACATCGAAAATGGCCGCCATGGGCTCGGCCTGAGACAAATTATTTAACTATGTATATTGTTATGTCTTTGTAAAATAAATTTGATGTATTATTTTTTTATGGATGATATGTTTTGCTGTTGTTGACAATGATAAAGATAACCTTGCATCATCAATGAAAATAAAAGTTACCAAAAATGGAAAAAGTTGCTTACAAGTTTTTAATATTTGACCTTGAGTTTTCATCTGAACAAATTCACAGAGGTTACACATCAACGTTCTAGATGTCTCTGCATATCATATAAGGGCAGTCAAATTAGAGTGTGGTCGGAGTTCAGTAGTTGTTTCAATATTTGTCACTCGTTTTCATTTCCCTCAATTTTGTGTGAATCTCCGAATTTCCTTTACTGTTGACATTCTGCTTCGATTTCGTAGATTTTTATTTTGTTCTGCTCTTGCGCCATTCATGAAAGTAGCGTTTCATTCACCTCCCCCCATCAACCCAGGTGGGTATAGAAATAAACATTGTTTCTCTATTCCGAGAAACAGCCCCTCCCAAAGGGGGCATATGCTGTTAATGACAAAAAAAACCAAATATCCTTTAGAACTTAATTAAAGTCAGTGTCTCATGCTTGGAAAATAAAACGCTCCCGACACGTAAAGGGCAGTTGTCAGTAGTTCCTTACAAACAACAATTAGTCAGGAGAGGTCGTTGGTGACAACTCAGACGGGAAAATTTTCAAAATCTATCCATTGTATCCTCTTTTAATTGTGTCAATCTAAAACTTCCACACGCCACGATATAACTGAAATACTGCTACAGTTGCAGTTAAACCCCAATCAATCTTTCTAAAACTTCCGCCATCTCAGTCCTGCTTTTTATCTTCATGAGTTTTGTTTCTATTTATAAACTTGTTCTCATCATGATTTATAACCGAAATATTGGTCACTTGACATTAAACAACAATTAATTGTGCATCAATATATCATTGTTTCTTATAGGTTAAATGTAGCGTGTATCATACTAAAGTAGACTTTATTGTACAAACATAAATAAGGCATAAATTACTCGGCAATTAACACCCTTTTCAGAAATTCCATAGGACGTTGATGATATTTCTTTAAATGAATAATCAGACAAATTAGCATCTGAGGAATAACTAAATACTCGCAAATGAATAATATTGTATTTATCCATATGCGAAGCCATTAAGTTCGATGTCGATTCTAAAATGAAAGATGAGTTATTGTTACTAATGAGGTGGACACAGACCCTTGTGCAGGATACATCGATTGTTTGTCTTAATCTAAGGAGATAAAATCTATAATGATCTTGATTCGTGATAAAAGTTTATTCATTGGAGATAATGGGCAGATACACAGACCAGTAGTAAATTAAATACGACAAAAACTACAGAAAATCATCTGGATTTATTAAAGGCATGTTGTCAACTTTTGAGCACAATGTTACATTATGTCATATTCATTAATAAATAATCTCAATAAATAAAACAAAACCAATAAATACATAGATGCTTATTTTACAATAAATGGCACAAAAAATGAACAATAAATAAATAATGTTTGACCTATATATGATGATATGTTTAATATGACGTCATGGAACAAAAATTTAAAAGTCGACTCCGAAAATAAAAGTCATAGAAAAATATGTTAGAACACTTGAGGTTCTCTTCTTTAAAACAAAACAGGATAACTTTTTCTCCGAGATTTCCAACAAAATGAACATTTCAGACTCTTTCTATATAATTCTACTACTTCACACAATACAATCCATACTATTATTACATGTATTCATACTCCATTTTTAAGAGAAGAAGGAAAATAATGAACGGCGATGAAGATGATTAGTTGAAAGTCATGGAATATCCAAAATGTTTCGGAACGATAAAATAATGCATGTAAACAACATGAGACAAAATCTTCAACAATTGTAAAGTTTTAACAGAGAACACAACAAATTATCATTGCACATATTTAACAAAATAAACAAATGTTGGACTGGTTCAGTTTTTGGCAGTTTAAAGTCTCTTTGGGGAACCAGATTGTCATTTGAAGTTTTCCGGAATGACATTCTCGGAGACAGACAATTTGGAATTCAACGAAACATCCCACGAAATTTCGGATACTACTGTTAGGATCTCCTTCTTGTCTGAAAATAGAAATAGGAATGAAACGTCAAAACATGTGAAAAACAAACTGCCATTATATATATTGTTGATACCATACAACATATCACAACTGATTAGATAGTTGCTTTGTATAGACTTGTCTAACAGGTTGTTACTCTCTTAAAAATATGTACATTTTCGTTCAAAGTTATACTGTGAAGCATCGTAACCTTGTAACTTAAGAAGTATACAAAAGGAAAATTAAAATATACAATGCAAGAATGACAATTCACAATAAGGTATTACAATTTTTTATCATTTATTCTTTAAACTTTCAATAAAATTATATGAGGCTTTAAATATCTACATCAACTAGATAGAAGAAAAAAATATGATAAGACTTTAAATGTCTATATTAACTGGATACAAGTAAAAATAAAGTATGATAAGACTTTAAATGTCTATATTAACTGGATATAAGTAAAAATAAAGTATGATAAGACTTTAAATGTCTATATTAACTGGATATAAGTAAAAATAAAGTATGATAAGACTTTAAATGTCTATATTAACTGGATATAAGTAAAAATAAAGTATGATAAGACTTTAAATGTCTATATTAACAGGATACAAGTAAAAATAAAGTATGATAAGACTTTAAATGTCTATATTAACTGGATATAAGTAAAAATAAAGTATGATAAGACTTTAAATGTCTATATTAACTGGATATAAGTAAAAATAAAGTATGATAAGACTTTAAATGTCTATATTAACTGGATATAAGTAAAAATAAAGTATGATAAGACTTTAAATGTCTATATTAACTGGATATAAGTAAAAATAAAGTATGATAAGACTTTAAATGTCTATATTAACTGGATATAAGTAAAAATAAAGTATGATAAGACTTTAAATGTCTATATTAACTGGATATAAGTAAAAATAAAGTATGATAAGACTTTAAATGTCTATATTAACTGGATATAAGTAAAAATAAAGTATGATAAGACTTTAAATGTCTATATTAACTGGATATAAGTAAAAATAAAGTATGATAAGACTTTAAATGTCTATATTAACTGGATATAAGTAAAAATAAAGTATGATAAGAGTAAGGGTTAAGGTTATGGTGTTTAACGCCACTTTCAACACTATTTCAGCTATATCGTGGCGGTCAGTTTTATTGGTGGAAGAAACCGGAGTACCCGGAGAAAACCACCGACCTGCCGCTAGTCACTGACAAACATTATCACATAATGTTGTATCGAGTACACCTCGCTGGAGCGGGAATCGAACCCACAACGAAGTATGAACAGAATTAAATGGCTATACTCACTGGATATAAGAACGTTGTAATTTCATCAATTCCGTTGTCATTAGCCGCTGAACAAGTATATGTTCCCATATCCTTCCATGAAATGTTCCGGATTAATAAGTCTCCATTACTTAGCACCTACAATACATGGTTTCAATAATAATTCAAGTGAAAATCAATTTACTTAATAGACAACTTGTCTTACTTTATAAAAGATCCCTGGATTATACTTATTAATTTCATAATCCATTGGGCTATAATATTACTATCGTGGTATCAAGTATTTAATTAATTACTATCATCGATGTCTGTTTCAACATTTAACAAGTGGGATCCTTTTCAAATAAAGCGTAGTGATAATACACAGGATATGAGATTACATCAAGTGCTTCAAATAGCAAATCCACGTGTTAATAAGTACTCCATATACAATACGTGACTAAAAGAGACTCTAAGCTGCAATACATGGTTAAAACAGACTCAAAACGTGTTGAAAACACGACTCTAAGCTACAATACGTGGTTAAACGGACTCTAAGCTACAATACGTGGTTAAAACAGACTCTAAGCCACAATACGTGGTTAAACAGACTCTAAGCTACAATACGTGATTAAACAGACTCTAAGCCACAATACGTGGTTAAAACACTCTAAGCCACTACTTGTTAAAACAGACTCTAAGCCACAATACGTGGTTAAACAGACTCTAAGCCACAATACGTGGTTAAACAGACTCTAACCCACGATACTTGTTAAAACAGACTCTAACCCACGATACTTGTTAAAACAGACTAAGCTTACCTCATATTTATTAGTGGGATGTTTAATTTCTTTGCCCTTTGGAGTGACCCATGTTACTGTCGGTCTCGGGATTCCTTGGACTCTGCACATAAGTTGTACTGATGCCCCACTAACTTCCACTCTGTGACTTGTCCATAAATATATCCTGGCTGCTTCAGCTGTAATTTGAAAAGCATAAATCGTTGATTTTTTACACACCATAGCAAGAAAGTCACGAAATAATAAAGAAAAATTGCAAATAATTTCAAAACAGTGACCTTAAATGGATTTAGACAACGAGAACGATAAAAGTAGCAATTATCGAGGTCTGTAGAATAAATTAAATGTTCTGATTTCATGATAATAACTTATATAAATCCACTTTTATCCCCAGTAGACAAATAAACATTGAGATACATAAAACAACTACTTACAGCGTATAGCTTTCTGTACTATACACTTTTCATGTTCTTCAGACGAGAATCTACCATCTGAAATGAATACAAAGAAATATTAGAACATCAGAAAATGAGTGAGTGATTGTTGTTTAACACCAACATGAACGATTTTTCAGCTATACTATGGCGAGAACAAGGTGGAGTTTTTTTTTGATGAGATATTATCGCTTTGTACTAGACCAACACGCTTAGTTGGATTGTTATAGGGCTATCTAACAAAAACAACAGTCCACAAGTAAACATGTCTCTCCTCTCGTGCACATTATCACAATAGCTGTCTAGCCAGTCGTTCTTACTCCTTAGCGGAGAAGCAGCAAGTACCAATATCTAAAGCCTTTAGTTAGACCAGACCGGGGTTAGAATCTCCCATCTCCTGCACTCGAGGCTACCAAATACACTACCGATGCGGTTAATGGGAAAAGGATCCAATATTCATCAAAATATAAATGGTTCCAACTTATACAATTTATTCGACTATATCGTAAATAAGTATACTCTGGTCTTATACTCCAGACTTAAAATACATAAAAGTACCTTTATACTACAGTTAATTAAAGGTGTCACACAAACAGAAGATATATATTACAAGCAGCAGATCACCTTTTTTTTGGTACACCCTTCACATGCCTTGCCGTTGAACATTCATCAACTAGCACCAAGTATGTGTAAGAGAAATACCATTGCGGATGTGTGGGGGTATAGGACTGTGTTTCTGTTTTTAAAATTCTGTCGCCAAATTATATAGAAAAAATTGATAGAACTAAAACTAATATCTGACCCAGCAGTTTTCAATGAGAAATTATAGAATAAATTTGAAGCAAATATCAAAAAGGTCAAACAAGAAATAATATTCAATTTCCAATTTTTTACTACCATTAATCCAACGGAATTGTTACAAACGAAAAAAAGAAGATTAATTCAGGTAAAAAAATATCAATTCAAATTATTATATTATATTAATTTACTGTGATCAGTTCCAAATACAGGAATCCATTTGACCAAAGCCAATGCTGGCTATCCTCTTTAGTTTTCTTCTTCTCACACTTTTTAATTATTTGGCTTTCAAATTTGATTTTTACATTAATCAATTTTTTGTAGGATAAACACAATATTATTGAAGCGCATTTAGAATATAAAGAGTATATGCATTTAGCACAAACCTGGGAGAAGACTCGGCAAACATCACCTTTGTCCCAATTTCTAAGACTCATATATAAAAACTCAATATTTTAAGACACTGCATTAGCTAAGACTATTTGGGTCAAATTAACTTAATGGTTCCACCTACCTATTGACGTTTCTGTTGTTTGAGAAATCCTCTGTGTGGCCGTTTCAGCAACACACGTGTAGTTTCCCACATCCTCTGGTGAAAGACAATCTAAATATAATTTCGCTCTTGTAAATCCAAGTCCTATCAATGAGCCTCTGTTTTCATTTAAAATTTCTTCAATCAAAGGTTCATCATTCTGGTAATCCCTTGAAGGACCCTGAAACAGTCAAACAAAACATTAGTAAATTAGCGGAACCTTGAAGGACCCTGAAACAGTCAAACAAAACATTAGTAAATTAGCGGAACATAAAACAATCGCAATTTTATTATTATGCAAAATATAGTATTCTCGTAATGGAAAAATATTTTTACATTAATGTCTAATATAAATGTGTTTTCTTAGAATGATAAAATACATATGTTATAGCACTGTACTATTGTTTCATAAGTTTCCTATCGTTTTCTAATTCCAAACTTATAATTTTAATGAAGAGCTTTATTTCAACACGGAATCAATAACTTACTTGTTGAATTCTGTGTCCGTTTTTAAGCCAGTGAATGGTTGAGGTAGGTTTGCCACCAGATTGACACTCCAATACAACGTTGTCGTAAGCAGAACCTACTGTCTTAGCAGGCAAGGTTTCTCCGATCTTAAAAAATAATTTGTCGTCTTCGGTTTGTGTCTTTTCTGTAATTAGAACAAAAATAATTAAAGAATTTGACTCTGTGTGAATCTTCCTTGTAAACGAAGTATGTTTAAATTGATTACTTAAAAGTGTTAGCTAATCAGTTACTGAAATGGAAATCGTAATACCTCTATTTCTATTATTAAATAACTGACAATAACAGCTGTAAATTTACAACGTACAATACAAGCCATTTTACTTGTAATTGTATAAAATCTAAGAGGAGAGTAAATATAATGCTTACCTTTTGTTAACCTTTTCACTTCACGAAACAGATTGTCATCACTCTGTAAAAATAAAAAGAGGAAGTCGGTCAAATCAGTACTTTACCTACTTGGAAATGTTCCCATCGTGTTAAATACCACAAAATTAGGTCAGCTGTCAAACATTGACATTGTATTTAGGAAGGAGTGGCGAGAGATGTATGGACAGGATGTGAAATAAAATATCAAAAGTACAAATACATTCACAAGTATTCATATAATTTTATTGTGTCATTTTTCAAATAAAGTAAAAAAAAAAAAAGAAACAAGAGTTTAAATAGGTCAAATTATGACATTTCAAAATAATGGAAATATTTCGTTGGAATTCAGAAAGAAAAAAAAAATTCGTAATAAAAATAGAATATTATACGATATTAAATATATAAACTCACCAAAAATCTTCCAAGTGTTAGAGTAGAACACAACAGAAAGGAAAAAAGAATCCTTAAAACAATGATAGGGCTTCCCATTGAAATACGTCTTTAAATTATATCTGTAAAAGAAATAAAATTAAATAAGTAAAATTAGACACGATTTAACTGCGTTAATTGAAAGATTGTTACACAGTTATGACATGATAAATATTTTGACAAAATTAACTCTATTGGATTTTTAAAAACGTAAATTTTTCATAGGCAAACTATTTTTTAAAAATGACATCAAACTTAGGGAAATGATACATATATGCAGAAAATCCAAGTTCTATAAATACTTTCATTGACAGGAGACTACATTTTGTTGTATATTCATTTATTAAGTTACAAAAACTTTCTGGAATATTCTTCTACTTTTTTTTAAGGTAAAAAACGAAGAAATATCAAAGTATTACTAAGCAAATAAAAATAACACTTAAAGAAGAAAATTTATTAATTTAGTTATTTTCACATGCATTCTAAATTATTTGATAAATTAATTCAGATGAAATATTATTGATAAAATTTGTTACAAAAAAAACAGTTTAGGAAATTGTTGCATCATCTAAAATTATGTGAGAGTTAATTAAAGTGCTTTAAAACTTTTACTTACCAATATTAGGTAAAATGACACAATTTTGTTATTTAATCTCCTTTTCAGACCTGTAACTCCAAAATAATTTGTGTATGTAAGTTATATAGAAAATATCCAAGTAAATTATTTTATGATATTAATAAGTACAAGGTAGTTACTGTTTAGGTTATAATCATTGTTTCCAATAATACGAAATTTATACCAGAATACATGACGTCAATTACCGCGCCCACGTGCCTGAAATTTGTAACACTGAAATTCCTTGTAAATTCATTTATGATCCCATTGGCTACTTAGAAAAAGAAGGTGTCACCAAATCTATTACAACCATTCATCTAAATGTTTCTACACTGGTGTCGGAAGTACATACGTTTTATCAGGCGTGGTAGAAATTCACACATGTGTAAAATCGTATGCCTTTAAGCTTTACAAGTTATTCATTCATAAGATCATGGTACCGTATGATTATCTCAGTTATAACCAAGTGTTTATTGATTTATTTGAACCATGGACTTACTACTATACTTATCGATGACCAATAAATAAAATTAGGTTTTTGCTTATCTTCCTAATACCATATTCATACAATGTATTACAATGGGATGGCCAATCCTTTCTTGATTACTGTGCTGAAGTATTTTGGTATTTATCTATGAATTGATTGTAGAATCACTAGATTCTCGTTATATTGCTCATTATATCATCACCTTTAGCATGTATGCACTATAGACTCATCAACTTCAGCGATTTAGAATAACAGCGAACTATATTAATACAATATTGGAGTCATAAATAATTTCATCTGAAGTCAGATTCAACAGAAATGTACGCAATTAAATAAACTCGTATAAAACATTTACATGTTCATTGCATTTGAACCACTCGAATGCCGACTTCATCGTAATATTATTGTTTCACATTTTAATGTGCTATTCAAATATGCATTTCACATTTTAACGTGCTATTAAAATGTGAAACAATAATACGCAATGAACATTCTGCAAAAATACTTCCCTTGATGATAATCAATCGAAAAGACAAATGGATTAATAAATATTCATCGTATTGAGAGAGAAAAAAACAGATAAATATTCGTATTCATTACAGTTCCGTAGTTTGGATACACACAGTCGCTGAAAACCTTGATTGCTATAATTATATTTTACATTGTATTTTAAACAAAAAGTGTATCCAACCTTCAATTTATATCTGAATACAACCTGGTACAAATGTATACAAAATTAGTTTTGGTGATAATTTCTTGTACAAGTCAACGTGCGATTCATCTATGAATATAACCTGGTACAAATCATGTATACAAAATTAATTTAGGTGAGAATTTCGTATACACCGTTTTGGCGAATGCATGTTTCAATACATTCTTAGTTATTTTCAGAATCAAAACAATGATAATAATAAATATATGACCGGTGACGTTTATTTTAGTCTGATATTTTGGCTCAGTTTTTACATTCCTTTAGAAATAATTACGATAAATTAAATGGCTTATAGCTGTCGTGAGTGATCTGTCGGATTATAGACTTCGGATATAGGTTCTTGCATTGTTTAAATACAATATTAATTTGTAAAGATGTGTTTAGATATGTTGATACGGTGGAATATGCACTTAATACATATATAAATATTACCAATTGGCTGGTAACGACAAGGTCAGTCTTTTGATTGTATAGCTATTAATGATGGTAAAGCTACTTTACACCCAAATTATAACCCCCCCCCCCCAACAAAAACAAAGCAAAACAAAAAGAGCAAAAAGAAAGAAAAAAAAATAAATAAAAACAAATAACAAAACAAACAAATAAGCAAAAATAAACCATAACCAAGCCAAATGTACACACACACAAAGATTAAACAGCCGTCAGATTTGAAATGGACGTGTTTTAATGTCACTAACAAGAGCTGGTAAAGGTAAAACAATTTCGAATGTTCTAGTTATTTCAATACTACATTGTTAAGACTTTAAATGCACGTGTTTTAATGTCACTAACAAGATCTAATAAAGGTGAACCTTGTTTGGATGTTCTAGTTATTTCAATACTACATTGTTAAGACTTTAATGCGCGTGTTTTAATGTCACTAACAAGAGCTGGTAAAGGTAAAACAATTTCGAATGCTCTATTTATTTCAATAAATACATTGTTAGACTTTAAATGCACGTGTTTTAATGTCACTAACAAGATCTAATAAAGGTGAACCTTGTTTGGATGCTCTATTTATTTCAATAGTACAATGTTAGACTTTAAATACACGTGTTTTTAATGGCACAAACAAAAGCTGATCAAGGTAAGCATTTTTATGCACTATTTATTTCAGTAGTACAATCTAAGTGGGGTTTTTTTTAAACAAATCCTCACGAAGGTCAGCCGATTAGATTTACATAATCTGGCTTCCGATTCTTCTCCGTCTTCTAATATTTGACCACCTTCGATTTCATGAATATTTTGCCGGTGGTGTGCGCATGCTCCCGTTCCTTAAAATGAAAACGTTGTGAACCTTGCACTTGTAATTTATATATTTCAAGTGACTTGGCTCCAGTTATATCTGACGGAAGACGAGAGATATACAATCCTTTGCTGTATATTCCAGAAAAAGAAACACTTCCTGAAATTCATTGCTTGATGACGGTATTGCAAAGAAGTGGGATAGATATGACATGAATTTCCATTTGGCTCGATGAAATAGTTATTGAAGCAAACCCTGGCGTACATGAATTCTTGATGGTCATCAATATTATGTTGTTTAATTTGTTTGCTATTGCAGAACAATTAATCATCGACGCAATGATTTTATAAATAGATACAAAAACACATTCTGGTACATTTTCCGTGGCAAACCTTGGGTACACGATGACGGTTATCTTAGCTCATCACAGTGATGAACATCGTAAAAGTGACGTTTTCTTTGTTTTTGGAAAGAAAAAGTAAAAAATATGAAAGTTTCGAGTGTTTTTTACCCGGTATAGGGTACTACCTTACCTTTGGTTGGTAGTACCCTACAGTTGATAAAATTAACAGTTTTCTATTCAATATATAGCCAAAATTAACTAAATTTGATTTTGGAGCGTAACGTTGCGAGATTTGACGTCATATTATCTCCGTTTTGAAAATTATAACAACATTTGATTGGCTAAACGGTAATATGGCCTAGCAACACCCGAGAATATGGGTTTTTTATGACCGTGGTTTTAACCAATCAAAAGTTGTTATAATTTTCAAGCCGGGGATAATACAGAATGAAGGGTAGTCAAAAGTCACTCCTTTATATTTCTCATTCCTCATTTCTGTATAATTATATAGTGCCGATCTTGTTCTCACCGCCAATATGCAAAAAATATCTGGTACTGAACGTTCAGCAAACGACAGTCTAGACAGACCCGTACATTATTTTATCTGAAAACGTGATAACTACTTCGAATGGATGCTAAAGCAAATTATTAATTGAATCATGACGATAAGGTAAATAATTTTATTTTTTAAGTCAGGATTCTGGCCTTTCGCGAATACTAATGTATGAAACGATAACGACGACCTCTAGTTCGCTATGTAGACAAGTAGGACATAAACCGGTCATTTACTGTTCAAAGATAGCCAAATGTCTATTAGAATATGTCATTTCCATTATTTAGTCTGTTCTACTTATTCTTATTCAGGAAGTCTGATAATTCCCATTACAGAAGAATGGCTAAATTTGTATTATTCTCTTTCGGTAGCATGACCTCACATAAAGATACTAGTAATATATTTTATAGAGATGGATACATAATATTTTCAGGTGACATAAGGTTGACTTGTCCTATGATTGAAAAATAACCATACAGTCAAACATGTATATAAAAGTCACTAAAGGGAACCTGAAATGTTGGTTTTTATGCGCAATTTCCCTTTGTAAACAGTGATTTGTTATACAGAGGTACCTTTTGAGGCAGGTTTGACTGTAGCTACATTGTACATTAAGAAATGTTCTCAAATATATATTTCATGTATGAATGACTCTGCTCCTGTTCTTTATTACTTACACTGTACAATGTATTTGCAAATGGGTTTGCAAGCTTTTCTCTTTCTTGTTTATAGTTGTATCATGTAGATATAAACAACCTAATGTTCTACCATTAATGTGTGGAATAAGGGTAATAACAAAATTACCGAACACCGAGCAATCTTCCTAAGGGAAAGGCAAAACTCATAAGTCAACAAACAGACAAAATCAGTCAACAACCGGAAAACTGGGAAACCCGCAATGGCCCTGACTTGGTACAGGCATTTCCAAAGAAATGGTGGATTCAGCTTCCACCTTTTGTACAATACATGTATATCGACTCATATTGGACTCAGCTCTCATTGTATCAATGATAAAAAAGGTAAAACGGAACCAAATGTAACCACCGCCCATAATTATAACTTTTAAAATTTTAAGTCCGGTTTGTTGCTTGTTTTCCATTGTACTAATCAGAGAAATTCCAGTCTGTAGTATTTTAACATATTTATTGTAGCCCTTTCTATTTCCGAGATATGAGCACCCAAAATTATATCTTTTATTTATAATAGATTACTGATAAATTCCTTTCTGTAATATTCAAACGGTTCTGCCTTGTGACTTCTTTCTTTGGACAGTAATCATTTCCAGTAAAACTGAAGCATGAGGAACCTTTGTTGACTTGCTGTGGTCGTATCATACTGCTGAAAACAGTGCTTGAAAGATTGTAATACCGGTAGGGATAATTCATCTAAAGTTTTTGACACATGTTTTCATTATAATTTTCAAATCTTATAACAAATGGAATTGGTAACACTCCTTTTTTGTTCGTATAAATCTACTTATCCTAACTGATACGCGACGCTATAATTCTAAAGTTTTTCCCTGTTCGACCGAATTTTTACTAGAGATCGACTTAAGAAATTGGATCTTTACCACTAATACCATGTATGAAACAGCAAAAACTTATTCGGAAGCTATGCATTATTTTTTGAGAGGTTGTGTTGTGTGGTCTTTTACATGTAGAGTGAGCTGTTTTGCGAACCAGAATTGCGATGTTGTTCTGTTTCTTATGTCTTTAAAAAAAAAGCTTGCCGGACAATTAGCCAAATATTTTCATAATAGTAGTAATTAACAAAGAGTTGGAGTATTTTCGTGATTCATGCTTATGGTATTTTAATTTTCCGTGACCCGTAATTATACCCTTTTATTCACCGTTATACGTGATCAATTTCAATAACTCTTCGTGATTGCAACTTGTGTATTTTTTTTTGTGTGTGACCGGTGATCTTTAATTTTCTTATTTTTATAAATTCTGAGTATGACATACCCCTCCTCAACTCAAAAAAGAACGAGCAGAGTCATTCATGGATAACATTTCTTAGAAACAGACTTTCTTTAAGAGTAGGTATAGTAGCGGCGTATATTGAATCCATTATATACAAGGCAATTACATGTCACGCTTATCAAGTTTATGCTATTTCTTTTCGATCACACCTATTATTGTTAAGGAAGGTCAAGCTAATAAAGATTTTTTTTTAACACTCCTTCTATAAGTGGATGAACATTTGACGATTTACGAACTGCCAATGATTGGTTTATATCCTCCTTGCTAACACGGATCTCCTCTGTTTTTGTAGCATATTGTACAAAGCTCTATAGAAAAGATTTCCATACCTTTGATATTGCTATTAAGTTTTTAGTGTACTTCCGGTGTGGGCATAATACAACCCGGCTCTTGTTTTATCGCTTTTTCACAAGTATTAAACGATTTCAAGGACTATAGCCAGAAATTACAGAGAAAACCGGAACTTGAATTGAATCTAAAGTCGATCCTCCAGGGGATCGGTAATAATGTATCCGATACCCGCCCCCATATCTGGGATTACAATTAGGCAATAGTACCATTTTTGACAATTTTTTTCTTCTCTGCATAACTATTCCCCACTCTAAACTTAAAGACAGATTAGAATAATATGTTCAACTTTGTTTCATAAAAATTGTCAACGTAGATACAAATCTTATTTTGTAAAAAAAAAAAAAAGAAGAACACTCTGACACTGGCATCATCATGCTCAAGGTTATCATTGATGATATATTTGCTATGTTCGGTGGACGTGTTTTCCAACAGACAGTTGGCATTCTTATGGGTACTAATTGTGCCTCTCTTGCCGACTTCATGCAACGGCTTCTGAAGGAAATTTAAAAAAGGAGCTGGTCAGATCTTTCAATATCACGTTCCGTTGTGTAGATGATGTCCTTTTGGGGTTCGAACTCACAACTTTAATTGGTTAAGTTGAGGTTAACCGTTAGTGAATATATGTGTCATAGATGACCACGAATATGTTCCATTTGTCGTAGCCACAATCCGTTCCTCCTTTCCTCTTTCATGATTTATTACCAGATTTGTAACAAGGGTAAAAGGGCGAGCGCCGCTAGTGGAACAGGAACTGTTTACGTTTCCATAGCACCTGGTTTCTCCCCGATGGTTTGTGGAACTAGTGTGTTCAATCTCTAGTTTTTTGTGTACATGTAGTTGTGTTTTATAAGATCATTGTTTGTATCTTTGTCTTTTTTCTGTTGGCAATTAAATTGCATATCCTTCTTCGACTTGCGGCTTCTGATTACCCCTTTGGAATCTTCAAACTTTTCTTAGAAGTTAAAATTACCACTTAATATAAAGTATGATTTATTCTCATCACTGAATTTTTTATGTTCGCCTACATATCATTACTGTGAGATTCTGCTTACCCGAATAAGTTTGTAACTAACTAACAAGTATCCTTGGGAACTCTTCTGTTATTTCGTCAAAGTAAAATATTTAACAGCGCGGCACATGACATCATAGAAGTGAAATTAACCAAAAACAGACATGCCACTGCATCATGGGTAAACGGCAGTTGTCATTGTATAATTGTGGAATTTTAAATTCAAATAGTACTCTTATTACTAACTATTCCAGACAATAAACAATAATTTATATGACGACCTTGGCTTAGAAACAACCAAGATTGTTTAACCGCTTAACCCACTGGTTTGACCCAAAAAAACAAAACAAAATCAATGGCCGTCTTTGTTTGTGTGATTAAAAAGTACGTTTATTTCTGGACTGGAACCAACTATATTATATTTGATATCTATTTACAGTACAACAATCCTATTTGTGCACCTTTTATTATAATACTTTATCCCACAATTGCGTGTTACAATTATTTTGAAGAAAATTACTTCTAAAAATAAACGTTAGAGAGAACCGAAAGGGTAATCAAGAATGGACAATCCAGAGACACTGGGCAACAGATAGAAACAGCTTACATATCTCTGAGTTGATACAATATTACAGAACTTGTGGTTCCTTGATAGAGGGTTGCTGGTAACAAGGAAGCTACTGAACCAAGGGTTTCTATTGGTTAAGTTAAGGTCATCACTTCGAAAGTTTTACGGTCGCCACCATGACTTGGTTAACCGTTATGGAATATCTGTGTCACAAATGACAACGGATACATGTATGTTCCACTTGTCGTAAAGACTTCTTGGTTCTGTCCTAGTTCATGACTTATCACCGGGTTTGTAACTAGATTAACACGACGGGTGTCACTAGTGGAACAGGAACTGCTTACCCATCCGGAGCACCTGAGTACACCCCTGATTTTAGTGGGGTTCGTGTTACTCGATCTTTAGTTTTATGTGTATGTTTTGTAGATCGTTGTTTGTCCTTTTGTCCTTTTTCTTTTTGGCCATTGTGTCGTCTGTCCTTCAATATACGGATTCTGATTACCCCTTTGGTATCTTCAATCTCTTATCGTACGAACATGTACAATTTCCTTACTGCTATGGCACAGTTAAATCAATCATAAATAGAGATTGATTGTTGTTGAACGTCAAGTAAGCAATATTTGAGCTTTAATCAGTACGATATAAAGTTCACAATTGATATATCAAGGTTGGGACTGAGATGGGCCTATCAATTACCATAGGAGAAAGGTGGATTTAATAGACCTAGGAAATTATTCCATTCAACGTGCGATCAACGACCTAATAAACACCTGTTTGTATATTATAAAGATATATGTATATATTTACAAATGGCAGGGGTGTCAGTAAGGTACAAACATAAACATCACACACACGCAAATAAAGATAAAGTACTCAATCAGTTATATCTTCTTTCAAATCAGTCTCATATATATGTCATATACCTCTTTTTGTCAGTGTCGCTTTAGAACTTTCTACAGACATTTGTCTTCATTAGACTGAACAACAACGACTTTTAAGATATCAGTATCAACTATAACTTTATTTTTATATCTGATGATGCCATATAATGGCGGTCGTCTGCCAATAAATATTCTGATATTGTCCTCCCGAAATAAAACAAAGAAACGGATCATTAAACGTGTCAAGTGAATTATAATGTTACACCAGAAATATATGCAAACACATTATTAATACCTGAACAAAATTAAACCGGTGCTTCGAGGTGGGTAGGCAGTTCCTGCTCCATTAATGACACCTATTGTCTTATTCTTTTTATGAACCCAGTTATAAGTTATGAATGAGAAAGCGTGAGATTTTAAATAAGGAAAACGGAAATGTTGACGGAAAAGTCATGGTCGCGACCTAAAAAATTTCCAAGCAATGACTTTAACTTTACCACTAGGAACCCTCGATTCAGTAGCTTCCTTGTTAGCAGCAAAACATGGTCGCGACCTAAAAAATTTCCAAGCAATGACTTTAACTTTACCACTAGGAACCCTCGATTCAGTAGCTTCCTTGTTAGCAGCAACCCACTTTCAAGAAAATCGTTTCAACGGAGAGATACATAATTCATATGCAGGTGTTGCTGAATATAAATGGAAAGTTCATAATGGGAATCTTGAAATCATCTCCTTTGTCGTAAGGTTTCGTTCTTATCCGGTAATAACTGTCAATATCTAGGCATAGGTCAAGGTAAGGTTTAGACTTAGTTTTGTCTGTGGTATGCTTTATTTCAAGTTTAATAGGATATATGCGATCAACATTATCACCCCCATGTTTTGCGATCTCATTGTTTGTTATGGTATATATATCATACATATTTTGTTCATTGTCATGTGTAATCTATACAACAGTACATTTCACGAGTAATTCCAAATAAGTTCCATGGTACCTTTCCAACATCTTAGGAATGAAGAGATGTCACAGGAAGTTAAAGTTATTCTCTCCGGCTTTATAGCACAACACATCCGTAAATAGTTGGTAATGTTATCGTTTACAGAATAATGTTTACGTTGCAGTTTTTCACAACAGTGGGATTAGCTTTAAATTTAACATGGCCAGATCTTAACATTAGAAAAATTTCATCAATCACTGCAACTAATATTTTGTTGAAGAAAATTTCAGACGGGTTCTTAGAAACGAGATCTTTGTATTTCCTTATTGTCGTCATCGATATTAATAATAGCCCTTATCTATCATTTAAAATTGTAAATAATGAGAAAGTTATCTTTCAATTAAGATATCTATATCATGATCAAACAAGACAAAGTGTAAATGTAATGTCGTGTGACTAGTGCAACGTACTGTATACACTTGGTAATTAATCTTTAAGACAACATGAACCAGTCGACACCAACACATGTAAAGATGCATTATAATGTCGTGCACTTTACAATTCTTTAATGAAAGTTGAAACGGAATTGACAACGATTATTTTCTAATGCGCATATTTGATACTATCCTATATCTCACACGTGCAATAATTCACGTATTTCGGCATTCCCTCAGTGTGACGACCGACCTGCGAAATACATTGATTAATTGTTGCTTAACGTCATGTGAGCATTATTTGAGCTATATAATCAATAAATTATGGATGGTTAAAAAGGGCAGATGATGAGATTGCAGCGCAGCAAACGACGAAATAACACTCCTAACCAGGAGATGTTGTGAGTTATCTTTTAAGTACTTTCAGCATGTCATTCATCCAACACGACATATTCTTTAACGTCATATCAGTGTTGTGTATTTGATTCGTCGCACAGAACCAAAAAATCACCTCTCATGCGTTGTACTCCACAGCAGAGAAATAATATCCTATATTATATACCTCATGGTAAACTCTGAGATTTATTGCTTTCTGCTTGGGAGATACGACCATTACTAAACTGATATCCAATGTGTGTGACGACAAAACATATGCTAGGGCGGCTAGGGATTATGGTCTTTAACGCAACAGTCAACAATATTTCAGTTATATCGTGGAGGTAAGTTTTATTGATGGAGGAAACCGGAGTCCCCGGAGAAAACCACAGACCCGCCGCAAGTCACTGACAAACTGTATCACATATGTGTGTGAAGACAAAACATATGTGTGTGACGACAAAACATGTGTGTATGACGACAAAACATATGTGTGTGACGACAAAACATGTGTATGACGACAAAACATGTGTGCGACGACAAAACATGTGTGACGTCAAAACATATGTGTGACGACAAAACATATGTGTGTGACGACAAAACATGTGTGTTACGACAAAACATATGTGTATGACGACAAAACATATGTGTGACGACAAAACATGTGTGACAACAAAACATGTGTGACGACAAAACATATGTGTGACGACAAAACATGTGTGTGATGACAAAACATATATGTGTGACGACAAAACATGTGTGTGTGACGACAAAACATATGTGTATGACGACAAAACATATGTGTGTGACGACAAAACATATGTGTGTGACGACAACCTACAGTTAATTATTGATCCATGGAAACAGAATGCCGCGCAGCTCATAGTATGTTGCGAACCCCCTATGTATCCATTATATTCTCTTTCACCTCTGGTAATCAGTTGTCCCGTAATCTTACAGCAGTGTCACATCTCATCTAGATAGTACTGATGTATTCTTGTCTAGTTGTTCTCGTCTTTAATATATAGCTGGAATAGTGCTCACTTGACGTTAAACATCAATCAATCGATAGTTAAGTTTATTTCTAAATACTTGTCACCGTCGGTCAACTGATCATCGTAGTCCTGCATTATTAATCTCGAATATCATTGGCTCCACTGCATTTAGATGGCGTACATTATTTGCATCAGAAATTATTTTCCACTACTACCTTTTGTGGATAGCAGGCGAGATGAAAAACATGGGTTTTTATTAAAAATCATTATTTTTGTGACCTAAATTTTTAGTATTGTTATGTTGCCAAAATCACTTCTAAATGCCGGATCAGTAACCGGGCACCTCCTAAACGAATATAATTGTTTCCATTGACACACGGGTGATGAGTGGAGGGTATCGAAGGGTGATCGGCCGTGGGTTACCGACGATGAATATTCGTCTCATAACCGTAATCTACAAATAGATAAATAAATAAATTGCATGAATGAATATTTTGTCTGTCTGTGAATGGAATTATATAGGTAATATCATCATTAAAATAAAAACATGAACGGTCAGTAAACTTAGAACAATATAACGGAATGAGGTTAACATCCTGGTCATTTTGGTGTCATTATGGGGTCAAATACCACTTATGCTACTTGATATATTGGAGACCTCCTTTAGCTCAGTTGATACATGTAGAGCTGTTGGTTGCCTTGCAGTGCACACGCAACTATTTCTCACTCTAAGCTAAAAGACAGATTGAAATAATTGGTTCAATGGAAAGAATGACCAACGTAGATACAAATATCCTTATTTTAGCCAGCGATAAATGTTATATCACCGGGTTTGTATACTACATTAACACGACGGGTGCGTGCAACTAGTTGAGCAGAAACTGCATACCTTCCGGGGCACTTGAGTTCATCCCCGGTTTTTAGTGGAGTTCGTGTTGCTCGATCTTTATTTTTATGTGTATGTTTTGTAGATCGTTGTTTGTCCTTTTGGCCATTGTATTGTCTGTCTTTCTTCGATTGACGGATTCTGATTACCCCTTTGGTATCCTTTTATAATGCAAAAGTTTCATTGAAACTGACATCATCAAAATGATCCCGTTTCTTTTATTAACAATATATTTGTTTTGTAGGGGTGAATCCTTAATTTGCGTTATTCGTATTTTTTACGCATACTAGTGTCCTACACAATTAGCATTGCAAAGGATGTTTGTGTTGTTTAACAGTAACATTGTGGTGCCACTAGTAGAGCCGGAAATGCTTCCCTTCCAAAGCATCTGAATTTAACACCGGTTGTTTGTGGGCTTCGTGTTGCTCAAGCTTTAGATTTCTGTGTAGTGTTTTTCAGATCCTTGCACTTTGGCCTTTTTTCTTTTAGCCATTGTATTCTCTCCTTCAATTTACGCCTTTTGATTACCCCTGTACTATCTTCATGACTACAAACTTTTCTTTTATATGACAATGTTCGTGTTTCTGGTCTCAAGCCCATCAGTTTATTTTTCATATCCAGAAATATGACATTTTTGAAAATTAGTTCGCAATTTGAAAGGAAATTAAAAAATATATATATGTGTAAATTGTATCGTGGTTAGTTTGATCCGACGGGAACATTACACCATCGATGCTGTATTTAATAGAACCTTCCGTATTTTTGTTTCTCTTTTCATTTGAAAACATTGTTTGATATGTTTGTGTCTTTATTGTATCTTGTGACACAGGTGTGTAGTACAATGTATATGTAAATAAATTAAACACAGTATCACTGTTACTGAAGTTAGATTTGCCTTCCGGAGTACCTGAGATAGTGGGATTCGTTTTACTTGATCCTTAGTTTTGTGTAGATCGCTGATGCTGTTGGAATATTACTACTAAAGAATATGATGTAAAGTAGACTATTGGAAAAAGTGAAGTCATCATGTATTTCGTCGAATTTTGTTATGAATATTCCCCCGTACAACATATGTATTTAATTCTGTAATGCAAAATACTGAATACTCAAAATTTCATAAATTATTTAATTATATTTAATAACTGAATTTCACCATGAACTTTTTTTTTCGAGGAATGATTCTGTGTATTTATTTGATGTGTAAAGTATGCCATTCGCCAAAATTTACCTTATCATTATTTTTAACATTAAACATTAAAAGCGCGTCCATGAACGATTAAGAAACATATTAGTTATGCGTTAGGAATCCAGCAATAATTGTGTTATAAATGTTTTAAAGGCATATTGTCTACCACAATCGTAAATTTTTCATACCCAAAATTATTGTCGTAAATGATTTGTTTAAGCTATCATTATTAAACAGTTATGCTGCAAAAGATACGATTTGTGTTCTTTCTTTTGACAAAAAAAAAAGACCCAAAACTATCGTTATCGGAATTATTGTTCATGATGACAAGAATTCAATTTAACCCGACTCTATTCATATGACCTTCTATGTGAACCCGTCTTGAGCATGCACACTGTTTAGAAACAATAAACAACATGTGGTTCTTGGGCAAAAGAGAAAGTGTCAACGCGTGGAAGAAAGCGGACTTTGACGGATTCAGAGAGAAAGAGGAATAGAAGTGCAGTATCTTCCAAATGGAACAAATGCAGGATATATGTAGGGGATCAGTTGGACCGTTGGAACGAATTGAAGGAAGTGTTACGCGTCCAAGCTCACGCTGAAGTGGCAAAGATTGTGCTTGATAGGTAAGCCGAGGCATGTTGCCTTCTTTTCTCAATCGTTTTTCATATTTTATGAATTTATGATGATGCCTATGATCATTTTCGGTAGATAATATTCAATATATGTAATTTTGTACCTGGCAACAGCAAATTATTGTCAATGAGTAGCATAAAACGGCCGTATTTGTGAGGTAAACAAACACGACATGCTGCAGCATCCAGGCTACTAAATAGATAAAAATAGATTTGGCCTCGCTCAGGTCAGTGCATAATTAATTAGCTTCCAGTAACGATGATCAGTTTTTTATATCGAAAAAAACAACGTTTCGTAGCGTATTCGCCAATGATTCGGTGTTTAATCTTCATTTTATGAAGGTCAGTACGGAAAACGACAATAACTTTGGGTATGAAAAAATTACGATTGTGGTAGACAATATGCCTTTAAAGGGTAATGTACATGTATGGAATTTTACTATCGACGTATTTGTGTTAATCAGCTTTTGACCTAATTCTATATATAAATCGTCGCATATTTATTAATTGTTTTGGTTATTTGAATGATTAGTCTATTCAATATATAAATCATTGGTCTATTAGTTAAATTAAGGTTAGAAAAACTATTTAACATTAAGGGATTAAATATTTTACAATAATTCTATCGCTGCAAAACAAAGCCAGATTGTTTAAAGACAAGGAATTAATAGTTAAAAATATTCTGTTCCAGAATGTCTCTGTTTTTTGTTTGTTTATGATTAAAAATAGGAAAGAAATGGTGAAGAAATATTTTCTCTAAAATATTTTACTTTTTTTCGCTTGATGAATTTGCTATACAAATATCAACGATGATCTATAAACATAATTTATTTCAATGAATCTAGTAATCACAAAAAGGAGCAGAAAATATGTTTGATAAATGTAGTATTTCCCTTATGTCCATTCTCTTGTCATAGGTATGAAAGCTACGTCGGTTATCCTTTTTTAAAGTACTTAAACCAACATTTAAAACGTATTGGCGTCATGTCTATTTATAGTAATTCGCGCTTACAATGTGCACCTTCAGTTAACACAAGACCTGTTAATTTATAACAATATAATCTGTTCATCAGTGATAAGCCTCTTATCGTTTACTTGTACCTGTTCATCAATAGTAAATCTCTTATCGTTTACTTAGACCTCCGGCAATTGTCTGGTTTTTTTAGATAGGTCACAATGTCAGTGTAAAAACCAGGATTATGTAAACACTATCCTGACTTAATGTCTAAATTAAGAAAATGTTTAACATATGCGTCACGATATCCGGAAGTCCAGTTCCTAAAATGTGTCAATTAATCCAGACATAATATAAGTACTACAACATATACATATTAAATACATACTATTATATTTAGTTAACTAGCTGACATGCATTTATTTTGTTGAAAGGATTTTTTTGAACTGTTAAAAACGATCTGATTGTGATTTTACGAAACACTAAACAGTTGTAGATTTTATTGCATGTGTCCCTGATATCAATATCAAAAGATCCTGTACATTAAGAAATCTGATATATTCAAATATATTTTATGATGCCAACTGCGTATTCTCGTACTACGATATATTTTTTTCAGTATAAAGTCATTAACTTTATTTAAAATGGGCTGTTCATGTACACAAGAGTGTTAAAATTAATTGTTTGAGTCGGTACTTTTCTACACTACAGCACCAATCGACCAGCCTTGTGTCAACACTCGGTCACAATCCATTTATATAAAATTATAGCTTCGATTGTCTTGTGGACACGCTGTCGTCTAAGCGGATATGTGTATGAAAATAATTGCTTGTAGTAGATAATAAATCGTCAAACACAAAATTATCACAATCAATTATCACTTCATCTCGTTAGTACTTTCAGTTGATGAATATTAAGCAAATTCTTGTATTCGACGTTTGATGGTTTGGTTTGGTTCGTGGTGTTTAACGCCACTTTCAACAATATTTCAGTTACATCGGGGTGGTAAGTTTTATTGGTGGAGGAAACCGGAGTACGCGGAGATATCCTACGACCTGTCGAAAGTCACTGACAAACTTTATCACATAATGTTGTATCGAGTACACCTCGTCTGAGCTGGATTCGAAATCACAACGTTAGTGGTGATAGGCACCGATTGCATAAGTAGTTATAAACCCAACTGCCATACGATCACAGGCCCCTGTTATCTGAGCTGTCTGCTTTAAGTGAGAAGTGAAAAGTTTATTCTGCTGACAATGTCCTCGAGTCGAGTGAAGAGACATTTGTAACAGTCTCTTTGTTGCAGCAAGGACAAGATGGCTTCTCCGGCAACAAATGACGCGTGGATGCTGAATATTCTGTAAAATGTAGGAGGTGCGGCGTAAAAAATACCAACACAATACATAGTCTCTGTTGTTGTGAAGTGTAATATTGCTTCAAAAGTATAAAATATCTTGTTGATGTCTCCATCATCTGATTTTTGGAATAGGTCACCACTGGCTGTTTGTGATGTTTGGTTTAGTATAAAAACAAGTAGTTGATATAACTGGTAGTATTCATTATTATTTTAGAAAGTTAAAATTAATATTATATATTAATAATATTTTTTAATATTCTTATTTATATATTTTTTAATTGTATTTTGTCTAATCTCAAATTACAAAAATATGTGATATAAATTTAATCTTTTGAATAAAAATGTTGTATTTTTTTTAAATAAATTAAAAAAGTTAAATCAATAATCAAACATAGATCTTTTCAGGTTTAATAGTTAATCTTAGTCAAAATTACACCTCGCCTCCGAACCCTTTTACCTCAATTGACCAATTAAGGTGAAAGGGGAAGGGAAATCACCGTGGAAATCCATACCTATGATTGTCTGGATTTATTGTATAATAATATTTCAAACTTTGAAGAAAGAAAACTATAAAAAATAATTTGTTGAAGACCGCATTTTGATATGAAAACTGGGCCCGTATGCATAATACATCTTAACTTAACTATCCCTTAAACTAAGATTCCACTAAGGAATCCCTTAGTTAAGTGATGATATTAAGTAGTATGCACATAACTACTTAACTTTGGACTTAAGTAAGGAAACCTTAAGTGGAAATTATCGGAACTCTTCTCCATTTACCGTTTAATATTATATTTACTCATCCTTGGTAATTTCGCTTTAATTTTTCAATAGATAGATAATGCAGCTTGTATTACTTTGTGCGGGTAAACATTCAAGGTCGGGTGTGTTTGAATGTTACTATTCGTGACTGTTGAAAATAAAAAATGTCTAAACGGAAGCCAAATTGGACAGATAGAGAAAAAGTTGTATTGTTGGAAGAGTACGAGAAGAGAAAAGTTATTTTGAAAGCAAAGTTTTCCTCGTCGATAACTTCTGGGGACAAAAATAGGGCATGGCAGGAAATTGCAAACATAGTAAATGCCGGGAATTCCGTAAAAAGAGACATTAAAGAAATACAGAAAAATGGGACAATATATGTGCTACCGCAAAAACTGAGGTTTCATTATATCTAAATCTTTCAATTAATTCCAAATCATCATATTTTTCTAATGGATTAGTTCTATCTCTAAAGATACGTTTCCTTCTCATAGCCCTCCTAACTTCTAGCATTCGATACCGGTTAACGTGAAACATTGTAGCGACAATTTTTAATTTTGAAATGAGTTTATATGGGCAGACCTGTACAAAGAATCGATGAAAATGTTACATAGCATGAATTGCACGCTTGTCATAAGATACTATACATGTATGTACAGGTACGTTGACATTTTTAATTTGAAAAACGAATATTGCTATTTTTGACGCAATAAATCAAGTAAACTGCCTCGGAAAAGTTACGTATACTTTCTGTTGAGATATGAATTAATTAATAATTAGAGCCCATAAGAAATATTTCGGACAATATGCCCATCCGATATTCATTTAAATGAATATCAACGATATTGACAATTTTTCGTTGTTAATTGGTTCGAAGTCGCTGCATTTTACATATTTAAGATACCTCATTAGGTACCTTAGATTTAAGTGAAAACTTAAGTGTATTTTTATTTTAAGAAGCTTTATGCAAACCACTTAAGTGGGATGGGTGGACCTATTTAAAACTACGATTTTGCTAAGGAAATTCTTAGCGTAAGCAGTTTTATGCATACCACTTAGGTAAAATGGGCGGAGTTACCTTAACTCAAGTGTTTTCTAAGGGAACGACCATTTAACTTGAAAGGGGTTTTTTTTTCCTTTTTAAATTCGCGCTTTGCGCGACAAAAAAAAATTCTAACTCTCGTGATGTCCAAAAAAAATAAATATAAACGAAAAAAAAATATAGCCCCCTCCCCCACCCCCCGCCAAGTTAAATGGTCGGTCCCTAAGGAGAATCTTAACTTAAGTAGCTTTATGCATACGGGCCCTGGTTCTTAAATTACATGTATATTGCCTTTGTTTAAAACTATATAAAGCTTACAACTTGACACTGTTCTAACTGACACTCATTCATAAAAATTTACATTCTAATTTACATAAATTTTTTGAAAGAACTTTTTTTTTAAATAGGTAATCTTAGTCAAATTTACACCTCGCTTCGGAACCCTTTCCATACCTTTTACCTCAAATGACCAGTCAACGTGAAACGGGGAAACACCATGGAAATCCATCCCCATGATTGTCTGGATTTATTATATAATAATATTGCAAACTTTGGAAAAAGAATACTATTAAAAAATAATTTGCTGAAGACCGCATTTTGATATGAAATATAGTTATAGACTTATATTGCCTTTGTTTAAAGCCTATATAAAGCTTCTAACTTGACAGTTCTAACTCATTCATAAAAATTTACATCCTAATTTGCATAAATTTGTTCAAAGAACTTTTTTTGTAGTTGTTTGAATGACAATTACCATGTAAATTATAGGTTAAGTACATGGCAGATCTTTGTAGTTTTATTGCCTCCGGTAATTCAGCACACCTGTAGGTTACAAGCTAATGATGAACTACATTTGTTATTTCATCATCTTGAGACATATCCAGGAAGTCATTTAAGTCACATGTTAACTTGCTGCATGTACTTCATATTTATGATAATTATTTACAACACACATCGAGATCACTGTTTTTTAATCAGTAGCGGATTCAAGGGGGGCTTTGGAGGCTTCAGCCCCCACCCCCGTCGAAAAAGTCAAGCACATATATTAACATACGCTTTTCAAGGCTATTTAATGTCACAATAAGGCTGTTAATCGAATGGTTTCTATCTGTGTGATGAAAGTAAAACAAAATACAAATTAATTTCTTTGTATTGATTTAATCTTCAATTATGCTAAATCAAATTTTCAAGTTTATTTGAAGTTTTTATGAATGTTTGTCAAAATACCAATTAATATCAGGTATTGTCTTAAACCGTTATATAAACATGTCTAGGGTCAAATTTCATATAGGTATAACCACCAACACCTGTAAATTGAGGCTCTTTCAAGGGAATTCTTTTTTAAATAACATTTATTTTTACAAATAAAATTAAAGGCAATTGTTGCTGTATTTAAAAAAAATATACATGAGTTTCCATTTTGAAAATATATGAATACAAAACTGCCAAAACACACATACACCAGACCAAGAGCAGCTGATCATAGTGATGTAACTTCTTTATTGTATTCCATTTGCAACTTTGATTTTGTCGTAACCATTGTTATTGTTCAAATGTGCCTGGCTTTTAAGAAATCACTACAAGAGAGATCACTTGACATAAGCAGAGCCTTAAAAAGCGTAACTTTAGGTCAGAGCTCACTAGACTGCAAATCAAATGTTGAACAATTCAACCACCAGTGTTTTGAGAGGAGAGTTAAAATATATGAACCATTAGACATAGAGGCTAAAAAACCTAGAATATGCGGGAGACATATAATGAGAGATAATGTTGAAGCAGATTGTCCGGAAGACTACTTTAAGAAGTCAATAACTGTACCTTTTATCGACTATGCGCTAAATGAAATGAAAAAAAAGGTTTATCGACCTACACGCCAGAACCGCTTTGGTACTACAGTTGGTTCCATCTATTATTGAAAATAATGCTCCATAACGGAGACCCCCCCCCCCCCCCCCTCCCCCCCCCCCCCCGTCAACAGGGTCTCTGGATCGGCCCCTTAAACAATGGGGTTCACCTACGATTTTTCGCTAATAGGTGGCGTATGTGTTCTATCAGTTATTACTTTCGGAACTCCTTGGCTAGCATCAATAACGTAACTAATGTAAACTACGATATTGATTTATATATATTCGTGTAAAATGCCACAAATGCTGGGTAGCTCATAGCCAGAAATGATGGGTACTTTGCTCATTTGCATATCTAAGATGGCGACGCCGGGACGTCTGCAATTTTCATATGATCTATATAGACGATATCATTCATAATTGCATGTGTGTCATTTTCTGAACTTGAAAATGATACATTGAATCAAGCTGAATTAAATGAAATAAAAATTAATGAAAACAATTAAATATTCGAGGTTCCTGGACTAAATGAAAATCCGAGGCTTAGAACCCTTTTTTGGCCTTCAGAGTCTATGTAAAAATGTCTGAAATACATGAAACTGGTGGCGTGTAACACAAAATTTAACAATGAATGACATTTGGCGACATATTTTCTGAAATTAATTTAGATTCCTCAATAATATATGTAATTATATTGACTAACCTTATATTTCTAGCTTCTAAACTCGGGGTTCCCACAGTACATATAATATGATCATTTTTGCATCATCGCGATATCAAAGACATGTCTAAAATCGTTACAAAACAAAAATATTTGAATTTTGACAGAAGAAAAACTTTGCGGAAATAAACAATAACTTTTAATTTTCGAATCAGTGACGGACACATTGAATTTCCGTACTGTAGGCTATTTTTTGACAAATCTAATAAGCGATCCACCAAGCTTGAAACTGCATTCACGTGATCAAAATCTAATTTAAATATGATGAATATTTATGAGGAAAGTACCATCAATTTCTGGATATGTATCAAGAAGACTGACCATGCGACGACAGGTCCGTGGACGCCAGGGAAATACGACGTGATTTGCTCGGTACATAATGACATTTCAAGGACATCGGCTTCAGAGTGTCGGGATTATTATGTTAGATGTCTTCCAGTGTTGATTGAATAAACAGTTTATATTATTTTTACTTATTAAACGAATGGCTCCTCTAAGCATAGTGTTCAATATATTTAATAAGACATAAAGCTCTAACCATTTTACTACTGAGGGGTGGGGGGGGGATTTTTTTAGAATAAAAATCGTTTATTTTCCACTATGTCCATATTTTAAAGTAGACCTGAATACACCTCGGCCCTAAAAAATATTGCTTGTTTAGGTTAACTCTAGCTTACCTAACATTTAGTGCCTATTCTAGCTATTTTATTAGTTTTTCTCAACAAGCAGTCTTGGAACATCTGCATGCCCAATATATCCAATGCAAAAACAAACAAAAAATCTGGTCACCCTTACCTAACCTTTTTCACAGGGTTACCGGTATCCCTAAACACACAATTATTTTCTTAGGTCTCGTATGCATGTATCGTTTACCTCATGTATGTATAAAAATATTTTTGATCTACCTGTTGTGTGAAAAAAAATTGGATTCTCTACTAAAATTGTTGGTGTCTAATAAAGAAAACAAGTGAGTGGGAAGACATGTTACTCCACTCGGGCACATTAATGAATATTCCGATTCCTAGCCGGCCAGTCTTTGTTCTTACTCCTTAATGCTGCATGCTTTAATAGCAGAGAAGCAACAAATACCAATTTTATAGTCTTTGGTTTGACCAGACTGGGGCTCTATCCCATGGATCTAACACACTCAAGGCGAGCATGCTAACAATTACACCACCGATGAGATAGGATACCATTTTGTCTACAGACCCATAACATAATACCACCACAACAAAATTTCTGTGGTCGCATAAAAATCACACTGAAAAAGGAGCAGTCCTTCAAAACGTTCATTAAGCTAGGGACTTGTGCCCAAGTTGCTTAGTTGAAGTTAGTTAATACAGTCAATATGATCAAACACACATTAAAAAGCTCATAGATTAGCTTCCAGTCAGATTTGAACTGACATCTTTTCAACTTTATTGAAATGTACTTCCTTGTACTATAGAAGCCATAATGATTGTAATGTTACACAAAGTACACATACAGATAAATAAACCACTCGAACAAGTACTTCAAAAGCATCTTGTACAAAGGACTGTAGTTAAGACATATTATTAACTAGAGATGTACATGTATTTTAATCTTCACCATAGGATGGTTAAATGTTTAAATTGTGTATTTATTGACACTGATTATATCAGGTAATAATATTCATTAAAAAGTTGTTAATGTTTTCGTGATTCATGAAACCTTTTTTTTCTCTCTAGCTACTGTTAGTAGCGACTAGCTCCTTCGCTTAAATAGTCTTAAAGGGTCAATACATTACTTTAATAACAATATATGATATAAATATACAGGTATAACATGACAAAAAGACAAATATTTAATGGCTGACAAAAAATTACGAATACCCAGAAAACTGAAGACTGAGACGCACAAACAACTAAAAATCGGGACTGACATGAACTCAGATGCTCCATATGAGTCTGCAGTTTGAACTTCACTAATACCACTTCATGGGCGAAAGAGCTGGCGGCAATTTCCCTCCCTACTTTTAAAAATTGAGGGAGGAGGGTGCAGAATAGTTTTGTCCCCCCTTTTGGCATTAAATTTAAGAAAAAAAACTGTTTTACTTTAGTATGGAAGCATATATTGTCCATTTAGCCAAGGGTATAAGGATATTTGGACAAGGGTATGCTTTGAAACCATAGGGACTTTTTTTTTTATTGCTGCACAATTTTGAAAATATACCAGACAAATAAGGAATACATTTTTTGTACATTTTTCATAAAGATGTATACCGAATGTAATGAGCATCATTTAAATTAGTATATTTATTGAGGTAATTATACATGATTGAGTATTTATATTTCAAAGATAAAAGAAATATTGAAAATTGTGAAAAAAAAATTATGTTCTTTTTTGTTTGAAATGTTAAATGTTTCTTAAAAAACGTACGAGGGTACCCCTATTGAAAGCCCCATAAAAAAATTTTATTGAAAATATGCCCCGTTTTTTCACATTCTGAATGATAACATGTATATGATGCTTTCAGTGTGTTGTTTTTGAATATTTAATAAAAAGAAAAGGTGTGGAAAAAGTTGGGTCAGTTATTTTTAATAAAAATGATTTTTTTCTCTAACCTATGCCTGGATATGAATCCCATATGGTTTTATAAAGGCAGTTAATTTCAAAATCTTCTTTTTCAATTATAATGGATAGTATTAAATATGACAAATTCTCCTGGTCTTGTCTCTGAATCCGGTCACGAAAGCACATTCAAACTGATCCGTCATCATAATTTTAATGATGTTTTATTTTTAGTCGGGGCAACTTGGACATTCAACAAATACAATAATATTGAAAAGTAACGAACATAAATCGTATGCTTGGGTTTTCGGCGTAATATGTACCGTTCAATCAAGTCAGTTTTTCGACCGTTTGTCGATGCATTTCGGCGTAGTATATCATTTTCGAGCTTCGACACTGACCACAGCTGATCGCCGTCCGCCATCTTGGAATCGAATAACTGATAGTAGACATGCGCCACCTGTCAGGAATGTGGGCGGGTGAACCCCATTGCATAATTAGCCTCATTTGATCTTACAGATTTTGGGCACGTAAAACTAGCTTAACCCCGCCACTTTTTATTCAAGTGACTGTTCCAATAAACGTTAGAGAATACAGAAGGGGTAATCAAAAATGAACAATCCAGAGAAACTGGCGCAAGGCGAAGCGAAAAGAAAATTGAGCGGTCATGTGTTTTTGTATTAGGGGTGTAGATTTTGCCCATTTGCACGTTTGTATTGGATTTTAGTACTGTTCCGATAGTGTAGTATTTTATTCTTATTTTTATTCAAAAAGGGCTTTTAGATATAGATAATAATTACACAACCTCGTTAGATTTAACAGGTTTTGGTTGTAGGTGTTTTACGCCGTTAACTATTTCAAACGGTATTCGACATTAGCCCCATAACAGAGATAAAAGTTTATTGATACGTACTTATATAGGTCTATGCATAGTCTATAGATAAATAATTGGGACATTACATTTATTTGACTGTCACTACTAGGTCGATATCTCTGACACTGATGATTGTTAATCCTCCATGATATGATAAGCCTTGTAACAAATCCTACTGACATTAAATGTATGTTTATACTAATGTATTCCTGCTATATATTGTCATATGCTGTTTTATACAATCGTTTCGAAACAAATCAACGGGGTCGTCATGGTCATGATCGTATTGGTAGTTGGATTTACAACTACCTATACAATCAGTGCCTATCACCACTGATGTTGTGAGTTCGAATCTCGATCAGGGCGAGGTGTACAACATTATGTGATAAAGTTTGTCAGTGACTTGCGGCAGGTCAGTGGATTTCTCCGGGTACTCCGGTTTCCTCCACAAATAAAGCTGACCGCCACGATATAATTGAAATATTGTTGAAAGTGGCATTAAGCACCATCAACATAGCCTTAAATTAGTGCCTCGGTTTTGCAAAATGCTACCCTACTCGTCTTTCACATTCAAAGCAATTTGCAGAAACTCTAAATGAGCAAGATGCTAGTAGGGCAACTGCAAGGTAAACTTTTCCAAACCGAGGCATTGTTTCCTGTTTACCTATAAGTACATTTGGCTGCAATGTTCCGTGTATAATGGTTGCTTACAATGTTTTACGGAACCCAATGGTTAATGTTATTCTCATGAACTACAAACGTAATTTACCAGAAACTATACACCAATGATTACTGGATTATGACAAGTCGAGGGAGATCCCGAAGATTGTTATTATTTGATACAGAATTGCACGAAATATAATAATCTTCGTTATTGTTAACTTTTGATGAAATCTCCGGGTTATAAATTTTCACTCGCAACAAGATTAGAATTGTCTGACACATTGAAAGCCGAAGATCTATGTTTTCGTTTTTTTTGTATTAGAATAATAATCGTAATAATAAAATAATTATAATCTCGGCAAAGTTAAAAATGACGTAGATAATTAATCTCCCATGCATTTATATGTTAATTTATAATAATCTTCGGGGTGTTTCCCCCGGCTTTCCATGCTTCACATGCAGTGACTAGTTTGTAGTTGTTTAAAAGGGAGGGCCCGGGTGGCTCAATGAGTTAGGTAGTTGGATTACCTAACAACTCATACAAGCCTATCACCAATACGGCGTGGGTTCGAGCCCGGCTTTGTAAATTACAAAAAGGGTGCACTCGACTCACAGCTGCAAGTGCTAAAGTTTACTAGTTGCTTGCCCGAGTGACCGAGTGGTATATACAGGGCCGGCCTTAGTTGTAAATCCAACTACCATACGATCACGACCACGAACCCTCTCCCCTTTTAGCAGTTAGGATGAATCAAATATATAAGGCGCTCTCGAGACAGAATGTAAAAAAGTGCATCTCACCTAGATATTGTTTGTACGTCAAGGCCAACATGTAGTAGCTTATAATGCTTGTTGGCAGTGACCGGTGATGGCCTTTTCAGAGGAAAATTAACTGACCCTAACTCCTGTCTCATCATTTCACTGTGGCAATATAAATATTTTCTGCCTAAATGTAAATATTTGAAGAAACAAACATTAATTCATTTAACTAGAAACGCTTGTCTGTAGTGTTCTTAAACATCTATCTTCACTATAACAACCAGACGTTATGTACAAATTACACATACTAAGCTAACTTGTTACCGTACGAATTAGTATTTCGACCATAAGTTTTACCGGAAGTGCAAACTTCGACAAATCAATCGGAATTCATTTTAATGTCGGTAAGTAAAATGAAAACCAAACCATTAGCATAAAATTCACATAAAAACATCTTAGAAATGTTTCAACATTGAAGCAGAAAGTTGCTATTAAAGATGTGGAGATAAAATTAACGAAGCGAGATAAATAACAAAACTCAGGTTTCGATTAAAAATTAACTTTCAGTAAGGTAGCCAATGCCCTAATCATGCATTCAAATCGTTTTCAGGGAGATTCTCATTGTATTCCCAGACACACACCCTCTTTCACAACCACATTACGTTTCGCAATTTGATCCCAGTTGACAAATCATCTCATATTTCACCAATTAGCAGATACAGATTAGTCGCCATCAGGAAGGATTATGTTTAGCGGTTTTACTTAACCTATGTAGTTAAAGCGCCTCTCTATTATTCCATTATCATGGTCGAGGTATGGAAGAAATAGTGCATGCATCCCGTACCCGACAGCATCATGTGACATTGTTCAGTGTTTTCCACATTCCCTTGATATTTTCATTTCTGTTTTGACACCTTTCGCCACATCGTTGGCATGTTTCAAAACATCATTGAATTATACTACATAGTTTCCATCTGCTTCTCAAAGAGATTTATATTTTCATGTGCCTTTTTATGGTTAATGTTGGCCCTTGCAAATAGAGACTGATAAATCTTAGATAACCATAAAAATGGTAACAAACACACAACAGAATACCACCCATATTGTAGATGTTAATTGTGTGAGAAGACTGTATGGAGTTTGCATTCAAAATGATTTTATGCATTGCGGAAATAGTTGTCAAGTTACCTATCAGAACCCAATAAATGTGGCTTAAATGTTGTAGTCTTGTGTGTTGTTATATGCATGTTGTAGTGTTGTGTGTCGTTCTACCCATGTTGCAGTCTTGTGTGTTGTTATATGCATGTTGTTATGTTGTTATGTTGTACTATATAATTTTTGTAAGGTTATATTTTTTTCATAGTGAACTGATTGTTTTCTGCGAATCTTTTAAAGCTGTGTGTCTGTAGGTAGAATATTTGAAAAAATGTCAAGCTGCTTTTTGGAAAAACGATCTTCGGGTCGTCTTTACTCCAATATGTCATTAATGGGGTTCATGTTTTGTATACGTTATTTGCATTTATCTAATCATACTGGTGTTAAATCCAATTTCCATTTCAAATGTTCGTGTCGTTTAACAGTAACACGATGGGTGTCGCTAGTGGTACAGGAACTGTTAATCCTTCCGAAGCACCTGGGTTCACCCCTCCCATTTTTAGTAGGGTTCATGTTGCTCAATGTTTAGCTTTCTGTGTGGGTCATTGTTTATCTTTTTTCTTTTGACCATGGTATTGTTTGTATTTCTCATTCGGGGGTCTGATTACCCTTTGGTATATTCAAACATTTCTATCATTTCTTTTACTTGATATGATTTTAAAACTGCTTTATCTTAATCTTGATAATCCAGACCAAGGATTAGCATAGCATTGTTGTATCCTTGTCGCACAACCTGATGGATAGCTGGCATGCTCCATACACAACCATATAATTGTGACCTGAAAATCACAATATTTCATCTAAGTTTCATGTTCTGAGCCCAATTTTATTGGTTTTATCTTTATAATTATTTCTGTAAGATAAATTTGATGTCTCATGGAACTCTGTTCTTGTTGAAGGAGAATTTGGTTTTATCATACAAATATAATTCGTTCATTACTAAAGAAACACACAATATGTGGTTGCATACTTAGATACCTGTATCATCAGCTGAACCTTTGGTCTGCTGTTGACAATAAAGATGTGTAATCCGATCCGAATTATCTTTACATTTATTATTCAATGAATTTAAGAATTAGCAGTATCCGTTGTGTTGTTATCCGATAAAGAACAAATGAGAAACCTTTGAAGAAACTCTCAAACATATATCTGATGTACACAGCTACAAATAATGTCGGAGATGAAACTTTTAAAGATTCCGTCACTCGAAAACAAGAATTACCCATCACAGCCATGTCGTTAGTTGGAATAAGATGGCAATTGAACATTATGTAGTGTTTCATGGTTTATACAAAAGTCATGACGGATGGATAAACGAGAAGACAGACAAACTGGTGGACAGACAGATTAACTGCCACGGGGCCCTACGAAAAGGCTTAAATGGACCATTAACCTTTTCAGAAGACTTTCAAAGGATTTGATGAAATTTAAAATTAACCGCATAAGAAGAGTTTGACGATACCAAAGAGGTAATCAGAATCCATCAATCGAAGGACAGGCAATACAATGTCCAAAAGAAAAATGACAAACAACGACATACAAAACACACATAAAACTAAAGATCGAGTAACACGAACCCCACTAAAAACCGGGAGTGAATTAATGTTATTCGGAAGGGTAAGTAGTTCCTGCTCCACCAGTGGCACCCGTCGTGTTAATCTAGTTACAAGACAATAACAATATTTTTCAACATTTCCACATAGCTTGTACCGATTGTCGACTTGAATGACCGACGGGATTGTCCAACATAATTTTGAAAGGGGATTATGATATACTAAATAGATTTAATGGTTTACCATGTTCGCTACAAAACAAAAACATGGACAACGCGAATTCCAATACTAATTTGATGCGAAATTAATTGCCATTTGAAGGCATACAAGTTCCTTTTTTTTTAAATGTGGGTCGCTCTTATGTTTTCGCGGGCTTTTTTGTGCATCTGCAACAAATACTAAGATCGCATATTTACATAAAAATATATATCAAAGGTCATGAGGATTACTCGTGAAACTGCGTAGTATTAATTAATATACCATTCCGATTTTTAGTCAATTAATAAATTAATTACTCAGTCATGTACAGTATCATGGTTTCAGATAACTGTCATGACATCAATTTCAATATGGTCAAGTTTCAAACTAACGTTAAGCAAATTTGATAAAAACACAGATATATAATGTAGTACGCATGACGGACGCGTTTCCGGAATAACCTATGTCCGACATGCTCATATTCCAAGGATCGCTTACCTGTATATCCATTAAGCATCTGGGTTTTATATTTAATCCACGATGATTCATGCACTGGTTAATGAATATTTCAGAAAAGTATAATGAAGATGGATCATTAGAAACAAATTACAACAAATATATGTGATAATGACGGAAATCGCACACAGAACATAAAGTCAAATAAATTAGATTTATGAATGAGCAATATATAATATATTAATGAAGGGGATATGATGGATGATTTAAGGGGATAGGAAGTATTAGGTTTTATAAATGAAGGGATATATGAGAGATTCGTCAATGAGGGGGTATATTAAATGTGAATGAGGACTGTAGGATATATGAATATACGATATATGTATGAGAGGTATATGATAATATGAATGATGGTCAATAATAGTATTTAAGAACATATAGAGGGGTTATGGTAAGGTTATGGTGTTTAACGCCACTGTCAACAATATTTCAGCTATATCATGGAGGTTTGTTTTATTGGTGGAGGAAACCGCAGAAAACCACTCACTTTATCACATAATGTTGTATCGAGTACATCTCGCCATGAACAGGATTCGAACATAGGTGGTTGCAAAACCAACTACAATACTATCACGACCATGATGGCCCCTATGAACATATGAGATACAAATAATGTGCTATAGACGATATATAAACAATTCTATTGAATTTAATGTTCCAATTTTGAGTATTGGATATATTTGTGGGTGAAATAACATACATGACCGAGTGATATATGCAGGGGCGGTCTTAGGAGGTGCGAGGCGCAATTGTTCTCTGTAAAACCTGCAGTGTGTTGTTGCGTGTACCTGAACAGCATATGGTAGATAACTCCAGCGAGGGGCCCAATTGACTTAAGGCAGGCACTGTGTATATCATATCTTAAGGATGGTAAATGATGAATACATCAGTTGTTTATGATTTATGACTTCTGCTGAATTCTTTATGTAATTTTAAATTGTAATACTTTCATTTTTTTTAAATCTTGATATCTCTGAAATAAAGGTAAAATAGTCACATATTGTAAATTTACTAGTACATAAAGAATGAAGGGTGAAACATAGCTGGCTGACTTTGCAATAATATAATAAAATGTTCAGTATAATTAAAACCTTGCTGTTAAATATATATTTATTAGGTAGTAAAACATTGATAATGTTGACTAAATTCTAAGTGAAACAATATACATCATATCAAATCTACACCACTCTGAATGAACAGTTGGAAAACATGTTTACACGAAAGACACCAAGTGAACCCAACGATTCTCTATAAATGAAATATCGTATACTTATGCTCCATTTGGACCCATTATCTTGATTCCGCACCAACGATGCAGTCTTTGCTCGTACTCCTAATGCTGCGTGATAAGCGAAAATCATGCAATTTAATCTCTCGATAGACCCGACCAGAAATCAAACCCACAATCTACTGCAATATTGTACTGTTAGGCAAATGATAGATCTCATTCCTAAGTGATTCGTGTAATTATACACGACCGTGGTGCATACAACGATGAAAATATTCCCCTTGTTTCTTTAATATTCATATTCAAGTTATGTGAGCTCAAATTACAGACACCCTTTCGGCGCAAAGGATGTTGTACCCTGAAACCGAGAACCTTTTTCTATACTGTGGGGTTCACGGTAAACATGTAGGTTGTAGATACATGAATAATTCTATAACCGAACCCAGAGAGGAGAGAAGTGGAGCTGTTTGTATGGCTAGTAAGCAAGCCATAGTAATGTCATGCTATCGTAGGTTGTCTTATTATACGACTAAATATCACAGACAAATACTATTGATCAGAACGATTGATAATTCAATAAGTGTCTGTTGACCTCAGCATGGCAGCACGTGTTAATAAATACCGGAAACTCCCACTGTTGACCTTGTATGTAACAGTCCCATATTGTGACCTCTTTTGTTTTGATTTATTTTATAACATGTTATATGAACAAAAATGCATAGTATAGATAACAAATTCTGTATTTCCGTTCAATAATTTTCAATAATTGCAATTTAGAGCTTATTATAAACATTAAAATGGGTTTTTTGTGCATCAAATTGGTCATGGAGAGCTAATTTTCTGACCAGATCTCTTAAAATTCTGACATAAAATCGGACACTTGTATGTTTTTGAATAATGCATATAGATCTACCACATTTTATTGTTTTTAGTGTATGTATTTCGTAATTATATCTCATCAACGGATTCAAAAAGCACACAACCATGGTTATTTGATATAGATTGATTGATTTATTTATTGTGTTTAACGCCACTTTCAGCAATATTTCAGTGATATCATGGCGACCAGACTAAATTTTCGCAAATATCCCTCCCAAACATGATATATCTGTATATTAGAAACTGTTTGACGTAGACAATCATGTGGAAATTTTGCCGTGAAATGGACCACCAACAATCACTCATAATAAACTGAGGAGGTTTTGATATTCCCCATACACCGAATCTCAATCATGTTCCGTGTCCCGTCCTTGGGGAGAGGTCTGTTCTAATAATATTTAATATATATATATTTTTTTGAATATGGCAAAAACTCGAAACTGTTCTTGCTCGTTGAAATATACATTTTAACTGTATAAGATTTGTCCAGTTTTTGTTTCTTGTTTACTTTTTTTTTTTTACATCAGATGACGACGACATCGTATAAATAGGTACTTGTACTTGTATGTGTGCTTCATTATCAGTATACATAAACTAACTGACTTTACACTCCAGCCAATAGAATCGGTTTTTTTTTATTCTGTTATGCATAAATAGTTTTGCGAAAGTATTTTTTATATTATCTATATTTACATGTCTTCATAAGATTACAATTTGCGTTTTATCCATTTCTCGTATGCTTTTTGTAATTTAAACTAAATTAATTTTATTTTGCGACATTAATTTATCTTGATTCATTTATCAGAACATTCAGCGTCTATGCCGAAACCCGTTTCCGGTATTGAACCGAATTGCCTCGAAGGAGGACAAATTTATTGAAAATTACTGTAAGTCAACAATTATCTACATGTATATATGACAGACTCTAATAACAGCGACGAATAATGGAAAAGATTAGAACTTAAAGGTTTAAATGTTTATATAATAGAAAAATAACTTTCTGGTATTTTAAAGTAACAAATGACCATATACGGTCCTTGAAAAAATTCATCACCCGATTGGTCAGCTCTTAACACTATCGTTAACGGTCAACTGAATATGTCTCCGTACGCGGTTGCGTCAGATCTTTATCGTTAAAGGTCAACTGAATATGTCTCCGTACGTGGTTGCGTCAGATCTTTAAGTGCGACACATCAGAAAAGGGGGAGGGGCATATGAAGATTTAATTTTTATTAGATTGTATTTGGCAAAACGTGGTACGATAAGCTGTTTAATGTGAAATATTTACCTTTATTTCATCATTTCAAAGCTATATACCAATTACCAAAACATTTAATTTGTTTGGTCAAAATCGTAACTAATGCCTCTTTAAATAACAGTTTTAGGAATCCGATTTAATTTACGGGTTTGCCTCGGAATTTATAATATTTCTAACTTTTATCTCTCTCTGAGCTATATTAAATTTTCAGTAGAAATTAACCACGTATCTTCATTAACTATATTCATCGGTTGATTGGTAGAAATAGGCTTATACATTTTTTAATTGTTTACATGTTTATTGTTAAACAGAACTGTCACTGGATACAAAAATACAAAGTTTATTAGTAGATAACGTAAATATTTGACTGTAACCAACCTAAGGGGCATTCAGTACAAAACTGACCAGAAGAATTTTGGTCTTAATACATGTATCACTATACGGTTTAACAAATATTTGACCAGTTACTAATAGTGGTCAGATGTTCACATGAGATCTATATAACTATAAACCTTGATGTACCAGATTATATCACGTTAAAATAAAGTCATTTGTGTAAAGATTAAAAACTTACCACAAACATTCGGATAAATCGGGGCAAATTTATTTCTTTTCAAGGCTATCGCAATCTTGTTTAAGTTTGAAGCCATACCTTTGAAAGGTGTGTAAAACTTCTTGATCTACTAGACATTTTTGACATTCTATGTTAGTTATGCTGACATTGACGGGTGATATTGAATTGAACTCTTGCACTGTGAGATGAAGAACCACAATATCTAATTTCTATTTTTGGTCCATGAAACTAGTTTAACCCCGCCGCTTTTTATTCAAATGCCTGTACCAAGTCAGGAAGGTGAGCTGTCATGTATTTGTGTGTAAGGATACCGATTTTTCCTCTTTTTACGATATTTCATTTTGGAATTGTTCCGACAGTGTAGGATTGTTTGTTATTCATTTTACCATTACATTAGAAAAATTGTACAAAAAATAAATAAAATGAAAAATATTCTCTTTAAGATAAAGTAGTTGTACTTTAAACTATTATACTATTTGTCATAATGTCCAGAAAATTAAATATAATATTTAAACAATTTTTCTATTAAGCTTATAACACAGTATGCCAATACCGCTATATTAATAAACGGAAAATGTAGTGTAACAGTAAAGAATTGAAGTTACAAATGTACCATGTCGAATCTTACCCCGTCTATGTTGTGTTGAGATCGTTTTTACCAGGCGACCGTTTCACTAAAGTGATCGTAAATTGTAAGTCTAAGATCACTCTTAAAATTTCCTTACGTGCACGTATACGTGCGTTTCACTAAACTAGTCCTAATCGTAAGAGTTACGACTTGCGACAAGTAACATCTCGTATAATGGAGGTAAAAAGATACATTGTATCATATATAATGATTGATTTTTGGTGTTTAACGCCACTTTAAGCAGTATTTCAGCTATATCATATTGGTGGAAGAAGCCGGAGTACCCAGAGAGAACCACCGACCATGGGCAAGTAACTGGTAAACTTTATCACTTGCGACTGTGAGTCGAGTGCACCCTTTTTTAATTTACAAAACCGGGCGCGAACCTACGCCGTATTGGTATGAGTTGCTAGGTAATCCAACTACCTAACTCATTGAGCCACCCGGGCCCTATATTTTATTTATAAACCCAACAGATTGGAAGTTGATTACATTAATAATTACATTCTAAATGTATTTAAATACATTTTTAATATTCAACTAATTATAAAACTCTAAAGTGATTTTTTAAATGAATAAACCAAAGCTATTAGAAAAAAAATTGTTAAGTGTAAAATTTTACCGAAATTTGAGAAGAAATTTATTTTATGGAATATATTTTAACAAATTTCATGCTATATGCAGTCACTTGAAGTTTCAAAAATAAGGGGAAAAAATCAGAAAAACTTCGAAACATGTTGGTTATCTATAATAAATAAGGGAAATTTTTCGAAAGTTTTTCTTATTTTTTCCCCTTATTTTTGAAACTTCAAGTGACTGTGCTATATGTAAGGAGAAATTTCAAAATGTGACCATAGATTTGACAATACATTCACATTCTGCATCGATATACCGTTTGCGGTGCATTTCAATTACGCGGGGTGTTTGGATTTGGGTAGTTTTATTGCATCACTACATTAAACAACAAAAATACACATCTTACAATATTATACCTTAACATGTACATGTACATGTACTGTTGATTTATATTCACAGTGAGTGTTTTAAAGTGTTTTAAATCAATAAAAACTACCAATGAATATTTACATTTGGACTGCTAGAATATCTGTTGCCTTCAAAATTATTGGGTTTTTTTAATACATGTATGTTACAAATTTTTGTTTTAATTTATATTTCATATATTTGTATCTATGTTATTCTGATATTTTTTGTTTTCATTTTAAAGGATGACGAAAGAGGTGAATACTCCATATTGCATCGTCAGTCATGCTGCAAAATGCAGAAAATGTTATGAGTAAATTAAATATATTCTAAATAACAGGTAATCCGCGCAAATGTAAAAAAAAAAGTATCAGGTACATTGTACAGGCAATAGTAATGCTCTTTCTCCGTGCAAAAGTAATACCTGTTAATCTCCAAATCCACGCAAATGTTATTTTTGTTATAAACACTTTATTTTTGGTGGTGCCTTTTCACAGCTTGATATTTTATATATACATACAAATATTATTTCTGACATCTGTCGAAGATTCAGCGTTTTACAGATGGTAACCACTCCTATGAATATATACTTTAGCCTTATTAGACATCAAAATGGGTATTTGTATTAACACAATATATTATACAGATCATATAAAGCTAGCAACGTTGTATTTAACATCTTTAAAGTTGTTTATAATCAGGGGTTAAATTAATAATAAAACTTGTCTATCAATTATAAAAAAACTTATAGAAACACTTCTGGAAAATAATAAAAAATCAGTGGGTTATAATTAATTCTATAAAATGTCTAGACTTAGAATTCCATAGTTAACAACCGTTCCCCCCAGGAAGATCTTGTCAGGGATGATTTCTATCAAATGGTAAACTTTCTGATTGTTTTCTTATTCCAACTTCTTGACTAAGTAAACACAAATATTGACATTCCACGTGTTTAAGTAAACGACGATCCTACCACTACCTCCCCTGTACCAGACCACCATATAAAATATCAGTTTTATTATTCATTAGAAGTACACCTGCCTTAAATCATCTCTGTTGGTGGTAATATATATACTTGTACAATATATATCAATATGTAAATTATATGTTGGTCACCGGGTTGTTTACATCATTTGTTATTTTCAAACGTGTTGTTTTTCATTTTTAATTTTATTTCCATAATTGTGCTACAATATATAATCTTTAACCTTGTCATTTTTCATCATTACACCTGTAAGGGGTATATACACGTGTGTACAATAAATACCAAAATATAAACTACATATTAATCATGTGTTTTTTTCCACACCAATATCATATTTTTTAAGCGTGTTGTATTTTATTTTGATTTTATTCCTATAATTATGCTACACTTTATAACCTGTTAACCTCGTCACTTTTCATCATTACACCTGTTACATCTCTGTTAGAGGTATATACACTTGTATACAATATACCATATACAATCTTTATTCTCATAAACCATCGTAATACATTGTAAACTACATACACATATTAATCATCATGTGTTTTTTCACACCAATATTATATTTTTAAGCCTGTTGTATTTTATTTTTAATTTTATTTCCATAAATGTGCTTCACTTTATAACCTTTTAACTCCGCCACTTTAATTGAAGTGTCTGTACCGAGCCAGGAAAGTAAGCTGTCATGAATACGTGGTATCCATGCTACTATTTTAATTGAAGTGTCTGTACCAAGCCAGGAAAGTAAGCTGTCATGAATACGTGGTATCCATGCTACTATATTAATTGAAGTGTCTGTACCAAGCCAGGAAATTAAGCTGTCATGAATACGTGGTATCCATGCTACTATTTTAATTGAATGAATTCTTTATTTGCAAAAAGCATATACATGCTATAGCAATCAAACAGATATATACACATGTAACAGAATGACAAACAGCAGAGAACAATTAAACACATTATATATCGACAACAATATTAACTAATTATATGACATCTGATTTTCCAAGCTGCCGTTAGATAATTATATAATTTTATAGTGAGATTTTTATTGGCAGCTTTTAATATATGTTCAAGTTTATAAATATTCGGCCAAGAACAGTAATATGTTGGCAAAAAATGCGTACGTACAGATCTATATGCAGGACAAACTAACACAAAATGATATTCGTTTTCAACAACATTCATATTGCAACACAAACATAAACGTGATTCTCTTGGGGTATTGTTATAACGACCAAGTTCAATATTCAATTTTAATGTACCACTGCGTAATTTTGTAAGTAGATACACATTACTACAAAAATTAAGATATTTCTCATGACAAAATTCTACCTTAATATTTCTATAAATACACAGTGTTTCACAATCGTATACAGATATTGACCACTGTTGCACAAATTGATCTATAATACGTTGTTTAACAAAGTCAAATGGTACACTTGATGCATCCTGAGATATCCAAACATAATTAAGACCAAGGCTGAATAACAAGTCACGTACATTGGAAACCCAGTTAGTTTTACCGTTATTAACATCATTATACAATAGTTTATAAACATCATAAACAACCTTAGATTTATACAATAAAATATGAAACCAGTATTTCAAAATTCTGAAACGTCTAGAAATATACATTGGCAAATGGCCAAGTTCACCATACAAAAAAGCAGTAGGTACATTTTTACCTATTTTTAAAACAAATCTACAAAAACGATTATGTATTACTTCAATATCATGAGCACGATGAAAACCCCATATTTCTGACGCATAACTCAGAACGGAACCAACCATACTGTCAAATAACATGCACTGTTGTTCAGTTGAAATATAAACACTTTTGAGTGAGTTCATAAGTGACGATTATGCACGTGCTCCTTGTTGCGAAAGACGTTTCTCAGTTTGCAGAAATTTTCCATTATAATGCAACAACATGCCAAGATAAACGTAAGAATCAACAATTTGAAGTTCCATATTGTCATAAAAGAAATGATCATTTACCGGCCGCCAGCTATTTCGAAAAACAACTACTTTGGTTTTGTCAATGTTAACTTCAATATTCCATTTCCTGCAATATATGAACAATTTATCCAGCAGATGTTGTAGAATTTCAGGTGTTTTGCCAAGCAAAACAGTATCATCGGCAAATAAAATAAGGTATATCAAATAATCATTCATTGTTACAATACCATCAGCTGTGTCCGTGGATATATCATCAATGATATCATTAATAAAAAATAGAAATAACAAAGGATATAGTGGTTCTCCTTGTATAACACCAAGTAAGTTATCAAACGCATCTGAAAGTACTCCACCAGCTTTGACACGAAGTCGAACGGACGAATAGATAGACTTTACCATTGCTACAAATTTAGTACTAAGTCCATTACGTAATAGCATGTATATAAGGATTCTTCTATTGAACTTATCAAATGCTTTGCGGAAGTCCACGAATGCAGAATATAATTTAAATTTATTCTGAAGAATATTTGAAATAATTCCCTGTATAATAAATATAGCATCAACGGTTGAACGGCCTGGACGAAATCAAAATTGGTTGTCTATTAGTTTATCTTCATCTTCGGACCAAGATAATAAACGTTCGGTTAGTATACTAGTAAACAGTTTTGACAGAACACTTACAAGTACAATAGGTCTATAATTATTCGGATCCGACAAGTCACCACTTTTCGGAACTGGAATGACTAAGCATTCAATCCAAAAGTCAGGGTATATTCCATGGTTAAATATATAGTTGAATAACTTCTTTAATAATGGAGCAAAGAATATCGGATTAGCGGTAAATATTTCACCAATAATGCTTCCTGCACTTTTTTCGGGTTTTAGTTTCGCTATTGCTTTAATTATATCATCCTCTGTAATTTCTGAATCTAAAGCGTCTACGTCTACGTTTTCAAAATTATCATTATTGATTAAGTTCAACACCTCTTCAGAAAGCTCTGGTGGATCTGCACCAAGAACATTTTCAAAGTATTTAGAAATTGTTTCGTTGTCAACTGCACATTTCGTTTTTCGTTTTGGTCTTACAGCTGACCAGAATTTCTTGGGCTCCGTTTTCGCAATTTTACAAAGTTCGATACCCTTTCTACGTTTAAAAATAGCTTGTGCCTTACGCTTGGTTTTATTAAACAGGTTTCTGGCAGAAATGTATGAATGACGGTTTGCATCGCTGGGATGTCGTTGAAAAAAGTTTCTTGCACTATGAAAGTTTCGTCGAGCTGTAGCACATTTTCCATCAAACCATTCATTATTTGGCCTTTCTGGATAAGCATTGTCTCTAATTAGAACTGAACGACCATAGACTTCAAAAGCGTATTTGTAAAGTATGTCCGAGATATTCCGTACTACGGAATTCATATCATCAACAGATGCAATGCCATCCACTAACGAGAAAAGTGTGTTCTGATTGGAAAGTAGTTTTTGTATATATTCATGATTTTTATCATTATTCCATTTTATGAAGGAATGTACCGCTGGAGGTTCGAATGGTTGACGATTGTTCGAAAAGTCTAGTTAAAAAAATATCGGTGAGTGGTCAGAAAATTCGTTAAACTGTTTCACCTCAAAAGCACTAATTTTATCATAGTTTATTGGCGAAAGTAACAAGTAGTCATTTACACTCCTCCCTCTTGTAGTACAAAATGTAAAACGCCCTTCCATATCATTTCCAAGTCTACCATTAGCTACAGTGAGACCGGTATTGTAACACATTTGTAACAGTTTTCGACCAAGAGCGTTTACCGTCTTGTCCATAGAGACTCTGTTCGGAATAGTTGGGTTTTCAACATGCTCTACACTCATTACATATTGATCTAATTCATCATTATACAAAATATCATTTATTTCACCAATACGACTGTTTAAATCACCACAAACAAATACTTCACCTTTATCACTATATTCAAGAACAATACTTTCAATAGTTTCATGAAAATCAAACTCACTTAATTCGTAAAATTTAGATTTTTCATGTGGAACATATGAAAAACATATATACATATCATTTTCAATATAAAAAAAATCACATTTTAACTTCACAAGAACAATACCATAGTTCAATTCTTTTTCAACAGTAATACCATCATTTAAAAAATGTCTGCAAAACACAGCTAGTCCACCTTCATTTCTCTTACCTATATTAACAGATCTATTGACGCATGAAATTTTAACAAAACCATCAATATCTATCAAGTTACTATCATTTAACCAGGTTTGAAATGTATGTACCAAGCCAGAAAAGTAAGCTGTTATGAATACGTGGTATCCATGCTACTATTTTAATTGAAGTGTCTGTACCAAGCCAGGAAAGTAAGCTGTCATGAATACGTGGTATCCATGCTACTATTTTAATTGAAGTCTCTGTACCAAGCCAAGAAAGTAAGCTGTCATGAATACGTGGTATCCATGCTACTATTTTAATTGAAGCTGTCATGAATACGTGGTATCCATGCTACTATTTTAATTGAAGTGTCTGTACCAAGCCAGGAAAGTAAGCTGTCATGAATACGTGGTATCCATACTACTATTTTAATTGAAGTCTCTGTACCAAGCCAAGAAAGTAAGCTGTCATGAATACGTGGTATCCATGCTACTATTTTAATTGAAGTGTCTGTACCAAGCCAGGAAAGTAAGCTGTCATGAATACGTGGTATCCATGCTACTATTTTAATTGAAGTGTCTGTACCAAGCCAGGAAAGTAAGCTGTCATGAATACGTGGTATCCATGCTACTATTTTAATTGAAGTCTCTGTACCAAGCCAAGAAAGTAAGCTGTCATGAATACGTGGTATCCATGCTACTATTTTAATTGAAGTGTCTGTACCAAGCCAGGAAAGTAAGCTGTCATGAATACGTGGTATCCATGCTACTATTTTAATTGAAGTGTCTGTACCAAGCCAGGAAAGTAAGCTGTCATGAATACGTGGTATCCATGCTACTATTTTAATTGAAATGTATGTACTAAGCCAGGAAAGTAAGCTGTCATGAATACGTGGTATCCATACTACTATTTTAATTGAAGTCTCTGTACCAAGCCAGGAAAGTAAGCTGTCATGAATACGTGGTATCCATGCTACTATTTTAATTGAAGTCTCTGTACCAAGCCAGGAAAGTAAGCTGTCATGAATACGTGGTATCCTTGGTACTATTTTAATTGAAGTGTCTGTACCAAGCCAGGAAAGTAAGCTGTCATGAATACGTGGTATCCATGCTACTATTTTAATTGAAGTGTCTGTACCAAGCCAGGAAAGTAAGCTGTCATGAATACGTGGTATCCATGCTACTATTTTAATTGAAGTGTCTGTACCAAGCCAGGAAAGTAAGCTGTCATGAATACGTGGTATCCATGCTACTATTTTAATTGAAGTGTCTGTACCAAGCCAGGAAAGTAAGCTGTCATGAATACGTGGTATCCATGCTACTATTTTAATTGAAGTCTCTGTACCAAGCCAAGAAAGTAAGCTGTCATGAATACGTGGTATCCATGCTACTATTTTAATTGAAGTGTCTGTACCAAGCCAGGAAAGTAAGCTGTCATGAATACGTGGTATCCATGCTACTATTTTAATTGAAGTGTCTGTACCAAGCCAGGAAATTAAGCTGTTATGAATACGTGGTATCCATGCTACTATTTTAATTGAAGTGTCTGTACTAAGCCAGGAATGTAAGCTGTCATGAATACGTGGTATCCATGCTACTATTTCTGCTATTTTTCTATTAGATCTTTGAATAGTTCTGATGGTGGGGAATATTTTGTTTTCCATTTTATTATGTTAATCCAAGAATATCGAGTCACAGTATATTCTGTTGTAAAAAAATCCTTCTTTCCTATCAAATATTTCCTATAATACAGAAGCATATTTCATATTTTTGAGACCTCTTTTGGAAATTCAAATCTCTGAGACAGCTTAACAGCTTGTATATATAAATGGCTAACAAATGAAAACAAAGCAATGCCATATTATAGCATTATTTGAAATAAAATATTCTGAGAGCAGTTTGTGAGCACACATTCAACCAAGCTTAGTTTATCCTTGGTCGTTTCGTTCGTAAGAATTTCCAGTACATGCTTTCATGTTTCTGTTCCAGTTTTAATAATTACAGGTGAAAAAAGTTAAAATATTTATGGGACAATCAGGAAATTAGAATTTTGAAAAATCGGGATTTTTTCGTAAAATGTAGTTGAATGGGTCAATCCTTTGTTTTCCGTACTTGCTCCCTACTTTCTACCGGTTGTTTCCTGTCACGCGGCGACTAGTAAACAACTGATAGAAAATAGGGAGAAAGTGTGGAGATTTTAATTCTAATGCAATTATAATGTAACGCGTATTTTCATTGGCTATCGAGAGCCGTCAAATCTGCAGTTGACATGCCCGAAGGAATGCTATATTCCTACGCCGAATGCACTTGTTTGTAAACAAAATGGCTGACCCAGATATTTCCGACTATGAATGTGACGCTGACGACCTATTATTGATGCCAATCATCATTCCACAGTTTGACTTGCAAGCTGAGTTTCCAGATTTAGACTCCGAGGACTCAGAGGGAGAAGAAACGGGCAAGGACATCACTGGAACAGATATTGAATCGCAAAATCAGGAAGCCGAAGCAGCAGCAGACGACGTCCTTCCTGTTCAGATTGAACGTAGGCTCAATAAACTAAGTACATTAATTGTACACAGCTTAACCCCAGTCCCTTTCTTTCTGTCTTTCTGCATACATTTGTTTATTCCAAATATAAAGGTACTGACCATTTGACGTGAAGTGGTTCGCTGCAGTGTGCACACTTCAAAGTTTTTCTCTCAATTTCAGTTTTGAAAATATAAAAATTCTCTCAATATTTGGATAAAATAAGTCCTACAAATGGTCATGATCAATGCTTAGATAAATGAATTGAAAAAAACCAGTCTGTTTCTATTTTCTTTTTACAGAAAAATTGAACTGTAGTGTAAAAAAAACCACTTCATAAACAATAAACAAACACCTGAATTTCAGGAAAATATTGCATCATTTTCTTCTGTACAATGTTCGTCATGGCCATTTAACAGCCAGTTCACGGCAGTTGTGCATTGAGGTTTTCTCCCATTGTTTAGGGCCATACGGTTCCCTTTGGAAGCTTTTTTGTTGTTGCAATGTTGGTGTGGACACATATTCTACGATGAATTACAGAAAAGTAATGACTAAATTAAACGAAAATAATGTTACCTATGTCATACAAACTATGAATTATTTTGATTCTAGTAGGAAAAGTCTAACATATATTTTGAATGGAAGTCAGTAATAATGGAAATTATGCATGTAATAACAAAATCCACTAACCTCATGTTTACAATAGTTTTCCTACATTGATAACTGTACGGTGATGTAATTAAGTTACTGATATTTTCCAATTTGATGGCATTTTGCATTTAGCTACTTAAACAAGTAAAATGCTCACAAAATCGTAAAATAAATCAGTAACCAGCTTGTGTCAATGTCATCAGCGTTTCTTGTAAACTACGTCACCGGATGGCGATAAATTACAAAAGTCAAAGTCGATAGATTGTTGTCTTAAGTATTTTTCCGGAATTTTTTTTTATGTCAACAACAATTGTAGAAATTGTATGTTTGTATGCACCACGGTCCTACTGAATTAGATGATACATTGAGAACATTTCAAGAGTTGTCGGTGTCAATTGTGGATTTGACGGACTATTTTTTTAGCGGAAGGAATTTGAAAAGTGCATATATTTCGTCATTTTTTTTTGTATGTTTTCAAACTAGTGTGTACACGTTGGGAGAATTTCATAAGAATAGGAATAACAGTACTGTTATTCCTTAATTAAATAGCAACAAATTCCTTAAAGGATCATAATCAGCTTGTGTTATTTTAAGGCATTTATATACATATATATATATACAATATTTATTTTTCATACTTGACTAGCATTGTTCTACCGGTATATGTTTTGAACAACAATTATGTTCTTACGGGATACAGAAGTAACCATAATAGTATGGTCAAACAAACAGCGGCGGTGGTGTAATAGTTAGTGTGCTCGCCTTGAGTGTGGTAAATCGCACAGGCACTCGAATTCCGGACCCCCCTTTTTCCTCATTTGGTCCCTCCCGCGATTATGGTATGGATTTTAGTCTGGAACAACAAAGACAGTGTACATAAGTAAACCCCTTGTAAATTGTAACTTTCATAATGCCCCTCTTCTGCCTTAGAAACAGGTATATGTTTTATAAATATGCCTCAAAAGAAATTTGTATTAAAGGGATTAGAACTACTCTGTATTTCTTTTCTGTTTAGGGAGATACGTGTAAAATTCTAACTGTAATGGCCTTTGCAAAAAACATAGGAAAGAACAAAAATTATTCTTTAATTTACATGGGGGGGCATCAACATTTTTGTACCTAAGCTCATCACAAATAATTAATGACACCCCAAAAAAAACACAAAAACCCCCAAGAAAAAAACAACCCCCAAAAAACCCTCTTAATGCAATTTCTGATGCCCAAAAAAAATAGTACATTAGAATAATACGTGTTTAGGTATAAAAACATTTTTGTGAGTAATTACCCTCCCCCTTTTTTTTTACATCCACAATTTTAGGTGTGTATTGTTCAAACCAGACTTTTTGTAATATTTCTTTCAGCTACAGAAAGAATTAAAGATCAAACTTTGTTGCGATACTCCTGAAAAGTTCTAATTATGTTATTTACCTGAAAAAAAGAATGGATATGAGTAAATGTACATCATGTATATTGTACATAAAACAAAATCCAACAACATACAAGGAAACAACCATTTCACAAAGGAACAGCAAGCACATTAATTGCTGCTTTTCTTCTTGAATCTTCAACAACAAACCAATCTATACCTAACAACATCATCTACTCTCCCCCCCCCCCCCTTTTCCAAAAAAAAATATAATAGAATGGTCATCAACAGAGTCCTAGTTTTAATCTGACGTGTACTTCTCGTGCTTGTTCTTTGAAAGTTTTGCCAAAATAACAGTATTTTTGTTGAAACTTGATATTTTCACTCAATGACATTGTCAGTTAGAAATAGATTCAATCCAAGACTGAAATGTAAATCTGAAAATAGATTTAGTCCACTGAAACCTAAACCAACAGAAAATTATATATCAGAATACAGATCGATAAATACCCGTTTTCCTGAATGTAAAAATATTCTACAGAGGAAAATTGGTAGCTCGAACTAGAAGGGACCATCCATATGTTCTAGAAATGTATGCTGTTCGAGTTATTGCTGGCAAATTATATGGAATAATTTCACCTGCGGGACTAAACAAGTAAATTGAGAAATGGGTGGGATTCGAACCATTCGCGTTCGAGAAATCAAGATTTAACTGTAGTTGAATTTGAACATATTTCAGACAATATTCTTACCATGTCACTAGGTTCGTCATTTGATTTTTTCCTGGTGCCTTTATAACAAACTGGCTGAAAAGGTTTACTTTCCACTTTTTTTCGCGGTTTAAAACTCCCGCTTAATAGGCCTCTCGATACGAAATGGATTGGCCGTGCGAAGCGAAGAACAAGCTAAAAAAGTTCCGAAAATCTTTCCGACCAATGAAATCGCGCGAAACAAAATATCCTCGGTTGACCTCCTGAATCGTCACGAGTGGAGGAAAGTTGGATGTGTCGTCGAGAATAAACTTGAATTTCGTCAATAAATAATTGTGTTGTTCGTACGTATAAACTAGATCGGAATGAAGGGAAATCATTTTTGAGACGAGGACAAGCGACGGTCCTTTTGAAAACTGGCGTGTTATTGCAAAATATCGAGTCGAAGCGAGGGCTCCCTCGTCGTATTTTTGACGTTTGTTTCTTACCTTTAGGATTTTTCAGTAAAACGGCAGCTGGACCTAGAAATTAAAGTTAGTAGAACGAGAGAGTTGTAACACGAAATGTTGTAAAATATGGATAAATGGCTCAAAGATATACTTCCAGACTAAGATCCATACCATAATCGCGGGAGGGACCAAATGAGGAAAAAGGGGGGTCCGGAATTCGAGTGCCTGTGGTAAATCGTAGGGTCGAGTCCCGGTCGTGTCAAACCAAACTATAAAATTAGTATTTGTACCTTCTTCCCAAAGCATGCAGCATTAAGGAGAAAGATGAAAGACTGGTTGGCTCTGAATCAGGACAAAGCGTCCAAGTGGAGCGACATGTCTACCAGCCGACTGTTGTGTCAGTGAGTTAGCACTATTAAGGTCCAAATTAAGCGTGTTGGTCTAGTACAAAGCAGACCTCGTTATCATCTCATCGAATAACAACAATCACTAAGCCATGGTCAAACATTTATAAATGCTATTAGAACTCAGCTTCATATAAAATAATACACGAGTCGAACGTTGTAAGCTCTTTTCAGATAAGACTATCTCAATAATTTCATTATAGAAGTGAATGTCTTGAACCATACAAAAAGCTGATTTTATTTTAGGAAACTTATTGTAAGGAAGCATTGTTTGTACTTTATGGTAAGATTGATCGCAACATCACTAATAGTATAAAGAGCCGATTATGGAATTGCTACAAGTCGCTTTACGTATTCATTTATTTCATTTTCCCCCTCATTTTTATTTTATTTACGTGGGTACGCTGACTATGTACATCGAATGTCAAAAATACTTTTTTTTAAATAAATTGTTGCTATGAAAGTTGAAATATATTGAATCACCACTTATATTTACTATTCACATGTTGAGAAAGGGTAATTAGTATAGAAATATTGTTGGAAAACAGTATATAAAAGGTCAGTCAAGTCTTTAAATTTCTCATAACACATATTTTAAAGGCATAATTAATAAGAAAGGGATTTGTAGTCTAAGCCGATTAATTCATTTGAGAAGCCAGAAGGTCATTTTTTTTTTATATTTGGCCATGACATTTTAATTTTCCCCGTACTGTTATTATTATTTTTTTAATTTCCTTTCTTGCAATCAAAGAGAACAATCCTCACGAAAACGAGTTCAGATATTTTCCGTGATTATACAGTTGTTCGTAACATAAAGGACGGACATCTACAATGTTATACAATACGTGGCTAATATATATATATAAACGTCTGAAAAAGTAGCCATCGTATGAACCTACGAGATGTCGGATCGGAAACAAGTGTTAACGATACTGTGCAAACAAACAAAAATGATAAATAAACGTCTAAAATGTTAGCACAACGATATCAAAAAAGATGTTAAAATGTAACAAAAATAACTATAAGTCTACAAAAAGACTATAATTATAATTAAATCGACGGATATTTCGCATGACCGACAAGCTTTATCAGCGTCTGTAATCTGATTTGACAATTTTGTGACAATTTTTCAAATCAGATTACAGACACTGATAAAGCTTGTCGGTCAAGCGAAATATCCGTCGATTTAATTATAATTATAGTCTTTTTGTAGACTTATAGTTATTTTTGTTACATTTTAACATCTTTTTTTGATATCGTTGTGCTAACATTTTAGACGTTTATATATATAAATATATATATATATATATATATATATGAACGATCACTTCGTTCGTTTTAAATCCATAATTAGTAGGCCTCAAATATCTACCCACAATAAAGGTTAACACAACCTTCAAAGTATTCTGGGGGACACACCTCTAAATCATTCGTGAACAATTGCATGTAATTTTAGACACATTTACTTTTGTTACGGTTGTCTATTTTTAGGAAGTCAACAATGATATCGCTTACAGTAAAAATAAATGATAACCTTATCTTAAATATCATGAAAATAATTAACTGTCCTGGTTATGTTTGGAAATAAATAATTAAAACTTCCTGGTTCCCTTTTTATTCATTCTCATCTATTTAGGTCAAGTATTTATAGTAGCTTTGAAAATTTATTTAATTTTTTTCTATTACATTCGTAGTTACTCAACATTTGTTATAATTTAAATCAACAATGATCTTCTCGGTTGTTTTTTTGGTTTGTTTAAAGTTTACATACGTCCTTTAAAAACGAAGGTGACAGATTATATCCGTTTCTATTTTTCGTCCTACTGGCACAGTGACAGAATATTCAGGTCAGATATAAATATTTATTATTCCGGTAACCGACTTACAGCGATCATGTGACATCAATATTTACAAGTTACCCGGTGTGATTTAATTTTTTGGGGTTATATTTACACTCGATTTTCCATTATCATTGTTAATCCCATTTTGTTTGATAAGGATTTGATTAGACTAGAATTATATTCATTTAATGTTAGATTTGTTTACACTGGGAGTCAATGGGTAAACAACCAGACTATTCAGATTTATATAATGATAATTGAAAATGGTAACGTAGGTGTAACTGATTACATCCTGTCACAACATACCTCGGGTGACTTAAAAAGTATGCAATGTTGAGATCATACCATTATCGTCCTATGCTATATTTATAGTCGGGTCATGGACATTTCAATAGACAGCTATAAGGTCAAATTGGTTGTTTTTATTTCACCAGAGGTCAACAAGTAACATAAATAAAGACATATGTACCCATGATTCAAGGTAACAAGTTACCAGAGGGGGTAATCAGAAGCCGCAAGTCGAAGGAAGACAGACTATGACTAAAGACAATGGACAAAAAGACCAACAATAGTAAAATAAAATAAAATACAGAAATCTAAAGGATGAGCAACACGAACCTCAGCAACAACGGGGGTAAGCAGAGTAAACACTAGTTAGAGGTTATATGAAGAGAAGAATGTACATTGAAGACGTCTTTTTTTCTTTTGGCCATTGTATTGTCTGTCCTTCGATTTACGGTTTCTGTTTTCCCGTTTGATGTCTTCAAACTGTTCTTACTTTACCCAACTAGTTATGAAATTGTAATATTGTTCCGAAATGTGTCCAAGAGCCATCATTTTTTTTATATAAATGAAAGTATGCTTAATGCTTAAAGACAAAAATAATTTGAGAGCAGGATTTTGGTATTTGCTATGTGAAAATATTTCATTTCATAAATCATGTCATTTTTTAGATATTTATAGTTGGTGGGAAATACTAATGGAAATACAACGACAACGGTTAATAAGAGTACCGTGGCTTTGGTTCAGTATACATCCATTCGACAGAGAGTACACAAACATATTATAACTTTTTTTTTCAACATTGACTACTAAAAATGACTAAGACAGTAGGAAGAAGAGTTTGAAGATACCATAGGGCTAAACATAATCCGTATATCGAAGAACAGACAACACAATGACCAAAAGATACCATAGGGCTAAACACAATCTGTATATCGAAGAACAGACAACACAATGACCAAAAGATACCATAGGGCTAAACATAATCCGTATATCGAAGAACAGACAACACAATGACCAAAAGATACCATAGGGCTAAACACAATCCGTATATCGAAGAACATACAACACAATGACCAAAAGATATCATAGGGCTAAACACAATCTGTATATCGAAGAACAGACAACACAATGACCAAAAGATACCATAGGGCTAAACACAATCTGTATATCGAAGAACAGACAACACAATGACCAAAAGATACCATAGGGCTAAACATAATCCGTATATCGAAGAACAGACAACACAATGACCAAAAGATACCATAGGGCTAAACACAATCCGTATATCTCAGGACAGACAACACAATGACCAAAAGATACCATAGGGCTAAACACAATCCGTATATCGAAGAACAGACAACACAATGACCAAAAGATACCATAGGGCTAAACACAATCCGTATATCGAAGAACAGACAACACAATGACCAAAAGATACCATAGGGCTAAACACAATCTGTATATCGAAGAACAGACAACACAATGACCAAAAGATACCATAGGGCTAAACACAATCCGTATATCGAAGAAGAACAGACAACACAATGACCAAAAGATACCATAGGGCTAAACATAATCCGTATATCTCAGGACAGACAACACAATGACCAAAAGATACCATAGGGCTAAACACAATCCGTATATCGAAGAACAGACAACACAATGACCAAAAGATACCATAGGGCTAAACACAATCTGTATATCGAAGAACAGACAACACAATGACCAAAAGATACCATAGGGCTAAACATAATCCGTATATCGAAGAACAGACAACACAATGACCAAAAGATACCATAGGGCTAAACACAATCCGTATATCTCAGGACAGACAACACAATGACCAAAAGATACCATAGGGCTAAACACAATCTGTATATCGAAGAACAGACAACACAATGACCAAAAGATACCATAGGGCTAAACACAATCCGTATATCGAAGAACAGACAACACAATGACCAAAAGATACCATAGGGCTAAACACAATCTGTATATCGAAGAACAGACAACACAATGACCAAAAGATACCATAGGGCTAAACACAATCCGTATATCGAAGAAGAACAGACAACACAATGACCAAAAGATACCATAGGGCTAAACATAATCCGTATATCTCAGGACAGACAACACAATGACCAAAAGATACCATAGGGCTAAACACAATCCGTATATCGAAGAACAGACAACACAATGACCAAAAGATACCATAGGGCTAAACACAATCTGTATATCGAAGAACAGACAACACAATGACCAAAAGATACCATAGGGCTAAACATAATCCGTATATCGAAGAACAGACAACACAATGACCAAAAGATACCATAGGGCTAAACACAATCCGTATATCTCAGGACAGACAACACAATGACCAAAAGATACCATAGGGCTAAACACAATCTGTATATCGAAGAACAGACAACACAATGACCAAAAGATATCATAGGGCTAAACACAATCTGTATATCGAAGAACAGACAACACAATGACCAAAAGATACCATAGGGCTAAACACAATCCGTATATCGAAGAACAGACAACACAATGACCAAAAGATACCATAGGGCTAAACATAATCCGTATATCTCAGGACAGACAACACAATGACCAAAAGATACCATAGGGCTAAACACAATCCGTATATCGAAGAACAGACAACACAATGACCAAAAGATACCATAGGGCTAAACACAATCTGTATATCGAAGAACAGACAACACAATGACCAAAAGATACCATAGGGCTAAACATAATCCGTATATCGAAGAACAGACAACACAATGACCAAAAGATACCATAGGGCTAAACACAATCCGTATATCTCAGGACAGACAACACAATGACCAAAAGATACCATAGGGCTAAACACAATCTGTATATCGAAGAACAGACAACACAATGACCAAAAGATATCATAGGGCTAAACACAATCCGTATATCGAAGAACAGACAACACAATGACCAAAAGATACCATAGGGCTAAACACAATCTGTATATCGAAGAACAGACAACACAATGACCAAAAGATACCATAGGGCTAAACACAATCCGTATATCGAAGAAGAACAGACAACACAATGACCAAAAGATACCATAGGGCTAAACATAATCCGTATATCTCAGGACAGACAACACAATGACCAAAAGATACCATAGGGCTAAACACAATCCGTATATCGAAGAACAGACAACACAATGACCAAAAGATACCATAGGGCTAAACACAATCTGTATATCGAAGAACAGACAACACAATGACCAAAAGATACCATAGGGCTAAACATAATCCGTATATCGAAGAACAGACAACACAATGACCAAAAGATACCATAGGGCTAAACACAATCCGTATATCTCAGGACAGACAACACAATGACCAAAAGATACCATAGGGCTAAACACAATCTGTATATCGAAGAACAGACAACACAATGACCAAAAGATATCATAGGGCTAAACACAATCTGTATATCGAAGAACAGACAACACAATGACCAAAAGATACCATAGGGCTAAACACAATCCGTATATCGAAGAACAGACAACACAATGACCAAAAGAAAAAGTACAAAAGGACAAACAATGATCTACAAAACATACATATAAAACTAAAGATAGAGTACCACGAACCCCACTAAAACCGGGAGTGAACTCAGGTGCTCCGGAAGGGTAAGCAATTCCTGCTCCACTAGTAGGAAGATATGCTGAAATACTGTGTAACGGTTGGCGTTTAACTCGCATGTGGAAAAAATTGCCTGACTGCATCATTTCACTAAGAGGGGGGGGGTCCAATAAAACTAGATGAACCCGGCCACTTTTTATTGAAGGGCAAGTCAGGAAAGTGAGCGGTCATGTATTTGTGTGTTAGGGGTTATCGATTCAGCCTCTTTCTACGATTTTCTGATTGTATTTTGGAACTGTTCCGATATTGAAAGGGGGGGGGGGGTGTTTCATTTTTATTTTTACTGTTAACGACTTTGCAAATGCAGTACATTTAAAGATGCTTAAGCCATATCAAAAGGTATTAAAAATTATACAAATTGAGATATTGGAGCAAAAAAATCACAGATATTTTGGGAGAAAACGTGGCACTACTATTACCTGATTGACATATTTTTTTGACGTTTGTCCCATATATAGACGTCATCGGGAAATCCTATACGAGCAAATTAACTTTTTACCTACTAATGATACTTGCTCATTACTGAATGGTCACGACATGCTCGCACCAGAAAGTAATGTTACTATTTATATAGGTTTGTGTTCAAAAACAAAGTTATCCACCTGTTCGTTCTATATTTACTCCATCACTAATTTGATTCCACATTTATTAATTTTCTTCCTAATTATCCATGTCATATATATTATGTTATAATTACTGTATAAGGAGAGGGCTTCATTAATTGTGCTAACCTGTGCCTAATCCAATTCAGCTTTTGATTAATAAATGTGTTTAAATTGAAAAAAAAAAAAACAGATTATTTAACATACATGTATGATGAATGTCGTGAAAAGTTCGTACAACTTAAAGATTAATGTTATACCATGGCATCCTGGTTTTAGATTACGTCTTACAGAAACTAAAGAACAAGCTGCAGTAACTAAGGTTAGAGGTGGAGTAATCATGAGGGCTGTAGTATACCACTAATGACAATTAGGGTATAAACAGTGTCAAACAAAAAGTTTGGTAAATACCAATAGATGCCAAAATTAATTGAAGAAGTAAAAAGTTCCATGATAAAATACAGCAAGGAAATTGCACGTTTAAGGCATCTTATATTTTAGCAATATGTAATACCTCTTTATATTTATACACAATGGTCTTAAGACGAGTGAACTGTTTCGGTGGTGTAATAGTTAGTATGTGCGCCTCGAGTGTGGTAGACCGTTTTCTCAGATCAAAGCTGCTTCACCGCTATATAAACACGCAGCATTAATGAGAAATTGCAAACACTTGCTGGCTCGAAATCAGAATAAGGTGAAAAATTGCTCACTTTGCATTCAATAACAACCACTCACAAACTCGAGAAGAGGGAACCAAACATATAAAGAAAATCCACCGTTGTCAGCATCAAAAGTCAGCCAATGCCTGATTTCCAATTTCAACAGAAAACTCAAATATTTTTGGGATCAAACCATACAATTGAAGAATAACATGGTATAAGTTTATGTTGATTTACGGCACTTTCAACAATATTTCAGTTATATCGTGGTGGTCAATTTTATTGGTGGAGGAAACCGGAGTACCCGGAGAAAACCACTGACCTGTCGCAAGTCATTGACAAACTTGATCACATAATGTTGTATCGAGTACACCTCACCATGAGCGGAATTCGAACTTACAACTTTAGTAGTGATAGGCACTGATTGAGCAGGTAGTTGTAACTACCATACGATCACGACCACGATGACCTCCCAGTAATAACATGTATTATACTAATGACGTTAACAAATACAGAAAGACTCGCACAGATTTTTCAATCTGTGACAATTCTGATTTCTTCATCAAAAGATTATCAAATCGTAAAGATTGTGCTTATGCAGAAGTTTGTAAAACGACAGCAATAATTACATGCTATTGTTATTTGTGTAAAATTTATAAAATGTATCAACATGCTTTGTTTGTTTCTGACCGACTTGCAATGTTAAACATATTTGGAATGGAGAAAGCCACATAATTAATTACCATTTAACAGCTGTCATGAACAATAAACCCCCAAATGGAAAGGACAGGCAAAATTACATGCTATTGTTGTTTGTGTAAAGTGCACAATATGTGTCAATATGCCTTGCTTGTTGCTGGCGAATTTGAAATGTCAATATTTTTTTGGAATGAAGAAAGGCAAACATTTAATTACCATTTAGCAGTTGCTGTGAACAGTAAACGTCCTAAAGGAAAGGACGGGCGAAAATACATGTTATTGGTGTTTGTGCAAGATGTGTCAGCATGCCTAGATTTGTTTCTGACGAACTTGAAATGTTAAAACATTGTTGGAATGAAGAAAGCCAAAACATTAATTACTGTTTAACAGCTGTGGTGAACAATACACGTCCTAAAGGAACAGCCAAATGAATTAAACATACCAGCTTGAAAAGTCAGAAATAAATACAATCACTTTTAATAGTGTTGTTAATCCTTTACCAGTTTTAACATATTTAGATTTCTTCAAAATCCAAGAAGTATAGTATATTTGTGTGGCTCAATCTTAATTTTCTGTGTAGTGTTTTGTAGATCATTGTTTGCATTTTTTCTTTTGACCATTATATTGTCTGTCATTTGATTGATGGCTTTTGGCTAACCCCGTTGACATCTCCAAACCTTTCTTATGGCTGTGCGAATACGTTCGCAATTATAAAACTGACATTCCAGCTGCACCACCTGAAAATTGTAGCAAAAAGAAATGCATAAAAGATGCTAGTAACTTTTGTCATGTAAAACTCACTCAAACAACATTACGGGTAGTACCTTATTAATGCAACAACCGGTCTTGGAAATGTCAATCCCGACTTTGACAAGCAAAACACTATTGTAGTGACGCAAATTATTCAAGAACAATTGGCCTTTTTTGGCAAATAATCAAACTAACATTCAGAAATACCGCTGAATTTTCTTTTCATTCTTATTTTATTGTTTGTTTGTTTGTTTGTTTTTATATTTTTGATGGCATAAATTGTAGTATTGATTTTCCATACCTGACAGAAGTGACATTCTTGAAGTTTTCATCACTTTTAAACAAGAACGTAAAACATAGTGACATATTTTGATGAAGAATTTTCATTAATCTTTGTAAGACATTTTGAAAAGTGTGCACGACCTCTATGTTTACTTTCGTTTTCATGTGCAATGAATAAAAAAAGACAAACTGAAAAAAACAACAACATTTTTTACCTATTTTGCAGCGATATTTTCAAATTTTAGATACATGTACATGAAACATGTGCATTGCATGTATTATCCATGTATAGGCAGCAACCCTAGGCCTTCAGTCATTACTGTTAACCTGAAATGTATGATACACAAAATAGCTGACTGGTTCCCGATTACGAATTACTACCGTGTAGTGATATGTTTTGATAACAGTATTTTATGGAATGTCGGGATGTCATAGCTGGGTCGTGTGAGGTAAAATATTTCAACATTAATATTAAAGCAGCTTATTATTACAACAAAATGGCCTACATCACAACAGCTAATATCTTAGTATTATAGCTTAACATCTTACTGTTATAATAAAAAGTCTTAATTTTACAACGCAATGCCCCCAAAATAATAAAAAGTTTCTTAATATATCTTTGAAGCTACTTATTATTATAACCAATATTCCTGCATATTATATCGAAGTTTCTTAATATTATATCGAAGTGTCTTAATATAATATCGAAGGGTCTTGATATTATATCGAAGTGTCTTATTATTATATCGAAATGTCTTAATAGTCTATCGAAGGGTCTTACTATTATATAGATGTGTCTTAATATTATATCGAAGTGTCTTAATATTATATCGAAGTGTCTTGATATTATATCGAAGTGTCTTAATATTATATCGAAGTGTCTTAATATTATATCGAAGGGTCTTAATATTATATAGAAGGGTCTTTATATTGTATCGAAGTGATTTAATATTATATCGAAGTATCTTAATATTATATCGAAGGGTCTTTCTATTGTATCGAAGTGTCTTTATATTATATCGAAGGGTCATAATATTACATAGAAGTGTCTTAATATTATATCAAAGTGTCTTAATATTATATCGAAGTGTCTTAATATTATATCGAAGGGTCTTAATATTATATAGAAGGGTCTTTATATTGTATCGAAGTGATTTAATATTATATCGAAGTATCTTAATATTATATCGAAGGGTCTTTCTATTGTATCGAAGTGTCTTTATATTATATCGAAGGGTCATAATATTACATAGAAGTGTCTTAATATTATATCAAAGTGTCTTAATGTTATATCGAAGGGTCTTATTATTATATCGAAGGGTCTTAATATTATATAGAAGGGTCTTTATATTGTATCGAAGTGATTTAATATTATATCGAAGTATCTTAATATTATATCGAAGGGTCTTTCTATTGTATCGAAGTGTCTTTATATTATATCGAAGGGTCATAATATTACATAGAAGTGTCTTAATATTATATCAAAGTGTCTTAATGTTATATCGAAGGGTCTTATTATTATATCAAAGTGTCTTAATGTTATATCGAAGGGTCTTATTATTATATCGAAGTGTCTTAATATTATATCGAAGTGTCTTAATATTATATCGAAGGGTTTTTATATTATATCGAAATGTCTATATATTATATCGAAGTGTCTTACTATTATATCGAAGGGTCTTTCTATTGTATCGAAGTGTCTTTATATTATATCGAAGGGTCATAATATTACATAGAAGTGTCTTAATATTATATCAAAGTGTCTTAATGTTATATCGAAGGGTCTTATTATTATATCGAAGGGTCTTAATATTATATAGAAGGGTCTTTATATTGTATCGAAGTGATTTAATATTATATCGAAGGGTTTTTATATTATATCGAAATGTCTTTATATTATATCGAAGGGTCTTTCTATTGTATTGAAGTGCCTTTATATTATATCGAAGGTCTTAATAATGAAGTGGTCATGGCCGTAGTAAAGAAACAAAATTAATTATAAATACCCTTCTAGACCCCCATTCCCGTACTATGTTTAGAGATCGGTTATATCATTATCGGTTGATGTTATATGTAAATAATTTGTATTACAATTGTGTAAATAGGGAGAGTTATCCTTATAATTGGGATGTTGTTTAACTTGTATTTTCCTTTCAACTCTCACCGTGTCGTCACCCCCCTTTTTCATGTTTAGATTTACTGTACACACTTTTATCGGTGATAATAATAAAGGACGAAGTCCTTCTAACGGCAAGCTGTCCGATTTTTCCTTCTATATTGATAGCTAAAAATCTGCTCACCGGAAGTTTAAAAAATAGATCAATTGATAATTTAGAAACGCAAAAGAAATCTATTTCAATGAAAAATTCCCAATTCTTTGATTATTTACTCTATGCAAAATCGAAATAAACTTTTAATAAAATTCTAATAAAAAAATCTCTTTCTACGAAACTCCCGATGGAATAGACTGACTCAATCTGTCTCAATCTAGCCGAGGTACGAGCCAGGGGACAGAACTCGTCAGTTTACCGATGGAAGAGCGGCGTAGGTAAAATGAACGCCATAACAAATCGGCTACACAATTCATTCAACATAAAAGATAATAGCCTCACCGGACGCAATTACGAACGAAATAAAAAGTATGTCCCTTAATTGTTCCTTCAAAACATGAATTAAAAAAATGCTTTTATAAATAGATACCCCGCTAAATTACTCGTGTTTTGGGATAACATTATTCATGCGCAGTTGTTGAATGTTGCAGACGACGGGTTTTCATATTTGTAAACAGAAAACGATCGATAATTGCACTTGGAATCTATCGCTAAAATTCATTGAGGTTCGCATATTTTGTTATCTTATGCCTGTAATTGGAAAGAATGTGATCTCCTGGTTCTATGCATATGTAGAACACATTGAAATTAAAACAAAAACAGTCAATATAATACATTTTCCTTACCTTGATCTATCCCAAAATGTCAAAATCCGTGATGTACCTTATTCATTGAAGAGTCCAAAGAATTCCGAATGCAAACTGGCACACATTTATGGTATGAATAAAGGAAAGGTTTTTATGTCATGTGTATTATATACAAATAGATACGTGAACGTAAATGAATGAATGCTCATTCAATTTTAACAGTTGTCATTAAATAATTTACACTAGAAAGGTTATTATGATGTCGTTCGAAATTGTGTCCGGATCTAGGTCACAGAGTGACTAGAACGGGATCATGAAAATCTGTTCCAAGTTAAAACCCGTAACAATGCATTGAATAATATATGGGCTATGATTCAAAAGGAATATTGATGTTTAATCTGAAATATGAACATGCAATCAGCTTCATCAATTTGGTCAAATTTATAAATTATTATCAAATGCCATGGTCAATATCATCGAAATTGTTCGTAATTGTGTCCGGTGGCGGTGAGGCTAACGTGTACGGATCATCGTATTATTGAAATTTTAGGACTTCGTCCTTCAAACAGGTTGCCTGTCTCATATTAAGTTATTACCTTATCCGTTATATTTGTTGGTACATCACAGTAGCTTTTATGTTATTTCCCCACAAATTAAACAAGTCCTATTTACGTTTTCATAATCCGACACACTTTGCCGTAATACAGTGTCGGACGCCATTGTTGTCATATTTAGACGCAATGCATCATGGGAAATCATTGCAAATGTTCGAACGTAAATGACGTCATGAGTGTCTTAACGTTACGTATCAGTATATCGACACACAATATTAGGAATCCAATAGCTCTACGTTAATTTTGAAAGTTAGCATAGTGTCGCATTTTATTGGACACACACCGCAGTTTATCCATATAGAAAGTCAATAGAAGTCGGCCTTTACATAAAATCTTGACATTTTTTTACACCCTATATCAGGCGCGACACACCGTGTCGTAGACGTTATTGCCGAAAATAGTATTCTATTTATCCGGATACATTTCCATATACAAAAATGTAGTTTAAACATATTCTAAGAAGAATTGTCTGTACGACAATCCTCTTTGGTATCAGGGCCACGAACCTGTGGATTATTTGTCAGTAGAAAACAGAAGCTATATCGTGTCGTCAAGACACCATAATAATACTAGTATATTAATTTAATGCACCGTGTCGTCGTCAAGACACTATAATAACATATTAATTGTATTCACCGTGTCGCCGTCAAGACACTATAATAATATGCTAATTGTGCGAACCGTGTCGCCATAAAGACAGTTATCCGCTATACAAGGCAATATCTGTGGTTTACTAATAAATTAATGTAATGTATATTGATACATTTGAGGAACTGTATATTATTTATCTAACTGGTGAACTCTCTGAGCCTAGATAAACTACACTTTTACGGCCGAAACCACGACACGCTGTACATGTCGACACACTCATATTTTTGCACTTATTGAATAGAGTATGAATACATAGTTAAGAGTATATTTGATATATGTGATAGGTATGTATATATATATATATACATTGTATACAACATTTATATTACGCCCGTTGCTCATATTTTTATTATACCAGAGTATACCAATTTTGAGCTACTGTGAGTGCCAGCAAAATACTAATTCTAATTTATTTCTGGTCGATTGTAGGCTAGAGACGCCATAGTAACCACATTGTCACTATATACTTATTGTTATAATCGTATTCAACTTTTATTGTTAAGTATAATAAATCATTAACTTTCAATTGTTCTGGTATATATGCATGCACACAATCTGAGACTCGCGAGATACTGTCCGCAGATTTATTGGGCACTCGGTGGTCAGGAACAATCACAAGCGAAAACTCAACATACAGACTATATTTAGTGGCCAATAGTCTGCAGTCAGATATTAATATTACATTTGTCTTCGGAAGGATATCTATCTACCAATCAAAGGACGACATTCTGAACCCCCGCCCACTGCAATATTATATAGAAGAGTCTTTATATTGATATCTAGGTGTCTTAATATTATATCGAAGGGTCTTTATTTTATAACGAAGGGTCTTAATATTATATAGAAGAGTCTTTATATTGTATCGAAGGGTCTTTATATTATATAGAAGTGTCTTAATATTATATAGAAGAGTCTTTATATTATATCGAAGTGTCTTAATATTATATAGAAGTGTCTTAATATTATATAGAAGTGTCTTAATATTATATCGAAGGGTCTTAATATTATATAAAAGTGTCTTAATATTATATCGAAGTGTCTTAATATTATATAGAAGTGTCTTAATATTATATAGAAGTGTCTTAATATTATATAGAAGTGTCTTAATATTATATAGAAGTGTCTTAATATTATATAGAAGTGTCTTAATATTATATCGAAGGGTCTTAATATTATATAGAAGTGTCTTAATATTATATCGAAGGGTCTTAATATTATATCGAAGTGTCTTAATATTATATAGAAGTGTCTTGATATTATATAGAAGTGTCTTAATATTATATAGAAGTGTCTTAATATTATATCGAAGTGTCTTAATATTATATAGAAGTGTCTTAATATTATATCGAAGTGTCTTAATATTATATAGAAGTGTCTTAATATTATATAGAAGTGTCTTAATATTATATAGAAGTGTCTTAATATTATATAGAAGTGTCTTAATATTATATAGAAGTGTCTTAATATTATATAGAAGTGTCTTAATATTATATAGAAGTGTCTTAATATTATATAGAAGTGTCTTAATATTATATAGAAGTGTCTTAATATTATATCGAAGTGTCTTAATATTATATAGAAGTGTCTTAATATTATATAGAAGTGTCTTAATATTATATAGAAGTGTCTTAATATTATATAGAAGTGTCTTTATATTATATCGAAGGGTCTTAATATTATATAGAAGTGTCTTAATATTGTATCGAAGGGTCTTAATATTATATCGAAGTGTCTTAATATTATATAGAAGTGTCTTAATATTATATAGAAGTGTCTTAATATTATATAGAAGTGTCTTAATATTATATCGAAGTGTCTTAATATTATATAGAAGTGTCTTAATATTATATAGAAGTGTCTTAATATTATATAGAAGTGTCTTAATATTATATAGAAGTGTCTTAATATTATATCGAAGGGTCTTTATATTGCATCGAAGTGTCTTAATATTATATAGAAGTGTCTTAATATTATATAGAAGTGTCTTAATATTATATCGAAGGGTCTTAATATTATATAGAAGTGTCTTAATATTATATAGAAGTGTCTTAATATTATATAGAAGTGTCTTAATATTATATCGAAGGGTCTTAATATTATATAAAAGTGTCTTAATATTATATCGAAGTGTCTTAATATTATATAGAAGTGTCTTAATATTATATAGAAGTGTCTTAATATTATATAGAAGTGTCTTAATATTATATAGAAGTGTCTTAATATTATATAGAAGTGTCTTAATATTATATAGAAGGGTCTTTATATTATATCGAAGGGTCTTAATATTATATAGAAGTGTCTTAATATTATATCGAAGGGTCTTAATATTATATCGAAGTGTCTTAATATTATATAGAAGTGTCTTAATATTATATAGAAGTGTCTTAATATTATATAGAAGTGTCTTAATATTATATCGAAGTGTCTTAATATTATATAGAAGTGTCTTAATATTATATCGAAGTGTCTTAATATTATATAGAAGTGTCTTAATATTATATAGAAGTGTCTTAATATTATATAGAAGTGTCTTAATATTATATAGAAGGGTCTTTATATTATATCGAAGGGTCTTAATATTATATAGAAGTGTCTTAATATTATATCGAAAAGTCTTAATATTATATCGAAGTGTCTTAATATTATATCGAAGGGTCTTAATATTATATCGAAGTGTCTTAATATTATATAGAAGTGTCTTAATATTATATAGAAGTGTCTTAATATTATATAGAAGTGTCTTAATATTATATCGAAGTGTCTTAATATTATATAGAAGTGTCTTAATATTATATAGAAGTGTCTTAATATTATATCGAAGTGTCTTAATATTATATCGAAGTGTCTTAATATTATATAGAAGTGTCTTAATATTATATAGAAGTGTCTTAATATTATATAGAAGTGTCTTAATATTATATAGAAGTGTCTTAATATTATATAGAAGTGTCTTAATATTATATAGAAGTGTCTTAATATTATATAGAAGTGTCTTAATATTATATAGAAGTGTCTTAATATTATATCGAAGTGTCTTAATATTATATAGAAGTGTCTTAATATTATATAGAAGTGTCTTAATATTATATAGAAGTGTCTTAATATTATATAGAAGTGTCTTAATATTATATAGAAGGGTCTTTATATTATATCGAAGTGTCTTAATATTATATCGAAGGGTCTTAATATTATATCGAAGTGTCTTAATATTATATAGAAGTGTCTTAATATTATATAGAAGTGTCTTAATATTATATCGAGGTGTCTTAATATTATATCGAAGGGTCTTTATTTTATAACGAAGGGTCTTAATATTATATAGAAGAGTCTTTATATTGTATCGAATGGTCTTAATATTACATAGAAGTGTCTTAATATTATATCGAAGTGTCTTAATATTATATAGAAGAGTCTTATTATTATATAGAAGAGTCTTTATATTATATCGAAGGGTCTTAATATTATATAGAAGTGTCTTAATATTGTATAGAAGTGTCTTAATATTATATCGAAGGGTCTTTATTTTATAACGAAGGGTCTTAATATTATATAGAAGAGTCTTTATATTGTATCGAAGGGTCTTAATATTATATAGAAGTGTCTTAATATTATATCGAAGTGTCTTAATATTATATAGAAGAGTCTTTATATTGTATCGAAGGGTCTTAATATTATATAGAAGTGTCTTAATATTATATAGAAGTGTCTTAATATTATATAGAAGTGTCTTAATATTATATAGAAGTGTCTTAATATTATATAGAAGTGTCTTAATATTATATCGAAGGGTCTTAATATTATATAGAAGTGTCTTAATATTATATCGAAGTGTCTTAATATTATATCGAAGTGTCTTAATATTATATAGAAGAGTCTTTATATTGTATCGAAGGGTCTTAATATTATATAGAAGTGTCTTAATATTATATAGAAGTGTCTTAATATTATATAGAAGTGTCTTAATATTATATAGAAGTGTCTTAATATTATATAGAAGTGTCTTAATATTATATCGAAGGGTCTTAATATTATATAGAAGTGTCTTAATATTATATCGAAGTGTCTTAATATTATATAGAAGTGTCTTAATATTATATAGAAGTGTCTTAATATTATATAGAAGTGTCTTTATATTGTATCGAAGTGATTTAATATTATATCGAAGTATCTTAATATTATATCGAAGGGTCTTTATATTATATCGAAGGGTCTTAATATTATATAGAAGTGTCTTAATATTATATCGAAGTGTCTTAATATTATATAGAAGTGTCTTAATATTATATCGAAGTGTCTTAATATTATATAGAAGTGTCTTAATATTATATAGAAGTGTCTTAATATTATATAGAAGTGTCTTAATATTATATAGAAGTGTCTTAATATTATATAGAAGGGTCTTAATATTATATAGAAGTGTCTTAATATTATATCGAAGTGTCTTAATATTATATAGAAGTGTCTTAATATTATATCGAAGGGTCTTAATATTATATAGAAGTGTCTTAATATTATATCGAAGTGTCTTAATATTATATAGAAGTGTCTTAATATTATATCGAAGTGTCTTAATATTATATAGAAGAGTCTTTATATTATATCGAAGTGTCTTAATATTATATAGAAGTGTCTTAATATTATATCGAAGTGTCTTTATGTTATAGCGAAGCATGTTATTGTTATGTCAAAATAACTTGTTACTTTGATTAACTATTGGTATTCCTAACATTGTAAAATAATGTACTTTGAACACGTAATATTATTGAGAAAGCGCTTAATAATAGAATAAACTGGCAAATAGTATATTAAACTGACATGTTGATATGACAGTGTCTCTGAATATTATATTATACAATGTGTTCTGATGTTATTAGTTATATAGTCGTAAGGCAGGTATGACGTTCGATAGTAATTTATATTGTTTAATAACTGGTGTCTAGTGTCACTGAATCTCTTTCTGACATCTGGATATTGTCTTTTATCCCGCAGCTGTGTGATTTAGAGTACTAATAAATGGTTCAAAAAAACTTCAGTGTTATTTAGTCATGGACCTAATAAATTATCTCTGTAGCCGTATAAGCGCTGACGTCATAGATGACGCCATTGAAAACGATTAGAAGACGCTTCTTTCAGCTTTTTTCAGACAATTTGTCAGTTGTTTTGAACTTTCTGATATTGCATGATAAGCACACTATACGTACATTATCGTTAAATATAAAATGTATTCGCAGTCGCTTTTTGACCTGTGTCTAAAGCTCGTACACATAATTTATATATTTTCCGACAATGTACGTTTAATGTCTGACGTCATATCCTGAATAGTTTGATTCTTTGATGTCAGCATCCGCTATATAGATGAATTCCTACCATTAAACAATCCGTCCCAATGTTCTTAAAATTATCACCAGTTATTTCGTTGTTTCTTGTTGCACCCTTCATACCTACAATTCCTTTATAACATTGGTTGTCTTTATCTCCAGTAATCCGTTGTCTCTCTGATGTTCTTTTACTTCTTTATTCCTATTATACCTTGTATCGTCTTTCTGTGACCATTACCCTATGTTGCCATGCAACATGGCAGATGTCACAAGTGTACCACGAACGGCTTATCCTTGTGGAGTTCACTTTAGGGTTTTGATGGAGTGTCGTTCATCTTTATGTTTTTGCATGTATTCATGTTTTTATATTTTATTTGTTTTTGTCATGAGGTTTGGTATCTTCAGTATATGATAGGTCCTCCTTGTGGATCCATTATCCAGGTAGGTAAATAAGTATCCGTAATCCAGACTAATTAAATAGGGGTGGTTTGTGCCCATAAAACTAAAACGCATAATACCGCCACTTTTTATTGAAGTGCCTGTACCAAGCCAAGGAAGTGAGCATTCATGTATTTGTGTGCTAGGGGTATGGAATTTGCCTCTTTCTACGTTTTTGGTATTAGATTTTGGAACAGTGTGGTATTTTATGTTTTTCATTTTAATACGTGGGTACACAGACATCCTTTTCTAGGCTGACCCACTGTCTAGATAAACAACTCAGTCCTCTAACACGATCCTTTGTGTTGTTGTGTTGGTAGTAATCAAGATACCCATATAACATATATCTTCTATGCTGCTCCTCTGTGTAGGTAAAGAAGATTATATACTTCATTTTGCGAACAAGTATATGTCCTCTAGATTGATACACTATGTAAAGAACAAGTATATGTCCTCTAGATTGATACACTATGTAAAGAACAAGTATATGTCCTCTAGATTGATACACTATGTAAAGAACAAGTATATGTCCTCTAGATTGATACACTATGTAAAGAACAAGTATATGTCCTCTAGATTGATATACTATGTAAAGAACAAGTATATGTCCTCTAGATTGATACACTATGTAAAGAACAAGTATATGTCCTCTAGATTGATATACTATGTAAAGAACAAGTATATGTCCTCTAGATTGATACACTATGTAAAGAACAAGTATATGTCCTCTAGATTGATACACTATGTAAAGAACACGTATATGTCCTCTAGATTGATACACTATGTAAAGAACAAGTATATGTCCTCTAGATTGATACACTATGTAAAGAACAAGTATATGTCCTCTAGATTGATACACTATGTAAAGAACAAGTATATGTCCTCTAGATTGATACACTATGTAAAGAACAAGTATATGTCCTCTAGATTGATACACTATGTAAAGAAAAAGTATATGTCCTCTAGATTGATATACTATGTAAAGAACAAGTATATGTCCTCTAGATTGATACACTATGTAAAGAACAAGTATATGTCCTCTAGATTGATATACTATGTAAAGAACAAGTATATGTCCTCTAGATTGATACACTATGTAAAGAACAAGTATATGTCCTCTAGATTGATACACTATGTAAAGAACACGTATATGTCCTCTAGATTGATACACTATGTAAAGAACAAGTATATGTCCTCTAGATTGATACACTATGTAAAGAACAAGTATATGTCCTCTAGATTGATACACTATGTAAAGAACACGTATATGTCCTCTAGATTGATACACTATGTAAAGAACAAGTATATGTCCTCTAGATTGATACACTATGTAAAGAACAAGTATATGTCCTCTAGATTGATACATTATGTAAAGAACAAGTATATGTCCTCTAGATTGATACACTATGTAAAGAACAAGTATATGTCCTCTAGATTGATATACTATGTAAAGAACAAGTATATGTCCTCTAGATTGATACACTATGTAAAGAACAAGTATATGTCCTCTAGATTGATACACTATGTAAAGAACAAGTATATGTCCTCTAGATTGATACACTATGTAAAGAACAAGTATATGTCCTCTAGATTGATACACTATGTAAAGAACAAGTATATGTCCTCTAGATTGATATACTATGTAAAGAACAAGTATATGTCCTCTAGATTGATACACTATGTAAAGAACAAGTATATGTCCTCTAGATTGATACACTATGTAAAGAACAAGTATATGTCCTCTAGATTGATATACTATGTAAAGAACAAGTATATGTCCTCTAGATTGATACACTATGTAAAGAACAAGTATATGTCCTCTAGATTGATATACTATGTAAAGAACAAGTATATGTCCTCTAGATTGATACACTATGTAAAGAACAAGTCAATATTTGCTCACGGTTCAACCACTACCATTCAGGTAAGCAATAAGGTCCTGTCCCACTCAAAGCTAAAAGACAGATTTAAAAGAATTAGTCCTGCTCCGAATGGGTAAGCAGTTCCTGCTCCACTAGTGGCAACCGTCGTGTTAATCTAGTTACAAACCTGGTGATAAGTCATGGATGAGGAAAGGACCGGAAGATAGTAGATGACGGGTCGACATTTGAGAAATGTTTGGCAATATAATGTTATGTCATTGACAACATTCATATATCCATTGTATGTATGCACTAAGTGTTATATTTACACTATCATGCAAAATTTTAATCTCGATATTTTCATTCATCCTGAACTAATTACATTTGAGCAGTCAAATAGCATTGATTGAATAAATAATTGTTATATCCGGTTGCTGATGAAAATATATAAATGTACTGGTACCTGGTTTAAGAGTCCACGTGATAGACGACGCAATTGCAGCTTAAAACGACGCGTTTCTGCTATTTTCAGACAATTGTGAAATTATTTCGGACTTTTTCTAAAATTTCAGGATAAACACAACATACGTACATGTACATTGTCGGTACAAATAAGAATATATTTGCATTTGCCGCGTAACAAGCCAATATGATTTTCTAACTCGTACAAGCCTATCGCCAATACGGCGTGAGTTCGCGCCCGGCTTTGTAAATTACAAAAAAGGGTGCACTCGATTCGCAGCCGCAAGTGACAGAGTTTACCAGTTGCTTGCCCATGGTCGGTGGTTCTCTCCGAGTACTCCGGCTTCTTCCACCACTAAAACTGGTCGCCATGATATAGCTGAAATATATGATTTTCTACCCGTTTCTAATTATATGATGATTGTACAAATGCATTCCACATTTTCCGACAAAGTACATATATAACTCATATGTTGAGTTTACATTCTGAGTCATATCATTATGTATGTAACACTCTCCAACTGTGATAATTGAGTTAACATACTACTTAGTTATATCATTGTTTGTCACACATCTTCCAGCTGTGGTAATACGATATTTTCTAGTCATTTCCATTCCGGCAGAAACTCCGGTTTTTTCGTTTATTGATCACGTGATTTGACGTAAACTGCAGGCATCATTACTTCCGGTTTGGGTTGCAACGCCTGACGTGAATGTAAATACAACGTCATTCACGGTAAAAATGGAAAGGCCCATTAAGCTTTATAAGGACTGGTGCTGTGTTCCTCAGTGTAAATCTGATGGAAGGAAGCGTGGGAAGTAAATAAAGCATTTCCGTTGTCTTTTTTGTACAGATTGAGGCGATCATATCATCATTCCAATCACACTTTTTTAATAAATAGTATGTCACACTGTTCAATATTAGGCAACAGTTTTAAATCCGACGACCATATCGGCACTTGTCCGATCTCACACACAACCTGTGTTACACCGTTCTCCGTTATTGTTCTCCTGTTTACTTGTGAAAGTTCGTAGTCATTTGTTGACGTTATTTTCTCTAGATCTAATTCTTGGGCAAGTTCACATAATTTGACTAATTCATGTTTTCTATGCAAATGACATGTTATGCCTCTATGCTGTAAATATTCCTTTAGATTGGGAACCTGCCATCGGAAGAAATCTACTTGAATATCCATGATAATATAAATGATAAACGTAATCTGTTGATAAATGCTGACAAACCGGAAGTTTAGATGCCTGTTGTTTGGTTGCTACGATACACCAATCGTACCTCCAATTTGAAAACCGCTTTAACCCGAAAATACCGTATTGAGTTTACATACTACCTAGCTCATATCATTGTTTGTCACACACTCCAGCTCTGATAATTGAGTTGATATTATAAGTTATCTACGTGTCTACCCGTGGGCATTGAGATTGTACCACCCTGAAGCACTTATGTATACCCACGGGTAGACACGTAGATAACGATTTTATCCCCGGTTTGAAAACAAAAACTGATTTTTAATGGATTTTCTCGTTCTTTTTGTAACGTAATCGTAACGTTTTTGTACTTGCGAACTAAAATACCATAGCTCAGGTGAAAACTTAACTAATTTTTAACGTTTTTCAGTCTTGTTTTGTTGTAATTTAATTTCTTGTATTTGGCGCGTATTGTCACGTGGATAGCGTTACAGTATTCATGGGGTCACTAGTAATAGAGCCGATAATTCTATTGATAAAAAATATGTGTCGTACATATTTTGGGTGGTATATATAGTATTGTTGGAGCGCAACGTCGCGAGCTTTAACGTCATATTATCCCCGTTTTGAAAATTATAGACAAACAAAGTATGGGCTAACGTGCCATAGCTTTTGTTTCTCGTCTCTGGGAACGTGTTAACTGTATTAGCAAGAGTAATTGATGACGAAAACTACCTGATTAGAATTGTGAGCTTTTGATTTAATTGGTGTGTTATATATCTTGTTATGGTTGAATATGTTTTTTTTTTATTGTAATCTGAAAATGGTCATGATGGCCATGAGTAAATGATCATGGAATTATACGGCAAATGTGTCTTTTAATGAGATGTTTTTGCACACACAACATTGAAATGAATATTTGCTCATGGTGATAGCCCTATATTAAAAATACAACCAGCCACACACAGAGAGAATTTATCCATTGGTTATTATGGCAAAATGCTTCCATGCCTTTCATTATGAAAACAGTTTCGATACTGTAGGGGCTATTGCATCTATTATTACCGTAGTCCCTCCCTGTTAGAACAAAATATAACCAAATATAAAACTCTTCATACGGGATACTGCACATGAAAGAGTTCCTCTTGTAGTGAGAACTCCCTGATCATTAAAAGCTACGTGCAGATCGTAAGATCAACAGTTTGTTATAAGTGGGTGCTGATGGCCCGATTCAAGGCAAAATGTTCACATGATTTATTTCATGGAAATCAGTCAATGATAAATATTGCTATTGATTAGTATGTTATTAGTGCATTTTCACGCCAATAGAATCTCGGAGTATGAGAATACCACCCAGTTTCCGTTGCAAGGCAAAATACATATGTTCCCATGCTTTTCATTACGGAAAACAGTTTCTGATAGTATAGGGACTATTGAGTGTATGATTAGTACCGTCTTCTCTAGAATTAAATACAAAACTCGCCCTTGTGACAAGACATGAGTAAGTGCCTCCTGTAAGGGGGATGCGGGGAACGAATTGCTAGGAGTGGTGGTTGATGTTCCGCTGCGAGACAAAAGTTTCCAATGATTTGCTTAATGAAACACAATTTCTGTTTCGGACACTATAGAAGCTATGGTGTTTATTAGTAGTAGCAGTGATCGTTGGGACAATTGCAGTGCCAGCTTTTTTTTACCTGAATGATGTAAATTGATTTTAAATTTGTGCTTGTCGTGAATACTACTCCCTTGATGTTAATAACCAATCAGACAATGTCAATATTAACACAGGAACTTAATCAGGTCAAATTCATCACGAAATTTAGAATACGTCACTTAATGGTGATGAGTTTAGCAAGTCCTAATTATTTTCTCCTTCGAAAATAAATTTTGTTTGTTCAATTAAGAATAAAGACAATATGAATAGGATGAGTGACTCGCTACAACTTCTGTAAATGATGTGGTTTATTATCACACAAATACAGACAAAAATCATTGTACGATGTTGCATTTATTTGACGATCTATGATTGGATAAAATCATTCCTAAAAATAACGATGAAGGCAGAGCCATATATGGAAATCTAGAGAATAAGATTAATACGCTTTACTGGCCAATGGAAAATTCCATTCCTAAAAATAACGATAGAAGCAGACTGCAGCATTGTGTAATCTATTATTGCATAATTTGACCTTGACGCAGTCCGAAATAAAAAATATTGTAATCGATAACTGAGACGACGTATGCCAAGTGTACTTGACCAGGCTCACTATATATATGTGTGTGTATTTTGATTTAGCATAATTAAACACAACTGCAAGAAATATGATGATTTATATTTTCTTCTAAAATAACACAGTAAAAAACTCTTCTTGAGACACAATAAAAAAGAAAGAAATTAACGTTTCTAATAAACTACTTAAAAAGAATGTACGGCTAACAAACTCGAGTCAGTCCTCTTTTGTTCGATTTCCTCATCGGTAGTTGAAGCAAATCTCCTCTTTTTCTCCATTTTGTTACGTTAGTCCGTTACACACCGATGCAGACGAGATAAACGTGCAGTTACGAAACGATGCAGACGGAAAATTACAGAGGGTCAGTGGGCGGTGCTTAATTTTGGGTAGTGACCATTACGTCTTTAGCCTTAGAATTTCCAAGAAAGTCCGTCAAACATATTTCGTGGAAAAAACTTAGTTACTGTTTCAAGATATAGATCAGCAACATCGCAGAAAAATGTTCTAAGCTCCCGTGACCGACTATGATTATTTAGACGGCAAGTAAATAGTTGAAGGGTTCGCGCTAAAGTGCTCACCTTTCAACAATTTACTGACCGTCTAAATAATCATAGTCGGTCACTAGGGAGCTTAGAACTTATATGTCATGCACTTCAATACAACAAAAGAAAACCTTATAGTTTAATTTACAAGTTTGTGTTGACTAAGATATTGTTTTTATTTATTCGGCAGGTTAATGTGACGTGTTGCAGCGAACTGATACGTTAGTTAAAAAAACAAGGAGTACTTATACCAAGAACTGACGGATGAGCACGGAATTCACGTGGACATATGAAGACGAAAAGACTTCTATTTATACCTGTGATGAAGAAGAGTTTGAAGATACCAAATGGATAATTAGAACACGTAAATCGAAGAAGAACAGACATGTGATGAAATTGAATCTATATCATCTTCTGTTAGAGTATTGACTTGTGGGGATTAAAGTATGATACAATATAAAATTCCAATAAATAATTGAAAGCTTCTTCGTTTTTTACAGCTAATGTGGGGTCAGGTTTTTGTACTTCTGCATTTTGATTTATGACGTGCATTGTAATGTGCATGGGACAATACTTCTGGAAGAATACATTTCAGTATTATAAATCACAGATGCATAATTTACTGCATGCGAAGTGCTTTTCCGGATTACATTGTGATTATCACCTAAAGGTTGGTAAGAAACGAATACAAATTCTGCTTTGTCTTCGTCTTATTATGTGCCCTATGTTGCCAGTTTAACGTTTATTTATCTTGTGTACCCTATGTTGCCAGTTTCTCTGAATTGTCCATTTTTGATTGCCCCTTCGGTATTCTCTAACATTTATTTGTCCTGTATCTTGTGTACCCTATGTAGCCAGTTTCTCTGGATTATCAATTTTTGATTGCCCCTTCGGTATTCTCTAACGTTTATTTATCTTGTGTACCCTATGTTGCCAGTTTCTCTGAATTGTCCATTTTTTATTGCCCATTCGGTATTCTCTAACGTTTATTTATCTTGTGTACCCTATGTAGCCAGTTTCTCTGGATTGTCTATTTTTGATTGCCCCTTCGGTATTCACTAACGTTTATGTATCTTGTGTACCCTATGTTGGCAGTTTCTCTGAATTGTCCATTTTTGATTGCCCCTTCGGTATTCTCTAACGTTTATTTATCTAGTGTACCCTATGTTGCCAGTTTCTCTGAATTGTCCATTTTTGATTGCCCCTTTGGTGTTCTCTAACGTCTATTTATCTTGTGTACCCTATGTAGCCGGTTTCTCTGGATTGTCTATTTTTGATTGCCACTTCGGTATTCTCTAACGTTTATGTATCTTGTGTACCCTATGTTGTCAGTTTCTCTGAATGTCCATGTTTGATTGCCCATTCGGTATTCTCTAATGTTTATTTATCTTTTGTACCCTATGTTGCCAGTTTCTCTGGATTATCAATTTTTGATTGCCCCTTCGGTATTCTCTAACGTTTATTTATCTTGTGTACCCTATGTTGCCAGTTTCTCTGAATTGTCAATTTTTGATTGCCCCTTCGGTATTCTCTAACGTTTATTTATCTTGTGTACCTTATGTTGCCAGTTTCTCTGGATTGTCCATTTTTGATTGCCCCTTCGGTATTCTCTAACGTTTATTTATCTTGTGTATCCTATGCTGCCAGTTTCTATGGATTGTCGATTTTTGATTGCTCCTTCGGTATTCTCTAACGTTGATTTATCTTGTGTACCCTATGTTGCCAGTTTCTCTGAATTGTCAATTTTTGATTGCCCCTTCGGTATTCTCTAACGTTTATTTATCTAGTGTACCCTATGTAGCCAGTTTCTCTGAATTGTCCATTTTTGATTGCCCATTCGGTATTCTCTAACGTATATTTTTGTACTAGATCAACATGCTAAGATGAAGTTTTACAGTGCTATCATACTTTCTTATATAATAGTTCACATGAAGATTTCTTACTTCAATCAGACTCTGGGCTTGTGTAATTCATTGATTGTTTCCGCATTTATATCTCCAAAAAGCATATGAAGCTATCATTTGTCAATATCAAAGAAATTACACTTAATATATTGATAATCTTTAATTTGTTGTTCCTATTGAAAACCCCACGTGAACAAGATTTACGAACACACGAAAGGGTAATAAATTGTGTTTATTCCAGAGATTGTGGTTACTATCAAGATTTACTTGTTAAAAGGCTCCTGCTAATAAGAAAGCTACTGAATCAAGAGTTCCTAGTGGTGAAGTTGAAGTCATCATTTCGAAAGATTTACGGTGGTCACCATGACCTGGTTAACCATTACCGAATGTCTGTGTCACAAATGACTACGGATATGTTCTGTTTGTCGTAATAATAATCCGGTCCTGTCCACATTCATGACCTATCACCAGAATTGTAACATGAATAACACGACGGGTGCTACTAGTGGGAGAAGCAGGAACTGCTCACACTTCTGGAGAACCCGAGTTCAACACCCCCACCCGCGGATTTTAGTGGGATTCATTTTGCTCAATCATTGTTAGTCATTTTGGCCACTGTATTGTCTGTCCTTCGAATTACGAATCTGATTACCCCTTTGGTATCTTCAACATTTTCCGAACTTAAACTAAAAGTGGGATTTACGTGTGTGAACACACGTAAAATGGAGGAACACATACGATCAATCATGGTAGAATTATAGAAAATATTGTACAAGACAATGAATATTATTTGTGGACACAACCTTGACAATTGAGGATGGTGTAACTTACCTGTATTATCTGTTTTTACTATTTAATTTTCGTTTTACTTTTTTCTGTGTGATTGTCATTATTGTCTTTGCCTGTGTATTTGTATTATTATTTTGATGAACCATGATTGCACTATTAATCAGAACTCTCTTCGCACTTGCCTAGTGTGTGATCGTTGTTTATCGCTATTTTTTCACTATTAACTCTATGTGTTTCTAAATTATCTTTATAGAATTATTTTATAACATTTTGTATCATTTCCACATACAGGAGGATTGAGTGACAACAAAATATACGGTGATATAATGGGTAATATGCTCGCCTCCGGTGTGGACGATAATGTGTCCGACCCCCGAACAAGTCAATTCAAAATCTATAAAATTAGCTCAAGTTTGTTTCATAAAAAAAGAATGTCCAACGTAGATATAAGGAAGTGACAAATCTTATTTTGTGACAAAAATACTCTAATTTTAACAAAATGTTATCTGAAACTAACATCATGAAAATGCTCGCGTTTTTCATTGACAACATAGTTGTTGTGTTTGGTCGACGTGGTTATCAACAGACAGTCAGAAATCTTATAGTTATCAACTATGGTCCTTTTCTCGTTGATTTATTCGTATGAAACATACTTCATTAAGAGGCTTCTCAAGAACAACAAAAAAGCCCTAACTCGGTCGTTAAATTTCACGTTCCACTATATACATGGTGATCGTATTTATCACATTGAAATTAAAATAAAGGATACCACAGATACATACCTAGGTTTGTTTTACACCTTGACATACACCTAGACATTGACAGTGATGACCAGTTAACAGCGAAACTTTAATATGATTTCGATTTCCAAATAGCGAGCTTTCCATTTATATTTAGGAAGAGGCGTTTGAAGATACCAAAGGGATAATCAGAATCTATAAATCGAAGAAGAACAGACAACACAATGGCCAAAAGAAAAGATACAAAAGGACAAACAACGATCTACAAAACATACACATAAAACTAAGGATAGAGTAACATGAACCCCACTAAAAACCGGGGGTGAACTCAGGTACTTCGGAAGGGTAAGCAGTGGCAAGATTCATACAATACCTGCATATAGAGTATATCTATCACAGTTATATAGTGATATCCCAAAGCTTGTGGTACATTTAAGATTTCCATAATAGACAATTGCTAATACCAATGAAGCTGCTGAATTCGAGTGTGTTCATCACTTCGAAACTTCAATTGTCGGCCTTTCTGTAACTATCGGTGCCATAGACCACGGGTATATTCCATTTGTCGTAGTCACAATCTCGTCCTTCCTTCCCGTTTTCGTGATTTATCACCGGGTTTTTAAGAAGAGCAGCACAATCACTGTCACTATTAATACAGGAACTGCTTACAATACCGGAACTCCTGAACTAATCCCTTGTTTTAGTGGGATTCGCGTTGCTTGTCCAATCATTATTTTTGTCGACCATTGTTTGTCCTCTTTCGTTTGGTCTTTGTATTGTCTGTCTGTACCTTTTTGATTGACGGCTTCTGATTACCCTTTGGTTTCATCAAACTTTTCTGTTTTCCTACACTATGACATCATAGACATATAAGCCTATATAGTTTTGAGAGGTTCAAGTCATATTTCCTTTAACAGAATTTCATATTGTGTAAAGTAGTATCGCAATAGGGGGAAATGTGTGACGGTTGTCTCCTTGAACCTTAAGGTTGTACCTTAATTCCGATCATGTTTCATCGCTATAAAATTAGAAAAAAATTACGCATACACGAGCATTTTAAACATATACATAATGTATTTTGTGACCACATAGACATTCCTGATAACTTTTTTGTATTAATCAGCACCTCATTAGACACGAACATCATATTAAATGTTTACAGCTCCCCAAAAAACAGACAAATTATACGATAGTTTAAGGATTGATGTTGTTTTTTGTCTAAATTATTCAGCGCGTTTCCTTATGGTTGTAATGATAATATTATAGAGCAAGGAAACAATCCTGGAGTAGATCACACTGCAAACTTATTGTTTATTGCAAGTCTCGTCTGACCTGTTTATGATTTTTTTTTTTTTTTTTTTTTTTTTAAATTTCAGATCATTTTATTCAAAAACTCTGCTATATAATTACCCTATGTAGCCCAGGGGAGCTACATAGGGGCCCCTGTGGTTTACATAACTCATTTGACCAGGGAAAATATCAAATTGAGTAAAAAAATACACTCCCTTTCATTCACAGAATGAAAATTACAAATATACATGTACATTTAATTTTTTTTTCTTTAACTTTATTTTTTATAACAAATATTATTGTAGCAAATAGAAAAATTATTATAACGATTTGAGAACGGTATCACTAAATAAAACTAACTGCAGTTACCTGATAAATCGAACACACCTTATTGTTTTGAGTGTAGTTTTACGACAGCAGCGTGGCTATTTATTCTTACATACATTTTCCTATTTTCATTCTTGGGACCTACAATTATCATCAGTTTGTGTTATTCATTCAAATGGAATTATAGGGAAAATGCAATTGGATTAATAAATAACATATACACTATAGGGTCTACATATTAACAGACAGCTTTGTAAGTAAGAAATAATCAATATATGTGTCAATACAACAATGTACTAGAAAGGAGTGTGTATCTGGTCATTTACAACACCGTGACGCAGATAAATTAATTCATATGAAAACAGTTAGATAAAAACATATTTGTCATTTCTGTATAGATATTATTTCCCGTTTTACTTTTGGCAAGAGAAAATATGAATGAAATTTCGCTTTTAATTAAGTTGATAATTTTCAATTTAGTAATTTTTTTCTTTTGGTATTTAGCAACATTTCGTTCTTTCCAAATCATCCACTTTGTGGTTGTCAAAATCGTGTTGACTATTGCGTTAATTTGGTCGTCTCTGTGGCTTATTCCTAAGATTATCGAATTTTCTGATTTTGATATAGTTTTAATTTCATTTTGTTCATAAAATTCATTGATTTTTTGGAAAATTTCTGTCCACACACTATCCACCAATTTACAGTTAACGAAAAGATGCATTAAATTTTCGGGGCCTTTACAGAAATGACAACCACCATTTGGAGATTTATTCATCTTTTGTAACCTTTCTTCTGTATATATTATTCTATGTATCACTTTCCATTGTAATTGTTTGGATTTTCTATTTGCGAGATTTTTAAAACGTCTACCCCATATTTCTTCCCATGGTAATTCTACTCCGAAATAAATTTCCCATTTTTGTTGACATATTGGAATATTTTCTATTGCAAAAAAGTACTGTATATCTTTAAGGAGAAGTTTTTTATTTTCTAGAATATTATCATTTTTTATAAATTTGCATGTATTTTTCACTGTAAATGGATAGCTTTTAGTATTTTCTTGATTAATGTTGTCTGATTTGAGCATGAGAAGTAGTTCATGGGAAAATGATGCTTTTATACGGCTGTATTCGGCAATCCAGTTTCTTTTATCACGCAGTCTATTGAATATTTCAGTGGAATTTACAAATATTTTACTATTTTGATCCCAGATATCTTTCACCGTTTTAAACCCACTTTTGGAGGAATTGGACAAAAATAGAGCTTTTCGTTTATATCTTATTTTCGAATTGCCAAATATATGTTGCTCTAATATATTTTCTTTTGAGTTAATTTTATTTAAACTCAGAAATTCAGACCAGCAATTTAAGAGATTCAGATAATATTTTGAAATCTTCCTTAATCCAATATCTTTGATATCTGAACATTTACAGAGAAAAAAATCGGTCTCAAATTTTGAATCCATTGATGTCAGCCAATATTTACCAATAACATTCCATTTATCTAATTCTGAGTGTATTATATTATGCATACATTTAACTTGCTTTGCCTTAATAAAGTGATTCAAGTTCACCATTCCCATCCCCCCTTTATTCTGTGGTAAACTGCATACGTTTCTAGATATTTGGTTTGTTTTACCATCCCATATAAAATCCCATATGATGGAATTTATTTCCTTTTCAAATTTTACTGGAATACCCCTCATTTCTATTTCATAGCCTATTACCGATAAGACAAATGATTTGATAATTAAAATTTTTCCAAAATACGTAAGATCTCTTGATTTCCAAACCTCCATACAACTTTTTATCTTATTTATTTTTTCTAACCAAATCATTTCTAAGTCAATTGCATATCCATGAAATACCCCCAAAGCTTTAACCGGTTTTGTTGACCACTTAATATTTTTAAATCTCGGGTTTTTATTACGCCATTTCCCTAGATACATCCCCACTGTTTTTTCCAAATTCATTTTTGCCCCAGAAGCTTTTTCATATATTTCAAGTGTTTTAATGTTTCCTCGATGGATTCTTCAGTTTTATTAATCAATTGGGTGTCATCAGCAAACATGTTTACCTTTGTCTCTATATCCGGTCCATTTCTATTTGGTAAAGATATGCCTACTATCTTGGGATTGCGTCTAATGGATGTCGCCAATGGCTCCGCCTGCAAAATGTATAGCATCGGAGCGATTGGGCATCCTTGACGGATTGAACGTGAAATGTTGACGAAGCGGGATACAAATCCGTTCGTCTGAATACTTGTTTTTCCATTTTTGAAAAGCATTTTTACCCAGCCCCTGAAACAGTCACTAAAGCCAAATTTTTCAAAACACAAATCTATCCACCCCCACTCAACTCTATCGAACGCTTTCTATTGATCTAGGAATATAATTGCCCCCTCTTCATCTTCCATTTCTGTATAGTCTATGATATCCTGTAATAATCTATTCCCCTGAAAAATATTCCTACCCTTTACGAACCCCCTTTGGTCGGTATTAATTATATTTGGTAATACACGTTTTAGTCTCTCGGCTAATATTTTTGACACAATTTTATAATCCACGTTTAGAAGAGTAATAGGCCTCCAGTTTTTTATATCCTCCCTTTCCCCCGATTTGAACATAAGTGTAATTATTCCCCTATTCTGAGATTCACTAAGTAGTTTTTGATCAAAAATCTCCCTCACCACAGACTCAAAATCTTCTCCAATAAGATACCAATAATGTCTGTAAAATTCACTAACAATCCCATCCTCCCCTGGTGATTTATCGGGTTTTTGTAATTTTACTGCCTTTGAAATTTCATCCAAAGTTATTACTTCATCACAAATCTCTTTATCCTCTTGACTTAATTTTTTTTCCAAATTATTTAATAAATATGCGGCCGAATCACTGTCCCATCCTTCTGAGGTAAAGAGTTTTTCGAAAAATTTACTTGTTCCTCTAAAATAGACACAATATCCTCTTTATATTTGCCATCGTTAGTTTTAACTCTATTCCATAGTTTTTCTTTACCCTTCTTTTTCTCTAGGTTAAAGAAATACTTTGTAGATTTTTCCCCCTTTTCATACCAATTTACTTTTGATCGAATTCTAGAGGCTTCTGCTTTTTTTTCATAGTACCCTTTAATATTGCCCCTTAACTCAGATATTTCATTTTTATTGTCCGAGTTGCTTTCAACAAGTTTCTCTAAAGTAGTTTCCCAGATCTTGAGTTTCGTTTCAGTTATGTTTAATTTTTTTGATACGCCTATAGTTAAGCTTTTTATTTTAATCTTAGTTTGCTCCCACCATTTCAATTTATTTTTGAAGTTATTTTTCTGAAGTTTCCATTTATTCCAAAAACTTTCAAATATGTGCTTTAATAAATCTGTTTGAATAACGGTATAATTCATCTTCCATAACCCCGGACCTCGTTCTGGTTCACTTACTTTCAATGTCATGATAACACCATCATGATCACTAAAATGGAAAGTGAATAATTTTAATCTTTTGTGATGCAAAATTAAGTTCACTGCTGATGAAAATGAAATCTATACGCGAGTGTGAATTGACCCGGCCGAATGTAAAACATTTACTGTTTGGATTGCGTGCTCTCCAAACGTCGATCAAATCATTTCTTTCTATATATTTTTTCAATTCCGTTGAACCTATGTCATCGCGGTTTGGTATTGGCTTCCTATCTAGACTCTTCAAGAGTGTACAGTTAAAATCTCCCAGAACTATATTTTTGTCCGCCGGATTCATCGAAATTGATTGATTAATAAATATTTTCTTATCATTACCCAAATTAGGAACATAAACATTATATATATTTACGTTATAAGTATTTGATATCTTTACCACACAGGAGATTTTCCTACCAGTATTATCTCGCCCCGTTTCTGTAACTTCGTAATCAATTGTTTTTGAAAAGAGGATAGCAACACCTCGTGAATTACTTGAACCATGATTCCACATACTTTTAGCCCCCCATTCATTTTTCCATTTTAATTCAGTATCAATCGAACAGTGTGTTTCTTGTAAACACGCGATATCGATTTTCTTTTTTCGACACCAACAAAACACCGCATTCCGTTTTTTGTCGTCTGCTAATACCATTAACATTTAATGTAACAATACCAAGAGACATATTTACAAATTGACAGTGAAAGGTCGCAATTTGGAACTCACCTCACACAGGTGACTACAATTAAACATAGGTATATTTACAACAAGTATGACAAAAATAATTATACAATAAATCACACTCTTTATATTGTTAAAGTAAATTACAGACAAATCAATCGATATTGTATTAGACACGAATAACATAATTGTTATAAAATAAAACACTTGAAACAAATTTATATTGAAGAGATCAAGATGTGGGACGCCCCGCTTAGGTGGCACTAAAAATAGATACCGGTAATTTTGTCATTGATAGGTTATGAATTAGGATGTTTGTCACGTGTAAACAAAGTACATGATATATATTTTGAAACATGCGAAAATAATAATTATAATTACTAGGAATGTCAATGATCAAATATTACCATGAATATATTTTGTTCAATTGTTACTATAGCTTCAAAATGGTTTGGGAATTTTTGATTGTTGTTTATCTGTTGAACCTGGGGTTGATGTTGAACTTCTGATACGTTTTTTAGTATTTGGAGTCGTGTATTCGCCTTCTACTGGTGATTTTACATAATCCCGTATTATGTCACTTATAACACTAGCTCCTGCTTCACTAATGTGGACACCACTTGGGTCATTTAATTTGTAGAGTGCTCTGTTTGGTACATTGTTTGGAGTGAACTCTGACCACAAGTCAATAAACCTCATCTTATTGTTTTTCAAACACAATTTTTTTATGAAGGTGTTAACAGACGATGCTACAGAGTTTAATGCTTGGATGTGTGTACCTTTCCCTCTTCTTGGTAGTATGCTACATACACCTATGCTAGCATTTGGATATTTATGTTTCACATTCTCAACACATGTGGTTACATTAACAATAATTTGTTCAGTATCATTTCTATACTGTTTTACATCATTTGTACCAAGACTCAATACTACACTATCGACATTTTCACTATCAACTTGTGAATCAGACTTATCTAACAGTTTTTGGACTTGGTCTAATGTAGTACCTGACACAGAGATGTTATGTACATTGGGGTTTTCAAAGACAAGCCTTGTACAATTTGATGCTCCAAGGATGACACTTTGTGTTGCCATAACTGGGTGGGATTCATTAGAAAACACACAATTTGTAGTTGTATTATCATCATTTGTTATTTCACCAATTTCCGGGGATTTGTTGTTTCTATCCATATCAGCTTCCCTTCCCTCATGGATGTCATGCATATAGACCCCATATAGATCATGGTCTGTCGCCTCACAGTTCCGTCTTATGTGGCCTTCCTTGCCACAATTATAACATACGTTTTCAGAATGGGGACACTCTTTAATAGTATGGTCCTTACTGTTACACCTGAAACATGCCCGTGCTTTTGCCATCGAAGGTTTTCTCACGCAACGGTATGATGGATGGTCGGTTTGTGAACAATATTGACATTCAGTTCTGTTGTTGTCGGCGAATATTCGGACATCAAATCTCCCGAATTTGCTCATAATTGGAATAAGGGGAACACAGTTCGTGAGTTGCATATATCTGGTACCTGTTTCGATATTCGTACCCTTAATCATACCTCTGCGTAGAGAGCCTTGTACCACATCTCCGAATTTTTGCATAAATGCACATATTACCAGATTGGATAATTCACACGATGCATCTTTTATTGTTATATTTGTAACTTGCTTCTCTACATCAACGAATTTTATATATCTGTTTCTAATTTCGATCCCCCTTGTTAATAGAATGTGCTTAGTGTCGGTGTCGAAAACTGTGACAATACAGTTTTTTTTCTGTTATTTGTATGGACTGTATTAAATGTTTTTCTACAAGTTTTTCAATTTCTTCTAAAACTTCAGTGTGTGCTATACCCTTTGTAAAGCTTGTACTAAAGTGTACTGACAAATGTCTCTGGATTTGACTTTTGTTGTGATCATTTGTTTTGGAAGCCTGTTTATGATTTTGATACAGAATGGACATTTGTATATGTCTTCCATGGGTCCAGGAGTTGATTTCACATTATGTGGTTTAGCATGTTCCAAGTAGTAACTAGATTCCCTTAATGCTTGTACACATACTGGTATGTTAAAAAAACGAAGATGTTAAGCTCCGCTTCTTCAAAGTACACATGGGAATAATAGGATGTAAGCTTTAAGATCATGGTCTCAAATTACAATAAGAAACTACATGTACAAAGGACTATAGGTACACAATTCCCATCGCTCTTCAAAATTCCATGGATACCAAGTTACTGCAGATTAAAACACCTTCATGCAAAATATGATATTGCTCCAATTGACAAAGCATCCAATAACGTAGGTGTATGCAAGGCATATTACGTTTCGCATTGCATTATCTTTCCTTCGTCCATCTACTGTTTCTTATTACCTCTTTGGTATTTTCAAACTTTACTTACAGAACTGTGTATTATTATAATCAATTCTGATAGCAAATATATGTTATCATAAATTAGTTATCATAACAGATTTCCGTGTATTAAATGATTACTACTGTAGCTAGCACATTGTATCATATAATCCAGTTTCTACTATAAATCTACTTAGTAAATGAGCAGGCATTCATTATTTCATTCATTTTTTATTTTATGTGTATCTGGTTGTAATTTTATGCCTATCTGGATTGTAATTTATGTCTATCTGGATTGTAATTTTATGTCTGTCTGGATTGTAATTTTATGTCTATCTGGATTGTAATTTATGTCTATCTGGATTGTTATTTATGTTTATCTGGATTGTAATTTATGTCTATCTGGATTGTAATTTATATCTATCTGGATTGTTATTTATGTTTATCTGGATTGTAATTTTATGTCTATCTGGATTATGATTTTATGTCTATCTGGATTGTCATTTTATGTCTATCTGGATTGTAATTTATGTCTATCTGGATTGTCAATCTATGTCTATCTGGATTGTCATTTTATGTCTATCTGGATTGTAATTTATATCTGTCTGGATTGTAATTTATGTCTATCTAGATTGTAATTTTATGTCTATCTGGATTACAATTTATATCTGTCTGAATTGTAATATATGTCTATCTGGATTGTCATTTTATGTCTATCTGAATTGTAATTTATATCTATCTGGATTTTTACTTTATGTCTATCTGGATTGCAATTTTATGTCTATCTAAATTGTCAATTTATGTCCATCTGGATTGCAATTTTATGTCTATCTGGATTGTCAATCTATGTCTATCTGAATTGTAATTTATGTCTATCTGGATTGTAATTTATGTCTATCTGGATTGTTATTTATGTTTATCTGGATTGTAATTTATGTCTATCTGGATTGTAATTTATGTCTATCTGGATTGTTATTTATGTTTATCTGGATTGTAATTTTATGTCTATCTGGATTATGATTTTATGTCTATCTGGATTGTCATTATATGTCTATCTGAATTGTAATTTATGTCTATCTGGATTGTCAATCTATGTCTATCTGGATTGTCATTATATGTCTATCTGAATTGTAATTTATATCTGTCTGGATTGTAATTTATGTCTATCTAGATTGTAATTTTATGTCTATCTGGATTGCAATTTATATCTGTCTGAATTGTAATATATGTCTATCTGGATTGTCATTATATGTCTATCTGAATTGTAATTTATGTCTATCTGGATTGTCAATCTATGTCTATCTGGATTGTCATTTTATGTCTGTCTGGATTGTAATTTTATGTCTATCTGGATTGTAATTTATGTCTATCTAGATTGTAATTTTATGTCTATCTGGATTGCAATTTATATCTGTCTGAATTGTAATATATGTCTATCTGGATTGTCATTTTATGTCTATCTGAATTGTAATTTATATCTATCTGGATTTTTACTTTATGTCTATCTGGATTGCAATTTGATGTCTATCTAAATTGTCAATTTATGTCCATCTGGATTGCAATTTTATGTCTATCTGGATTGTCATTTTATGTCTATCTGGATTGCAATTTTATGTCTATCTGGATTGTCATTTTATGTCTATCTGGAATGTCATTTTATGTCTATCTGGATTGTCATTTTATGTCTATCTGGAATGTCATTTTATGTCTATCTGGATTGTCATTTTATGTCTATCTGGATTGTCAATTTATGTGAATGTTGATAGTTATATCGTCCCAGTACAAGAAGTCAGAATGAGTCCATGACCTCAAAAAGAGGCGAAGAATGTCATGGTAAACATAGGGTCAACTGTTTATCCTGAGTTAGGACGTCATTTTATAGAGATTGCGTGATGTCATTGACTAAATTGTTAAACACAGTTGTAGGACGTCATGGTGATGGGGAGGTCGTGAGTTCGTCACGACCTGTAATTTTATGTCTGTCTGGATTGTAATTTTATGTCTATCTGGATTGTAATTTATGTCTATCTGGATTGTTATTTATGTTTATCTGGATTGTAATTTATGTCTATCTGGATTGTAATTTATGTCTATCTGGATTGTTATTTATGTTTATCTGGATTGTAATTTTATGTCTATCTGGATTATGATTTTATGTCTATCTGGATTGTCATTATATGTCTATCTGAATTGTAATTTATGTCTATCTGGATTGTCAATCTATGTCTATCTGGATTGTCATGTTATGTCTATCTGAATTGTAATTTTATGTCTATCTGAATTGTAATTTATGTCTATCTGGATTGTAATTTTATGTCTATCTGGATTATGATTTTATGTCTATCTGGATTGTCATTTTATGTCTATCTGAATTGTAATTTATGTCTATCTGGATTGTCAATCTATGTCTATCTGGATTGTCATTTTATGTCTATCTGAATTGTAATTTATGTCTATCTGGATTGTAATTTATGTCTATCTAGATTGTAATTTTATGTCTATCTGGATTGCAATTTATATCTGTCTGAATTGTAATATATGTCTATCTGGATTGTCATTTTATGTCTATCTGAATTGTAATTTATATCTATCTGGATTTTTACTTTATGTCTATCTGGATTGCAATTTTATGTCTATCTAAATTGTCAATTTATGTCCATCTGGATTGCAATTTTATGTCTATCTGGATTGTCATTTTATGTCTATCTGGAATGTCATTTTATGTCTATCTGGATTGTCATTTTATGTCTATCTGGATTGTCAATTTATGTGAATGTTGATAGTTATATCGTCCCAGTACAAGAAGTCAGAATGAGTCCATGACCTCAAAAAGAGGCGAAGAATGTCATGGTAAACATAGGGTCAACTGTTTATCCTGAGTTAGGACGTCATTTTATAGAGATTGCGTGATGTCATTGACTAAATTGTTAAACACAGTTGTAGGACGTCATGGTGATGGGGAGGTCGTGAGTTCGTCACGACCTGTAAGTCAACTGTTTATACTGTGCTAGGACGGACGTCGTCTTAAAGAGGATGCCGTGAGGTCATTGACTAAAATGTTAACATTGTCTTAAGGACGTCATGATGGAATACGTCACCATTTTGTGTCGTCATTGAGACAACTGCCACCACTGATTGATTGATTGATGTTTAACGCCAACCTTATCAGTATTGGGGCTATATCGTGGCGTTTATTAACAATGTAATATGACATCATGGTAATCAGAACGTCGTGAGTTGGTGATGTCATGCAGATAAATGCTGTGCTTAGATCGTCGTTGTAAGGTATACGAAAAATTTCGTGTCGTCCTGGAGAAACTTTTAACACTGTATTAAGGGTATCATTGTACACAGAAAGCAATAAGTTCATGACGGCCTGGGAGGTAATACGTTCGTACCGTCCATGCGATCACTGTTTACACTATGTGTCGAACGTCGTGGTAAAAGAGACAATGTCACTATTTTCTGTTGTTCTTTTTGTTTTCTGATTAAATTCTTGTGTTTTGTTTAAGAATAAAACAGTTTAAGTAATACAATTTTTGTATGAATAATTGTGTTCTTTTCTACATACATTTCGCTTTAATTTTTATATGTCAATTTTTCGGTGCCGTCATGGTTGTGATCGTATGGTAGTTGAATTTACAACTACCTATGTAATCAGTGAATATCACCACTAATGTTGTACGTTCGAACCCCGCTCGGGGTGAGGTGTACTCGATATAACATTATGTGATAAAATTTGTCAGTGACTTGCGACAGGTCGGTGGTTTTCTCCTGGTATTTCGGTTTCCCCCAGCAATAAAACTAACCGCCACGATATAACTAAAATATTGTGGAAAGTGGCGTTAGACATCATAAACCAAACCTAAACCAAAACAAGTCGAGTGATTTGTAACAATTTTCACAAAGTATACCGGTATCCTAAAATCAAGACATTTCTGAACATACTTTTTATCTCAAGGTTTTCTCTAACGTTTATTTATTAATCATATTTTTTGTTTGATTATACAATATATTCTGTTTAAGGAGCATTTTATGCGAAATTACTATTCATTAATAGCATTTAATTAGCTACAACAATGCATAGTTATCATTTACTCAATGCCGTGCAACGTTCAAGGCAGTTTCTTGTCCTTGACATTGAATGTTACATCGATAAAGCAAAAATATATTTCATAATTTCCGCCAATTTGGTTAAGCGTCTCAAACAATCATGATAAGTTATGACATAAATTACCAGATGAACACTTCAACTTGCATGATCTTTTACATGGTAACGAAATTTACACGTGGATGACACATACATTTTGCATTAAACCACGAGGAAATGATATTAATCACATTTTTTTGTGTGGCACATATTCATATCGATCTTGTCAAGTTTTTGTTAAAACATGTCTTTCTTTCCATGTGCTACAATAAAGATATAAAATAACCACCATTTAAAATCAAACTATTTGAACGCCTAACATCGATGGTACAATGGCTAGCATGCTTGTCTCATGGGTTCTAGCACAGGTCGGGTCAAATAAAAAACTATAAAATGTGTATGTGTTGCTTCTCCGCTAAGCACACACCATTAAGAAGTAGGAGCAAAGACTGATTGGCTCGGAATCAGCATAATATGTATTTATGATTCGACATGTCTACCCGACGACTGTTCTATTAAAGACATAGCTCTATAAAAATCCAACTAAGCGTGTTGGTCTAGTACAAAGCGGACATCATTGATCATCTTATCGAATGTTATTGCCATGGTATAGCTGAACTATTGTCGTTATACAACACTTACTCATTAATTGACAAAATGATTTGATATAGCACATGCTGAATGACGATGCTTTATTGCTTATTAGAAAGACTTACTTCCCTCATTGGCTTGGCGATTAAGCATCCATTTTGTATTATGTCATCATGCGCTTAAACAACTCTTCATCTATTTTGATGATCCTGTCCCTAGTTTGCTGACTTTAGAACGAACAGTGTTCCGCCAGTTTGTTAATATAGTTAATGAGCAAACCATGAAAAGCAATGCAGTATAGTATTCTTTTGTCATTGACAGCTTGATATAACCAGACCCCCATGTCATTTAACCTCGTTGACTTGTTATAGCCATACTGGACTGACAGAAGTAAAGAATACCACTAAAGTGCAGGCTATGAGCCGCTTCACGCTCATTTTATGGTATGGGTTATGCTCATTGTTTTTATAGAAGACTCTACCGCGAATGTCAAATGTTGAACAGCAATAAAAGTTTTGTTTCTTAATTTGTGTCTATATATAAATAAACGTTAGAGAAATCCAAATCAAGAATGGACAATCCAGAGACACTGGGCATACAAGAAAAGAGGACGAAGATAAACAAAGGAAAAAACACGAAAACTAAAAGGATGAGCAACACGAACCCCACCAAAGACAACCGGGGATGAATCCATGTGCTCGCGAAGAGTAGGCAGTTTCTACTCCTTATAAGACACCCACCATGTTACTCATAATGTCAACCATACAGTGGTGATAACCGTATAACTTTTGTAGCGATGAATGCAACCTAGGAGCAACGTATACTTATTTGAGAAGCTGTTGCTTCAGCAGCTGAACTCTATCCAGGAATTCACTTCACTGGACACATGCTCTGGAATAACGTATTAGTAGTGAAAAGTTAACTCCAAACTGTAGAAACAAATCGGGAGTAGCGGAGCACAATTTGTACCCACTGGAATACCAATCGTCTGTTGAAACATTCGACTACCAAACAGAACAAAATGTTGTCGATCAAACAAATTTTGTTAGAAACCATTCTGATTCATCATCAAATTGCTTGAGTTTTGATTGACAACATGTGTATTATGCTAGGTGGACGGTCGGCATTCCTATCGGTACCAAGTGTGCTCCTCTTCTCGCCTTCATTCGTATGAGGAAGATTTCATAGATGGGCTAGATTGGTGATTGTGTTGATCGTATCTATCCCATTGAGATTAAAATAAAGGAAAACATATATACAACAATGTCTGATTGATCTGCACCTAGTAATTGCCAATGAAAGTCGGTTAAGAACGAGATGTCACGACAAAAGAGATGATTTCAATTTTCCCATTGTGAACTGTCCTTTTGTATGAAGTAACATTCTAGTAGCACCTGCATATGAATTATAAATCTCTCAGTTGATACAATATTGCATAGCTTGTAGTTCCGATCAGGATTTCCTTGATATGGGGTCTTGATTAACTGTAACGGAATATCTGTATCACAATCCCGTCCTTTCCTCATTCAGGACTTATGACTTGGTTTGTAACAAGAGTAACACGACGGGTGCCACTAGTGGAGCAGGAACTGCTGACCCTTTGACGAATGACGGAGCACTTGAGTTTACCGCCCGGTATTTGGTAGTGTTCGTGATATCCAATCTTTAGTTTTCTGGGGGTTTTTTGTAGATCATTGTTTGGCTATTGCATTGTCTGTCCTTCGTTTTAAGTCTTCTGATTAGAAACATTGTTATCTCTCGTCATGTTTTAAATATAGGAGATGTCAAAGATATGCCAGAATGCTACATTTTATGTTATATAAAGGAGAGAATGGCAGGGTTTGTTCGGACAAGTTGTCAAGAAACATCGAGTTTAATTATTGAGAGCTTATAATATGCACTCTCTATATGCCCATTATATATAATTGACGTAATGTAAAATCTCCGTAGACGTGTTGAAATGACGTGCGCTGTCGTGCGGCAGAGAATTAACACCATACCGAGTGTGTGAATTATCTACAAATGAATAAGTAGACATAGCAAATAATTTGAAAGCAAAACGATAGTAAATACTGAGACATCACGATTTCCTTGTCTTGTCATTTGTCGCAGAGAAATTATAGAAAATATGGGAAAAAATAAAGTTTCATAACGTGTTTCGATTACAAATTTTGCGCGATTACAACTAATTCTGTATGACATACATAATTATTGACCCGAAACAAATACTGATGACCTAATTTGGAAATTCTGTAAACAAATGCCTGAATAATTAAGAGTATGGAATGGGATTCATTTTTTATAACTCTAGATGTAAAAACCTTAAGAAATGGGATAATCAGAAGTCGTAAATCGAAGGACAGACATAATATACAATTACAGACTTTTGTAGAAGTGAATATGAGTTTTTATTGACCTGTAAAATAATATTGACCGAACCGAAGGCATACAATTACAGACTTTTGTAGAAGTGAATATGAGTTTTTATTGACCTGTAAAATAATATTGACCGAAGCCGAAGGCGTTTTATTGACCTGTAAAATAATATTGACCGAAGCCGAAGGCGGCGGCTTCGATCAATATTATTTTACAGGTCAATAAAAGCTCATATTCACTTCTACAAAAGTCTGTAATTGTTTTATTACATATATTATAAGGCTTATGACGTCACCGGTGAATATCACTTTCAGCAGGTGAATACCATTATTTATTGACTTCTAGACTTTACTTAGCTAAAGTACGGATATGTACAGTCGCTATGTAATAATAACGATTATCGACACGGAAAATATTAATAAAGCATATATTTCGTAAATTGCAAATGTTCTTCTTAGGTTTCGTTACTCCGACAATTTGTCTTGTTTCAGACATTTTATTTAACATTTCAGTGGACAATACACGATGTCAGATCCATATCGTCAATTCATTTGTTCGTTATCGATCCCAGAGTTATAATCAGCCTTTCAAAGATTTTATTTCCGGTCACGAATACGATATTTTTGAATTTCTACTTTTATTATAATTATATTCGAATGTCTCAATATGTTTCCGACGAGGTTTCTTTTGTCTGTCCGAAAAGATCAGTGAACTTTTCTATGTCACATAATCCATCCCAGATCATTATTATTAAAACGCAAAGGAATTTCTTCAAATATCTTCAACACTTTAAACTGGAAATGACTCAATATTACAACTTTATGGTAATAATTGTACATGTACATGTATTTGTATTCCGTTTTATTGTGTGATACGTTTGTGCTTTTGCTGAAATTTCATGATGGTCTGTTTGGTAAATTTTTTCATATTCCTTAGTCGAAACAGTATGCACTTTAAAGTGAACCTCCCCAGTAATTATACCAATGATATCTTAAAATTACCTCCCTTTTAATCTTCGAGCCAATTAAGCCAGCTATAAACCGGTTGCTCAATTATAATCTACTGGGGTCATCTAAAAAAGCCACTGGAATGATTGTTGTTTAAAGTTATAACGCAAATATATATATTTTTTTATCCTGCGCTTGTTCTATTTGAGCAGACAAATTGCATTGACAAGACACTGTTTTGCTATATACTACCACTGACCCAAATATAGCTTTTTCTGGTACCTCTGTCGCATGTTACATGTTGAGGTTTGGGAGCCTAGTTATAAATCCAGTCCACTTCCTGTTGACAAAAAATATAAAAAGGGGCAATCAAGAGATAATTATATGATTTTTTTATTTAATTTGAAATATAAATGTCGATGGATTAATGTGATTGGTTCTTAAGAATAAACACAGTATTAATGCAGTATCTTAGAATATAAAGTTTATGTGTATTCGGTGCAATACTGCGGAAAGGGTCAATGAACCTCGCCTCTATCCCAATTTTTAAGCCTCATACACATAAACTTTATATTTTAAGACGATGTACTAATATTGTCTATATAGCTTAATAGAAACAATCTATAACAATGTTGGAATGTATCTATATACATACGCATTGCATTATAGAGTAAACTACGGTGTGATGTATAGGACAAAATTCAGCGGTGTCATGAAAATATGGTGTGGCTAGAATTGTTTATGAAAATTGCATGGATAACTTCCCTCGTTACATTTAGGTTAAAGACAAGATATTATTGCAATAGATATAATGTTGAAAATGAAAAAGCATCCGTTAATCGGGTTCAGTGAGCAAGTGGTTATTATTGATAGGCAACTCAGAAATTTTACAACAATCTCGTGGAGAGAAAAGGTCACGTTTTGATGAGATGACGATAATGTCTGTCTTAAATAAACCAGCATGCTGCGATTTTAATAGTATTAGCTCCTGGCAACAACAGTCCACAGACATACTTGTTGCTCCACTTGGACACATTTTAATCCTGAGTCTTAAGCCAACCGTTCTTTGCTATTACTCCTTGTCGCTGCTCAGCCGAGAGATTGCAGATGCCACTCTGATAGTCTTTTGTTTCACCCGACCATGGATCGAACCCATCATTTATTATATTCGATGTGAGCGCGCTTACCATTACATCGCCGAGAATACCGGTGTGCATTATCAAACCCACTTATAATGTACGGTGAATACCTGTATAGGTATACAGGTACATATATTTAATTTATAGCACTTTTTTGTAGATAATGATGATAAAGTTTACAATCATTATCATTTACTACCAAAGTTGAGATCATTCAACCTGCAATCTAATGAAAATTAAAATGTTTACTAATTTTGTTTTGGCAATGGGATACACTAACATCTGTTGGATCCCATTAGGGGTCAACTATGAACCGACGATGCTACAAAATCTTCAGGTACATATGTATTAAAATCAATGATGTCAGCACCCTCGACAAGATGTACTTCTAATATGTGGGTTTTCATTTCTCCAAACCTAGTTGCGTCATCTGGATTGGTTTTACCAGATCGGTTTCTATAGTGGTTGTTGCTATGTTTAGCACACAATAAGAAATGTTGTTCGATTTATCATATATCTTACTGTCTTGTATATGATTGGCTGACTGGCTACCTGACATGATGCCATACGGGATGCTGTTCGATGCTGGTATATCCTGAAAAAAAGATCAAGCATACACCTAATTTTAATTAGATTGTTCAACCTACTGCATCTGTGTGTTGAATATATACAATCTTCTATTGGTTAATTTGTTTGGGAGTAACAATTGCAACCGGTTTGAACGGTCACGAAACTTTTCGTTTTATTTGTTTTATTACTTTTCCATATTAAAAGACCTAAGAGAGCAGTATTCTAGCTATGTCCAGGAAGAGAACAATTTAATTAACAAAAAAGCAAATTAAGGGATTGCTTGATAGACCACAAATACTAAAATGGAGCTCACACAACACGCATTTTTAATTTCGACTAAATGCTTTTTGGTTTGATTTGGTGTAAAAAGATCATCATTTTCGAAGCAAAATGTGGGTGTTGGTCGCAAAATTCTTTAAATAGAAATAACATAATCTTTTCTTCATTTTCAATATTTTGGGTAGACTTTTTAATCTACAAATACTATGCTTATTTTCCTAATTGTCTATCAGCAGTCAACTAAGCTCTGAAAATAATAACAAACAAATTAACAAATCTCACTGATATTGTCTCAGAAGGGTATATAACTGTCTTCTAAAAAGATATGTGATAGACGCAAACCGTCTGCTCACAATAGGCGATCATTTTTGTTAATTTACTGGCAGACAGTATGAAATCGAAATAACCAGTTATCCGTTTGAGGTGCAGTTACGTGCCATATTCGAACTTATATTTTTGGAAATGCCCATGTTCCCTGATAAAAACGTAAATATCGGTGGAAAGATTATGAGGCAGTCTCCACGAAGTATACCCCTGTACATATTTTTATTTGTAAATACACCAGAAAGTTTGCTCTGTTACCCGACATGCGCAAAGTTTTCGCGAAACTACATGCATTCAATTATGAATCTGGTTCCCGCACTGGAAGAAGAAGAAAATACCGGTATCAAATTAACAGTTATCGGTGCTACGTGCATACTCCTTAATAATTACTAGTAATACGTGTATATTCCCTAGTAGTTTTAGCGCTACGTGCAGTGTGTCATGGGAATTATTCATTATTATTAGACTCCGACAAAAACAGGAAAATAGCAAAATTATTTATTAGTAAATAATAATAAAGAATGCTATATTACTTCATTACATAAGTAGTACACAAAATCTAACTTTGTTTTTCGTTTGTATAATGTGTTTTTACCATATACTGTTTGATCTTGATGAAATAATTTCAACTTTATTTTGCCTGTTTTATTTAAGGATTGATCGCAATTTTTGTTCGGTTCATGAAGAAATAACCTCAATCAGGTTGTAAACAGTGTGTAACCCGCGCAACTGATTACGCGAGGGTGTGTACAACCTGATTGAGGTTATTTGGAATGAACCGAACAAATAATTTCGATCAATCCTTATAAATTAATTCAAACTTTTTTTGTTATGATATTGAAAAATATATTTATTTTTTCAAAATAAGGCAAATAAACGGAAATTAATTTAAATAACCCCAAAGGTGTGTCATTTAAAGAAAATCACCCGATGACAACGGCACGCGACGCCTTGAGAACGACGTTATTTTTATATTCCGTACATTGACAAATAACCTCAACTTTTTAAACCAATCAAAACACGTATAAAATGACATGTGACTCTAAAATTAATTTATTTGTATTTATATGGTTTTTTTTCTGATATTGTCATGGTACATAAGGTTTGTGTTATTAAGAAGTAAACGTTAGAGAAACCCGAATGGACAATCCAGAAGCATTGACAGAAACAGAAAAAACAAAGAAAGAAAAACCACAACACAGAACACTAAAAAGATGAGCAAAACACGAACCTCGCTAAAAATCGGGGGTGAACCCAGATGTCCGCGAAGGGCAAGCGATTCCTGCTTATTATAAGATACTTTGGCACCACTCTGAGGTGCTGCTGGAATTAGTCAGTTTTTACAGCTTTAAAATAAATTTGCAGCTTTCATATATCAATGAAAGTGGATTTATAGGTTATAATACATGTACATCGAGCAATGGTTCATTTTTCTGCAATCCTCCATCTTCTTTATTGCCGAGACAAAGTCTTCTATGATCACCAGGGAACGTTTCTGTCAAAATCTAATACAGTGAGGAGCAAAATTGATATATGACAGTTTATGGTTACCAGAATCGTATAAAATGTAACAATTTCTATGTGCTTATTTTTTTTTATCTATTGTATGACTGGATCATCACTAACTCCACAACATATGGATTGGTAAATATGGCTCTCGGTACTGCGAGATAGATTAGGGAACATTTTCATACTTAAGCACATATAAATTGTGCTGTTTTTCAAACCATGGCTGCATTGCCGTACCAAGTTTTATCACGAGCATATTGTTGTGTAGGCATTATTAGATGGTTATTCCTGGTGTACTTGTCCATTACATGTACATATTTCGTTCTTTTTAAAAAAGTTTGTAGTAAGAACAAATTTTCCATTAGTAGGGAAAGAAAAAAGGACGGCAAACCGCGATTGCATCATTTGGCATTTCAGTGAAACGTGTACATTATTTCGAGTGTATTTCGGCGGGAATGTTCTATTCTGAAAGGGCATTATGTATTTATCCTTTGTTGCATATTAAATTTGGATAGAGTGGGTTGGTATTATTCTCCTTTTGGAACTACACTGGGGAAATATAAGGAAAGCACGTGTTGCAATTAAAATATTAATCTTTATCAGAAGATATCATAAACATGGAAAGGTGGAGAAACGTGAATATTAATACCAGGAAGTAACCGATTTTCTTAAATTAATCGGCTTAATGAATATCGAATATCCAGAGAATGTGCTAATGAATGTTACAACTTATGTAGCCTGAGTCTATCTACAACTGACAAAAGATATTTGGAAGAGACAAACTATTAGTCTGGAGTTAGTCTCTTACCAGAAAACAACAACAAAATATTCATCAATTTGCTGCAAATTTCTCACGCGTATTCTATTATGTAGCATAAAAATACGACACTGCCGAAACAGTACCAAAAATCTATAGAAAAATCATGGAAACAGACAAATCGATACGCCTAACGCATATACATAACCGTTTACTTTCCTGGCTTAACCCAGGAACGTAAATAAAAAGTGGCGAGCTTAAACTAGTTTCATAGGTCTAAGCGTGTTGTGAAGTGATGAGGTCATGCAAGTATTTTCAACATGCGATTTAAATGCCAACCTTCACTTACAGGAGCCATCGTGATCGTATATAAGGGTAATAACAAAATTACCGAACTCCGAGCAATCTTACAAAGGGAAAGTCAAAACTCATTAGTATATAAACAGACAAAACCAGTCAACAACCGGAAAACTGTGAAAACCGTAATGACCCTGACTTGGTACAGGCATTCTCCTTTTGGAACTACACTGGGGAAATATAAGGAAAGCACGTGTTGCAATTAAAATATTAATCTTTATCAGAAGATATCATAAACATGGAAAGGTGGAGAAACGTGAATATTAATACTAGGAAGTAACCGATTTTCTTAAATTAATCGGCTTAATGAATATCGAATATCCAGAGAATGTGCTAATGAATGTTACAACTTATGTAGCCTGAGTCTATCTACAACTGACAAAAGATATTTGGAAGAGACAAACTATTAGTCTGGAGTTAGTCTCTTACCAGAAAACAACAACAAAATATTTATCAATTTGCTGCAAATTTCTCACGCGTATGATAGTTTTGCAACTACCTATGCTTTTAGTACCTATCACCACTAAAGTTGTGAGTTCTAATCCTGCTCATGGTGGTGTGTACTCGATACAGCATTGTGTGATAAATTTTGTCAGTGACTTGCGTTAGGTCAGTGGGTACTCCGGTTTCCTCCACAAATAAAACTGATCGTCACGACATAGCTGAAATATTGTTAAAAACAGTGTTAACCACCATAATCCCCTCACATATAATTGGATGAGCAGTATTGTTATAAAGAATGATCGATACTTGAACTGTATCCAATAATATATTTAATCTTCGTAACACAGACGTTGTCCTAAGTATAATAGTGTTCTATCAAAGAGAGCAGATGGCTCGGCACAACCTTTAATTACACAAGACCATCGGAAGGCATAGCAACGAAACAATAGTCAACTTGGAACAAAAATCAAAGTGGCGTTAAACACCACAACCCTAACCCTCTAATTGACAATACAATCTTCCGTCATTTGTACGCATGTGACAGAATACTTTTCAACAAAGTGTTGATATCGCCCGAAAAACCTTTTGAAAGATAAGATGGGACGATTCTTGAAAAATTCTCGACCTAATAGTTCTCCTTTTTTAACTATACCGATGAAATATGAGCCAAGCACATATTAAGATTAAGATATTAAACTTCATCAGAAGACATCATAAATATGAAAAGGGGAGGAACGTGAATATTGATTTTACATGCACAAGGAAATAATCGATTTGTTCGATTAATCCATCTACAAAAGATGCAGAGAAAGCAATAATCAGAGAAATGAAGAGACAAAATATAATACTTATATGACGAAGGTTATTCCAGAAGTCCGTCCTACGCACTGAATTTGAAATCTTTTGATATCAATCGTGATCGGCTGTGCATATTTTAAGCAGATTCAATAAATGTATGTACACATACTGTAAAACATGTGAATTTCAAAGATACGCTTTTGATAATCTGAGCCAAAACAGAATACATGTTAGAACTACTCAATATAATATGATGTAGCTTCAGCCAAATATAGATTATAATGTTGTTTTTTTTCATTTAAAGAATTCTGGATGACGTGCAGTGATTTAGATTAGTCTAATTTGCACATTAAGTTAATGTTAATTAAAGTTAATAAATATCCAGACAGCAAGAAAAACCTAGCTTAGTGCGAACCACATGTGCTGAAATAAGCTAAAACCTTCATCAGATACGTTCATAGACAATAGATTGGAGAACAAAATAAGTCAACGTCCTAAGGAGCAAGTAAACCAAAACGTCTAAACAGGAAAACTAAAATAATCAACGTCCTAAGGAGCAAGTAAACCAAAACGTCTAAACAGGAAAACTAAAATAAACAACATTTTAACATAAATAACCATATACAACTGACAAAACATATTTTGAAGAGACGAAAGATTAGTCTTGCATTAGGTGGTGGGTGGATTATGATGCTTAACGCCCCTTTCAACAATATTTCAGTTATATCGTGGCGGACAGTTTTACTTGGTGGAGGAAACCGGAGAAAACCACAGATCTGCCGCAGGTCACTGACAAACTTTATCACATAATGTTGTATCAAGTACATCTTGTATCTGAGCGGGATTCGAACTCGCAACGTTAGTGGTGATAGGCACTGATTGCATAGGTATCTTGAATTAGGGTCTAACTAGAAAAGAACAACAATAAATGACTATCATATTTGCAGCAAATATTCCTGTGGATACAATAAACATATGTACTATGTACATTCTGTAAAACGTATGAATCTCACAGAAACGGTTTAGATAATCCAGCCAATATATTACTTTATCAACATGGGACCAATTTGCACATTCGGAACAACGTTTGTACGACAGAAACAGAATACATGTTAAAACTACAAATGTACTAATTATGATTTGATTTATTGTGCTTAATGCCACTTTCAACAATATTTCAGCTATGTCATGGCGACCAGTTTTAGTGGTGGAAGAAGCCGGAGTACCCGGAGAGAACCACTGACCATGGGCAACCAACTGGTAAACTTTATCACTTGCGGCTGCGAATCGAGTGCACCCTTTTTGTAATTTATAAAGCTGTGCGCGAACCCACGTCGTATTGTTGATAGGCTTGTACGAGTTGTTAGGTAATCTAACTACCTAACTCATTGAGCCACTCGGGCCCCCTACTAATTATGATGTAGCTTCAGTTCAAGTTTAAGACAAATATAGATTATAATGTATTTCTACTTGAACGAAATTGTGCTGTAACAACTAACATATTGTATGAAAGGCAGGCTTAAACCTGCTTACCCTTCCGGTTCCACCAAGTGTACCCCCGGTTTTTAGTGAGGTTCGTGTTGATAGACCGTTAGTTTTTTGTGTAATGTTTTGTAGATGGTTGTTTGTCCTTTTTTTACTTTTTCATTGTCATTATGTACGATTTATAACTAAGTACAAGTCTTATATTACGTAAGAAACAATTCGAGCAAACCTCATTGTGCAGTGGGAAAAAACATTTCTGAAGAAGCGAGATGGCTATACTGCTTCATCCGGGTTTTTATGCCAAAAATAAGTACAAATGTACATGATAATCGATCAATCAATCATAATTCAAATCCTTTGTTATTGTATTGTATATTTTCAAAATAAAGAGAGTTTATTTTAGAATATGGTATCGTACCCGTATTTCTTCCAAATAGTTTGTGGCGTTTTCTCAATAATATTCCAAATTCAATAAACACTATAAAACACTGACACTTGAAACACAATTATGCCCCTAATCACTTAAATATGAATGATTGAGTGAGTGAATGATTGTTTTATAACTCCAAATGAGCAAACTTTCAGCCATATCATGGCGAGAACAAGTTACATTCAATGAAACGTTGATAAATGTATAAAGTCCGCTTTATGCTAGGCCAACATAAATAATTGGATCTTTATAATGCTAGCTCACTCAAACAACCGCCCGTGGATAGACATGTCGGACGCATTATCCCGATTCCGAGCCAGTCTGTTTTTTGTCCTTATTCATTAAAGCTTCGTTCTTAGAGGAGAAACAACAAATGCCAATGTTATAGTCTTTGGTTTGACCCTTTGGTTTGACCCGACTAGGACTCTATTTCACGATCCACCACACTCGAGGTGGGCACGCTAATCATTATACCACCGATGTGGTTCACTGAATTATGTGTTGTCTATAACTGTTATATATATGTTAGAATAGACACATTAGCATGTGTGTGTATGACCGGGTATGACCTTGTGGAATATATTTGTTCTCTTGATATTAAGTAGGTCAAACCCATCAGATATAAAAGGTAAAATGTATCTGTTTTAGCACATTTGTTCACCATTTAATTATTTTATTGTAATTGATAATCAGGAACTTATTATACGTTGTGGATTGGGAGAAAACAATATCTGAAGTAGGAGAGGTGATCACACTGCTTCATCCGGGTCTTTATGACTAAAATAAGTACTTATTAATCAGTCAATCATAATTTATATCCTTGGTTATTGTTTTGTACATTTAAAAAAAGAGACGTTAAAATGGAATTTATTTTTAGACGCATTGTTGATATATATCATATCAGTGTTACTTCTGAATAATTTATGGCATTTTCTCAATAATATTCCAAATTCAGGTTTAATTTAGGTTTATGGTGTTTAACGCCACTTTCAGCAATAGGTAGTTGTAAATCAAACTACCATACGATCACGACCACTACGGCCCCTATTTTATTCAATAAACGCCATAAAACACTGACCGTATTTGAAATAACATATGCCCCTACTCCCTAAAATATGAGTGTATGAGTGAGTGATTAATTGTTGATTAACGTCAAATGGGCAAATTTTCAGATTACATTCAATGAAAAGATGACAATGTCGCTTTGTAGTAGACTAACACCCTTAATATTATCTTTATATTGCTAGCTCACTCAAACAACATCCCGCGGGTAGAGACATATCGCTCTACTTGGACGCATTATCCATATTCCGAGCCAACCTGTCTTGCTCTTGTTCATTAAAGCTGCGTGTTTAGCAGAGAATCAACAAATACCAATTTTATATTCTTTAATTTGACCGAACCCATAATCTACCGCACTTGAGACCATCATGCTAACCATTACAGAACTGATGTGGTTTCCCAATATATGTGCTGTCTCTATGACTATTATATATGTTACGTTTATCACGGCTGGTAATCGGCACAAGCAGAACAGTCGGTTCTGCAAAGAAATTCGTGAGGATAACTTCCGGTTTTGGTGGAGGAGAGTTCACGAGGACACTTCGTAAGGTATGTACATGTCAAAAATTGAAATTTGCTTTATTACTGCTTGAATATTGCAAAATCAGAGAATGCTATGCTGTGGCGATGTGCTCTATCAGAACCGATCTCCTCACGCAGTAAAACGAGAAAATTGACAGTTTGTAGATTTATCTAGACTTCAATTTACTTCTGACGAATCGGAATTTATCCCCGATTACATTTAGACTCCCACGATGAAAAAATATTGAAAATTTAACTTGCATCTTTGTCAAGAACAACTTAGAAATGTAAGAGTGTCATGTTTTTCGTGGGACGATTGAATTTGCGAGAGTTACACTTCATATGCAACAATAAACTATGCATGTTTCTAATCGTGAAAGCATTCGCCACAGCATAGCATTCTCTGATTTTGCAATATTCAAGCAGTAAAAAAGCAAATTTCAATTTTTGACATGTACATACCTTGCGAAGCGTCTTCGTGAACTCTCCTCCACCAAAACCGGAAGTTTTCCTCACGAATTTCTTTGCAGAACCAACTGTTCTGCTTGTGCCGATTACCAGCCGTGTTTATATGAATAGAAACATTACCACGTTTGTGTACGACCGTGCTTAATGACTGGCTATAACCTTGTGGAATATATATGTCCTCTGGTTACTATATAGGTCAAATCCGTCAGATATAAAAGGAAGATTGTGTCTGTTTTTAGCACAATTATTCATATTTAATTTTATTGTAATTGATGACTAGGAACTGATTTTTTATAGACCGCTTTTTGTCAACCGGTGACCTTTATGTAATTTACTTTTTTTTCTTGAATGACCAATTAATGAACACAATAAACACACTGTTGTTTAATACTTCAAATAAACGGGGCTATAGCACAGGTACTTGTGGACAGGACACAGCATCCCCCCTTTTTACACCCTACCCCCCTTTTTTTTTCTTTTTCTTTTTTTTTTCCTTTCATTTCCATGGCTTAGAAATATGTAAAACAGCAATAATATGCCGTTTTCTGATTGCATAAGTCGACTATATAGAGATGCCGTTTTCTGATTGCATCAGTCGACTGATATGTATATATAGAGAAGGTATCTCACTTCCACATAATTTTCACGAAAACTATGCTACCTGCTCGGGGAATCCCATGTCTAAATCAATAAAAATGCATCTACCTTTGAGTTGGTGAGCACGCTTCGTCTCCGCTAATATTCCTTTTTTCAAACGGTCGGCATTTTTCACGAAAATTTTCCTCTGAAACAAGAAATCCGACGAACTTTACATCGTATCTACAATTTTGGATTTCTAATCAACGGAAGTCTACTATGGGCGATAACTTTAATATGGCGCCAAATCCGGTTCCCTGAAACAAAAGTTCCGAATGTTACTGCAGTCACGATAAGGTAAGAGAATTTCATTTAACAGTCGAATAAAGTTCGGGGAAAACATCAAAAAGTAAACATGCTTGATGAAGATCAGCAAATTGCGTTCGATTTGGCCAAGGATGGCCACAATTTAGTTGTTATTGTACAAAGCGGTTGTGGGAAAACATTTCTTATCAAATAAATCGTGAATTATTTACGTTCAAAGGGAAAAACTGTTACTATAGCGTGTTCAACTGGCATAGCTTGCACACATTACGGCAAGTTAGGGGGTACCACGTTACATAAGTGGTCCGGAATTGGCGATGACCGATACTTAAATGAAGAGATAGTTCATTTAATAAAAACCGATGAAAGGTTTAATGATGTAAAGGACAATGTGCAGTCCACTAATACTTTGATCATAGACGAGATATCAATGATAAGTTCAAAAGTTTTAGGACAAGTGCAATTTATTTGTCAGAAAGTCAGGAGTTCGTCAGTTTTATTTGGAAATTTGCAAGTAATTTTAGCCGGTGATTTTTTACAGCTGCTTCCAGTGGCAAATGAGCTTGTGGGTGATCGTGGATTACATTGCTTTAATGTATCATGGTTTAACAGATGTTTCCCCCACAAAATTAAATTAAATTTTATACACAGGAAAAGTGACACTACTTTAATTAAATGTATAAATGCTTTGGAAAAAGAAAATGTGTCGGATGAAGATGTGGCATTTATCAATTCCTTGTCAAGGTTTCTTGAAAATGAGGAAAATTGTGTTCATCTTTTTTCCAGAAATATTGACGTGGATATACATAATTACACAAAAATACAAACTGTTGCAGGGGAATTAAAAATATACAAGTCTGTGGATGAAGGTTCAAATTATTATTTAGACAAATTTTTGGCACCGAAAAATTTAGGTTTGAAAGTGGGTTGCTTCACTGAAAATATTTTTTTCAATCATAGCCAGAGGCGGATTTAGAGGGGGCGTGCGGGGGCGTGCGGGGGCGTGCGCCCCCCCTAAAATTCGCAAAGCATATGTTATACAACGTTAATTAAGCAGTTCAACAAACAAATTTTTCATGAATGGCTGATTCAGAGTTTTTGTCATATAATCTAATGTTAAATACTGGAAAAAATTTCGCGCTTTGCGCGACAAAAAAATATATTCTAACTCTCGTGTTGTCCGAAAAACAAATTCTGAACGAAAAAAAAAAGCCATAGTCCCCCCGCCCCCCTTGCAAGTTAAATGGTCGGTCCCTAACCAGATACAAATTGATGAATTACACGCAGAAGACATCTTCATGATCATATTACTGTCCGCTCGGATGAAGCTTTTCGTTTCGCCGTTGGTCCATTCACTGAAAACGTATGATTCGTTCTTGTTTATAGACACACAAAGGCGAATATGTTAACATTAATGCTGCATGAGACGATTCTGATCATCTAATTTAGTTACGCTATTTAATCAGAAATCAACAACAAGTTCATGTATTGACAATTTCTGCTTTTGTTTGTCTATAAACAAGAACGGTCGAATCATACGTTTTCAATGAATGAATCAATCGACGAAAAGAAAAGCTCCATCCGGACGGGCAGTATTAACTAGAACCACCCGAAAGGACAAGCACCGAAAGTACAGTGAAATGAGGAATGCGTTAAAACTAGTAAACCAATAGTTCTTTGAAGGGTTAAAATATCGTGTTCAATCAGTCATGAGTTGAACAATTCGCATCACGGTTGTTCAAAAAAAGTTTTACTTTAGGTTCTTATAATCTGACAAAAACATACTGTTAATAATTATCCGACAAAATTAAGACTCAGTCAAGTTTTTTTGGTCTGATAAAAATGGTGTGGTTGGTTCAAAAATGTCGTTCGAATAAATGTCTGTAATTCCTCAAACCCACAGAGTTTCCGGGGGGCTTGGCCCCCCTGGGCCCCCTACCGGGGCTCTGCCCTGGACCCGCTGGGGACCGTATGCGGTCCCCAAACCTCTAGCCTACTCACGCCCCCCTAACCACAAATTCTGGATCCGCCCCTGATAGCCCTGTTACCATTTTTAAGATAACCGGTGAAATATCCCACAATAATATTGTTTGAGGTATCTGAAATAACAAAAAAATCAGGTGGTAAAAATGGGGCCAGATTGTTAAAATTAATAATTGCATTGTCACAGGGTTCTTTGCACCAAGAAAGACCATAATATATCTGTGTATATTTAGCCCAGTTATTCTTGCAACGACCAGGTTTTATTTTCACACCATGGAATAATTTTGTAATTAAATTTCCAATTGTTCTAGAACTTGGAACTTCAACCAAGACATTACAACTGAAAATGCGCTCTTAATTTCTGTCAAATCTATAAAATTTGTTTCACTCGACTCTTCCACATATTGTATTAACCATGATGTCAGTCGGGAATTGGTCACTTCGAATTGAAGCCATTTCCAATAATTGCTAGCCCGTTTACACTTTCGGTGATTTTTTTTCAGTTTGTATAAAACAGCGCTAACTTTATTCGACTGTTAAATGAAATTTTCTTACCTTATCGTGACTGCAGTAACATTCGGAACTTTCGCTTCAGGGAACCGGATTTGGCGCCATATTAGAGTTATCGTCCATAGTAGACTTCCGTTGATTAGAAATCCAAAATTGTAGATACGATGTAAAGTTCGTCGGATTTCTTGTTTCAGAGGAAAATTTTCGTGAAAAATGCCAATCGTTTAAAAAAAGGAATATTAGCGGAGACGAAGCGTGATCACCAACTCAAAGGTAGATGCATTTTTATTGATTTAGACATGGGATTCCCCGAGCAGGTAGCATAGTTTTCGTGAAAATTGTGTGGAAGTGAGATACCTTCTCTATATATACATATCAGTCGACTGATGCAATCAGAAAACGGCATCTCTATATACATATCAGTCGACTTATGCAATCAGAAAACAGCATCTCTATATACATATCAGTCGACTTATGCAATCAGAAAACGGCATATTATTGTTGTTTTACATATTTCTAAGCCATGGAAATGGAAAAAAAAAAAAAAAAAAAAAATGAAAAAAGGGGGGTAGGGTGTGAAAAGGGGGGTAGGGTGTGAAAAGGGGGGATGCTGTGTCCTGTCCACAAGTACCTGTGGGCTATAGATATAGATATAATTTTATATAGAAACGAAATGTAACTGTGCCACCAAATGTTGACATTTTTGTAGCAGTTCAAATCTTAATAGGAAGTTAATTTGCAAAATTTGTTCACACCATGATATATCTAAAATACTGCTAAAGTTGGCGTTAAACAACAATCAATCAAACTTTAATACGTAATAGTCATGAGGTTTTATTGATTGTTGCATGTGTTACCATTACCATCATTAGTTCTGGAATTTTTTTCCTTTCAGTTTACAATGTTTTCTTTTCAGTAAATTTGAGTATAATTACTGTTAATTTGAGTATAATTACTGTTAATTTGAGTATAATTACTGTTAATTTGAGTATAATTACTGTTAATTTGAGTATAATTACTGTTAATTTCATTCATACATTCAAAATCTAATAAACATGCATATACTGGTATATAATACAACGACAACAAAATAAAATTAGTAAAATCAGTGATATCTTGGAACCAGCTGTGTGAAAATATAATGTACACAAAGTCAGTTGAGAGCTTCAACACACCGTCAATAGGTGCTCTCTCTCCCGTCGACATTAATATCATAATATAATGGAAAAGGGATAAAGGTGATACACTAAACATGCACATGATGTTTTATGTATCTCTAGCAAACATTTAGAATATTGTATTTGGTATTTGTATTTATTTACGCATACTGGTGTCCAACTTCTTAAGTTTATAACACAATTTGTTCACCCCATGATATGGCTGAAATATTGCTAAAGTTGGCGTTAAACACCAATCAATCAATCAATCAATCAATCAATGGTGTCCAACTCGATTTTCATGTCAGATGATGTTTATGTCATTTAAGAAGAGTTTGAAGATACCAAATGGGTAATCAGAATCCGTATATCGAAGAAGAACAGACAACACAATGGCCAAAAGATACCAAATGGGTAATCAGAATCCGTATATCGAAGAAGAACAGACAACACAATGGCCAAAAGAAGAAGAACAGACAACACAATGGCCAAAAGAAAAAGTACAGACAACACAATGCCCAAAAGAAGAAGAACAGACAACACAATGGCCAAAAGAAGAAGAACAGACAACACAATGGCCAAAAGAAGAAGAACAGACAACACAATGGCCAAAAGAAGAAGAACAGACATCACAATAGCCAAAAGAAGAAGAACAGACATCACAATGGCCAAAAGAAGAAGAACAGACAACACAATGGCCAAAAGAAAAAGTACAGACAACACAATGGCCAAAAGAAGAAGAACAGACAACACAATGGCCAAAAGAAGAAGAACAGACAACACAATTGCCAAAAGAAGAAGAACAGACAACACAATTGCCAAAAGAAGAAGAACAGACAACACAATGGCCAAAAGAAGAAGAACAGACAACACAATGGTCAAAAGAAGAAGAACAGACAACACAATTGCCAAAAGAAGAAGAACAGACAACACAATGGCCAAAAGAAGAAGAACAGACAACACAATGGCCAAAAGAAGAAGAACAGACAACACAATGGCCAAAAGAAGAAGAACAGACAACACAATGGCCAAAAGAAGAAGAACAGACAACACAATTGCCAAAAGAAGAAGAACAGACAACACAATAGCCAAAAGAAGAAGAACAGACAACACAATTGCCAAAAGAAGAAGAACAGACAACACAATAGCCAAAAGAAGAAGAACAGACAACACAATAGCCAAAAGAAGAAGAACAGACAACACAATGGCCAAAAGAAGAAGAACAGACAACGCAATGGCCAAAAGAAGAAGAACAGACAACACAATGGCCAAAAGAAGAAGAACAGACAACACAATGGCCAAAAGAAGAAGAACAGACAACACAATGGCCAAAAGAAGAAGAACAGACAACACAATGGCCAAAAGAAGAAGAACAGACAACACAATGGCCAAAAGAAGAAGAACAGACAACACAATGGCCAAAAGAAGAAGAACAGACAACACAATTGCCAAAAGAAGAAGAACAGACAACACAATGGCCAAAAGAAGAAGAACAGACAACACAATGGCCAAAAGAAGAAGAACAGACAACACAATTGCCAAAAGAAGAAGAACAGACAACACAAATGCAAATAGTCTTTGGTTTGACCCGATCGGGACTTGAATCCACAATCTACCACACTCGAGGTGAGCACGCTAACTATTACACTCTTTTATTTAAATGTATGCTAAATCGGCATAAAAAGCCAATAAACATCTTATTCTTAGATTCAGATTCACCCTAATGTAATTATCTTTTTTTTTTTTAAATGGGGGTTCAATTACATATTTATAATTAACCCAATATTAAATATTAAGAAAGGAAATGGTTCTCAATCTCAAGGAGCCAGCAACGACATTACCATGCCAAATTTGGTATCAAAGAAAAGCTTGTATAATTTCCAACAGAACTACACATTTCAAATGACACCTGATTGATTAAGATGACGTCATTGGCCACGCCTCGATCATAGTAATGAAAAAGGAATTATGGTGACATAGAAGAAACTAGATGTTTCACTATCTTTGAAAAGAATGTTGGTTTTGAACACATTTTTTCAAACGGATCAGGGGGTGGGGGAGTGGGCCGTGGTCGTGATCGTATGGTGGTTGGATTTACAATCAGTTCCTATCACCACTAAAGTTGTGAGTTCGAAGTCCGTTCATGGCGAGGTGTACTCGATACAACATTATGTGATAACGTTTGTCAGTGAATTGCAACAGGTTGGTGGTTTTCTCTGGGTATTCCGGTTTCCTCCATCAATAAAACTGACCGCCACGATATAACTGAAATATTGTTAAAAGTGGTGTTAAACGTCATAAACTAACCTAAAACATCAAATCAGACAAAATTGATGTTGGTATGAGGCAGTTTTATTAAAATTTAGGGAAAGGGATTCACAATGCATAAATATCAATAAGATTAATTAAATTATAGAGCGGTTTTCTGAAAATAAAAAAAAATGTTAAAAAAGACGTATTTTTGTTTTACTTTTTTTGTGCCATGGAATGGTATTTTTCAGTATGTTGGTAATCTTGATTCCCATTCCTAACAAGAGAGAGAGAAGGTTCTCGTTAACCTAACTATAGCTTATGATGACATACATCGTTAAATACAACATGACATCAATTACACAGTATATCGATAACTTTAGTAGTAAGTAAGTTGTCTTGACAGTTTTTATATACAAACTGACAAGTATATTTAATTTACAAGGAATGAGCCACTGGTTTATATCTCTGTGACTAAGGTTCCACTCCTAGTATACTATCAATTAATGGCGGATGTATACTATAAGATATATATAATAAAAACATATTTAATTGTTTGTCTTGCATGCAGTGTAAATAAATGTAAGAAGATTGACATGACCTTCCTGTATTTCAATATTGACATTCCATCATAATAAGAAATAAACATGAAAACGAATCATCTCAAGATTGTTCACATATTTAACGTTTCTTCTGTTTTCATTCACTATCGAGTTGTATAGTACTATACATATTACATTGTAGGATTTTAACATTTAGGGTCCGTCGTGGTCGTGAACTTATTGTAACTTGATTTATAACTATCTATGCAATCAGTGCCTATCACCACGAACGTTGCCAGTTCGAACCGCGCTCAGGCGAGGTGTACTCGATACAACATTGTATGATAAAGTTTTCTCCGGGTACTCCGGTTTCATCCACCAATAAAACTGGCCGGCACGATATAACTGAAATTTTGTTGAAAGTGGCGTTAAACGCCAGAACTCTAACCTTTTCTTAACATTTAATGTATACATGGTATAAGAAGTTGCGGTTGTCCACAGAATTATCCAGCCACATGTTATTGACGAATTAATAGATATCATAGAACAACTATATAAGTTTATTTATAAATGGTGGAGGCGGGAGGCTATAATATTCTCATACACATTTTAAAATTACAATACAAACTATCGAAGTAAAAACAAACGTACTTTTGGCAAGCAAAAATAGTAAGAATTTCTTAGAGCGGTTTAATAAACAATGCATGCTTTCATGGGTTTATAGCTCTTCATAATCTAATGCATTCCTGTACGACTACATTTTGTTTCTAAAGCGTGAAAAATCATACATGTCATATGATAAATACAAAATAATAAGTTGGAATAACTTGCTATCAATCCTTTGTTTATGTGCAATAAAATATTATTAAACTAGATCCCCCCAAAAAACACGTGTTATCTCTTCAAATATGCGCGTATATTGCTTATATTTACCCAAATATTGTTATACGTACTATAGCGTATATCTCTGTAACCAATACATAGTTCCCTATTAAATAACACACTGCTTTCGTGAAATAGTTGAACATTTAAATGAAAATGGCCATATCATCTTTAAAAACCTAACATATGGAAGTGGCACGTCTGTAATTATATACCTGCATAAAAGAAGTTTTGCAGATGATTTTCTCTCCCAATGTTTATTAAATTAAACAGCAGAACTTGCATTTTATGTTTTTATATGTTGAGAAACTGTACACTTCACTCTGTACATTGATGGGTGAATACGGGGTTTCGTTAATATGTTGTTTCTGTCCGAGTGCCAAACATAAAATCAGTATTACACATGTCGTCGTTTTGTTGTACCGGAAATCGGAAATAGTATTTGAATAAGGAAGTCAATCACGAGACACCAGAAATCGATTTTTTTATTATTATGTATTGAAATTGATTATTCATACGGGGGCATAGCAAAACTACATTGTACATAATATAATAATAGGTGTTACCTAACTTGGGACGAAGTCCAAATTTTTTTTTTAAGCAATATTAACTCAGATATATGGACCTATATTTTTTTTTTCAAAGTAAACCGGGGGCGGATACAGACTTTCTCAAAAGAGGGGGCAAATAGGGGGACCCAAACCCAAATTTTCCGTCGTCTTTAAAGGTTTTTCGACAAAACCGGGACCTTCCCCCTCCTGTAGACTGTGCACCCAGTCCTGTGTTGTATAATCCGGTACTCGACGTCTCAATTTCATAGAAAATATTATTTCGGACAGGAGGAGGAAGAAATGAAACTCTGTTTAATGATATTGTCAGTCCCATGGTATATTTTTAATGGGCTAGAACACACTGCGATTTTGAGTCATTTTTTAACATTCATAACCGGACGTAGTTCCAGATTACTGCGCATTCGTATTTCTGCAGATTTACCCTGTATTGGTTTCCGGTGTGTCATTTCCGGTGCAAGGAATTTAATCCATTAGTGATATGGATCTGGAATCAAAATATTGCTATTTTTACCATAGTTGGGACTTCGTCCCATAATATGATAATAGGTGTTACCTAACGTGGGACGAAGTCCAAATTGTTTTTTAAACAATAAAATGAGACAGGTGCTACCTGTAGTGCCAGCGAAGCACAATCCACATTATCTAATATTTAAATCATGTAAATCCTTGGGATGATTGAAATAGAAATTTTACTTACTTTTGTGTACTTTTAAAATTTGGAGTGTACTGTAGTACTATACAATGTAAGGATGCTCTTTCCATCTATTGAAACAGGCACGGCCATAAATGCTCGCGAATCTAAAAATTATCTGCCAATTTCACGCTCAATCAGTGCATCAAAATAGTGTCGAGATTGTTTGGGCCGAGATATATCGTGGACGACTTTTAACATTAATAACCGGAAGTTGTTCCAGATTACTGCGCATCCGATTTTCTGCAGATTTAACCATGTATTGGTTTCCGGTGTGTTATTTCCGGTGCATGAAATTTAAGCCATTAGTGATATGGATCTGGAATCAAAATATTGCTATTTCTACCATAGTTGGGACTTCGTCCCATATTACCTTTTGGAAACATTGAGATATTTACCAATTTCCCTAGCAAGACAAAGAAGGAACCGCTCTCCTTATTTAGCATTACTATAGAAAAGTAGTTTTCGAGGAGACGATTTTTCTCAATTTCTGCCTGTCCGAATGCATTTCTGACCTGGCAGCCATCTTGAATTTTTAATCAGCACTAAAAACTTAAACATTACAAATTTTGAATCTAATTGTCTCATTGGCTTTAGAGAATACCATTTTTTCAATGCCGGATTCCTGTCGAAATCAGCTTAATTTGCATATTCGGCAATATTTATGCAAACGAGTTTATTACAAATCTATGAGTTGAAAAGAAGTTACGAAACGTCTCACTATACATTTTTACCCCGGTACGAAACGTCCCAATCTAGGTACGAAACGACCAGGTTACGAAACGTCCTGCACCCTTCCAGATTACTGCGCATCCGATTTTCTGCAGATTTAACCATGTATTGGTTTCCGGTGTGTCATTTCCGGTGCAAGGAATTTAAGCCATTAGTGATATGGAAAATATTGCTATTTCTACCATAGTTGGGACTTCGTCCCATATTAGTGAAGTGTACTCAAATATAAAGTTTGTGAGAACGAGATTTAATTTATATAAAATAAAGTATCAACTGGTATTAGAAAACTTAAACATATTGTGAAATATTTATGCTTTGTGCCGGTTCATTCCGTTATATTTCATGTTTGATATTGTACATTTACTTTATGGTACACATATACATTGTATGTATCTGAGCGTTAGTTAATAATTAATAAAATCTCGAAAAAAAATAATCTTGTATTTTGTTCATAATAGCAAACAACTATATAATAAAACATTTAAATGATGATTGGTCGTCTGTACGATGTATTGTGCATGAATGACACAGTGAATTGTCACTATTTAATTTATATTTTGAATATTAAATTTTTACACAAATTCCAAAAATTTTACAAGCCATTGTTATTCACATGTATTAGATTGCACTTTTATTCATAAAATCAATTTATTTAAGCGAGCGATTCCTCTGTATAACCTTAAATTATCTAACAATCCTCTTTCCAGTTAAAGAAGTGTGTTAATTTGTTTGATAATACAGCTTATATAATTATACAACCTATAAGTTATAATTTAAAGATTCCTTTGTAATTTCAGTAATTCAGGAATTTTGTTTTAATATAACGTTATACCTGATTTGATTAGCACCGATTATTTGGTCATATAAGTCAAACCAAAAAACCACAAATATTTCTGTTTTTACCACATCTATTGATTTTGGCCCACGGTTGATCGACCACATCGTACACTGACGTCATCCTACACATTAATATTGCCCTCAGACATTATCAGCCCTACTAGTTATAACATTTCCATCCACTACTGTTTCTATTTTAGAAGAAGTTATTACGATGAGAATGTCATATTACAATTCAATTTCCGGGCACGACCTTTAGGTCACCTTGTTCATGATTTTTACGATGTACCTTTTCCGCAATTTAATGCTTAATATTAATTTTATGGTCATTTACTGAGTTTATGCTAAGTATAGTTTCATATATTTCATGTACATGAATCGTGTTATTTATGTCATGCAATTTATAATCATTGTTGAAGGGCATTTTTAAACTATTAAACTATGTATCACTCATTTGTATTCATATATCTCTGACCTAACCGAGTTGCTCATATTTATTTTTAATATATTGTTGGTTTTTTTCCAAAATTCATTGCAGTTAATTAATTAAAGTGGTTATATAGATTTTAAGGTATCGTTATTCTAATATCAGCGGGTATTCATATCTCGCATAAAAATTAAGTTTAATATGCAAAAAAAACATAACATCAAAATATATATAATTTTGTTTATTTTATTTTTTATTTATGCTTTTCTTTTTTCTGGGCGAGGGTAGTTCTGATCCATTACAGTTTTGAGTATTTTAATAACTAAGCAAATGTATATCTAATGCTTCACACACTTTGAAAAAGACAAGAATCGGTTATTTTAGGAAACATTTAATAAATAAAAAAAAAAAAAACATCGCAGTACCATATAAAACAAATAAAAAACTGGAAAATATATTATGTACACAAATACACGACAAATATCAACGAAAATTTGCTTAAGTCAGCTTTCATTTTTTAAGAGGTTCGTCGAGGTGAAATGCACGTTTCTATAACGTGATCTAGACAGATGACCCATCTTTCAACCTTCACCCACATTGACTGTAGACATCTCATGTCATTGCTCCAATTTATATATATATAAAGTTAGATAAAATATTCTCTTTTTAGTACATTCAAGTTCAACACTGATGACTTTGGTTTATATTTCATCAATACATTAATCTCCCGCCATTTTTTATTTCATTCTTGTGTAATTTTCCGTTTTCACAGTTATCATCATCTGTTCATCTATTCATTACCTTTATAAACCATTTTAATAAACAGCACATATAAAGAAAAACCTAGGAAGTTTCTATAAACGAATAAAGCCACATTCTAGTTTACCAGTTCAGTACACTCGAACACTAGACCCTTCCTCTTTCTGTAACCTACTTCTTCACAACAAGTGAAATACTTAGGCTCCTTTATTAGATGGTCTTTAGAACTGGGGACAGGGGGCACTTGATTACATTTGTTATATAGTGAAACAGCCTTTTTGTTTGTTTGTGTATGATAATTGTTGTTTGTGTATGTGTTTGATCCATTTTTTGTTTGTTTGTAGCCTTTGACCCTATATTGGATGCAAGTTGTGCTAATCAAGAATTGATATATACTCACTTTTTTCCAAAACGGCATCAAGCCAACCAAATTATTATTTTTTCAAAAATACATGATTTTTATTTTAAATATGTACCGGTATTGCTGTTCAAGAATTTTGTTCATCTTCTGCGATTTTGTAATATGTGTTTACAAAAACCACAAAAAAAAATAAAGGATGCAAGAAAGAAATTGCTGCGTAATGTTATACCACTACAAGGAAATCTCTTCGTATTTCAAACAAAGTCAATGTTTTCTTTTAGAAACTGGTACTTTGCTAACCCTAAAGGTTATATGAATGTGTAAATCTTCTGGATTCTCTGCATATTTAGGCTATAAGGCAAATAAATCAAACATGTCAACCCTCTCTAGTTTCAAATCAACACAAGCGGATGTGCTGAATTGCTATGACGACTAACTCACACTTTTGTTGATTTTTGTCGTGTATCACTCAGACATCAGCTTTCCGTGGTTTCGCTTTATATTCGACAAAATGTTCGTTACGGAGTTGTCTGCCACAAACACCGGAAATCATTTTCGAGTAATTGTCAAACACGATGCAGATATGACAAATCTGAAAGGTCGGAGTATGTTTGGAGATTTAATTCCTGAAGTTTGCTGTGTTTTTGACCGAAACGATTTGACAACCCCAAAAGATCGCTCACTCCGTCCAAATTTTACGGACTCCGTTTTTTTGTCAAAATTTAAAAACTAAGATGTAGATAGATTTTGATTTTATTTTTCGTTTTTTAACGTCACTTTCAGCAATATTTCATCTATATCATGGCGACCAATTTTAGTGGTGGAAGAAGCCGGAGTACTCGGAGAGAACCACCGACCATGGGCAAGCAACTGGCAAAACTTTATCACTTGCGGCTGCGAGTCGAGTGCACCCTTTTTTGTAATTTACAAATCCGGGCGCGAACCCACGCTGTATTGGTGATAGGCTTGTATGAGTTGTTAGGTAATCCAACTACCTAACTCATTGAGCCACCCGGGCCCCCTACAACTACCTAACTCATTGAGCCACCCGGGCCCCCTACAACTACCTAACTCATTGAGCCACCCGGGCCCCCTACAACTACCTAACTCATTGAGCCACCCGGGCCCCTACAACTACCTAACTCATTGAGCCACCCAGGCCCTACAACTACCTAACTCATTGAGCCACCCGGGCCTCCTTCAACTACCTAACTCATTGAGCCACCCGGGCCCCTACAACTACCTAACTCATTGAGCCACCCGGGCCCTAAGATGTAGATAGATGCCTGTGGTATTCACCAATTATCATCAGTACATGTTATCAAGAAAAGTCAATATGAGACCTTGACCTTTCACCTTGAAACTGGTTATCGTTAACACTCGGAAACTGTAATAGAAAGAACACAAATAATAGCATCCAAAATGTTTTGGATGTCAAAACGTAACTTTATTCTACTTTTACCAAAAGAATACGATGACTCCGTAAAGGGTATAGTTCCCTCGCAGTGTTCCGTTAGGTCATTATTGGTCAACACGCGATATAACCAACAATAACTGGAACCGTTCCTGTGACAAAACAACCAACTATAGCATCACGCCATAGCAACACAAATCACTCATGTGGAACATTTCGAACTTGAAAACACAGAAATGACAAGGGCATAAGCTGATTAAAACCTTTATCTTGGCATGGACAGGCTCAAACCAGCGGTTGGGTTAAACCATTTAATACGATTCATATCATCACCTCTTCTAGTTCTAAAGCGATGTGAATAGACCATGAACAAATGGATACGATTCAACTCGAAAGAAGCAATTCTTTATGAAAATATCGATGAAAGTTAATTGACATTACTCTGTCACAGAAAAAGACGAAATAGTTAGAACAGTTCACAGATAGGAACGAACAATAACACAAGGACGAATTAAGTCATATTACATGTTATTTTCTATTTCAGACAGATGACCTATTTTTCACCTTCGGTCGTACCTAATTTAAAGATGAAAGGATATTTATAGTTCATATGGTAATTTCAATTTGCATACAGATTAATTTACTGGTAAACCTACATTCAATACAGTCATCTCCTTTGAAATTATAATATATGTATACAAGTAACAATACTCTAGTTTGAAATTCAAATGAAGAGCGTTAAAAATATCCTGCTTTCATACATTGTAAGTGAGAGTTAATCTACATTTGGGTTTGGTTTATGGTGTCATGATGTCTATATGTATATTCTTTACTGTGACAGTTTTTGGAGGAAATTAATCGACAGGATTTTTTAAAATCAGATTTTTAATACCGGGGTGGTATCTCAGGGCATCCTCCCTTTTTTCCAATTTCAACTGCTTTGCACATGATTATTTCGAAACAGGATATTCATATATGCTAGATATTTCATATTTATTCAACAATAACACTCTCAAGTATATTAAAGCCAAAATATCCCCTTTCAACCAGAAATAAATGTGCATATCTATTAGAAGCTTCCGAAACTAGTATTACCATCTGGTGTCAAGAATACTCCCAAAATTGCTATATTTAGGATGTGCTATGGAGAAAACGGCACGGTGAAATTCCTTGAAACTTTGGCAGAGAATGTATTTAGACATAACTACGGTATTCAATGATTTTGGGGTTACCCAGGCCTACACCCTTAAACGAATTATAAAAAACAAATCTCTTGTCAGTTTACGAGATCCGTAGAATCTGGAATTTATATATATAGTTTTTAATTTATTGCCTTTTACTATCTGTTTTGTAACGTTAAATATTCAGTTTATCATAATCTTGTCGTGTTTAACCAGTTGGTTAAATTCTAGTAGTATTTTTTTTTAATCACTACCATGGTTATATTTCTGCACGAGAATTCCCGATAAATTCCCCTTGACAGTCATTACCGGCGGAAATTGATAACTTACAAATAATGTTTGAGGATTTTGTTATAGGAGAAACAGATTCTCCTTTTGTTATCAGTGGATTACGAGAGGATTTTGTTATAGGAGAAACAGATTCTCCTTCTGTTATCAGTGGATTACGAGAGGATTTTGTTATAGGAGAAACAGATTCTCCTTCTGTTATCAGTGGATTACGAGAGACCGTCGTTATAGTGATTGTATGGTAGTTAGAATTAACTACCTATGCAATCTGTGCTTATCACCACTAAAGTAGAATTCGAATCCTGTGCATGCGAGGTGCACTCGATACAACATTATGTGATAAAGTTTTGTCAGTGACATGCGGCATGTCGGTGGTTTTCTCCGGGTACTCCAGTTTCCTCCACCAATAAAACTTACCGCCACGGTATAACTGAAATATTGTTGAAAGTGGCGTTAAACACCATATCCCTAACCCGAGGATTACGATATTTCTCCACTCTCCATAGTTAAATATGCTAATTTAACTTTCGCGAGAGGAGAAATATCGTAATACACTGGTAGCGGAAGGATAATCTATATTTATATCATTTGGAACGCTTTGGGTGTCAGTTTTCAAATAAATTCATGATTTTTATATCCATGCAGTGACATAAAAAAACTAACATTTTAATTAAAAACTAAGCCACGTGGCTATAAATACAAAAATAAGAATAATTTGAAATGTTATTAAATATACTTTTATATATATTTGAAGTCGTTAGTTTTCTCTTTGAACGAAAAGAACATGTACATGTACATAAATTTATGTGTCATCTGTGTGTATGATATCTGTGGAGATAATTAGCTGTACTCCAAAGAGTGAGTGAGTGATTGTTGTTTAACGGCAACTCAGCAATTTTGCAGCTATAACATGGCGAGAAGAAGTTAGTTTTCAATGAGATGATGATGATTAGGTCTGCTTTGTTCTAGACCAACACGCTTAGTTTGATTTTTTTTATAGTGCTAGCTCACTGAAGCAACAGTTCGCGGATAGACGTGTCGCCCCAGTCGGACACATTATCCTGATTCCGAACCAACCAGTCTTTGCTCTTTCTCCTTAATGTTGCGTGCTTAACGAAGAAGCAACAATTACCAATTTTATAGTCTTTGGCTTGACCCGATCGGGGCTCGAACCCACGATCTACCACACTCGAGGCGAGCACACTAATCATTACACCACGGATGCGGTTGAAAGTGTCCCATATAAGACTGATACAGGTTGTGGTGTTTTGGACGAATAAGGAAATGCACCGAAATCATGAAGAAAGTTTTTCCTCATTAATTTAAAATTGAAGACAACCTACGATCATGAATATAACTAGAAAACATTTTATATAAGTGAACATGAAAGAAAATTTTAAAAAATGTATGGAAAATCTTTATTTTCATAGCAAAGAATCGGAATAAATATACTATAAAATATATTTGCATCCAAATAATTATTACATAATTTAATTACCAATCCTTCAATTTTCGTTTTCACACAAGAAAAATCAAATACGTTGAATCTAGTATCTCGTGTTGGGATGGTAATATATATCCTATTTCTAGAATAATGTAATTTCAAAATTATACTGACGCCACGATATAGCTGAAATAGTGTTAAACTTGGAGTTAAACACCAATCAATCAAAATTATACTGGATGATTCTACGTTATCAGATAAATCAATAATTACTGAAGTGAAATCAATCGAATTTGTTATTACCAGTACAAAGGGAAATAACTCTAATAAATAATTTTCTGATTCTGGTGCGTTCAGTGTTATTTTTTCTATGCTTCATAGAGTCATAAAAGGTGGCAGTGTTTACTTTGTCACTACATACCTGTGCTATGTGTTACATCTTATCACATCAAATATATTTATGTAGTTGTGCTTGTGGTATGGGTAACCACTGATAATATCAAGCGCACCTATATACATGTGGCATGGTTACTCTTGGTTATAATAAACACGGCGACCCATATGGCATATAATACCTCACATTAGTCGCTATTGGTCACATCAAACTTACCTATATTTACAGCTGTAGTATATGTCACCACTGGCCACGAACCCAATAAAACTGGGAATGAAATCAGGTACTCAAGAAGGGTAGACACTTCCTGTTCCACGACAACCGGCGTGTAAATAAACGTTAGTGAATACCGAAGGGGCAATAAAAAATGGACAATCCAGAGAAACTGGCAACATAGGGTACACAATACGAAGAAAAACACAACACAATATGTGTTGGACATCACTATACGCTAACAAACACAAATAACGTAAATAAGACATGATCCCTCCTACACCCAACTGGAGGTAAAGACGAACCGAACATCGTTTTTATGCGAAAATCGTAACGGACATCACCACACGAAACTCAGAACATAAAGACACATAATAACACAACACAAAAAACTAAAAGGATGAGCAACACGGACCCCACCATAAAACCGGGGGTGAACTCAGGTGTTCACGAAGGGTAAGCAGTTCCTGCTTCTTATAAGACACCCGCCGTGTTACTCATATATAAAAGTCCGGTAAAAGTCTTGGCAGTGATAGAGGAAATAAAACATCTATGTAAAAAGTAAAAGATCCATTGTCATCTGTAACTCTTGTAACAGAATCCGGTGATAAGTCATGAAAAGGGAAAGGCGGACAGGATTGTGACGACAAACGAAACACAGCTATGGTCATCTATGACGCTGATATTCCAAAAGGTTAACCAAGTCATGATGACTTCAACTTAACCACTTGGAAGCCTTGGTTCAGTAGTTTCCTTGTTAGCAGCAACCCTCTATCGCAAGAAAATCATCCTGATAGGAACCACAAGATCTGAAATATATGATCAAATGAGAGATTTATATTCCATATGCAGGTGGTACTGATATGTTGCTACACCATATTTAATGCACATCAACTTAACCGTGCACGACTTCTCATGGCCAGGGGTCGAACAGTCTTTTTTTACACCCTTTACGAAATATGCTCTAGATGTACCACACGGCGTTGTAAGCACACTTGAAATCGGCGCGCAAAATTGTCAATAACATGGGTACCTTTCTCAACTGGTATTGGTTGTAATTGCCCTCTTCAATTCGGGAATCATCTGGGGATTGTTCTAATAAGATTATATTTCACATAACCCAAAGATAAAAATCAAGGGGTATGTGTGGCGCATGTGCGGCCCATTCAGTTTCACACCTGATGAAATGATTTCCAAATCGTTAACTTAGCCATTGCAGACTGTCGTCATTGGAAGTGTGAGGAGTGGCCCCCATCTTGTTGGAACCATTGGTCATCCCTGTAAATACCTCTTCGTTCGCATAGCACTACCCAAAATGCTCTAATATTATGCAGTGGTGGATTTACTATGAAATTAGTGAAGCTTCACGGTCCCTTATCCCGGAGGGGCCCCTGCAGCCACTTTTTTTAATGGCCAGGCTACGAATACGACGGAAACGTATTCGTAGCCTGGGTTCTACAAGTACGACGGGCGGAAGTTGTGACTAAATGATCAACCGGTTTCCGGACATGGACACCTATTTTACGGAAATTAATCACGTATTGCTAGCATCTAAAGGCTACGAATACGACGGATTCCTCGATTTTCTTAATTCTATTGTTTTTTATTTCATTAAATGAAAATTTATGAATTATTTATATACTTTACTGTTTCTAGTTTATTTTTATTCCAATAAAATCTGATGCATTGAAAAACTAGTCTTACAATACACGATTAAGCTCATGGATTTCATTGGTATGAGTACTTCTCAGAATACAACTCACACTTCCCAACACTAATTATTTTCAAAATGGACGACGATGGTAGTGCGCTCCGTGTTGGAGCAAAGTATAAATCTTTTACAGATTTAGAGTGTGCCCTAAAAAAATTCCAGCAGGATAACTACGTCCAACTGTATAAGCGTAGCTCAAGAAAGCTTGGTACGGGGTCCAAATATAAAAACATGGAAGTTGCAGAAAGTGCAGCGGGTCTTTTAATTTATAAGGAGTTGGATTATTCCTGTATTCATGGAGGGACAAATTTTAGTTCCATTTCCAACGGTCAACGCCCAAACACAAGGTAAAATCACATATAATATACCTTAAATAAGCAAACTATCATCACTTTGATTGCAGTTCTTCATATCAAATTCGCAGCGATGTCTTCAATCATGTTCTGTATAGCAGCAAATACATGTTTCTAGAATTTCTAGAAGTCGTTACGATACTATCGTAATCTTTATAGTATCACAGTAATAAATGTCTAAAAACAATATATTTAAGAAAACAAAAATCCGTCGTATTCGTAGCCTCTAGATGCTAGCAATACGTGATTAATTTCCGTAAAATAGGTGTCCATGTCCGGAAACCGGTTGATCATTTAGTCACAACTTCCGCCCGTCGTACTTGTAGAACCCAGGCTACGAATACGTTTCCGTCGTATTCGTAGCCTGTGTCTTTTTTAATTGGTGAATTTTTTCAACAAAATCGATGGAGTTTTTTTTTTAAGTGTTATTAAAATAGTATGGGTGATATTTTTATGTATGTATTTCTGTTGTTTCAATTGCGAAGAACTAGTACCTCAGTTCCCATATTTACTGAGATATTTCTGTTTTCTAGCGTAAAATGTTTTGGACCTTATTGTATGTCGCCCTATTTTTTCTGGTTACGAAGGGGTCCCATAACAATCCAAACTTCAGTGTCCCAAAAATGTAGGAAACACTATCGACTTTATAGTTTTCTGTGTTACTAGTATATTATTTGCTTTGTTTGTCTTCGTCCTGTGTCTTATGTACCCAATGTTGTCCATTCTTGATTACCTCTTCGGTTTTCTCTAACGTTTAGTTACGAAAGATCTGCGTTTTTCTCCGGGTACTGTGATTTCCCCCAACAATAAAACTGACAGCAATAGTATTAAATACCCATAATCCTTATCCTAAACCACTCAAATACTATATATGATTGCAGTCATACGACAGACCCCTGAATTTAGAAGAAAATAACAATTATATTGCGATGCTACATAACCTATGCATTTTTCATAATTTAATGGTTAAATACCCATTTAGCAGAATTTTAGTTCTCTTGCCCTCGTCCATTTGTCTGGCAAATTCTGCTTATTTCAGCAGAAAAAAGGGAAAAGGAATAAATTATAAATTGAAAGAACAAATTTACCTGATCGAGGTATAATTAACAGATTTTTAATCACCAGTATATGGGTTCCTGATAAATCATTATCCTTCTACTTCCCATTTCTGTAAACCTTTAGATTTTTCCTGTATTTAGAAACTATGGGGTACCTCTGCTAGTGGACTATTAATCCCCGATGGTATCATCCGTCCAGTTGTCAGTGTTTCGGTACTGACATGATTTATAAGATATATATTCATTATTGAATATTACTGTTCATAAATAATATAATTATCAATAAGACCAAGGTTCTCTTCCATCAAGCAAGGTGACCTTACACGATTTTAACTATCCTGTTCATTAGCTTTGATCCTATTTCTCTCAAAGACTAAATTATTTTGACTTAGCGTACCTGAAGGTTATTCCAGAAAAGTGTGGTTTCGCACTGAATTAGATGTCTATGTTTTTATTGCTATGGTATTCCAGACCTTGTGTTTTATTGTTATGGTATTCCAGACCTTGTGTTTTATTGCTATGGTATTCCAGACCTTGTGTTTTATTGCTATGGTATTCCAGACCTTGTGTTTTATTGCTATGGTATTCCAGACCTTGTGTTTTATTGCTATGGTATTCCAGACCTTGTGTTTTATTGTTATTGCTATGGTATTCCAGACCTTGTGTTTTATTGCTATGGTATTCCAGACCTTGTGTTTTATTGCTATGGTATTCCAGACCTTGTGTTTTATTGCTATGGTATTCCAGACCTTGTGTTTTATTGCTATGGTATTCCAGACCTTGTGTTTTATTGCTATGGTATTCCAGACCTTGTGTTTTATTGCTATGGTATTCCAGACCTTGTGTTTTATTGTTATTGCTATGGTATTCCAGACCTTGTGTTTTATTGCTATGGTATTCCAGACCTTGTGTTTTATTGTTATGGTATTCCAGACCTTGTGTTTTATTGCTATGGTATTCCAGACCTTGTGTTTTATTGCTATGGTATTCCAGACCTTGTGTTTTATTGCTATGGTATTCCAGACCTTGTGTTTTATTGCTATGGTATTCCAGACCTTGTGTTTTATTGCTATGGTATTCCAGACCTTGTGTTTTATTGCTATGGTATTCCAGACCTTGTGTTTTATTGTTATGGTATTCCAGACCTTGTGTTTTATTGCTATGGTATTCCAGACCTTGTGTTTTATTGCTATGGTATTCCAGACCTTGTGTTTTATTGCTATGGTATTCCAGACCTTGTGTTTTATTGCTATGGTATTCCAGACCTTGTGTTTTATTGCTATGGTATTCCAGACCTTGTGTTTTATTGCTATGGTATTCCAGACCTTGTGTTTTATTGCTATGGTATTCCAGACCTTGTGTTTTATTGCTATGGTATTCCAGACCTTGTGTTTTATTGCTATGGTATTCCAGACCTTGTGTTTTATTGCTATGGTATTCCAGACCTTGTGTTTTATTGCTATGGTATTCCAGACCTTGTGTTTTATTGCTATGGTATTCCAGACCTTGTGTTTTATTGCTATGGTATTCCAGACCTTGTGTTTTATTGCTATGGTATTCCAGACCTTGTGTTTTATTGCTATGGTATTCCAGACCTTGTGTTTTATTGCTATGGTATTCCAGACCTTGTGTTTTATTGCTATGGTATTCCAGACCTTGTGTTTTATTGCTATGGTATTCCAGACCTTGTGTTTTATTGCTATGGTATTCCAGACCTTGTGTTTTATTGCTATGGTATTCCAGACCTTGTGTTTTATTGCTATGGTATTCCAGACCTTGTGTTTTATTGCTATGGTATTCCAGACCTTGTGTTTTATTGCTATGGTATTCCAGACCTTGTGTTTTATTGCTATGGTATTCCAGACCTTGTGTTTTATTGCTATGGTATTCCAGACCTTGTGTTTTATTGCTATGGTATTCCAGACCTTGTGTTTTATTGCTATGGTATTCCAGACCTTGTGTTTTATTGTTATGGTATTCCAGACCTTGTGTTTTATTGCTATGGTATTCCAGACCTTGTGTTTTATTGCTATGGTATTCCAGACCTTGTGTTTTATTGCTATGGTATTCCAGATCTTGTGTTTTATTGCTATGGTATTCTAGACCTTGTGTTTTATTGCTATGGTATTCCAGACCTTGTGTTTTATTGCTATGGTATTCCAGACCTTGTGTTTTATTGCTATGGTATTCCAGACCTTGTGTTTTATTGCTATGGTATTCCAGACCTTGTGTTTTATTGCTATGGTATTCCAGACCTTGTGTTTTATTGTTATTGCTATGGTATTCCAGACCTTGTGTTTTATTGCTATGGTATTCCAGACCTTGTGTTTTATTGCTATGGTATTCCAGACCTTGTGTTTTATTGCTATGGTATTCCAGACCTTGTGTTTTATTGCTATGGTATTCCAGACCTTGTGTTTTATTGCTATGGTATTCCAGACCTTGTGTTTTATTGTTATGGTATTCCAGACCTTGTGTTTTATTGCTATGGTATTCCAGACCTTGTGTTTTATTGCTATGGTATTCCAGACCTTGTGTTTTATTGTTATGGTATTCCAGACCTTGTGTTTTATTGCTATGGTATTCTAGACCTTGTGTTTTATTGCTATGGTATTCCAGACCTTGTGTTTTATTGCTATGGTATTCCAGACCTTGTGTTTTATTGCTATGGTATTCCAGACCTTGTGTTTTATTGCTATGGTATTCCAGACCTTGTGTTTTATTGCTATGGTATTCCAGACCTTGTGTTTTATTGCTATGGTATTCCAGACCTTGTGTTTTATTGCTATGGTATTCCAGACCTTGTGTTTTATTGCTATGGTATTCCAGACCTTGTGTTTTATTGCTATGGTATTCCAGACCTTGTGTTTTATTGCTATGGTATTCCAGACCTTGTGTTTTATTGCTATGGTATTCCAGACCTTGTGTTTTATTGCTATGGTATTCCAGACCTTGTGTTTTATTGCTATGGTATTCCAGACCTTGTGTTTTATTGCTATGGTATTCCAGACCTTGTGTTTTATTGCTATGGTATTCCAGACCTTGTGTTTTATTGTTATGGTATTCCAGACCTTGTGTTTTATTGCTATGGTATTCCAGACCTTGTGTTTTATTGCTATGGTATTCCAGACCTTGTGTTTTATTGCTATGGTATTCCAGACCTTGTGTTTTATTGTTATTGCTATGGTAATCCAGACCTTGTGTTTTATTGCTATGGTATTCCAGACCTTGTGTTTTATTGCTATGGTATTCCAGACCTTGTGTTTTATTGCTATGGTATTCCAGACCTTGTGTTTTATTGCTATGGTATTCCAGACCTTGTGTTTTATTGCTATGGTATTCCAGACCTTGTGTTTTATTGCTATGGTATTCCAGACCTTGTGTTTTATTGTTATTGCTATGGTATTCCAGACCTTGTGTTTTATTGCTATGGTATTCCAGACCTTGTGTTTTATTGCTATGGTATTCCAGACCTTGTGTTTTATTGTTATTGCTATGGTATTCCAGACCTTGTGTTTTATTGCTATGGTATTCCAGACCTTGTGTTTTATTGCTATGGTATTCCAGACCTTGTGTTTTATTGCTATGGTATTCCAGACCTTGTGTTTTATTGCTATGGTATTCCAGACCTTGTGTTTTATTGTTATTGCTATGGTATTCCAGACCTTGTGTTTTATTGCTATGGTATTCCAGACCTTGTGTTTTATTGCTATGGTATTCCAGACCTTGTGTTTTATTGCTATGGTATTCCAGACCTTGTGTTTTATTGCTATGGTATTCCAGACCTTGTGTTTTATTGTTATTGCTATGGTATTCCAGACCTTGTGTTTTATTGCTATGGTATTCCAGACCTTGTGTTTTATTGCTATGGTATTCCAGACCTTGTGTTTTATTGCTATGGTATTCCAGACCTTGTGTTTTATTGCTATGGTATTCCAGACCTTGTGTTTTATTGCTATGGTATTCCAGACCTTGTGTTTTATTGCTATGGTATTCCAGACCTTGTGTTTTATTGCTATGGTATTCCAGACCTTGTGTTTTATTGTTATTGCTATGGTATTCCAGACCTTGTGTTTTATTGTTATTGCTATGGTATTCCAGACCTTGTGTTTTATTGCTATGGTATTCCAGACCTTGTGTTTTATTGCTATGGTATTCCAGACCTTGTGTTTTATTGTTATTGCTATGGTATTCCAGACCTTGTGTTTTATTGCTATGGTATTCCAGACCTTGTGTTTTATTGCTATGGTATTCCAGACCTTGTGTTTTATTGCTATGGTATTCCAGACCTTGTGTTTTATTGTTATTGCTATGGTATTCCAGACCTTGTGTTTTATTGCTATGGTATTCCAGACCTTGTGTTTTATTGCTATGGTATTCCAGACCTTGTGTTTTATTGCTATGGTATTCCAGACCTTGTGTTTTATTGCTATGGTATTCCAGACCTTGTGTTTTATTGCTATGGTATTCCAGACCTTGTGTTTTATTGCTATGGTATTCCAGACCTTGTGTTTTATTGCTATGGTATTCCAGACCTTGTGTTTTATTGCTATGGTATTCCAGACCTTGTGTTTTATTGCTATGGTATTCCAGACCTTGTGTTTTATTGCTATGGTATTCCAGACCTTGTGTTTTATTGCTATGGTATTCCAGACCTTGTGTTTTATTGCTATGGTATTCCAGACCTTGTGTTTTATTGCTATGGTATTCCAGACCTTGTGTTTTATTGCTATGGTATTCCAGACCTTGTGTTTTATTGCTATGGTATTCCAGACCTTGTGTTTTATTGTTATGGTATTCCAGACCTTGTGTTTTATTGCTATGGTATTCCAGACCTTGTGTTTTATTGCTATGGTATTCCAGACCTTGTGTTTTATTGCTATGGTATTCCAGACCTTGTGTTTTATTGCTATGGTATTCCAGACCTTGTGTTTTATTGCTATGGTATTCCAGACCTTGTGTTTTATTGTTATGGTATTCCAGACCTTGTGTTTTATTGCTATGGTATTCCAGACCTTGTGTTTTATTGCTATGGTATTCCAGACCTTGTGTTTTATTGCTATGGTATTCCAGACCTTGTGTTTTATTGCTATGGTATTCCAGACCTTGTGTTTTATTGCTATGGTATTCCAGACCTTGTGTTTTATTGCTATGGTATTCCAGACCTTGTGTTTTATTGCTATGGTATTCCAGACCTTGTGTTTTATTGTTATGGTATTCCAGACCTTGTGTTTTATTGCTATGGTATTCCAGACCTTGTGTTTTATTGCTATGGTATTCCAGACCTTGTGTTTTATTGCTATGGTATTCCAGACCTTGTGTTTTATTGCTATGGTATTCCAGACCTTGTGTTTTATTGCTATGGTATTCCAGACCTTGTGTTTTATTGATAGAGGGTTGCTGCTAACAAGGAAGCTACTAAACCTAGTAAACGTATATTTCCTCCCATAATCTGTTCAAATAGTTAATGTCGTAACAACCTATGAATTTTCTATTTACTATAGAATTATCCTCCAATTCACCATCCATTCAACTGCTCTTGCTTGACCTGGTACCATTTTCCCCTCTGCAGAGGAAATAACACATAAAAAGTATGAAAACATATAATTTTAGAATCAAATTGGGAATTAGCAAGAGGTCTGTTTTGCATGAGATAACAAAACACAAAGTTAGACATTTCATAATAAGGTTTGATTAGACAACTTACAATTTTCAAAATATTGTACATATACAAAATGTACATATTATGCCATTTGTCTAGAAATATGATTACATTAGCTAGTAAGAACTGTATCAGAGTACAAATTATAATAAGTACTATGGCTATAAGAGTACCGATAACACTTATTATTTTTCTTTTCAGAAAGTATTATGCAAATAGATTATTGAATAAATGTACTGGTATATAAATAAATAATATTGAATAATACCTAGCACTATGTTTGATTTTGCAACAAAACTAACATTTCTATTCAGAAATTTGTAGAATGCAACTTCAATTCATATCCTTTCACAAATAAACACAATATATATTATATAACTGGATTTCTATGGCACTTATTAAAGTAATACATGTATCATATAAATTTACAGGGTATATTTTAATATACATTTTACCCATGATCATGTATTTTAATGAATTTATCTGCAAAAATAATTTTGACCAGAGTTGATGACAAATCTTCAATACATGTAGGCCCTAATAAGGAAAGAGGTTACAGGGGTTCGGGTTGGGGTGTTTAACGCCACTTTCAACAATAATTCAGTTATATCATGGCAGTAAATTTTATTGGTAGAGGAAATATGAGTATTCAGAGAAAACCACCGACCTGTAGCAGGTCACTGACAAACTTTATCACATAATGTTGTATCGAGTACACCTCGCCTGAGCGGGGTGTGACTGTTTGTAAAAACTTAGAACATTTTTAACAAGATTATGATGACTGATATAATTGATGTAGAAGGGTGTGTATTTCGTAACGGACTTCAAATAATATATGCAGCTGATCACAGCTAAACTAATAACTGTGCACGTTCATAAAGGTTCAGATATCGCAAGTGTATTAAGAAGGTGAACAATTTTAGTACATATAATTCAAATTATGAATTGTTAAGTCCCCAAAATTGGCTCTATCTATTAAATTTCAAAGCAAATTTAATACTTTTTATTATATAGATAGGTGTGAATTATGGGGATTTATCCGTGAAATAAATTCCTGTATCTCACATGTGAAACATCAGTTTTTCCCCCGCTGGAACTACTTTTACACAACTGTAAGTGTGGTGGTTACGTCCCTTGTTGTGCTACGGTGAATACACATACGATTGTAAACTGAAAAAATTCTGCAAAATGTTTTTGACGACTTTGGCACATAACCAATATGATGTCATTGACATCATATGAAGACTTCCAGTTTGAAATGTAAAGATTAGACGTTATTTGGCTTCGTGTACACTTCAATTTTGATCAAATTTAACTAAAATAAGTTTTCAAGGTAAGCATTTTAATTATTTTTGTGCATTGTCGTAAATATGACATGTAGGATTTCACATTTTCAAGATGACAGATCCTTCCAGCTGAACTCGTTAGTATCATTGCTCATAGATTCATACCCGTGGAATGAAATATACAAATAAAAAGAATAATATATAAGAAATTTTGAAAATCTATATAACTAAATCATACATTTTGAATATCAAAATAAGACCACTCGTGACCGAATACGCATTAACGATTAAACTCGTGGCCGGAACAAGTTACACCGACTCGCTTAATCCTTATGCGTACTTCGGTCACTTGTGGTCTTATTTTGATATTCAAAATCTACGATTAGTTATACTATATATATACAACAATGCACACTAAATTTGATATCTACGTTTTGTATATGATATAAGATCTAACAAATTTAGTATTAAAAAATCCAGCAATATTGTCTTGCATAGCATTATTTTTTTCCTATATGGAAAATTTCAGACAAAACAAACAACTACAATAAATTCACAATAAAATGCAATGATTTTATTAATGCCTGAAATATTTATGAGACCAGGATTGTTTTATTTAAATCACACGTTTCTAAAGACGTGTGTGCATGAAATCCGTAAAGAAGAAGAAAAGTTTGAAGATACCAAAGTGGTATCATATACTATGAACAAATATGCTTCACACTCTTTATCTTCCATGATAATTGTCTTCAAGCATATCTGTTTGATTACATAGAAAATTGTTACACAGTAGTAAAATTGGTATCTAATTAAGTTTTCTTAGTATGTAATACTCATTACAAAAATCCTCTTGACAGTGTGTGTAAACAATCCAGGTAACATGGTAACTATTGTATATAAATAATCCATGTACAGTAACATGGTTAATTATGTTTGTAAACAAACCAGAAAACATGGTAAATATTATGTATAAACAAGTAAGGTACAATAACATAGCAAATTGTGTGTGTAAACAAACCATTACAGAAAAATGGTAAATACTAGTGTATGTACCAGTAAACAAGAAGGTAGCATGGGGAGTGAAAGAGTGATTGTTGTTTAACACCAACTCACCAATTTTCAGCTATATCATGGCGAGAACAAATTAATTTTCAATGAAATGATGATGAGATTCGCTTTCTACTAGACCAACATGCTTAGTTGGATTTTTATAGTGCTTGCTCACTGAAACTACTGGATTTTCATAGTGCTCTCACTGAAACTACTGGATTTTTATAGTGCTAGCTCACTGAAACTACTGGATTTTCATAGTGCTAGCTCACTGAAACTACTGGAGTTTTATAGTGCTAGCTCACTGAAACTACTGGATTTCTATAGTGCTAGCTCACTGAAACTACTGGATTTTTTATAGTGCTAGCTCACTGAAACTACTGGATTTTCATAGTGCTAGCTCACTGAAACTACTGGAGTTTTATAGTGCTAGCTCACTGAAACTACTGGATTTCTATAGTGCTAGCTCACTGAAACTACTGGATTTTTTATAGTGCTAGCTCACTGAAACTACTGGATTTTCATAGTGCTAGCTCACTGAAACTACTGGATTTTTATAGTGCTAGCTCACTGAAACTACTGGATTTTTATAGTGCTAGCTCACTGAAACTACTGGATCTTCATAGTGCTAGCTCACTGAAACTACTGGATTTTTATAGTGCTAGCTCACTGAAACTACTGGATTTTTATAGTGCTAGCTCACTGAAACTACTGGATTTTCATAGTGCTAGCTCACTGAAACTACTGGATTTTTATAGTGATAGCTCACTGAAACTACTGGATTTTCATAGTGCTAGCTCACTGAAATTACTGGATTTTTATAGTGCTAGCTCACTGAAAGGGTTGAGTTATTGTTGTTTAACAAACACCAACTCAGCAATTTTTCAGCTATATCATAGCAAGAACAAGTTAATTTTCAATGAAATGATGATGAGGTCCGCTTTGTACTAGACCAACATGCTTAGTTGGATTTTTATAGTGCTAGCTCACTGAAACTACTGGATTTTTACAGTGCTAGTTCACTGAAAGGGTTGAGTTAACGTTATTGTTGTTTAACAAATACCAACTCAGCAATTTTTCAGCTATATCATTGCGAGAACAAGTTAATCTTCAATGAAATGATGATGAGGCCCGCTTTGTACTAGACCAACACGCTTATCTGGATTTGTATAGTGCTAGCCCACTGAAACAACAGTTCGTGGATATACATGTTGATCCACTCTGACACATTATCCTGAATTCAAGCTAACCAGTCTTTCCTCTTTCTCCTTAATGCTGCATTTTGCTTCAGTTCTGAATTTCAATTCTTTCTGGAAAAACTAAATATGTTTACCCAAGGTATTCAGTGATGTCATCAAAATATCAGGAAAATGCAAAACTGTTTTAAATGGATAAAATTATATGTAAATCCGGGTCTAGGGCAAAAGCCCCCCCCCCCCCAGACAATAGCCCCCCATCCCCCAATTTTTTTATTTCATTTTAAAAAAAAAATTATTTGAAAACATTTTTTTTTTAAATGAGAAATAAATATGCATAAACTCAGATTAAATTATTCAAATTACTTTTAAGTTGGATTTTTTTCTTTGTATACTAATCATCAAAAGGATTATACAGCTTGGACAAGCTATGATAAAAATAACTTTCTCTTATTATTTTTAGATAGAGTTTAATGATTTTCCAATTAAGTTTAATTACCTTACAAAATTGGTCTTCAAAGAAAAATTATGTTAAGCAGAAGAACCTTGCCAATGGTGTTGTATCTTGAGAATATGACCAGAGACGACGCAATAGCTGCAATGCTAAAATTGAAGAAGTAGTTGGTAATGTCAACACACACAACCATGCTGCAGACCCATGTCACAAGGAGACTCTACAAATAAAGAATGCAATTAAACGTAGAGCTATTGATACTGATGAGACAGCCCAGCAGATCATCAGCACAGCTGTTACTAACTGTTCTGAATCAGACAGCCCAGCAGATCATCAGCACAGCTGTTACTAACTGTTCTGAATCAGACAGCCCAGCAGGTCATCAGCACAGCTGTTACTAACTGTTCTGAAGCAGACAGCCCAGCAGATCATCAGCACAGCTGTTACTAACTGTTCTGAAGCAGACAGCCCAGCAGGTCATCAGCACAGCTGTTACTAACTGTTCTGAATCAGACAGCCCAGCAGGTCATCAGCACAGCTGTTACTAACTGTTCTGAATCAGACAGCCCAGCAGATCATCAGCACAGCTGTTACTAACTGTTCTGAAGCAGACAGCCCAGCAGATCATCAGCACAGCTGTTACTAACTGTTCTGAAGCAGACAGCCCAGCAGGTCATCAGCACAGCTGTTACTAACTGTTCTGAATCAGACAGCCCAGCAGATCATCAGCACAGCTGTTACTAACTGTTCTGAAGCAGACAGCCCAGCAGATCATCAGCACAGCTGTTACTAACTGTTCTGAATCAGACAGCCCAGCAGGTCATCAGCACAGCTGTTACTAACTGTTCTGAATCAGACAGCCCAGCAGATCATCAGCACAGCTGTTACTAACTGTTCTGAATCAGACAGCCCAGCAGATCATCAGCACAGCTGTTACTAACTATTCTGAAGCAGACAGCCCAGCAGATCATCAGCACAGCTGTTACTAACTGTTCTGAATCAGACAGCCCAGCAGGTCATCAGCACAGCTGTTACTAACTGTTCTGAATCAGACAGCCCAGCAGATCATCAGCACAGCTGTTACTAACTGTTCTGAAGCAGACAGCCCAGCAGATCATCAGCACAGCTGTTACTAACTGTTCTGAATCAGACAGCCCAGCAGATCATCAGCACAGCTGTTACTAACTGTTCTGAAGCAGACAGCCCAGCAGATCATCAGCACAGCTGTTACTAACTGTTCTGAATCAGACAGCCCAGCAGGTCATCAGCACAGCTGTTACTAACTGTTCTGAATCAGACAGCCCAGCAGATCATCAGCACAGCTGTTACTAACTGTTCTGAAGCAGACAGCCCAGCAGATCATCAGCACAGCTGTTACTAACTGTTCTGAAGCAGACAGCCCAGCAGATCATCAGCACAGCTGTTACTAACTGTTCTGAAGCAGACAGCCCAGCAGATCATCAGCACAGCTGTTACTAACTGTTCTGAAGCAGACAGCCCAGCAGATCATCAGCACAGCTGTTACTAACTGTTCTGAAGCAGACAGCCCAGCAGATCATCAGCACAGCTGTTACTAACTGTTCTGAATCAGACAGCCCAGCAGGTCATCAGCACAGCTGTTACTAACTGTTCTGAATCAGACAGCCCAGCAGATCATCAGCACAGCTGTTACTAACTGTTCTGAATCAGACAGCCCAGCAGATCATCAGCACAGCTGTTACTAACTGTTCTGAATCAGACAGCCCAGCAGGTCATCAGCACAGCTGTTACTAACTGTTCTGAATCAGACAGCCCAGCAGATCATCAGCACAGCTGTTACTAACTGTTCTGAAGCAGACAGCCCAGCAGATCATCAGCACAGCTGTTACTAACTGTTCTGAAGCAGACAGCCCAGCAGATCATCAGCACAGCTGTTACTAACTGTTCTGAAGCAGACAGCCCAGCAGATCATCAGCACAGCTGTTACTAACTGTTCTGAATCAGACAGCCCAGCAGGTCATCAGCACAGCTGTTACTAACTGTTCTGAATCAGACAGCCCAGCAGATCATCAGCACAGCTGTTACTAACTGTTCTGAAGCAGACAGCCCAGCAGATCATCAGCACAGCTGTTACTAACTGTTCTGAAGCAGACAGCCCAGCAGATCATCAGCACAGCTGTTACTAACTGTTCTGAAGCAGACAGCCCAGCAGATCATCAGCACAGCTGTTACTAACTGTTCTGAAGCAGACAGCCCAGCAGATCATCAGCACAGCTGTTACTAACTGTTCTGAAGCAGACAGCCCAGCAGATCATCAGCACAGCTGTTACTAACTGTTCTGAATCAGACAGCCCAGCAGGTCATCAGCACAGCTGTTACTAACTGTTCTGATCAGACAGCCCAGCAGATCATCAGCACAGCTGTTACTAACTGTTCTAATCAGACAGCCCAGCAGATCATCAGCACAGCTGTTACTAACTGTTCTGAATCAGACAGCCCAGCAGATCATCAGCACAGCTGTTACTAACTGTTCTGAAGCAGACAGCCCAGCAGATCATCAGCACAGCTGTTACTAACTGTTCTGAAGCAGACAGCCCAGCAGATCATCAGCACAGCTGTTACTAACTGTTCTGAATCAGACAGCCCAGCAGATCATCAACACAGCTGTTACTAACTGTTCTGAAGCAGACAGCCCAGCAGATCATCAGCACAGCTGTTACTAACTGTTCTGAATCAGACAGCCCAGCAGATCATCAGCACAGCTGTTACTAACTGTTCTGAATCAGACAGCCCAGCAGATCATCAGCACAGCTGTTACTAACTGTTCTGAAGCAGACAGCCCAGCAGATCATCAGCACAGCTGTTACTAACTGTTCTGAAGCAGACAGCCCAGCAGATCATCAGCACAGCTGTTACTAACTGTTCTGAAGCAGACAGCCCAGCAGATCATCAGCACAGCTGTTACTAACTGTTCTGAATCAGACAGCCCAGCAGATCATCAGCACAGCTGTTACTAACTGTTCTGAAGCAGACAGCCCAGCAGATCATCAGCACAGCTGTTACTAACTATTCTGAAGCAGACAGCCCAGCAGATCATCAGCACAGCTGTTACTAACTGTTCTGAAGCAGACAGCCCAGCAGATCATCAGCACAGCTGTTACTAACTGTTCTGAAGCAGACAGCCCAGCAGATCATCAGCACAGCTGTTACTAACTGTTCTGAAGCAGCAGCAGCTCAGCTACCACCACTACACCATATCAGACGTGGTATTCGACGAGTTAAGAAGGATGCTGGAAACCCAATACCTGTACCCCAGAACCTCTAGACAATGGAAATCCCAGAGGAGTACACAGTAACCCATAATAAATATAAATAAAGAATTCTTCTCTTTTATTAATCAAAATCAAATTTAGTGTACAGTAATCACCACTCTACCTAGAGTCAACTATATCTAATACAATGACAAAAATTTGTGGGGGCCAATTGTCCTAGGGGGGCAATTGTCTGGGGGATATTGTCCGGGGAGCTATTGTCCTGCTCCCGATACTCCTTCTTTTCTCTTACGTTTCGCCAACAAGGCTTTCGACAATCAGTGTTTTATTCAACCAAACCTATTACATGATGTAAGCTACGTTGGATGAAGCCAAGGACTTTATTATAATTTTATCTTGCAAATAATCACCCTTACTAGAGAACAATGTAATAATTTAAAACTGCTTAAGCATAATAAACGATCGAATGGAATGCTTAAAGACAGAGGTAAATGTCATGTCATATCAAAAACTGTACAGATCATATCAATTCAATTTTGGCATACATTGTGATACATTTGAAGGTGGTGCCACACAGGTGACAAAAACTCTCCAATACAAGTAGAAAATAAACATCAAAAAGCTAACACAGTACACAAAAACACTATTTTCGTGGCAAAAACAAGTTTTTAGTGACAATCCAATATGAAAATTTCTGGGACAACCAATCTTAACAATTACTTCTACATAATCATAATGTATCAATTCAATTCACTACTAACTCATTCATTTTGATTTACACAAAGCAACAACATTTTCCAAATATTTCTGCAGTGAACTCATCGGTATTCACTTTTGTAAATAGATTGTATAACTTGTTATGTTGACAACCCGACTACTTTTCATCCTTCATCTTGATGAGATTATGCATCATATCAAAGCTGTTGCCATCGTCCTGTACAATAATTGTCTTCTGATTGCTATCAACAACCTTAAGATATCCAAACTCATTCAGGCCTACTATGGTTACTTCTTTATTTCCTTCTCTCTCTAATCTTACTTTAGTATTACTGAAATTATACATATTATTGTGCTATCATTGATATTATGTCACTGTTACTATAGTTATACAAATTACTATTATTGAAATTATAGCTATTTTACTCTGACAGAAATTAAACCAATTACTTTCTGATTCTAATATTATACAAATTACTTATCCATTATTGAACTTATAATTATTTTACTTTTACTGAAATTATGCTGATTACTTTACTGATGTACTGATATCATAGATTACTGTAACTTCAACTACATAGAATCATATACTATTACTGAAATCATAAATGAAAATATACAAATTACTTACCTTAGAATAGTGTTACTTTCACGATAACATAACTTACCTTGACGAAAACTTGCCTTAGAACAAAGTCTTTATCTTGACAACTCCCCTTAGAATGAAGTCTTACCTTCATGCCATCACGATGAATGACCTTGTATAGAAGCTTACTTTCACGAAAACTGACCTTACAATAAGGTCTTACCTTCATGATGACTGACATTAGAATGTGATGTCTAAATGTGATACCTTTACATAGACAGTCAAATCTGCCTTAAATTGCACCTCTATATAACAAATCACTGTCTATAAAGGACAGTCTCATTTTCCCCATTAATGAATAGTGCATATAATTTTAACCTGTATATATAAAGGGCAACTGCTCACAAAAAGACCACATTTTAAGGTTCCCTTGAGTGGCCTTTATATACAGGTTTGACTGTAATATGTTGGTATTGTGTTGACTTTTGTTATCTTGATTTAATTTTATTCATAAAAAAATATAAAAAAACGTGGTCAACACGTAAATTATACAAGGTAAGACACAAATATAGTTGAAAATAGAAGTTATTATTATTATAATGCAAAGACGTCAAACACAGAAAACATCTTCAAATACCGCAAACCTATAAATACCTTTCTTGTCCCAGACTACCATATTATACCATATAATAATTCTTTTGATTCTTTGTCCGTCACATAATAAACTATGTATTCATCCCATGTCTCTATATAGACGTGACTTATTAAGAAAAGATTACTATTATATATTATTACAATTTAACCCACTGTGACTATTGTAAAAGTTAATTTGATTCTTTGAAGAATCACAGAATTACTCCATCTCCTGGAACGAAGTCTAAAATGAACACTTTATATTGAAGACAAAAATGCACCAATAACGTCAATTTCTCATTTACTTTTAGAAAATGCATTGACAATATATCAGTAGGGTGCATTTTACGGCATAACATGATAGGTCTCCTTGTGTTTGGTGCAGACATAATGATCAATGTTATTTAGGTATATCTCAGGATCTACGAACAACCGGGTGAAATGAGAAAGTTAAATACCAATATGGGAGAACAGTATAAAGTGTCACGCTATTAATATAAAGTTCGTACATATGGACTAAAAACATTTTTCATTATGATATATATCACAAATGTAAAAAGTGCATGCATGTCTTGTATGTCTTGTATGTCTTGTATGTCTGACACGTGAAAGTTCTTTATTTTTTGTAGTGTTATTGAGTAGGTTATTGAAGCAGAATCACATACAATGACATATTTAATTGAAACTTGGATATGAGGATAATAGTTCATTCATCTTAGTTTACTTTCTATATAATTCATACTCTTTTAAAGTCAATTACATGTCTGACATTCCATCGTAACAAGATAACTAGCAAGTAGAATCCCAGTGAGAAGATACAATCCTACTACTTTATAACGATGTTCTCATTATAACAGTACATATAGTGTACTAATAGATCATATCATTGTAGAGGACAATTAAAGATCTAATATTAATTGGATTGTCTTATTTCCTAAACAGGTCATGAGCAATCATTCCATTTGATCCCTGAATCGTTTGGTCTAATCCAACTTAATTCCTAAATCAGATATATGTATGTTTATGTATATATTAAAGCTGATGTCAATCTCCCACAGATGTTGATAAACTTTGCCAATTTTGGCTATTTTTCTGGTTTGTTTTGGTCCTTTGGTTTACTTGTTCCCAAAAGCTTTTAAATTATTTGGATTTCCAATCTTTTGACTGAGTTTAACTGTAGTACGATTTGACTGTTCAAAACACTTACATGTGTTGCCAACACTTATAGTAACAACTGACTGTTCTAACACTTACATGTGTAACCATCGCTTGTAGTTAAGATTTGACTGTTCTAACACTTACCTATGTAACCAATGCTTGAAGTAACAACTGACTGTTCTAACACTTACCTATGTAACCAATGCTTGTAGTTAATATTTGACTGTTCTAACACTTACCTATGTAACCAATGCTTGTAGTTAAGATTTGACTGTTCTAACACTTACCTATGTAACCAATGCTTGAAGTAACAACTGACTGTTCTAACACTTACCTATGTAACCAATGCTTGAAGTTAAGATTTGACTGTTCTAACACTTACCTATGTAACCAACGCTTGAAGTAACAACTGACTGTTCTAACACTTACCTATGTAACCATCGCTTGTAGTTAAGATTTGACTGTTCTGACACTTACCTATGTAACCAATGCTTGAAGTAACAACTGACTGTTCTAACACTTACCTATGTAACCATCGCTTGTAGCTAAGATTTGACTGTTCTAACACTTACCTATGTAACCAATGCTTGAAGTAACAACTGACTGTTCTAACAATTACCTATGTAACCAACGCTTGTAGTTAAGATTTGACTGTTCTAACACTTACCTATGTAACCAACGAACACTTACCTATGTAACCAATGCTTGAAGTTAAGATTTGACTGTTCTAACACTTACCTATGTAACCAACGCTTGAAGTAACAACTGACTGTTCTAACACTTACCTATGTAACCAATGCTTGAAGTTAAGATTTGACTGTTCTAACACTTACCTATGTAACCAACGCTTGAAGTAACAACTGACTGTTCTAACACTTACCTATGTAACCATCGCTTGTAGTTAAGATTTGACTGTTCTAACACTTACCTATGTAACCAACGCTTGAAGTAACAACTGACTGTTCTAACACTTACCTATGTAACCATCACTTGTAGCTAAGATTTGACTGTTCTAACACTTACCTATGTAACCAATGCTTGAAGTAACAACTGACTGTTCTAACACTTACCTATGTAACCAATGCTTGAAGTTAAGATTTGACTGTTCTAACACTTACCTATGTAACCAACACTTGTAGTTAAGATTTGACTGTTCTAACACTTACCTATGTAACCAACGCTTGAAGTTAAGATTTGACTGTTCTAACACTTACCTATGTAACCAACGCTTGTAGTTAAGATTTGACTGTTCTAACACTTACCTATGTAACCAATGCTTGAAGTAACAACTGACTGTTCTAACACTTACCTATGTAACCAACGCTTGTAGTTAAGATTTGACTGTTCTAACACTTACCTATGTAACCAATGCTTGAAGTAACAACTGACTGTTCTAACACTTACCTATGTAACCATCGCTTGTAGTTAAGATTTGACTGTTCTAACACTTACCTATGTAACCAACGCTTGTAGTTAAGATTTGACTGTTCTAACACTTACCTATGTAACCAACGCTTGAAGTAACAACTGACTGTTCTAACACTTACCTATGTAACCAACGCCTGTAGTTAAGATTTGACTGTTCTAAAACTTACCTATGTAACCAATGCTTGAAGTAACAACTGACTGTTCTAACACTTACCTATGTAACCATCGCTTGTAGTTAAGATTTGACTGTTCTAACACTTACCTATGTAACCAATCCTTGAAGTAACAACTGACTGTTCTAACACTTACCTATGTAACCAATGCTTGTAGTTAAGATTTGACTGTTCTAACACTTACCTATGTAACCAACACTTGAAGTTAAGATTTGACTGTTCTAACACTTACCTATGTAACCAATGCTTGAAGTAACAACTGACTGTTCTAACACTTACCTATGTAACCATCGCTTGTAGTTAAGATTTGACTGTTCTAACACTTACCTATGTAACCAACGCTTGTAGTTAAGATTTGACTGTTCTAACACTTACCTATGTAACCAACGCTTGAAGTAACAACTGACTGTTCTAACACTTACCTATGTAACCAACGCCTGTAGTTAAGATTTGACTGTTCTAAAACTTACCTATGTAACCAATGCTTGAAGTAACAACTGACTGTTCTAACACTTACCTATGTAACCATCGCTTGTAGTTAAGATTTGACTGTTCTAACACTTACCTATGTAACCAATCCTTGAAGTAACAACTGACTGTTCTAACACTTACCTATGTAACCAACGCTTGTAGTTAAGATTTGACTGTTCTAACACTTACCTATGTAACCAACACTTGAAGTTAAGATTTGACTGTTCTAACACTTACCTATGTAACCAATGCTTGAAGTAACAACTGACTGTTCTAACACTTACCTATGTAACCATCGCTTGTAGTTAAGATTTGACTGTTCTAACACTTACCTATGTAACCAATGCTTGAAGTAACAACTGACTGTTCTAACACTTACCTATGTAACCAATGCTTGTAGTTAAGATTTGACTGTTCTAACACTTACCTATGTAACCAATGCTTGAAGTAACAACTGACTGTCCTAACACTTACCTATGTAACCAATGCTTGAAGTAACAACTGACTGTCCTAACACTTACCTATGTAACCATCGCTTGTAGTTAAGATTTGACTGTTCTAACACTTACCTATGTAACCAATGCTTGTAGTTAAGATTTGACTGTTCTAACACTTACCTATGTAACCAATGCTTGAAGTAACAACTGACTGTCCTAACACTTACCTATGTAACCATCGCTTGTAGTTAAGATTTGACTGTTCTAACACTTACCTATGTAACCAACGCTTGAAGTAACAACTGACTGTTCTAACACTTACCTATGTAACCATCGCTTGTAGTTAAGATTTGACTGTTCTAACACTTACCTATGTAACCAACGCTTGTAGTTAAGATTTGACTGTTCTAACACTTACCTATGTAACCAATGCTTGAAGTAACAACTGACTGTCCTAACACTTACCTATGTAACCATCGCTTGTAGTTAAGATTTGACTGTTCTAACACTTACCTATGTAACCAATGCTTGTAGTTAAGATTTGACTGTTCTAACACTTACCTATGTAACCAATGCTTGAAGTAACAACTGACTGTCCTAACACTTACCTATGTAACCAATGCTTGAAGTAACAACTGACTGTCCTAACACTTACCTATGTAACCATCGCTTGTAGTTAAGATTTGACTGTTCTAACACTTACCTATGTAACCAACGCTTGAAGTAACAACTGACTGTTCTAACACTTACCTATGTAACCATCGCTTGTAGTTAAGATTTGACTGTTCTAACACTTACCTATGTAACCAACGCTTGTAGTTAAGATTTGACTGTTCTAACACTTACCTATGTAACCAACGCTTGAAGTTAAGATTTGACTGTTCTAACACTTACCTATGTAACCAACGCTTGTAGTTAAGATTTGACTGTTCTAACACTTATCTATGTAACCAATGCTTGAAGCTAAGATTTGACTGTTCTAACACTTACCTATGTAACCAACGCTTGAAGTAACAACTGACTGTTCTAACACTTACCTATGTAACCAACGCTTGTAGTAAGCTTTACAGAAACTTTCATAACCATCCTTCTGGAACTGACTAATCAGTTCTTCCATGACTGTTACTGTTCTAGCTATTGACTGTTCAATTGATATTTCTGCTAATTTAGTATTGTTGGCAGAATTATAACGATGTATTAGATCATTAACACATATCGTTGGATTACTGTTACTAATATTATATCCACAACCTGAAAATATAGAACCAGAGATGAGCCTCTGATAAAACAAATGTACTACATCAGATAGGTCAACTACAAATGAAGAGGGCACCAAACTAAGGAAACCTCTCCTGGTAAAGGAACCTGAGGCAAAGTGAGCCTCTCTGGAATAGGAACTCAATAGGATGTGCATCCATCCTATGATTAAAAGAGCTTCTTATGACACAAAAATGGAACAATTTCTTTATAAATAAAAGTTCTGCCAAAGTAAAATGCACAATTATTTTTTAGAGTATATAGAAATTACGTTTTATCCTCTCATCCGCTATAATTGGTCATCAGCTAAAGTCATCACTGTTTTGCCACATGAAAAGGGTGCTATATTTTCAACATTTCAGTGCTTTTAAACTTCAGTGTGCACTATGTCACTACAATATATAAATTCATGATCTAAACAACCTTTCAATTACAGGTAGGAACATACAAAAACATACATATTGCCATCTTGACTTTAAAAAAATTAATATATTTTGTGTTTATCAGCTCTGCATTATGTACAGTTTCACCACAAAGTATGAGCTCATAAATTCAAACCATCTCCCAGTTTTAGGTGATAACATAAACCTCATGAACAGAAATACAGACACAGTGTAATCATACTATCCCTCTATGGGACTAGAAATTGATCCATCTAGAACTGGATTTTATTATATACTGGTTCTACTAACACATTTAACATGGACAAAAGACACATCCTGATATAATTAAACACATTAGTTTTCTCTCCTAGTTTCTTATATAGAACCTCTGTAATACCATAAGTGAAGTGATTTGATTGTAGGATCTGTTTCAAATACAAATTTATATTATACATTTTGGTTTTTTTCAATTTTCAATTAATCAGGGTCATGACCAGTATTTTTTAATCTTGCTTAATCTGTGAAATTAGATATACATGTATATCTTTTTTCATCCCTTATCCCAGAGAAAGAAGAGTTTGAAGATACCAAAGGGGTAATCAGAATCCGTATATCAAAGAAGAACAGACAATACAATGGCCAAAAGAAAAAGTAACAAGAGGCTCAGTGTGTCGCTCACCTTTCATTCTGCTTTGAGGAAACTTAATACAGAACCTTCCATACATGTAGATGCTTCCTACCAAGTTTCAGTTCATATGGCTAAGCAGTTTCAAAGGAGAAGATTTTCTAGAAATCGACCAATCAGAAACAAGAATTGCATGTGGTGGCCATGTTTGCTAACCGATCGGGACGAAATGAGCAATCTTCATAGAGGACATTCCATAGATGATTCCTACCAAGTTTCGGTGGTAGCCATGTTTGCTAACCGATCGGGACGAAATGAGCAATCTTAATAGAGGACCTTCCATAGATGCTTCCTACCAAGTTTCGGTTCATTTGGCCAAGCGTTTCAGAGGAGAAGATTTTAAAAAATCGGCCAATCAGAAACAAGAATTGCCTGTGGTGGCCATGTTTGTTAATGGATCGGGACGTAATGAGCAATCTTCCATAGATGCTTCCTACCAAATTTCAGGTCAAACAACGAACTACAAAACATACACATAAAACTAAAGATCGAGTAACACGAACCCGACTAAAAACCGTGAGTGAACTCAGGTGCTCCGGAAGGGTAAGCAGTTCCTGCTTCACTAGTGGCACCCGTCAGGTTAATCTAGCTTGATTTAATTGAGGTATGATCAAACTCACCGATGAGAGCATGGAAATTGCCATCCATAATCGTTGACTTGACAATCACACCTCCTATTTTCATTTTGTTTCCGTAGTAGATATCATTTGGCCATTTCAATCGAAGGTCAATATCCTGGAATAGAAAATGAACATTTTTTAATTAAGTTAACAGAACAAGGTCCTCATTGGCTACTTTATACTAAGGATAGAAGGCGTTGGAAAAGTTAGGTTCTAAATAATTTTATTATTTCTATGAAACAATTGAATGAGAAGTGTGATATTTTTTAACCGTTTAAGTCGAAAACTGTGGCTTAAATGATTTGTAACATGAAGCCATGCAATATCACATCTAGGTTGTTGATTATTGCATAGCCCAGATTTAAAGTGTGCAATATCTAATATCTACGTGTATTATTTCATAGTTTGTAGCTGTTGCTTACATTCTGGTTTTATAAAACATAAAAAGATCAAAGGAAAATAATCCATTCATGTTTCAAGTGGGTTTGATTTGGTTTTATAGTGTTTAACGCCACTTTCAACAATATGTCAGTTATATCATGGCGGTTGTTACAATTGCGAGTTACTCCCAGTTTGTAACTTTGAGAAAATGTACTTTTAAATTTTTTTTAGTATTACATCGGCTACCAAACTGAGCTATTTTACAATATCCTGGTAAATGGTTAAGTTAATGACAAATAATTGTAGAATAAACTCCTACATCTACTTAATGTTAAATATGTAAATTGACTTTCTTTATTAAAGTTAATCATCTTTCCTTGAAAGTCTGATGTTGAAACAACTAAAATAGAACTGACGTCCTTGTAAAAACGTAAACAACAGATCAAGGTTCAAGAATTCAAATTTGGCAAAATTACATTTTAAAGCTGAGACCTAGTAGAGAATTTTTATGTTAACCTGGTTATAAATTATATAAATGGTCATTTTAGTTGCAAATGATAGTTCTGCAGTGTGCTTTCATTACAGTAAATTTCAATTTTCACATTAAAAATAAAAGACAATCTTAGTACAAGAGTGAGTTATTGTTATTTAAAGCCAACTCAGCAATTTTTCAGCTATATCATGGTGTGAACAAGTTAATTTCCAATGAGATAATGATGAGGTCTGCTTTGTGCTTGACCAACACACTTAGTGGGATTTATCTAGTGCTAGCTCACTGAAACAACAGTCCGTGGATAGACATGTCACCTCACTCGGACACATTATCCTGATTCTGAGACAACCAGTCTTTGTTCTTTATCCTTAATGCTGCATGCTTAGCGGAAAAGCAAAAATAACTAATTTCATAGTCTTTAGTTTGAACCAATCAGGGCTCGAACCCACGATCTACTGCATTCGAATAAAAGGCATCAGAAAGTTAGGCGAAGCGTGCGATTGTTAAACGTTTAACTCGAAAACTGTGATATAAATGATTTGTAATACGAAGACATCCAATATCACATCTACGTCATTGATTATTGCACTACTCTCTGAGAGTAAAAAAACTACAGCCCAGATTTAAAGTGTGCAATATCTTGTATCTACGTGTATTATTTCATAGTTTGTAGCTGTTGCTTATATTTTGGTTTTATAAACCATAAAAAGATCAAAGGTAAATAATCCATTCATGCTATAATTGGGTTTGGCTTGGTTTTATGGTGTTTAACGCCACTTTCAACATTATGTCAGTTATATCATGGCAGTTGTTATAATTGTAACTATGAGAAAATGTACTTTTAAGTTTTTTTTAGTATTAAATCCTTGTAAATGGTTAAGTTGATGACAAATAATTGTAGAATAAACTCCTACATCTACTTAATGTTAAATGTATAAATTGACTTCCTCTATTAAAGTTAATCATTTTTCCTTGAAAGTCTGATACTGAAACAACTAAAATAGATCTGACATCCTTGTAAAAACGTAAACAACAGATCAAGGTTCAAGAAATAAAATTTGGCAAAATTACATTTTAAAGCTGAGACCTAGTAGAGAATTTTTATGTTAACATGAAGCTGGTTATAAATGGTCATTTTATTTGCAAAGCATAATTCTGCAGAGTGCTTTATTAATTTTTTTATATTAAATTTCAATTTTCAAATCAACAAAAAATACCATCTTGGTACAGGAAAAAACCGGTATATAGGGTGTGTTCAATATCTTCAGTACTTTGTGCTTTGATAACACAAAAATTAGCACATTATAAATGTCCATACAATTATCATTCATGTTTGAGCTGCATTCAATTCAATCTAATTAAAATTAGATGTTTGTTGCATCCTCTTTTTCATTTTTTTCTTTAGCAAATCCCTAAGATCTATCGACATCCTGCTTGGGGGTCATGTCACCTCTCATTCATATTTGACGGTCCAATCATATGCAAGACAGTAAAATATATTGATCAATCGGTCAACAACTCTTGGTGTGTACTTGGTTTTGACAATATAAGATTTAGCATGCTCATCGCTGATTGGTTGGTTGAAAATATGAACGGTGATGTGACGTAAGGGATGTCATTAGATGTTAGATTTTGATTGATTTTTGGTGTTTTAACACCACTTTCAGCAATATTTCAGCTATATCATGGCGACCAGTTTTAGTGGTGGAAGAAGCCAGAGTACCCGGAGAGAACCACCGACCATGGGCAAGCAACTGGTAAACTTTATCACTTGCGGTTGCGAGTCGAGTGCACCCTTTTTTGTAATTTACAAAGTCGGGCGCGAACCCACGCTGTATTGGTGATAGGCTTGTACGAGTTGTTAGGTAATCCAACTACCTAACTCATTGAGCCACCCGGGCCCTCAATAGATGCTAGCGTGTGGCAAAAAATAAATAATAATAAAGATACAATAAACATCTATAGTATAATTTTTATTAGACTGCTGTTCAATGACTTCAGTACTTTCTGCATTGATAACATAAAATAGTACTATCAATGATCATACAAACTGAATGATCTTTCATGTTTAAGGTGAAATTAAATCCCGATCAAGGCAAGGTGTACAACATTATGTGATAAAGTTTGTCAGTGACTTGCAGCAGGTCGGTGGTTTTCTCTGGGTACTCCGGTTTCCTCCACCAATAAAACTGACTGCCACGATATAACTGAAATATTGTTGAAAGTGGCGTTAAACACCATAAAACCAAACCAAACCAAACCATGTTTAAGACTGCGTTCAATTAGTTTTGTATTGCGCTGATTTCAAGAAAAGCATTGATAAGCTTTCCTAGTTGAACTATGTCCTTTACTGATCTCAAGAAAAGCATTTATAACATTTCCTAGTTGAACTATGCCCTTTACTGAGATTAATTTTTTTACATTTTCTATGGATTCTGTCATCATTCTGTGGTTTCTATAATACTCAGTCTTGTAGTAAAAACGTATATATTAAATTTAGTGTGCAGGACACATTCTCTGGAATAACCTTCATCAAGTATGCTCAAAATCGAAAGATTGGAAAGCCAAATAATTTTAAGTTTTGGGAGCAATAAAATCAAAGGGCCTAAACAGGATAGCCAAAATTGGCTAAAGTCACCTTTGCCTTGAAGTAATTTGTATCTCTGATTTCAGACAAAATAAAAAGTTTGGTTTCAATTAGTATAATGATCTGATCAGGGAAGAAGTTTAAAATGTGAACATTTTACAGACATATAATAGAGCCAGATTATCTTATAGGCTAGTATATGCTGCAGTCTAGGGGCCTTCAAGTTTGGGGACCCTCAAAAGATAGCTATTCTAGTTTATTTAAAGAATTTGCAATAAGTTTTCTTCATGCTATGTAAATGTCGCTAAAATATATTACGAGTAAAAATTATTCAAGATGGGTGCGGATGAGTTAGAGGGTGGCTCTTGCTGAGGGGAGGCATAATTTCATTAGCCTAGGGGTCCCAAAAGGTCATAATCCGGCCCTGCATATAACAGATAACAAAACACAATAAACAGTAGAAGGACAACCAATGGCAAAAAATAATAAAAGTAATTCACCTCAGCCTGTAATAGTCACCTAGTTATAAATTATCTCTTTATTTACACAAGTTTAGGTTCAATAAGGTGTTTTGTATGTGATAACCAGAGGCTCCCAGGAGCCTGTAATCGCTCACCTGGATCAAAGCTGCTTTCAATAACAACGCAACTGCACTGCCATCTTGGTGGGAGAGCACGACTGCCGGACACAATTTTGGAAGAGGACCATCAAATGACTATTCCATCAAAGTTTGGTTCTAATTGAGCTACTGGTTCTAGACAAGATGGTTTTTATGTGAATTTCTCATAGGGTCCTATGTTAAACTAAGTACAGCTGTGCAGCCATCTTGGTCAGAGGGCAGGACCACCAGACACAATTTTGGAAGAGGACCATCCAATGGCTATTTTATCAAAGTTTGGTTCCAATTGAGCAACTCACAGGTTCCAGACAAGAAGATTTTTATGTGAATTTCCCATAGGGTCCTATGTTAAGCTAAGTTCGGCTGTGGGGGCCATCATGGTCGAAGGGCCGAACCGCCGGACACATTTTTGGAAAATAACCATCCAATGACTATTTCATCAAAATTTTGTTCTTATTGAGCAAATGGTTTCAGACAAGAAGATTTTTATGGGAATTTCCTATAGGGTCCTATGTTAAATTAAGTTCGGCTGTGGCGGCCATCTTGGTCGGAGGTATGAAATGCTGGACACAATTTTGGAAGGGGACCACCCAAGGATCATTTCAGCAAAGTTTGGTTGAGATTGGCTCAGTAGTTTCAGAGGAGAAGATTTTTTTTAATTTCATCCCCCCTTTTTTCTATTTTTAGCTTGGCGGCCATCTTGGTTGGAAGTCGGGATCACCGGACACAATTTTGGAAGGGGGCCATCCAAGGATCATTCCACCAAAGTTTGGTTGCAATTGGCCCAGTGGTTTCTGAGGAGAAGATTTTTATGTGAATTTCCCATAGGGTCCTATGTTAAGCTAAGTTCGGCTGTGGGGGCCATCTTGGTCAAAGGGCCGAATCGCCGGACACATTTTTGGAAGAGAACCATCCAATGACTATTTCATCCAAATTTTGTTCTTATTGAGCAAATGGTTTCAGAAAAGAAGATTTTTATGGGAATTTCCCATAGGGTCCTATGTTAAATTAAGTTCGGCTGTGGCAGCCATATTGGTCGAAGTTCTGAAATGCCGGACACAGTTTTGGAAGAGGACCACCCAAGAATCATTTCAGCAAAGTTTGGTTGAGATTGGCTCAGTAGTTTCAGAGGAGAAGATTTTTTTAAAATTTCATCCCCCCTTTTTTCTAATATGCACAATTGGTCAAAATTGGCAAAAGTTCAAAGTTCATAAAAAATCCTGTAATATATGTTTAAAAGCTCATCATTATGCTTAAACAGTTAAAATTTGGGCACATTCTGGCTTAAAATAGAGCAGTTTTGGCCATTTGAAGAAATTTCTATTTTTAGTAATGGTGGCCATCTTGGATACAGGACGGCGCTGACGGACAAAATTTTGAAAGGGGACCACCTAAGGATCATTCAGACAAAGCTTGGTTGAAATTGGCCTAGTGGTTTCTAACAAGTAGATTTTTAAATTATTTTTTGCTTATTTATGCCTAATTTGCATAATCTGTCAAAATCGGAAAAAGTTCAAAGTTCATAAAAAAATCCCATAATATATGTTAAAAAGCTCATCATTATGCTTATACAGTTCAAATTTGGGCACATTCTGGCTTAAAATAAAGCAGTTTTGGCCATTTGAAGAAATATCTATTTTTAGTAATGGCAGCCATCTTGGAAGGAGGGCAGGGCTGTCGGACACAATTTTGAAAGGGACCCACCCAGGGACCATCCCTGCCAGGTTTGGTTTAATTTGGTTCAGCGGTTTCAGAGAAGAAGATTTAAATGTGATCTTTTATCAAAATATGCCTAATTTGCATAATCGGTATATATCGGCTGAAAGAAACATTTCACAGAACAATTTTGGAAGGGGGCCATCCAAGGACCATTCCACCAAAGTTTGGTTGCAATTGGCCCAGTGGTTTCTGAGGAGAAGATTAAAATGTGAAATGTTGACGGACGACGACGGACAACAGACGACGGACGAAAAGTGATGACAATAGCTCACATGGCCTAAAGGCCAGGTGAGCTAATAAAAGGCTATGCCAAGCACATGATACAATCACAGCAGGTCAACAAGGGAAAGTTGAATAAGTCTATAATCAGACTGAACACAATATGTTGGACAAATTTGCAGGTCCCATTGTATTTTGGACATTTGTCACGTTTTGCAATTATAAGGGATAAAAATTGGATGAAAAAGAATAAATGGCTACACAGAGTACAGCATGATATGACCACAGCATGTTGACAAGGGAACGTTGAACAAGTGTATATTAAAAGTGTAGACTCAGTGTTTTGCTTGACACAGTAAATTGCTGGACACAATAATGTGTTAAACGGTATATGCTGGAAGCAGTATATTTGCTGGACCCACTGTATTTTGAACATTTGTCTCATTAGACTATTGCGAGTGTTAAATATGTCTTCTAATAATGCGAAATATATCATAATTTTAAGCATTAAAAATTAGATGAGAAATAATTATTCTATTTAACTTCCAAATAAGTGAAATTTCAAAATTTTGGTACCTTTTAGACCCCTTTGCGAAATAGAGTCAATAAACAATAAAGATGATCATTTTGCAAAAAAATCAGCATTAAAATTGGAAGAAATATAAAAACTTTCAGATTTGGAAATTTGCATTTTTCGGCCCCTTTCGGTCAAGTTTATCTTGAAAACTGTAAGAGAGAGGAAATTCATCAAAATACTAACAATATCTCTTAACACAATCTATTCAAAGAAAAAGAAAAAACACATTAAAATTGGATAACCTTTCAAATATGCGAAATTTTGGAATTTAGGCCCTTTTTAAGACTCCTTATCGAAACAAAATAGCTAAATGCTTTTTATGGCCTATCAATAACTCATGAAAATGATCATTTTGAATTGTGTGTGTTTTTGAATGTTTTGTTTTTGTCAAAATAAACCTAATTCCCATTTAGCATTAATAAATTAGATGTTACAAATTTCACAGAAAACGCAATTTCCCAGAAAAACTGGAAGGTCAATAACTTATTATCACTTAATTATCTACAATTCAAATCTTAATTAGTCAATTAAATGATGAAGAAAAATGAAAATAATAAACTTTAGGTGTCAACAAACCACTAATTCACCACAAAGTAGTCCCTTTTAAAGAAAAAAGTTCTTTTCACTTTGTAGTATTGTGAATAAATACTGAATGGAATGGAATAATTAAAATTGATAATTGAAGTTAAATATACAATGTATAAGGATTATCTTGAGCCCAAATTTGATGGATTTAGTAGTATTTTAATACCTCTATGGAGGATTTGATGAATGGCCTATAAAAACTGAATTTCCGGGGGATGACGGAGCTATTAGAGTACCTAGGTGTTTTCCATAGCCTGGCATTTCACTGCAAGACTTTAAACATCCCATGATATTTTGACAGAACATTGAGGAATCATGTACGCTTCAGAAAATATATGGTCTTGGAAAGGTTAAACTTAAGATAAAATAGCCAGGCAGGTTCGAAAAAACACAAATTTAGTAGAAAATGTTAAAGAAATTAATTAGTAGTTTCACACCTTAATAGACTATTTTTAATTTGATTCTAAAATTATGTTTTTCATAGCAGTTATTTCCCTTAAAGGGGTCAAAATGGTATCTGCTCTAACAAGAGAAAAGGAACAATTTGAGTATAATTTTCTTTTGATTTGTAGATATTTGAACCTTGTAAAAAGTAGAGGATAACTTTATTGCAAATGGAAAGTTCACAAGTAATGTTACAAAAATTAAAATTTTGGACTGATTATGGGAGAAATATATGTTATTTACATTAAACTTTGAATGACAGGGATCATTTTGTCTGCATTAAAGGGAAATAATCCTTTTAAAAAATGTAAAAAAAAACAACATATAATTTTAGAGTCAAGTCGGAAAAGTACAAATGGTCTATTAATTATGTGTTTATTAATGTTTCTATAGAATTCAAACATTAACATTCCTGTGCAAAGAAGAAAATCGAGACAGTATGTCATGTGATTGACAGATTGATGTTAAATATTCAATAAAACATATAAATAGATATAAGTTCCCTCTATATTCCTGTTTTAAATATGTAAATGATATATTATTGAGTAGTCTTCTATTTCTATAAATAATGTAAATACGCAAATAAACTGTTATGATTTTCCCCCGATTCATGGCCCCTCAGGTAAAATGACAACAGAAATCAATACACACACACACACCTGTACAGTTCAACCTGACAATTTTACCTGCTAGTTTACAAAGAAAATTTTATCATTTTCAACCAGAACCATATCTATTTATTTCTTCTTATTCAATAGCTGAATAAACAAAATATTTCATGAATTATATTATGTAATGTCTTTTTTTATCAGATAAATTTTAGATTTACCTTCCATAGGTAATTTTCTTAAATGAGAAATCAGAAGTTATCTCTAAAAAAAATTGATAAATAAGTGTTTTATATGTGATGTATGAACAAATACAAAATATGTGGTTGAAAAAAATTCTATAAAATGTTTACTATAATAGTTATTTTGTTCTTCTTAATTTCTGATTTTCAATATTGACAGAAAATAACAACAAAAAGAACAATGACGACAATAAGGACAATGACGGTATTAGTATATAACATTGTAGTTTTAACTGTAAAGGTACTAAATCAATTTATCTGTAAACAGTGAGGCACCATGAGTAATATATATGATAACGCTATATGATTCACATCTTTAAATATAAACATTATATAAATAGAGAGTATTTCCACATGGTTCAATTCATTCTCCCTAGGATATACATATAGACATATAATACATTAATGATCGAGATGTAAATATATCAACCTGTTCTGAAATACAGGTAATAGAAAGGAATTGTAATTAGCAGATAGCCAGTGTAATTATACAGGTACTAAAAGGATTGGACAACTCTATAAATTCTCTCTGGAATGTTAAAAAGGTAATGCTGCTTATTACATAATCAGGTGGACAATTTGCTTCTGTATAATTTTGTTTTTAAGAACTGACCAAAATCAATACAAAAATGGTTGTCAAAGACAGAACACTGGAAATGGAGAAAAGAAGAAAGGAAATGGGCAGAAACAGCAAGAGATTCTCATTTAAGAAGAAAAATTCACTGATGGATATATTGATGAAGGAAGTTAAGCACATAGAGGTTGAACTAGAAGTAATTACTAACAGTGTTACAGAGGTCACAAAATTACAAAGTAATCTCTATTGTTCCCCATTTGTCACGGCAACTGATTTGAAAAACATGGAAAAATTATCTGATCAAATTTTAACAAAGTCTGTACAAATACGAAAAGATATAGAAGCGTTATCATCCAATAATAATGGAAGCGGAGAAATGGAATCCCACAGAAAAGTTTGTGCGAATCAAATTGAGAGACTGTCTCATCAACTAAGGGAGATAATGAACAAATTTAGATCTAATCAAGCAGACTATATCGATAAAACCAGGTCACGATTTCAACGAAAGGTAGACATTGTTTCAAAAGATGACGATCCAAATATAGATATGAACAATGTTGATTTCCAAACTCATTCAGTTTTCACAGACGACATTATCATACAGATGCAGACGGCCAAAATAGATTTACTAGAAATTGAAGAACGCGAAAAAGAACTCCACAAATTAGAAAGTCAAATACATGAAGTTAACAAATTATTCAAAGAAATGAATGTTTTAGTCGGCGAGCAAGGCGACATGTTGAATAACATTGAGAAAAACGTGGAGGACGCTGTAAATCATGTAACTGAAACCAAAAAACAATTACGTCAGGCCAAAGAATATAAAACTAAAACTAGAAAAAAGAAAATTATATGTGGTGTCATATTAGGTGTTGTCATAGTAACTATTCTGGTGGTAATCATTGTTCTTGTTGCATGATGAATGAAAGGAGTATTAAAAAGAAAATCAGTGTAATTAATTAATGTTTTATTTTTATAAAGAGTTGTTTAAAAAAGATTACTTGTTATAATTTGAATGGATGATTTGACCAAATCAACTACCTATGCAATCAGTGACTATTACCATTAAAGTTGTGAGTTCAAATCCCACTCAGGCGAGGTGTACTCGATACAAAATTATGTGATAAAAGTTTGTCAGTGACTTGCGACATGTCTGTGGTTTTCTCCAGGTCCTCCGGTTTCCTCCACCAATAAAACTGCCCACCATGATATAACTGAAATATTGTTGGAGTGGCATTAAACACCATAACCCTAACCCTGTAACCCATAACACAAAATACACTAATGTCAGGATGGAACCTAATTGGTTAGCATTTCATACAAACACTGCAGCTCTCAACCCTCATTTAAATTGACAATTTGTTTAAACTACATACAGGTCCATATTTCTAGTTTCTGAGAAAAGGTGTTTGTTTTTCATTTTTAAGTTTTCCCATATATATTAACCCTATGTTAAATTTATGTACTGTAGTTGTAGGCATAATCTAGAATTTCCAATTGACAACAAAATTATAAAAGGATTATAGAGGCACAAGTGTTGGTCATTTATATAATGAAAGAAAAACTGTGATATCAATATATTGAAATCAAATTGTTCCATATCATAGCTATTGATCTTATGGTTTCAGATATGTATGATTGCTATGAAACAGTTTTTTTGGACAAATACTGAAAATTTTCTACTATTAAATGTTGGTCATACTACGTCACCTGTGAGGGTTGCAAAGCGAACTGAAACTGCTAGGGGGTTTTGGTGCATGCACAAACAAACGAACAGTATCTATTTTTTTTTTTTTTTTATTAAAACAGTTTACGAAACACAGATTAAACAGACCAGGATCCTATCAAAATTTTTAATTTCTTTGTCAAAAATGCATACCCCACCCTATAAAAAAAAAATCATCAAATTTACACGGATCTCAAGAACTGTCTGGACCTTTGCCAAAAAAAACAAATCAGTCAAAATACTGAAAACTTTCACCCATGTAATGTAACTAATTCTCCAAATAAATAAAAGGTAGGAGAGTCTTCCAGGATATCTACTAAATTTGGAATCCAATAATTCCATGTTCCTCTATTGTTCTTCTGGTTTCAGAAATGTACATTTGTTAAATACTTTTTCAAAAGTAAGAGGTCTAAAAGTTTTCAATAAAAAATATCAAAATTGTTTCATTTGACAATGACATATTCACTGAATTATGCAATGCAATAGAGGTTGTAGAAACAGACGTCAAAGTAGCATTCAGATTAGGTAATCCAAAAAAGGAAACAAACCGTCCATTAAAATTAGTAATGAACAACAAAAAACACATCATAGAAAATGCACCTAAGTTAAAATTACTACCTCAAACCAGCAGGTTAGCAAAATGTATTATTGTAAAGGACTTAACTATAAGACAAAGGGAGGAACATAAAAAGAGAAGGGAAGAGAAAAAGCAAAATGGAAAAAAGAAACCCACTAGAGATGATCAGGCATATAATGATGAAACTGTATATCATATCAGGAAAAGCACAAACAAAATAACAACTGCAATAGCTACTGTGGAAAATGTTCAAGATAATATGGAGTTTTCCCTTGCAAATTATCAATCACAACCATTACTAACAAATATTGTAAGGTACCAGGAAAATGAACCCATGATTATGCTAACAAATATTTAGGATTTGGGGGAAGAGACAATTATAGGAGGTTTAAGTTTAGAGCAAGAGGCTGATAAACTGGATATAAAAATGAAGAGGCATAACAAATTAGTTTTAATATTTTAAACGACACTGTATATAATGTCACTGTAAATAATGCACAACTTTCTGTGATGTATACCAACGCAGACAGTCTTTTAAATAAAATTGGTGAGCTACAGGCTCTAATCACTGAAAAAAAATATGATATTATAGATGTTACCGAGGTATTTCCAAAAAATCAACAATGACCCCGAATTACAGTTAAGACAGGTATACCATTTTTCATCCAACCAAGAAGGTATTTACAGGCAGAGGTATATAATATATATTAAAGGAACATTAAAAGCATACCAGATTGAGAGTCAAGAAACAGAATTCATTGAGTTTATACAAGCAGGTATTAAAACTCAAAGTGGGTCCAATATACTGATTTCATGTATTTATAGAAGCCCAAGTGCAAATAATGATGATTGTGTCAGAGAATTGTCAGACATAATATCAATTAAAAAGTTTTGCAATACCAAATTCGACTGCATACTGCATATGGGTGATTTCAATTTTAAAGAGATCAACTGGGTTGACCAAAATACATCAGTTGGGACCATACATATATCTTCTAAGTTTCTAGAGGTAGTCAGAGACTCATTTCTCTTCCAACATGTGAAACAACCAACTAGGTACAGAAATGAAAACACTCCAAGTTTACTAGATCTGGTTTTCACTAATGAGAAAGGAATGATAGAAACTATTGACCACTGCTCACCCCTCGGAAACAGCGACCATGAAATTTTAGAGTTTAGATTTGTACATACAAATGTTGCAAAGCCAACTAGTGATGAGAAAATAAGATACTTTAAAGGTGATTACGCATCAGTCAATGAAATACTTAAAAAAGTAGACTGGGACACTCTGCTGAGAACAGGAAGTATCGATAACGTATGGGATAGATTTGTCGATAAATTATCAATTGCTTGTAAAGATAACGTACCAGTGTACAAGTCTAAACCAAAGCATTACGATACCCCCTGGATGGACAAAGAGACCCTAGTCACAGTGCAGAACAAAAGAAAGAAATGGAAAAAGTATATATACTGCAAGAGCCTGCAAAATAAAGAATTATACGACGAAGCCAAAGAAGACTCGAGCAAAAAAGTGAGACAAGCACATATGCGTTATGAGAAGGAAATATGCCAAAAAGCCAAAGATGACCCTAAGGTATTTTGAAGATTTGTCCAATCTAAAACCAAAATTAAATAAAGCATTCAATGCATCATAAATGACAATGGAGAGATACATACTGAAAACAAATGTAAGGCCGAACTTCTGAATGCATTTTTCCAGAGTGTTTTTACAAATGAACCTGAAAAGGATACCATACCAACTTTCAACTCTAGAACGGACTTGAAACTAGATAATCTTAAATTTGAAGTTGACACAGTAAAGAAACATCTGCAAAAAATAAATGAGACAAAGTCACAAGGGTCTGACTCTATGCAACCAAAATTACTTAAGGAAACTATCGAGAGCATTGCAACACCAGTAGCAAAGATATTTAATAAATCAATGGAAGATAGTAAACTACCACATTGATGGAAATCTGCAAATATCACCCCCATCCACAAGAAAGGTCCAAAACATACAGTATCAAATTACAGACCAATCAGTCTAACACCAATACTATGTAAAGTAATGGAAAAAATTATAAGAGATGTCTTAATTGACTATATGGAAGAAAATGGCTTCTTTACAAAACACCAACATGGTTTTAGAAAAGGGCGCTCATGTGCAACACAACTGATAGAAGTAATGGAACAATGGACTGAAGATGACAAGAAAAACTCCATAGATGTAATATACCTTGATTTTCAAAAGGCATTTGACCCTGTGCCACACAAGCGTTTAATTCATAAGCTCAAGGGTTATGGTATAAGTGGAAATCTACTACTCTGGATAGAGGACTTTTTACATGAAAGAAAACAAAGGGTGGTATTAAACGGCCAAAGCTCGTCATGGACTGAAGTCACCAGGGGTATCCCGCAGGGAAGTGTGTTAGGGACGGACCATTTAACTTCCAATAAACTAAATTTCCAAAATCATATCAATAAACAGGTCAATAAAGCAAACCAAAAGCTTGGACTGATTAATAGATCATTTAAATACAAGGACAAGGACATGTTCCTACAACTGTTCAAGAGTCTGGTTAGGCCACACTTAGAATATGGGAGTACAGTCTGGTCAGTCGCAAACAAAAAAGAGGCAATACTAATAGAAAATGTCCAGAGAAGGGCTACACGGTCTATCAAGGAGATACATCTTAGTTATGGCAATAGATTAAAACACCTAGGGTTACCAACACTGCAATATAGGAGAATCAGAGCAGATGTAGTAGAAACTTTTAAGATCATAAAGGGTATGGACAAAGTCGAAATCGACACCATATTCCCCAAAAATAATACTGCAACTACAAGAGAACATAAATACAAAATATACAAGAAGCATTGTCGTACAAATAGAAGAAAATACAGTTTTTCCCAAAGAGTAGTAGCCATTGGAATGCACTGCCTGAAATCGTAATAGATGCAACAAGTGTAAATAGTTTTAAAAATAGACTAAACAATCATTGGAAAAATATTGAAATTAAATTTGTTCCCGACTTTTACGGACCGGAAGCGGGTATTAGTAGAAATGATAATGTGATGGATCTGAGAGGCCAGTTCTAAGAATGATCTCAACTAACAAGTAACAAGTAACAAATATGTCACAATTTTTGATCATCTGGTCCCAGAAATGTATAGTTAAAGTAATAATTTTTTTATTAGAATAATGAAAAATCCAAATATCTTTTAAACTATAGATTTTTGAACAGCAAAATAAACGAGAATTTTATTTAGAATTAGGAGTGCTAACTAAAAATGTTACAGTAATGCTTCTTATTGTTTTGGCTGAGGCTGCACTCGGATGAAATTTTGCATTTTGGTCCTATTTTGTTGTCATTTTTCGGGTGGGAGTAGATGTACTTTGTAGAAGAGCCATCCGTACGTCAGGTATCTTACCTGTAAATCTTTCTCTCAGCCACGTGTACTTTAGACGAACTTGACAAGAATTTTTCTCATAAATTATTGTTATATTTTGCATTTTTTGTAAAATGGGTAAAAAGTCTGACTTATCTCCGGAATGCCAAAAGTTTGTAAAAAAGTTGTTTGCCTTTTTTAGTAAGGAAAAGGCAACGAAGAAGCCAATTGTCTCATTTGATAGGGTACCGGGTATATCAAAAGACATCTAAAGCTTTGGGTGTGTCTTGCACTTCAGTGCACCGTATTATGAATGGTAAGAGGCCTTGTAAGTCAAATAGACCCAAAGAAAGAGCTAAAATTTTGGACGACTTTGATCATTGTGTTATTAAAAGAACAATCCACGGTTTATATTCACGGAAAATTGCTCCGACCGTCTCAATAATACATAAGGAAATAAAAGATTCTATTAAAATATCAAAGTCTAAACTTACTCTAACTCTCATTGATCTTGGATATACTTATAAAAAAATAGGTGATAATCGAAGAGTTCTGTACGATCAAGTGTCTATTATCAATGATAGGTGTAATTATCTGAAAAAGATTAAATCTTTTAGGGAAGCAGGGTATGATATCGTGTACATGGATGAACATGGGTTAACCAAAATCACTGCACAGATTATATGTGGCTTCCAAATGATGGGTCTGATGCCCCAAAAATACCCTCGGGTAAAGGCAAACGTTTGATTGTTTTGCATGCAGGTACGCGAAGTGAGGGTTTGATTGACGGCTGCGATTTAGTGTTTCTGGCCAAATCAAAGGATGGTGACTATCACCAGGAGATGAATAGTGTTGTCTTTCTTGAGTGGTTTGAAAATCAATTGATGTCTGCTCTGAAAAATCCTAGCTTGGTTGTGATAGATAATGCAAGTTATCACAATGTTAAAACAGAAGATACGGTGTGCCCAAATTTTAGTCAGAAAAAAGCTGCTCTCCAAAACTATCTTACACAACACAACATTCCTTTTTCTGCTACTGATACCAAAAAAGTATTATATGAAAAAATAAAACAAAAAAAGACCCCAGTAGTTTATAAAACAGATAAAATTGCTAATTTACACGGACATGAAGTATTAAGAACCCCCGTTCGACACTGTGAACTTAACCCGATAGAATTAATATGGGCACAAGTCAAAGGTTTCGTGGCTAAAAACAATACCACCTTCCGATTAAAAGATGCTAAAGAACTCACGAACGCCGCTTTCGGAAAAATTACAAAAGATGTGTGGACAAAAGCAGAACAATGTGGTCAAAATTGAAAAAGAATACTGCAAAGAAAACTGTATAGATAAAACCTATTATTATTGATTTTTGTGATGATGACTCAGATGACGACACAGGTTGAAGTATAATCATATTAAGTATAATAGACAGAGAAAAAATGTAAAAATCGAATAAATGTCACGTTAAAGCCAATGCCGAAAATATTTGGAACATGTGTCTGCCAATTCAGTAAGGTTTAAGAACAGTTGTAACTGTTGAAACTATCTGGGGTCAGATGAAATATTTAACTTATATTGATTATAACACATAAATAATACACAAAACAACTTGACACAAAAACAAAAAAGAAGATAAACAGGGACAGTTTATAATCCAACTGAAAACCAAACACAAAACGGGCCTCGTATTCATGAAAAGTCAAAACAAACAAACACAAAGGTCGAAACTTTGGATTCCTGTTTTGGATAAGCATTTCGAAGTGGAATAGGTTAAATATATATTTCCAAACTTTTAGCTCACGTTTGAGTTGAAAGATATAACTTGGTTTAGTAGAATAGTTACGTAAAACAATTGCAAGTATCAATGATTCATCAATAATTTTTGCAGTTTTTAGGTATTTTTTTTACCAATGTTAAGTTAAAGGTTTGGTAAAAAAAAAATAGCTAAAAAATGAGTGTCATAATCTACCCCTCCCCCCCCAAAAAAAAAATTCAATCCTCCAATTGATCTCTGAGGTTCTATAATTTAAAAAAGTACTAATTTTAGGAGCATTTTTTAATTAGGAAGTTGCACAATCTCAAATCTCATTTTTCGTTCCGTTTCTTACATGTATATAAATTAAAAATGTCATACAGAATGGAAGAAAACGACAATGATATATTCTTCATATTATATGATATATGAAGACTTCATTTTTTCACTATTAAAGACAGAAGTGCTATATATTTAGTGGAAAAATAAAAATAATGAAAAATGTCCCAGTCCAAGCAATTTTTACAGGTAAAAATCAATGAACTCAATAGTGCGTGTAGGAGATGGTGACAGGCTCTACAGAGAACAATGGAATCTTTCAGGTGGCCGTAGATTTTCTATTGTCCTCGGGGATTTAAACCCACGGCCGCAGGCTGTTCTCTTTTATAGACTTATTCCCTCTGTATTTCATAAAACTTTGTCAAAATATACTCCCAAAAACTCCTTTAAAATGCGATTTTTCTCTATGAGTAGGGCCAAATACGCTCACTTTCTGGTCTGCAAACTTCCAAATTAAATTAGCACCCTTGATTCTCTACACAACTCTCGTTTACACTTCTACTTTAAAATCTACAGTTTAAAAGATATTTCAAATTTTCGTTATTCTAATCAAAAAATTATTACTTTTTAGTAGAAACTATTCTGAAAATAATAGGTCTGAGAGTCTTCCATAATATTTATTAAAGTTGAAACTAAAATACTTAAAAATCTTGAAATAAAGATTGTGTAAAATTTAGGAAGAATCCATGAAAGATTGAATTTGCTTGAGTACATAAGAAGGAACAATTCTCAAAATTCACAGTTTTCCATTAAAAAAAATTGTTTTCCCCAAAAAGGTATTCAAATATTACTCATTTTAGAACTGAAATATTCTTGAAATAAATCTGGTCAGAATCCATCAAAGAATGAAGTAATTCAAGTTGCTACAGCACATGTATACAAGCATAGGATACATGTAAGCTAGTCCAGTTGTCTGCTCATCCAGCAGCCCCCCAACCTTTTGTCAAAACATACGCTGCGTGTCACTTTGTTGTAACTCAGTTAAAAAAACAGACATCCAAGGAAAATTCCAAACCAGTTCCTTTCAAATGGTATAGTGGATTTAGAAAACAATTTTAAAATATATTTCCTTTATAGTCACTCCTATGTTTGAACTTTATCATGTGGTGGTGGCCATCTTGGATTTTCAATAGACTTTTTGCAAATTCCAGATTTGATTACAAAATTATACATTTTTATACCATTTTTTATCGACTCATTTCCCTTACGATGGGAAAAATGGTACCCAGTGTAGCAAGAACAATGAAAAGGACAACAAATGTGATCATTTTCATTGAACTTTGCATGAAAGGGGACCCTTTTGCTTGCCTTAAAGGGAAATAACTCTTGTAAAACATAATTTAACAAATAAAGCTGGAAATGTGCAAATGGTCTATTGACAAAAAAGTACAAACTAAGGAACATCATTACCATCTAACAATTCAACAAACCAAAATGAATAATTGCATAGCTATATAACATCAAATAAAAAAAAAAAAGTAAATATATATACTTTTTATATATATGGTGCTGCGGTGTATCAATGGTGTGGGTTCAAATCCCGTCGAAGGAAGAAAAAAAAATTTGACAGCTCTAAAATCTAATTCTAACACTGTTTGGTTTAATTTTCAGACGTATAAAATATTTAGTATTAACCTAGTATCCTTTAAAGTAAATTTGAGATCCAGTGGGACAGATATATTGTATGGTTGTCACTTGCTTCTAGACATTTGTATAATATACTTTATTTCCTGTGACTGTATAATGAATTCTTCATTATCCTATACAATATATTAAAAATTGCTGAGTTAGATTGCTGTCAAATTATAATATTAAGTATATATGTACCATCTACACATGCTTATACACATGTCTTACGTATATCCCTAGATTTGCCTTACGAGAAAAGTTAACACTTCGATTATTGAAGCTCCTTTTTTAGGGAGTGGATGTGTTCGAGTGGTCTAGGGCGCTGAATGTAAGGCTAAGCGAATGGTGCTGCGGTGTATCAATGGTGTGGGTTCAAAACCCGTCAAGGGAAGAACAAAAAATTTGACAGCTCTAAAATCTAATTCTAACACTGTTTGGTTTAATTTTCAGACGTATAAAATATTTAGTATTAACCTAGTATCCTTTAAAGTAAATTTGAGATCCAGTGGGACAGATATATTGTATGGTTGTCACTTGCTTCTAGACATTTGTATAATATACTTTATTTCCTGTGACTGCATAATGAATTCTTCATTATCCTATACAATATATCAAAAATTGCTGAGTTAGATTGCTGTCAAATTATAATATTAAGTATATATGTACCATCTCCACATGCTTATACACATGTCTTACGTATATCCCTAGATTTGCCTTACGAGAAAAGGTAACACTACGATTATTGAAGCTCCTTTTTTAGGGAGTGGATGTGTTCGAGTGGTCTAGGGCGCTGGACGTAAGGCTAAGCGAATGGTGCTGCAGTGTATCAATGGTGTGGGTTCAAATCCCGTCGAGGGAAGAACAAAAATTTGACACCTCTAAAATCTAATTCTAACACTGTTTGGTTTAATTTTCAGATGTATATATATATATATATATAAACGTCTAAAATGTTAGCACAACGATATCAAAAAAATATGCTAAAATGTAACAAAAATAACTATAAGTCTACAAAAAGACTATAATTATAATGAAATCGACGGATATTTCGCTTGACCGACAAGCTTCATCAGCGTCTGTAATCCGATTTGAAAAATTGTCACGTGAGCATCAGTTATCGTGACGTAAATTACTAAAAATCATAATCTTGAACTTTATACTTTATATTATTCAAGTATATTGCACACTAATTTATAAATATGAACAGAATGAGAAAATGTAATGAAGTTTACCAACTAGCTAAGGTCCAGGCACTGGATAAAAAGTTAAAAAACAAAAGATTTAGGCCTTTTTGTTTATGCCTTCCGGGTGTAATGTTTGTAACTCGCGGATCCAAAAACTCTCTTTTTTCTGTCTTTGATTTTCTTTCCAACTTGGATTGTGGTCAATGATATAAATTTTGGATCTGCCAAAGTCTTCCAATGAGTGCCCCGGCGACACAGAGTGTTGACTCACGAGCAAGAGCGTCTTTTTCGTAAGGTCACTTCTGTGTCCATTCATTCTTTTGTTGAATGGTTGGACACTTTCTCCTACGTATTGCGATCCGCAGACGTGACAGTCAAGGAGGTAAACCACATTAGGTGTTTTGCAATTGACATTGCAAAATATCTTATACTCCTTTCCTGTCGTCTTGCTATGGAACACTTGTGTGTGTTGCAATTGGAGACAGCACTTGCAACGCTTGTCACCACATGGTTTACACTGGCCGACCGTCGATGAAGGTCTAGATACCGCAGCTCTGACCAGTGTATCCTTAATGCTTTTAGGTCGCCGGAACGCTACAACGGGTGGTTCAGGGAACAACTTGGCCAGCGTTTCACTTTTTTGAATTTCTTTCCAATGATGACGGACAATGCCTGCAATTTTGGCTAAAGAAGGATGGTAAGTGAGAACAAGGGGAACCCGTTTGTTGATCTTTTTTTCTTTGTATTCCAGGAGGTCATTTCTGTTAATTTCACTGGCTTTTGAAAACCCACTCTCTATAACTTTGTCATTATATCCCCGTTTCTTCAAATGATGGCGTAAATCTCCTAGTCTTTGCTTGGTGGTTTCAACAGTGGAGCATATTCGTTTTACCCTAATGGCTTGGCTGAATGGGATACTCTTAAAACAGTGCTTAGGATGGCAACTACTGGGTGAAAGGTATTGATGTTTGTCTGTGGGCTTAGAGTATAAATCAGTTGTCATGTTGCCCTCCTTGACCGTGGTGGTAGTATCAAGGAAGGACATTTTGGTTTTCGACACTTCCGTGTGTGAATTTTATAGACGGATGGATACTGTTGGCATGTTCCAAAAATTCATCAAGCTCTTTATCGCCATGTGTCCACTTCATGTCAACGTCATCTATAAATCGGAACCATGAAAGAGGTTGTTTAAGTGACGAGAGGAGTAATCGTTCTTCTAGGTCCCCCATAAAAATGTTGGCATAGGAGGGTGCCATTTTGGTTCCCATAGCTGTCCCATTTATTTGAAGATAGTGATTTCCGTCAAAAGTAAAATTGTTGTTTTTTAGAACTAGTGTAAGCATCTCTACTAAACATTCTGTCGGAGGTTCTTGATCTGTTCGTTGTTCCCATATTTTTCTGCATGCAGCAATTCCGTCATCATGGGGAATGTTCGTGTAAAGGGAAGTTACATCCATGGTAACAAGCGTGGTATTTTCTGGAATGGCTAAATTTTCCATTTTCTTCAAGTAGTCGGTAGTATCTTTGATGTGTGATGGAAGGTTTTCAACGAACGGCCGAAGGTGAAAATCAATAAATTCCGATATCTTTTCAGTTGGGTGACCATTGGCTGATACAATCGGTCTCCCCGGATTGTTTTCCTTGTGAATTTTAGGCAGCAGATACAAACGGCCTGGCTTGGGATCCTCTGGAGTAAGGTACTCCATGGTCTTATTGTCTAAGTGGCCACGAGCATGCATAGCCTCTAAGGCTCGTATGATCTTCTGCGTAAAATCTAGTGTAGGGTCAGAATCTAATTTTTCGTAGAATCGACAATCGGACAGTTGTCTTTCTGCTTCTTGTATATATGTCGTTTTATCCATGACTACTACTGCACTCCCCTTATCTGCTGGCTTAATAATAATATCATCTCTTTCATGTATATCCCTAAGGGCTGATCTTTCTGCCTGTGTTAAGTTGTCGGTCTTGGGGACATGTACGTCAACATTGTGTTTGATATCTGACTTAATTAGGTTAATGACCGATTCTAGCCTGGTATTTTTGCTAGGTTTCGGGATCCAATTACTTTTCTTGACAAATCTAGGAATATATATATAATATGCAAAACATGAAGGAACATGCAAACACCATTTCTGCGAATTATTAAGAAAGAATATGGATGTAAATGAACATTAGAGACAAGCTTGGTTTCAATTGATCTAGTTGTTTGTGAGAAAAGATTGAAATGTGTAAAGCTAACAGAAGCAGAAGGGTGCAAAGTGATGACAATACCTCACATGGACCTTTGTTTCAGTTGAGCTAACAGGGGAGCAAAACTGTTTTTCATTCTGTAAGATAGCTGTTATATAATTATTCTACATAAAACCACTGCATAAACTATTATCATTAAGTGACAGCTCAACTCTCAGCCTAATTCAATCATATGACATTTTAGCATAGCTGTTTCAGAGGTGATTTTTAAGTGATTTTTGGTCAAAACATGCAAAAAAGGAAAGGTCAAGATTGGAAGAAAAGAAATTTATTTTAATAACCACTTAATGGCAAAGCTAATCTAGAAATTTGAATTAATCAGACAAAAAGAAGTGAAATTTAAATTCGATCAAGATGTGTGTCTCAGACATACTTGATCTTGGTTTCACTTGCAATATGTAATATAACATATGTGACGGAACATTCATAATTTGACAGTAAAATTTTTCATATGGAAAGGGTACCATATACACGTTGTGTGCCCCTGGTAGACAGTATTTATGTTGGTTCCTCATTTGATTTGATGTCTTAAGACATAACCAAGATGATAATGATGTTTTACACAAAGGGTACTCAAAGAACCCATTCATGAAATTGTAGTGTTGTGTTATCAATGAATTTAATTTCCTATTGTGAAGATTGTTTATTTGATAAAAATAGCCTAATAAAACTGCTCTTTACTAAAATTCATCACAATAAATAGAACATCTTATGATATTATAAAGAATTAATATTTTATTGTTTTGTATAAAATTTAATAACCCGACCATCCCCATGCAATAATTGGTTATTTAATGAAGACGGAAGGGTAACAAGATCTGTCATAATTTATACAGATAAGTCACAATATGGCAGGAATATAACTAAGATTGACTATTATTTATGGTTAAATGGGGGATCAAATCCCCCTATGGTTTGATTTTCATATATCAGGAAGTTTTCAATATCAAATTTTATTACTATCTGAGGAAAAATAAAATACATTAAAAAAATGATTGCTTTAATGTCAAAAAACAATTATTTTTGCCTTGGTAAACAATTGTTAAGATCTCAACACATTATACATAAAAGTTTAATAACAAAGGATTTATTATATCAATAAATTTTAATATAAGTATTTTCATCAATAAGTAGAAATATGGGAATGTTTTTTATCTCTTTGATTATATCAACCAATATTATTATTACACAACTGAGATTTAAAATGAACAAGGGCAATGCAAAGCATGGTGTATCCCATCACCTAAAAATTTGACCTAGTGATCTTGATCTTTGACCTATGACCTTGAAAATCAATAGGGTTCCAGACTCTCCTAAGGACTAAGTATGTACCAGGTTTGGTCAAAATCCATTGAAGGATGTTGATTCTAGAGTGTTCACAAGGATGTTATGTGGTAAAAATTTGACTCTGTGACATTGACCTTTGACCTATGACCTTGAAAATCAATAGGGTTCCAGACTCTCCTAAAGACTAAGTATGTACCAAGTTTGGTCAAAATCCATTAAAGGATGTTGATTCTAGAGTGTTCACAAGGATGTTATGCGGTAAAAATTTGACCCGGTGACCTTGATCTTTGACCTATGACCTTGAAAATCAATAGGGTTCCAGACTCTCCTAATGACTAAGTATGTACCAAGTTTGGTCAAAATCCATTGAAGGATGTTGATTCTAGAGTGGTCACAACGACACAAGGATGTTACGGAAGGACAGACGGACGGGTTACTATATCCCTTCGTTGGCGAGGGGATAATAAATCTTTGTCAATTTACTGTGGGTATTACAGAGCTTTCTAAAATGTGTTTGATGATAAACTTTTATAATCAACATCCAATACTGAGACAGGATAGTCTCTTATCCAGATCTATAAAAACGTACATTAATTAAGTGAACTGGTAGACATTTATAGGGATACACCTGATAGATTACCCATGTTTCAATTGGTATTGAGAAAGCAGTTTTACAAACTGGAAAAGGAAATGATCCATTGTTTGAATACAATTGCCTTTGTTTACAGAGTGAATCCTATTGTTGGACATTTAAACTTTTTATTGTATGAGTAGAAGAGAAGTCAATATAAGGTGGTCTGCCATAAAACATATCCTCTGCAAACTCGCTCTTCTTCTTAAACCCAAAAAATCATCTGCCCTAACAATGCTTTGTACAATAGCATAGATATAGTTTTGACATTCCCCAATATCACAGATATAGTGTTGATGGTTTGGTTTGGTATATGGTGTTTAACAATATTTCAGCTATATTGTGGCGGTCAGTTTTATTGGTGGAGGTAACCGGAGTACCCAGAGAATACCATCGACCTGTCGCAAGTCACTGACAAACTTTTCACATAATGTTGTATCGAGTACACCTCGCCATGAACGGGGCTAGAACTCACAACTTTAGTGGTGATAGGCACTGATTGCACAGGTAATTGTAAATCCAACTACCATACGATCACGACCACAACGTCCCCCTATAGTGTTATAATACTCAAAATATCACAGATACAGTTTCAACATACCCTATTATCAGTAAGTCATTTGTTTTTCCTTTGATCTCAGAGCGATATTTTCAATATCAAAGGATTGACCATGATACTGACATTGTGACATTAAACACATCATGACATTACCGATAAAAATAATAACATCAGTTTTGAATGTCTCAACATATATTATCACTAGTATCACAACTTGTCTTTCAGGACTCACTGTGATACTCTAGTGATGATACCCTTCTAGACATCGGACATCCTTATTACAATAGAAATGTAGATACTTAAATTAGTGTGCATGACATGTTTCTGGAATAACCTTCATAAGGTACGCTATGCTGAGCTCATTGTCAAAAGATTGGATAGCCAAATAATTTAGAAGTCTTTGGAAACTAGTAAATCAATAGCTAAAATCGGCTAATGTCACCTATGTCTGAGGGAGACTGACCTTAATGTCACCTATGTCTGAGGGAGAATTACCTTAATGTCACCTATGTCTGAGGGAGACTGACCTTAATGTCACCTATGTCTGAGGGAGAATTACCTTAATGTCACCTATGTCTGAGGGAGACTGACCTTAATGTCACCTATGTCTGTGGGAGAATTACCTTAATGTCACCTATGTCTGAGGGAGACTGACCTTAATGTCACCTATGTCTGAGGGAGAATTACCTTAATGTCACCTATGTCTGAGGGAGACTGACCTTAATGTCACCTATGTCTGAGGGAGAATTACCTTAATGTCACCTATGTCTGAGGGAGACTGACCTTAATGTCACCTATGTCTGAGGGAGAATTACCTTAATGTCACCTATGTCTGAGGGAGACTGACCTTAATGTCACCTATGTCTGAGGGAGAATTACCTTAATGTCACCTATGTCTGAGGGAGACTGACCTTAATGTCACCTATGTCTGAGGGAGAATTACCTTAATGTCACCTATGTCTGAGGGAGACTGACCTTAATGTCACCTATGTCTGAGGGAGAATTACCTTAATGTCACCTATGTCTGAGGGAGAATTACCTTAATGTCACCTATGTCTGAGGGAGAATTACCTTAATGTCACCTATGTCTGAGGGAGAATTACCTTAATGTCACCTATGTCTGAGGGAGAATTACCTTAATGTCACCTATGTCTGAGGGAGAATTACTTTAATGTCACCTATGTCTGAGGGAGAATTACCTTAATGTCACCTATGTCTGAGGGAGAATTACCTTAATGTCACCTATGTCTGAGGGAGAATTACCTTAATGTCACCTATGTCTGAGGGAGAATTACCTTAATGTCACCTATGTCTGAGGGAGAATTACCTTAATGTCACCTATGTCTGAGGGAGAATTACCTTAATGTCACCTATGTCTGAGGGAGAAATACCTTAATGTCACCTATGTCTGAGGGAGAATTACCTTAATGTCACCTATGTCTGAGGGAGAATTACCTTAATGTCACCTATGTCTGAGGGAGAATTACTTTAATGTCACCTATGTCTGAGGGAGAATTACCTTAATGTCACCTATGTCTGAGGGAGAATTACCTTAATGTCACCTATGTCTGAGGGAGAATTACCTTAATGTCACCTATGTCTGAGGGAGAATTACCTTAATGTCACCTATGTCTGAGGGAGAATTACCTTAATGTCACCTATGTCTGAGGAAGACTGACCTTAATGTCACCTATGTCTGAGGGAGACTGACCTTAATGTCATCTATGTCAGAGGGAGATTGAACTTAGTTTTAATTACATTATTTAGGAACTGTAAATTTTAAACTTAAATAATTATATGTAATAAACCATCAGTCTTAGACTACTGCAGCAGCAAATGTTGTAACTCAAAATTAACACAAGAAAACTCTTCACCCTTTAATAGCTAAAATAGACTTACTGGTAATGACAATACAATGAAGATGTCAGATTTAAATGAGAAATACCACTGATTTTACAATAAATATCGCAGCAGGCCACTAACTATATTATATATTGCAGTGCACATAAATTATTCTATTATTAAGGAAAATTATTTTGAAAATTAAAATGTCAATTTTCGATTAGAATAAGTCTGAAACAATATTTATAAAAAAAGAAATCCATTATAACGGTAGTTACAACATCGAACACGTTAATGGGGCATGCTGGGTAATTACAATATTAATTGTTTTGTTTTTCTAGTAGTAAGCAGGCAACTGAAAAAGTTCTATAAAATAATGTCAGGGTTATTTAAGCATTTAAAAATGTCATTGTCTTGTCAAAATAAAAAATTCCCATCCTAAATTTTGACCAAACCTATTTACAACTCAAAAATAAAATAACGTAAGCATCTCGTCATCCTTTTTTTAATAACTTTCTGCATCAAATCATGATATTCATCAATTTTACAATTTAAAAAATTGAAGGTTGCACTTTTTAATTAATTGTGTAATTAATCAGAAAATGATATGTTGTAATATAATATAAATGTTCCATACGTAAGGTAGAAAATTTTCTCTTAACTTCCTTTACTGACTTGCATTATTTGCATCATTACATCTCTAATACACTGATGACTACATAAACATAGGTTTAACTCCTTAAAAATTAATTTGATGTGTTTAAGAGATTTTGATTGGTTAAACAATTTATGTTAATTTTCCATAGACAAAATTTTTAACCGTAAGTCACATGTTGGGATCTCAATTGGGAATTTTTTTTATTTTAATTCTTTTTAAGCAATCAATATCCGACAAAATATTTTTAGAACAAGAAAAAAATTAATTATTTTTTGTTCGGTTCATTCGAAATAAACTCAAAAATGTGGTACACATCCTTTACACAGTGTGTACCACATTTTTGAGTTTATTTCTTCATGAACCGAAACAAAATTGAGATCAATCCTTAAATATCCATCCAAAAAGTTGTTAATAGAAAAGTAAGAGTCTTTTGTTCTTTCTTCCCAAACTTAACAAGAATAAGCTAAATAAACATTTGTAAAAAAGTAGAAAACTAAAAAATAAGAATACATTACTTTCTAAATTAATTGTAAGTGAATTCCACAACAAAATAAATAATGCAAACTTTTGTCCCATATGTAAGATGTTGGAGTTAGTGTAAACAATATTTATTGAATAAATTGCACTAGTTATAACAGTAGTACATACATAGGGATCAGAAAACAAGTGGGGGGGGTTATGGTTTTTTGTTTCGTTCAGAATTTTTTTTTCGGACAACACAAGAATTGGAATATTTTTTTTTTGTTGCGCAAAGCGCGAAATTTTTATAGGTTATTTGACAAAAACTCTAAATCAGATTATTTTTTTTTTCCTCCACCAAAATCAGAATATTTTTTTCAGCAACATTGGGAATCAGAATATTTTTTTAGAAAAAAACCATAACCCCCCCCCCTTCAAGTTAAATGGTCATTCCCTAAGATGGGACAGGATTTATTGTGTTGTTCAAAAATATTTTCATGGAATTGACTGAAACATTACTTTTGATATTCGCTGGAAGTTCGTTCCAGAGTCGAACGGTTGAAGGTAAAAAGCTATTATTATAATAAGCTGTACGAGAATGTACATGAACTAGATTAGAATGGTTCCGGGTGCTATATTGATGAGTTTGTCCGAAGGAGGATGGAACTAAATTGGATAAATATTCGGGAACTGTTTTGTTAACCATTTTGTGAAATAATAAAATCTTATGTTTGTTTCTTCGTTCCTCTAAGGTTTCCCATCCACATTTTTGTAAAAGTATATGTATACTTGTCAACTTTGTAGCACCAGTTATTATACGTGCGGCTTCATAGTTCTAGTTTTTCCTTTATATAATTTGGACAGTTATCCCAGACTACATCCGCATATTCTAGAATAGGGCGGACATAACTGAAGTACATATGCTCAAGCGATTTATGGTCTACTTTAAATTTCAACTTACGAATAATATTTAATCTAGAAGATGCCTTTGTTATAATTTCGTTAATATGTGTGGTCCAAGATCCATCATTAGAAAAAGTGAGACCAAGATGTTTATGTGTAGTTACATTTTTAATGGGAACATTATTAAAATAAAGTGGAGGATGGAATTGAAGCTCGACCTTTCGTGAAATAATCATCGATTCGGTCTTCTTGGGATTGAAATTAACCAACCATCTGTTTGACCAGTTTTGAACCTTTTGCAAGTCTGAATTTAAAGAAAGAGAAGTAATCAATGGGTTATCGACGATTGCATAAATACTGGTGTCATCTGCGAAAAGTTTGATAGGACAATTTACTTCGTCAACGATATCATTGATAAATATAGGAAATAATAAGGGGCCTAAGATGGACCCTTGTGGAACACCTACATTGACAGTTTTCCAAGACGATTCTTTCCCATTTATAACGACTCTTTGTTTCCTATTGGTTAAATAGTCTTTAAACCATAAAAGCAAATTCCCAACAATTCCCATTTTTTCTAATTTAAAAAGAAGACCCCTATGCCATACTCTATCAAAGGCTTTGCTAATATAAAAAAAGATTACTCTTATTTCCTTTCCCTCATCCAGAGGTTTGCTAAACATATTCGCAATATACAGAAGTTGATTCCTAGTCGAGTCATTTATTGTAAAACCAGACTGATGTTCTGTGATTAAGTCCCTGATAAAATTAAAAATATGTTTGGAGTTGCACTATATGTTCCTATATGTGACAATAAATATCATGTTTTTCCTTGTAAGAATGTGTCATATGCTACAATTTTAATTCTGAATACTATACAATGTGTTGACGTCTTAGTTAAATCAGCTCAGTCAGTCTAACATTTGTTTATTCTTTGCAAGAAACAAGAATTGATATTTGTATTTGCTTCTTTTTTAGAAAAAGAATAGCTGTCTGGTGATCCATTGCTGATTGTTTCATATAAAATTACCGGTAGTTTAAAAGGTCTAATTTACTATTAAATTAAAATTTGAAATGATTAAAGGTGTTTCATTTTTCACCCTCAGTGGCCACTAAAAGTGCAACCTTAGCTTGCAGTAGTCCATATATTCCATAGTGAAATACTTGGAATATAAAATAATATATATCAGGGTTATTTTTCCACTACCAGAATTCTGAACATTTTAACTATGGCTATCAGAATATCAACTACGGCTATCATAATTTCAACTAAGAACACTATCCTAATTTTGTATCAAATAATTGATGCAAGCTGTATCTAAGCAACTACATGTACTATACATTTAGTACATAACATATGAAAATGCTTTATTTTGATAGGATGATTAGGGAACTACCATTTAACATGAAGGGGGGGTTATGGTTTTTTTTCTAAAAAAAATATTCTGATTCCCAATGTTGCTGAAAAAAATATTCTGATTTTGGTGGAGGAAAAAAAAAATAACATGATTCAGAGTTTTTGTCATATAACCTAATGTTAAATTCTGGAAAAAATAAATATTCTAACTCTTGTGTTGTCCGAAAAAAAAATTCTGAACGAAACAAAAAACCATAACCCCCCCCTTCAAGTTAAATGGTCGGTCCCTTAGTGTTTACTATTTAAGAACTGTTCATGCTTAATATTGGCAATGGGTGACTATATCAAATGATGGTAACTATACCAGTTTAAAAGATTTCCCATGGGGACTATATCTATGAAATAGATATTCCAGTGTCATATTTATATATTTTTGGCAAGATTTACCTCCCTTAAAACAGATGGCGCTGTAGTTTGTTTATTGTTTGCTGTCAACATGGCAAGGTTTGGCAATGTAAACTCCAACGAATTTAGTATTTACCATAAAAACATCACAAATATGGCATAATGAAAAGGATAGCTCTGTTGTAAATTAAGTGAACTCTTCTGACATAAGCTTCAACTTGTTGAAGGCAGTCAGTATTTGGTAGAAGAAAAATACACAATTGAAATAGTGACTGCATTAAAAACGAAAATAATACATAACCACTACTAGATAGTGACAACATGGTAAACTGAGGATCGTCCTGGTTGTAATCGTATGGTAGTTGGATTTACAACTACCTATGCAATCAGTGCCTATCACTATTAATGTTGTGAGTTCAAATCCCGCTCATGGCGAGGTGTACTTGATACAACATTATGTAATAAAGTTTGTCAGTAACTTGCCGCAAGTTGGTGGTTATCTTCGGGTACTCCAGTTTCCTCCACCAATAAAACTGACCGCCACGATATAACTGAAATATTGTTGAGAGTGGCATTAAACACCATATCCACAACCCTAATCCACAACAGTCAACTGACCATTAAAGACAACACAAAGTAGCCAATAATGAGTGTCAGTAGATAAATAACTATGAAAATTAAGTTTGAACAATGATGGTCAACAATTCAACCAATATCAACAAAACAAACAATCACCTCTCACCTCAAATCATTGAATAGAAAAAAAACCCATGCATATGACATTGGAAATCCAGGTCATGGCTTGGGACAGGCAAAAAAATGTGGCAGGGTTACAATAGTTAATGGGATCCCAGCCCCTCCCCTCCCCCTCTTTATCACTGGTTGTTACAATAGTTAATGGGATCCCAGCCCCCCCCCCCTCTTTATCACTGGTTCTGTTACAATAGTTAATGGGATCCCAGCCCCCTCCCCCCTCTTTATCACTGGGTTCTCCAATGGCAATACAGACGATGGCATTAACTTACACAGATTTGTTTTCAATTATGTTTAATTGTGATGTAACTAAATAATATCAAGTACATATAAAACAAAGGTCATTGAACTGATCAGAATAAATGTCTATCCCTGCATTCTATCAGATAAAAGTTAAAATGGCCTGCTGCTGAAAATAGATAAATAATAACCAAAGACGTCAAGATCACTGATACATAATTATTTAATATTCCCTGGTTAACCAAATCCATCTGAATATCCAAAATTTCAAAAGCAAATTGTCTATCTAAATTAAAAAAATAAAAAAAAAGATAAAAAAAAAACATTAGAGAAAACTGAAGGGTCAATCAAGAATGAACAATCCAGAGACACAGGCAATACTGGGCACAAGACTCAGAACAATGAAAAACAAAAGGGTTAAAAATCATAGACTTTGAATTTGGATTGAAAAACATTTAGAGTTATGCCCCTTTTATACTCAATAATTAAAGAAATGAAATCTTTATTTTATATCCAATGGAACCTGTCCATTATTTATTTGTGATTTTGTCTTATAATAAAATAGAGAATATAAATGTTACTTAATTACAATGTATAAATGTTCCAATTGTAATTAAAACAGTGAAAGACAGAAACCTATTATTTATAAGTTTGTCAATGACGTGCGGGAGGTCAGTGGTTTTTCTCCAGGTACTCCAGTTTCCTCCACTAATAAAACTGACCGCCACGATATATGGTAGCTGAAATATTGTTGAAAGTGGCGCTAAACACCATAACCCTAACCTTATTATTTATAATCAATGTTCAGTACCACTGGTACTGTATACAGTTCAGAATGTATTTTCTTTTTATTTCAGTCTATCTCTACTTAAAACAAGGAAATTAAGATTATTTGTTTATGTAAAAGTGCAGCACTGCAGACTTATAATGACGTAATTTCACATGTAAAAAGTTATTCTACAGAGAAAACAACACCCACAGAATAAATGACAATACATACATCTAACATTGTCGAAGGGAATTGACTAATAAGAGGAAACAGTCTGTGAATTACACGGTTTAATACATAATATTTCCACAGATTTTGCTATGTGTATGTTAGATTGCACGTATCATCACGGGAATGGTACAAAATGCTGCATAATCATGTTAAAACAGAACATAAATAACCGATTCAAATCATACACTATCAGGATTGCTGCCACCGAAATTTCCCATACTGGATTTTAAAAGATGTATTTTTTATTTTATTGTTCCATACTGATTAAAAAGTCATTAACTTCATATTAACTTCATACTCAAGTGAGTTCCTAACATATAAATCAACTTTAAACATTTTGAAATTATTGCAATAAAGCAACAATACAATAAACTCATATTATTTCGGAAAATTGCATGACTGGGATGACAAAATCAGAAATAAAACTTGTCTTTTAGTATGACTGTCATTCAGAGAACAAAATCATTAGATTATTTATTACCGGTAATATATTTTAATTTACTAACAAATATGTTACCTAATTCTAGTACAACACAATCAAATGGAAATCAAGGGGGTCGTCGTGGTCGTGATGGTATGGTAGTTGGATTTACATGCAAACAGTGCATATCACCACTAAAGTTGTGAGTTCAAACCCCGTTCATGGTAAGGTGTACTCGATACGACATTATGTGATAAAGTTTGTCAGTGATTTGCGACAGGTCGGTTGTTTTCTCCGGTTTCCTCCACCAATATAACTGAAGTATTGTTGAAAGTGGCGTTAAACACCATAAACCAAACCAAACCAAACGGAAATCGGTGGTATCTTTTTTTTCACAATCCCCTGTACATTACCACCTGACTTGGGTATACAGGGGTATTCAAAAGAAATCAGTGAAAAAATAATTACTATTTCATTTTTTACAAATTAAATTTCAAAAGAGTTAAAAAAAAAATCAAATATTAAAGTGAAAAGGTAGACTCTCTCTCCATCTCTCATACACACATTTACTCTCTACATTCTGTCTGTTACAACTTGTACATTTTCAAATATTTGCTAATACTGTAAAAAGTGTATTCTTGTTCCTATCATATACAATTGCTTTACAATACCTTTTTAATTCAGGATAATATATATAGGTGCCCAAAATTGTTCATAGGCTTGAACCGTATTATTTTTCTTTGCTATATACTGATCAAAAGATTGATACTTCTTAATCTTATTTTTTAACTCAATTGTGTTTGGCGGTGGTATCTTGCCTGATTGAGTTAAATTAAATTTTTAATTTCTGAGAAAACTTATTTCTTCACTTTCCCATAGGGTATGGAGTTAAAACTTTTTTGTTGCTTGGATTTTTGATTGGCAAAGAAATCTTTATAGAACATGGTGCAAAGGAACATTCCTGTGATGGTTTACGGTGTTTAACACCACTTTCAACAATATTTCAGTTATAACATGACAGTCAGTTTTATTGGTGGAGGAAACTTGAGTACCCAGAGAAAACCACCAATCTGTTGCAAGTCACTTACAAACGTTATCACATAATGTTGTATCGAATGGGGTTCGAACACACAGCTTTAGTGGTGATAGGCACTGATTGCATAGGTAGTTGTAAATCCAACTATCATACAATCACAACCACAACAGTCTTAACATTCCTGTGATGATGCAACAATTGTTATTGGTGGAATTGTTGACCATAACTTTTTATAAATTCCTAATGTCTGCAAAATATTATAAAGTAAAACGAAGTTATACATTATTTTTGTGACATGACACTACATTTGTATTATAGAAATATCAAGGGAATGAAGGACACAAAAGAAATAATGTAAATCATTTCAGGATTAAATTATATTTTTTTCTGAAAATGACATATTCTTGTTTGATATGGGAATAACATTTATGAATTATGTTATTTTTCTTCTATCTAATTAATTAGATGAAATTAATTATGAAACAACAAATTTATTGTCTGTCAAAGTTGCAGGACATTTAATGTCTCAAAGGAGAAACGTTTAACAGACAATGATAAATGTCTGAGATAAGATCAATCTGAAATTAATATTGCAGATTCAGAACAAAACATTTATTCAATATTTGATTTGACCAGAAACAGAAGAAGAAAAGGATGGTTGATCTTCAGATACAATAGATATCACAGCAGGATAAATAGAAGTACAGGTTACCATAGTTTTAAAGTATATTTCATTCAACCAGACTCCCACCTATTTCTAGATTATTTCAATCAGATTTCAACCTTAAATGTGATCTTGAATACCATCTGCGATATTAATTACTACAAATAGACTAAATTTAATATTAACATCTTGAAAAATTGTCCTTTTCAATGGAAAATTACTATAAATAGTGATGATAAAAGGATTTTTTTGGTCATTTGAATTAGAATCATAGTTACCTAACAAATATAATCTCCACTGGCAAATAATTGAGAGTAAAAAATCAAATGATTCCCATTTTTATTTAATCTGATAGAACAATAACAATAATACAAGTAGATGCTGGGTTTTTTCTGTGTCTGAATCTCTCACATGATTAGTCATAAACAGTTTGCATTCAATCAAGCTTGCAGTTTCTGAAAAAAAGCTTTTTGATTCAGGGACCTATGTTAAACAATGGTGTGTTATAGTGGCCGTCTAGGATTTCAAATCTAAACAAAAAATGATGAAAACTTTACAAAGGACCATCAGATCATTAGCAATGTCCAGTTTGAATTCAATCAAAAATCTAGTTTTGAGGGAAAAAAATAATATTCATTTTCACATAGGGCTTTATGTTAAACTATGTCATGTAGTGGCAACCATCTTGAATTTCCGAGAAAAAAAACCCCAGACATTATATAAAGAACTATCCAAGGAATATTCCAGCAAAGTTAGATTTCAGATGGTTCAGTAGTTTTAGAGAAGAATGATTTTAAAATATTTATCCCATAGGATCCTGTATCCATGACAGCCATCTTGGATTTCCTATATATAATGAAAAAGAAAATTTTGAAAGGGACCAATCATCCAATGATTATCCATGCAATTGAGGGTTCAATCAAGCTTCCACTTCTTCTTTTATTTTCCATCATGGTCCTTTCTTAATTTCTGTCCTGTGGTGGTGGCCATCTGGGATTCCGAATTGACACAACATATATTTTGTAGAAAGCCATCCAGCCAAGTTTGCTTTCAATTGGTTCATTGGTATCAGAGGTGCATATTGTCCTGGTGTGGCAGCCATCTTGAGACATTTTAGAGGGCCATATAAGAAACTTCCTACAAACTAACAATTCCACCATATGGTTTCTGATGAGAACATTTTGAATTTCCAAATGAAACGAAAATTAAATAACCACAAACCGAGAAACATTTCTCTCCAGTTATGTACATTTTGTTCTATTGATTCTTAGAAAAAGATTGAAATGGGAAAAATGGACATAGAAAACAGAAGGCATGATCACAATACCTCACATCGACCTTTGATCCATGTAATGTTACTTAATTTTTATTGAAATCAAATCAATCATTTTAATGTAGATAGCAAACTTAAATTACAATACAACAAAGATTTCAGTCATTCTTCATTTTCTTTATGGAATAAGAAATCAAATTTTATGATTCCATTTTACAAAATGATTAGAACTTTGGTAAATTCTTGACAAATTTATAATACTTATAATTCCTAATGTGCTACAGAAGCTCTATGATAAAGAGAGCCATTCAAAACAGATGATTAAAATATGGACTTTGAACCTTGAATGCCTCAAACTGTTAGTTATTCCCTCTATTTATGTCAGTCAGCTGTTGTAATTATCTGATAACAAGGCAAGCTCCTATTACCCTCTAGTACAGCTACAGTCATATGTTCCCTAGTACAGCTAGTTATAACAGTCAGGTGTTCTCTACATAGCTAGTCATAACAGTCAGGTGTTCTCTAGTACAGCTACTGTCATAACAGTCAGGTGTTCTCTAGTACAGCTACTGTCATAACAGTCAGGTGTTCTCTAGTACAGCTAGTCATAACAGTCAGGCATTCTCTAGTACAGCTACTGTCATAACAGTCAGGTGTTCTCTAGTACAGCTACTGTCATAACAGTCAGGTGTTCTCTAGTATAGCTACTGTCATAACAGTCAGGTGTTCTCTAGTACAGCTAGTCATAACAGTCAGGTGTTCTCTACATAGCTACTGTCATAACAGTCAGGTGTTCTCTAGTACAGCTACTGTCATAACAGTCAGGTGTTCTCTAGTACAGCTACTGTCATAACAGTCAGGTGTTCTCTAGTACAGCTAGTCATAACAGTCAGGTGTTCTCTACATAGCTACTGTCATAACAGTCAGGTGTTCTCTAGTACAGTTACTGTCATAACAGTCAGGTGTTCTCTAGTACAGCTACTGTCATAACAGTCAGGTGTTCTCTAGTACAGCTAGTCATAACAGTCAGGTGTTCTCTACATAGCTACAGTCATAACAGTCAGGTGTTCTCTAGTACAGCTACTGTCATAACAGTCAGGTGTTCTCTAGTACAGCTACTGTCATAACAGTCAGGTGTTCTCTACATAGCTACTGTCATAACAGTCAGGTGTTCTCTACATAGCTACAGTCATAACAGTCAGGTGTTCTCTAGTACACTAGTCATAACAGTCAGGTGTTCTCTAGTACAGCTACTGTCATAACAGTCAGGTGTTCTCTAGTACAGCTACTGTCATAACAGTCAGGTGTTCTCTAGTACAGCTACTGTCATAACAGTCAGGTGTTCTCTACATAGCTACTGGCATAACAGTCAGGTGTTCTCTACATAGCTACAGTCATAGCAGCCAGGTGTTCTCTAGTACAGCTACTGTCATAACAGTCAGATGTTCCCTAGTACAGCAAGTCTTAATAGTCATGTGTTCTCTATCATAGCTACAGTCGTGTGTTCTCGAGTACAGCTACAGTCATAAGTTAGGTGTTCTCTAGTACAGCTACAGTCGTAACAGTCAGGTGATCTCTAGCATAGCTACATTCATCAGTCAGGTGTTCTCCAGTACAGCTAGTCATAACAGTCAAATGTTCTCTAGCAGGGCTGCAGTCATGTGTTCCCTAGTACATCTACAGTCATAACAGTCAGGTATTCTCTAGTACATCTAGTCATAGCAGTCTGGTGTTCTATAACATAGACAGTCATAACAGTCAGGTGATATATATCATAGCTACAGGCATAACAGTCAGGTGATCTCTAGCATAGCTACAGTCAGGTGTTCTCTAGTACAGCTACAGTCATAAGTCAGGTGTTCTCTAGCATAGCTACAGTCATAAGTCAGGTGTTCTCTAGAACAGCTACAGTCATAACAGTCAGGTGTTCTCTACATAGCTACAGTCATAACAGTCAGGCATTCTCTAGAGTAGCTACAGTTATAACAGTCAGGTGTTCTCTAGTACAGTTAGTCATAACAATCAGGTGATCTCTAGCATAGCTACAGTCATAACAGTCAGGTGTTCTCTAGAACAGCTACAGTCATAACAATCAGGTGTTCTCTATTACATCTACAGTCATAAGTCAGGCATTCTCTAGTACAGCTACAGTCATAACAGTCAGGTGTTCTCTACATTGCTACAGTCATAACAGTCAGGCATTCTCTAGAGTAGCTACAGTTATAACAGTCAGGTGTTCTCTAGTACAGTTAGTCATAACAATCAGGTGATCTCTAGCATAGCTACAGTCATAACAGTCAGGTGTTTTCTAGTACAGCTAGTCATAACAGTCAGGTGTTCTCTACATAGCTACAGTCATAACAGTCAGGTTTTCTCTAGTACAGCTAGTCATAACAGTCAGGTGTTCTACATAGCTAGTCATAACAGTCAGGTGTTCTCTAGTACAGCTACAGTCATAACGGTCAGGTGTTCTCGAGTACAGCTACAGTCATAACAATCAGGTGTTCTCTATCATAGCTACAGTCATGTGTTCTCTAGTACAGCTAGTCATAACAGTCAGGTGTTCTCTAGTATAGGTACAGTCATAACAATCAGGTGTTCTCTATCATAGCTAGTCGTGTGTTCTCTAGAACATCTACAGGTTTACCGTCAGGTGTTCTCTAGTATAGCTAGTCATAACAGTCATGTCTTCTCTAGTACAGCTACAATCATAAGTCAGGTGTTCTCTATCTTAGTTACAGTCATGTGTTCTCTAATACAGCTAGTCATAACAGTCAGGTGTTCTCTAGCATAGCTACAGTCATAACAATCAGGTGATATCTAGCATAGCTACAGTCAGAACAGCCAGGTGTTCTCTGGTATAGCTAGTCATAACAGTCAGGTGTTCTCTATCTTAGTTACAGTCATATGTTCTCTAATACAGCTAGTCATAACAGTCAGGTGTTCTCTAATATAGCTACAGTCAGAACAGGCAGGGGCTTTATAATACAAGAGATGTCATGTGTTATGTTAAATACCTGGGGAGCAGAGTTCCAATAACTTCTACTTCAACCACAACTACTGAAGTCAGCTGTTTTCAGAATAAATACATTATGCATACAGATCAAGATTAGGTCTTAATATTCTTTACAACACATCTCTGAGAGAGGAGGTTTGGGCTCATAACTAATTTAACCATTACTTTTTACTAACATGCCTGTTCTGAAAGTGAGCAGTCATGCATATGTGAGTCAGTGGTATCAATTTTGTCTCTGTTTCAATGATTTTCTGTTAAGATTTTAGAACTGTTCTGGCATAGTCATATCATTTGTTTTTCATTTTGTTACCTAATAATCAGACATGGACCTTATACCTTCTACTGCACTACAAATACTGATGTCAAATAAATTTATTAATTACCTGATAACCAGGCATAGATCTGATACCCTCTACTACAGCTAGGGATGTCAGGTGTAAGAAGAATGGGGCTGCCTTTCCTAATGGACTGGTTGCCGGGAGGCTGACATGTATAGTAAACATAGCACATCCTGCAGGACTTAACCATGAATTACCATCTCTCCCTGAAAGAATATGAAAAATATATATGTCAGAATTAATTTTGCTTAGGAAACTTGTATGGTATAGTTCATCAGAGTTTCTTGAAGTTTATACATTTGTAATATTATTTTTGGAATGTTGTTATAGAAATGAACTGTGGTGTAATGGATAGCGTTCTCGCCTCGAGTGCAGTAGATTGTGGGTGCAAGCCCTAATCGGGTCAAACCAAAGACTATAACATTGGTATTTGTTGTTTCTCCACTAAGCATGCAGCATAAAGGAGAAAGAGCAAAGACTGGTTGGCTCGGAATCAGGATACCGGTAATGTGTCCGAGTGGGGTGACATGTCTATCCACGGACTGTTGTTTCAGTGAGTAAACACTATAAAAATCCAAATAAGCATGCTGGTCTAGTACAAAGCGGACCTCATCATCATCCCATTGAAAATAAACATGTTCTCACCATGATACAGCTGAAAAATTGCTGAGTTGGCATTAAGCAACAATCACTCATTCACTCACTCACTGTTATAGAAATGAAAGTATTTTTGGCAAAGTGAAAATGAATTTTTTTTTACTTATTATGAAGTAACTCTTTAAACTTTGTTAATGTTTGAGTAAAACAGACAGATTTGAAGTTATTTACATGGTGTTAAAGGAAACAACAGTTCCAATTACAATTTCATCAGTTTGAATTAGTAAACTGATTGACCCATGAATACCACAAACAATAACAACTCATTACTAAAACAATAGGTTCCAATAAAAATAAATGCTTTTCTAATATCAAGAAGAATAAATATATACTGTCGTTGATTGGTTTTGAGAGAATGGATTTTTCAGAGCAATCTTGCATCGATGGTGAAGTCTGAGATGTGAGATACGATAAGAGATGTCCTCTTTGAGCAAAACATATCAAAGATAGTATGTTTATCAAGGATTTGGGAAGATGACATCAGTGACGTCATTGTAGCGTCACATTAAAAAACATATCAAAGATAGTATGTTTATCAAGGATTTGGGAAGATGACATCAGCGACGTCATTGTAGCGTCACATTAAAAAACATATCGAAGATAGTATGCTTATCAATGATTTGGGAAGATGACATCAGCGACGTCATTGTAGCGTCACATTAAAAAACATATCAAAGATAGTATGTTTATCTAGGATTTGGGAAGATGACATCAGTGACGTCATTGTAGCGTCACATTAAAAAACATATCAAAGATAGTATGTTTATCAAGGATTTGGGAAGATGACATCAGTGACGTCACTGTAGCGTCACATTAAAAAACAGCAATATTATGTTCATATCACGATAGCTGCTTGATAGTAATTATTGCGCGTAAAGATCAAAGGAAAAATGTACATATCATTGTTCCCTTAATATAGTTTTTTTTCTCACTTTAAAACAACATACAAACACACCCAGTTTCCTTTCTGTAAATTTATAACAAAATAAAAAAATACCCTGCAATAAAAATAATTTAATCTATGCAAAACATCATGTTTTAGTTTAATTAAATGTTTGACACCTTCAGGAGCATATGTTAATTGGGCAAAAATATATTAAAATACCACATCAATGTCTTCAGAATGTAACAACAATAGACTCTCAAGAGCTAGTATTGTTCACGTAATTTATATAGGCAATGAACAAAACAAATCTGAAACTCCTCATCAGATTGTGAAAACCTTCTTGTCATATTAGCAATAACAAAAAATAACAAAGTTGGTATAGGTCTACCAAAGTATTATTTCTATATGATTTTGTTAAATATTTTAGAGTTTCTGAGAAAGAGGCTGTTTGAAGATCTTTGATATTTCAGCCAATCAAATTGCATTATTGGCCCTGGAAGTCATGTTGAATTTCTGAGTAACACTAGAAACTTAAACGACAACATAATGAACAGTCCTGTCAATTTTTGGTCTCAATTGTCCCATTATTGGTTTCAGAGACGATTTGCAAATGATCTTTTGTACAAGGCCTAATTTGCATATTCGCCAAAAATATGCTAAACTATAAAGTTCACAGAAAAACCTGTAACCCTTCCATCTTAAAATAAAAATGTTTTGGCTATTACAAGTATTTTTACTCTATGTTCTATTAATATCAGAATCAGCCATGTTGGTTGGTTGGGTGAGTCATTGGATACCATATTGAAAGTAGACAATCTCTATTGGCTCATTGGTTTCAGAAGAGAAGATTTTCATGTATTTTTTGGTTAAAATAGGCCTAATTTAAATATTTGGAGAGGATAAATTGTCAAAATTACAAATTTCACAGAAAAACTTGAAATATATTAATAACTCACTAGCATTAAAACTATTGTTTAAATTTAGTCTAAAATATAAAATTTCATTTGAAATAATTTCTATTTCTAGTAATAGTAGCCTTTTTTGTCCTTACTTAACTCTCCATACTTTTCCATTGGCTGTTAAAAGCCACCCCACTTGTCCAGTTCCCCCTTTTTTCTGTATGATTTTTATACATTATTAAATTTGTTCTCTACAAGCAAACAAACAATCAACTCTATCAGCTCCCTTTGTCAAATATTTGTGAATTGTTAAAGTATTCTCAGATAGTTAAAAAAAATAAGTGTGAATGTTAACATTTTTATTAGAGGGTTATGGTTATGGTGTTTAATGCCATTTTCAACAATATTTCATTTTTTTTAAATATTTATTAGAATGTAAGTGGTCAAGAAGTGAATTATAATACAAAATAAGTAAGCACAATTTACCATCAGGACACAGACCACCTACAGAGTAAAGAGATGTAAAATGATCTTTAAAATGTGAATAAATTATTGCAAGCTCATTTAATTCAAAATTTAAAAAAATCTATGACATCTTTTTCTTTATTTGCCAAAACTAGTTTTAAAACTAGGAAGAACTGTTTTAGATACCTAAAACTTATGTCTCCCCTTAATGCGGCCATCTGTACAACAACCTATCTCGAGAGACAAAAATGTTATGGCCCGGACAAGAAAATACTATTCAAAAAACAATTATTTAACCTTGAGGTCAATGGTCAAGGTCCCATGAAGGTCATTACGGTACATGACACACCGCCTTATGGTCATGCACCCACATACCAAGTATCATTGCCCTATCTCGAAAGACAAAAATGTTATGGCCCGGACAAGAAAATACTATTTAAAAAACAATTGATCTTGAGGTCAAAGGTCAAGGTACAACGAAGGTCATTATGGTATGCGACACACCACCTTATGGTCATGCACCCACATTCCAAATATCATTGACCTATCTCGAAAGAAACAATTATTTGACCTTGAGGTCAAAGGTCAAGGTCCAATGAAGGTCATTACAGTATGCGACACACCGCCTTATGGTCATGCACCCACATACCAAATATCATTGACCTATCTCGAAAGAAATAATTATTTGACATTGAGGTCAAAGGTCAAGGTCCAACGAAGGTCATTACAGTATGTGACAGACCACCTTATGGTCATGCACCCACCTACCAAATATCATTGCCCTATCTCAAAAGACAAAAATGTTATGGCCGTACAAGAAAATACTATTTAAAAAACAATAATTTGACCTTGAGGTCAAAGGTCAAGGTTCAACGAAGGTCATTACGGTACGCGACACACCACCTTATGGTCATGCACCCACATACCAAATATCATTGACCTATATCGAAAGAAACCATTATTTGACCTTGAGGTCAAAGGTCAAGTTCCCACGAAGGTCATTATGCCACGCGACACACCACCTTATGGTCATGCACCCACATACCAAATATCATTGACCTATCTCGAAAAACAGAAATGTTATGGCCCGGACAAGAAAATACTATTTAAAAAACAATTATTTGACCTTGAGTCAAAAGTCAAGGTCCCACGAAGGTCATTATGGTACGCGACACACCACCTTATGGTCATGCACCCACATACCAAATATCATTGACTTGTCTCGAAAGAAACAATTATTTGACCTTGAGGTCAAAGGTCAAGGTCCAATGAAGGTCATTACAGTATGTGACACACCGCCCTATGGTCATGCACCCACATACCAAATATCATTGCCCTATCTCGAAAGACAAAAATGCTATGGCCCGGACAAGAAAATACTATTTAAAAAACAATTATTTGACCTTGAGGTCAAAGGTCAAGGTTCAACAAAGTCATTACGGTACACGACACACCACCTTATGGTCATGCACCCACATACCAAATATCATTGACTTGTCTCGAAAGAAACAATTATTTGACCTTGAGGTCAATGGTCAAGGTCCAACGAAGGTCATTACAGTATGTGACACACCGCCTTATGGTCATGCACCCACAAACCAAATATCATTGCCCTATCTCAAAAGACAAAAATGTTATGGCCGGACAAGAATATAATATTTAAAAAACAATTATTTGACCTTGAGGTCAAAGGTCAAAGTTCAACGAAGGTCATTAAGGTATGCAACACACCACCTTATGGTCATGCACCCACATACCAAATATCATTGCCCTATATCGAAAGAAACCATTATTTGACCTTGAGGTCAAAGGTCAAGTTCCCACGAAGGTCATTACAGTACGCGACACACCGCCTTATGGTCATGCACCCACATACCAAATATCATTGACCTATCTTGAAAAACAAAAATGTTATGGCACGGAAAAGAAAATACTATTTAAAAAACAATTATTTGACCTTGAGTCAAAAGTCAAGGTCCCATGAAGGTCATTATGGTACACAACACACCGCCTTATGGTCATGCACCCACATACCAAATATCATTGACCTATCTGGAAAGACAAAAAAGTTATGGTCCGGACAAGCTTCACTGAGAAGAAGCGGAAGAAGAAGAAGAAAAAATCAGACTAAAATAATATTTCTTCCGTAAATGGCCGTTTTCGGGTGGAGACGACCGAGGTAAGACGAGTTAACGTGCACTCATCTTTACTCGTTGTGACATCCAATCAGAACGCCTCTAACAAGAAAAAAATCGTTTAAATATATATCCTAAGCCGGGAATGTCACATTATATATACCCTGTCTGATAGCTGAATAACAGATATATTACGGATTTAACCATTGGTTTTTTTTAAATACAGAATCCAATCGTATTAAATATATTTGTGTCTTTTATTTTCATTTTTTCGTATTTCTAGATGTCCTTTTCCGTACCTTTGATGTCATTCTTCAATGACGTCAAAATATGTGTCATGTCATATTTCATGTATGGGGTGTCTCATGAAGGAAAATACTGTACTTTCAATAAAATGTTAGTGAGAAAAGCTCAAATTTTATATCAGTAGGAAGCTACTTAGTTTATTATAATAAGTCGGTGTCACAAAAGTCAATTTTATGTGATGTGTATTTCATAACGCTCAATGATATTGATCTGATAATTTATGTAAATTAGTTACTGATCAATGGCGGGGGTCTCTAGGAGTTTGCGATAGTGAAAGTTGTTGGTTTACGGAAGAAATAGGTACTTACACGCGTTCAAAGGGGAGACATAATTAAAAATACCTCTCACCTGGTCAGCACATCAAAACAAAACAAAAACACAAGACAATTCACATCTAATAATATTTCAAACCACTTTGTAGTTTTTGAACAATAGAAAGTTAAACCTCAGCCAATCAAGCAGCAGTTTTGCTTTTGGCAGCCATGTTGAATTATGGATTGGCACCAAAATCACAAATTCTGAAGAGGTCCACCACAGATACATTGATTGATTGATTGGTGTTTAACACCAACCTTAGTAGTATTTTAGCTATATCGTGGCATTAGATAAATTCAAAATGCTGCATTAAACAGATGGTGGAGTACAAACATATTTTAAACAGGAAGCCTTACTGTTAACAGAAGAGACATGGGACATCAAACTACCATAAAATCACCACCAAGGAAGCTCCCAATATTATCTAGATTTTGGAGGTTGCATAAAATGTTCATATGAAGATATCAATTAGTAAATAATAATGTCTTCTTAGTTTTTTAGCCTGGGTACTTGTTATTTAATGTTTTAGAATTAATATACATTAAATATGAGGCAAACAAACCAATTATCTATTGTCATTTATCATAAATAAAGAGTTCTAAATAAAAGCAACTATACTTGATTATGAGATTGATGATTGGTTTATGGTGTTTAATGCTACTTTCAACAATATTTCAGCTACACCGTGGCTGTCAGTTTTATTGGTGGAGAAAACCAGAGCACCCGGATAAAACTGCCAACCTGTCGCAAATCAATGACAAACTTTATCACATAATGTTGTATCGAGTACACCTCGCCTTGAACAGGATTCAAACTCACAACTTTAGTGGTGATAGGAACTGATTGCACAGGTAGTTGTAAATCCAACTACCATACAATCACAACCACGACGGCCCTTTAATGTTTTAGAATTATTGTACATTAAATATGGGGAAAACAAACCAATTATCTAGTTTTAAATAAAGGCAAATATAATTGATTGTGAGACTGAAAAAAATGGAAGAAAACAAATAAGATTATATATGAAAGCTGTTAGAACTTATGTATGACCTGTTTAAAATACTTTAAAAGATTTTTAAGTGTTTTATTTTCTAAAGTATTGGCACTGCTTACCTTTTCCAATTGTCTGGGAACCTGCAATGGCTATTAATCCAACATTGTTACCAGCCGAGAACTGTAAGCTGGAAATAAAAGATTCTTCAGTGTTTATTCAGTAATAATTCCTTAGCACTGTTGTGTGTCTTAGCATTATTCAGTCTTAGCAGTGTTTTGTGTCTTAGCACTGTTGTGTGTCTTAGCATTATTCAATCTTAGCAGTGTTTTGTGTCTTAGCACTGTTGTGTGTCTTAGCATTATTCAATCTTAGCAGTATTTTGTGTCTTAGTACTGTTGTGTGTCTTAACATTATTCAATCTTAGCAGTGTGTTGTGTCTTAGCACTGTTGTGCGTCTTAGCATTATTCAATCTTAGCAGTGTTTTGTGTCTTAGCACTGTTGTGTGTCTTAGCATTATTCAATCTTAGCAGTGTTTTGTGTGTAAGTATTATTCAATCTTAGCAGTGTTTTGTGTCTTAGCACTGTTGTGTGTCTTAGCTTTATTCAGTCTTAGCAGTGTTTTGTGTCTTAGCACTGTTGTGTGTCTTAGCATTATTCAGTCTTAGCAGTGTTTTGTGTCTTAGTACTGTTGTGTGTCTTAGCATTATTCAATCTTAGCAGTGTTTTGTGTCTTAGTACTGTTGTGTGTAAGTATTATTCAGTCTTAGCAGTGTTTTGTGTCTTAGCACTGTTGTGTGTCTTAGCATTATTCAATCTTAGCAGTGTTTTGTGTCTTAGCACTGTTGTGTGTCTTAGCATTATTCAGTCTTAGCAGTGTTTTGTGTCTTAGTACTGTTGTGTGTCTTAGCATTATTCAATCTTAGCAGTGTTTTGTGTCTTAGCACTGCTGTGTGTCTTAGCATTATTCAGTCTTAGCAGTGTTTTGTGTCTTAGCACTGTTGTGTGTCTAAGTATTATTCAATCTTAGCAGTGTTTTGTGTCTTAGCACTGCTGTGTGTCTAAGTATTATTCAATCTTAGCAGTGTTTTGTGTGTAAGTATTATTCAGTCTTAGCAGTGTTTTGTGTCTTAGTACTGTTGTGTGTCTTAGCATTATTCAATCTTAGCAGTGTTTTGTGTGTAAGTATTATTCAATCTTAGCAGTGTTTTGTGTCTTAGCACTGTTGTGTGTCTTAGCATTATTCAGTCTTAGCAGTGTTTTGTGTCTTAGCACTGTTGTGTGTCTAAGTATTATTCAATCTTAGCAGTGCTTTGTGTCTTAGCACTGTTGTGTGTCTTAGCAGTATTCAGTCTTAGCAGTGTTTTGTGTCTTAGCACTGTTGTGTGTCTTAGCATTATTCAATCTTAGCAGTGTTTTGTGTCTTAGTACTGTTGTGTGTCTAAGTATTATTCAATCTTAGCAGTGTTTTGTGTCTTAGCACTGTTGTGTATCTTAGCATTATTCAGTCTTAGCAGTGTTTTGTGTTTGAGCACTGTTGTGTGTCTAAGCACTACTGTGTGTTTTAGCACTATTGTGTGTTTATGATATAATGATAGAAAATGGGAAGAAATATGATTTATCAAAGCATATTCATTGAACATTTTTCTATGATAACTTTATCAGCAAACAAATTGATAAAATACAGATTTTCTTCCAAAGGACTGAAAATCATTGCCATAGGCATTTTTCATGTTAAATTGTACTTGATAGAAACCACATTCATGCCTAAAATATTAGAGGAGTTGGAATGAACCTAAAATATGCATAAAATAGGACAAAGAAAGACAACTCTAGACAACAAGGATATAGACATAAATTCAATAATTTGTTCAAATAAAATGCAATTCTTCAATCACTTTAAAAAAAATACATGTATATGCATAATCAAAATATTGTAGTATTTTTTGTGAAGGCAAAGGAAAAGGTAAAAGGTAAAACATATGTAGATTAAAGAGAACAAGGCTATTCAGATGTTCAACAACTAAATCACTACTGTAAAGGAAGAAAAGTTTCTTACAAGTAGTGCAATGTAATAGTACACATGTTAATTTGCTTACAGAATGTTCCTGTATAAGATGTTGATTGTGTAAATATTTACTAGTTGTTGAGACATCCTGGTTTGTGGCTGGAAAATTCATTAATAAAACATAGAAAGGAACAAACTTCTCACTACCAGTATTACAAAGGATTGATTATAATCATGATTTATAAATCTTTGAGGAAGATCATTGTCTGCTGAGATTTTCATTCCTGCGTAAGTAATTAATCATTCTGTTGCTGCCACAGTAAAACATGTCTTGAGAGACCATCTCTATTGCCAACCAAATATGGTCTTTCAAGACAAGTGGTCTCTAAAAAGGGGTTTATTATACATACTGAATAAAGAAATGAGAGACATTTTTTCAAGTGGTCTACCAAAAAGAGGAGTGGTCTCTCAAGACAGGTTACATTCTATCAGGATTTGAAACCAGGATATTCTGATAAACTGATAAACTGATAAATTGCATGTATAATACAGAAACTAATTCCAGAAAACATAGAAGCCTGTACGTCTAGACAAAAGTAAAATTACCTTTCTAGTACTGTCATTGTCGTTGATATAACCTCTGTATAAAATACTGTGTTACCAAGTCGTTTTGTGGATAAATTCTTCCAATAAACAGATTCGTTGAAATTAATTTTCCTGTTACCATTAACGATGACAGGCATCACATCCTCTGTTACTGCAATATTTTTCTCCTCTGATGGTAAAAACTTCAGTGTCATGGATGTAGATTTGAGCTTCTTCCCAGTTAATCTCTTCTCAATAGTTGCCATAAAGGAAGACTTAAGGTCCTGTTACGAAAAATAGATTAAAGAGAAATGTCTTACAATGTAAAATAAATTTTACAACATGCTGCCAAAAAATACATTTATCATGTAATATGCCACCAAAAATGAAATGACTGATGCAAATTGCCACCAAATATTACATAACTGATGTCATGAGCAACGAAAAAAATCTCAAAATTTACTTCCAATGTACTCTGTACATTCTCCTATGGCATTCCAAATGTGCGACAGACACAAAGTTAGAAGACTATTTCATATGGCTCATTTGTCAGGTAAGGATGTAAAAACTACCATTAATAAAATAACAAAGAAAAATCAATTTGTCTAAAATAAAAAACATTAATGACTTATCTCAACTAGTTAGTAGCATGCTAAAAATAACATGTACCTTAAATGCTACTGAGTAAAGTGAGTACTGGTAAAAGTAATTAACATTGTATAGGAGATATGAAGAAAAAACATAGATATCCAATTTAGTGTACACTACAATCTGGAATAACCTCATGGGACTCATGTCTTACAAACTGCTCTTTAGTTATTTACGAGGAACAGTTCTAAATTTCATTTGTATTAAATTGCATCGATGGTGTCATGATTAGCATGCTCGCCTTGAGTGCGGTAGATAGTGGGTTCGAGCACCGATTGGGTCAAACAAAAGACTATAAAATTGGTATTTGTTGCTTGTCCGCTGAGCATGATGATGTTAATATGTCTAACCTGACATAATTCTTACCTTGTTTTTTGTAAGGATGTGTGTAGGTGTAAGTTGTGGCAGTGTACCTCTATCACAGTTATACCCCATGCCTTGTAGTAATGATGTTAATATGTCTACCCTGACAGAATTAGAATTCTTCAGAATGTTAAACATTTCTACAGTAGCTGCTATGTCAGTAGGATCTTGATCGAGTAATAGCTGAAATCATAAATTAAATAATCATAATTTCATTTAACAGCACAATTTTGTTAATCAAATGTATAAAACAAAGTTCATATACATACCATAGTACATTAGGGGCTGTCGTGGCCGTGATCGTATGGTAGTTGGATTTACAACTACCTATGCAATCAGTGGCTATCACCACTGATGTTGTGAGTTCGAATCTCGATCAGGGCGAGGTGTACAACATTATGTGACCTGCGACATGTCAGTGGTTTTCTCTGGGTCCTCCGGTTTCCTCCACAAATAAAACTGACCGCCACGATATAACTGAAATATTGTTGAAAGTAGCATTAAAAACCATCAAACAAACAAACAAACATAACCATGCTACTGGTACTTTCCTTTGTTTGTTTGACTTGTCTGCACCAGTACTGGCATTTCTAGAAGCTCTGTGTTTGGGCAATAGAACAAGATTTACTGTTCTTCTCTAATCCCTGGAATGTTTACATCAGTGCTATACAATTAAGTTTGCTTGACTTTTTATCAACAGTACTGATGTTCCTAGAAGCTATAGAATTTAGCTTGCTTCACTTCAGTAATTTTTGGGATGTTAACATCAGTGCTATACAATTAAGTTTGCTTGACTTTTTATCAACAGTACTGATGTTCCTAGAAGCTATAGAATTTAGCTTGCTTCACTTCAGTAATTTTTAGGATGTTTACATCAGTGCTATACAACTAAGTTTGTTTGACTTTTTATCAACAGTACTGATGTTCCTAGAAGCTATAGAATTTAGCTTGCTTCACTTCAGTAATTTTTAGGATGTTAACATCAGTGCTATACAATTAAGTTTGCTTGATTTTTTATCAACAGTACTGATGTTCCTAGAAGCTATAGAATTTAGCTTGCTTCACTTCAGTAATTTTTGGGATGTTAACATCAGTGCTATACAATTAAGTTTGCTTGACTTTTTATCAACAGTACTGATCTTAATGATGTTCCTAGTTCTAAGCTATAGAATTTAGCTTGCTTCACTTCAGTAATTTTTGGGATGTTAACATCAGTGCTATACAATTAAGTTTGCTTGACTTTTTATCAACAGTACTGATCTTAATGATGTTCCTAGTTCTAAGCTATAGAATTTAGCTTGCTTCACTTCAGTAATTTTTAGGATGTTTACATCAGTGCTATACGACTAAGTTTTTTTGACTTTTTATCAACAGTACTGATGTTCCTAGAAGCTATAGAATTTAGCTTGCTTCACTTCAGTAATTTTTGGGATGTTAACATCAGTGCTATACAATTAAGCTTGCTTGACTTTTTATCAACAGTACTGATGTTCCTAGAAGCTATAGAATTTAGCTTGCTTCACTTCAGTAATTTTTGGGATGTTAACATCAGTGCTATACGACTAAGTTTGTTTGACTTTTTATCAACAGTACTGATGTTCCTAGAAGCTATAGAATTTAGCTTGCTTCACTTCAGTAATTTTTAGGATGTTAACATCAGTGCTATACAATTAAGCTTGCTTGACTTTTTATCAACAGTACTGATGTTCCTAGAAGCTATAGAATTTAGCTTGCTTCACTTCAGTAATTTTTAGGATGTTAACATCAGTGCTATACAATTAAGTTTGCTTGACTTTTTATCAACAGTACTGATGTTCCTAGAAGCTATAGAATTTAGCTTGCTTCACTTCAGTAATTTTTAGGATGTTAACATCAGTGCTATACAATTAAGTTTGCTTGATTTTTTATCAACAGTACTGATGTTCCTAGAAGCTATAGAATTTAGCTTGCTTCACTTCAGTAATTTTTAGGATGTTTACATCAGTGCTATACAACTAAGTTTGTTTGACTTCTTATCAACAGTACTGATGTTCCTAGAAGCTATAGAATTTAGCTTGCTTCACTTCAGTAATTTTTGGGATGTTAACATCAGTGCTATACAATTAAGTTTGCTTGACTTTTTATCAACAGTACTGATGTTCCTAGAAGCTATAGAATTTAGCTTGCTTCACTTCAGTAATTTTTACGATGCTTACATCAGTGCTATACGACTAAGTTTGTTTGACTTTTTATCAACAGTACCGATGTTCCTAGAAGCTATAGAATTTAGCTTGCTTCACTTCAATAATTTTTAGGATGTTAACATCAGTGCTATACAATTAAGTTTGCTTGATTTTTTATCAACAGTACTGATGTTCCTAGAAGCTATAGAATTTAGCTTGCTTCACTTCAGTAATTTTTACGATGCTTACATCAGTGCTATACGACTAAGTTTGTTTGATTTTTTATCAACAGTACTGATGTTCCTAGAAGCTATAGAATTTAGCTTGCTTCACTTCAGTAATTTTTGGGATGTTAACATCAGTGCTATACAATTAAGCTTGCTTGACTTTTTATCAACAGTACTGATGTTCCTAGAAGCTATAGAATTTAGCTTGCTTCACTTCAGTAATTTTTGGGATGTTAACATCAGTGCTATACGACTAAGTTTGTTTGACTTTTTATCAACAGTACTGATGTTCCTAGAAGCTATAGAATTTAGCTTGCTTCACTTCAGTAATTTTTAGGATGTTAACATCAGTGCTATACAATTAAGTTTGCTTGACTTTTTATCAACAGTACTGATGTTCCTAGAAGCTATAGAATTTAGCTTGCTTCACTTCAGTAATTTTTAGGATGTTAACATCAGTGCTATACAATTAAGTTTGCTTGACTTTTTATCAACAGTACTGATGTTCCTAGAAGCTATAGAATTTAGCTTGCTTCACTTCAGTAATTTTTAGGATGTTAACATCAGTGCTATACAATTAAGTTTGCTTGATTTTTTATCAACAGTACTGATGTTCCTAGAAGCTATAGAATTTAGCTTGCTTCACTTCAGTAATTTTTAGGATGTTTACATCAGTGCTATACAACTAAGTTTGTTTGACTTCTTATCAACAGTACTGATGTTCCTAGAAGCTATAGAATTTAGCTTGCTTCACTTCAGTAATTTTTGGGATGTTAACATCAGTGCTATACAATTAAGTTTGCTTGACTTTTTATCAACAGTACTGATGTTCCTAGAAGCTATAGAATTTAGCTTGCTTCACTTCAGTAATTTTTACGATGCTTACATCAGTGCTATACGACTAAGTTTGTTTGACTTTTTATCAACAGTACCGATGTTCCTAGAAGCTATAGAATTTAGCTTGCTTCACTTCAGTAATTTTTCGGATGTTAACATCAGTGCTATACAATTAAGCTTGCTTGACTTTTTATCAACAGTACTGATGTTCCTAGAAGCTATAGAATTTAGCTTGCTTCACTTCAGTAATTTTTGGGATGTTAACATCAGTGCTATACAATTAAGTTTGCTTGATTTTTTATCAACAGTACTGATGTTCCTAGAAGCTATAGAATTTAGCTTGCTTCACTTCAGTAATTTTTGGGATGTTAACATCAGTGCTATACAATTAAGTTTGCTTGACTTTTTATCAACAGTACTGATGTTCCTAGAAGCTATAGAATTTAGCTTGCTTCACTTCAGTAATTTTTAGGATGTTTACATCAGTGCTATACGACTAAGTTTGTTTGACTTTTTATCAACAGTACTGATGTTCCTAGAAGCTATAGAATTTAGCTTGCTTCAGTTCAGTAATTTTTAGGATGTTAACATCAGTGCTATACAATTAAGTTTGCTTGACTTTTTATCAACAGTACTGATGTTCCTAGAAGCTATAGAATTTAGCTTGCTTCACTTCAGTAATTTTTACGATGCTTACATCAGTGCTATACGACTAAGTTTGTTTTACTTTTTATCAACAGTACTGATGTTCCTAGAAGCTATAGAATTTAGCTTGCTTCACTTCAGTAATTTTTGGGATGTTAACATCAGTGCTATACAATTAAGCTTGCTTGACTTTTTATCAACAGTACTGATGTTCCTAGAAGCTATAGAATTTAGCTTGCTTCACTTCAGTAATTTTTGGGATGTTAACATCAGTGCTATACGACTAAGTTTGTTTGACTTTTTATCAACAGTACTGATGTTCCTAGAAGCTATAGAATTTAGCTTGCTTCACTTCAGTAATTTTTAGGATGTTAACATCAGTGCTATACAATTAAGTTTGCTTGATTTTTTATCAACAGTACTGATGTTCCTAGAAGCTATAGAATTTAGCTTGCTTCACTTCAGTAATTTTTGGGATGTTAACATCAGTGCTATACAATTAAGTTTGCTTGACTTTTTATCAACAGTACTGATCTTAATGATGTTCCTAGTTCTAAGCTATAGAATTTAGCTTGCTTCACTTCAGTAATTTTTGGGATGTTAACATCAGTGCTATAGAATTTAGCTTGCTTCACTTCAGTAATTTTTTGGGATGTTAACATCAGTGCTATACAATTAAGTTTGCTTGACTTTTTATCAACAGTACTGATCTTAATGATGTTCCTAGTTCTAAGCTATAGAATTTAGCTTGCTTCACTTCAGTAATTTTTAGGATGTTTACATCAGTGCTATACGACTAAGTTTTTTTGACTTTTTATCAACAGTACTGATGTTCCTAGAAGCTATAGAATTTAGCTTGCTTCACTTCAGTAATTTTTAGGATGTTAACATCAGTGCTATACAATTAAGCTTGCTTGACTTTTTATCAACAGTACTGATGTTCCTAGAAGCTATAGAATTTAGCTTGCTTCACTTCAGTAATTTTTAGGATGTTTACATCAGTGCTATACGACTAAGTTTGTTTGACTTTTTATCAACAGTACTGATGTTCCTAGAAGCTATAGAATTTAGCTTGCTTCACTTCAGTAATTTTTAGGATGTTAACATCAAAGCTATACAATTAAGTTTGCTTGACTTTTTATCAACAGTACTGATGTTCCTAGAAGCTATAGAATTTAGCTTGCTTCACTTCAGTAATTTTTACAATGCTTACATCAGTGCTATACGACTAAGTTTGTTTGACTTTTTATCAACAGTACTGATGTTCCTAGAAGCTATAGAATTTAGCTTGCTTCACTTCAGTAATTTTTGGGATGTTAACATCAGTGCTATACAATTAAGCTTGTTTGACCTTTTATCAACAGTACCGATGTTCCTAGAAGCTATAGAATTTAGCTTGCTTCACTTCAGTAATTTTTGGGATGTTAACATCAGTGCTATACGACTAAGTTTGTTTGACTTTTTATCAACAGTACTGATGTTCCTAGAAGCTATAGAATTTAGCTTGCTTCACTTCAGTAATTTTTACGATGCTTACATCAGTGCTATACGACTAAGTTTGTTTGACTTTTTATCAACAGTACTGATGTTCCTAGAAGCTATAGAATTTAGCTTGCTTCACTTCAGTAATTTTTGGGATGTTAACATCAGTGCTATACAATTAAGCTTGCTTGACTTTTTATCAACAGTACTGATGTTCCTAGAAGCTATAGAATTTAGCTTGCTTCACTTCAGTAATTTTTGGGATGTTAACATCAGTGCTATACGACTAAGTTTGTTTGACTTTTTATCAACAGTACTGATGTTCCTAGAAGCTATAGAATTTAGCTTGCTTCACTTCAGTAATTTTTAGGATGTTAACATCAGTGCTATACAATTAAGTTTGCTTGACTTTTTATCAACAGTACTGATGTTCCTAGAAGCTATAGAATTTAGCTTGCTTCACTTCAGTAATTTTTAGGATGTTAACATCAGTGCTATACAATTAAGTTTGCTTGACTTTTTATCAACAGTACTGATGTTCCTAGAAGCTATAGAATTTAGCTTGCTTCACTTCAGTAATTTTTAGGATGTTAACATCAGTGCTATACAATTAAGTTTGCTTGATTTTTTATCAACAGTACTGATGTTCCTAGAAGCTATAGAATTTAGCTTGCTTCACTTCAGTAATTTTTAGGATGTTTACATCAGTGCTATACAACTAAGTTTGTTTGACTTCTTATCAACAGTACTGATGTTCCTAGAAGCTATAGAATTTAGCTTGCTTCAGTTCAGTAATTTTTAGGATGTTAACATCAGTGCTATACAATTAAGTTTGCTTGACTTTTTATCAACAGTACTGATGTTCCTAGAAGCTATAGAATTTAGCTTGCTTCACTTCAGTAATTTTTACGATGCTTACATCAGTGCTATACGACTAAGTTTGTTTTACTTTTTATCAACAGTACTGATGTTCCTAGAAGCTATAGAATTTAGCTTGCTTCACTTCAGTAATTTTTGGGATGTTAACATCAGTGCTATACAATTAAGCTTGCTTGACTTTTTATCAACAGTACTGATGTTCCTAGAAGCTATAGAATTTAGCTTGCTTCACTTCAGTAATTTTTGGGATGTTAACATCAGTGCTATACGACTAAGTTTGTTTGACTTTTTATCAACAGTACTGATGTTCCTAGAAGCTATAGAATTTAGCTTGCTTCACTTCAGTAATTTTTAGGATGTTAACATCAGTGCTATACAATTAAGTTTGCTTGATTTTTTATCAACAGTACTGATGTTCCTAGAAGCTATAGAATTTAGCTTGCTTCACTTCAGTAATTTTTGGGATGTTAACATCAGTGCTATACAATTAAGTTTGCTTGACTTTTTATCAACAGTACTGATCTTAATGATGTTCCTAGTTCTAAGCTATAGAATTTAGCTTGCTTCACTTCAGTAATTTTTGGGATGTTAACATCAGTGCTATAGAATTTAGCTTGCTTCACTTCAGTAATTTTTTGGGATGTTAACATCAGTGCTATACAATTAAGTTTGCTTGACTTTTTATCAACAGTACTGATCTTAATGATGTTCCTAGTTCTAAGCTATAGAATTTAGCTTGCTTCACTTCAGTAATTTTTAGGATGTTTACATCAGTGCTATACGACTAAGTTTTTTTGACTTTTTATCAACAGTACTGATGTTCCTAGAAGCTATAGAATTTAGCTTGCTTCACTTCAGTAATTTTTAGGATGTTAACATCAGTGCTATACAATTAAGCTTGCTTGACTTTTTATCAACAGTACTGATGTTCCTAGAAGCTATAGAATTTAGCTTGCTTCACTTCAGTAATTTTTAGGATGTTTACATCAGTGCTATACGACTAAGTTTGTTTGACTTTTTATCAACAGTACTGATGTTCCTAGAAGCTATAGAATTTAGCTTGCTTCACTTCAGTAATTTTTAGGATGTTAACATCAAAGCTATACAATTAAGTTTGCTTGACTTTTTATCAACAGTACTGATGTTCCTAGAAGCTATAGAATTTAGCTTGCTTCACTTCAGTAATTTTTACAATGCTTACATCAGTGCTATACGACTAAGTTTGTTTGACTTTTTATCAACAGTACTGATGTTCCTAGAAGCTATAGAATTTAGCTTGCTTCACTTCAGTAATTTTTGGGATGTTAACATCAGTGCTATACAATTAAGCTTGTTTGACCTTTTATCAACAGTACCGATGTTCCTAGAAGCTATAGAATTTAGCTTGCTTCACTTCAGTAATTTTTGGGATGTTAACATCAGTGCTATACGACTAAGTTTGTTTGACTTTTTATCAACAGTACTGATGTTCCTAGAAGCTATAGAATTTAGCTTGCTTCACTTCAGTAATTTTTAGGATGTTAACATCAGTGCTATACAATTAAGTTTGCTTGATTTTTTATCAACAGTACTGATGTTCCTAGAAGCTATAGAATTTAGCTTGCTTCACTTCAGTAATTTTTGGGATGTTAACATCAGTGCTATACAATTAAGTTTGCTTGACTTTTTATCAACAGTACTGATGTTCCTAGAAGCTATAGAATTTAGCTTGCTTCACTTCAGTAATTTTTAGGATGTTTACATCAGTGCTATACGACTAAGTTTGTTTGACTTTTTATCAACAGTACTGATGTTCCTAGAAGCTATAGAATTTAGCTTGCTTCAGTTCAGTAATTTTTAGGATGTTAACATCAGTGCTATACAATTAAGTTTGCTTGACTTTTTATCAACAGTACTGATGTTCCTAGAAGCTATAGAATTTAGCTTGCTTCACTTCAGTAATTTTTAGGATGTTTACATCAGTGCTATACGACTAAGTTTGTTTGACTTTTTATCAACAGTACTGATGTTCCTAGAAGCTATAGAATTTAGCTTGCTTCAGTTCAGTAATTTTTAGGATGTTAACATCAGTGCTATACAATTAAGTTTGCTTGACTTTTTATCAACAGTACTGATGTTCCTAGAAGCTATAGAATTTAGCTTGCTTCACTTCAGTAATTTTTAGGATGTTAACATCAGTGCTATGCAATTAAGTTTGCTTGACTTTTTATCAACAGTACTGATGTTCCTAGAAGCTATAGAATTTAGCTTGCTTCACTTCAGTAATTTTTACGATGCTTACATCAGTGCTATACGACTAAGTTTGTTTGACTTTTTATCAACAGTACTGATGTTCCTAGAAGCTATAGAATTTAGCTTGCTTCACTTCAGTAATTTTTGGGATGTTAACATCAGTGCTATACAATTAAGCTTGCTTAACTTTTTATCAACAGTACTGATGTTCCTAGAAGCTATAGAATTTAGCTTGCTTCACTTCAGTAATTTTTGGGATGTTAACATCAGTGCTATACAATTAAGTTTGCTTGATTTTTTATCAACAGTACTGATGTTCCTAGAAGCTATAGAATTTAGCTTGCTTCACTTCAGTAATTTTTGGGATGTTAACATCAGTGCTATACAATTAAGTTTGCTTGACTTTTTATCAACAGTACTGATGTTCCTAGAAGCTATAGAATTTAGCTTGCTTCACTTCAGTAATTTTTAGGATGTTTACATCAGTGCTATACGACTAAGTTTGTTTGACTTTTTATCAACAGTACTGATGTTCCTAGAAGCTATAGAATTTAGCTTGCTTCAGTTCAGTAATTTTTAGGATGTTAACATCAGTGCTATACAATTAAGTTTGCTTGACTTTTTATCAACAGTACTGATGTTCCTAGAAGCTATAGAATTTAGCTTGCTTCACTTCAGTAATTTTTACGATGCTTACATCAGTGCTATACGACTAAGTTTGTTTTACTTTTTATCAACAGTACTGATGTTCCTAGAAGCTATAGAATTTAGCTTGCTTCACTTCAGTAATTTTTGGGATGTTAACATCAGTGCTATACAATTAAGCTTGCTTGACTTTTTATCAACAGTACTGATGTTCCTAGAAGCTATAGAATTTAGCTTGCTTCACTTCAGTAATTTTTGGGATGTTAACATCAGTGCTATACGACTAAGTTTGTTTGACTTTTTATCAACAGTACTGATGTTCCTAGAAGCTATAGAATTTAGCTTGCTTCACTTCAGTAATTTTTAGGATGTTAACATCAGTGCTATACAATTAAGTTTGCTTGATTTTTTATCAACAGTACTGATGTTCCTAGAAGCTATAGAATTTAGCTTGCTTCACTTCAGTAATTTTTGGGATGTTAACATCAGTGCTATACAATTAAGTTTGCTTGACTTTTTATCAACAGTACTGATCTTAATGATGTTCCTAGTTCTAAGCTATAGAATTTAGCTTGCTTCACTTCAGTAATTTTTGGGATGTTAACATCAGTGCTATAGAATTTAGCTTGCTTCACTTCAGTAATTTTTTGGGATGTTAACATCAGTGCTATACAATTAAGTTTGCTTGACTTTTTATCAACAGTACTGATCTTAATGATGTTCCTAGTTCTAAGCTATAGAATTTAGCTTGCTTCACTTCAGTAATTTTTAGGATGTTTACATCAGTGCTATACGACTAAGTTTTTTTGACTTTTTATCAACAGTACTGATGTTCCTAGAAGCTATAGAATTTAGCTTGCTTCACTTCAGTAATTTTTAGGATGTTAACATCAGTGCTATACAATTAAGCTTGCTTGACTTTTTATCAACAGTACTGATGTTCCTAGAAGCTATAGAATTTAGCTTGCTTCACTTCAGTAATTTTTAGGATGTTTACATCAGTGCTATACGACTAAGTTTGTTTGACTTTTTATCAACAGTACTGATGTTCCTAGAAGCTATAGAATTTAGCTTGCTTCACTTCAGTAATTTTTAGGATGTTAACATCAAAGCTATACAATTAAGTTTGCTTGACTTTTTATCAACAGTACTGATGTTCCTAGAAGCTATAGAATTTAGCTTGCTTCACTTCAGTAATTTTTACAATGCTTACATCAGTGCTATACGACTAAGTTTGTTTGACTTTTTATCAACAGTACTGATGTTCCTAGAAGCTATAGAATTTAGCTTGCTTCACTTCAGTAATTTTTGGGATGTTAACATCAGTGCTATACAATTAAGCTTGTTTGACCTTTTATCAACAGTACCGATGTTCCTAGAAGCTATAGAATTTAGCTTGCTTCACTTCAGTAATTTTTGGGATGTTAACATCAGTGCTATACGACTAAGTTTGTTTGACTTTTTATCAACAGTACTGATGTTCCTAGAAGCTATAGAATTTAGCTTGCTTCACTTCAGTAATTTTTAGGATGTTAACATCAGTGCTATACAATTAAGTTTGCTTGATTTTTTATCAACAGTACTGATGTTCCTAGAAGCTATAGAATTTAGCTTGCTTCACTTCAGTAATTTTTGGGATGTTAACATCAGTGCTATACAATTAAGTTTGCTTGACTTTTTATCAACAGTACTGATGTTCCTAGAAGCTATAGAATTTAGCTTGCTTCACTTCAGTAATTTTTAGGATGTTTACATCAGTGCTATACGACTAAGTTTGTTTGACTTTTTATCAACAGTACTGATGTTCCTAGAAGCTATAGAATTTAGCTTGCTTCAGTTCAGTAATTTTTAGGATGTTAACATCAGTGCTATACAATTAAGTTTGCTTGACTTTTTATCAACAGTACTGATGTTCCTAGAAGCTATAGAATTTAGCTTGCTTCACTTCAATAATTTTTAGGATGTTAACATCAGTGCTATGCAATTAAGTTTGCTTGACTTTTTATCAACAGTACTGATGTTCCTAGAAGCTATAGAATTTAGCTTGCTTCACTTCAGTAATTTTTACGATGCTTACATCAGTGCTATACGACTAAGTTTGTTTGACTTTTTATCAACAGTACTGATGTTCCTAGAAGCTATAGAATTTAGCTTGCTTCACTTCAGTAATTTTTGGGATGTTAACATCAGTGCTATACAATTAAGTTTGCTTGACTTTTTATCAACAGTACTGATGTTCCTAGAAGCTATAGAATTTAGCTTGCTTCACTTCAGTAATTTTTAGGATGTTTACATCAGTGCTATACGACTAAGTTTGTTTGACTTTTTATCAACAGTACTGATGTTCCTAGAAGCTATAGAATTTAGCTTGCTTCAGTTCAGTAATTTTTAGGATGTTAACATCAGTGCTATACAATTAAGTTTGCTTGACTTTTTATCAACAGTACTGATGTTCCTAGAAGCTATAGAATTTAGCTTGCTTCACTTCAGTAATTTTTAGGATGTTAACATCAGTGCTATGCAATTAAGTTTGCTTGACTTTTTATCAACAGTACTGATGTTCCTAGAAGCTATAGAATTTAGCTTGCTTCACTTCAGTAATTTTTACGATGCTTACATCAGTGCTATACGACTAAGTTTGTTTGACTTTTTATCAACAGTACTGATGTTCCTAGAAGCTATAGAATTTAGCTTGCTTCACTTCAGTAATTTTTGGGATGTTAACATCAGTGCTATACAATTAAGCTTGCTTAACTTTTTATCAACAGTACTGATGTTCCTAGAAGCTATAGAATTTAGCTTGCTTCACTTCAGTATTTTTTGGGATGTTAACATCAGTGCTATACGACTAAGTTTGTTTGACTTTTTATCAACAGTACTGATGTTCCTAGAAGCTATAGAATTTAGCTTGCTTCACTTCAGTAATTTTTAGGATGTTAACATCAGTGCTATACAATTAAGTTTGCTTGATTTTTTATCAACAGTACTGATGTTCCTAGAAGCTATAGAATTTAGCTTGCTTCACTTCAGTAATTTTTGGGATGTTAACATCAGTGCTATACAATTAAGTTTGCTTGACTTTTTATCAACAGTACTGATCTTAATGATGTTCCTAGTTCTAAGCTATAGAATTTAGCTTGCTTCACTTCAGTAATTTTTGGGATGTTAACATCAGTGCTATAGAATTTAGCTTGCTTCACTTCAGTAATTGTTGGGATGTTAACATCAGTGCTATAGAATTTAGCTGGCTTCACTTCAGTAATTTTTGGGATGTTAACATCAGTGCTATAGAATTTAGCTGGATTCACTTCAGCAATTTTTGGGATGTTAACATCAGTGCTATAGAATTTAGCTTGCTTCACTTCAGTAATTTTTGGGATGTTAACATACAGTGAAACCTGTTGAAACCGAAACCTGAATAAAGTGGAACCTTGTATAAACCGAACTTTAAATAAAGTTCCAATGTAGGAAATCTTTGTTATTACTTAACTATCTGTTTGACTCGTCTCCACCATACCTCTCATTCTTGGGGAACCCTTGTTATTTCTTCATTATGTAATTGGATGTACATTATAAATAGGTGATAGAAAACCTCTCTCTTTAACTTGACCTAGAAATTCGGGTAGAGGATAGCTTTTCCTGGACCTTCAACATTAGGCTACTGACATGACCTTGACTCACCTGTGACAGGATAGCTCTTCCTTGACCTTCAACATTAGGCTACTGACATGACTTTGACTCACCTGTGACAGGATAGCTCTTCCTTGACCTTCAACATTAGGCTACTGACATGACTTTGACTCACCTGTGACAGGATAGCTCTTCCTTGACCTTCAGATTTAGTCTTGATGTCTACTATCATAACTTGGCCATCTTTGTCTTTACATAGGGACTGTATCGACACAAGATCCTTAACTGACTCCTCTGGGAGGTAACAGTACCTGCCACATAGCAGTGTTACTTTCTTCCAATGTTCAAAATCAACCACAGATATATCTGGATGTGTTCTCAGTTCTTTCCTAGGCACAAAATCTGAATCTAAAGAACTACCAAAACTTATCACTTTACCTCCTTGTTCAATGAATTGGAGGAAAGCACTATCCACTCTGTCATACAAATTGTCACATGATACAACTAACAGAGCACAGTTATCTGCCCATGGTTCAGATGCTACTTGGTCATGCTTTAAGTGATAGAGGATATAGCAGTCTGTGTTTAAGCATTGTTGAAAAACTGATTTTATATTTTGAAATTTTCTAGTAGAATCTTTTTTTCCGGAATATACCAAGATATTTGGTGGTTTAGAGGTGTGACTTTTATCTGCTGGGATAAAAACTGTTTCCATGGCAACCATTTCACTGAGAGCTTCACCTGACCCACTTTGATCAATCATTCTTTCAATATCATCTTCATTCAAACTACCATCAAGATCATCATTATCAGTTATATCTAAGATTTCTATGTTACCAATACTAGCAGACGACGCCATTGATTCATTTGAACATCTTCCAACTTCAGTGTTTTCATCATAATTGTTCATCAAGCTTGAGCTATCATCAGGTTTTTCCCTGAAGTTACTAGGCTGTCCTTCTACGTCTACACCTAAAACACACAAAAAATGTGAAAACTGTCATTAGAACGGCGGAGTAGGTGGTCAAAAGACCAAATGGTTGCCTCTGTAATATAAACTAGAGGCTCACATGATCATGTATCACCTGGTTATGCATGCACTGTCTGGGCTCCAACAAGTTTGTAGTTTCTGTGAAAAAGTCATATTCCTATTCATTCTATGTAAACAATGTCCTGTTGAGACAACTGCTTTTCCAATATGGTCCTATGTTAAATTTTGTCTGCTGATGGTGGCCATCTTGAATTTCTGATTGACACCAAAATCATATATTTTGTACAGGGTCATTTGAAAAGAAGAATTTTGAAATTGCAGCCAATCAGAAAGCATAATTGGTCTAGCAGGCATATTAAATTTCAAAACAAAACAAAAATCACAATAATGTTGACGTCCATCAAAGTAACACTTTTACTAAGACTGGTTCTATTTGCTCTTGTGATTTCAGAAAAAAAAGATTGAAATGTGAAAGGCCAACAGACGCAAATGACAATGGATACAGAGTGATGACAATCTTTGGTCCAGGTTAGCTAAAAATATGTGTACAATTTTGTACTTCATGAAAGGAAGGTATAATAAAAAATATTGTTTCTATTTCTAGTTTTTGAAGTGTACAATTCATATATAAAGTTAAATATACATCCTGATGGTGCAGCATAACTAAACTTACAACATTTCTATTGCTGTTTCATGAAAAAAATACAATTCTCGCTTTTTAAGCCCCCTATTTTAATTCTAAATTTCTTTAATGAGGGTTTCCAACAGCAGATGGCGACGAGCAATTTTCATCCTACCGGTAGCAGGCCCCTACTAGGCTATCCCCATGGAAGATTACTTCATTTGTACAAATCTGACTCTCCCATTCATAAGAATTAATATCTCTACAAAATGCGGTACAACAGTTTTTAGACTAGAAGAATAAAATGTGAACAATTAAATGAAGACAGACAACGGATGCCAAAAGATACAAAAAGCTCACCTAACCTTTGACCAGATGAGCTAAAGAAAGGTAGTGATTAAATTCATTTTTTATCAAGAGATTAGCAGGTGTTAAGGATATTGGTATAGAAAAATGTGTGCATGAAATAGAATACTTAGATTTAGAAAAAAAAGTGAGTGAGTGAGCGATTGTTGTTTAACGCAAACTCAGCAATTTTTCAGCTATATCATGGCGAGTTTAGTACCTACACATCTATATATATATATATATATACATTTATAAGTTTGATTGGATTCTAGTCAGGTGTTTTAAAAGGAGGTTCTCTTACCATGCTTAATGACATAAATACATGTAACGAATGGTATGTGCTACCAAAAACTCCTGAAAAATGGAATTATAAGCAAAATAAAACTATTGTATCTGGATAAAATAATAAACAATTTATAAACCAAAAACAAATTTTCTAAAAATAAACTGGAATTACTTCCATTTATAAATAATGTAATTTATTGTATTTATCAAACTACAGTACATGTATAATGAAGAAGATGTTCTTAATTCTTCATGAAACAATTATAATTAAGACGTCTATTTTTATAAATTTACAAATTAGAGAAAATATTAAAAATTATGACAGGGATTTTTAAAACTGCACAGTTTTATTTCCTGCCAGTAATTCTTTGGTATAAAGCTGTACCATTCATATTAGCCAAGCATTTACGTATCAATGATTCCTGCAGATAAAAGTACTTACTGAGGACTTTCTGTACAACCAGATCTTCATCCATAGACAAGACATCATCAGAGAAAGCTAAACACAGTGACACAAAGTTTTCTTGAGAGCATTTCAAAACAATACCAAATGGAGGTCCTGATTTCCATGCTATAGGTCTACCTAGGTCCAACATCTGAAATAGTTAGATAAAGTTGATATAAACATCCCTTTCATCACTCCAAAATATTGCCCATCAGTTTTTGATTGGGAATTCAATTTTGAATATAAGAGAGTCATAAATATATTGCTCAATCCCTTTGAAAATGTTCTTAAAAGCAATCAAATTGGGTTATTTTAAGAGCCTAGAACAGCAGCTCATGAAATATATTGTCCCTAAGCAAGATTTATGAAATAAATACATCTGCTACAGTATACATACATGTGTACATGTATACCTGTTACATTATACATATATGTGTATCTCGTACTGTACATTTGCATCTCTACACTACATTACACATACATGTGTTACATCTTTGTAACATCATAGAAACGTGTATCTCTGTTACATTATACAAACATGTGTATCTCTATATTACCGCTACATATTATTATACCTCATTAATATGTATTGTTTAATACACGTTTCCTACGTATTGGCTCTTTTGGATCAGGTGACCTGTGATTATTATTGACAGTATGACCTCTGATGGATTCATTATTGATCATGTGATAGATATTACCTAGCAATATTGGCTCCATCCAAAAACAAAATGGTCGCTTTCATCGCTTGAATTTCCAAAAGCACAATTTGTCAAGTTCAGATCGCCATCATTTGTTCAGTCCAAGTTCTATCAAAATAGACTTTGAAAATTGTATTTGCTGGTTCTCCAATAAACTTGCAACATTAAGAGAAAAGAGTTATAATAGAACAATTAATTACTCTTTGTGAGGTCAATAGCAGGAAATGAGAACCCTTGACCTGACTTCCTTCGTTGGCCTCAGTAAGGTCAGGTCACCTTGAGTTACAAGCCTCTGGTCCATATTTCCTGCTATTGACCTCATAAAGAGTAAGTAATTGCAAATTCAAATATATGTATCTCTTATCTCTATGTTACATTATACATACATGTGTATCCCGTTGTTTTATCATCTCCTCCTCTACAAATTTCTGGGAACTTTCAGGTCTAACAGATTCCAGTAAAACCCAAACATCTTCACTAATAGTATCATACTGGTGTGGCTCCAATGCATAATACATAGTCCAATCCTTTAGACTTATCTTAACCTATACAATGTAATAAAATATACATTACTATAATTTATTGTGTAATATATTAGATTAAGTTGAACTTTGGTTTTTTTAGAAGTCAAGTAAGCAGTTGATTTTTATTGGAATTAGCATTATTATTGTATTTATACAAAATATCATTATTCTGAGTGCTACAATGACATGATCAAGAATGGGGATAGGATAGGATTATGGTGCTTAACACCACTTTCAACAATATTTCAGCTATAACGTTGTGGTCAGTCTTATTGGTGGAGGAAAACGGAGTATCCAGCGAAAACCACTGACCTGCCACAAGTCACTGACAAACTTTATCACATAATGTTGTATCGAGTACACCTACATGAGTGATTTGATTTCGATTTGATTTTTTGTGTTTTAACGCCCCTTTCAACAATATTTCAGCTATATCATGGCGACCAGTTTTAGTGGTGGAGGAAGCCAGAGTACCCGGAGAGAACCACCGACCATGGGCAAGCAACTGGGAAACTTTATCACTTGCGGCTGCGAGTCGAGTGCACCCCTTTTTGTAATTTACAAAGCCGGGCGCGAACCCACGCCGTATTGGTGACATCTAAATGATGGGTGGGATTCGAACTCACAACTTTAGTGATGATAGGTATTGATTGCATAGGTAGTTGTAAATCCAACTACCATACGATCACGACCACCTCTCAAGAATGAGAATGATAAAAATAATGTGTACCGGTACTAAGTATCGAAAACATTTCTTTATATCATATGACCATATAAACTAAATGAATATTTCTGATACTCCGGACACAATATTGGTTTAATAAAATACTTATTTACTATTGACTTCAGGGAATTGGTATCTTATTTTCACTGCTGCATGCTTGGAAATGGTTTGATTCCTCAGGGAAACAGGCTATCTCTAATAACTAGAGGCTCCCCGAGCCTGTATAGCTCACCTGGGTATAATAACAACATCAGTCAATAAAACTTGATAACTTCGGTCAAAAAATAACAAATGTAGCCCTCGTTATTGCAGACCCCCTCTCCATAAAAATTTGGGCAGGGGTTCCCCCTTTAATGTAAGTTATCAACATTGCTATAAAAAAAACATAAATGTCAATGATTCTCAAAATTTAGCTTTTGCTACTTCACATTTTGTAATAGAGTTGCTTCCCTTTGATTATTTGAGTAACCAAAAGCAGTGAAAGTCAACAAAAAAAATGCATTTCAAGAGGAATAACTCTTCACACAGTTGTCGGACATGTGATTACTTGTCATAACAACCAATTAGTTTGACATTATCTTTGGTGTAATTTATGACAGAATAGCTGTTGATTCTTCCATGTGATTAGTTGTCATAACAACCAATTAGTTTGACATTACCTTTGGTGTAATTTCTGACAGAATCGTTGTGGATTCTTTGATGTGATTGATTTTCATGATAACCATTTAGCTTGCCATTACCTTTGGTGTAATTTCTGACAGAATCGCAGTGGATTATTTGATGTGATTGATTGTCATGACAACCGTTCAGCTTGATATTACCTTTGGTGTAATTTCTGATAGAATCGTTGTGGATTCTTTGATGTGATTGATTCGTTGAATATAAGAAACATCTTTGAGTAGTTGATCTGACAGGTTGTCATGACTACCAAATTTATGGACTAATACTGTTCCTCTTTGAAATATGTCAGAGATGGTTTTTCTATACAATATATGCCTACGGGTCCGACGTGCCCAATGTACAGCATACAAATACAGATATCCCACTGTTATAAACATTCTGTTAGCTGTTCATGTCTAGGGTCACTTTAATCTGTCAATAAAATTATAGTTTTCATAAGTATTTAAATTTCATGAGATAAACTGTAAAATGCAGTAAAATGTTGACAATTACTTTTTATCATCATTGCTTCTTAGTTTATAGTATAATTTTATTAACAAGTATTACAACATTAATACCTTGTTTTATATACATAATACATGTATGTATAACAAATACTGCATAAAAGTTATATCCTTGAACTGAGTACTGGCGACAGTTCCAAGGGTGTAACAAACAGAGCAGCCCAACTTGTCCCAAGGTGGTGGATAGGGGATGCCCTCTCAAAATGTGCAATGGGATATTATCAGAGTATAATATGGAAAGCCTTAAAGTGAACAGTGTTATGGTTAATGGTGTTTAATGCCACTTTCAACAATATTTCAGTTATATTGTGGCGGTCAGTTTTATTGGTGGAGGAAACCAGAGTATCCAGAGAAAATGACCGACCTGCCACAAGTCACTGATAAATTTTGTTACATAATGTTGTATAAAGTACACCTCGCCATGAGCGGGATTCGAACTCACAACTTTAGTGGTGATAGGCACTGAATGAACAGGCAGTTGTAAATCCAACTAACATACAATAAAGACCACGCCAAACAGTGGGTGCCAGGTTTGGAGGGTGTCACATTCCTAAACTTTTGCATTCTTGATAAATTTGAGGAAGGCCTTTAATTAATTCTAAGTTTGGTGATTATGTAGGTCAAATTTATTCAAATGAGCTGGAAATAAAGGATATCACACATACAGCTAGGTCTGCTTCATATCTTGACCTTAACATAGAAATTTGACAATGAGGGTCAGTTATGAAAGAAGCTTTAATACAAAAGAGACAATTTCAATTGTTCCATCATGAACTTTCCATTTATATATAGAAACATTCCAGCAGCACCTGCATAATTATGAAGTATATCTCTCAACTGATACCATATTCCTGAGCTTGTGGTTCCTATCATGAATAACTTGATAAGGGTTGTTGCTATCAAAGTAGCTACAGAACCAAGGTTTACTAGTGGTCAAATTGAAGTCATCACTTCGAAAGTTTTAGTCATCACCATGACGGAATATATGTTACAAATGATCCTAGATATGATTCCTTTGTTGTTATCACAATTCTGTCCTTTCCTCATTTATGACATACCACCTGGTTTTGACAGAAGTAACATAACAAATGGAGGAAGATCTTCTTAAGCTTCTTGAGAACCTGAGTTCACCTCCGATCTTAAGTGGGGTTCGTATTGCTCTCTATTTTAATATGTTGTTTTTTGTGGATCATTGTTTGTCTTTTTCTTTTGGTGACTGTATTGTCTGTCCCTCTTAGATTTGTGGCTTCTGATTACCCATTTGGTATCTTCAATCTTTTCTTTCAATGGTTTCTGCAATTCAGATCAAGGTTTGTTTTCCTGATTATGCATATACTCTGATCTGTGGCTATGCACATGGTCCATTTTTCCAAAAACAATTATACTTATTTTTTTAAATGCCAATTCCTTACAGATGCGCTTTAGCTTGACACAGTGTAGTTAGTAGTTTTCATTTTCACTTTTTCAACTCTGTGGTACATTGTTTACATTTACTGTTTGTCTAAAATCCTTGGAAAACTTTGAGGCCTAACTTGAGGGCATACAAATAAATAATGCTTATATATGACATGTGGCTAATCACTTTTTCCTATAAGTTGGAAAAACATACATTATACAAAAGTAACACCCATTTTTGTTTATCTTTTGACTGGTAGTCGTAGAGCAACACAACTGTCATTTAAGTTAACTTCTTGTACATTTTGCATTAAATTGGGAGTACAATCAGGGCATTCCACTCATTTTCAAGTAGGAGGTGATAATCCTAAAGTAGAAGGTCAGGAATTTTTCTAGCCTTCCCCGGGGTTCGGTAAAAGGACCTTTTCCCAATGAAAAATATTCTAAAATCATGCAAAATTCCCAAAATTTTGTTTCTTACCCCCTTATTTTGATTCTCAATTTGAGTAATATGGAGTGCAAAAGATAAACCAGTATGCAAAACAAAGCCATATTTTACTTTCACTTAATTAGATGCAATTAGATGGGCAATTTGCCTTGTGTCCGGCTGCTGTGGAATGCCCTGATAATATACAATCTACATCCTCTCTTTTTCCATTAAATATAGCTGCTTCCACACAGTGAAATAAATGATATGGATATACCATCAAACATATCATTCAAATCATAATAAATATTTTGTATTTGACAAACTATATTTCCCTTCATTACTAGTGAATAGTATGAAAAATTAAAACTATGCCGTATACAATAATTTATGGGTACCCAAGAAATGTTTGTGAAATGCAAAATTAATTTCCAAATATAAAAAGGTTCAAGCGAAGACCTCTTTGGTGCTGCTTCATTGTAGCTGGTCACTTTAAGTTTTGAGTGGCTAGGCTAAAACATTCAAAGCTGAGTTCTCATCTATGATCTAATTTATGAAACATGTATATAGTTTTAACCTTTTTTTTTGGTCTTGTGCAACCTCTGACATAACCTTCAGCTTGTCAAAGGAACTCAGTATTTGGTAACAGTAGAAGTAATCTAACAGAGAATAAATGATATACACACATTTTTTTTTATTAGCATCGTGTTATCGGTTTTCGTGCTATTATCGATTTTCCGATATAGCGATTAACAGTGTTAACCCTTCATTCATGACGATTGGAATTTTCAAAGAATGGCTAGTTAAATATTTCTTTGTACATAAGATTGTTTTTAAAGCCATTCTTGTATTTTAATATACTCTCGATTATCTGGCAACTTTTGTTGTCAGTAAAATGGCGTCATCTGTTTTCGTGTGAAGTAAAAACAAGGCCGATATACGGGATGGAAACGAATATATAATCCGGAAATGGCCGGTTTTAAAATTTCATGGTTCTGGCCATCTACCAAATCATACTACATCTAAATAAAATAACAGAATGTTTGAAAATGACCACTTTCAAAATTGTGTTTACTTTTGATGTTTTTTTTAGTGCTGAAACCCACAATGCACTACAAAGTGACATGTATCTTATATAAGAAACAGGCACATTTCAGTCAGCTCTTTTGTTTACCAGTACGATCAGTGACCCCATGACAGTTACATGACAGGAAGAGCCGGTGTCTGAGAGGCAGATGACATAGTTAAATTTTATATAGCTCTTCTGGATTTTTTTCCAGCTACTTTATAAATGAAGTAAATTTTTAGCATTACAAAAAGTATGGTTCAGTAGGTAGGTTCACTGTTCTTGGTACTTACGTCTTTAAAAGCAAACTTTAACATCTTTTACAGATGTCACGCTGTAGTCTTGTTTATGTTCCATAAATAGAAACCGGAAGACACGTCAAAAATAATGCGTGCGCTGTGGAAATCAAAATAAAATGGATAAAACGAAAACAGATGACGCACGAAAACACATACCGTGACGATAAATTGATAATTGTCCAAATTTATACTATAGTCTATAGACATAGTCTAGTTCAAGTTGGACCCTTGACACTTAGGCTGTTGCACACAGTCACAGGACATGACAGTATGCTAAGAGTTAAATTGGTGAACTGTTAATAGTATGTAATTGCATTATCATAAATAAATCATATATATAATCAGCTGGTTGTTGGAACCTGGTCGTTTTTGGACCTACATCATGCCGATCTGTACTCGCAGAGTTGTCAAGGAATAGTTATCGTTCTTTCTTGGTTTACTTTCAAAAAGCAAAAATAAGTACTCATATTTCCGATCACAACATGAATTAAGATAGACTAATTATTTTGTCTCTAAAATCAATATTTAATCATTGATAATTGTTATCTATTTTTTCATGGATGATGAGAGGAGAGTAATTTGAGCGTGATCAGCTTGAAATGTGGGAAAACCCCGGCCCTATGACCTCTAGATCTACTACCGTATAAATAAAAAAAAAACTCATTGGAGATTACATCAAAGTAACGTTTAATGCGTTCGTTTCATATTGCAGAGAAATGTACCATTTATAATATTTTGTATCAAAACAACGTAGAGAAAGCGTTGTGTATGAATGAAATGTTTGAATGAAATATGTGAATGGCGTGACAAACACAATCTTTGGGGTTAGGGTTAGGGTATGGTGTTTAACGTTAACGCCCCTATCAACAATATTTCAATTATATTGTGCGGTCGGATTTATTGGTGGATGAAACCGGAGTACCCGGAGAAAACCAGCGACCTGCCGCAAGTCACTGAAAAACTTTATCACATAAAGTTGTATCGAGTACACCTCGTTATGAGCGGGATTCGAACTCATAATCCGGTTTCAACAAAAAAATAGATTTTATGTATTCAAGTTCATTTAAAATGGACGTTTTGTCTACCATGCAAATTATATAACAATCTGTACATACCAGACAGTTGATTGGGACTTTATTTTTGCTATGGTTTCTTTTCTCTTGAGGTTTAGCATTCGGATTTTTATTTGACTGACTTCGCAATATATATTAAAATTTCAGCCTTAGCCGATTTTGACTATCCTGTTTAGGACCTTTGGTTCTATTTCTCCCAAAAATTTAAATTATTGGATTTTCCAGTCTTTCGATTTTGAGAGTACCTGATGAAGGTTATTCCAGAAACGCGTCGTGTGCACTAAATTTGATATCTACGTTGTTTTTTAAGACACAAAAACACATCAGATATGTACGTGTATTTTAAACCAGACCAACAAAGTGAGAGGTTTTAGCTATGAGGCATCAAGATCGTGAAACTCATTATGAACAGAACTAAGCAATGAGTATCTCAAATTTTGGAAAATAAAGAAAAATCTCTGTAGCTTCTGTAACCAATTGTCATGTCGTGACGTCACATATAGATTAACATATAAGACTGCCATCTGCTTTACACTAAATAAAGAGTCATATCTTTAGTATTCCGATCAAATGTATCTCACTCATAAATACAAATAGAAATACATCTTTTCATTTATATCGACCATTGGTGTCCCCTGCATTTGAATAACCATGATATTGTTCATGTGCTTTGGACACAATGAGGTCTTTTTTCTTCCCTTTATTTAATATAAATAGACAGACAAACAAATATTGGTATGAGTGATATATTTATTCTCTCATGCTTTAAGTATTTATACAGTATATGTATTTAATTTCGAAAATGTAGTTATTTCGCATGTATAATATGTGTGCGAATGTGTTATAGTCCTATTTGCACCGGCCCTTGGTTTCCTCTGCATTTGTACAACTACCCGCGTACAGTACTTGTCCATGTGCATAGGACACGGGGAGGACTTGACCACTACACTACATGTGAGTTAACCATTGATGTCTGATGTGGCCAACAATGTCATAGTCGACGGCCCTTAATTATTATTATAATTATCATTAGTATGAGTATTTAATATATTTTATGGGCAGATTTGTTCATTGTAACGTACAATATTTTTATTTTTATTTTTTAATGAATCACTGTAATGACTTTGCCCCTTGTGGGCCCTCTATTGGACAATAACAAATTCTTATTCTTATTTCTACTTCTACTTGATTACTGGCGGCCTAGGGCTATCGCATCACAGGAAAGTGACATCAACAACATGGATAAAAGCACCAAGGTGCGTATATACAATTAAAAACAATAAAAACAGGAATCACTGTGTATGTCTAGGTTGTCAAACTCTGTAGACGAGAACCAAATTCGTCTACAGAGGTGACATGCACTAGGTGAGTTGGCAGAGCATTCCAGTCTTTGATAGTCCTAGGCAGGAAGCTGTTTTTGTACTGTTCGTAGTTGGCTCTGATTTCAATGAAAGCATTGGAGTGAGATCTTGTACCAATGTATGTTGACTGGGTGACATAGTCCGGGATTTCAACTGGCGAATTTTGGTTTACTGCTTTATGAAAGATGATGAGTCTCTTGTTCTTTCTTCTAATCTGAAGGGGCTGCCAGTTCAACTCGTTGAGCATAGATGTTACGCTGTCTTGGTAAGAATATTTTCCTGTTACAAAGCGTGCCCCTTTTCGCTGGACTTTTTCAAGAGCTTGAATGCCTTGTTTATGGTATGGGTCCCATACTGTTGAAGTGTACTCGAGATGTGGTAGTACTAATGAAGTAAATGCTCTCTTCTTAACATCTGGGTTACAACCATAAAGGTGTCTTCGAAGCAGGTTGAGGATCTTCTGAGCTTTCCCAGTTATAAGTCCAATGTGGTGTTTCCATGTTAAGTCTGATGTCAATTCTACTCCTAGGTACGGATGGTGTTGTACTTGTAGGAGGGTGTGATTGTCAATTTTATACTCTGTGTCTAAAACCTGGTCTTCCGTGTGATCTTAAGGAGGTGGCATTTGGCTGCATTAAATGTCATCAGCCAGGTATGTGACCAATCTACCAGTGTGTTGAGATCTTGTTGTAGTTGTTTATGGTCTTGTTTGGTGTCAATGGTCCTGTACAGTAGACAATCATCTGCAAAAAGCTTGATTCTGGTTTGTGGAGATATTTTATCTGCTATGTCATTTACGTAGAGCAGAAACATCAAAGGACCCAGTACCGTACCCTGGGGGACGCCTGATATGACTGAGGATTCTTCAGATGAATAGCCGTCTAGTACGACTTTCTGTTTTCGCTGGCATAACCATGAACCGATCCATTTATTTGTCAGGCCTTCTACTCCATAATGTTGGATCTTGTGAAGTAGTCTTCTGTGGGGCACGGTATCAAAAGCCTTGCTGAAATCAAGTATCAGCAGATTCTTATAGTCGGATAAGCATTTTAAGATATATACTATATAGTATGAGCTTTTTACACATACCTAATATACCGCTCACGTATGTAGAGCTGGGTAACAGATCCGTCATAAAAAATCCAACCTAATTAAAATTAAAGGTTTGTTAGATCTCTTTTCTGTTTGTGTTTCACCAAAAAAAGAGATACATCAGACATCTAATATTAATGAGATTGCAAGAGGTCGGGACTTCTATCCTTATTTTAAAAACGCTTATCTGATATCGTTTTTAAGCACGTTCCTGGTTATATACAATTGCTGTTAGGTATAGGGTATTGACAGAGGGAGGTCCAGTCGAAAAGTTTCCACCGGTATATTACTATTAGGCTACTTGTCGCAGTCGTAGATGTTCTTTTTCTGAAGATTCAATGATATTTAGACAACTACATTCATCACTTCACCATCTTTCAGCCACAAAAATAGTGTAATAATAATAATAATAATAATAATTTTATTGATTTAAAGTCCAAACATTGAACAATCATCAAAAGATAAAACAGAACTAAGCTAAATACATACCATCGTGTTATCGGTTTTCGTGCTATTATCGATTTTCAGATATAGTGATTAACAGTGTTAACCCTCCATTCATATGACGATTGGAATGTTCAAAGAATGGCTAGTTAAATATTTCTTTGTGCATAAGATTGTTTTTAAAGCCATTCTTGTATTTTAATATACTCTCGATTATCTGGCAACTTTTGTTGTCAGTAAAATGGCGTCATCTGTTTCCGTGGCAAATAAAAACAAGGCCGATATACGGGATGGAAACGAATATAAAATCCGGAAATGGCTGGTTTTAAAATTTTATGGTTCTGGCAATCTACCAAATCATACTACATCTAAATAAAATAACAGAATGTTTGAAAATGACCACTTTCAAAATTGTGTTTACTTTTGATGTTTTTTTTAGTGCTGAAACCACAATGCACTGCAAAGTGACATGTATATTATATAAGAAACGGGCACATTTCAGTCGGCTCTTTTGTTTACAAATACGATCAGTGACCCCATGATAGTTACATGACAGGAAGAGCAGGTGTCTGAGAGGCAGACGACATAGTTAAATTTTATATAGCCCTTCTGGATTTTTTTCCAGCTACTTTATAAATGAAGTACATTTTTGGCATTACAAAAAGTATGGTTCAGTAGGTAGGTTCACTGTTTTTGGTACTTACGTCTTTAAAAGTAAACTTTATCATTTTTTACAGATGTCAGCTTTCGTATTGTTTATGTTCCATAAATAGAAACCGGAAGACACGTCAAAAATAATGCGTGCGCTGTGGAAATCAAAATAAAATGGATACCACGAAAACAGATTACGCACGAAAACACATACCGTGACGATACAATACATGTACAAAGAAGATGTTATCACAGCTGAGGAGTGTATGAATTATCTCCCATTGAAGATTACAATATTTATAAGGATTATCTCCCATTGTACACAACAGTGTCACTCAATGCATTTAAAAAATATTTGAATAATTCTGTATATACTGTGTCTGTAATAATAATTTTGTATAATAATTAAGTTATAGCTTCCCTCTCAGATCTTGATTGATAGAATACAATTTATTCACACCTAAAATACATATTTTACATTTATCAAGATCATTACTACTCAATATGAATTTAAATTTTTGGAACTCATCCATATCATTAAATGAAGGAACCACTGAACTTATATTAGAAAATAATTCTTTACGACACTCATCCAATTTGGGACATTTTAAAATGAAATGTATTTCATCCTCTGGTTCTATATTACAGAGAGGACATATTCTCTTTTCCACTGGAAGTTTGATGTATCTACCCCTTTCAATATTCAGGTTTATCGACATCAGAGTGTAAAAATTTCTCCATTTTGTAACTATTTTTTAATTTCCTATAAGTTCGCAGTTTATTACCACCATTTTTATTATCATCATTAAACAATAATTTTTTCCAATGGTTAATATATCTGTCTTCTAGTTTGATTGATAAAGAGTGTAATAATTTAGACTTAGAAAATGTACCTTGATTCACCCAAACGTGAGTAAACCCAATTTCAGCTAGTAAAAGTTTTATTTTAGAACATAAGCCATCTTTACGCAAGGTGTTTTCTTGATATGAATGATAAATTAAGCTATTTGCATTTGCGCTCAAAAGATGAAGCCAATAATTATTAGTAGCTTTTATAGTACACAATGAAAGGGGGAATAACCCAAGTTCCGATAATACAGCAATATTTGTTGCTGACTTATGAACTCCTAATACAAATTTGGCAAATTTTATTTGTGTTTTATTTGGAACAAAGGAATCATATTTTGATTCAAAATTTAAATTTCTTTTAATTAGGATATCAAGAGACCATATTTCACTACAATATAAAAGAATTGGTTTGACACAAGCATCAAAGAGTCTTAGATGTAAAAAGGCATTCAGTTTTTCTATTCATTCATAGCCATCTTACCCTCAGAAAGTGGTGTTACACTCGATTACTGCACGATTTTCCCTTACACCCTCTCATTTCGCCATTTCAAAAAGCCGTCGGATGGCAGAGAAATCTCGGACTAAGAATGATTTATCTCCAAAAAATTAAAAGTCCCTAATAATAGTAATGATACAATGAAATTCAACCCAGGACCTCGGTTCGCATTGTAAGCAACTGAGCTAAAGGAGATCTCCACTAACACAGTTAGCGGAGGAGGATTATGAATGTATTATGGTTCCTATAACCTTGGTTAGAGGAGCGTTTTCGTTACACTACCACCTCGTGAATCGTCATACCTGGCTTGATGTCATGATGACAATATCTCAAGACAAGTCAAGTACAGTACAGTCAGAGACATGATAGTGTGATAAATCACTGTGATAGACGTATCACTCTTCTTAGTGATACTGATATCGGGGATGATTTTTGTCAGTTATTTGACTGATTTCAGCTATTTTCCTCTGGAGAGAAATTGCCGAATGTTGCTGGACACAGTCAGAACAGGTCAAAAATAGACCATTGAAAGGGGGTGTAGATGGGTTCAGCTATTTTTCATTGATTTTCAGTTATTTTATTTTGTAACTAAAATCATCCCTGTGATATATCTATATCTCTGTTTAATCTATTTACTATATTTTGATATGCCTTTTGGTAATCTCGTTGAGGTTAAGCTTTCGAAGAAATTTTCTGTCTGCATCTCCATCGTAATCTCGTCTGTGATTATCTCTGGGTACTTGTTGAAGGTTATTGATTATCTCTTGATACTTGTTGAAGGTCAGTGATTATCTCTTGATACTTGTTGAAGGTCAGAGATTATCTCTCGATACTTGTTGAAGACCAGTGATAATATATTTGTACTTGTTTTAGGTCAGTGATTATATTTTGGTTCTTCAAAGATTACTGACTGACACAATTAAACTGAAATAATTGTTGAAAACAACATTAAAAAGCCATAATCCATAATAATCTTCATTAAAACTGGTGATTGTACATAACTTTATATTCTTTATCATTACTTTTAGCTATATTTTATTGTGTCTTTACAGAACAGTCATGGGGGTCAAGAACACAACAGCTATTATCAAAAGACTCAGAGATTTGATGAAGAACACATCATATGTAACTGAACAGATACATGCTTATATTGTACCCTCAGGGGATGCTCATCAGGTAAAGAATACTTATATTGTACCCTCAGGGGACGCTCATCAGGTAAAGAATACTTATATTGTACCCTCAGGGGATGCTCATCAGGTAAAGAATACTTATATTGTACCCTCAGGGGACGCTCATCAGGTAAAGAATACTTATATTGCACCTTCAGGGGACGCTCATCAGGTAAAGAATACTTATATTGTACCCTCAGGGGACGCTCATCAGGTAAAGAATACTTGTATTATATTATTGGGGACACTTGTCAGATAAAAAAATGTAAATAGGGATGCTTATATTTATTAAAAATACAAAGAAGTTCTACAGAGCTCATGTTTGCTTGTTATAATGTATATATTGGCAGAATTTTCTTAGAACTTGTAAACTTGTAATGTACCCAGTATGCTGATTACCAAGTCTTAGTAATACTTTAAAGTGACATTTATATCAATATGAAAGTAAAATTAGAGTATTCCTATCATCTTCAACTTCATATAAAAATATTTCCCCCATTTCATATTATGGTATTATGATGTGTTTGTTTTCAGAGTGAATACATTGCACCGTGTGACTGCAGGAGAGCTTTTATTTCTGGTTTCACAGGATCAGCAGGTAAGATTTTGTTGTCAAATCAATGTTTTGTACTACAAAAAATACTTTCAGAGTTAAAAGTTAACTGCGGAATGGTAGCTCTCAACCGATTTTTATCTTCCTTTCTATTTTAGCATAAAAAAAAGAAGGAAGACCTTTAATTGCTATGGTTCAACAGCTAAATTATAAATCAGAATAAAAATGGAATGCTAAGTTTTGTTAGATTTTTAAACAAATTTTACCGTACTACAAAGCCATAGAATGTTTTAATCAATTTTTTTCTGTTCAGATGAAGTAAAGATGCATGTTATAGTCCCTTTCTGTGTTAACTTAATTACAATGTAGCTTGATACTTCGCACAGATTCAAGATATTCTGAAAACTGTTTTAAAATCTTCTACTCTGAAACCATTGATTCAAATAAACCCAAATAGGAGTAGAATGGTTATTGCATGGTCTTCTTTCAAAAATGTGTCCGAAAGCCCTGTCCTCCATCCATGATAGCTGCAGTTACTAAAGAGAGAAAATTCTTTTGTTGTATTACTATCAGGCTGCTAAAAAAATCTTTCCTAAATATTTGATATTACAGGAACTGCTGTTGTTACCAGAGATAAGGCTGCCCTGTGGACAGATGGAAGGTATTACCTTCAGGCTGAGAAACAGTTAGATTCAAACTGGATTCTCATGAAAGAAGGTAGGTAAAAAATAATAGTTAAAACTACAGTAAAACTTGTCTTAACTGAACCTCCTTGGAATCAACTTTTGTGTTAAGTTTATACAGGTTATTTTAGGTGCTGTTGTGGCGGTGATCATATGGTAGTTGGATTTACAACTACCTATGCAATCAATGCCTATCACCACTGATGTGAGTTCAAATCTCGATCAGGGCGAGGTGTACAACATTATGTGATAGAGTTTGTCAGTGACTTGTGCCAGGTCGGTGGTTTTCTTCGGGTCCTCCGGTTTCCTCCACCAATAAAACTGACCGCCACGATGTCACTGAAATATTGTTGAAAGTGGCGTTCAACACCATCAAGCAAACAAACAATACAGGTTATTTTAAAGATTTCAATGGGAACTTTATATAAAGTTTGGAACATACAGGATTCCATTTTATTCAGGGTTCGGTTTAGAGAGGTACAGTCCTTTGAACATGTTTCAACTATAGTAAAAATAGTATATTTCAATAAAATAAGATTTGAGTGTCAAGGAATGTAAAAGAGAATCCACAAGAATTTTGTCTGATGTGGTCAACTTAGAAAAAAAAATTGATATAAATTTGCAAGTATGTGACAGTGACATAATGTTAAATTAAAGATTATCCACATCAGCTGGAACAAAAATAATGCAGTAAAAGGTATGATTTTACACATAGACCATAATTTTCAATTTTCAGTGCTGTGTAGTGATATCATCTATAAAGTGAGTGAGTGATTGTTGTATAACGCCAACTCAGCAATTTTTCAGCTATATCATGGCGAGAACAAGTTAATTTTCAATGAAATGATGATGAGGTCCGCTTAGTTGGATTTTTACAGTGCTAGCTCACTGAAACAAAAGTCCGCGGATAGACATGTCGCCCCACTCAGACACATTTTCCTGACTTAGCCAACCAGTCTTTGCTCTTTCTCCTTATTGTTGCGTGCCTAGCAGAGAAGCAACAAATACCAATTTTATTGTCTTTGGTTTGATCCGATCTGTGCTCGAACCCACAATCTACCGCATTCGAGGTGCTAACCATTACACCAACGATGCGGTTGATATCATCTAAAAAGAACATGAACACTACATTTGTATTGTTATAAAAACAAACGAGGTTAAAGGTCATTGGCTACTAATAAATGAAGTACATTGAATACATGTTTAAAAGACTCAATGTGATAAATTGACAACTCTAAGGGAAAGACATTTTCAATGTGATAAATTGACAACTCTAAGGCACAAATTGATGGTTTTTCTGTTATTTACTGTTTAAACAAGTCTGCAAAAAGTTTTTTTAAAGCCCTATGAAGAACGATTTTCTATTATACTTTATTTTTATTCCATAGGTTTACCAGACACCATGTCTCAAGCTGAATGGCTGTCAAAGGTGTGTTAATACAGTATATATGTACAAATATCTTTAAATTTCAACCAACAAATTCACAATATGTTTTCCTATAATTCTACAAATTTTAAAAATTACACTTTTATAGCAATTTACATTTTTTAATCCATGATAATTGATTGAGTGAGTGAGTGATTGTTGTTTATCGCCAACTCAGCAAAATTTCAGTAATATCGTGGTGTCAGGTTTATTAGTGGAGGAAACCGGAGAAAACCAACGACCTGTCGCAAGTCACTGACAAACTCCATGATAATTGTGTGTGTACAATTATGAAATATCAAAATCTGAAAATATTTTTGTAAGAGCTGATTATTTTAATATTTTACCATGGGTACTGCATTTTATTTATGATTTTTTTTATGTCAAGTGATTGCAGAAATAACTATTTATGCTTAATTATTTCTTGCAGGTGTTACCTGTAGGAGGAAGGGTAGGAGTTGATCCTTATCTAATGTCTTCAGGTAAGCTTGACACATCATCATGATTTAATTTTGAGTGACGCAGGATAAGGGTAAGGGGTAGTGTTATGGTGTTTCACGCCACTTTCAACAATATATTTCAATTATATCGTGGATGTCAGTTTTATTGGTGGATGAAACCAGAGTATCCGGAGAAAACCATTGACCTGCCACAAGTCACTGACAAACTTATCACATAATGTGAAACACCCATACTTGAGATTGTGTCCCTTTTGGCTGTCATATTTAATTGGATGTTTTCACATTAATCATTAGTGGTTGGTTAAAATGTATTTAACTCTGTGACTGATAACATACAACTGAATACAATACACCAATAAAAAAAATAATCCATGAGACCAGATTTATCAAAATGTCTTTTCCATCCTAATTGTACATAGAGGATAGATATATCTGTTTAGGACCTTAGACGTACTTATATATTTATATACTTATGAATTACCTAGTAGACATGAAGTTTATAAAATTCAAGTACTGAATTCTGTAAATAGTTCAATAACTCTCTCTCTCTCTGTTTGACTGTATGCAAATGTATCCTTATGCAATTGAGACCAAAACAAAATTAAGTTGGTTTTTTTCTCACCTGTCAACCTTTTTTTTTTATTAAAAAGCTGCCTATTCAAAAAACCTTATTGTCTACATGGTTTACTCTTAAAGTTAAGGTAGGGATGAGTGGAAATAAATCATGATAAGAGTAAGTGCCCTAGAACTGGTTTGAAAAGATTAGTTTATATTGATTGATAAATATTTCAGAAACATGGAAACCAATGGACAAGATTTTAAAGGAGAATGGACATTCGTTGGTACCAGTAATGCAGAACTTGATAGATTTAGTCTGGGACGATCGTCCTTCTCCACCACAAAACCCTCTCATGGTTTTACCTGATTGTTACACAGGTAAGCTATCATGAAGTTTACCTTTCTGTATCAGTAATATAGAACTTGATAGACCTAGTCTGGGATGATCATCCTTCACCACCACAAAACCCTCTAATGGTTTTACCTGATTGTTACACAGGTAAGTTATCATGAAGTTTACCTTACTGTACAGTGCTTTATATCTGGTGTCAAAATTATCTAGTCTGGGACGATCGTCCTTCTCCGTCACAAAACCCTCTAATGGTTTTACCTGATTGTTACACAGGTAAGCTATCATGAAGTTTACCTTACTGTATAGTACTTTATATCTGCGATGTCAACATTTTGTGATTTTAGCAATCCGATTTATTTTGAATGTTTTAATGCATTTTTTTTCTTTATAGGACAAGTCTGGGAAGATAAAATATTAAAAGTGAGAGAAAAGATGAAATCCAAGAATTGTGGAGCGTTTGTTGTAACACCTCTTGATGAACTTGCCTGTAAGCTGTAATTCTGTTATTATTGCTCTTGAAGAACTGGCCCGTAAGATACACATGTGAGATATTGTCATCACTTTCTGGTTGCCATAGTCCTCTGAATCCATTAGATTTTTACATTTTATTTTTTCCCTCAAAAATCATTGTAGCAGGATGAAGTTCTAGAGTAAGAATTTTATTAAATATTTTTATCAAAAACTACTACAAACTTTGTGAACCCAAACCATATACAATGTATAAATAGTTAATGGAGAGTACTCCATAATGTTTTCATTTTGCATGTGAAGCAGAAATTCATGATGGCAATAATCTGCTCAGGCAGAAAATATTTACCCACTAAGTTTAAAAAAAAACATCTGATTTTTTTTCAGGGCTGTTTAACTTAAGAGGATCAGACATTGCATATAATCCAGTCTTCTTTGGTTATGTTGTAGTAACCATGGAAACGGTGGAGTAAGTCTGCTTTTTTACATCTTTATACAGTTTCCAGGATATTTGATATTTACACATTATTTATTCCATTTTATAATTATAGTATAAAATTAATGGCTTATCATGAACAATCTAACAATAAACATATTTTGTAATGTCAACACAATCACATTAGAGATTTCAAAAACAGTGGCCAATGTTTCATCAACAGTTTGGGTATTCAGGATGTACACCTCTTAATACACGATGTCACAATTTGTTGCTCATGTAAAAGTGTGCTTACACAGTCAATTTGTTCCTTCAAATTCACTTCAAACTTTACCTGTGCACCTGTTTCATACACAAAGACATGTTGTCAAATACGTTTAATGGATCCATCAAATATTGGAAGGGACTTAGATAGGTGTTTAGACTGTCAAATTTGTGTTTGAAACAGGTGGACAGATCAAGTTTGAAGTGACTTTGAAGGACAAATTTGATCATGATGTTATAATGACTGAACATTTTGTAATTTAAACAGAAACAGTATATTTCATGCTGAAAAAGAAAATGATACAGTGAAACCTGTCTAACCGAATCCTGAGTAAACCGACCTAAACCAGACAGACTACAGTCCCATGTACTAAATGTCTATGTAACTTGAACCATGAGTAAACCGAATTCCTGCCTAAACCAGGCAGACTTTACAGTCCCATGTACTAAATGTCTATGTAACTTGAACCCTGAGTAAACCGAATTCCTGCCTAAACCAGACAGACTTTACAGTCCCATGTACTAAATGTCTATGTAACTTTAACCCTGAGTAAACTGAATTCCTGCCTAAATCAGACAGACTTTACAGTCCTATGTACTAAATGTCTATGTAACTTGAACCCTGAGTAAACCGAATTCCTGCCTAAACCAGACAGACTTTACAGTCCCATGTACTAAATGTCTATGTAACTTTAACCCTGAGTAAACCGAATTCCTGCCTAAACCAGACAGACTCTACAGTCCCATGTACTAAATGTCTATGTAACTTTAACCCTGAGTAAACCGAATTCCTGCCTAAACCAGACAGACTTTACAGTCCCATGTACTAAATGTCTATGTAACTTGAACCCTGAGTAAACTGAATTCCTGCCTAAACCAGACAGACTTTACAGTCCCATGTACTAAATGTTTATGTAACTTGAACCCTGAGTAAACCGAATTCCTGCCTAAACCAGACAGACTTTACAGTCCCATGTACTAAATGTCTATGTAACTTTAACCCTGAGTAAACAGAATTCCTGCCTAAACCAGACAGACTCTACAGTCCCATGTACTAAATGTCTATGTAACTTGAACCCTGAGTAACCGAATTCCTGCCTAAACCAGACAGACTTTACAGTCCCATGTACTAAATGTCTATGTAACTTTAACCCTGAGTAAACTGAATTCCTGCCTAAACCAGACAGACTTTACAGTCCCATGTACTAAATGTCTATGTAACTTTAACCCTGAGTAAACTGAATTCCTGCCTAAACCAGACAGACTTTACAGTCCCATGTACTAAATGTCTATGTAACTTGAACCCTGAGTAAACCAAATTCCTGCCTAAACCAGACAGACTTTACAGTCCCATGTACTAAATGTCTATGTAACTTGAACCCTGAGTAAACTGAATTCCTGCCTAAACCAGACAGACTTTACATTCCCATGTACTAAATGTCTATGTAACTTGAACCCTGAGTAAACCGAATTCCTGCCTAAACCAGACAGACTTTACAGTCCCAACTACTAAATGTCTATGTAACTTGAACCCTGAGTAAACTGAATTCCTGCCTAAACCAGACAGACTCTACAGTCCCATGTACTAAATGTCTATGTAACTTGAACCCTGAGTAAACCGAATTCCTGCCTAAACCAGACAGACTTTACAGTCCCATGTACTAAATGTCTATGTAACTTTAACCCTGAGTAAACCAAATTCCTGCCTAAACCAGACAGACTTTACAGTCCCATGTACTAAATGTCTATGTAACTTGAACCCTGAGTAAACTGAATTCCTGCCTAAACCAGACAGACTTTACAGTCCCATGTACTAAATGTCTATGTAACTTTAACCCTGAGTAAACCGAATTCCTGCCTAAACCAGACAGACTTTACAGTCCCATGTACTAAATGTCTATGTAACTTGAACCCTGAGTAAACTGAATTCCTGCCTAAACCAGACAGACTCTACAGTCCCATGTACTAAATGTCTATGTAACTTGAACCCTGAGTAAACCGAATTCCTGCCTAAACCAGACAGACTTTACAGTCCCATGTACTAAATGTCTATGTAACTTTAACCCTGAGTAAACTGAATTCCTGCCTAAACCAGACAAACTTTACAGTCCCATGTACTAAATGTCTATGTAACTTGAACTCTGAGTAAACCGAATTCCTGCCTAAACCAGACAGACTTTACAGTCCCATGTACTAAATATCTATGTAACTTTAACCCTGAGTAAACCAAATTCCTGCCTAAACCAGACAGACTTTACAGTCCCATGTACTAAATGTCTATGTAACTTTAACCCTGAGTAAACCGAATTCCTGCCTAAACCAGACAGACTTTACAGTCCCATGTACTAAATGTCTATGTAACTTGAACCCTGAGTAAACTGAATTCCTGCCTAAACCAGACAGACTTTACAGTCCCATGTACTAAATGTCTATGTAACTTGAACCCTGAGTAAACCGAATTCCTGCCTAAACCAGACAGACTTTACAGTCCCATGTACTAAATGTCTATGTAACTTTAACCCTGAGTAAACCGAATTCCTGCCTAAACCAGACAGACTTTACAGTCCCATGTACTAAATGTCTATGTAACTTGAACCCTGAGTAAACCAAATTCCTGCCTAAACCAGACAGACTTTACAGTCCCATGTACTAAATGTCTATGTAACTTTAACCCTGAGTAAACTGAACTCCTGCCTAAACCAGACAGACTTTACAGTCCCATGTACTAAATGTCTATGTAACTTGAACCCTGAGTAAACCAAATTCCTGCCTAAACCAGACAGACTTTACAGTCCCATGTACTAAATGTCTATGTAACTTTAACCCTGAGTAAACAGAATTCCTGCCTAAACCAGACAGACTCTACAGTCCCATGTACTAAATGTCTATGTAACTTGAACCCTGAGTAACCGAATTCCTGCCTAAACCAGACAGACTTTACAGTCCCATGTACTAAATGTCTATGTAACTTTAACCCTGAGTAAACTGAATTCCTGCCTAAACCAGACAGACTTTACAGTCCCATGTACTAAATGTCTATGTAACTTTAACCCTGAGTAAACCGAATTCCTGCCTAAACCAGACAGACTTTACAGTCCCATGTACTAAATGTCTATGTAACTTGATCCCTGAGTAAACCGAATTCCTGCCTAAACCAGACAGACTTTACAGTCCCATGTACTAAATGTCTATGTAACTTTAACCCTGAGTAAACTGAATTCCTGCCTAAACCAGACAGACTTTACAGTCCCATGTACTAAATGTCTATGTAACTTTAACCCTGAGTAAACTGAATTCCTGCCTAAACTAGACAGACTTTACAGTCCCATGTACTAAATGTCTATGTAACTTGAACCCTGAGTAAACTGAATTCCTGCCTAAACCAGACAGACTTTACAGTCCCATGTACTAAATGTCTATGTAACTTGAACCCTGAGTAAACCGAATTCCTGCCTAAACCAGACAGACTTTACAGTCCCATGTACTAAATATCTATGTAACTTGAACCCTGAGTAAACTGAATTCCTGCCTAAACCAGACAGACTCTACAGTCCCATGTACTAAATGTCTATGTAACTTGAACCCTGAGTAAACCGAATTCCTGCCTAAACCAGACAGACTTTACAGTCCCATGTACTAAATGTCTATGTAACTTGAACCCTGAGTAAACCGAATTCCTGCCTAAACCAGACAGACTTTACAGTCCCATGTACTAAATGTCTATGTAACTTTAACCCTGAGTAAACCGAATTCCTGCCTAAACCAGACAGACTTTACAGTCCCATGTATTAAATGTCTATGTAACTTTAACCCTGAGTAAACTGAATTCCTGCCTAAACCAGACAGACTTTACAGTCCCATGTACTAAATGTCTATGTAACTTTAACCCTGAGTAAACTGAATTCCTGCCTAAACCAGACAGACTTTACAGTCCCATGTACTAAATGTCTATGTAACTTTAACCCTGAGTAAACCGAATTCCTGCCTAAACCAGACAAACTTTACAGTCCCATGTACTAAATGTCTATGTAACTTGAACTCTGAGTAAACCGAATTCCTGCCTAAACCAGACAGACTTTACAGTCCCATGTACTACATGTCTATGTAACTTTAACCCTGAGTAAACCAAATTCCTGCCTAAACCAGACAGACTTTACAGTCCCATGTACTAAATGTCTATGTAACTTTAACCCTGAGTAAACCGAATTCCTGCCTAAACCAGACAGACTTTACAGTCCCATGTACTAAATGTCTATGTAACTTGAACCCTGAGTAAACTGAATTCCTGCCTAAACCAGACAGACTTTACAGTCCCATGTACTAAATGTCTATGTAACTTGAACCCTGAGTAAACCGAATTCCTGCCTAAACCAGACAGACTTTACAGTCCCATGTACTAAATGTCTATGTAACTTGAACCCTGAGTAAACCGAATTCCTGCCTAAACCAGACAGACTTTACAGTCCCATGTACTAAATGTCTATGTAACTTGAACCCTGAGTAAACCGAATTCCTGCCTAAACCAGACAGACTTTACAGTCCCATGTACTAAATGTCTATGTAACTTTAACCCTGAGTAAACTGAACTCCTGCCTAAACCAGACAGACTTTACAGTCCCATGTACTAAATGTCTATGTAACTTGAACCCTGAGTAAACCGAATTCCTGCCTAAACCAGACAGACTTTACAGTCCCATGTACTAAATGTCTATGTAACTTTAACCCTGAGTAAACCGAATTCCTGCCTAAACCAGACAGACTTTACAGTCCCATGTACTAAATGTCTATGTAACTTGAACCCTGAGTAAACCGAATTCCTGCCTAAACCAGACAGACTGTACAGTCCCATGTACTAAATGTCTATGTAACTTTAACCCTGAGTAAACTGAATTCCTGCCTAAACCAGACAGACTTTACAGTCCCATGTACTAAATGTCTATGTAACTTTAACCCTGAGTAAACTGAATTCCTGCCTAAAGCAGACAGACTTTACAGTCCCATGTACTAAATGTCTATGTAACTTGAACCTTGAGTAAACCGAATTCCTGCCTAAACCAGACAGACTTTACAGTCCCATGTACTAAATGTCTATGTAACTTGAACCCTGAGTAAACCGAATTCCTGCCTAAACCAGACAGACTTTACAGTCCCATGTACTAAATGTCTATGTAACTTGAACCCTGAGTAAACTGAATTCCTGCCTAAACCAGACAGACTCTACAGTCCCATGTACTAAATGTCTATGTAACTTGAACCCTGAGTAAACCGAATTCCTGCCTAAACCAGACAGACTTTACAGTCCCATGTACTAAATGTCTATGTAACTTGAACCCTGAGTAAACTGAATTCCTGCCTAAACCAGACAAACTTTACAGTCCCATGTACTAAATGTCTATGTAACTTGAACTCTGAGTAAACCGAATTCCTGCCTAAACCAGACAGACTTTACAGTCCCATGTACTAAATATCTATGTAACTTTAACCCTGAGTAAACCAAATTCCTGCCTAAACCAGACAGACTTTACAGTCCCATGTACTAAATGTCTATGTAACTTTAACCCTGAGTAAACCGAATTCCTGCCTAAACCAGACAGACTTTACAGTCCCATGTACTAAATGTCTATGTAACTTGAACCCTGAGTAAACTGAATTCCTGCCTAAACCAGACAGACTTTACAGTCCCATGTACTAAATGTCTATGTAACTTGAACCCTGAGTAAACCGAATTCCTGCCTAAACCAGACAGACTTTACAGTCCCATGTACTAAATGTCTATGTAACTTTAACCCTGAGTAAACCGAATTCCTGCCTAAACCAGACAGACTTTACAGTCCCATGTACTAAATGTCTATGTAACTTGAACCCTGAGTAAACCAAATTCCTGCCTAAACCAGACAGACTTTACAGTCCCATGTACTAAATGTCTATGTAACTTTAACCCTGAGTAAACTGAACTCCTGCCTAAACCAGACAGACTTTACAGTCCCATGTACTAAATGTCTATGTAACTTGAACCCTGAGTAAACCAAATTCCTGCCTAAACCAGACAGACTTTACAGTCCCATGTACTAAATGTCTATGTAACTTTAACCCTGAGTAAACAGAATTCCTGCCTAAACCAGACAGACTCTACAGTCCCATGTACTAAATGTCTATGTAACTTGAACCCTGAGTAACCGAATTCCTGCCTAAACCAGACAGACTTTACAGTCCCATGTACTAAATGTCTATGTAACTTTAACCCTGAGTAAACTGAATTCCTGCCTAAACCAGACAGACTTTACAGTCCCATGTACTAAATGTCTATGTAACTTTAACCCTGAGTAAACCGAATTCCTGCCTAAACCAGACAGACTTTACAGTCCCATGTACTAAATGTCTATGTAACTTGATCCCTGAGTAAACCGAATTCCTGCCTAAACCAGACAGACTTTACAGTCCCATGTACTAAATGTCTATGTAACTTTAACCCTGAGTAAACTGAATTCCTGCCTAAACCAGACAGACTTTACAGTCCCATGTACTAAATGTCTATGTAACTTTAACCCTGAGTAAACTGAATTCCTGCCTAAACTAGACAGACTTTACAGTCCCATGTACTAAATGTCTATGTAACTTGAACCCTGAGTAAACTGAATTCCTGCCTAAACCAGACAGACTTTACAGTCCCATGTACTAAATGTCTATGTAACTTGAACCCTGAGTAAACCGAATTCCTGCCTAAACCAGACAGACTTTACAGTCCCATGTACTAAATATCTATGTAACTTGAACCCTGAGTAAACTGAATTCCTGCCTAAACCAGACAGACTCTACAGTCCCATGTACTAAATGTCTATGTAACTTGAACCCTGAGTAAACCGAATTCCTGCCTAAACCAGACAGACTTTACAGTCCCATGTACTAAATGTCTATGTAACTTGAACCCTGAGTAAACCGAATTCCTGCCTAAACCAGACAGACTTTACAGTCCCATGTACTAAATGTCTATGTAACTTTAACCCTGAGTAAACCGAATTCCTGCCTAAACCAGACAGACTTTACAGTCCCATGTATTAAATGTCTATGTAACTTTAACCCTGAGTAAACTGAATTCCTGCCTAAACCAGACAGACTTTACAGTCCCATGTACTAAATGTCTATGTAACTTTAACCCTGAGTAAACTGAATTCCTGCCTAAACCAGACAGACTTTACAGTCCCATGTACTAAATGTCTATGTAACTTTAACCCTGAGTAAACCGAATTCCTGCCTAAACCAGACAAACTTTACAGTCCCATGTACTAAATGTCTATGTAACTTGAACTCTGAGTAAACCGAATTCCTGCCTAAACCAGACAGACTTTACAGTCCCATGTACTACATGTCTATGTAACTTTAACCCTGAGTAAACCAAATTCCTGCCTAAACCAGACAGACTTTACAGTCCCATGTACTAAATGTCTATGTAACTTTAACCCTGAGTAAACCGAATTCCTGCCTAAACCAGACAGACTTTACAGTCCCATGTACTAAATGTCTATGTAACTTGAACCCTGAGTAAACTGAATTCCTGCCTAAACCAGACAGACTTTACAGTCCCATGTACTAAATGTCTATGTAACTTGAACCCTGAGTAAACCGAATTCCTGCCTAAACCAGACAGACTTTACAGTCCCATGTACTAAATGTCTATGTAACTTGAACCCTGAGTAAACCGAATTCCTGCCTAAACCAGACAGACTTTACAGTCCCATGTACTAAATGTCTATGTAACTTGAACCCTGAGTAAACCGAATTCCTGCCTAAACCAGACAGACTTTACAGTCCCATGTACTAAATGTCTATGTAACTTTAACCCTGAGTAAACTGAACTCCTGCCTAAACCAGACAGACTTTACAGTCCCATGTACTAAATGTCTATGTAACTTGAACCCTGAGTAAACCGAATTCCTGCCTAAACCAGACAGACTTTACAGTCCCATGTACTAAATGTCTATGTAACTTTAACCCTGAGTAAACCGAATTCCTGCCTAAACCAGACAGACTTTACAGTCCCATGTACTAAATGTCTATGTAACTTGAACCCTGAGTAAACCGAATTCCTGCCTAAACCAGACAGACTGTACAGTCCCATGTACTAAATGTCTATGTAACTTTAACCCTGAGTAAACTGAATTCCTGCCTAAACCAGACAGACTTTACAGTCCCATGTACTAAATGTCTATGTAACTTTAACCCTGAGTAAACTGAATTCCTGCCTAAAGCAGACAGACTTTACAGTCCCATGTACTAAATGTCTATGTAACTTGAACCTTGAGTAAACCGAATTCCTGCCTAAACCAGACAGACTTTACAGTCCCATGTACTAAATGTCTATGTAACTTGAACCCTGAGTAAACCGAATTCCTGCCTAAACCAGATAGACTTTACAGTCCCATGTACTAAATGTCTATGTAACTTGAACCCTGAGTAAACCGAATTCCTGCCTAAACCAGACAGACTTTACAGTCCCATGTACTAAATGTCTATGTAACTTTAACCCTGAGTAAACAGAATTCCTGCCTAAACCAGACAGACTCTACAGTCCCATGTACTAAATGTCTATGTAACTTGAACCCTGAGTAACCGAATTCCTGCCTAAACCAGACAGACTTTACAGTCCCATGTATTAAATGTCTATGTAACTTTAACCCTGAGTAAACTGAATTCCTGCCTAAACCAGACAGACTTTACAGTCCCATGTACTAAATGTCTATGTAACTTTAACCCTGAGTAAACCGAATTCCTGCCTAAACCAGACAGACTTTACAGTCCCATGTACTAAATGTCTATGTAACTTGAACCCTGAGTAAACCGAATTCCTGCCTAAACCAGACAGACTTTACAGTCCCATGTACTAAATGTCTATGTAACTTTAACCCTGAGTAAACCAAATTCCTGCCTAAACCAGACAGACTTTACAGTCCCATGTACTAAATGTCTATGTAACTTTAACCCTGAGTAAACTGAATTCCTGCCTAAACCAGACAGACTTTACAGTCCCATGTACTAAATGTCTATGTAACTTGAACCCTGAGTAAACCAAATTCCTGCCTAAACCAGACAGACTTTACAGTCCCATGTACTAAATGTCTATGTAACTTGAACCCTGAGTAAACTGAATTCCTGCCTAAACCAGACAGACTTTATAGTCCCATGTACTAAATGTCTATGTAACTTGAACCCTGAGTAAACCGAATTCCTGCCTAAACCAGACAGACTTTACAGTCCCATGTACTAAATGTCTATGTAACTTGAACCCTGAGTAAACTGAATTCCTGCCTAAACCAGACAGACTCTACAGTCCCATGTACTAAATGTCTATGTAACTTGAACCCTGAGTAAACCGAATTCCTGCCTAAACCAGACAGACTTTACAGTCCCATGTACTAAATGTCTATGTAACTTGAACCCTGAGTAAACCGAATTCCTGCCTAAACCAGACAGACTTTACAGTCCCATGTACTAAATGTCTATGTAACTTTAACCCTGAGTAAACCGAATTCCTGCCTAAACCAGACAGACTTTGCAGTCCCATGTACTAAATGTCTATGTAACTTTAACCCTGAGTAAACTGAATTCCTGCCTAAACCAGACAGACTTTACAGTCCCATGTACTAAATGTCTATGTAACTTTAACCCTGAGTAAACTGAATTCCTGCCTAAACCAGACAGACTTTACAGTCCCATGTACTAAATGTCTATGTAACTTTAACCCTGAGTAAACCGAATTCCTGCCTAAACCAGACAAACTTTACAGTCCCATGTACTAAATGTCTATGTAACTTGAACTCTGAGTAAACCGAATTCCTGCCTAAACCAGACAGACTTTACAGTCCCATGTACTAAATGTCTATGTAACTTTAACCCTGAGTAAACCAAATTCCTGCCTAAACCAGACAGACTTTACAGTCCCATGTACTAAATGTCTATGTAACTTTAACCCTGAGTAAACCGAATTCCTGCCTAAACCAGACAGACTTTACAGTCCCATGTACTAAATGTCTATGTAACTTGAACCCTGAGTAAACTGAATTCCTGCCTAAACCAGACAGACTTTACAGTCCCATGTACTAAATGTCTATGTAACTTGAACCCTGAGTAAACCGAATTCCTGCCTAAACCAGACAGACTTTACAGTCCCATGTACTAAATGTCTATGTAACTTTAACCCTGAGTAAACCGAATTCCTGCCTAAACCAGACAGACTTTACAGTCCCATGTACTAAATGTCTATGTAACTTGAACCCTGAGTAAACCGAATTCCTGCCTAAACCAGATAGACTTTACAGTCCCATGTACTAAATGTCTATGTAACTTGAACCCTGAGTAAACCGAATTCCTGCCTAAACCAGACAGACTTTACAGTCCCATGTACTAAATGTCTATGTAACTTGAACCCTGAGTAAACTGAATTCCTGCCTAAACCAGACAGACTCTACAGTCCCATGTACTAAATGTCTATGTAACTTGAACCTTGAGTAAACCGAATTCCTGCCTAAACCAGACAGACTTTACAGTCCCATGTACTAAATGTCTATGTAACTTGAACCCTGAGTAAACTGAATTCCTGCCTAAACCAGACAGACTTTATAGTCCCATGTACTAAATGTCTATGTAACTTGAACCCTGAGTAAACCGAATTCCTGCCTAAACCAGACAGACTTTACAGTCCCATGTACTAAATGTCTATGTAACTTGAACCCTGAGTAAACTGAATTCCTGCCTAAACCAGACAGACTCTACAGTCCCATGTACTAAATGTCTATGTAACTTGAACCCTGAGTAAACCGAATTCCTGCCTAAACCAGACAGACTTTACAGTCCCATGTACTAAATGTCTATGTAACTTGAACCCTGAGTAAACCGAATTCCTGCCTAAACCAGACAGACTTTACAGTCCCATGTACTAAATGTCTATGTAACTTTAACCCTGAGTAAACCGAATTCCTGCCTAAACCAGACAGACTTTACAGTCCCATGTACTAAATGTCTATGTAACTTTAACCCTGAGTAAACTGAATTCCTGCCTAAACCAGACAGACTTTACAGTCCCATGTACTAAATGTCTATGTAACTTTAACCCTGAGTAAACTGAATTCCTGCCTAAACCAGACAGACTTTACAGTCCCATGTACTAAATGTCTATGTAACTTTAACCCTGAGTAAACCGAATTCCTGCCTAAACCAGACAAACTTTACAGTCCCATGTACTAAATGTCTATGTAACTTGAACTCTGAGTAAACCGAATTCCTGCCTAAACCAGACAGACTTTACAGTCCCATGTACTAAATGTCTATGTAACTTTAACCCTGAGTAAACCAAATTCCTGCCTAAACCAGACAGACTTTACAGTCCCATGTACTAAATGTCTATGTAACTTTAACCCTGAGTAAACCGAATTCCTGCCTAAACCAGACAGACTTTACAGTCCCATGTACTAAATGTCTATGTAACTTGAACCCTGAGTAAACTGAATTCCTGCCTAAACCAGACAGACTTTACAGTCCCATGTACTAAATGTCTATGTAACTTGAACCCTGAGTAAACCGAATTCCTGCCTAAACCAGACAGACTTTACAGTCCCATGTACTAAATGTCTATGTAACTTTAACCCTGAGTAAACCGAATTCCTGCCTAAACCAGACAGACTTTACAGTCCCATGTACTAAATGTCTATGTAACTTGAACCCTGAGTAAACCGAATTCCTGCCTAAACCAGACAGACTTTACAGTCCCATGTACTAAATGTCTATGTAACTTTAACCCTGAGTAAACTGAACTCCTGCCTAAACCAGACAGACTTTACAGTCCCATGTACTAAATGTCTATGTAACTTGAACCCTGAGTAAACCAAATTCCTGCCTAAACCAGACAGACTTTACAGTCCCATGTACTAAATGTCTATGTAACTTTAACCCTGAGTAAACAGAATTCCTGCCTAAACCAGACAGACTCTACAGTCCCATGTACTAAATGTCTATGTAACTTGAACCCTGAGTAAACCGAATTCCTGCCTAAACCAGACAGACTTTACAGTCCCATGTACTAAATGTCTATGTAACTTTAACCCTGAGTAAACTGAATTCCTGCCTAAACCAGACAGACTTTACAGTCCCATGTACTAAATGTCTATGTAACTTTAACCCTGAGTAAACCGAATTCCTGCCTAAACCAGACAGACTTTACAGTCCCATGTACTAAATGTCTATGTAACTTGAACCCTGAGTAAACCGAATTCCTGCCTAAACCAGACAGACTTTACAGTCCCATGTACTAAATGTCTATGTAACTTTAACCCTGAGTAAACTGAATTCCTGCCTAAACCAGACAGACTTTACAGTCCCATGTACTAAATGTCTATGTAACTTTAACCCTGAGTAAACTGAATTCCTGCCTAAACCAGACAGACTTTACAGTCCCATGTACTAAATGTCTATGTAACTTGAACCCTGAGTAAACCAAATTCCTGCCTAAACCAGACAGACTTTACAGTCCCATGTACTAAATGTCTATGTAACTTGAACCCTGAGTAAACTGAATTCCTGCCTAAACCAGACAGACTTTACAGTCCCATGTACTAAATGTCTATGTAACTTGAACCCTGAGTAAACCGAATTCCTGCCTAAACCAGACAGACTTTACAGTCCCATGTACTAAATATCTATGTAACTTGAACCCTGAGTAAACTGAATTCCTGCCTAAACCAGACAGACTCTACAGTCCCATGTACTAAATGTCTATGTAACTTGAACCCTGAGTAAACCGAATTCCTGCCTAAACCAGACAGACTTTACAGTCCCATGTACTAAATGTCTATGTAACTTGAACCCTGAGTAAACCGAATTCCTGCCTAAACCAGACAGACTTTACAGTCCCATGTACTAAATGTCTATGTAACTTTAACCCTGAGTAAACCAAATTCCTGCCTAAACCAGACAGACTTTACAGTCCCATGTACTAAATGTCTATGTAACTTGAACCCTGAGTAAACCGAATTCCTGCCTAAACCAGACAAACTTTACAGTCCCATGTACTAAATGTCTATGTAACTTGAACTCTGAGTAAACCGAATTCCTGCCTAAACCAGACAGACTTTACAGTCCCATGTACTACATGTCTATGTAACTTTAACCCTGAGTAAACCAAATTCCTGCCTAAACCAGACAGACTTTACAGTCCCATGTACTAAATGTCTATGTAACTTTAACCCTGAGTAAACCGAATTCCTGCCTAAACCAGACAGACTTTACAGTCCCATGTACTAAATGTCTATGTAACTTGAACCCTGAGTAAACTGAATTCCTGCCTAAACCAGACAGACTTTACAGTCCCATGTACTAAATGTCTATGTAACTTGAACCCTGAGTAAACCGAATTCCTGCCTAAACCAGACAGACTTTACAGTCCCATGTACTAAATGTCTATGTAACTTTAACCCTGAGTAAACCGAATTCCTGCCTAAACCAGACAGACTTTACAGTCCCATGTACTAAATGTCTATGTTACTTGAACCCTGAGTAAACCGAATTCCTGCCTAAACCAGACAGACTTTACAGTCCCATGTACTAAATGTCTATGTAACTTTAACCCTGAGTAAACTGAACTCCTGCCTAAACCAGACAGACTTTACAGTCCCATGTACTAAATGTCTATGTAACTTGAACCCTGAGTAAACCGAATTCCTGCCTAAACCAGACAGACTTTACAGTCCCATGTACTAAATGTCTATGTAACTTTAACCCTGAGTAAACCGAATTCCTGCCTAAACCAGACAGACTTTACAGTCCCATGTACTAAATGTCTATGTAACTTGAACCCTGAGTAAACCGAATTCCTGCCTAAACCAGACAGACTGTACAGTCCCATGTACTAAATGTCTATGTAACTTGAACCCTGAGTAAACCAAATTCCTGCCTAAACCAGACAGACTTTACAGTCCCATGTACTAAATGTCTATGTAACTTGAACCCTGAGTAAACCGAATTCCTGCCTAAACCAGACAGACTGTACAGTCCCATGTACTAAATGTCTATGTAACTTGAACCCTGAGTAAACCAAATTCCTGCCTAAACCAGACAGACTTTACAGTCCCATGTACTAAATGTCTATGTAACTTGAACCCTGAGTAAACTGAATTCCTGCCTAAAGCAGACAGACTTTACAGTCCCATGTACTAAATGTCTATGTAACTTGAACCCTGAATAAACCGAATTCCTGCCTAAACCAGACAGACTTTACAGTCCCATGTACTAAATGTCTATGTAACTTGAACCCTGAGTAAACCGAATTCCTGCCTAAACCAGATAGACTTTACAGTCCCATGTACTAAATGTCTATGTAACTTGAACCCTGAGTAAACCGAATTCCTGCCTAAACCAGACAGACTTTACAGTCCCATGTACTAAATGTCTATGTAACTTGAACCCTGAGTAAACTGAATTCCTGCCTAAACCAGACAGACTCTACAGTCCCATGTACTAAATGTCTATGTAACTTGAACCTTGAGTAAACCGAATTCCTGCCTAAACCAGACAGACTTTACAGTCCCATGTACTAAATGTCTATGTAACTTGAACCCTGAGTAAACTGAATTCCTGCCTAAACCAGACAGACTTTACAGTCCCATGTACTAAATGTCTATGTAACTTGAACCCTGAGTAAACCGAATTCCTGCCTAAACCAGACAGACTTTACAGTCCCATGTACTAAATGTCTATGTAACTTGAACCCTGAGTAAACCGAATTCCTGCCTAAACCAGACAGACTTTACAGTCCCATGTACTAAATGTCTATGTAACTTTAACCCTGAGTAAACTGAATTCCTGCCTAAACCAGACAGACTTTACAGTCCCATGTACTAAATGTCTATGTAACTTTAACCCTGAGTAAACTGAATTCCTGCCTAAACCAGACAGACTTTACAGTCCCATGTACTAAATGTCTATGTAACTTTAACCCTGAGTAAACCGAATTCCTGCCTAAACCAGACAGACTTTACAGTCCCATGTACTAAATGTCTATGTAACTTGAACCCTGAGTAAACCGAATTCCTGCCTAAACCAGACAGACTTTACAGTCCCATGTACTAAATGTCTATGTAACTTTAACCCTGAGTAAACCAAATTCCTGCCTAAACCAGACAGACTTTACAGTCCCATGTACTAAATGTCTATGTAACTTTAACCCTGAGTAAACTGAATTCCTGCCTAAACCAGACAGACTTTACAGTCCCATGTACTAAATGTCTATGTAACTTGAACCCTGAGTAAACCAAATTCCTGCCTAAACCAGACAGACTTTACAGTCCCATGTACTAAATGTCTATGTAACTTGAACCCTGAGTAAACTGAATTCCTGCCTAAACCAGACAGACTTTATAGTCCCATGTACTAAATGTCTATGTAACTTGAACCCTGAGTAAACCGAATTCCTGCCTAAACCAGACAGACTTTACAGTCCCATGTACTAAATGTCTATGTAACTTGAACCCTGAGTAAACTGAATTCCTGCCTAAACCAGACAGACTCTACAGTCCCATGTACTAAATGTCTATGTAACTTGAACCCTGAGTAAACCGAATTCCTGCCTAAACCAGACAGACTTTACAGTCCCATGTACTAAATGTCTATGTAACTTGAACCCTGAGTAAACCGAATTCCTGCCTAAACCAGACAGACTTTACAGTCCCATGTACTAAATGTCTATGTAACTTTAACCCTGAGTAAACCGAATTCCTGCCTAAACCAGACAGACTTTGCAGTCCCATGTACTAAATGTCTATGTAACTTTAACCCTGAGTAAACTGAATTCCTGCCTAAACCAGACAGACTTTACAGTCCCATGTACTAAATGTCTATGTAACTTTAACCCTGAGTAAACTGAATTCCTGCCTAAACCAGACAGACTTTACAGTCCCATGTACTAAATGTCTATGTAACTTTAACCCTGAGTAAACCGAATTCCTGCCTAAACCAGACAAACTTTACAGTCCCATGTACTAAATGTCTATGTAACTTGAACTCTGAGTAAACCGAATTCCTGCCTAAACCAGACAGACTTTACAGTCCCATGTACTAAATGTCTATGTAACTTTAACCCTGAGTAAACCAAATTCCTGCCTAAACCAGACAGACTTTACAGTCCCATGTACTAAATGTCTATGTAACTTTAACCCTGAGTAAACCGAATTCCTGCCTAAACCAGACAGACTTTACAGTCCCATGTACTAAATGTCTATGTAACTTGAACCCTGAGTAAACTGAATTCCTGCCTAAACCAGACAGACTTTACAGTCCCATGTACTAAATGTCTATGTAACTTGAACCCTGAGTAAACCGAATTCCTGCCTAAACCAGACAGACTTTACAGTCCCATGTACTAAATGTCTATGTAACTTTAACCCTGAGTAAACCGAATTCCTGCCTAAACCAGACAGACTTTACAGTCCCATGTACTAAATGTCTATGTAACTTGAACCCTGAGTAAACCGAATTCCTGCCTAAACCAGATAGACTTTACAGTCCCATGTACTAAATGTCTATGTAACTTGAACCCTGAGTAAACCGAATTCCTGCCTAAACCAGACAGACTTTACAGTCCCATGTACTAAATGTCTATGTAACTTGAACCCTGAGTAAACTGAATTCCTGCCTAAACCAGACAGACTCTACAGTCCCATGTACTAAATGTCTATGTAACTTGAACCTTGAGTAAACCGAATTCCTGCCTAAACCAGACAGACTTTACAGTCCCATGTACTAAATGTCTATGTAACTTGAACCCTGAGTAAACTGAATTCCTGCCTAAACCAGACAGACTTTATAGTCCCATGTACTAAATGTCTATGTAACTTGAACCCTGAGTAAACCGAATTCCTGCCTAAACCAGACAGACTTTACAGTCCCATGTACTAAATGTCTATGTAACTTGAACCCTGAGTAAACTGAATTCCTGCCTAAACCAGACAGACTCTACAGTCCCATGTACTAAATGTCTATGTAACTTGAACCCTGAGTAAACCGAATTCCTGCCTAAACCAGACAGACTTTACAGTCCCATGTACTAAATGTCTATGTAACTTGAACCCTGAGTAAACCGAATTCCTGCCTAAACCAGACAGACTTTACAGTCCCATGTACTAAATGTCTATGTAACTTTAACCCTGAGTAAACCGAATTCCTGCCTAAACCAGACAGACTTTACAGTCCCATGTACTAAATGTCTATGTAACTTTAACCCTGAGTAAACTGAATTCCTGCCTAAACCAGACAGACTTTACAGTCCCATGTACTAAATGTCTATGTAACTTTAACCCTGAGTAAACTGAATTCCTGCCTAAACCAGACAGACTTTACAGTCCCATGTACTAAATGTCTATGTAACTTTAACCCTGAGTAAACCGAATTCCTGCCTAAACCAGACAAACTTTACAGTCCCATGTACTAAATGTCTATGTAACTTGAACTCTGAGTAAACCGAATTCCTGCCTAAACCAGACAGACTTTACAGTCCCATGTACTAAATGTCTATGTAACTTTAACCCTGAGTAAACCAAATTCCTGCCTAAACCAGACAGACTTTACAGTCCCATGTACTAAATGTCTATGTAACTTTAACCCTGAGTAAACCGAATTCCTGCCTAAACCAGACAGACTTTACAGTCCCATGTACTAAATGTCTATGTAACTTGAACCCTGAGTAAACTGAATTCCTGCCTAAACCAGACAGACTTTACAGTCCCATGTACTAAATGTCTATGTAACTTGAACCCTGAGTAAACCGAATTCCTGCCTAAACCAGACAGACTTTACAGTCCCATGTACTAAATGTCTATGTAACTTTAACCCTGAGTAAACCGAATTCCTGCCTAAACCAGACAGACTTTACAGTCCCATGTACTAAATGTCTATGTAACTTGAACCCTGAGTAAACCGAATTCCTGCCTAAACCAGACAGACTTTACAGTCCCATGTACTAAATGTCTATGTAACTTTAACCCTGAGTAAACTGAACTCCTGCCTAAACCAGACAGACTTTACAGTCCCATGTACTAAATGTCTATGTAACTTGAACCCTGAGTAAACCAAATTCCTGCCTAAACCAGACAGACTTTACAGTCCCATGTACTAAATGTCTATGTAACTTTAACCCTGAGTAAACAGAATTCCTGCCTAAACCAGACAGACTCTACAGTCCCATGTACTAAATGTCTATGTAACTTGAACCCTGAGTAAACCGAATTCCTGCCTAAACCAGACAGACTTTACAGTCCCATGTACTAAATGTCTATGTAACTTTAACCCTGAGTAAACTGAATTCCTGCCTAAACCAGACAGACTTTACAGTCCCATGTACTAAATGTCTATGTAACTTTAACCCTGAGTAAACCGAATTCCTGCCTAAACCAGACAGACTTTACAGTCCCATGTACTAAATGTCTATGTAACTTGAACCCTGAGTAAACCGAATTCCTGCCTAAACCAGACAGACTTTACAGTCCCATGTACTAAATGTCTATGTAACTTTAACCCTGAGTAAACTGAATTCCTGCCTAAACCAGACAGACTTTACAGTCCCATGTACTAAATGTCTATGTAACTTTAACCCTGAGTAAACTGAATTCCTGCCTAAACCAGACAGACTTTACAGTCCCATGTACTAAATGTCTATGTAACTTGAACCCTGAGTAAACCAAATTCCTGCCTAAACCAGACAGACTTTACAGTCCCATGTACTAAATGTCTATGTAACTTGAACCCTGAGTAAACTGAATTCCTGCCTAAACCAGACAGACTTTACAGTCCCATGTACTAAATGTCTATGTAACTTGAACCCTGAGTAAACCGAATTCCTGCCTAAACCAGACAGACTTTACAGTCCCATGTACTAAATATCTATGTAACTTGAACCCTGAGTAAACTGAATTCCTGCCTAAACCAGACAGACTCTACAGTCCCATGTACTAAATGTCTATGTAACTTGAACCCTGAGTAAACCGAATTCCTGCCTAAACCAGACAGACTTTACAGTCCCATGTACTAAATGTCTATGTAACTTGAACCCTGAGTAAACCGAATTCCTGCCTAAACCAGACAGACTTTACAGTCCCATGTACTAAATGTCTATGTAACTTTAACCCTGAGTAAACCAAATTCCTGCCTAAACCAGACAGACTTTACAGTCCCATGTACTAAATGTCTATGTAACTTGAACCCTGAGTAAACCGAATTCCTGCCTAAACCAGACAAACTTTACAGTCCCATGTACTAAATGTCTATGTAACTTGAACTCTGAGTAAACCGAATTCCTGCCTAAACCAGACAGACTTTACAGTCCCATGTACTACATGTCTATGTAACTTTAACCCTGAGTAAACCAAATTCCTGCCTAAACCAGACAGACTTTACAGTCCCATGTACTAAATGTCTATGTAACTTTAACCCTGAGTAAACCGAATTCCTGCCTAAACCAGACAGACTTTACAGTCCCATGTACTAAATGTCTATGTAACTTGAACCCTGAGTAAACTGAATTCCTGCCTAAACCAGACAGACTTTACAGTCCCATGTACTAAATGTCTATGTAACTTGAACCCTGAGTAAACCGAATTCCTGCCTAAACCAGACAGACTTTACAGTCCCATGTACTAAATGTCTATGTAACTTTAACCCTGAGTAAACCGAATTCCTGCCTAAACCAGACAGACTTTACAGTCCCATGTACTAAATGTCTATGTTACTTGAACCCTGAGTAAACCGAATTCCTGCCTAAACCAGACAGACTTTACAGTCCCATGTACTAAATGTCTATGTAACTTTAACCCTGAGTAAACTGAACTCCTGCCTAAACCAGACAGACTTTACAGTCCCATGTACTAAATGTCTATGTAACTTGAACCCTGAGTAAACCGAATTCCTGCCTAAACCAGACAGACTTTACAGTCCCATGTACTAAATGTCTATGTAACTTTAACCCTGAGTAAACCGAATTCCTGCCTAAACCAGACAGACTTTACAGTCCCATGTACTAAATGTCTATGTAACTTGAACCCTGAGTAAACCGAATTCCTGCCTAAACCAGACAGACTGTACAGTCCCATGTACTAAATGTCTATGTAACTTGAACCCTGAGTAAACCAAATTCCTGCCTAAACCAGACAGACTTTACAGTCCCATGTACTAAATGTCTATGTAACTTGAACCCTGAGTAAACCGAATTCCTGCCTAAACCAGACAGACTGTACAGTCCCATGTACTAAATGTCTATGTAACTTGAACCCTGAGTAAACCAAATTCCTGCCTAAACCAGACAGACTTTACAGTCCCATGTACTAAATGTCTATGTAACTTGAACCCTGAGTAAACTGAATTCCTGCCTAAAGCAGACAGACTTTACAGTCCCATGTACTAAATGTCTATGTAACTTGAACCCTGAATAAACCGAATTCCTGCCTAAACCAGACAGACTTTACAGTCCCATGTACTAAATGTCTATGTAACTTGAACCCTGAGTAAACCGAATTCCTGCCTAAACCAGATAGACTTTACAGTCCCATGTACTAAATGTCTATGTAACTTGAACCCTGAGTAAACCGAATTCCTGCCTAAACCAGACAGACTTTACAGTCCCATGTACTAAATGTCTATGTAACTTGAACCCTGAGTAAACTGAATTCCTGCCTAAACCAGACAGACTCTACAGTCCCATGTACTAAATGTCTATGTAACTTGAACCTTGAGTAAACCGAATTCCTGCCTAAACCAGACAGACTTTACAGTCCCATGTACTAAATGTCTATGTAACTTGAACCCTGAGTAAACTGAATTCCTGCCTAAACCAGACAGACTTTACAGTCCCATGTACTAAATGTCTATGTAACTTGAACCCTGAGTAAACCGAATTCCTGCCTAAACCAGACAGACTTTACAGTCCCATGTACTAAATGTCTATGTAACTTGAACCCTGAGTAAACCGAATTCCTGCCTAAACCAGACAGACTTTACAGTCCCATGTACTAAATGTCTATGTAACTTTAACCCTGAGTAAACTGAATTCCTGCCTAAACCAGACAGACTTTACAGTCCCATGTACTAAATGTCTATGTAACTTTAACCCTGAGTAAACTGAATTCCTGCCTAAACCAGACAGACTTTACAGTCCCATGTACTAAATGTCTATGTAACTTGAACCCTGAGTAAACTGAATTCCTGCCTAAAGCAGACAGACTTTACAGTCCCATGTACTAAATGTCTATGTAACTTGAACCCTGAATAAACCGAATTCCTGCCTAAACCAGACAGACTTTACAGTCCCATGTACTAAATGTCTATGTAACTTGAACCCTGAGTAAACCGAATTCCTGCCTAAACCAGATAGACTTTACAGTCCCATGTACTAAATGTCTATGTAACTTGAACCCTGAGTAAACCGAATTCCTGCCTAAACCAGACAGACTTTACAGTCCCATGTACTAAATGTCTATGTAACTTGAACCCTGAGTAAACTGAATTCCTGCCTAAACCAGACAGACTCTACAGTCCCATGTACTAAATGTCTATGTAACTTGAACCTTGAGTAAACCGAATTCCTGCCTAAACCAGACAGACTTTACAGTCCCATGTACTAAATGTCTATGTAACTTGAACCCTGAGTAAACTGAATTCCTGCCTAAACCAGACAGACTTTACAGTCCCATGTACTAAATGTCTATGTAACTTGAACCCTGAGTAAACCGAATTCCTGCCTAAACCAGACAGACTTTACAGTCCCATGTACTAAATGTCTATGTAACTTGAACCCTGAGTAAACCGAATTCCTGCCTAAACCAGATAGACTTTACAGTCCCATGTACTAAATGTCTATTTAACTTTAACCCCAAGTAAACTGAATTCCTGCTTAAACCAGACAGACTTTACAGTCCCATGTACTAAATGTCTATGTAACTTGAACCCTGAGTAAACCGAATTCCTGCCTAAACCAGACAGACTTTACAGTCCCATGTACTAAATGTCTATGTAACTTGAACCCTGAGTAAACCGAATTCCTGCCTAAACCAGACAGACTTTACAGTCCCATGTACTAAATGTCTATGTAACTTGAACCCTGAGTAAACTGAATTCCTGCCTAAACCAGACAGACTTTACAGTCCCATGTACTAAATGTCTATGTAACTTGAACCCTGAGTAAACGGAATTCCTGTCTAAACCAGACAGACTTTACAGTCCCTTGTACTAAATGTCTATGTACAGTAACTTGAACCTGTGTAAACCAAATACCTGTCTAAACTGAACAAATTTGTCAGTCCCAAAGGGGTTTGGTTTAGACAGATTTTACTGTATTTTTATTTAATTTTCTATCAGAATAAGAAATATAAATTTAATATTTGGTGTAGTGAATTTGTACAATTTTGAATTAAATCTATTGATTATGTCCATAATATTATGCTTTTTATTTCAGTTTGTTTATTGATGAGGACAGGTTAGTAAATAGTGTGAAGGATCATCTACATCTAAATGGTTCATCTGCAAGTAGTAAAGTTAAAGTTACAATACACCCATATGGTGAGGCTGGAAAGTTTGTTGCCGAACTTGTAGATAACGTTGAAGGCAAAATATGGGTAGGTAGTGTATATATTTAACTTTGTCTTATTATTGACTGTGAGTTGAAAGTTGTATTGACTAAAAGTTTAAGAATATATATACATATACTGAGAATTGAAGGATTTGATTTGATTTGATTTATTGTGTTTAATGCCACTTTCAGCAATATTTCAGCTATATCATGGCAACCAGTTTTAGTGGTGGAAGAAGCGGGAGAGAACCACCGACCATGGGCAAGCAACTGGTAAGCTTTATCACTTGCGAGTCGAGTGCACCCTTTTTAGCTCACCTGGCCAAAGGCCATGTGAGCTTTTGCCATCACTTGGCGTCCATTGTACGTCGTAAACTTTCACATTTAAATCTTCTCCTCTGAAACCCCTAAACCAAATTAAACCAAACCTGGCAGGGTGGGTCCCTTTCAAAATTGTGTCCGACAGACCTGCCCTCCATTCAAGATGGCTGCTGTTACATAAAATAGAAATTTCTTCAATTTTCCATTCCTGCTTTATTATAAATCTGAATGAGCTCAAATTTTTACTGCAGCTACATGGAAATGAGTAGTTTTAACATATATTCTGGGTTTTTCTGTGAAATTTTTCTTTCAGCCGATTTATACCGATTATGCAAATTAGGCATATTTTGATAAAAGATCACATTTAAATCTTTTCCTCTGAAACCACTGAACCAAATTAAAGCAAATTTGGCTGGGATGGTCCTTGGGTGGTCCCCTTTCAATATTGTGTCTGACAGCCCTGCCCTCCATTCAAAATGGCTGCTGTTACTAAAAATAGAAATTTCTTTAGTTGTCAATTTCTGCTTTATTACAAATCAAAATGAGCTTAAATTTTAGCTGCAGCTACATGGCAATGAGTAGTTTAACATATATTCTGGGTTTTTCTGTGAGATTTTTTTCAGCCAGTTTATTCCGTTTAGGATTATGAGATAAAAATCACATCAAAATCTTTTGCTTAGAAATTTGAGTTGACTTAGCGTTGAAGGAAATATTGACTTGGGAGTGGAAGCAAATATTGACTCGGAGTGGAAGCAAATATTGACTTGGAGTGGAAGCAAATATTAGAGTGGAAGAAATATTGACTTGGAGTGGAAGGAAATATTGACTTGGAGTGGAAAGAAATATTGACTTGGAGTGGAAGGAAATATTGATTTAGAGTGGAAGGAAATATTAGAGTGGAAGAAATATTGACTGCGAGTTAAAGAGAATATTGTTGGAGATTAAAGGAAATATTTACTGCCAGTTGAAGGGAATATTTAGTAATAGTCTACTGGAGTGAAATATCTTGGCTAGTCCTGTAATTTGATTGGTTAATCAAGCCGGGATATGAGCTCGTATATCCGTGATATGGCAGAGGAAATGGACAGGATTTTTTTGTAAAATGGCGTCTCTTCATCGCTTCATATTTGTAATCATTCTGAAGAATAAATTACAATAAGAAAATGCTAAATACAATTTGTTTGTATGGAATTTTCCCCCATATCCATTCAAATATTAATTTTTTTCTGTTTGTGAAAAGGGGAGATAATCAAAATTTGTCAAAACCATACCAAATAAAACAAAAACAAATTGTAAGGACAATAAATTATGCTTTTATTGTTTTCAAATTTGATATGCAACATTGCAGACATAGACAGCCTTTTTCTATATTTTAGTAATGGAAATGGTCAGTAATATCAGTACACTCAAGTCATTAGGATCATTTTTATCTGGGAAAGCATCACAGTTTGTGAGTGGTTTTTCTAGTGCTAATTTAATCAGAACACTCCAGTAGAATATAATTGTTATTTTTGCTTCACAGAGGATACAGGTTCATATTCTCTGTCTGTTTTCTAAATCCCCTTGGCCTTATGGCTCAGGGGGATATAGAAAATAGACATGGAATATGAAACAGTATCCCCTGTGAAGATCCCGAATAACATATATTATTCCACTCTAAAATATTAATTCTACTTACATGTATATAGAAATTCGATTGGTTGAAACAATCCCATGTGACATTTATCAAAACATCGTATTTCCCTCTCAACAATATTGTATTTCCCTTATTCGAAATTCTCAAGATTTAACGCTTTGGTCATATAACGGTATTCCATGTTAGTAAAGATAACTCCAGAGATGTTCCGAAATAATAATTTTGTAAACAAAGATGGCCAAAAGATTTCATTTGGCAGAATTCACCAAAACGTTGGCCTGGTGGAATAAAACATTCATTTCCCTTGCATAAGGGAGATATGAAGATTTGTTCACCCGAGAAAAGTCATATTTCCCTCCCTCTGGAAATATGACTTCTCGGGTGAACAAATCTTCATATCTCCCTTATGCAATGGAAATGAATGTATAATATACTTTTGTAAATAAGAGAAGACTAATGTGTATCATCTTATATCTGTGATCTATGTTGTGTAGAACAATTTAAATTACAGTAGAACCTGTCTAAACTGACACACCAAGGGACTAGGGAAATGTGTCGTATTGTACAGGATGTCGGAATACTCAGGTTTTATTTTAGTTAACAGAAATACTTTGGGACCATGCATTTTGTCGGATGTCACAGGATGTCAGGAAACTTGGGTGTCGTATTGCACAAGTTCCACTGCATATTAATATTCTACTATTCCTGAAAATTTAATGACAGCCTGTAGATGTAAAAAATCAGTGATACAAATAAAAGCTAATCCACACATCAGACTTCTGTATTCAAATTCACTGCTTCTTTTCAATAAATCAGTATAAAGATTTTTAATTTTTTTCAGATAAATCCTAAGTCAAGTTTTGCAATATTCAATGCTGTACCAAAAGTAAGTACCATTACATTTACCCCACATAGTATTTTCCAAAACAAAAAGATTGATAGATTGATTGGTGTTTTACGCCAACTTTGGCAGTATTTCAGCTACATGTATATCGTGGTGTGATCCAAAAAAGAAAAAAGAAGTCATGACACTATTTTTGCAAATATATGGATGTAATATACCATATAAAAACTAATAATATAAGTACTTCGTTAAGGAAAATAATTCTAATTCGATTTTAAATTTCTATAGTTTTTTTAGGGTGTGTTCTTTAAGGAAGATTAAGATAATAATAAATCAGTAGTTAGGCCAAAAACAAAGCAAAAAACAGAAGACCTCTGTTTCCATCAGATCCTTAGACTGCATCATCTAGGTAAAAAAATTAAAAGATAAAAAGTTTTACCTGCCTGTCTACCCTATTTGTTTCTAGAATGTTAACAGTAACACAGATATTTGACTTTGCCTTATTGTTATTTATCACATTAGTTATTGAGGGCGTTACATGTGCCCTTTTCAACATGACTACTTGGTTTAATTTGAAAGTCCAATGCAGTACATTTTTGATGTTGTGTTTGGGTTTTAGTGTTTAACGCCATAGAGTACCCGTAGAAAACCACCAACCTTTCGCAAGTCACTGACAAATGTTACCACATAATGTATTGGGTACACCTCGCCTGAACAGGATTTGAACTCACAATGTTAGTGGTGATAATCACTGATTGCAGTGGTAGTTATAAATCCAACTACCATGCGATCACGACCACGAAGGCCCCCAGTGCATTTTTGACTTGCAGGATCTTTTATTAACAATCATCTAGTTTATGCTAGAAAATATATATTTTTTAGAACAGAAGATATGTACAGCCATCATCTGTGTCAGCTATGAAAGCTGTGAAAAATGCCACAGAAATAGCTGGGATGAGGAGAGCTCATGTAAGTACCACTACTACAAGTGAAATCATTTATTTTTGGAAGCTTATAGTAAGTTAAAATGCCACTGAAATAGCTGGGATGAGGTGACCTCATACGAGAACAATTCATTAAGCTATAGTTGAATGAGGAGAGCTTATGTGAACTACACAACAACAGATATAGTTGGTATAAGTGAATATCATTTAAAATACTGATATGAGGATAGCTGACACAAAATAGCTGGTACTAGTAGAACTTATGTTGGAAATATTTTTTTTATCTGGAATTTGTTCCAGTTATAAATTTTGGGAAAAGAGGCAATTTTAGTTACATTTAAAACATAATTTAAAACTGGAATCAAATTGAAATTAATAGGTGTTCAAAAAGTAAAAACTAGGAATATGTAATTTGAAATTGAAAATAATGAATGTTAAAAAAAAATAGCTTAACATAAACTTTATATATTGATTACAAACTGTTTTATGAATCCCTGTAAAGTTACATGTATTATAATACAGAGAGTAATAAATATTTCTTTTGTAGGTGAAAGATGCTGTTACTCTTTGTGAATATTTCTCCTGGTTAGAGAAAGAAGTAAGTACAAGATTTACACTAGAAATGGACTGCATCGGTGGTGTAATGGTTAACATGCTCGCCTCGAGTCCGGTAGATCGTGGGTTCGAGCCGCGATCAGGTCAAACCAAAGACTATAAAATTGATATTTGTTGCAGACAGCATTAAGGAGTAAGAGCAAAGACTGGTTGGCTCAGAATCAGAATAATGTGTCCGAGTGGAGCGACATGTCTACCCGCGGACTGTTGTTTCAGTGAGCTGGCACTATAAAAATCCAACTCAGCGTGTTGGTCTAGAACAAAGCGGACCTCATCATCATCTCATTGAAAATTAACTTGTTCTCGCCATGATATAGCTGAAAAATGGCTGAGTTGGCATTAAACAACAATCACTCACTCACTAAGCTAGAAATGGTTACTATAGGGTAGTCAAAATTATCTGTTGTAACCATACATGGAAACCTTGAAAATGGGTAACATAAGACAGATAGTCTTAATGCAGGTTTAGTAATCCATGTCTTAACATATTCACCTCTTTATAATTTAGGCGAGGGACATATGGCTACATGTAGCAATCTTGTTATGACATTCAGTCAGAGAGTCGCATCTGAATTTTATATTTCTGTGATTATACTGTACCAATATACATATTTATTTTTGAAAAGAAAACAGACATGTCTAGTTTTTCAGTGATAGCAATTTATAGTTTTTATTTCCATGAATTAGTGTAAATTATTGTTTCTTTATTCTAAAAAAAATCTGTTTGTCTCCCCACTGTAACAGGTACCTAAAGGAAAGGTTACAGAAGTATCAGCAGCAGACAAGCTGGAGGAAATCAAAGGGTAATAAATTGTTTGTAATAGACCCCTTCCATTTCCATCCAAAAAAGTTTATAGGTTTTTTCAATGATTGTTGCTTTATTTAAAAAAAATCTTTTTATCTGTCCACTGTAACTGGAGGAAATCAAAGGGTAAAAATATGTTTAATAGATGTTTATGGTGATGGTAGTTATGTAAATAGAAAGTCATTTTCTGTTTGCTTTCTCATTACCAGTTCTCTTCCTATATATAACAGTTTTTTTTCAAATAGGCCAAACCTTACAGTCATAAAACTGTTGAGTACGATTTTTGTTCTTGTACTAGAAAAAAATGAAACAGCCAATCAGAACACTGTATTCAATGTTTAAAGTGTTTTGATTGGATGATTTTTGAGTATTAAGAAAGACAAACTTTTATTTCATACAAAATGAGTTATCTGTCCCTATTGGAATTTTGAGGTGTTGATATATCTGTTGTTGCCATACTAAAACTCAAATAAGAAATTCTGGAATAAATTTGTTTAAGTTCCATTACTTTGTTTTACAGGGGATAGAATTTTAGAATCTACAGAATGATATATCTGCTGCTTTTGGGAATTTATAGGTGTTTTCGTACAGTGAAATCTGTCTAAATCGAACCTCGTTGTGACCAACTTTTGTGGTCGGAATAGACAGGTATTCGGTTTATGCAGGTTAAATTGACAATTATTTCCAACATTAGGATTTTTTATTATTAAAGTTCGGGTTAAAATAGGATTCCGATTTATTCAGAGTTTGGTTTAGACAGGTTTACTGTATTGTGTTGCCATTCAAAAACTCAAATTAGAAATTCTTAATTTCAATTGCTTTGTTTTACAGAGGACAGGAAGATTACATAAGTTTAAGTTTTGATACGATATCCAGTACAGGGCCTCATGGAGCAGTGATCCATTACAAGTTAGTATAGTAGTAAGTCTGTCTGTCTGCATTTTAAGAAAATCTCTCAAAATAATTGGCCAGTTTAACTGTTAGAATCAAATATAAATGGTTTTGTAGAATTTTATTTTGAATAATCTTCCGTGATAAAACAAAATAGTAACCTATTTAATATGCATAAATTCTAAGTATTTATTTCACATGAAGCTCACACCTGTATATAAATAACTGTATGTAACAACTGATAATCTGGAAGCTGATATAAAACTGCATTGTACCACACTTTACTTGGTATTATGATGAGATTTAATCTGACTTTTGTTTCCCATTTGTCAGTCATCTTTGCATCATTCTGCTTCAATTATTGTTTAAGAAATAATTCATGGGAGCCATATTTTATAGGAGATTTTAACATAGGAACATTATTTTCATAGAAATGGAGAGGGATGAAATGCAACGGAAATAATGTTACTCATGTTAAAATGTCATACAAACTATGGCTTCTGTTTGCCAAAAATCAGAATGTATTATGACTTCTGTGGAAAGACTGGATTTAATTTTGATAAGATTGGGATTCAAGATTCAAGATTCTTTATTTCTCATAAAACCATAGTTGAAACAGGTACAGAAAATTTGCCAAATTAACATAAATAGATAATAATACACATGACAAAACAAGATGGTCTACAAAATTGAATAATAATTACACAAATGAAATAACATCATTTTTTGTTTGGATGACAGAGATATGTGGTCAACCAGGAGGACAGGCATGATATTGTAGGACACGAATGAATTTGCACAGTTTTGTTAGTTTTGGTTTATTTTTAGTTGGAATAATTGACCAAATTTCAAGATATTGATTCTGTGTAAAAAATGTTGAAATAATTTTCTCTCATTTGCCAAAGATTTGATGCTTATGTTTTTAATTGTAATTATGATAATTGTGAATATCAAAATATTATATGAACTACTAGAAATTATAGTGCTAACATTATTTTTGTTTTAGGCCAACAGAAGAAACAGACTTTCCTTTGAATACATCAGAAATATATTTGTGTGATTCTGGAGCTCAATACAAGTAAGTGTTATAAATGTTTCATACCCCCACCCAAACATTGAAGAGGAGATATAACAAAGGTTCAACCATCTGTCTGACAATCAGTCCATACATCACAATATATTGTGTATAGAATTACAAGTGTTGGCAATCAGGTCATGATCGTACAGTAATTGGATTTACAACTACCTGTGCAATCAGTGCTTATCACCACTAAAGTTATGAGTTCGAACCCCGTTCATGCAAAGTGGTACTCGATACGACATAAAGTTTGTCAGTGACTTGTGACAGGTTGGTGGTTTTCTGCGGATACTTCGGTTTCCTCCACAATAAAACTGACTGCCACGATGTAACTGAAATATTGTTGAAAGTGGCATTAAACACCACCAAACTAAACCAATCAATGTATATAATTACATAAACAATTATTTTTTTTAAATAATTTACCAGGGTAAGGCTTTGATTAATAGCAATCTGAATCATGGAGAAAATTGAACAGATATTTTTGTTTATACATATAACATGTTTTTTGTTTGGTTTAAGATTCATAGAATTTGAGAAATTACACATTGTTTATTATATAAGAAGAAGGTAGATATCTAATTTAGTGTACTAGATATTTTTCTGGAAAAACCTTCTTGAGGTCACACTCATAGTCAATAGATAGAAAGCCAAAAGGATAAATGTCTTTGAGAGCAAGTAAACCAAAGGGCCTAAATAGGATAGGTAAAATCAGCTAAGATTACTTAAGCCTGGGGGGCAGATTGACCTAAGATTACTTAAGCCTGGGGGGCAGATTGACCTAAGATTACTTAAGCCTGGGGGGGGGGGGGGAGATTGACCTTAGGTTTAATAAACACTTTTTTATAAGACTACCATGTACGTTGACGATAAGAGTTATTTACAATCATGTTCATTTGTTTTAGTAATAAATCAAATACTTGATATAACGTGATGATGTATTTCAGAGATGGAACTACAGATGTCACTAGAACTATGCACTTTGGAACACCAACTGACTTTGAAAAGGTATCATACTACTGTGAAATCATTATTAATCGTGGGGTTCTAATTTTCGTAGATTTCGTGGTTCACTTAAACTACGAAAATTAAAATATAACGAGATACAATTTTCCCGTTGACTGTTGCCTGTAGTGTTTGAAACCACAAATTCAAGAACCCATGGATCAATGCATTTTGTAGAAACCACGAAAATTGGTGCCAACGAATAAAAATGCTTTCACAGTATTTAGATAGTTAAAGTTTTGTTGTTAAGTATTGTTCAGATTGGTACAGTTATACATTTCCTAACACTTCTTCTGGCTTATATTTACAGGAGTGTTTTACAAGAGTATGGGACAGATAAATAGAAGATATTATATGACTTCTTCAATAACACACCTTTATCAACAGGAGGCACCAAAGTAACACAGGGATTATTTTGGCTGAGGGATGATTAAGGGTGTGATTGTTGAAAAAGTCATGTCATATACAATTTATCATATACTGCATCATTTCACTAAAAGAGAAGGTTTGGGCAAATAAAACTTGTTTATCCTCACCACTTGTTATTGAAGTGCTTGAAACAAACCAGGAAATTTAGCAGTCATGTATATGTATGTTAGGGGTACCGTAAATCGGGAAATTTTGGTCATGGTTTTATTTTGGCCCCTAAATACGAAGTGCCAAAATTAAACACACCAAAATATGTCACACTCCAAAAATTAACCGCCAAAATTGAACACTGCCTTAATATCTTTTTATATTTATATTCCCTAGTCTGTACCTTTTTGTCTTACTTCTTTCCTAAGTAAAACTTTGTCAATTACCGTTATACATGTATATACACACACAAGTCAAACTGAAAAGTGTTCACGATGTGAAATCGTTGGCTTGGATGACAAGAGAGAAATTACAGGTAAATAAAGTACATTGATAAAAACCATGCAATACCAATAAAATTTATTCAATCAACAAAATATCAAATATCATTAAAATGACAATTACCTATAGAAAAAAGAAAAATCAATAAACACGTAATTAGTGTCTTATCGGATTTATTTATAACAACATAAAATTCACAGTCAGGAATCAAATAGATTTACAGGTACAAAATCCAATTATAAAGGTGTGATCTGTCATATACATTTTTTGTAACCTTTGATCTGTTTATTATGTATAATTGTGTAAACAAATACATGTACTGACCGTTATAATAAGACTGTTTACCTGTAAAAGCGATGATTAATGCCAGTGCAAAATTATTATTTGTTGTTTTTATATTAAATGCATTTTACTTTATGCTGTTTAAATATTTAAATTCCTAGTTTTAATAAATATCACAATTTATCCATAATCGATTTGGTTTTTAGTACGACATCAAAATATCCGGTAAGTAACAGTAAAAACGTCGTATCGCTGGTTGAAATGAGAACGCTTCCATTTACGTTCTGAATTACCTGACAAAGTAAAAAAGAAACATGAGAACCAAAATTGGCCAAAATTAAACACACTAGAAACGAAAATGGCCAAAATTTCACAACTGTCTTTTGGAGAAAAAAGGCCAAAATTAACCTACACCAAAATTTCCCGATTTACGGTATATATTTTACCTCTGTTTATACTATTTTCCCATTAGATTTTGGAACTGTTCTGACTGGTATTTTGTCTTTCATTTTTATACTTAAAACAGACTAAAAATGTATCATTGTGACAGATATCCAAATCATCATGTGTGATTGAAATACAGACCAATCTTCTTTCTTTATTTTACATATTAAAAGAACCTGTATTTATTACTAAGTGCAGTCAAACCTGCCATAAAGGCACCTGTATATAACAAATCACTGTATATAAAGGGCAGTTTGATGTTCTTCTTTTAGTGAATAACGAATATAATTTGAACCTGTATATAATGGTCAACTGCTCATAAAGGGCACTTTTTCAGGTTTCCACCAGTGTCCTTTATATACAGGTTTGACTGTCCTGTATATGATAAATCTATTTATAAATTGTATATTTACAGGAGTGTTTTACAAGGGTTCTGAAAGGAAACATTAACCTCTGTACTGTTATCTTCCCACAAGGAGTTAAAGGTTAGTAAATAGATACCATTTTAATATACTGATGCATGAGAATTACCAAGAAGTATAGGTTAAATTACCAAGAAGTATAGGTTAAATTACCAATAAGTATAGGTTAAATTACCAATAAGTATAGGTTAAATTACTAAGAAGTATAGGTTAAATAACTAAGAAGTATAGGTTAAATGAAAATGTCACTAGTGAAATTATCAATTTATTTTCACTCCCCAATGTGTCAGACGGTCACAGACATTTACATCAATGTCAAATTTAAATAAAATTATTTTGAGCAGGCCTTTGCACACAGGCTTCTCTGGATTACATTGGTGTAGCTTCTTATGTTCAAATAAAAGTTCTTATCATTGTTTAGAATAATAAGAGGAATCATGTTTATTTCACCCAGTTTTACACGAATGGCCCAAGCGGGCTGATAATAAGAGATTATTACATGACATTTTCCATATCAGCCCTAGTATTAGCCCGAGACTCCCATATCAAGCCCGACAGCGAAACTGGAGGGCTGATATTGGTCGAGGGTTGATACCAGGGACGATATGGAAAATTTCATGTCATAATCTTTTTATCACATATTTCACATTGACCTTTTCCAAGCATTGACTTTTATATTGCAAATAAAAGATTTTTGAACTGGCAAATTACGAAAATAAATTTTTAAGAGAGTTGTCTTTGTTCAACTTGCAAATATTTTTGTTTCGAGTCTGGTTTCAAAAATATACCAAACAATGTCGATCTGTACAATGACGTTAGAAACTGTTTGCAAAATCTACCCAAGACGTTGACATTTGAATGGAAATTCCTATTCGACACGACGTATATATTTGAGCTAATTATTGCATCATCTTTCCTTGTACTTTGACAGCAAAGTATATAATCTTTGAGACCACTGCAGATACCGGAAGTTGAATACGGGGGCAAATACGGACATATGAGGGCAAATACGGATATTTGCCCTGAGGGCAAATAACCAACACTGACTTTTAGCTATTATTGAACATGCAAAAACGAACATATTGCAACAAAATATGTGATAAAGCAAGTTTATTAACTGCTTCTGGAATGTTGTTGCATGCCTTTCTGTCAATCTTCGTAAGTTTATTACACGCCACTTCGTGAATTTCCAGAAAACTGTGTTTACAAGCTGCCAATTTTCTCTCGAATGATGTTGAAAGTGCTAAAAAAATATTGCATTTAAAAAACAATATATTTCTTGTTCTATAGCTATGTATTTAATTCTAGCCAAAAATGACTGAACATTTTGGTACAAATCAGTTATTTCCTATGTTGAAGTATATGATAAACAGATCATAACATGTTATTTTTCATATCATACCCTTTATCAACCCTCGTTCATATATCATCCCTCGAGCCTATTGTTTCTCAGGCTGATATAATGACCTAGGGCTGATAAAGGGTATGATATGAAAAATATCATGTAATAATACAATTAATGACTTTTCACTGATTTATCAACCACGAGGAAGTGATGTTCACCTCAGCCAACGGCTGAGGTGAACATCACTTCCAAGGGGTTGATAAATCAGTGTCCACCGAAATGAAAAGTCATCAATTGTTTCATTAAATGACACATTCTAAGTGTAATTTTGGGGTGAAAATTGTGAGTTGTTGCTGTTTCTTAGACATTTCCATTTATTCTTTTTTATATGTAGCTGCTTCAAACCAACAAACACCAGTTTTTAAAGCTTGACATTTCTAATGTTTCAAAACAATAAAATTGATTAAGAAAAAACGGATACAATTTCCAAATTTTAACAAATAAAATATCACAGTTTCAGTAACATTTTTAAACAATTTTTAGTATAATTAATTTATGTTGTAGTTTATGGTAATGTTAGAGCAATTATTTTAGTTTTCCCCTGTTACTATATTTGGGTACGTATTAACTTCTGGTTCTACTGGTGAAGCCGCTTCGTTCATTTTTGTTTACTAACAGTCGTCTGCTGATTACCGAAGTTCGTTAGCAAGACCGCCTCTGATTGGTTGAGATTCAAAATGTCGGCCAATCAAATATATCGATATTAATCAGTCTACTGGTTTTCCCCTGTTACTATATTTGGGTACATACTAACTGCGACATGAGATTTATTAACCTCATGCGCAAAATTGCACGGTGGACATGTAGTTCTGTTAGAGGAAGCAATGAACCTTCTAAACCAATCAGAATTAAGAAAATTCAGTTATTTAATAATCTATATTTATTTTTATGCTTATTTTTGATAGGTCATATGCTGGATACATTAGCCAGAACATCCTTGTGGAATGTAGGCCTTGATTATCTACATGGAACAGGCCATGGAGTTGGAGCTTTCCTTAATGTACATGAAGGTATGACTTGTGTTGATGCCTCATTAGCTGTTAATTTTTCATTTCCAGTCTTATTAACCCATGTGTTAAATTACTCGGTTATGTTATCCATCATTTTTAACTTATCATAGCAAAATAGATATGGGTTGTAAACCTGAAACAAATCTTGTAAAAGATTCACAAACAGAGCATGGTTGTATTTGTTATTGATGGTAAGACTATTATCTCCCCTTAATACGTTTTTGTATGTGTACTATGATATGAAATCACTCCAATTAAATGATTGGTTCAGGTCACTATTCTGATAAAACTGTCAATTGTCAGAAACCTATTACCTAATTATATCAAAGGTCACTTCTTATAATGTAAATGATATGGAATAATAATTTCTTTTCTGATGTCTAGGTCCTTGTGGTATTAGTCCCAGAGTTAGTTTAGCAGACGTTCCACTAGAAGAAGGAATGATTTTATCTGATGGTTTGTAGTTTTTATACTCAATATTACAAAATGCAGTTAAACAGATGTTTACCTACAAATTACTGATATATAACAGTCTTCACGCTCACCCACTTGCCCGAACCCCGGAACAAGTAAACCTGGATGTGGACAAGTGAAAATTATGAAAGAATTTGTTTGAATAAATAGAAATTTTTTGTAAATTTGGCTTTCGGGCAAGAAGGTGAAAAAAATTAAGGCAAAGACTGATTAACAACAATATTCTTTACTGTTTAATTGTTATAAAAGTTACTAAATTTGAATTTTGAAACTAAAATGATAACAAAAACAAACAAACAAAAATTATTGCTTACGATGAAGAAATTTTACTTCAGTCCCATCTTTATATTCATAAAAATGATGGAATATTTGTTTACAAAACTTTATATATAAAAATTATTATATTTGATATCAGTTTTATCTGATTAATATTTAAGACTTATGCTTGCCTCGAGTATGGTAAAACATGGGTTCAAGTCCCAGTCAAGTCAAGCCATAGACTATAAAATTGGTATTTGTTGCTTCTCCACTAAGTACACAGCTTTATGGAGTAAGAAAAAAAGACTGGTTGGTTGGAATCAGGATAGTGTGTCAGAATGGAATGACATGTCTACCTGTGGACTGTTGTTTCAGTGGTATAGCACTATAAAAATCCAACAAAATGTGTTGGTCTAGTACAAAGCGGTAATCATCATCATCTCATTGAAATGTAAATTATTCTCGCCATGATATAGTTGAAAAATTGCTCACTTGGCATTAAACAACAATCACTCACTCAGTCATTTGCTGTTGGTTTCATATAAAATCAGTTTACTGGTAATAGTTGTTAAATGTCATTGATATCTTAATAACAGAAATGTTTGTGAAATAACACACTCAAAACTCTCCTATAGGGTGTAATATACATATATTACAGAGGGCTGTCGTGGTCGTATGGTAGTTGGATTTACAACTACCTAAACAATCAGTGCCTATCACCACTAATGTTGTGAGTTCGAATCCCACTCATGGTGAGGTGTACTCAATACAACATTATGTGATGAAGTTTGTCAGTGACTTACGGCAGGTCGGTGGTTTTCTCTGGGTACTCCGGTTTCCTCCACCAATAAAACTGACCGCCATGATATAACTGAAATATGGTTGAAAGTGGTGTTAAACACCATAAACCTTAACCTAAAACCTATATTACAGAGCCAGGTTACTATGAAGATGGCAAGTTTGGAATCAGAATAGAAAATCTCATCCTTGTTAAAAAAGCTGACACAGAGGTATGTTGTGTAATTATTTTGTAGTAGTTTCTTATGGCGCATTAAATGTCTGGCTAAGACAATTACTGTACCGACCAGAATGTTACTATTATTATCTATAAAATTATCATAATGTTATGCTGGTCTAACTTCCAATTTGCCGACCATCAAATACAACTGTTTCTAAATTGTAGAAATTTTAAAACACTTCATGATATAACTAGGAACAATTGCAGAATTGTTATATTGAACATTTTTATGGGGTCAAATAAAATCTAATGGCCAGGAATTTTAGGCATGTGTACAGTTAAGGACCGATAAGGTCATTACAAAATACAGCCCACTCTAACCATATGAACCCTCAGATTAAATTTCAAGACAGTTAATAAATACAGACTAATGTGTTTGTTGTTATATCAATGGCTTAGAAAATATATCTTTCTTTTTCCAGCACAACTTTAAAAATAAAGGTTTCTTGACTTTTGAAACCATAACGTTAGTGCCAATACAGAACAAAATGATAGATGCCTCCTTACTGACACAAGCAGAAGTAAGTAATCTACTAAACAATGTAATACAGAACAAAATGATAGATGCCTCCTTACTGACACAAGCAGAAGTAAGTAATCTACTAAACAATGTAATACAGAACAAAATGATAGATGCCTCCTTACTGACACAAGCAGAAGTAAGTAATCTACTAAACAATGTAATACAGAACAAAATGATAGATGCCTCCTTACTGACACAAGCAGAAGTAAGTAATCTACTAAACAATGTAATACAGAACAAAATGATAGATGCCTCCTTACTGACACAAGCAGAAGTAAGTAATCTACTAAACAATGTATCTGAATGTATACTCTATGAACATTTTTGTAATGCTAATATTTACCGGTAATGGTCGACACTGTGCTGCAAATATATCTGTGATATATTAAATTTATGATGTGAAAGTAAAGAAGTACAGAAAAATATGATTTATCCCTACTTACTTAGTAAGGTTAAAAAGTACTATTAGATTGGTTCCAGTACAGAACAAAATGATTGATCTCTCCTTACATAGCAAGTTACATTGTCAAAGGTAAGCACAAAAAGGAGAAGAATGTATTTTTATTATACCCCCGCTCCCCGAAGGGGGAGGGGGGTATACTGTTTTACCTCTGTCCGTCTGTCCGTCCTTCCGTCCTTCCATCCTTCCGTCCGTCCAAGATATTTTTCGTCACACTTTTCTCAGTAACTGTTGATGGCAGAGATCTGATATTTAGTCACAAGCATCATATAGGTATACCATATTGTGGGTAGCGTTTTTGGACCCGTCAGATTCCTACTTCCTGTTTGCCGACTTAATTGGTTTCTATACACATTGAACATATATGCACTTTTTTCGTCACATTTTTCTCAGCAACTATTGATGGCAGAGTTCTGATATTTGGTCACAAGCTTCATATAGGTACCCCATATCGTGGGAAGCGTTTTTTGACCCGTCAGATTCCTACTTCCTGTTTGCCAAAGAGCGGGGGTATCATAGGTGAGCATTAGCTCACAGTTCATCTTGTTAAACATAATTTATGCATATTTAAAAAACAATTTACATAAGATTATTTCCTAAGCCTAAATGTTATGCTTATTTATGCAATGTGTAGCTATGGAAACAATTTGTAGACATATCTATTGTTCAGTAAATCAGCTTGGGTTTCTGGTCTTAATATAATCTACTTAATTTCAAAAATGTAATGGGACCATTATGTTCGTGATCGTATGGTAGTTGGATTTATAACTACCTGTGTAATCAGTGACTATCACCTCTAATGTTGTGAGTTCGAATCTCGGTTAGATGAGGTGTACTCGATAAAGTTTGTCAGTGACTTGCAGCTGGTCGGTGGTTTTCTCTGAGTACTCCGGTTTCCTCCACCAATAAAACTTACCTCCACGATATAACTGAAATATTGTTGAAAGTGACGTGGCATTAAACACCATAGCCCCAATCCCTCATTATGCTCATTATTTCCAGTAGATTATATAAGAACGGTTATCATTAAACTACAGATGTAAATACTGGTAATGTTAATTTTTTAAGACTTGTAATGGTGTACGATTATTTGAAATATTTAAATTACAGATATCTTGGATCAATGACTACCACAATCAATGTAGAGATGTTGTAGGTGCTGAACTCAAACTTCAGGGAAAACAAGAGGCCCTAGACTGGCTGATGAGAGAAACACAACTCATTGGTTAAATCTAAATCGTATAGACAATCTATAGATGATTTACTGCTTAGATAGTGATGGGACAATGCCTAGAATATTCTTAATTGATTTTTTAAATTTGGTCATGTCACGATATAGCTGTAATATTGCTATAAAGTTGCCATTAACATCAAATAATCAATCAACCAGAAATATTCAAGACATTTTTTTTCCTGGAGATAACAGACATAGTAGCAATTGTTTCATTGACTGTATCCATGTGTTGAATCTATGTTTTTACATACAGATCCTATAATAATGTTGAAATATAATATTGTTTGTTGTCTTAAAGACAATATAATACCATTTCATCAATCATAATAGATATTTTTAGTACTATGATTTTATCTTATTCATATTGTTTACAATTGATTTTTTTGTGGCCGTCGTGGTTGTGGATTTACAACTATCTGCGCAATCAGTGTTTACCACCACTAAAGTTGTGTGTTCGAATCCTGCTGTGGTGAGGTGTATTCGATACAACATTATGTGATAAAGTTTGTCGGTGACTTGCAGTCTGTGGTTTCAGGGGCTGCTCTGGCTCCCAAAAAGTAGGAGCCAGAAAAATCGCCAGGTGCCATTTTCAGATGCCAGTTTTGAAAGTCAGGAGCCAGTTTAGGAGCCAGCTAAAATTTTTATAAGGAGCCAATTTTTTCGAACCGAAACTGGATGATTGCATGTACCACTACCAGTTTCATGTTCCGTTTCATGTATAAATGGTCCGGATTTGTTTGTACAAATGTTAATGTCTGTATTGTACTTCTGTTTTTCATTTCGATTTCATCATCAAAAACAAAAAGATTTATATAATTTATTACAATATACTGTATTTTATGGATTATCAGGGATTCAGCCAGGATTTTGAGACCATTAGTCACTTTTGCAGAATATATTTTTAATGAGCTTAATCTTATAATCAGTTACTTTGCCTTGTTAGTTAGTAATGGAGATTGAAAAGTTATGAAAACCTCATAGGATGGGAACATACTCTGCAAATTAGAAACCAACTGATAAAACATAACATTGCCATGATTTTGATCTAATACCACACAAATTGTAATACCCCCCCCCCCCCCTTTTTTTTTGAAATATTACTGTGCTTTGATCTAATATCACACAAATTGTAATAACACCCTCCCCCACCCTTTTTGAAATGTTACTGTGCTTTGGTCTAATACCACAACAATTGTAATAACTCATATTTGTGTAGTCTTCAGCAGAAAAAAATATGTCCAACTTCTAGATACTCTGTACAAAATGTAGGTAATGAATAGAACATACGTCAAAAACTGAAGCAAGTTGTAAAATAAATAATTATTTCTCAGATCTCATAATCAAATTGCAACAATTGGAATAAAAATACTGACTGGTTATTTTTTTTAATTGCAGACACGTGTCTGTTTGTAAATAGTTCTATAAATAGAACACAATTGTTACCCGGATGCTGATCGATAAAATACTTATGCGTCCTCGTGCAGTGTATTTCAATGGCCAACCTTCGTATATAAAAAATGACCTTATTAAATATGAGAACTAAGATTACATTTCACAGAAATGAGAATAAATATAGCAAAAGTTCGTTTGGTTAAAAGTATCGGTGGATTACATTGCGAACTCCTGTTGATCGCGCCATTTTTATTTTTTAAGTTTCTTTATAAACCAAAGTACATTTTGAGTAGCTACTCAAAATGTTCTTTGGTTTATAAAAAAAACTTAAAAAATAAAAATTGAATTCTTTGTCGGGATCATTATCTTTAACCAGGTAAATCAAGCCAGGTGTGATCAAAGATTACGCAATCTAAGCAAAAATTCTATAATCCGTTGATTGGCTTGAAACATGTAATAAAATTATCATTGTAGTGACTAATTATATATATAATTAGGTTTAATCAGCAAATGTAGAAGAAGAATGGATTGTAACAAACATTTTTTTTACGATTTTTTGAAAATTCAAGTGACGAATTGGGTACGGGAAATACTCGTCACTTTCGAAAATCAATTGTCAATAATTTATTGATTTTTGTTACGGTACACAGTGATTATCTATAAATTTACACAAGGAAATCTAGGCGCCAAAAAAATCGCCAGAAGCCGATTTCAGTTGCCAGTCAAGAAAAAAAATCGTAAATTGCGACATTGGCGACCGACAGCGCGATCCCTGGGTTTTCTCTGGGTACTCCGGTTTCCTCCACCAATAAAACTGACCACCATGATATAACTGAAATATTCATTGAATCAGTTCACTAACCAAAATGGCCACCATTGCTAATTATAAAAATGAACAACTCTTTTTTTTAATTCAAACAAAATAATTTTCTTCATATTGATCAATAAACTAAATATAGTACAAAGTCATTCCTTTTGATAATTATGACTGTTTACCTCCCCACCTGTCTAGAAATAGCTGCTGTTGTTTATATATAAATAAGCAGTGTTCCTTATGGTACTGTGAAGCTTTCTTTAATTTCTTGTCAGTACCAAAAGTATATCTACATAATAACATTTGGAAATTTGGTTTTCATCTCAAGTGACTCAAAGAGTTATGTGCAATAAGATGTTGTAGTATCATTTCTTCCCCATGGCGATACGCTAACATCTAACAACATCCTGTTTGTAGTCGTGTCAGGTAAACTTTCATTCATCTTTGACCGTCCAATCATATACAATATAGTTAAATATATTGACCAGACTAAACATAGCTAGTGTGCGTAGTTTGTTACTGCAATTGTTTGCATTCAACATTATTCAAACAATACACAATGATTGCTCACATATTGAAGATGTGGACCTTTTATTTTGGACAGATTTGAACAATTATTTTTATAAAAAAAAAATTCCATGTATGGAACTTAGCCATTTTTGTCATCGCATACATTAGAGGGTAGCTAGTTGTTGTGATTTGAAACTGCAACCGTTTTCATTCAACATCATTCAAACTTTGCACAGTGATTACATACACATTGAGGATGTGTACTCCTATATTAGACAGATTTCATCAATTTTATGAAATACATTCCATGTGTGGAACTTAATCAACTATTTTCTTTATTGTGCGGTGTTCATGGTATCCAGTTTGTGTAATCTGTTGTTTCACCAGATTTCTTTCAACATTATTATACCTCCGCTCCCCGAAGGGGGAGGGGGGTATACTGTTTTACCTCTGTCCATCTGTCCGTCCTTTCGTCCGTCCAAGATATTTTTCGTCGCATTTTTCTCAGTAACTGTTGATGGCATAAATCTGATATTTGGTCACAAGCGTCATATAGGTATACCATATTGTGGGTAGCGTTTTTGGACCCGTCAGATTCCTACTTCCTGTTTGCCAACTTAGTTGGTTTTTATACACATTGAACATATATGCACATTTTTCGTCACATTTTTCTCAGCAACTATTGATGGCAGAAATCTGATATTTGGTCACAAGTTTCATATAGGTACCCCATATCGTGGGAAGCGTTTTTGGACCCATCAGATTCCTACTTCCTGTTTGCCGACTTTGTTGATTTTTATACACATTGAACATATATGCTCATTTTTCTCAGCAACTATTGATGGCAGAAATCTGATATTTGGTCACAAGCTTCATATAGGTACCCCATATCGTGGGAAGCGTTTTTGGACCCATCAGATTCCTACTTCCTGTTTGCCGACTTTGTTGATTTTTATACACATTGAACATATATGCTCATTTTTCGTTGCACTTTTCTCAGCAACTATTGATGGCAAAAATCTGATATTTGGTCACAAGCTTCATATAGGTACCCCATATCGTGGGAAGCGTTTTTTGACCCATCAGATTCCTGTTTGCCGAAGAGCGGGGGTATCATAAGTGAGCATTAGCTCACAGTTCATCTTGTTGATATTAAATCTGTTATAAGTACATGTATCTGTTATGATTTTTTTTGTCCAAAGAATAATCATCTTTAACCAACAGATTCTACTTTCCTAGTTAGTAGTCAGTTAACTACCAGAATTCATTGACCCTGCTGTTGTTCTGTCCATGTTCATGTTGTCATTTATTTTTGTGATGGTACATGTTTGTGTGGTCTTTTTTGTGCAAGTTTTTTATATATTTTTTTATTTATGTGTTGCTGTTGGAGATCCGGTTATCATGTCCCAAGCCAGTCATATATCAATGTCTTATATTGTGTTCAGTGAGTTAAGAAGAGAGGTGATTTTTCATTTTGTTGATATTGATGGAATTGTTAACCATCACTGTTTAAACTTTCTTTTCATAAGTTATTTCCCAAAATGTGACAAAAAAGTGTTGTATAGCAATGCAGGTCCAGACCTTACTTTGATCTTATTTCAAAACGACCCAGATTTGACTGTTAAAGATCTATTAAAATACACAAGGAACAAAGTTTGACATTTCTGATAGGAATAAGTTTAATGTTAGTATTGATTTTCTCTCTGATTTGTATGTTTGTTTTATAAAACTGACAATTACAATCTTGATGTTTATCGATTTCTTCATTTTTAAACTAAGTGAAATCCTTTTGTTTATTTTGAACTTATCTACAAAGCTATTAATGATTTTTCTCTTTATGACAGTATTATAAAATTGTAAGCATGTTGTGCCAGATAATATTTATCCCAAAGATTCAGTTGTCATACTTTAAGATAGATTTGAGTATAATAGTTCAGTCTGCGCCAAAAATATTTTGACAAGCTAGCCCGTACAGCATTTTAGAAGAATCTTTTCTACTTGATTAAGCAAATATTATGCAATTTTTACAAGTCAGAACCAATTTTTACTAGACTGGGGCATAGGATTATTGGTTTTTGGTACAGACTGATATTTATAAATTGAAAAGACATGTTGGGTTAATGTTTGGGAGTTTACTTCTTAGAAAACTCCACTACACTGAAGTATCAAATACTGAATTGATATAAAAAAAAAAATTACTTTTAGGGGGCCTAATATTGGAGTGTATATATTACATTAATTACTTTTTAGCTTTAGTTGACCCAAAGACATCATGTCAGTTTTTGCCATTGTCGTCATCCTCTGTAAACTTTTTAAACCTTCTCTGACATCACTTGGTCAATTTGAACCAGACTTTGCCTGAATGATCATTAGGACATTCTGGTTAAAATGTGTCCATTGACCCTGCCTTCCAACCAACAGGGCTGCTATCACTTTAAAAAAAGCATGGGGTGTGAAAGGGGGAAAACATGCTTAAAGAACCAGCAAAGTCATATCTCTGCACCAATTGAGATGAAGTTTGAATAGTAGTTACATTTTAATGAGTAGGATGACATATGGTACAGGTTTTTAAGAAAAACAAATATGTTTTGCTGAATACAATCTTATGGTAACAGGTGTGATACATTTTAGCTACTGTTACCATTACATTGTATTGATATGGGCAAGAACATGATAAATAAAGGAAAAAAAGCTGAAATTATAAAGAAATTTTATTTTAAAATAATTTAAGCAGAAAATTAAATAAAGGGGAAAGGGGGGTAATCCACACCACAAGCTCCTGTGATCTGTATTATATTGGTATCCTCGTCTGACAATAAGTCGGTCAGTCATTGGATAATGTTTGATTATTTTTTTCATGTTTGAAAAGTAAACATTTTTTTCTTTTTAATTATGTTCCTCATCTATTCTTGCTCACATGTGTAAAGTTCCATGGAAAAAAGATCGATAATAATTACATACTGACCCATATTTATTTACCACCCTTTTTCCAAATGGCATGTATGAGGTCACATAAAGTCTGTCAAAGTTCAATAAAGCACATGATTTTGTCATAGGCCAACCAAGCTTAAAAAGTAAACCAGATTAAGAAAGTACAGTATTTTAGCTTTTTCAGTGTAATTGTTTTGTCTGAAAAATTTCAAAAGATGTTTTTTTTTAAATAGTTTGAAATTGAAGTATTAAAAATTAATTATTTGATGCAAATATTAAACTTGCTTACCCACATAAAAAGTATTTAATCCAGTGAATTTGGTGTTTTTGCTTTTGTCAATACAATCTATTAGACCGACATATTTTGGTAAAACAATGACTGATTTCAATTTATTTTAATCACATTTATTATCACAGAGTGGTAACAATACAGTTTTGTTGATGCTATTTGTAATAATGACAGGTTTTGTTTAACCAGATAATCTCATTTTTCTGTCTGGTTTAATTTAATTCTCTGTTCAATTTATGCTGTTAAATTAATTCTTTTTCTATCTTCTCGGTGCATTTCATTTCATTACCCCAAGAAGTAAGGGGTATATTTGTTATTAAAGCAGCAGTGGAAATGCAAAATAATCTGCCATTGTGTGACTAATGGAGACCACTTGTATGTATTTTCCCGGTAAAATCGGCCATTTTCTAGAAAATGGTGGAATCTGAATGATCAATCATCATATTTTCAAAGTATTTTAAAATACAATTTGCTTGGCCTACATTCCAGAAACGGTCATGAACTGTGATGTCTATTATGTCAACAAACCGGAAAAATACAAATGTTTGGGGAATACCATCGATGGAAACATATTTAACAAGCATACTGATCAGGAAAAAAAGACATTAGTAAAAAGGATCTTTTTTACTTGCATGGAATTTATTCAATTCAATCTCATCTGTTTTAATCTCGTCTTGTAATTTTGACGTTGAAAAGTATTCCCTCTGTGTTTATGTACGCTATGAATATACAGAATGACGTCATTGGTCTCGTGCTGCGCGAGAATTGTAAATCAAAACAAATGACCGACATTATTGCATGACCGAGCAGATGTCACGGTAGGATACATGTACTATAGACCATAATAATACACCACTCCAAGTGACTGTTGTGGCCATCATCGTATTGTAGTTGGGTTTACATCTTACAATGTAATAATTACCCATCGCGACTAAAGTCAGTTTGATTTCCGTCCATGGTAAAGTGTAATTGATACAACATTATGTGATAACGTTTGTTTATGACTTGTGGAAAATCTGTGGATTTCTCCGGGTACCCTTGTTTTCTACACCAATAAAACTGACTGCCACGATACAACTGAAAACTAAAAGTGCCGCTTAATAACACAAATAACCATAAAGCTTTACTCCGAATTGACAGTCCTATATATGGATAATGGAGGTCTCGGAAATATAGATAATATTTTACAGTTTTATATTATTATTATTTTGAGAAAATCAGTTAGCTTTTGTTGGGTTTTTTTAATTATTTTAACCACTTGATGAATTTTTAGATAACTAACAGCTTTCTTTAATAGTGTTATACTGTTGATCTGTAGCTATAAAGACTTTCAGTTTCAAAATTAGTAATTCATTAATATCTTGTGTCTAACTATGTACTAACTACTGTAGGACTGTTTTAAATTTATGATTGTTGTTTAACGCCAATTCAGCTATATTAAATTTATTTTCAATGAGATGATGATGATGAGGTCCGCTTTGTTCTAGACCAACACGCTGAGTTGGATTTGTATAGTGCTAGCTCGCTGAAACAACAGTCCACAGTTAGACATGTGATGTCGCTCCACTCGGACAGATTATTCTGATTCCGAGCCAACCAGTCTACTCTTTCTCCTTAATGCTGTATATATAGCGGAAAAGCAACAAATACCAATTTTATAGTCTTGGTTTGACCCGATCGGGGTGCGAACCCACGATCTACCGCACTCGAGGCGAGCATGCTAACCATTACACCACCGATGCAGTTTGAAATTCGTTTAGAAAGGACAAGACTTGTTAATAGTAAGATATTAAAAACATTGAAACGTAATAACAATTTTAATAAATATTTCAAATCATAACACAAAGCAATACACAAAAGTGTAAAACAACATGGAATAAGGAGCTGCCCAACACTTGTAATATTACACTCATTTTGACAAGTTTGTAATTCCTGAAAGTAACATAGCTTACACTTATACAAAGTTGTTATCCATGAGAGAACAGGCCTTGTGGTCATAGAACTTTCGAGTAGGAGTTTCGTACTAATATTCCAACATCATCCAATCAGAACTCTTGATTTATTGGAGATAGTGTAGTGATTGGCTGATGTTTAGGTACAAGTACAAAAATCATACTCAAAAGTTTTATATCCGCAAGTCCTGCTGTAGCTCCAAATTTAGACATGTCGAATGGTAGACACTTCTTTACACTGAATCTTGTTTCAATAATTTCTCAATACTATATTGAAGCCAAAACCCAACTGTTATAAGAATATGCCAAAGTTAATGTACCTTGTCAGAATTTTACAAATTTAGACAACAAAGTATCCTGTCAGGATTTTATAGACTTGAACCAAACAAAGAATACTGTTCAAATTTTGGTGACAGATTATTAAATGGTTTTTTTAACTAGGTGTTGTGACATATCTCTCCCTCTATATCTAAACAAATTGCTTTTCATCTCCTGAGTTGTGTCCTATTCTAAAAAAAGTAAAACGTAACAAAGATAGGATTAACAAACAATGGTATATATTGCACATTACATTATACATGTTATATAAACACTGGACTCCCAGAAGAACAGCCTGTTATTAGCAGATTGTCTTGTCAACCTTTAGTGACCTAACAAAACATTTCTGTGACACAGATTCACTAGCATCTATATCTGCAATGTTCTTGTTGAAAAATTGTGAACTCCGTTTTTATACAGATTTTAGAACTGCAGAACATTTGTTGAAAGCTTTTGATAAGGTATTTAAGGGTATATTCAATCCCTAATATAAGTTCTGTTTGAGAAAATAAATTGCATTGTCCAACTTTTAAGTACTGGTAGTGGTATTGCTTACTATCAGCTGTTTTTGCTTGCATGTTCTGTAATATTGGAATTATACAAATAAAAAAACACTCTAGATAATATATAGAAATAGCAAGCTGTAGTTCTCTTACAAATCACACACATTGCGTGGACTCAATAAGCAAAAAACATGTACTCGAATTTCAGCGTGTGTTTGAAAGTTTTTTGATACACTGCTCACATACTCTAAACAATTATATAGCTAGATACAGTAAGATCATTCCTGTATAGATTGAGGGAACAAATCCTCATGATGACAAAGTTATAATAGAAACGGCCCTTTATCAGATCCACTTCACAAATAGACTTTCATCAGATGCACTTAACAAATGACCTTTCTTCTAAGCCACTTCACTTATAATCTAAGATGTTTTAGTCTTTGACAGACCCACTATTGGCCGGTAATCCTTGTTGTTGTCGCCAGCAGGCCAGTCTATGCTGGTACCATTTCTGAATAAGAAAGAAATTGAGATTTCATTACTAACGTCATTACGTATAATTGTCGGAGACATCTTGGTGTACAATTGTTTCTGTCTACACACGCGTGTGTGTCTTGTCCGTCCGTCCGAAGTGAAGAAGAAATGCATCGAAGTTTACATTTAATACACAGTAAATAATGGGCGGTGTTTCTTCTACACCATAAAATTAATACCAATAGTAAATTATATTTGTTTATATATACAATGTAGAGATAATCTTTGACAAACATTCCAATAGTACCTTATCAAATATTAAAACTCGTGTTATATTCGGATTTGATAGTACATGTATTTTAAAAGAAGACATTACTTTCGATAACGAACTGTTTATAACCTGTTGTTATTTTAAAAACCTTTATTATATATATATAACCATTCTATAACATGTACTCTGGGAATTGCTATACTTCATGTTAGATTTAGCAGACAATTATATGTAGTGTGTATTCACGATTCCTATAGATTAAATGGAACAGAGACATATAAAATTATTAATTATTTATATTAATTATATTAAGTAGCCAATACAATGTGTTAAGCTGAATTCCTCTTTATAATCATGTTGTATTGTGCTGCTTCTGTTAAAGTATCAATATTAATTAAAAAGACACGGTACATAACTGTGAGAGGGGCAGAAGGACCCTTTTCGGGATGTCGGTCAATTTCTGGGGGGATTTCGGATTATCTGGAAAAATAAAATTGATCACCTTGTCCGGCCCATACAGGATGGTTCAGAGAAAATACAAGCCGTCGAAATACAAGGAAAGGCAGGTGACCGCCTCCTTTTAATATCAGTTTACCTGACAGCAAAAGGGAGCAAAAATCATGATTGTGTAGAGTAACAAACGGAACCAATACCTACTGGACTTTATTAGAGAAACACAACTTGCCTATAATAACTCTTCAAAAACTTTTGTAAACTCCATGGGACAAGAAGCCTCAGAAATAGACTATTTTTTGCATAACCTCAAAGAAGGAGAATACTCAAAGAAAACAGTCTTGCAAAATCTTCCAGAAAACACCTCCGATCACCATCCGATAAAATTGTCTATAGATTTTGAATACTCCTTGCAACCGATGAAACAAAAAGATAACAAACCTGGAATTACGAAAGTAAAATGGGAAAAAGTCGACAAGGAATGGTACGAGGTAATTCTGTTGAGAAAATATCAGCAGTATTAAACACAAACTAGTAACAGGAGATATACCAATTGGAGAGAATATACTTAAAATTTGTGAAATCATGAAATCAGCAGCGATAACCTCGTCATCAAACAAAGCTATTTTCAAAGCAAAGTCAAAATTGAAGGTATGGACAAACGAAATTAAAACAGCAATCTCAAACTCAAGATCAAAATATAAAATCTGGAGAGATAATGGAAAACCATCAGAAGTTGAAAACCTACACTTACAAGAGAAAAAGAAGGCAAAAAGGCATTTAAGGAAGACAATCCGCATAGAACAAGCAAAACAAAGAAATAAAGAAAAAGAGCTCATTATAGAGACTAAAACCAAAGACATGAAACTATTCCATAAATTAGTACGAAACAACAGAAAGAAAGGTACAGATACAATTTACAGAGCTCAGTGCTAATGGTAATGACTACAAAGGGGAGGAAAATGTGGTCAAAGCATTTCAGGACCACTTCCGCAAATCACCAACATTCAGTCTGCAAGACAAGATTGACTTGCCATACCATAACATGGTAGAGGAAGATATTGAAACCCTAGATGAACTTGCACGAAACAGAAATGTTACGGCAGTGAGTGCGGACGAAATAACCAAGGCAATAAAATCCATAAATAAAGGAAAATCAGCTGACTTCCATGGTATCACAATAGAGCATATCATCTTCGCAGGAAGTGAAATGGAGGAACTTCTAGCCCTATTTATCAACATTATTTTTGAATGTGGGGAAATACCTGAAATTTTGAAAATGGGCCTACTATCGCCAGTGTACAAAAAAAAAGGAACAAAACAGCAAGCATCAAATTAGAGGTATAACGGTACTTCCAGTGATAAGTAAAATCATCGAGACCATAATTAAAACAAGATCTCAAAAGCTAGTGCTTAAGACTCAAAACAGAGCCCAGCGGGGTTTCACCACTGGATCTTCTCCAATGAATTCAACACTTATTGTAGAGGAGTGTTATAGAGAGGCAAAGGACAAAAACATCGATTTCCAACTAATCCTTCTTGATGTAAAAGCGGCATTTGATACTGTCGTCCATAGTCACATGCTCAGGAGAGTTTTTCTTGCAGGAATCGACAATAGACACTGGACTCTAATTAAAAGCTTGCATGAAAATGCCAAAAGCTCGGTAAAATGGGATGGAAATATTTCTGAACCGTTTAATGTCAATCAAGGTGTACGACAGGGAGGATTTTGAGTACCGACCTTTATAAACTTTATATTAATCCACTTTTGGACAGACTGGAAACATCAGGATTGGGCTTAAAAATCGGTAACATCAGCGTTAGTAACACTGCATGTGCTGACGATATAGCTCTGATTAGCGAAATACCAGATGAGGCACAACCACTAGTCAACATGGCTACCGACTTCGCATTCATGGAAGGATACCAACTTCAACCTACTAAAAGTGTTGTTATAACGTGTCATCCAAAAAGAATCAGACATACAATAGCAAGTCGCCCTTACAAATAGGAAGTAACAACATGCCTTTTGTTGACAACGCCGTACATCTCGGGATTATAAGGACAACATCGCTAAGGGGAAATACGACAACAAATGTGGATGAGAACATAAAGAAAGCCAGGAGAAGTGCATATGGTCTATTTAGCAGTGGATTTCATGGTTATAATGGCCTAGATGTCGACACTATGCTTCACCTGTACAAGATCTACATACTACCTGTCTTACTATATGGGCTAGAATTGATATTACCACAAGGACCTCAACTTGAACAGTTGGAAATTGCTCAAAAGAGGCTACTCAAGCAAATATTAGCACTCCATAACAGTGTGGCGGACATAGCAGTTTATATTTTAACTGGAATATTACTAATAGAGGCGCAGATGCATATCCGAGCTCTTGGACTATTCAATAACGTTTGCCGTCAAGCCGAGGATTCCTCTGAAAAAGCCCTAGCCAGGCGACAACTAATAGTGAAGCCAGATTCTAGTGCAAGCTGGTTTATGGGAATCAAGCACCTCCATAGGAAATACGAACTAAAAGAAGCAATAAGTTATCTTGACAAGCCAGAAAGTAAAACAAAGTGGACTCGTACTGTGAAAGAGGCAGTATATAAAAAGTGGGTAGACAAAATAACCAGCTTAATCCCGTTATACAAAGGACTAACATTCCTAACGTTCGAAAACCTAGAAAAGGGAAAGATCCATCCATTGTTTAAGGTCAACTGCCATACGGGTAAAGACATCTCCAGACTTTCTGTGAAACTCAAATTGCTTACAGGATCGTATATACTACAGAGTAAGAGAATACGAATGTACAAGACCGAAACAGAAGCAACTTGCTTGCTATGCAAAGATAAGGAGGAAACTATGGAACATTTTACCTTGGTGTGCCGTTGCTTAGAAACAGTCCGAAATCCAGTGTTACGTGAACTAGTAAATAAGTTAAGAGTGTGATATTGACTTTTGACAGCTTAATGAAACGAAGAAAATACAGCTAATTCTAGATAGCACAACTATTGGAAAAACAAGGAAAATAACCTCAGCCAGCGCACAACGGGTAGAACTTCTAACTCGACGTCTGATTTTTCAACTCCATATTACAAGATATAGAGCAATCTTGGATCAGAAGTAATCATTTAGACTAGTTTTTCAGCATAAAATCCTGAGAACTTTTAGGATATAACCTGTGGTTAATGTAGATATAGCCAAACAGTGGTCAGACCGTTTATGGACACTTTTAGATTTTAAACATAGCCATATAACGGACATAATGTTCAAAGATACTTTTACCTTTTAAACATACCATAACCGAACCAGATTTTAATTGTGAATGTTTTTAAATTTAATGAGAAGACATACTCAACATTCTATTACAGTTGAGGGATAGCCCATAGATACTTTTACCTTTTAAACATAACACAACCGTACCAGATTTTAATATTGAGTGTTTTCTTAAACTTATTGAGAAGACAGACTATTTAAGCGAGGAGCCAATATTTTATTACAGTTCACGGGTAGCCAAAAGATACTTTTACATTTTAAAATACAACCAAATTAGATTTTAATTTTGATTGTTTTTTAAATATAAAGAAAAGATATACTCATTAGTCAATATTTTATACAGTTGAGGGGTAGACATCTCTAATTTTTAACCTACCACGGAAAATTCCAGCTTGTACATGTAACAAGCCATCCTTTTATTAAACGAACTGTGATACCTATTTTATACAGCTTCAAACGTCAACACTTTGATGAAGGAGTTTTTTTTAGATTTTAACGTATAGACTGTAAATAGATAGCGAGGGCATTACCCGAACTCTCTTTATCCGTTTTTAATCTGTGCACATAAATATGCGTTTGGTGGAGGATAAATCACTGTACATAATTTTGGATCACTAGTTCTACATACAGAGGACCCTGTATGGTTCCCCTACAGAGGGGGTGAAGATCCGGAGGTAAGGTAAGGTAAGGATTAAGCTATTTCATGATCCGATATGTGATTATTTAATGCTCGGTTTTCGAGAAACAACACTATTTAGATGGAAGTGTGAGATGAGAACACCTCCTACCCCATTCACAGAAGTGTATCACCAAAGAAAGAAAGAAAGAACAGATACAACAAACATCTAATTTGAACTAAATTGTTGCATTGTACAACTAAGTATACTAAATAAGGGTAATAACAAAATTACCGAACTCCGAACAATCTAATAAAGGGAAAGTCAAAACTCATAAGTATATAAACAGACAAAATCAGTCAACAACCGGAAAACTGAAAACCGTAATGACCCTGAATTGGTACAGGCATTTCTAAAGAAATGATGGGTTGAATCAGATTTTAAAGCGCCAAACCTCCCCCTTTCATTACGGCTCAAAGTTTCCGGCTGTCACTATAACAGTATTTACAACAATATTTGAACAAAACAGGTAAAACAGTTGTCAAATCATCGCCAAACTCAGTGAAGTAAATGTGAAAAACACTTTTACGTCACACATTGATAAAAAAAAATATTTTTGACATTTTTGTTGAAACCTTATCTTTATACATTTTCACTATATGAAAATCCATCGTTTATAATCTTTTCTGCAGAGACGGAATATATTTCGACAAGATCTTGGTATCGGAATATAAACTTTTTAAGAGATCGAATAAGGCGAATCTTTTTATAGCCCTGGTCCAGTAGCCTGTTTCTCAGATGAAAATGACGTTTCAGGAAATCAGAATAATTGCTACTGGCCCTTGCATAACGAATCAATTGCGAGATGTAAACACCATATGCAGGAGAAGCTGGTATATTGCTGCACATATTTTGAAAATTTATGATCTTAAAATTGAAGTCTTCCCGTTTATCATAAATTTTAGTACTGATTTGACCACTGTCGTCAAATTCGAGGTATAAGTCCAAAAATGATGCGGACGAAGCGGTATCTGTGGTCTCTTTAACTTCCAGCTCTGGAGGATATATCAATGGAAGAAATTCTGCAAATCTAGAATTATTGATAGATAAAACGTCATCAATATACCTGTATGTGAAATTAAAGGCTCTAGCCTCATGAATCTTCTTATCTTTTACAAGCTTTTGAAGAAACTCCGACTCATATGAGTATAAAAATAAATCGGCTAGAAGAGGGGCACAATTCGTACCCATTGGTATGCCGACGACCTGCTGAAACAGTATCCCTCCAAAGGAGACAAATATGTTATCGATGAGGAACTCCAGCATACTGATCACTTACTGTAACATAGAGATACAGTATATTGTAAGCAGTTTCTCTTGTATACAATCAATTATCGAGCCACAGATCTAGACACGACCATTTATTTGTAGACAGTTATCTGTCTCCGTACGGTCGTGTATTTTTCGATGGAATTGTGTACCTGTCGCTTGGTATCAACTTTTACCGGATGTACGTTCAGTGGTTACAACTTTTCTTAGACATCGGTAAAGATTGTATCGCTATATATAAAACATTGTACGAGTCCTTCGTCCAATGTATGCAAAAAGGTGATTACTGTAACCTATATAATTTGTTGTCAAGCAGGCTGAACCGGTAATAGAATTTCATGTTATAATGAGAAACGCAACATCTAAATAACGCATACATTACTACATTATGGCAACATACATTACTACATTATGGCAACATACATGAATACATTACGGTAACATACATGAATACATTATGGCAACACACATTACTACATTATGGCAACATACATTACTACTTTATGGCAAAATACATTATTACAATATGGCAACATACATGAATACATTATGGCAACATACATGAATACATTATACATGAATACATTATGGCAACATACATTACTACATTATGTCAACATACATTACTACATTATGGCATCATACATTACTACATTATGGCAACATGCATTACTACATTATGGCAACACACATTACTACTTTATGGCATCATACATTACTACTTGATGGCATCATACATTACTACTTTATGGCATCATACATCACTACATTATGGCAACATACATTACTACTTGATGGCATCATACATTACTACTTTATGGCAACATACATTACTACATTGTGGCAACACACATTACTACTTTATGGCATCATACATTACTACTTTATGGCAACATACATTACTACTTTATGGCAACATACATTACTACATTATGGCAACATACATTACTACTTTATGGCAACATACATTATGGCATCATACATTACTACTTTATGACAACATACGTTATGGCAACACACATTACTACTTTATGGCATCATACATTACTACTTTATGGCATCATACATTACTACTTTATGGCATCATACATTACTACTTTATGGCAACATACATTATGGCAACACACATTACTACTTTATGGCATGATACATTACTACTTTATGGCAACACACATTACTACTTTAAGGCATCATACATTACTACTTTATGGCATCATACATCACTACATTATGGCAACATACATTACTACTTGATGGCATCATACATTACTACTTTATGGCAACATACATTACTACATTATGGCAACACACATTACTACTTTATGGCATCATACATTACTACTTTATGGCAACATACATTACTACTTTATGGCAACATACATTACTACATTATGGCAACACACATTACTACTTTATGGCATCATACATTACTACTTTATGGCAACATACATTACTACTTTATGGCAACATACATTATGGCATCATACATTACTACTTTATGACAACATACGTTATGGCAACACACATTACTACTTTATGGCATCATACATTACTACTTTATGGCATCATACATTACTACTTTATGGCAACATGCATTACTACCTTATGGCAACATACATTACTACTTTATGGAAACATGCATTACTACCTTATGGCAACATACATTACTACTTTATGGCATCATACATTACTACTTTATGGCATCATACATTACTACATTATGGTAACACACATTACTACGTTATGGCAACATACATTACTACATTATGGCAACATACATTATTACATTATGGCAACATGCATTACTACATTATGGCAACATACATTACTACTTTATGGCATCATACATTACTACTTTATGGCATCATACATTACTACATTATGGCAACATACATTACTACATTATGGCAACACACATTACTACTTTATGGCATCATACATTACAACTTTATGGCATCATACATTACTACTTCATGGCATCATACATTACTACTTTATGGCAACATACATTATGGCAACACACATTACTACTTTATGGCATGATACATTACTACTTTATGGCAACACACATTACTACTTTAAGGCATCATACATTACTACTTTATGGCATCATACATCACTACATTATGGCAACATACATTACTACTTGATGGCATCATACATTACTACTTTATGGCAACATACATTACTACATTATGGCAACACACATTACTACTTTATGGCATCATACATTACTACTTTATGGCAACATACATTACTACTTTATGGCAACATACATTACTACATTATGGCAACACACATTACTACTTTATGGCATCATACATTACTACTTTATGGCAACATACATTACTACTTTATGGCAACATACATTATGGCATCATACATTACTACTTTATGGCAACATACGTTATGGCAACACACATTACTACTTTATGGCATCATACATTACTACTTTATGGCATCATACATTACTACTTTATGGCAACATGCATTACTACCTTATGGCAACATACATTACTACTTTATGGAAACATGCATTACTACCTTATGGCAACATACATTACTACTTTATGGCATCATACATTACTACTTTATGGCATCATACATTACTACATTATGGTAACACACATTACTACGTTATGGCAACATACATTACTACATTATGGCAACATACATTATTACATTATGGCAACATGTATTACTACATTATGGCAACATACATTACTACTTTATGGCATCATACATTACTACTTTATGGCATCATACATTACTACATTATGGTAACACACATTACTACGTTATGGCAACATACATTACTACATTATGGCAACATACATTATTACATTATGGCAACATGCATTACTACTTTATAGCAACGAGGGATCGTCGTGGTCGTGATCGCATGGTAGTTGGATTTATAACTACATATGCAATCAGTCCCCATCACCACTATCATTGTGAGTTAGAATCCCTCTCGGTCGAGGTGTAATCGATTCAACATTATGTGATAAAGTTAGACTTGTGACAGGTGGGTATTTTTCTCTGGGTACTCCGGTTTCCTCCACCAATAAAACTGACCGCCACGATATAACTGAAATATTGTTGAAAGTGGCGTTAAGCGCCATACAACCAACCAACCATTATTGCAACGACAACCACACTTGATAAATTTAATAGAATAAGTATAACGAACCATTCAATTATTTTGAAACCAAATATCGCATATGATTGAACAGAATCCATAAATTCAATAAATCAGTATTTGGTATGTGGCTGTCTCGCTTGAGCACAGGATACATATCGACGATGCATCAAATTAATGATGTTTTGAATGAGACCTTGTGATCCGATATTCAATCCCTCCGTCAGGCGCATTTCATTGCCTATGCTTTATCGAGGGAAGCGATGACAATGCGTACACACTAGGTTTTGTGCATTCAGGATATCAATCGATATAGCACCAGAATGAGACGAACGTGCCCTTAAGAAAAAAAGTAAATCCTGGTGGTGCTGTTCCTAAACATTGAAGTAACATATTAACTCCATGTTTATCCCTACACCTCTCAGTGCAATTAAGGGTCCTTAAATCAAATCGCATCGGTGGTGTAATGGTTAGTGTGCTCGCCTCGAGTGTGGTAGATCGTGGGTTCGAGCCTCGATCGGTTCAAACCAAAGACTATAAAATTGGTATTTGTTGCTTCTCCGCTCAGCACGCAGCATTAAGGAGAAAGAGTAAAGACCGGTTTGGCTCGAAATCAGGATGATGTGTCCGAGTGGGGCGACATGTCTATCCGCGGACTGTTGTTTCAGTGAGCTGGCACTATACAAATCCAGCTAATTGTGTTGGTCTAGCACAAAGCGGACCTCATCATCATTTCATTGGAAATTAACTTGTTCTCGCCATGATATAGCTGAAAAATTGATAAGTTGGCGTTAAATAGCAATCACTCACTCACTCACAAACAATTTGGGACTACCGAAGGTAACTAAGATAAGATAAGATAAGTTTTATTTAAAGTCGGCATGTCAAAACAAGAAATACAACACAAGCTATAGTAATCCTTTGACCGACAAGGACATGGATCACCATACATGTACTGGTCGTATTGCAGAGGAATACAGAAAGTCGAGCGCACCTTGTCGTCTGTGTCCTAGTCCAGTCCAATTTCTGGAACTGGTGGCGCAGTGGAAACAACGGACTATTAACTAGTGCACTAATTCGTTTTTTTAAGGGTATTAGTATGTCTTTTTTATCGTTTTGAACCTCCAAAAGAGAGTTTGAACCAATTATTTCGATATTTAACATAACAATGAGGTGTACACATCCGTTCAATACAATATGTGATCATGCTTATAGACGGTGACCTTAGTGCACTGAACTCGATCAATTATAAATGTGTTGATGGTGGAAATAAAATGCATTTACACTTTACTTTATAAGGCGGATTCCAAATATATATATTAATAATAAAATCTTCAAAAAATGATTTAATATAAATTAAAGGTCAAGAGACCCCCGGAAACTAAACATTAAACCTTGGTGACACATTAACAAACCCTGGTATCTATGATTTGATGGCCATTAACGTGAATGTAGCAATTGATTCTATATTTTAATGGTCAGACATTAAGTCTAGTGTCACACGCCCAAATATAATAGATCTTCTCCTAATGCCTATAAATGTTTGTTAAGGTTTGTACATGGTAATCTTAAGGGACCGAGAGAAATTTCTGGTCGCCAAATTTTATAGAATAAAAAGAATTTTACATGAAAGCTGCAAAAAAAAAATCTGAACCTGCAGTTTTAAACAGAAATTTTGGTAAAACTTGTAAAAAAAAATACAGATTTTGCATGTCAAAAAATTAATTGATTTTTGTTTCGCGTGATAAAAATATGTTTTGGCTTGGGTGAAATACATAGCCCCCTTCTTAAAACTTGGTCGTTCCCTAAAAATAATTCAATTTATTTTACGCCAAAATGCAATATCGACTATATATGTTTCAATAGAAAGGAGGATATCCAGTAAAATTCTTGGTCTGTACATGGATGTGATCTTTCATTTATCTATAATATAGATATGTTCTAAGCATATACCAAAATGTTTGTTGAACAAAACTTGCCAGAGCAAAAATAATTTTGTTGTTAAAATTCAGTGTAATGACCCAAAAAATATATAAATTGTTATATGTATATGTCTTTTCTTTTCAATCTCCATGAAACGCACAAATATTAAAGCAAATACAATTTAAGGTAATTTTACTGCATCGGTAACCGTTATCAAGCCTCTTAGGAACGAACCTTCCAGTAATAACATGCTGACATTGTTTATATACAATGTACATATTTTTTCACTCAGTATAATCATGTACACCAACATTGCATCATTGTTCATCATGTTTATCGGGAGACCTGTGTTTTTAAAATGACTAACATATATATTTCAAGAATACAAAATCTGCATTGCAACACAGCTATACATACAAACCTGTCAGCCTCGTATTTAATCAGAAAAGTCCGCTATGATTCTCTCTTATCAAAGGATATACTGATAATTTAAACAAAATCAACATATACATTGAGTTTAGCCAAACAAGTTTCCAAATCATTAAAGTTAATAAGATTTATTCATATTAGGACAAAATAGGCTTATTTTTCCTGTAGGCATACATATGATTTCTATCATTTTGTACACCTCGCCATGAACAGTGTTCAAAGGTTCTCACAACGTTAGTGGTGATGGGCACTGAGTGCAAAGTTAGTTGTAAATCCAAAATGTAGTGGAAATCTACCTTGTTCTGAAAGAGTGGTAAATTTTGTAACTTTTTATTAACTCTGACTATATCGTTTACAAAATGCTAACACCGTACATGTAGTAATTCTGAATATAATCTCAATCGTAACTACTCGTCCATTCTCGCTACCCTGCAAATAACCTCGTGCGTACATAGTAGAAATTCTTCTTAAATTGTTTGCCGGAAGCTAAGTTAAGCCGCACAAAAATATAGTCCACGAAACTCCAATATGGAAGACATAATATAAGTAAAATCTAATCATGCAAAACTAATTAAAACTTTAATTGAAATATAGAAAATTGCTTAAAATATAACTTTATCAAACTTTCATGTAACTGACATGTGAAAAGTAGTGCGATTTATACGTACGATTGAATATAATCTGGGAAAGACATGGTCCAATGACGGATTACCATATGGTAACCTCTGTTTAAATGTGATAAAATAACCTAAGGCTTCTAAACTATACATGAGAATGTGTTTGACCGTATGGTCAAATAAAGCTTATAATATTAGGACTTGGTATCAAATCAATCTTTGCGCAATTTATATGATTTTTAAAGCCGTATGGGCAATGGAAAGTGACCATGAAGAACAGAAGGTTAATCCTAAATACCTATATATAATGTTGAGAACAATCAATATTAATATCAATATATGAAGTGGATACGGTTTTCATACCCAAATTTACCAAATGAAAAGTGACCCTCATGCTTTGGGCACACATTCCTCCCTATAATTTCTATATTTTTGTTTAGCTTTCGGTGATAATTAATGACATAGCTTAGGAACACATATAACCCGTCTGTGTATGTTATATATATTCAACCAAATTATAACTTATGAATTAATCTCATTTAAAACAACTTGATCAATTAAAAAATGTGCCTCGAATGATCATTTAGTAGTCCATTTCACCACGAAGATGGTTGTGTTACTAATATACCTTTCATAAAGACGAAATTGCGACTGAAATTAAACTAGTCACCCGTAAATACGTGTATGCAACATGACAAAAAAGTAGGGGGGGGCAATTCTAACCTGGAGATCAGTCTTTATTTTTCATATACAGATGGTCCTTCCCCCCCTTGTAAAATTGTGTAAAAGTAGATTGGAGAAATGTTAAAATATATATTACATGTATTTTTAACTGTCCATTAATGTGATGTGGTTGGTGAACTTATCAGCCATCAGTGTATAAATTTACATATTTTATGATTACAAACGAGAACAAGCGTTAAGGTATTGATTTTTCTCAAAAAAAACCTTTTACTGACATTTTATTATTAATGCATATTTTGAAAAGTATAATTGAAATTAATACAAATTAAAGTGGCATAGCTGCGTGATTACCTGAAAACCCGACTTAATACACAAATATACAAATAAACAAGAAACAATTATTGAAATTAATATAAAATCGTGATAGCTTTAGTCAAGGACATATATATACGTCCTTGTTTTAGTGTAAACCAAACTGAATACACAAGAATACAAATAAACAAGAAACAATTATTGAAATTAATATAATGTGAGTGGAAACCCAACCGAATACACAAGTCTACAAATAAACAAGAACAATTTATCGATCTTTTATAGGGTAGTAAATCAACAGAAATAAATATCACATTCCGGGATACGATGTATTAAGCTCTTTGTTAAATAGAAACTGTTAAAATTATTGGAAATGTCTTTCTATAAAAATAGATGGGGGGTAATGTGAACTTGTGTAAATAAATGAAATTTAATGCTCCGATTACTATTATTAAAAGATTGTTAGTCCATCTACTTGAATATAAATCGTCTTGCACAATTTCACTACAAAGTGTTTCGAATTCTATACAAATTATTAACAGAAATGTCAAATTGGATTTGTTTGATTTCTACCCACTCGGTATTTTAGTTGTTTAAAACGTTTAAAATAAGTTTATTATTTCAACCTGGTTAGTTTTTATTTCCCTGGACGTGCCGAGTACGGGCATTTTGTATTCGTTGTTGAGGAGTTTCGTCACGAGCCTAGTGAATTGTTAATATCAAATTCATTGCATATGAACGAGACATATATCTACAACAGGAATCGTTCCTAGTTATATTTCAAAAACAGAATATCCCCAGCTATGTTTGTTATCATTATATCGGAATAAAATATACATTTATTTATTAAATTATATTGTATGTACGTCTTTTTTTCTTCATTTTAGCATATATCTGAGTGCTGATAAACAAGGATATTGTCGTGTAGAGTTTTATTAAATGGAGATCTGATGGATCAATGTTACAGATAAGATCAAAGTAGTTCTAATAGTCTTAAATAAATCACACTTTGTCACGAATCAATAACTTTAACTGATAAAAAAAAACCATAATAATACGAAATTAAATTTTGCAAGATACTGTATAAAAATGAGATGCAGAACCAATTGTATTGTCGCTAAAACAACTGTGTCCTTGAGCAAATCTGTCTATTTTGTTACTAATAATAGAACGAATTTTGTTATTCCTCTCTGAATTGCTGTCATTAGCACAAAAACATTTCGTCTACGAATTACTGTTATTATCATAAAAACATTCCCCCTCTGATTATGGGGGTTATTGATTGTGTAGACGGAAGTTCTATAGTATATTTTGGTATAAAGCCAAGTCACAGAAAATTAATTACCTCAGAGAACAATAGGGTTATCACTTCTAATCTTAATCAATTCATTATAGATTAGTTGTCTCCCATCAACTAATGAACAAGTGGTCACGAAATGAAATGTTGTATGCCGTCTTTATCTAATACAATGATATCACCTAACAGCAGAATTAAGAAAATTGTAACCAGAAATATTTAGTCTGGGATGTTCTTTTAATTAAGACGTCGTGTGATACACTAATTACTTCATCACACTAGGTTCAGTAATTATCCCATGATCTTTACTTATACATGTGTCTCTGTTATTACCCCCCTTAACGTGTGTCTTATCCTTTTTGCACTACCCCCTCCCCCCTTTTCGATAACGCTGAGTTCTTAAATCGTGTGAACTTTTCATTTTTGCATTCATTTAATAAATATAAAATTAAGTCGACAGGGAATATGAATATATATGAATGTAAATACGGGTGTAAATAGATTCATAAAAGATTAGGATGGCTATACGGGATCATTCCTCATAATGCGATTTTAATTGAAACGTCATGAACCAAAATAAAAAAGGTTAATTGGATCCTGAAAATTTTTAAACCGTATCAGGCAATAACCTTGAAACTATAAAAATCGATTATACCACCTGGAAATTATTTATAAGTGTGGATCAATAATTCTTACAGTCAAGTCACGGTAAATAAATCAAGCTTAAAAACAATGTCTTTACACAAAAAAAAGGGGGGGGGTACATTTTTCGAAATCCCGTATTCACATCAGTCAATGATTAATCTATTTAAGATCTTTATCTCGTTTCATCATTATATTTAAGTGAGAGAAACGACAGTTGAGATGTTTCTTATTTTAACACACCCCGTTGTACTCGGAGCGTGCCCCCTTTTATAAAACGTGTTTTTGTTCGTTTTCTTTTAAGTAATGTAAACCCATTTTCGGTATTTTCATCCGATACATTAACAACAAAAAGGTTCATGCAGTTACCCAATAGTGGGACTAACGACACAAAAACTCAGGCTTAAACATTTATCATCTTAATTAGCTACTTACTTTAACGTCAGTTTCAGAAAGTCCAGACTCCGCCGATATCAATACCAAATCTAAGTCATTTGGATTTCTATTTCTTTGAAAATTCTCTTCTAAAACGTGTTCCTGTTCCGCTCGTATCCTTGGTAATAAACTTGAAGGTGTAAGATGAGCCACGATCTTCTGTGACATATTTTATTCAAGATTATATATATCGTAAATCTCAACAATATTTCACTTAACTAAAATCCACACATTTTTATATACTAGTATATCCTCATCGTTTACAAGTGCGAAACATACAACTACCACTTATATTATAGTACAGAAAATAAATATTATTTCAAAATAAATTTAAGATTTGTATAATCGGATAGAAAAGTCAACACAATATAAATTTTGACGAGTGGTATATTTGTATTAACGTAGGCACGTTTCCACCCAAATTCGTTGGCTGTTAAGATGTGTATAATAGGTCTATCTTACAACGGTTTATTTATCTTTTACAACACAATCAATTAACCGTAACAAACACAGAAAGCGTTTATCACAGCACTACTGGCAATGTTTGGACATTCCTGACGAATTAATTCCTACGAATTATATTTGTTTTAATTTCCGGGTACATTTGTACAACCAGTAGAAAGAGTTATAGGCAATATTAACACGAATAAACAAATCAATCAATAGACATGTCGATATTATGCAAATAAACGAGTATTTTCCTACACCACTTGGGTACTAGTATTAGTATAATTATTTGATCTTGTCATTCACATGTTCACGATAAAAGGTCAAATTAAATGGAATAAATCACATCCTATTTTTTGATTTTCTAGAGCTAATAATACACGCTATAAAGAGAGGGGGTACTTAAAACGTCCATTAAAACAGTTTTATGTCCACATGATGACGAGGGAAAAACTAGCTTAAGGATTCGTTCTCGTTTAATACTAATGTTAAATCATTTTTGTTTGTATTAGATATATTCATTTAGGTCAAATATGAAAGGCCACCAAACGTTAATTAAACCAGAACAATAAAAATATTACACAAAGAATTTCTCCATTTTTTAAATATAAGATATGTTTTGAGTTGCATCGGTATAAAGTTTACTTGTCAAAATCGTCAATATATAGAAAAATGTACATTTTAGGCAATTTAGACGAATATTTGTGTGGGGGAAACAGAGAACAACTTCGTTACACTTTTAAATATAGAGCACAACCTCGCTGTACTTTTAAAAACAGAGAACAATCTCATTACACCTTTAAACATATAGCACAACTTCGTTGTACTTTTAAACACAGAGCACAACATCATTACACTTTTAAGTAGAGCACAACCTCACTACACTTTTAAATAGAGCACAACCTCACTACACTTTTAAGTATAGCACAACCTCATTACACCTTCAAACACAGAGCACAACCTCATCACACTTTTAAATAGAACACAACCTCATTACACTTTTAAATAGAACACAACCTCGTTACACCTTTAAACATAGAGCACAACCCCATCACACTTTTAAACATAGAGCACAACCTCATTACACGTCTAAACAGAGCACAACATCGTTACACCTTTAAACACAGAACACAACATTATTACACGTTTAAGCATAGAGCGCGAACTCATTACACTTTTAAACATAGAACACGTAATTACATTCTTAAACATAGAGCACAACCTCCTTACACATTTAGGGGGCCGTCGTGGTCATGTTGTTGTGAGTAACCTCATTGCACATTTAAGCATAAAGCACAACCTCATTACACCCTTAAACATAGAGCACAACCTCATTACACATTTAAACATAAAGCACAACCTCATTACACTTTTAAACATAGAGCACAACACCTCATTGCACATTTAAGCATAAAGCACAACCTCATTACACCCTTAAACATAGAGCACAACCTCATTACACATTTAAACATAAAGCACAACCTCATTACACTTTTAAACATAGAGCACAACCTCATTGCACATTTAAGCATAAAGCACAACCTCATTACACCCTTAAACATAGAGCACAACCTCATTACACATTTAAACATAAAGCACAACCTCATTACACTTTTAAGCATAGAGCACAATCTAATTACACCTTTAAGCATAAAGCACAACCTCATTACACCCTTAAGCATAGAGCACAACCTCGTTACACTTTTAAACATAGAGCACAACCTCATTACTCATTTAAGCATAGAGCACAACCTCATTACACCCTTAAGCATAGAGCACAACCTCGTTACACTTTTAAACAGAGCACAACCTCATTACTCATTTAAGCATAGAGCACAACCTCATTACACCCTTAAGCATAGAGCACAACCTCGTTACACTTTTAAACATAGAGCACAAACTCGTTCCACTTTTAAACATAGAGCACAAACTCGTTACACTTTTAAATATAGAGTACAACCTCATTACATCTTTAAACATAAAGCACAACATCGCTACACTTTTAAGCAAAGAGCACAACCTCATTACAAATTTAAGCATAGAGCACAACCACATCACACTTTTACACATAAAGCACAACATCGTTACACCTTTAAGCATAAAGCACAACATCGTTACACTTTTAAACATAGAGCACAACCTCGTTACACTTTTAAGCATAGAGCAAAAACTCGTTACACTTTTAAACATAGAGCACAACATCGTTACACTTTTAAACATAGAGCACAACCTCGTTACACTTTTAAGCATAGAGCACAAACTCGTTACACTTTTAAACATAGAGCACAACCTCGTTACACTTTTAAGCATAGAGCACAAACTCGTTACACTTTTAAACATAGAGCACAACCTCGTTACACTTTTAAACATAGAGCACAACCTCGTTACACTTTTAAGCATAGAGCACAAACTCGTTACACTTTTAAACATAGAGTACAACATCACTACACTTTTAAATAGAGCATAACCTCATTACACTTTTAAACATAGAGCACAACCTCGTTACACTTTTAAACATAGAGCACAACCTCGTTACACTTTTAAGCATAGAGCACAAACTCGTTACACTTTTAAACATAGAGTACAACATCACTACACTTTTAAATAGAGCATAACCTCATTACACTTTTAAATAGAGCACAACCTCATTACACTTTTAAATAGATCATAACCTCATTACACTTTTAAATAGAACACAACCTCATTACACCTTTAAACATAGAGCACAACCTCACTACACTTTTAAATAGAGCATAACCTCGTTACACTTTTAAACATGGAGCACAAACTCGTTCCACTTTTAAACATAGAGCACAGACTCGTTACACTTTTAAATATAGAGTACAACCTCATTACATCTTTTAACATAAAGCACAACATCGCTACACTTTTAAGCAAAGAGCACAACCTCATTACAAATTTAAGCATAGAGCACAACCTCATTACACTTTTACACATAAAGCACAACATCGTTACACCTTTAAGCATAAAGCACAACATCGTTACACTTTTAAACATAGAGCACAACCTCGTTACACTTTTAAGCATAGAGCACAAACTCGTTACACTTTGAAACATAGAGCACAACCTCATTACACTTTTAAATAGAGTACATCACTACACTTTTAAATAGAGCATAACCTCATTACACTTTTAAATAGAGCACAACCTCATTACACTTTTAAATAGATCATAACCTCATTACACTTTTAAATAGAGCACAACCTCATTACACCTTTAAACATAGAGCACAACCTCACTACACTTTTAAATAGAGCATAACCTCGTTACACTTTTAAACATAGAGCACAAACTCGTTCCACTTTTAAACATAGAGCACAAACTCGTTACACTTTTAAATATAGAGTACAACCTCATTACATCTTTAAACATAAAGCACAACATCGCTACACTTTTAAGCAAAGAGCACAACCTCATTACAAATTTAAGCATAGAGCACAACCTCATTACACTTTTACACATAAAGCACAACATCGTTACACTTTTAAACATAGAGTACAAACTGTTTACACTTTTAAACATAGAGCACAAACTCGTTACACTTTGAAACATAGAGCACAACCTCATTACACCTTTAAGCATATAGCACAACCTCATTGCACTTTTCAACACAGAGCACAACCTCGTTACACTTTAAACGTAGAGCACAAACCCATTATACTTTTAAACATAGAACACAACCTTTTTACACTTTTAAACATAGAACACAACCTCTTTACACTTTTAAACATAGAGCGCAGCCTCATCACACTTTTAAATATATAGCACAACTTCATTACACCTTTAAACATAGAGCACAACCTCAGTAGTTTTAGATAGAGCACAACCTCAGTACAGCTCTAAACATAGGGCACAACCTCATTACACTTTTAAACACAGTAAGACGACGTACGATGGACGCCAAGTTACACGATCCACCATACATTGGTTTCTGAGAATTTTTCATATAAAATTTTGAGGAATACTCATTTAAAATGGAGCTAGTTGTTCATACAACTTTTTGTTAAAATACAGCTCAGTATCTTGAACTCAGACGGGTTGTTCCTTTCAGTAATTTGAAGTCAACATTTGTTCTGTTCAGTATTTTTCAGCATAGTTTACCTTGGACAAGTCGAACACTCACGATATCAAGTAAAAGCATTGGTCCTTTTGTCAATGACACAACTAGGTCCGGCTGTATTCTATTTCAAAAAGGTAAATAGCACTTTCAAAACCATGTGGCGTAGGAGTGGACACGAGTGTGTGCGGTGCAAATTTCAGGAGCGGAGCGTAATGTGTAAATGTGGTGGCGTACCTCTTGATAAACCCAGCATATTTGCTTCCATTCTAAAACTTCGGCTATTTTTCTAAATCCCCCTAAAGTCGGTCAGATCAAACTGTTGTTATATCCATGTGTGAATCACCGTATGGTAATAAGCAAGCATGTAAAATTTACGTGAATTACCATTCAATATAAGGAGTGGCGTTGAGAAACTTTTGTGACAGATGCAGATGAGGAAAACAACGTCTTCCCATGAAGAGGGATGTGTGCTTGTAAAATGTGCGGGATAAATATCACAACTATAAATACATAGACGTCCCTATTTTAAGGTAGGGTAAAAATAAATTCCCATTACAACCTATGTTAAGCTCTGTACTCCTACCAGGATATCTGAATCTATATATATTTATGATGCTGAGCAGGAAACATTGAAGTATTTTTTGGGAATAAAGGTTACTTAATTTTCCTTTATTAGGCCACCCACTGTAGCAGTCGAATTCAGCTCTCCTTTAATTTACTGCTGTTCACAGTAGCGGACATACATCTTGCATTTCATATCCACACTCGATCATAAACATATTAAAGGATAATACACGTGATGTTGGCCCAAATAATTCAATGGGTTCAGAGGTCTTTAAAATAATTTTCCGTACCACAAACAATACAACACAGTGCAAGCATTTTGGAAAATCAAATTGACACAAAAACACTCATGTACACCATGGGTGCAAACATTCCCCCCTTTCCATAATAATGGTCAAGTGATATTAAACAAATGGTATGTCAACAGACTGTGGACAATCTACTGATACAAAACAGACTATAGATAACCAACAAGTAGCATACTCTGTATAATAAATAAGCTTCTGATTGTTGTTTAACACCAAGTGAGCAATTTTTCAGATATATCATGGCAAGAATAAGTTACATTTCAATGAAATGATGTCCACTTTGTACAAGAACAACACATTTAACCAGATCTTTATAGTGCTAGCTCACTGAAGCAACAGTTTGCATGGAAGACATGTCACTAAACTCTGACACACAATATCCTGATCCCCAGACAACTAGTCTGTGCTCTTATTCTTTAAAGCTGCAAACTTGGTGTAGAAGCAGCAAACCAATTTCATCATCTTCGGTTTGACCTGACCTAGGCTCCAAACCACAATCTACCAAACAAGTGAGCACATTAACCATTACACCACTGATGCAGGTATGATCTGCAATTTTGTGTGCTGTCCTCATGGGAACAAGTCTAAGCTTTATACTCCCAGAATAAGTAAATGTCCTCCCTAATCTGTAGGTTATATTTGAATAAAAAAGAACAACATTTCACTCTTCAAACTTTTATTGTTTTTGTAACATACCATTTTCTGGAATATTTTTGAGATGGTTTGTATTTTCTTCTTCTTAAGTTTTTATGAATTTTTCTCCATAAATAACTTTGTAAAAGTTCTCTCCCTTGTCTGTACCTTAACTGATTCGTCTTTAGATTTCATACAGTTATGTAACTGCTTTATACCTTTTTATTATGTGTCAGTATAATGTTCCATAACAATTTACAATCATCAATCTAATTAAAAGTAGACTTTAAAAAAAAAATGTTGGCAATACACTCCTATAGTCATGTCAGGAGTAATACTTTCAACGGTCCAATCAAATCTTATGGTATTTAAACCAAGCACGCTCTGAGACCTGTTGTCCTATTGGTCAATGTAATTTTACTATCTTTCTTTGATTGGACAGTCAAAGATGAACAAGAGGTTACCTAACATGACCTAATACAGGATATTTGGATGTTAATTAGTGTATTGCCAAAAAAAAACATTCTAAACATCTAATTATAATTATATTGTACAATCATGTGACCTACATTAAATTCTTTAAATCATTTTGTAAAATTGTTTTCTCCATAAAGTCACAGCTGTAAATTATGAAATTTACAATGTTAATATTCACGACATATAATTTGCCCAAAATGAGTATTTAATTTTGTTTTTGTTTTTTGTTATTATTTGTTTTGATAAGGTTTAACTTCCCTATTACAGAACACTTAGATATAGCAAATTAGCATTCAGATTTTAAAGAAAGAAAAACTAGCAGATTAGATATTAGGTTTTAAAGATAGAAAGAAAAGTATATTAGACACCAGGTCTGATAGAAAAAAAAAGCTTATCTTAGTTGCCCTTCTTGGCAAGTTAAAAGCAAACAAAAACAAAAAAATACTAAAACAGAAGGTTTTTTAATTTGCTACAAGACCTTTAACTTTAGTATAAAAGTAAACTAGAATCATTTTTAAGACTTTGAAAATTACGACCTTTGTTTTGTAAAACAAATTTGTTGGCCGTGTTCATTTGATGCATGAACATACAATGGTAACGATTTTGAACTTTATCCAAATGACCAGAAAATGAAATCACTTTTGTTTACAATTTTGTTGGTTTTTTTTGGTTTTTTTATAAACAATAGAACTTTTTTTTTAATCCATTTATTAACATTTAAAATATTTACTAGAGGCCCACATGAGTCTGAATCGTCCACCTTTGCTCTGAAACTATAGATTGTGGGGCCTAAAGTTGTGTAAGCTTGAATCAACATATCACAATAATGTTTCTGGATATTTTTGACATTTTCACCACTGAAGTACATGTATATGCCAATCTTTAGATCCAAGGGCCTGGACCCCAGAAATCTTAGGGGTTTACATTTGTACCAGACTAAATCTGCATTTAATAAGGATGCTTCATTCCAAATACAAGAGAAATTGTTGTTTTAGTGACACTCAAAATACTATCACTGATAATACAAGAACTATCTAGTACATGAATGTGTGACAAATCTCACAGCAGGTTCATTAATTATTAGGACTGAGAGTTTCCCTGGAAATTTACAAAAATTTGAATTAAAATATTTTGACATCTTGTTTCATGCGACAGGTGTTTTTCTAGTTCGAGAAATGAATGTTCTTTATTACTATTTGACCACATTGTTTCAGAGGACAATATGGAAGTTTATGTACAACAAACAGACAACGGATGCAAGTGATGACAATAAATCATGACACTTTCTGTCAGAAGAGATAATTAAAAGGGGGGGGGATGAATTGGTCACCAATTCATTCTTTTTAAACAGACTCAAGTAATACTAGACCTGCTTCCTAAGGAAAATCTGTTCTTAATATTCTTATTCAAATAGTCAAGATTCAAAAATTTATTATTTTTAGAATGATTTTAAATACTTGTTATAAAATAATAAACTTAAAATGAAAATATGGTTTCTTTTTTTTTTTTTCTTTCTGTGAATCGATTTCAAAATATGGTTTCTTTCTTTTTTTCCCCCTGTGAATCACTTCCAAAATATGGTTTCTCTCTTTTTTTTTCTGTGAATCACTTCCAATGTTTTATGGTTGATTTTTTCCCCCTCACATTTATCAGTCTTCAAAAAAGCTAATAAGTTCTTATTTCTTAACAATAAAATTATACACCAACATTGTTTTATGAGATATGTGTTCATTGAACACACAATAAAAAGCTAAACTATTTAAATATAAAGAATGTTTCCTTTAGGGGATGTAACTCCACCGTATGGGTTCATACATTTTTTTTCAAGTAAACAACATAGTTGTCTATATTACAAATGATGCACATCCATACATTTATAATATATGAACTCTAAATGTGCGAAATAGATGGTCGAGACCATCAAACGAAAATATCATGTCATCATCTTTCCGAGTACAAAGTTACAATAATGATGGTTTCTTTACCTCTGTACAATTATTACCATATAACTTAATCTTTATCCTTCCAAAATGATGGCGATTTGGAAGGCAAACTAGAATATGTAAATATTATTTTGATGACTGTCAGTTTTACCTGACAATTACATATATATTTATATATATATATATATCTGACAATTACAATTATATTTATATATATATATATATACATATACACTAAAATAGGGTTTAATGCAAGACCAATTTATCACAAATGTAAACCACTAATTTGTACTTGAAAATGAACAAAAAATAAACAATGATATACATATACATACATACAAACTTTCTCTCGTAAAATGTTAAAATTTCTAATTATGATACACCCGAAGAATTTCTATGAAGTCAAACATTCAATCAATAATACTCCCCCGTTTTGTTTTAAAGACAACATATCTACCCTCCACAAATAATGTGTTACACAATACAGAATGTTATTTATAAATCAGGAGTAAGTCTATATGATGGAGAAAAAAAGAAGAAGAATAAAACGATGATGTATTAAAATTACATTGTCAGTGAAAGTAATATGATCTTCATTTATTCCTCCACTAATACTTCACAATATAAAAAGCATGCACATTTTGTTTTCTTGAACTGAACTCATTTCAAGACAAGCAAGTATTTTTTCCTGTGTGTATGAAAGTCGTGAAATAAGCATTACACGTTCATATCTGGGATAAAAAATAAATATAATGACTTAATATTCATGAATTGGGACTTCAGAAAAATCACGAGGAATTAATGAACAGAGAAATGAATATCAATACATACAATGAATGAAAGCTTTTTTTATATTGTTTTTCTTTTATAGTTTACAATTCAATGACTTTCAACAATTCTTGCTGACATAAGCATAACATATAACAAAGATTACTTCAGAAGAGTCATCAAAACTTATAATAAGCTCTTCATTTTTTTTAATGGATTTTCAACCAAGTATGTAACATGAATTGTGGCATTTTTTTTAAATACAATGTATACTTTTACAATTTATCTTGCATAGAAGTGAAATGACAAAATCCACGAAAAATAAGATTCTTTTTAATAACAGTATTTTATATAATTTATTTGTATTTCAATATCAATGTAATTAAATCCATACAAGCCACTTTTTTCTACACAGAAATAATTTTATATTAAAAGCAGATTTTATATTTGGTCCAAAAGCCCAGTATGTTTTTTTCCCCACCACCCACAGAAAATTTGTCCTTTCAGAATTACTTTACTCACATTGTTGCTAATTCAAGGCATGGTATAATACTTATTGTATATAAATGCTTCACAAAGCATGGTTAGATGTTCATTGTGAACCAACTTCTGGTTATATCAAAGTAATCCTTCTTGATTTATGACTAGAATTCAACACACTTATCTCCCTTTATAGCTCTATAAGTATCTATCTCTTATCTCTTTCATTATATCTATTATTGTTATAAAAATAAAAAAATAAAAACTTAAATATGTTAATGGGGGTAAAATATTTCTTTAAAAAAAAAATGTTTTCAAAACTTCTCCATACACAACAGTTCACTCAAATACTAGTTTTGTTTTGTTCAGTTTGAATGCAATTTTGCTTTCCCTTAAAAACATATGTGGTAGGGATTTGTTCATTTTAATTGCATTTATCCAGCTGTACAAGAAAATTACATGTTGGATTACAAGTTTAGTCTTTTGCATATCTAAAAAAAACCAAAACATTAAAAATAATCTACAGTATGTCTATTTGGCCAATAAGTTTCAATTTAATAATATTTACTGCAGCGATTCCTTGTACTTTATGGAATGTTAAATGAGTTTTTTTTGTGATACAGCCTTATCCATATTTACTACAATGTTGTTAATAATTTTTAATTATCATAACGTCTGTCAAATCTACCTTGCAATACATTACAAGATGAACATTTAACCCTCCCCCTGCTTAAAATCTATTATACTACAGCATTATTCTATTTTACAAAATAAAATAAATAACTGGGTCTGGTAATTAAACTATAAGACAATGGGGTACAATTTGTAATTTCCCATTTACAGATAATATATCTTTCCAACATGTTATTTGTACAAGCTGGTTTTTAAGGGCTATTTCATCAAAACATCTAGTTTCTATTTTAATTTTTTTGGTGGAACAGCCCTTGTAGTACACAGAAATAAAAACTTCACAAACTTAACAATTTTATTTTTCAGTTAACAAAAACAAATTTTAAATAAATTAATCACAACCGTACACAATTATACACATTCTTGCTCACTCAGAACATTTAGACAACATTCATTTCAGTTTGAGGATAAGGCAATTTTAACTTTTAATACTAATTGTTTCACTAAATTCTCCCCTTTTAATGAAAGTTTGGCATAAAGTTAGCAGGAATTTTCAACAAAAACTTTCAACACTCATATCTAAAGAGGTAGTAAATATGATACAGTTGATAAATTCAAAATCCTGAGGTTTTATTCATCCAAGAATAAATAAGATAAAAAGTTTAAGATGAAAGATAATAGATGGATAATAATTTGAATAATAAGCTATGTTTTTTTTATGCAGGAAATTTTTTTTTTTCTATTTTAAAGGTTATGTTGCCTTCTTAAAGTAAAACATCACAGTCTTTGCTTTAATTTTGTTCACCTACTTGCCCGAAAGCCAAATTTAGAAAAAAAAATCTATCTATTCAAACAAATTCTTTAATAATTTTCACTTGTCCGAATCCAGTTTTACTTGTCCAGGGCTTCGGGCAAGTGGGTTAGCACGAAGACTGACATCATCGAATCAAATATTCTATACAGTATACAAGAAATAGAATCACTTATTATTCATCTATTGAAGTGAGAACAAAACAAAGAAAGTGGCTTGTACTGGATTATCCAGTAAATGGTAAAAAATAAAATATAGAAATTAGAAGAAAAACTTGACACAAACAGATTGTTATGTTTCTAAAATACAACACATCAACAAATGTATAACATTTTATAATAGGATAACAATATAATTCTCACAATAAATTTGTGCATAGAACTAATGGCACACATTTTATACAAGTTTTATTTCTTGATCAAATAATATTTAAATTCTTTTCTGATAAAGAGATTCAGTCATTTTTATTTCCGAATGTAAAAATGTACATTCTTTTCTGATAAAGACATTCTATCATTTTTATTTCAGAATGTAAAAATGTACATTCTTTTCTGACAAGACATTCTATCATTTTTATTTCAGAATGTAAAAATATACATTCTTTCTGATATAAAGACATTCCTTTATTTTTAATTTCAGAATGTATAATGTATTCAGCGATAATCTATAATAATTTTGAAATATCTTAAAAGGAATTTTTGATATTTTTTCAAAATCCCTTAATAGGATTTTTTTTTTTTTTTTTAGAATATCATAAGGGCTTTTCCAGGAAAAAAATACCTGGGGGGTCAGAACTCCATCAATAATTCGGGGTACCACCACATAAATATAAATACTTAAAATGACCCCCACCTAGAAATTATAAATTAAATTTGAAACAGACTGATCAAATCTGTAATACTGTTTAATGGCAGTCACAGACAGTACGCAATCTTTGCTTTGAGCCATTGAGGACCCCCCCCCTTTCCCTCAACAAAAGGAAAAGCGAAACCGCCGAAAGCAGACGATTCCTTTCCTGTGATACCTAGTTTGACAAACATACCTCTAAACACCTGAACATATTCCCCCAGGCCCACGGCTGTTAACCAGTGGTAAATTTGTTCATTATCCCAGTCCATTTCGGCATTTGACCACGTTTCGTTTTCGACTGGTACTTTTTATCTCAGAACCCAGGAACGAAAATTAAAGAACCAGGTACCAGTTCATCATTCGTATTTCTCCATCTTTTACATAACATATCATTCGGAATATTTCGGAAGATAAAGGGAGACAATTTGGCTTAAAAATCACACAAAAGAAGCGAAATCGCAGAACAAACAACCGAATATTATACACTGTTTAACAGTGACATGACTTGCCGGTCTATTTTAATATACCGAAATGGTAAAAATACCGACAACCGCGATTAATTAAATAGAAATTTGACAACAACTCCCAGAAAAGAAATATGTTTTACTCCCCCACCTAGATAAAAAAAAAATCAATGGCATTCCGACCCTACCTGGTATTTTTTCCTGGAAAAGCCCTAAACAAAAATGAGGATATTCTTAATGTGTTTCTATTTTGGCAGCATATACATACATACATGTCACACCAAATTTATAAAAACAGAAAATACTATTTTTAATAAAAATTAAAATTAAAAATGTCAGACTGACATCAAAAGTGACAAATGATATCACAATTTGTTTGACAAAATACAGAAAAACTGTTAGCTTAATAAAATGGGAAACATGGTTCAACATGGTACCCTGTTGTTAAAAATTTTAGTATGTTTCTTGTACAAAAAAAAAATCAAAATGCAATAATTATACAAGCATTATTGTCTAAAACATATTTACATACATACATTCTCTTATATATTAAACAAATTATTTTAATTTTTTATTATTTAAAATAGATCTGAATTTTTTAATCAAATTATTTTTACAACTGATTTAATTTGTGACTGTCAAAGTAAAAAAAAAGTCAAGTGTTCTCAAATATAGGTTATTCATTATTCTGTGACTGTAAAACAATGTTGAGTGTGTCCTCAAATATAGATGGTTTATTTTACCCTATTTCTTTGATTATCTTTGTAAAATCAGATTTTTAAATAATATCTGCTAACAATTTTATACAGTAAATGGATGTAAATCGAGAGCAAAATAGCCTATGTAATTACTATTCTCCCATTATTACGGCGTTTTAACCCTGCTGAACCAGTGGTGGAAAAATCTGTAATCCTCTAGAGGATTAAAATGTCTCGTGCCTTTCCCCACATGTTGTCAAATCGGTAATTGGCTAGAAAAAGGACTTTTGAAATAAAGTTCGTGTTAAATAATGGGAGAAACTAATTCTCCTTCAGTTGCCCATGTGGATTACGATATTTCTCCACTCTCGAGAGTTAAATTTAAAATTTTAACCACTCACCTTACAGCTTGTGGTTAAAATTTTTAATTTAACTCTCTTGAGTGGAGAACTGAAGGAGTATCTATATTTAATCAATTCTACAAGAATAATCTCATCTTCAGCATATGGAATGAGAACAGTGTCTAGAACTATTTACTGGGTATTTTCTACTAGGTCTACAAGATACAAATGTTTATTTTAATAAAAACCAACAGACCTTCATTTTATTTTCGAGAAATATTTAGTAAAGGTAAAATATATACCTGTGGTAATTACAAATGATAACCAATTGAAAAAGATTTTTAAAGCAATACAATTGGTTTTTTTTTAAATAATTTGTTAGTTTTAGTTTAAAAAAAAAATAACAATAAAAACATGGCAAGCAAATATTTAAATACATTGTGAACATAACTATCAATGTGGGCTTTTAAAATATTTTCTCAGTATAAAAGATAAGGGCTGTTCCATTTAAACATACATGGTACCCTGAGAATGCACTTTGAAATATAGATCATCTATGATACATGTAATAGCAATTTCATTTTTTCTGCTACATTTCCACTCAATAAAAATGTATTAAGACACCAATCCATGGTAGTGATATCAAAGTGGTTTCTGGGATGTCATGTTTGTTGTGATGGAACAGCCCTCAGTGTATATACAACAATAATTTTTCAATTTTCTATGTTAACTTTCCAGTAGATTTCTGTCTTGATGTCCTATATTTATTCCTTGAGTCCACATAGGTACATGTATTTAACTTATCTGTTTTTGGCATCCTTTGTTTCTGCAATAAGAAAATAAAGTCATTTCATTCAGTTGTTAAAGCTCTACCAGACAGAGCACGATTTAGTCACAATTAGTTAACATGAGTAATCATACAAAAGCATTTGCCACTGAATTACTAGCTGACTGGATGATGTGAGGTCAATGTCAATTGTAGATGCCTGGCATAAGGTTGACATGCCATGCTCTTCCTCAGAAACAGATCTGATTAGGGAAAACTGATGCAATATCAGCATAGAAGTGATTGATTAATGCCAACTGAGCAATTTATCAGCTATATCATGGCGAGAACAAGTTAACTTTCAATGAAGTTATGACGAGGTTCGCTTTGTACTAGACCAACATGCTTAGTTGGATTTTTATAGTGCTAGCTCACTGAAACAACAGTTCGCAGATAGACATGTCGCCCCACTCAGACATATTATCATGATTCCGAGATAACCAGTCCTTGCTCTTTCTCCTTAATGCTACATGCTTAGCAGAGAAGCAACAAATACCAATTTTATAGTCTTTGGATTTTGTAACCCATGATCTACTACACTTGAGGTGAGCTAACCATTACACCACCGATGTGGTTCGATATCAGTATAAATATCAAGGTATTAATAAAGGGTTACTTCTATGAAATATTTTCGTCATGTTTGCTTTCAAATGGTTTCTTGGTTTCCATAAATCAAAATCAAAAAAATTTCACCGAGTCCAATGTCAACATATTTTTCCTGTAGTGGAGGCCATCTAGTATTTCAATCGAGAAAAAAATCAGAGGATCATATATATGAAACATTTCTACAAAGTAACAATGCTATTACACATTTGGTTTCTGAGACGGAGATTTCTTGAAATTTCAGTCAATCATAAGGCATAACTGGCCATGTTGAATTTCCAAAGAAACACTTCTGCCCAGCTTAGTTCCAATTGGCCAGTGGTTTGCTATAGAAAGTTAACAGAAGCATACCCCAACAACAGATGCAAAGTAATGATAATACCTCATAATTTAGGGAGTACCGGTAATATTGATACTATAAACCTGCTAAAATGTATTATTCTACACTGAGAACAAAAATGACCAAATATATTTGTGTCTTGGCTTTGGGGGATATATTAAAAATGCAGATTATTCATGAATTTAGATTTTATCTCAATGGAAAACGTTACAATACAATCCCATGGTAACAGTTTAAAGTTAGGTCTGATATAAACATTGAGTTTTTTGCACCAACAATAAATATTTCCAAGTATATAACACCTACTTTGATTGGATTAGAAAGCTGTGGAAATTCTTCTTCTTGAAATTCAAAATGTTCTTCTACATTTTCCTTAATATCTACTGGTATTTCAGAACTATAAATATAATAATTCATACATTAATTTTTGACACATATCTATACTCTGTAAATAAAGAGTAATGCCCAGCAAAGCACGATACGAAAGCAACATGTCAACAAGAAAAAGTTGAACAAGTGTATATTAAAATCAAGTAAGGACATAGTATTTTGCATGACACAATGTGTTGGACACAGTAATGCTGGATCAACTATTATTTTAAGCATTTGTCATGGTTTTTTCTATTTTACATGTTGGTGCCTTTTACTTCACATTTAATCCAGGGGTGGACGTGATCGTATGGTAGTTGGATTTACAACTACCTATGCAATCAGTGCCTATCACCACTGATGTTGTGAGTTCGAATCTCGATCAGGGCGAGGTGTACAACATTATGTGATAAAGTTTGTCAGTGACTTGCAACAGGTTGGTGGTTTTCTCCAGGTCCTCCACCAATAAAACTGACCACCACGATATAACTGTAATATTGTTGAAAGTGGCGTTAAACACCATCAAACAAACACATTTAACAATTTTGATCTTGGAAAACTTAAGAAATAGCTAAGGTCAAATATGATTGAAAAACATAGGCAGGGAATGTTAGAATGAACATTATTGAAAATAAACAATCTAAGAAAAAAAAAGCATCAAACATGTCAGAATTACATGTAGATGAAAAATATAAAATGTGTATATTTTGAATTTGGGTCCATTTAGCCTCTTTTCCATACAAAAGTGACTCATTTTCTGTGTTGACTCAAAGGTAATACACAAAGATGAGTGAGTGATTGTTGTTTAACACCAACTCTGCAAATTTTCACCAATATCATGGAGAGAACAAGTTAATTTTCAATGAGATGATGATGAGGTCCACTTTGTGTTAGACCAACACGCTTAGTTGGATTTTCATAGTGGTAGCTCACTGAAACAGACAAAGTATAGACATGTCGTCCCACTCGGACACATTATCCTGATTTCGAGTCAACCAGTCTTTGCTCTTTTCCCCTTATGCTGCATGCTTAGTGGAGAAGCAAAAATACCAATTTTATAGTCTTTGGTTTGACCTGATCGTGGCTCGAACCCATGATCTGATGCACTAAGGCGAGCACACGAACCATTACACCACTGATTCGGTATGAATGAATTGTACTATCAAGAAATTTACTTACGCATAGTAACTATGAAGAAATGGACAAAGATCACCTTTAAAACAATCTCCTTCTTCCCAAAATCTACAGATAATGGTAGATAAATCATGAGAAAATTTACAATCACTACGTTTGCAACTACCTTCCATGAAAAAAGAGCATGGTTTTCTACCCACACCTGAAAATAAAACAAAAAGAAACATATTTTTAGATTTAGTTACATAAACAGCCAGGGTAGTAAAACATTTGCCCAAGGAAAAAGCAAATGAGACACACTATATTATCTATTTTACAATTTATTAGGGTTAGGGTTATAGTGTTTAACGTCACTTTCAACAATATTTCAGCTATATCTTGGCGGTCAGTTTTATTGGTGGAGGAAACTGGAGTACCCGGAGAAAACCACCGACCTGTCGCAAGTCACTGACAAACTTTATCACATTATGTTGTATTGAGTACACCTCGCCTGAGGGGGATTCGAACTTACTTTAGTGGTGATAGGTACTGATTGCATAGGTAGTTCTAAACCTAAATACCATACGATCACGACCATGAAGGCCCACCTACAATACTTGTGTTGTAATTGAATTATTTGTTCATACATATAATTTCAATATTATTCAAAGTATAAATGTACCTCTTTATCTTTTAACATGCTGAATTTCATTTGAGAGTGATTATTATTTAATTCCAAGTGAGCCATTACTCAGCAATATCATAGTGAGAACAAGTTACATTTTGGTGAGATGACAATGATGTCTGCTTTTACTAGACCAACATGCTTATTTGGATTTTGATAGTGTTAGTTTACTGAAACAACAGTCCATGATTAGACATGTCCCTCAACTCAGTTATCATACATTATCCTGATTCCGAGCCAACCAGTATTTGTTCTTTACTCTTTAATGCTGAATTCTTAGTGGAAAAGCAGCAAATACCAATGTTACAATCTGTTTTGGCAGGACCAAAGCGGTAACCCATGATCTACCACATTCAAGAATAGCATAGAATATATTTTTACATAATTATGGTGTCGTTAAATTTTGCAATTTTATTGCACATGTACTGCAAAATTGCTAATGTATGTGTATGTAAGACACTGCTGATGCTCTCGCTTTGCCTCTCTTCATACAAATCAGGGCTCCCACTACTTTCAAATTAGAGGAAGAAGTGACTTCTCTTTCAGGGAGCTCACATGGAGAAGTGGAAGACAACAGAGATAAGTGGGGAGACTTCTGGGAGAAGCTAATTGCAATTAATCGAAACATTGTTTCGCGACCCCTCTGAAGTTACCATGCCCAAATTTAGTAAATAGTTATAAAGCTGTTTGATCTGATTTGTTCTGTTCTTTTTATTTATAATTACATAATTACCTAAAGGACATCTATTCAATGTCAGCTATTTATTTCTGTCTATCTTGACTATAGTATAGGAGTCTTGCATACCTGTGATTTTTTATTAGTACCCCCCTTTTTTTTCCTTTTGAAATATTACTGTGATGTGATCTAATACCACACAAATTGTAATAACTCATATTTGTGTAATCTTCAGCAGAAGAAAGATGTCTCTGCCAATTAGCTCAAAGGTCCAATTATATATAGTTAGATAATGAAAATATAGCACAAATGTATATTGTCATGGACACTGGCAGTCAAAAATGTATTTATTATTTGTCAGACCTTAAATCATATTACAACAATGGAATAAAGCTACTGTAGTTCAAAGTCTCGTTTTTAATTGCATAGCCATAGGCATTAACGTTTACACATGTCTCTATATAAATAAACAGCTTGATAGTTAATATTAACCCGGTGTCGAGTAAAAAATACCAATGTGGATCAATAAAAATTGGATGCGTTCCTGTGCATTTCAACGAATTTTGAATAGCCAACCTTCGCAAATATGAACATATGAAACAGGAGAACGATTTATGTCACAGAACTTATAAAATAATAAATTCAAACTTCGCTTTGTTGAAAGTAGCTTCGTACAAAAAGTTTGGTCAACATTTCCCATAGCACAGTGCCGGGTTGCGTCCCCTTTACAATATGGTGCCAGTAATAAAAATATTGTTGTTTGTTATTGAACGAAATTAAAGTTTTTCTTAACCCGTTATGGATTACTTTACATTAATAAATGGTCTGTTCACGGTAATGCATAGACGAGAGCATTGTATAATGCAGATGTAAATGTTTTCAAGAAAATTGCTTTCAAAATACTTAATTGATACGATAGATTTCAATAAACACGATAACAACATTTTCATAAATGACGCGGGCGACTCTTCAAAATTACAAGGCGACTTGAACTTCGCTTTTGACCAACGAGAAAGCGAAGTCAAGCTTCACAAGGCGACTTCTTCGCCCTAGTCGCCCTCTAACGTGAGCACTGCAAATTGGTCATCCCTTTCACACACCCATAAAATTACAAGAGATTGCATTCAATTCTTCAATAATTTATCAAGTATGTAATAACTGAAATTGTATTAATCTACAGGATGGACTGATTTGAAAAAGAATTTTTACTTACTTTTGAATGGCTTCATAGATTTGCCATATGACTGAGGTGATTCATTATCTAACCATTCTTTTTCAAGTTCACATGAATAAACAGCAACTCTTGGCATTGGCATGTAACCTTTGACATATATTGGCTGAAAAATGTAATCATGTGGAGTCAAGTAATTGTGATGGATTCAGAAAGAGTTGGATTGAGCCACACATATACATGGATGCTCACTTCCTGGCTTGTGAGTGAATACTTAGTGCATAAAATAATGTTCATCTATATCAAGGGTACAAAATGTCAAATAATAATTCTCAAATGTATTACGTGCTGATGTCTACTTGTATTACAATACAGCACTGAACCAGATTTTAGGGGTTAGGGTTATGGCATTTAGTGCCACTTTCAACAATATTTCAGTTACAATGTATATCGTGGCAGTCAGTTTTATTGGTGGAGGGAACCGAAGTATTCGAAGAAAACCACTGACAAACTTTATCATTTAATGTTGTATCGAGTACACCTCGTCATGAGCAGCATTCAAACTCACAACTTTGGTGGTGATAGCCAGTGATTGCATAGGTAGTTGTAAATCCAACAACTGTACAATCACCACGACAACTCAAACCAGATTTTTAAAATAGCTAAATAACTGAAATAACAATAAGTAATAGGCATGCCATAACATCACATCATCCCAACTTTCAATCTAACTTAATCATTATTCAACAAGTATCAAAATTATGAAGTTTATATTTGACCTACATGAAAGTGAAGCTCAAAGCCTGATATTGTGAAGTTTATATTTGACCTACATGAAAGTGAAGCTCAAAGCCTGATATTGTGAAGTTTATATTTGACCTACATGAAAGTGAAGTTCAAAGCCTGATACTGAGCAATTCAGGTGGGCATGATAACATAACTTACAGATTTCATTAAAACTAGAATGATATTACTAATGCTTACCTTAGAAACATTTTTCACTTGTGGACAATTTTCTATATCTTGTAAAACTTTCTGTCCTTTCCCAATAACCAGTTTGACTTTTGTTACCAAATCTGGAATCTCACTTTGGTCCTCCACGTCAGAACGACTAGTTTCAGTCTTCATTACATAACAAGGAGGTGGAGGAGTATGTGATACTTGAGGATTGTGTTCATGAACATCCTGTGGCTTCAGATCATCACAGTCCTCTTTAAAGAAGGAAAACATGTCTGGAAAATTGTCTTCGTTACAGCTCCAAATGCCGCTATTTATTTCTCCAACCTTTTCAGAGTCGGTTACCACCCAAGAATCGTGACTATCAGGAGGAATTTCCTCACTTTTTTGTCGAGGCCATTCCATTGCTTTGTTTCTTCTGTGACTTTGACTGACAGTAAGCAAATTACTTTTTTCTTCCACATTTTTCTCATCATCATTGGCTTCTTCATAGCCCGAGTCGCAGCAAGTGTTACACACCACATCCAATACGTTTTGAGGCGTGTTTTGTGCAGATGCAGTCAAGCTATCAACATATCCATAAACATCAAATTCTTGAGTAAAGTCATCTATCTGTTCTTCCTCAATAGATTCTGGTGGTCTACCTTGATCTTCAAATGACATTTTCTCTACATTGATTGGCTGTTCATCAATACTGGTACCTGTCTGAATATACTTGTCATGCTGTGAACATACTCTAAACATTGGAACAAATGTATCTTCATCACCTGAATCTTGGTACTTCTGATAGTGTGTTCTGGAGTAAGAATAACCTCCAAACAGATCCCTCAGATGTAAATCAGACATATCTTCTTCTGCTGAAATTGGACGAAAGTGAGTTTTGTGGGACAGGTACAAGTTCTCTTTCTTGTCCTCTTCATCTTTAGTCTGTTGTTTGTTGTCTTCAAAGTCTATCAGTGTAGAGTAGTTGAAGTAACTAATGTTAGAATCACTTCTCACATGGGTCATCTTCTTCTGTACAACATCTTTAAAAGCAGAATTGCTTGAGGGAATTAACTCAAAACTTCTCGATAATTTATCCTTTGACGGATGTTGATGAATGTCGTCTCTCAACGTTTTGAGTAAATGCACATCTGTAAGAGAAATACTTCGATCATAAGCTCTATTAAGATAGTGTTGATTCTCATCTTGTGTTTGTCTTGCCATCATGTTCAAGTCCACTGCCTCAAATGTTATCTTTGGTATCAAGGTATTTATATTTTCCCCCATGTTCAGCCCCTCATCTAACAAGTTTATGTTGAAAACTCCACTATTTTTATTACAGGCTCTTTCTGGTAGTTCATTCAATCCAGATTTAAAATCATCAAAACTACATTCAAATCTATCAAGAAATGTTCTATTCTCTCTCTGTAAATTGTTGTGTGTCTTATTCCAAATGTTGATATCCCAAAGCTGTGAATAATTCTCATACTCGTCATCAACCTTGTTCCCTGCAAACATCCAAGATGGTAAAGATAATTCCTCCGATCTATCCGATATGTTTTCCACTGTGGGTTCATATTGGGTTGGATGGGCTGAATAGCTCTGTAAGCCACACAGATCTGGTTCCATCCACCATAAACTCGGTTTTAGATCAGTACAGTTATTCAGCCCCTGTGTATGATTTGTTTCATTATCCTGTAGCGTTGCAGACCACACATCATCATCTGGACATATAACATGTGGAGAATCTGTATCATTATCCTGTAAAGATGTTGACCACAGGTCCACAGTTGCATTGTCCTGCACGTAAGGAAAATCTACAGCAGCATTGTCATAAGGAGATGGACTTGGTTTTACAACTTTCTCATCGAATAGCAATGATCCGAGAGGATCTATTTCTTTGAATATTTCAAATGGGCACTGCACAACTTCATCCTGTGATTTTACGTCAGAAACATGAACATTAATCTCACTCTCTGAGAAATCCTGATCTACATTCTGAAGCACGCTTTCTGTAACAATCTGTAATTCTTGATTCTTCATCAAGTCCTGTAATCCGAATTGATCATCGTCTAATGGCAGCTCTTCCACATGATCACCAAAAGATTTTGTGTCTGGATCTATGAACACGTCATCATTATGAAAAAACGGACAGCTGTGTCGTTCATACAAACGTTGACCAGATTCCACAGGATTAATCAACTCTGCAAACTGATTTGTGTACCAAAAGGCATTTTCCTGTAGTTCAGGGCTAATAAAACCATCGCTATCATAATCAGGTATTTCTATCTTTTTCCCAAACCTATCTGAGAGTAGCATCTGTTTCAGTATGTTCTCTACTTGTTGACAGAGCTTCTTTTCTTCTGATGTTTGTTTATCATTATGATTTACAGGGACAAAATCCGACTGAGGCCAGCTCATAAATCTTGCATGTAAATTTTCTGTAGGTTTTGATTTTGGCTTAGGAATAGGTTTTTCTGGTGTCTGCTTTTTCTTTTCTTGGCTGTTTGGCGAATATTTCTTCTTGGTTCTTCTTCTTTCATCTTTCCGTTTATATGTTTTCTTATACTTGTTAACTCTTGAAGAATACTGTTTATCAAATGATGGCTTTGTCAATGGGTTATCTTTCCAAATATCTAAATTTTGTTGATAATGTTCTGAATTTGGCGATTTCTCATTTTGTCCTATTAGCGCAGGAAATGCTGCATAATACCTGGAAAATATAACAAAACTCTATAACTCATGATCATATAATACAATATTGCATAAATCTGTAACTCCTTGATCTTATAATTCCTGGAAAATATAATTTAAATCTGTAACTCATGAGCATGAACAGGAAAATATAACATAAATATCATTATGTAACAGATGAACAAATAAAATGTGGACAATTTAACATAAATCTAAAATTCATAGCAAAAGCTCACTTGACCTTTTGGGTCAGGTGAGCTAATAAACTTAATGAGCTATGTACATTAGCATGATTAGTTTCAAACATAAAACTTGCACTAAGCACTATAATATGGTTTTGTCTCAGAGATCTGCAAGCCATATTCTAATCTACTAAGGTTCTTAGAGAAATGTGTCCTCCACACTAAATTAGATATCTACGTTCTGTGTCGCATGGGTTCAAATTATTTTTTTTGGAAGTTAGGTTCTGGGCCTTTCAGCTTTAAATCCTGAAGGTCTTCCTTGTTGTAAGGGTGAGGGTTATGGTGTTTAATGCCACTTTCAACAATATTTCACTTGTGGTGGAGGAAACCAGAGTACCCAGAGAAAACCACTGACCTGCCACAAGTCACTGACAAACTTGATCACATAAGGTTGCATTGAGTACACCTCGCCATAAGCAGGATTCTAACTCACAACTTTAGTGGTGATATTGATTAGGTTTACATTGTTGAGTAGATAGGATCCGAAGCTGTATCTTCTATGCAAAACTTGCTTCATCTATTTTGATCATTAGGTACTAGATTTACTGCCCAATATGTATAATGATTTCACATAAATACCCCTTCCCCTTTGTAAAAGTCTGCTGTCAGTAGCAAAAGGTCACAAACCTTCATAATTGTGAACCTCTGAGTCGTTATCTGCAAGGTGAAGAACAGCAAAAAATAGAACTATTTACACTGATTTTTATTTGTTTATGTAAACTTGCATATACAAATCCTGTGTTTTTGAAATTATTTATTCTTTATTGTCACACAAATCTAGGTTGCATTGAATACATCTTGCTATAGCTGGGGGTTAAACACACACAAACAACAGGAAATAGGCCTGCGATTGCTTAAGCAGATGTGGTCAGACTACCATACCATGCAGGACCATTTGAAGAATGAAATGATTTTATTTGTTAATTTATACTGCTAAATTTTTCGAAGCTAAATTACTATCAAACTGTTACTACATGTAATAGTACAGAAGTTGTATTTTAATCATAAAATTTACCTTTCAGCTGGATCTTCCAATTCAGAACAATTACCATCACTGAGGGGTGGGGTACTGTCTCCTTGGTCTGTGTCATCAGAACCTGTGAACAATAATAATGTATGTTGATACAGAAACCACTGATCTGTTACACATATGCAGGCCTCTACATTAACATATTTTTCAACTTGTCCCTTCGGACAACTAACTAAAAAAAGTACTTGTCCGACTCAATCTTTTAGTTGTCCGAAAAAATTAATAAAAATTACAAAAACTAGAGAATAATTATCCAGGGCTCCCACTACTTTCAAATTAGAGAGAGAAGTGACTTCTCTTTCAGAGAGCTCACAGGGAGAAGTGGGAGACAACAGAGAGAAGTGGGGAGACTTCTGGGAGAAGTCAATTGCGATTAATCGAAACATTGTTTCGCGACCCCTCTGACGTTACCCTGCCCAAGCTTAGTAAATAGTTAAAGCTGCCTGAACTGATTCGTTCTGGTTTTTTTTTTATTCATAACTACCTTCAGGACATTATTCAATGTCACATTTTTATTTCTGTCTACCTTGATTGGAGTCTTGCATACCAGTGATTTTTATATGTACCCCCCCCCCCCCCCCACACTTTTTTTTCCTTTTGAAATATTACTGTGTTGTGATCCAATACCACACAAATTGTAATAACTCATATTTGTGTTATATAAATCCTTGTTTCTGGTAAAAAAAATATATACCTAGATACTATACATACCAGTATCTAGGTATATTTTTTTTACCAGTATCTAGGTATTTTTTTTTTTACCAGAAACAAGTGATATAAATAAAGCAAAGTATTTTATTTAAATTCACAGAGAAATACAAATTTTAGTGGATCTTTTCAACCAGATCAGGAAAAAATTGTAATATTTGTCCATTTCAAAGGTTTCAATATTTCCCAAAAGCCTAAATCAAGTCCTCTATCGTATTTTGCACAAAACACAAGTTTAAATTTGGTCCCAAATTGATATCCGATAATTTTTACGTGTCTATTCTGGAGTGATTCTGGTTCTTATATTTCAAATATTGATATTTCCATTCATTAAAGCGTTTCTGAGATTGCGACTTTAATTTTTGTCAATGTCCTTGAACTTCATATGGAGGAACAATAAATGATACAATAAAAGAGTTTTGATCTGGCGTTTCACTTTAGTTTTAATCAAAATAAATTATGGACAAATTGGAGATCAAACAGGGCTCTTTTATACAACAAACCCAGTATTTTATACCAGTGGAAATAGATTTGTCCGTTGTACCGGCACGTTTGGGAATCTGTTTTTTTCACTTGTCCCGTCGGACAACCGTAATACAAAATCTACTTGTCCGACGTCAGATATATATAAACTTCAATATTTTATTACACATAATTATAATTTAACATGTTTTAAGGGTTTTATACTTTAATCATTATAACTGATCATTGATCATTAACAATAATTTCTTTATGGGCTGATAAACATGTGAATTGTTTGACATGTTTATAGGTATTCAAAACATATAATCAATTCACTATAAGTAAAATAATATTTTCTGCCATATTATTGAGGTCAAACAGCTTTCAATCAATTAATGTAATATGCACATGTTGGGTAAGGAGATAGTTGTATTGTATTATATATTTGTAGACAACCAATGATTAGATAATCATAAACACAATGGACTTGCAATATTAGCAAATCCTGAATTTGAAAAACATACATCTTGTATCCAAGCAATTAATAATCCTAAAATGAGTATTTTTTTTCTACTGATCATTTTTGTATTGAGATTATTTTCTAGTAGTAGTACAAAAATAACTAGGCATCTTGAAACTTCAGTTTTATCAAAGGTAAATACTTCTCATGTAACTACTTTTCAAATTTCAGTTCATTTGGTGGAAAAAGGTGTATGTGTGTTTCACCCCCAATGTTCTGTTGATAGTCACAACAGACACAAATCTGAAAGCAGACATCCTAAGGATCATTTAACCCAAGTTTAAATTCAAATTGGCTCTGTGGTTTCAGAAGATTTTTGAAAAGGTTTATGGCTGATTCCAGGTGATGACAAAAGCTCAAATGACCCTTTGGGTCAAGTGAGCTAAAATGATTTATGTAACTAACAATACACAAGTACAAGTCCTAATGAATACAAACTAGAGGCTAACCTGGTTATTAATGCATCAATGTTTTCAATTAATTCTAGTTTATTCATTTTCAAAAAGTTCCTAAAGTTCATTAATATGAGACTTAAATAAAAATTCAAAATTGTGGACACTGTGCCTGTGGGAAATGGAAAAATTTGGTCGTAATGTGACCATTGAGTGAGTCTGTGATTGCTTATATCAAGATGAGAACAACTTATATTTCGATAAGATGATGAACATGATGTCTGCTTTGTACTAGACCAACACACTTAGTTGGATTTTTATAGTGCTTGCTCACTGAAACAACAGTCTGCGGGTAGATGTGTTGCCATACTCTGACACATTATCCTGATTCCGAGCCAACCTGTCTTGTCTCTTACTCCTTAATGCTGCTTGCTTAGCTGAGAAGCATCAAATATCAATATATTAGTCTTTGGTTGACAAAACTGGGGCTCAGAACCATAATCTACCACATTCAAGACGAAGATGTAAACAATGCGGTTGATGATCATCATTGAAATTGTGCTGATAGCAGAGCTCCAGATAAGCTGCGTATTTGCATTTTTTACGCTATGAAAACGAGTAAAAATGCATGTATTATCAGATCAGAGTGTACACATTACGCATACATATAGCTGTGTAAGCAAACTTTCCAAATTCGGAGCGTACTTGTACAGTCGTGTACATGACGTAACATGTACATAACAATACATTTTTGTCTTTGAGAAATTCCCCCAAATTACTTCCCTTTATACTTTTCGAAGGAGAGAGCATGTACATCCGAGTGGTACCGAATGCTTGCCTTTCTAAGCATCGATGTCAAAAGAGATCTGATTGGATGTTTACGATAAATCATCCAATAGTGGTCAATATTACAAATAAATCAATGCGGTTTACGTAATAAGTAAGAACTAAAACGAAAGTAAATTTGGGAACACCTTGTTCGTTGAAAATGAGAAAGAACATGAATAAGAGCGCTAAGGAAAATTTTATATTTAAGTTTCATCTGAAATGATCTGTGTTTAGTGGCAGTATAGTTAAAGGAATCATTGAGGACATTATCAACACGGCTGTGAAAACTGCCGAATTCGACAAGCAAAAAACAAAATATTTACAACATTTTATTATTAAACATGACACAATCGTGTCAAATTAAACAGAGATATACAAATATGCAAATACCCATCATTTTCAAAAGTAGGGGGTAATTACCCTTTGGACTTGAAAATTATCTGGAGCTCTGGATAGTCAACATTGATTAATGGTGTCCTTGAAGACTCATGTGTTCTTAATTTTGGCTAGTAAATGTATATTTTTAAAACCATATCATTCTAATGTCTATCAAGTTATTGGAGACAAAATATTCTCGTCCTGTATTCCATCACCTTTGTTCATATGGCAAATTATTACTGGAGATTTGGCAAAGTTTTACTAACAATTTGAAGTAGTCACTTTTTTTTTATACCTTAAATAGAAACCTAAGAAATTACCTACCTGATGACTGACTTATTTCTTTAAGTTTGTTGCAAAGTTCTTCAACAAGTTTTTCAATGCCACAATTCTACAACATAAATTGAAATACAGTACAGAAAGGGACATACCGTGATTGATCACTCCGAGAGACATAATTTTTAATCCTTTAGACATATCATCACGGACATAAACCCACTGTGATAGACCTAAAAAGAACCATAAAACAAGGTGGTGGGGATTAAATTTTATTGCTCTCGGTCACCTGTGCGCCGATTGATATTTTACCGCCAATTAAGAGATTAGCGTTACCTGTTCTACCTGTTGACTTTTAATATCGTAAGCCGTAATTATTGCTACTGAAGGATGAATTTTTGACAATTAATTTTGTATCCTCTTGCTGTTAATATTTGACTGTTTGTTGCTTTTCATTGCCAAAGAATGTCTGTCTTGTTTTCGTTTTCGTTTGTTTTAGAAAGTTCTACTTTATGACCTCGAGTTCTATATTAAGAATTTTGTTGAAACCGTAACTGAACTTTATCTTGTTTAATTTTAATTTCTCATTTTTTTTCTTCTGTAGGGTCGAATTCAGTATGTATTGAATTATTCGTAAATACGGGCTACTTCATAAATGTATTTTTTGTTTATATGTTATACCGCAAGCGCGAGGTTTTGAAGCACAGACTTTGCAAGCACGGGTTTTGTAGTGTTTAGTTGGTAAAGAGCAGACTTAAAATTGATTATTGGTTTATTTTGTGTTTTGGACTTTTACCTCTCGTATTGAAAAAAAATAACAATTCAAGTAAACTGTTTTACACACTTGGCTTGTTACGTAACTCCGTTATAGATGAAAATAATTTTCTTTAAAATTGCAAAAAAAACCTATAACAATCCAAATTTACGTAGCCTAATGGCTACAAAATGAACAAAAAGCGGAAAACAAAGAGCATGCTTTTAATTTGTTTCATAATCTTTGGGGTTTTTTTTGGCTGTATTTTGTCACAAATCTATTGGGTTGAAAGCCAATTAAGATTTGAATTTGAATAAATAAATAAACTGGTGACATTTGATTTTGGTCAGATACTGTGTAATGTCAAACATTTGTAGGGGTAAAATCATGATAAAGGTTAATTCCTTATTTCCTTTCACGTTTCTAAACTTTCTGCAGATTAGCCGCTAATTTCCAAAATATATCCGTAAATTTAGTGACTTTTGGACATGTAGTACTTCTTTGAACGATCTGTTTATAAATATTTGTTTCGTTAATTTTTAATCAAATTCTTCAATGACCGTATACAAATTATTTAGTACGTATTTCTACAACGAAAAGGGTTTTAACTAGGTTTTCTACGAAGATTAAAATAAAAAAAAAATTACTGAACGTATAAAAAATATTAGTGAACTGGAAATACGTTTGAAAACGTAACAAATCACGCATATCGCGCATTTGTTTATGAAACTTCATTTGTGCACAAGCCAGGTCACGTGTACGCGTTTAGATATGCAATACACAGCCAAGGTTAAAAATCTTTGAAACAAATTTGCACAACCCATGATTTCACTGAATTGAAGTTGAATAATCATTTATTATTTACATTTTATTCATAAATTCAAATGAACTCTCCGTTCTCGTGCTATTTCCTCGATCTCGGGATTTCATTCCCGGGATTACGTTCAAGGATGTTTTACGTTTTGAGGAAAGAAATAAAAATGTTTTTTCTTAATTCTGAGGGGAATCTGAGACAGTACCTGAAAAAAAAAAATAGGCGATATAAAAACGTAATTTCACCTGTACATCTTATCTGACTAGTTTACCTGTAAAACAACACACTTGATTACAAGATTAATACCTGGTGTTTTATTGCCCCCTGATCACCGACATGAATTAAAATTTTTAATCCCCATCACTCTCCTAGACATGACCACTATCACGGTATGTCCCTTTCTGTACTGTAATAAAGCATTGTAAACTGTTTCCAAGATTACCTGTAAGTCATTAAATGCAAAATGAAAATAATTTACAATATCGTTTATCGTAAAAAAAAATTTGATTTGTAGGAGTTGTCTGAATCACTTCTTATTAAAAAAGCATCAGGGATACTACCTGGATACTTGTACATTTTTTTTGTATCAATTAAACTTGATGAGTCCAGAAGACACCTCTAAATTTTTTTTAGTAAGTCCCACCATTGTAAAAACCTACAATTTGAAATCTTTAGCAATTCCCAACTGAAAATGGCAAGCCCAGGACTCATTTAGGCACGTTGCAAGTATCACTGAATCATACCTTCCAAGCTTGGTTCTACTTAGTTGAGAAAAATAAGCACTTGTTTCAGTTGAAACTTTGGCATTTGAGAATTGGCTGTGTTAGGGAAGGGCTATATCACTGTCCTTTTTTTTGAGGGGTGAATTCATGGTCAACAAGATGAACTGTGAGCTAATGCTCACCTATGATACCCCCGCTCTTCGGCAAACAGGAAGTAGGAATCTGACGGGTCAAAAAACACTTCCCACAATATGGGGTACCTATATGAAGCTTGTGACCAAATATCAGATTCCTGTCATCAATAGTTGCTGAGAAAAATGCGACGAAAAATGAGCATATATGTTCAATGTGTATAAAAATCAACAAAGTCGGCAAACAGGAAGTAGGAATCTGACGGGTCCAAAAACGCTACCCACAATATGGTATACCTACATGTATATGATGCTTGTAACCAAATATCAGATTTCTGCCATCAACAGTTACTGAGAAAAATGCGACGAAAAATATCTTGGACGGACGGAAGGACAGAGGTAAAGCAGTATACCCCCCCTCCACCTTCGGGAGCGGGGGTATAATAAATTGCAAGCAAACTAAAATATGAAAATACCTCCTCTGAGACAGCTTGAAGACATTCGATAGCAGCTTTCTTCTTCTTTTCTTCCTGGTTATGTAACCTTTTATGATTTTTTAATTTACTCCTGATGTCCAACCTTGGATTAAAGAAAAGTTCCAAATACTCGGTGCATTCCTCATCATGATCTTCAAGAAGCAGGTGAATTATATAGCGAGAGTAGATAACAGAGTCAATACCTCTTATCTCCAGTTCATTACCGAGCCAACATTGTACTGATGACGGCAAAGCCGTCTCCATTGACAACTTGTGCTCTGGATACTTCATGAGATAAAAAGCTTGACTATGTTTCCTCCTTAGCAAGTAAGTGGCATGTCTGTTTTCCAATTAATAATTTTGTTGTAGATTTGATGACACAGATTCCAAGAAAACTCCATTTTTGTTTTTTTTTTACTCTGCAGACATTTTATCTGCAGATGTTCAGCAAACTTCTTGATTCCACTGGATTTAAAGGCATTCCCGCCATTTCTGAAAATACAAAATTAACAATAAGAAGGAATCAATACTGCTGAAGATCTCACTCTGCTACAGATTTTTTATTCTCTCTACAATACACAGTGACAGCCTTTAGAAAACTATTTTAATTCTTATAGTTCTGTTCAAGGAAAATTAAACAATTGAATAATGACAATATAATATTCCAAGAGGGGTCATCTACAAGAGCATGCATCCTAGTCTTCCAACTTAGCCACAAGCCCGACGGTCCTGGCCAGTAAAATCGGCCGTGGACTTCTAAAATATCGCAAGTGAGAAGACCGACGGGCTTGTGTGAAAAGTCAGAGATTCCCAAACATGCCGGTCCGACAGACAAATCCGGTAAAAATTTATTTGGTCCGGAAAAACATTGGTTTCCACCGGGCTGACTGTCTAAAATACTGGGTTTGTTGTATAAAAGAGCCCTTTTGATCTCCAATTTGTCCATAATTTATTTTGATTAAAACTAAAGTGAAACGCCAGATCAAAACTCTTTTATTGTATAATCTATCGTTCTTCCATGCTATGATGAAGTTCAAGGACATTGACAAAATTAAAGTCGCAATCTCAGAAACGCTTTAATGAACGAAAATATCAATATTTGAAATATAAGAACAAGAATCACTCCAGACTGGACACGTAAAAATTATCGGATATCAATTTGGCGCCAAATTTAAACTTGCTTTTGGTGCAAAATACGATAGATTTAGGCTTTTGGGAAATATTGAAACCTTTGAAATGGACAAATATTACAAGCTTTTTCCTGATTAAGACAAATGGTTGAAAAGATCCACTAATTTTTTTCGGATATTCTCTGTGAATTTAAATAAAATAATTTGATTTATATATAAAAAAAAAAAATTCTACAAAATGTTTACTTTAAAGCAGACTTGTTTTAACAAACAATGTTCAGAAAAATATATATACAGTTAATTTGCGTTACTAAAACGACAAATGGAAAATTGGTAGCCCTTGGTTGAAAGCAACCACTGCAGGAAAAGCTTGATATTTTTGTGAGAGAATAGACAATTAGCTGCCAATTGATATAATATGGGTGATTTTCAAAAAAATGAAGACTTTGTGTGACATAGAGGGTGAAATTTCAAATTGGACAAATTGACATAATTTTGGTCGTAAAATAATGTCAATATGATATATTTTTCAGATTCAGTTGCTCAGTGCAATATATGAAGACAAATTTTTTTTTTCCAACTTTTATTAGCAACAGTGTTAAAATGATAACAAATACAGACTTACTTCCTCAGAGGTATCATTTTCTTTTGGGTATGGTAAAAGACCTAGTTTATTTCCATTTGATAATGATATGAAAAAGGCACATTTTGGTACCAAACTTTGTATATATCATGAGAAAACAGTTTCAGTATATCAAAGAAACACTATTGTTACTGTATATTTTAAAAAATCTGGTAATTAAAGTTTTCATACAAGCATAAAAAATATAATCTAATGAGGCTTAATAGTTGTAAATCAATTATTTATATATGCCTAATAAATATAACAAAAGTTAAGTTAAATTGATCATTGGTGATAAAAACTAGAGGTAACCAAATGAAAATACTGTCCATTTTTTGATGTTTTGTCACACTCCTGACACATTTTTCTAAAAGATAAATACACCAAATATCAAGTTAAATGCAATCATTGTTGGTCACAATAACTTTTTTAAGTAGTAGTACATAATCTATTTTGACTGAAAAAAGGTTTCCTTTAAATATATTTTATTTTTGCATTGTTATGATGTTATTTCAATCATATTTTATCATATTCTAAGTAATACTTTAATAATTATAAAAAATGACAACTCAATTTTCAACCATTTATACATCTTTTCAAGAGTATAGTGCTTATTGAGAATTAAATAATTCCCCAAGACAATTACAAGCAGTTTTATGGAGGTATATGCTTACAAAATAATCTATTTCTTAAGTAAAATTGTCACACTCCTGACTCCCTCTCGAAAATAAACCTGTCGAGCTGAAAATAATATAACCAACTTATTCTTTCCAAACTAAAAGTTATATTTCTTCAAAAGCTTATATTTCTTACAGTTAACAGTAAATATTAATGGAAGATTCAAAAGTATGTATTTGTTTTTTCTAATGATAAGTGTGCTAATTATTTGCCCTTTAGGAATTTATCTCATTAAAAATGGTTAAAATGGATTTGAAATTTATTAAAACTAGCAATAGATCATCTTTTCTTAGTATAAAATTACTTTTTAGTGGTTTTCAAATTAGTTTCCCCATGTTTCTCAATAATTTACTCTGCAAAAAAACTTAAAGTTTTTATGTCAGGAGTGTGACATATTACTGTTGAATGAAAAATTATTGATAAATTTTCAAAAATGCTATATCAAAAGAGTGAAAATGTTTTATGAAAGGCAAGATATATTAAAGTAAGTATTCTGTTTATCTAAAGCAACATATATCAATTTTTCATTTAGAAAAAAATCCATATTTTGACATGTTTTAAGAAAATATAACCCTTTATCATCACTTATTATGAGAAAGGTGTCATGCAATATACAAAAATACTACAATTATTACTTATTGTATATATGTAATTAAATTGAAAACATTGTGGAAGTTTGTAGAAGCATGGTTTATTTTTTTTATTTAAAAGATATGCCTATTAAAAGTGTCACACTCCTGACATTAGTTATTTTGATTTCCTAGCTATGATATGTCATATATCAGAGCTATTTCCAACTTTTTTCTTTGATTGGGTCTGGAGCTTTTGGAAAATAAAGAAAATTGTGAACTATTAAAGCATACAACATAGTACTATACAACTAAGATCAAATGTCACACTCCTGACATTTTTTGTGTCTCTCCTTATGCAAGCCCAATTTTACAACTATCATATTCATCTAGTCTAATACTACTAAATTATTATAACTAATGTTTTTTTACAACATAATTTGACTTTTCTGAACTAATTAGTCTCAACAATGAAAAACTATTAAGGTTTAATTTGACATTTGTACAATTTTCCAAGTTAAATTTATTCACGTACACTAATTTAAAAAATAGAATAATTTTTTGTCGCATAATCATAGGGTCACAAAACATCTAGATATTTGAAGTAAAATGGTACGAAATTATAGAATACCATCTTTCTTTAATATATATTTAATTTTTTTTATCATCGAGGTAAGTTAAGGCAATTTAAAGTTTGTCACGCTAAAACGTCACACTCCTGACAAATTTGACCTGTTTTTTAGAGGATAACTTTTTAACCGGAAGAGCAATCTCCATGACACTTTGCATGAAGATATCTGTTACCATTGTGCTTGTTTTAAGATATTTACCTTTCTTTCATATCATTTAATATTCAAATTATTCTCTGAAAATGAAAAGTCTTCATTTTTTGGAAAATCACCCATATTATAAACATGTGAAATTATTTTTGGTTTTATTCGGGCCAGTAAATTTGCATTCGGACTCCTGAATTTTTGCATTCGGGCTCCTGAATTCTACAACTCAAGAAGTCTGAATGGCTTGTGGGTCATAAAGTTTTTCGTGAAGACTGCATCCCCAATCTACACGTACAGGCGACAGCTAGACAAATTTTCATATTTGAGAAGATGAACCTTTAAACAGTCAATGTTTTCCCTAAACTGGTCAATTAATTTGACCACTTCAAATGCCAAAATGGTCAGCTAAAATTTCAGAACTTTAAAACATTTAGTTAAACATTTTATTTTGGCTGATTTTATATTCAGGTCGAGAACAGGTGAATCTGAATCGCTGTGCATTTTTTGTAATATCAAGATAACGTGTTGTATGGAATTATCGACATGTAATCCAGTAAAAAAAAACCAATCAACTGCACCTGAAAATGTTTTGTTGGACCACTAAAGGTGGAAAGTGTCCAATAAGCAAAATCAGATTTAAGAATGATTTGATTGATTTAGTGACTATTAGGGAGTCCAACGTCATTATGTGAATCGTTGGAAACATCGTCGTTGTGGTGACGATAGTCAATGTTTGTGTATTCATTACATTAAAGAAAAAATATATTTATCAATAAAAATATATTCAAATGATTCAGCATTTTATTCTGATTCCACCCATATATTCAGATTTCTAATGCGTTGCGTATGTCGGGAAATATTGACGATTAAAGAACTTGCACTGCATCGTTCGTATTTCATATACTTTCGTCGAACCACTTTTTTTCAATGACATGCTTCTTTCGAGTGATTTTCCACACCTGAGCCAATTATCTAATAGGATGGAAATAGACACCAATAAACCAATGAAAAGAGGAGAAACTCCAGTTTCCGGTCATTTAAGTTTCATGCAGAGGTCTCGGATAAGGAGAATTTCCGAAGCATTTAAAATTTTCTTTCCGCTGCCATTTTCGTCACAAGTAAGTATAACCCATTTTCGTCACAAGTAAGTATAACCAAAGAAAATTATATGTCAAGAAAGCTGAAATATTCTAGTATTTAATTATCTATGGTTTAATTTGATAAAATGATCAGCTCAGGTGGGTTTTTCACGATTTAATGTGGTGACCTTTACTGCGCTGTGTCCCCGACGTTGTACAATCTTTATCATCCTGTTTACCTGAATATTACAACGTTGTTGTGTAAGTTATGTTTTTTTATTGCGAAAATTCTGTTTTTGAACATGGATTTAACATTTTATGATGATTATTTTTTATTGAAATATCACTTTATTGAACATCTATATTTACGAATGCAGGGTTCAATAGCCAGGACATTATATGTTTGTTTACAAGCAAAGCGGTGACAAAATTTCATGATTCAAACAGAGATGCCGAGACCGAAAATTGTCAAGCATGTGTTAAATGTTACTACAGTTGACTCTCATTGTTTCGAATTCGGTTGACTCGAATTTCCGGTTGAGTCAAATTTTTATCGAAGTCCTGAACTTCGTTGTGTATAAATATATATAATTTGACTCCTGTTGAGTCGAATTCGGATGAGTCGAAATTTCGGATGTCTCGAATAAAAGTTTTGGTCCCGAGATGTAGAAAGCCATATTATTTACATTCGCTTAGTCAAAATTACCTGTCAAAACATGTGTATTACCTTGGGATTAAAATCGGATCACAGGTGAAACATCCGGTCATTGAATTTGACATTTTTACCTTAGGCTATTTCACATGTTTATTTCACAATCTGTCAAATTAATTAGTGATAATATTTGAATTGGCTTTGTATTATGACACAGGTTAGATGTGTACAATCAAAAATTATCGATTCATAATAAGTGCGCTTGGGTCGGCATACATCAATGATTATGAAAAGTACACAAAGGAAGCGTTTTATCTATTGTATTATTTGTCGGAAATTAATTTTGATTAAAGAAGAATAGTTTTCTTCTACACTTTATTGAATAATAAAAACACACAATTTATTGTAAATAAACAGTATTGCACAAAGAAAAATACATCATGATGGGTGAAGTTTAATGACAATGCAACAGGTGAAAAACATAAACAAAACAGATAAACATATTCATTCACACAAAAAAAGATATCTAGAAGTTATCAGTCGTTTCACAAGATTCAAAGAATTTAACAGAGAGAAAAAAAACAGCAACAAAAACATTGAATATGTTTAAAATCGTTCCGAGGATAGGGACATGCTATGCTGGTTTTAGCTCTTCAAAATATCGCTCGAGTTGTCTCCCTTTCGTCGTTAAACAAACTACACTTCCGGTAACTTCGTAGCTCCTCTTGAGTCGAACTACGGTGGACTCGAATTTTTTCCATGGCCCCATCGATTTCGAGATAACGAGAGTCAACTGTACTTAATTTGTTATCTAAAGACACTATTGTTTCCCTTTTGTAGCTTCTTTGAGCAATATTTTATGTTGTGAGACTCAATTTGCTTGTAAACATAGACATTTTATGTTGAAAACTGAGTCAATGTCAAAACAATGCTTGATTGCAGTGATGAAAAAGTTTATTACAAAGCCTTTCGGTGACCAAAGCATTCAATTAACGTAGATATGCTTTCAAGCGCCGAAAAACATCCGGAAATAAGTTACTTATTTTCACTTTTGTTTTCAAATGCTTTTACAGTTAAGACAAAGAAATGCAAATTGGGAAAAAATATAGGGTATTTGTCATTGGGAATAGGGCAGAAAATCATACTTAAGAGAGATTGCTGAAAATTCCCCGATATATCAAAGCTTGGGCCACTGAAAACCCTGCAAACTCAAATGTTCTTATTCCATTTTTTTCGCTACATTTTTCTTATAAATTCAGTGTGGTAAACGACCGCTCGCCAATTTCGGGTGGCGAGTAAGATCCACTTTATACTCGCCGGTCTGGCGAGTAGGAACTTGAAAACGCTTGCCACGATAACTGGTTACAGCTTTAAAATATCATAGCTGCCAAACAGTTAAATTTTCTGTTAACTGTGTCATTTACCCAACATTTTATTAATCATTGTACTCGATAAGAAAACATTCCGCCATGACGGCATGAGTCATGACACTTCATTTCTGTCAACAGAAAAAATAAGTATACAATCCCGATCCCGCATAATTTTGCCAAGGTCGATTTCACGATTAAATGAATTATTGTTTCATTACAAATAGATGTGATGACTTTTAAAATTAATGCAAATAAAATAATTTGGTTTTGAAATATTTCAAACGAATTTGTAGCGAAAACCTACGCGAAAACATAAAGTTAAATATGTGTCGGAACCGGGTTTGACATACATGTTTTATACAGAGCATTAAAACTTAAAAGACGAAGACAACGAAATTCGAAATTGAGGAAGAAGAGATCAACACAGCTCTTAAGAGAGTGTTGATCCTTCTTGACTAAGTTAATGACTTGTCAAAATCTGCAAAATAAATTGTTGAACATTACTGTATTGTTTATTTGGTATTTGTTGCAAATTGTTGGTGAGTTTAAAAAAAATGTCACTCGCCAAACATGGCAATCTCTATTTCATTTTGGCGAGTACTTATTTCAGTCCACTCGACATTTTGGCGAGTGCTTGAAAAATATGGTTTCCCACACTGTAAATTCCAGAAATAGGTTTTTTGATCCGATTCACCCTGGTGTCCGAAAGTATTATCAAATTTTCAGATCATCGTCTTTGTGTTAGGACTCGTTATGACAGGTTACGATTAAGAGATGTCTGCATGAAAATGTTGTCTACATGTGGTAAAAAGAGACCACACAGTGGTGAAACATTCACAATATGTTCATGGGTTGTTGCCAAGTGGGATCTACAACAATATGTGATAAAGTTTGTCAGTTACTTGCAACAGGTCTGTGGTTTTCTCCGGGTCCCCCGGCTTCCTCCACCAATAAAAACTGACCGCCACGACATAACTGAAATATTGTTGAATATATTCAATGAAGTGCAATAATTGTATACTATTCCATATTTCAATCGAAACGTCAAACGGGATTAATCGGTCACCATTTTAATCTTTTTAATCGGTCAATATCTACAGCCAGGTCAGTGTAAGATCACGTGATAAATAATGACTTCTTTGGAAGATTTAGTGGTCATACCATGGAAAATAAAATAAAATCACATGACAAAGCGTAACCAATAGTGAGCGAGTATATCCTTATTAATATTCATGAGGCATAATAATTTATTCTATTTATTAGTAATAAAAGATAACGACCCGGTAGTAAAAATTTGACCCGGTCAGGTTAGGGGAAACCGACAATCATTTTCTCATGGCCTAACATGTAATATTGTATTAGAAAATCTCTCATTTCGTTTCGGTAATTTGTCTCGCATGCATATTCGTGGGCGTTTATGACAATGAATATTGAATATTCATGACGTTGTTTATGGCATCAACTGAGAGATTTAAAATTCTGTTGACCAAAACAAAACTTTTTACCTACCTACACACTTGTGAAAAGTAGGGTAGGGAGAGGGCAAACAAATATATCTTTAAATGTGGCCTTAACTGCACTTGGTCCGACATAATCAGTAGACACCAAAATATGCATCGGAATGCAATGGGGCCATGGGTAAGATTTTAAATTTCCTGAATACATTTTGATAGTACTTGTGAGGAGATTAAATTGGAGATAAAGAGCAGAAAATTCTTTTGGAAGATTAGGGTGAATGGACTCGATTCCAAGGGCAAGATATGATAGGGGATGGACTAGACAAAATTATGGTGCATCTATATGGCATATCAATGAAAGATGACAAAAATAGTTAATATATGCCCTATACATGCAGAAGAATTAACTCCAGTGCTGGATGGACCATTGCATGATGAAAGTGTCGGTGTCCTGGGCTTTTAAAATTTCGATTTTTGTTAAAGTGGTTGCCAGTAGTGTCTAGTTGAAATATAGATTTCAATAGTAATCTGCGAGTTTTTACTGTCGTTCACAGGTCAAATCATTAAGAGGAGACCGGGTGTGGGTGACGCTAAGGTCAATGTTGGGCCAAGGCCGTTGAAAATGGATGAGGATATTCTTCTCTTCAAGAAGAACTGCGTTTCGTACTTATCGAGTTGCGTGGATCATCCTTTTATAAAGAGGTAGTGTTTTCCATTTCTATATCTGTTACTGTAATGATTATGGCATTGATTAAATGGTAATCAATCAGACATTCTGAATGATCCCAAATCAAACACAACACCAAAACATTAGAATTGTCGAAATTCTATCTCTTGATCATATCCGGAAGTGACGATTGACCTAAATAGTTCTTAATAACATTTCATTTTTAACGCTAAACATTTTCCATATATTGCATACAATAAATGTATTTCATAAAATATATTGATATAAGAGCATTGGTGTTATTTTTCTTTACATTTTTGATAAATTATTATATGGGTATGAATATAAATTATATTGGTAAGTTGGTTGTGAGGTTTCCAGGAACTACATCCAGTGTTTGCGCAGACATGTCAAATTCCAGCTTAGTGACATTTTGGCGCCAAATTTGATTTAAATCTCTTATTAAAAATGTCATTTATTAAAATTAAATCGGCTCACTGTGGAACCCTAACACGGCTGGTAATCGGCACAAGCAGAACAGTTGGTTCTGCAAAGAAATTCGTGAGGATAACTTCCGGTTTTGGTGGAGGAGAGTTCACGAAGACGCTTCGCAAGGTATGTACATGTCAAAAATTGAAATTTTCTTTTTTACTGCTCGAATATTGCAAAATCAGAGAATGCTATGCTGTGGCGAATGCTTTCACGATTAGAAACATGTATAGTTTATTCTTGTATATGAAGTGTAACTCTCGCAAAATCAATCGTCCCACGAAAAACATGACGAAAATTGTGACACTCTTACATTTCTAAGTTGTTCTTGACAAAGATGCAAGTTAAATTTTCAATATTTGTTCATCATAGGAGTCTAAATGTAATCGGGGATAAATTCCGATTCGTCAGAAGTAAATTGAAGTGTAGATAAATCTACAAACTGTCAATTTTCTCGTTTTCCTGCTTGAGGAGATCGGTTCTGATAGAGCACATTGCGAATGCATGAGGAGATTTGCTAGTTTTGTTAATTGTTTTCTGCAAAATTGATAAATTGACACTTTTAAGCACAAAACTGATAAATACTCTAATCAAAATAAACTATTCTCTGTCCACTTTCAGGAGATGCCAGGATTCAAGGGAAAGAGGAAAAGGGGACTGACATTGACTCTTTACAAAAAACCATTTCGATATAGATTGCCTGTATCACCGCCAAGGAAACGAACAAAAACAAGTAGCAGTACACCATCAATCGGGCACACCAAGTTTATTAAAAAAGTCTCTTTCAATTTCAAAATATTTATATCCTTTCAAACGGGTTTACACATCTATTCGGCGCAACCTTTTTACTAAAGATGACGGAAACTTCAGCAGATCTACACAAGTTATAATATTACATGATTTCAGCACATACATATGTCTAACGTAAATAAACATTCACTTAGTGCTAGTAGTCATGAATAAATTAAACACAAAATGTCAATTAAACTGGACATATCCTTAAAATCTGTAAAGCGCTTTACATCTTGTAACCACTACTAACAGAGATCTTTTTTATTTACAAGTGTGTACACATAACACACTACATAATAGAAAAACAAACCACAAATTAATATTATTCTCAACTGTATGATATTTAATTTAGAGTGTATCATTTGTATTAGAAATTATAAAGATATAATTCACATTAAGTTTGATTATAAAATTATCTTACAGTGCATTTTCAATTTTTTCCAATGTACAGATGTAAGGAAAATTAATCTTGTGTATCCAATACACAATGGAAGTTGTCACAAACAACAAATGATCCATAATGACAAGTTTAATCATGGGAAACCGCAGTTACAATTATGAATTGATTCCTTAAATGAAATGTTTCTTTCTAGGTGGACAGCCCATGAACAATGAAATATTACTTTTATACTTTTAAAAACCCGACGGGAAGAAGGGCATCAGTTCGTTAATTTATTACCAGACAGACATGCAAAATTTGTGATTATACAGTGGATTACATGTGTCGTACCAAAACTAGCCAAATCTCCTCATGCATTCGCAATGTGCTCCATCAGAACCAATCTCCTCAAGCAGGAAAACGAGAAAATTGACAGTTGGTAGATTTATCTACACTTCAATTTACTTCTGACGAATCGGAATTTATCCCCGATTACATTTAGACTCTCATGATGAAAAAATATTGAAAATTTAACTTGCATCTTTGTCAAGAACAAATTAGAAATGTAAGAGTGTCACAATTTTCGTCATGTTTTTCCGGACGATTGATTTTGCGAGAGTTACACTTCATATACAAGAATAAACTATACATGTTTCTAATCGTGAAAGCATTCGCCACATCATAGCATTCTCTGATTTTGCAATATTCGAGCAGTAAAAAAGAAAATTTCAATTTCTGACATGTACATACCTTGCGAAGCGTCTTCGTGAACTCTCCTCCACCAAAACCGGAAGTTATCCTCACGAATTTCTTTGCAGAACCAACTGTTCTGCTTGTGCCGATTACCAACCGTGCCTAATAGGTTATCGGAAATGAAATTTTTCCGTTTAAAAAACAACACCTTTTTTTGGTAACGTAAGAGATGGGTCAGAGTTGTCTTTCTTTAACTAGTCTACCATAAATTATCATTTATGATAAACAAGGATTTTTAAAATAGTATCTACTATATATAAATCCTTGTGATCAATTATATTTTTTTTAATATTTTAATTTTGATTATGATATATTTTTCAATTGCTTACATTTTAGTCTAAAATTCTAGACTATGTTTTACTGAATTATTAATTTATCCGACAAAATATTTTTAGGACAAGACAAACATTAATTAGGAATTAATTTATAAGGCTTGATCACAATTTTTTGTTCGGTTCATTCGAAAATTTTGTCTATGGAAAATAACATCAATTTTTTATCCCATCAAAATCTCTTAAACACATCAAATTAATTTATTTAAGGATTGATCTCAATTTTTGTTCGGTTCATGAAGAAATAAACTCAAAAATGTGGTACACACCTTGCGTAACCCGCAAAATGTGGTACACACTGTGGAAGCGGGTTACGCAAGGGTGTGCACCACATTTTTGAGTTTATTTCAAATGAACCGAACAAAAAATTGTGATCAACCCTTATAAATTAATTCCTAATTAATGTTTGTCTTGTTTCCCAATTGAGACCCCAACATGTGACTTCCGGTTAAAAAATGTTGTCTGTGGAAAATAACATCAATTTTTTATCCGATCAAAATTTCTTAAACACATCAAATTAATTTATTTGTAAATGAAGGTTTAAGTTTTATAGCAATAAATAGCTTACCACTATAAATTCTGAGATAGTCCTACTGGCGACTTTCACACAATAGGAAGAAATAAACAACTATAATATAAGAAATTCCCTCATGACCGGAACCCATTGCCAATATACTCATATAATAAACCCTCAATTCATTTCTACTGCGACACGACATGCGAGTCGAAGATAAGAAGAAAATTTGAGAAACACTTAGATATTATTATTACCGGGTAGGAGTAAATTTATTTTGTTGTACATATTACAATATTATATATATTATAATATTAATCTATTAATATTATAGATAATTAATAGCATACTTACAAACAAATATGTCAATAACTTAAGTTTTGTTTAAAGCAAAAAGCTTAAAATGTCAGTCAAATGAAGTGTACACACGTGCGTAGATATTTACGTCAATCTATCTACGCCCCTGTTGTCGATAGTTTTTATGAAGATCTGGGAGCAGGGATTGTAATGGACAAGGACGACAACAAATGTAGATATATATTGTAGTGTACGTGATAATTATGTGACTTTCCAATTTAAGGCTTCCGACTGAAAGTACCCGATGTATGCACTAATTTTGATATCTACGTTTTTTAGTATTAAACAGACATTGATGTTTTACTTTTTCAATAGTGGTTTCCCCCAAGTATTTGAAAATGAAAGGCCTCAAATATTTGAAACCGAAAGTTAAAGATGAAACACCGAAACGCAGAGGAAAAAATCGCCAACCTCACAGGGCATAAATCCACTGAAGTCTATCGGTGTCCATGGAAACATAGCTTTAATTTACATCTCTAGTATTATGCAATGACAGATTTTGACAATTTCATTAACGTTCACAAATAAGTTTTCTCACCAATGTTTTGTGCAGTTACACAGCCAGACGAGGTTATAATGTATAAACAAAATACAAAGAATGTATAAAAACAATGAAGCTATAAATACAATAGGTGCAAAAGTTGTTTCATGATTTGTTTGTTTTTTGTTTATTATAAAGGACGAGGTCCTTATAACTGTAGGCTGTCCGATTTTCCCATCTATATTGATAGCCAAATATCTGTTCACCGGAAGTTTAAAAAATAGATCAATTGATAATTTAGAAACGCAAAAGAAATATATTTCATGGAAAAATTCCCAATTCTTTAATTATTTACTCTAAGTCAAATCGAAATAAACTTGAAATAAAATTCTAATAAAAAATCTCTTTCTACGAAACTCCCGACGGAAGAGCGGCGTACAGTTGGTAAAATGAACGGAACAGCCATAACAAATCGGCTACAAAATTCATTCAAAATAAAAGATAATAACTTGTACGGATCATCGTATTATTGAAATTTTAGGACTTCGTCCTTCAAACAGGTTGCAGCTGTCTCATATTATATTAAAGGACAAAGTCCTTATAACTGTAGGCTGTCCGATTTTTCCTTCTATTTTGATAACCAAATATCTGTTCACCGGAAGTTTAAAAAATAGATCAATTGATAATTTAGAAATGCAAAAGAAATATATTTCAATGAAAAATTCCCAATTCTTTAATTATTTACTCTATGTAAAATCGAAATAAACTTGAAATAAAATTCTAATAAAAAAATCTTTCTACGAAACTCCCGATGGAAGAGCAGCGTACAGTAGGTAAAATGATGGGAACAGCCATAACAAATCGGCTACAAAATTCAAAATAAAAGATAACTTGTACGGATCATCGTATTATTGAAATTTTAGGACTTCGTCCTTCAAACAGGTTGCCTGTCTCATATTATCATAGACTCAGATCGACGTCCAGTCTCTAATCGACGTCCACTCCTCAAATCAGCGTCCACTACTGACGTCATTATCTCAAATCGATATTCTCAAATCGGTGTCCTTTTCAAACTCTCATATCTAGGCCCGTTTACACGATCAAAGTTTGCCATCAAAAATAATTGTAATGACAGTTTGTTTTGCTTGTTTGTTTTATCTGTTTCTTAAAGTAGTTGCTTTGTGTGTTTTTTTTAAGCATTTTCCCATTCTTTAATATTAGTAGAAGTACTTTAGGGTTAAGGTTAAGTTAGAGTTAGGGTTAAGGTTAGGGTTAGAGTTAGGGTTAAGGTTAAGTTAGGGTCCGCTAAAGTAGAAGTACTCGTAAGCATAATAGGATTTTATCTACAGTAACTAAAAAATATATAGGCCGCATTTTTGTCATCAACAACCCCTCACCTGGAATCTGGTCTTGTCCCTTCTCCATGTCGGTTGTTTCAAAACTATGCCCTAACGGGGGTGACGTCATCAGTCATTCCCACATAATTGGCACAATTAGGGAAATTAACTGTCGTTAGGTTGACAAAAATTCGCGAGGCTTAGTAGAACAAATTTAAGTATGAATGTTTGCGTGCCCATGCTTCACGGCAATGAATAAACATATATTCACATATTAGTTTGTCGGATATTCAATTTCCAGCTCCAAGAGGTACCGATTTTGGGGTAAACTTTGATGTCGCTACACACTATTTTCAGTTTAAAGGCGATATTTGATCGGTAAAACACAAACTGTTTGATTTATTTAACTTTTATGGACTCATTTGAAGGTATAGATTAGGAACTGCATACTTGTAGAATCAATAAAGCTCTTATCTTTGACTTGGCACAACTTTTCCTATGTCGCAGAAATACCTCTATCCTACCGTAACGCGGACAATTAAATGATTCCCTCGGGTATTTCTTTTCCTATCCACCCAAAACAGTAGTTAAAAAATAAGATATTGTCCACATACATTAAAATAAATGCTCTTTTATGGCATCAACATTTTTTTTCTCAAATATTTGCAGTTACATTGATATTTTTCGTTTGTGACATATAAGAACCTATCCTACATAACGTTGTTTGTAGTAAAATAACACAAATAAAACCAAAAGACGCAGTCTCTATTCGATGAATGGTACAGTAGGACATAATTAAAAGAGTTCTGAGAATTTTTTTCTTGATATGTTTATAATTAAATAGATAATATCTTTGACCCTAATCTCCGTAACGATATCCTCCATAACGATATATCGCCTTGGGCAGATATTTTCCGGATTCCGTAATGTGAATTAACAAAAATAGAAGAACTTTCCCTAAATTAAAAGAGTTCTGACTTTTCTTCTTGATATGTTTATAATTAAATAGATAATATCTTTGATCCTAATCTCCGTAACGCTATCCTCCATAACGATATATCGCCTTGGACAGATATTTTCCGGATTTCGGAATGTGAATTAACAAAAATAGAAGAACTTTCCCAAAATTAGACTGTTTATTTTGTTTATGTTAGGATGTTCAAGTTATAAATTTTGGCTTCTAAAACACACATGTGTTTTTTCTGCTAACTTCCGTAACGTAGTTGATTAACTGAAATTTGTACATTATTATTTCCAGTAGCTATACTAGAGTCAAAAGATGTCTTTAACGAACCTGTTCTTGCTTATTTCATTGCATGGTATTTCTACCATGCCTTGCAACTGTAGAAATTCAGGATAATCAATAAAAATCGGGCTCATTTCATCATAATGAAAGAATATGCAAAAACGAGAGTAATACGACATGGTGACAAAATGTACATATTTGACACGTCTTGTTTCATTAAATCTGATGTCAAAATTCTTAAGACATTCTATAGCAATTCATTTTCCCTATAAATGTTGCACAACAAAATATTGGTATGTTTCCATAACCTCCGTAACAAATTGTTCCTTCTCAATAAGGTTCGCTCCTATCCATTTTAGTGGTATAATATGGTCATCCTCTGTAAATTTATGCAGCTAAACATTTAAAGTATATGTTCGTGGACAAAAGAACTTCATGTGAACGAAACAAAATAAATTTGATAATCTAGAACATATTAGTTTTTCTTATGATAATATATATGGAATCTGTAAATGTCTTTCAACATCAACAATTTTGTTATTTTGATTTGTTGCAAAACACCTGGATATTTTTCTATTGTTTAATGATTGTTTCTGATTATATGAATGATAAAAGGATGAAAAATAATTTGCAAATTCCATACAAGCCCGATTGTGGTTCTACATAACCTCCGTAACGGTGTTTCAACCCCATGCAAATTGAAATTGTCATATATTTGTTATAAGTAATATTTAACGTATGAAAATTTAACATAAAAGAGGTGAATAGTTTTGAAATATCATTCAAATTTTATTTTGTCATTTTCATGAAGTTCATTTTTTTCACATAGTCTGGCTGCTATTGGTACCATTATCTGGGAATGACTGTATACGTCAGTGACGTAATTGGAAGTCGATTTGAGAAAGTGAAAAACGGCCATATATTTGAGAATTGGACGCCGATTTGAGGATTGGACGTCGATTACTCAGACTGGACGTCGATCTGAGTCTTACATATATTCTCCTACATTGTTGATGAATCGAAAACTACAAAAACAGAAACTCTTTTGCATGAACAAACTCGATATTAACAACTCGAGTCACAGATGAATTAAACGATGCTTACACCATCAATAACCCGTTGTGGACTACGTTTTCTCTAATTCTTGTTCAATTTTCACACTTCTCAACCCGTGCGAGAAGAAATCGATAATCAACGTGTGGCCGATCACTTTGTTCTCAGTCGCTGATTGGTCAATTACGCAATTATGTCTTGGGTGAGATAAGAATTTCACGCTACTTTTCCCGTAAAAATGTTACGTTTCGCAAAATGTCATTGTATCAATAAAATCGTTTAATTAACTGTAACTAACCGTAATTAACCGTACCATCACCAAGAACCCCTCATCCGGAATCTTGTCCCTTCTCCATCATTGCTTCAAAAACATTCCTTAACGGGTGTGACGTCAATTGAAGAATACGTCAGTGACGTCATTGGACGTCGATTTGAGAAAGTGAAAAACGGCCATATATTTTGTTAAATTAGTGAGAAAAAGAATCAAACACATTTTTAGTGGTTCATTAGAGAAACAATCTCTAACATTGTTTCCCTTTTATTACGATAATTTCTCAAATCTCGTAGTTAAATTTTTACATTTTAAAGTTCTCGGTAAACCTCGAACTTTAAAATGTGAAACCGAGAACTTTAAAATGTAAAAATTTAACTATCTTGATTTGATAATAAACGGGGAACAATGTTAGAGACTATATGTGTAAAATTAGTTGAAAACTATCCATTCCACCTCAATTCGAAACTGGTTATTTTGTTTAGAATTATATAAAGCACTCGTACTTAAGCGATGGAGTCCACGTCAACCGGTCAGGCAACACAGTGGGCTGTTGGATCTCATACATTGTGTTGGTTACGATCTCATTCGAAACGTGAAGGTCAGAACTCAAGTCCCTTTGTTTATTTTTCAACACAATGTCTCTTTGGTCTTGCTTGAAACACTTATAATTTTTTGTCTGCAATATATAAGAATTTCACTTAAACCCACCCATGTTTGATGACTGTCAACTCGGAAGAAGCCTTTAAATCGCTCTGGTTGATACCAATGTGGTATATTTATAAAATAATGGTTATTTATTAGACGTCTGTTAGTTCAAGGGGAGGTTGGGCGAACCTATCATATGATCATCCCCAATGATCAATGACGAAATCGGTGTTATGAAAATACAGACCTGTATATTTTGTCCTTTTGCAAATGAACTTTTTCTAGGCCATTGTTACTATTCATCTTGAATGTCTCAGTCTTAAATATATTTAAACATAAACTTACACACCCAGCCCCCTATATGTTATTATCTTAACATGTAAATAAATCGGTTTATTTTAGCGTAAACACATGTTATTTGTTAGATATAACAGATTTGAGATCGGACACAATTTTTCGAACTAACGAAGTCTTCTCCGAAAATGTATTGGTGTGCTCTCATCAGCAATATGTTCACTATATGGTCACAAACGTGTCCCGTTCTCAGTATTAATTTTTCCTATGATAAGAGGGGTGCAGGAAGAGTTTGAAGATACCAAAGGGGTAATCAGAATCCGTAAATCGAAAAGGACAGACAACATAATGACCAAAAGAAAAAGGACATTAGGACAAACAACGATCTACAAAACATTATATAAAACTAAAGATCGAGTAACACGAACCCCACTAAAAACTGAGGGTGAATTCAGGTGCTCCGGAAGGGTAAGCAGTTCCTGCTCCACTAGTGGCACCCGTCGTGCAAGCGTGTAAATGAAATATATCTGAAGCTCAGCCTTAGGTAAGCAAAAAATAACTGGCGCAGTTTTTAGTGTTTTTAGTCTTCGTCATATCCGACATGGGCAAGTGACTTGAATGTATAGAATTAAGGAATATTGCATCCCACACTTTACAAGACAATTACCATCATCCTTATCTGGCATTATTCCAGATGCATTGAGATAGTAAAATACTACTCAACGCCTTCGGATTACCCCTTTAGTATCTTCAAACTTTGTTCATTCATAAATTTTTGAACAGGAGCAACAGACAATGCCTTTACAAACAGGATTGAGCAACAGACAATGCCTATACAAACTCTCTCCTTTTTACACTTACAAGGCAAGAGTACAATAGACAACAATATTGGTTTGGGTTTATTTGGAGCAATTGTCTGAAGATTGAAGAGGTAAATTAGGAGAAATCTTATGGTTAGGTATATCCAATGGGAAATGGTGACGTCCAGGTTTATGTTGCTATATCATTATGCTAGATGCGGTAATATATTCGTGGGCGAAAAATATGTCTAGATATCACAAAAAAAGTTAATAGGTTTTTCTTTCATTATAATTTTTCGCGTATGTGATATCAGCAACAGACAAACAGAGTTATTTTACCCCAACTCTAACCTATCGTAACAATAAGATTGTCCCTATTATTGGACATCAAACTTTGCGTGGTCGTTCATGTTACCAAGCGATACTCATGTTTAATTATCAAAATATATACAGACTAAGGTAATAAATTACATCTATGTGTACCTGGATATACTTTGGCCAAGGTAGAAATCTATCTTTGATCTTGTTTGAGGAACACATATATATTTTTTGTCGGCAATATATCAGAATTTAGCGCGCATCAACCCAGTTCAATGTTTGATGACTCAAATTTAAAGGGCGTAGATCGCTCTGTTTGATAACATTGTGCATTGAAAAAAATGATAAAATAATATAATGATATTTATCACTTCTGTCAGACCAAGGAGGTGGTCTGCCCACATTCTTAAAATTTACTGAATTTTGATTAGAAAAATTATGTTTACTTATAAAACATGGATGTATTATTGCTATATTGTCTAATGTGCTCACAGTTATTTATATTGCCCCCCCCCCCCAAGAAAAAAAACACCAACGAACAAAGAAACAAAGAAAAAAAATACAAAACAAGTAAATATACCAAACCAAATAAAAACAAAAAATAAAAAACAAAACAAAACAAGACGAAAAAATCTACCAAATAATAAAAACATAAACACAAACGACCACTGTGAGTGAAATTGTCCTTGAGAATATTCAAGTATATTTGGACATTTTTTAAACTAAAATTTTAAAAATGGAAATGTTCAATAAAATGAAATATAACACAATACCAGGCTGCGTTACAAACATGGTAAGAGCATTAGAATGGGAAAGCCTAAAATATCGAAGGAAAACCAATGCAAACTCTATTAAATATAGAACAACTTTACAGACATTGATCGAAACCAGTATCTAACATTCAACTACAGTAGAAGAAGAGATCAACACAAGTTCTACCACGAGAGGACATCAAACGATACATACGGGAACTAATTTTCCCCCAGGACCACCAGGGATTGGAATCAGCTGCCCACCAACATAACAATTACCAACACGGTGGAAGGATTCCGATCTGCCCTCAAAACAGTATACACGAAGTAGAATGTATACCCTGTACATAATTTTATTTGTAAATATTGGATTATTTTATCTCTAAATACACCAGAAAGCTTGCTCTGTTGCCCGCCATGCGCAAAGTTTTCGCGGAACCACATACATTCATTAATGAATCATCCGGTTCCTACACTGGAAGAAGAAGAAGGAGAAGAAGAATACCACAATGTGGGAATAGTTTCAAAATCGAATAGAAAAATGGTAGAAACAGAGGCAATATCGACACCCCTAACATGAGCAGTATCGACACCCCTAACATGAGCAGTATCGACACCCCTAACATGAGCAGTATCGATACCCCTAACATGAGCAGTATCGATACCCCTAACATGAGCAGTATCAATACCCCTAACATGAGCAGTATCGATACCCCTAACATGAGCAGTATCGATACCCCATACATGAGCCGTATCGATACCCCTAACATGATCAGTATCGATACCCCTAACATGAGCAGTATCGATACCCCTATCATGATCCGTATCGATACCCCTAACATGAACAGTATCGATACCCCTAACATGAGCAGTATCGATACCCCTAACATGAGCAGTATCAATACCCTTAACATGAGCAGTATCGATACCCTAACATGAGCAGTATCGATATCCCTAACATGAGCAGTATCGATACCCCTAACATGAGCAGTATCGATACCCCTAACATGAGCCGTATCGATACCCCTAACATGAGCAGTATCGATACCCCTAACATGAGCAGTATCGATACCCCTAACATGAGCAGTATCGATACCCCTAACATGAGCAGTATCGATACCCCTAACATGAGCATTATCGATACCCCTAACATGAGCAGTATCGATACCCCTAACATGAGCAGTATCGATACCCCTCACATGAGCAGTATCAATACCCCTAACATGAGCAGTATCGATACCCCTAACATGAGCAGTATCGATACCCCATACATGAGCCGTATCGATACCCCTAACATGATCAGTATCGATACCCCTAACATGAGCAGTATCGATACCCCTATCATGATCCGTATCGATACCCCTAACATGAACAGTATCGATACCCCTAACATGAGCAGTATCGATACCCCTAACATGAGCAGTATCAATACCCTTAACATGAGCAGTATCGATACCCTAACATGAGCAGTATCGATATCCCTAACATGAGCAGTATCGATACCCCTAACATGAGCAGTATCGATACCCCTAACATGAGCCGTATCGATACCCCTAACATGAGCAGTATCGATACCCCTAACATGAGCAGTATCGATACCCCTAACATGAGCAGTATCGATACCCCTAACATGAGCAGTATCGATACCCCTAACATGAGCATTATCGATACCCCTAACATGAGCAGTATCGATACCCCTAACATGAGCAGTATCGATACCCCTAACATGAGCAGTATCAATACCCCTAACATGAGCAGTATCGATACCCCTAACATGAGCAGTATCGATACCCCATACATGAGCCATATCGATACCCCTAACATGATCAGTATCGATACCCCTAACATGAGCAGTATCGATACCCCTATCATGATCCGTATCGATACCCCTAACATGAGCAGTATCGATACCCCTAACATGAGCAGTATCGATACCCCTAACATGAGCAGTATCAATACCCCTAACATGAGCAGTATCGATACCCCTAACATGAGCAGTATCGATATCCCTAACATGAGCAGTATCGATACCCCTAACATGAGCAGTGTCGATACCCCTAACATGAGCAGTATCGATACCCCTAACATGAGCAGTATCGATACCCCTAACATGAGCAGTATCGATATCCCTAACATGAGCAGTATCGATACCCCTAACATGAGCAGTATCGATACCCTTAACATGAGCCGTATCGATACCCCTAACATGAGCAGTATCGATACCCCTAACATGAGCAGTATCGATACCCCTAACATGAGCAGTATCGATACCCCTAACATGAGCAGTATCGATACCCCTAAAATGAGCAGTATCGATACCCCTAACATGAGCAGTATCAATACCCCTAACATGAGCAGTATCGATACCCCTAACATGAGCAGTATCGATACCCCTAACATGAGCAGTATCGATACCCCTAACATGAGCAGTATCGATATCCCTAACATGAGCAGTATCGATATCCCTAACATGAGCAGTATCGATACCCCTAACATGAGCAGTGTCGATACCCCTAACATGAGCAGTATCGATACCCCTAACATGAGCAGTATCGATACCCCTAACATGAGCAGTATCGATATCCCTAACATGAGCAGTATCGATACCCCTAACATGAGCAGTATCGATACCCCTAACATGAGCAGTATCGATACCCCTAACATGAGCAGTATCGATATCCCTAACATGAGCAGTATCGATATCCCTAACATGAGCAGTATCGATACCCCTAACATGAGCAGTATCGATACCCCTAACATGAGCAGTATCGATACCCCTAACATGAGCAGTATTGATACCCCTAACATGAGCAGTATCGACACCCCTAACATGAGCAGTATCGACACCCCTAACATGAGCAGTATCGACACCCCTAACATGAGCAGTATCGATACCCCTAACATGAGCAGTATCGATACCCCTAACATGAGCAGTATCGATACCCCTAACATGAGCAGTATCAATACCCCTAACATGAGCAGTATCGATACCCCTAACATGAGCAGTATCGATACCCCATACATGAGCCGTATCGATACCCCTAACATGATCAGTATCGATACCCCTAACATGAGCAGTATCGATACCCCTATCATGATCCGTATCGATACCCCTAACATGAGCAGTATCGATACCCCTAACATGAGCAGTATCGATACCCCTAACATGAGCAGTATCAATACCCCTAACATGAGCAGTATCGATACCCCTAACATGAGCAGTATCGATATCCCTAACATGAGCAGTATCGATACCCCTAACATGAGCAGTGTCGATACCCCTAACATGAGCAGTATCGATACCCCTAACATGAGCAGTATCGATACCCCTAACATGAGCAGTATCGATATCCCTAACATGAGCAGTATCGATATCCCTAACATGAGCAGTATCGATACCCCTAACATGAGCAGTATCGATACCCCTAACATGAGCCGTATCGATACCCCTAACATGAGCAGTATTGATACCCCTAACATGAGCAGTATCGATACCCCTATCATGATCCGTATCGATACCCTTAACATGAGCAGTATCGATACCCCTAACATGAGCAGTATCGATACCCCTAACATGAGCAGTATCAATACCCCTAACATGAGCAGTATCGATACCCCTAACATGAGCAGTATCGATATCCCTAACATGAGCAGTATCGATACCCCTAACATGAGCAGTATCGATACCCCTAACATGAGCAGTATCGATACCCCTAACATGAGCAGTATCGATACCCCTAACATGAGCAGTATCGATACCCCTAACATGAGCAGTATCGATACCCCTAACATGAGCAGTATCGATACCCCTAACATGAGCAGTATCGATACCCCTAACATGAGCAGTATCGATACCCCTAACATGAGCAGTATCGATATCCCTAACATGAGCAGTATCGATATCCCTAACATGAGCAGTATCGATACCCCTAACATGAGCAGTATCGATACCCCTAACATGAGCAGTATCGATACCCCTAACATGAGCAGTATCGATACCCCTAACATGAGCAGTATCGATACCCCTAACATGAGCAGTATCGATACCCCTAACATGAGCAGTATCGATACCCCTAACATGAGCAGTATCGATACCCCTAACATGAGCAGTATCAATACCCCTAATATGAGCAGTATCGATACCCCTAACATGAGCAGTATCGATACCCCTAACATGAGCAGTATCGATACCCCTAACATGAGCAGTATTGATACCCCTAACATGAGCAGTATCGACACCCCTAACATGAGCAGTATCGACACCCCTAACATGAGCAGTATCGACACCCCTAACATGAGCAGTATCGATACCCCTAACATGAGCAGTATCGATACCCCTAACATGAGCAGTATCGATACCCCTAACATGAGCAGTATCAATACCCCTAACATGAGCAGTATCGATACCCCTAACATGAGCAGTATCGATACCCCATACATGAGCCGTATCGATACCCCTAACATGATCAGTATCGATACCCCTAACATGAGCAGTATCGATACCCCTATCATGATCCGTATCGATACCCCTAACATGAGCAGTATCGATACCCCTAACATGAGCAGTATCGATACCCCTAACATGAGCAGTATCAATACCCCTAACATGAGCAGTATCGATACCCCTAACATGAGCAGTATCGATATCCCTAACATGAGCAGTATCGATACCCCTAACATGAGCAGTGTCGATACCCCTAACATGAGCAGTATCGATACCCCTAACATGAGCAGTATCGATACCCCTAACATGAGCAGTATCGATATCCCTAACATTAGCAGTATCGATATCCCTAACATGAGCAGTATCGATACCCCTAACATGAGCAGTATCGATACCCCTAACATGAGCCGTATCGATACCCCTAATATGAGCAGTATTGATACCCCTAACATGAGCAGTATCGATACCCCTATCATGATCCGTATCGATACCCCTAACATGAGCAGTATCGATACCCCTAACATGAGCAGTATCGATACCCCTAACATGAGCAGTATCAATACCCCTAACATGAGCAGTATCGATACCCCTAACATGAGCAGTATCGATATCCCATACATGAGCAGTATCGATACCCCTAACATGAGCAGTGTCGATACCCCTAACATGAGCAGTATCGATACCCCTAACATGAGCAGTATCGATACCCCTAACATGAGCAGTATCGATATCCCTAACATGAGCAGTATCGATATCCCTAACATGAGCAGTATCGATACCCCTAACATGAGCAGTATCGATACCCCTAACATGAGCAGTATCGATACCCCTAACATGAGCAGTATCGATACCCCTAACATGAGCAGTATCGATACCCCTAACATGAGCAGTATCGATACCCCTAACATGAGCAGTATCGATACCCCTAACATGAGCAGTATCGATACCCCTAACATGAGCAGTATCGATACCCCTAACATGAGCAGTATCAATACCCCTAATATGAGCAGTATCGATACCCCTAACATGAGCAGTATCGATACCCCTAACATGAGCAGTATCGATACCCCTAACATGAGCAGTATCGATATCCCTAACATGAGCAGTATCGATATCCCTAACATGAGCAGTATCGATACCCCTAACATGAGCAGTGTCGATACCCCTAACATGAGCAGTATCGATACCCCTAACATGAGCAGTATCGATACCCCTAACATGAGCAGTATCGATATCCCTAACATGAGCAGTATCGATACCCCTAACATGAGCAGTATCGATACCCCTAACATGAGCAGTATCAATACCCTTAACATGAGCAGTATCGATACCCTAACATGAGCAGTATCGATATCCCTAACATGAGCAGTATCGATACCCCTAACATGAGCAGTATCGATACCCCTAACATGAGCAGTATCGATTTTTGTATATCATTGTTCGTCTTTTTGTCTCATTTCTGTTGACCATCGTCTGCTCTTCTTTGGTTTACGTCTTTTGATCCCCATTTTGGTATCTTCAAGCTTTTCTTGTAAATGTTCTAAGCTCAGATTGGAAAATGGCTGTTTTTATACCTCAATAGATGTATACGAATACTTTTTTGCTTTATGTCTATTCGTTTAGTATACAAATAACAGGTACCTGGTATCCGATTAATGTAGAGCGAACGGAAAAAATAAACGGTAACAGCATAGCACGGACGTGACAATAGCTGCGGAACCGTAGCCCTTATAGTCACACACAGAAAAATAAATTAAATAACCCTCAAAACATAAAAGATACGGTTCCTCAGCTACGACGCGACAGAGAACACTCTATGAAAAAAGATTGGTACGGTATGACGCCTGTCTGTGTTGTTTTTAGTAAGAGATGGGAGGCGTTTTGGACTTTTTGACATTGCATGATCAACAGAATATTCGTACATTGTCGTACATTGTCGGTAAAAATAATTATTTGCATTCGCTACGAAACAGGCCAGAAAGATAGAATCGGCTTTTACATGTGCCAGTGTGACTGAGGCTCGCACAAATAAAGTTGTATTATTTGATAACGTACGTATATTGTTTATTTATTCCTCACTGATTCCCTATTTCCATAGGCATGAGACACTGGTGAAAATCTTTTACACTCGATTCACTAGATATCAGACATTGGTGAAACGCTTTCCTACACACAAGACAGCGTTGAAACGGGTTAGTTCCTTAGGCACCAGTCACTGTTGAATAGCTTGTATTATATAACCCCTAGATATAAAATGGACGTCACGAACATTTCAGTGGCCGTGATGTTACCTTTCGGACATTGTCGTCAGTGAGAAAGTTGATATTGGTACACACAAAAAGAAATATGATAGCTTTATTTTCTTAGCTTAAAAGAGTTAACAAATTCCAAGTATACTATTTAAATAGAATGGGGGCGTTTAAAAAGTGAGATAACAAATTTAATAAGTTTTTAAAGAAGTAATAAATCGCTCTGCCGAAATAGATACCAAAGGTTATTCAGGGGTGTAGCTAGGTATAAAATGAAATGTAGGCACAACTTGCGGCGAGGGGCCTGGGGCCGCTTAAGGGCCCCATCAGGTCCAGGGCAGAGCCCTGGTGGGGGGTCCAGGGGGCGATGCCCCCAACGGGAAACGATTGTAAGCGTAAATAGATGTACAAATGGCGAAATCTGAACAATAAAGGACATGAAATATATTCTTATTTTATCATGGAAACAATACAAAAATTGAAGTTGTTAATATATTTTTGCCGAATATGAGAACTTTTGACTGAATGTTTCTACACCGCTTTTCAGAATAATTTTAACAGTTACAAAAATTCAGCATCACAAAGCATTGAATCTATAGCGAAGATTATCATAAATGCAAAATGTATGAAAGAAACATTCCCGGGAACATTCAAAGAATAAAGTTTCAGAGTTCATGTAAGCACATGCAGTCATCATGTCCAGCAACACGGACTGGTAATTAGATAAAGTCCAGACTCTGTTTTTTCTCACTGCTTTGTTGATAAGATCTTCGACGCTTAGATTTCTTGTTCTGTGGATGTGTAACAACGATAAATTTCATAATCTCTTATCACCCATTGTAGCTCTCAGACAGTTCTTTATACGCGGCGCATCGCACTGAATGAACGCTCGCTAGACGCCGAAGACACTGGCATTGTTATCAATACTGTAAAAATTGCATAAATATTAGGGTACAAGTCTTGGTTTGTGACGTTGAGTGTCTCCAGTAATGTTTGTGGGTTTTGCACATCAATCATATTCCAGCGTGTTTTCCACCTAGCAATTTCATCAAGAAACGTTTGTCTGTCGCCAATATCCGTACGAAAAGAAACAAAGATTGAATTAGTTGTCTTATCTGTTAATGTGTGGAGCTTATCTTTTTAAACATTTCATCCAAAGTTCTAACTTTAAGTTTAGGTTTAGAGCCAGACATGTTTACACTGCAAGCCAATAGCCCGACAACAGTTCTTTTGACGGTCAATGACAAACTAGTAAATGTATCAATTCATTTCTAGATTCAGATGTTAAAAAGCGTTTGAAAAAAAAAGTGTGCTTTATTTTATGTCAAGACAAAGCCTTTAAAGATAAAATGAACTGTCAATTTCAAAGAGTTAGTTAAGGTCACAGTATTCATTGCACATGTTTATCTTTCAACTTGTGGAAGCTTGTCATCAGTACAATAAACATAAAACAGACATAATTAAAATATGTAATGCGTTGTTTTTCATTTTTCATCAATAAAACATTTTTGGGGAACAAAATATGTGTAGGCACGTGCCTAAAGTGCCTTACGGTAGCTACGCCCCTGGTTATTACATGATTTTCGGACTTAAATATTAAACTTTAGAGTGCATGTGCACTGTTTAACATACAAACTCTAAAAATACGCTTAATCAATATTAATTTTAAACAAGAAAAATATTTTCAACACGATAAATTGGTCGCAATTTCTTTTCTTAAGATATGAAAATAGTTCAGGCCACATAGTGTATTGATGCATAAACCGAGAGGACATCTTCTTACGGAAGTGCTTTTAATCAATGACAGTCAAGTACATGCAATTAAGATATTAAGAATTATTCAACAATAACCAACTAATCAGATATACATTGTAGATGGATTTATAGCTATCTTTAATGAAGCATACAGGCTATATAATATCACTGAACCATCACCTCAGTAAATTATATATGACCCTTCTTGTGATAAAATGTCATTTTAATGATAAAGTTTGTCAGTGACTTGCGGCAGGTCGGTGGTTTTCTCCGGGTCCTCCGCTTTCTTCCACCAATAAAACTGACCTCCACGATATAACTGAAATATTGGTGGAAGTGGCATAAAACACCATCAAACAAACATCAAAAACCTTCTCCAAGAACAATGTACAACAAACGGCAACACTTATCTCCATTCACAGACTACTGTTTTTTTTTTATAATTATGTCATATCCATACGTAAACAACAATTCATTGAATAGAAAGATGCTTATCCAGGAGTATGATAAACTCTCTAAGATTCTTCAACTCCGTGAGAGACAGGAGGATAAATTTCAAGATGGCAAGATGGCCTCCTAATGAGAAAGGGGAGATAACCCAATCCTCCCCCAACGTTGAATGAATAGTAGTGCACCAGTTGATATTGCCTAAAATCTTTAATCAAGTGATAATGGGACCTGACCACTGGCTGGTCAATGAGGTTCGAGGAAAACTGTGCAACAAGACTTTACAACGTGTGGTCTATAGCCTAGGCTTTTAAGAACGTGATGTCTTAAGAGTATTACAGTTCTTGCCCTGTATAGGAAAATACCACCATCTCTACTTTTGCCATTTCCAGGTTTGTAAAACTTTTTATTCGAGTCCTGATTGACTGTGTTGGGCCTGTATCAAAAACCAAGACTGGTTATTCTTATTTGTTAACGACCACATGGACATCTACATGCTTTCGCGAAGCTATTCCTTAATAAATATTAAGACACCATTCTACTAAATGTTTCAAAAACATTCTTTATATTTTCAAATGCTAGTACATGTACATTTGTAGTTGTTTTAAAATTCAAAGGGCAATGATAAAAACTAATCCGAACCCAGAAATAACATACAAACAATAGTTAATGAAGAAGTGAGAAACGCCTATGATATTACAGTTATTATTGGAGATGTTACGATTTTAGTTGTTCCTTCAAAAATTCCTTGTTTACTGAGTAATATATAAAAAAATATATGTTCATAAATCAAACACGAGAGATAAAATATGGCTTTACGTCATGTGTTATTGACAATTTTTTAATAATTTGTTCCTTGTAAATATGCGTAGACCTGTTTGAGGTTACCTGGTCCTCAGAGATAAACTGTTCACCGATATAATATATAATAAAAAAAACCATCAAAAAGTATAATAAAATTGTAAATAGATAATAAATTTTCAATAGCATATTTGACATTTTATAATAAAAAAAAACATTTTCAACAATATCGACAAATATTTAAAAAAAAAATCCATGGACGACAGCGGACTGCTTACTGTCTACTACCAACACGTTTTGTTAATACATGAAACACCAGATTATTTTAATCATTTGTGATGACGCAGCTGAAATACATGATTCCTAGAGCCTCATAGACATGTGCTATCTATTTCGTTATACTCACATGTATCTCTCATGTAAAGATGATGCTTTGTACTATTGCCTATGGTAGCAAATGCTAAATTTCGATACTCCTAGACTTTATCCTATTTAATTCTGGAACATTCAAAGCCCGGCCAAATACTTGTAATTGCATTTCAATTCCCGATTCGTAAGAAGATGATTACGAATAATTGGAAACCACAACGACAAGGGAAGATTTCAACAGTTGTGTTAATCATAGTGTCTTTCCGTGAATATAGAATGTTTGTCGGCGATAGAGGAAAGATGAAACTCTACATAAAAGAGAAAATATTCATTGTCATTTATTATTTTAAGCGATATAATCACTGTGTACAATCGAGTACGGCAACGGTTGTTTGGTTTCACTTCCGGTTAGCTAGGAAGGACGTCAGGACACGAGAGGTGGTCACATTTTTTGAAAATTGTGTTATCTAGAAATGAATTGATAACCCAAGCATTACACTTGTCTTTTTCTAGATATAGTTTTGCGTCAAAACACATTCAATGTTAAGCCCATTATTACAAATGGTATGAAAACACATGGGAGATGGTGGTGTTGGTGATCATTTTCACAGATTTTTGCGTGGTTTTCCTCGATTTTGTGTTCCTATTTGATATATTTCATCTTTTTATTGATTCTGCATTTAGATTAATATGTTCCCTACCTTTGTCACTATCCTACCATTGACGATTCCTGCAAATTATCGCTTGTCATCTCAGTTTTGGTCAGTGGGTTTAAAAGTCGGTGTACGTGTTTGGTTAATGCAAAAATATTTGTTTGCAACGGTTTGGTAATGCAAAAGTGTACGATATGGTATGTATAGAAAAATTCGATAATTCGATTTCAACTGCAGTATGCCACAGCAATTCGATATAATCTTAATCAGTGACATCGATTATCTTTGGGCATTACTCTGTACGTGTAGAGATAAAAAAAAATCATACACAATATCCTTTCTTTCTCGTGATGAGGTAACACCAAAAACCAACATTTTTATTATCGTATTCTCAATTCCATCTTTACATTAAAGGCTACATAGATTTTGGCCATACATAAGACGTTTAAAAGCCAGGGTGTCTATTTACTGTTATAGCGACAGCCGGAACCTTTGAACCGTAATGAAAGCGGGAGGTTTGGCGCTTTAAAATCTGATTCAACCCACCATTTCTTTAGAAATACCTGTACCAAGTCAGGGTCATTACGGTTTTCACAGTTTTCCAGTTGTTGACTGATTTTGTCTGTTTATATACTTATGAGTTTTGACTTTCCCTTTGTAAGATTGCTCGGAGTTCGGTAATTTTGTTATTACCCTTATTTAACAGCATCCCAGAAGTAGTAATGCCTTCCTCTTACAAGACACCCGATGAGTGTCTTGACTTCTTGTATGTGCAAAAACGAAAAATCAGTTAATCATATTTCATTTCATTTCATACTAAGATTTGAAGTAATGAACCAACCATGCGTCATACATATTTGACGATGTCACCTTTATTCTTAGGTCCACTCATGAACCTTAACCATTTACCATGGAACATTTTGTATCCAATTCGCCAAAACATGTTAACTGCAGGACATTCGTACCTCATTAGGGTGGTAGACTCCGAATTATGCCACTTAACAACATCTAGAAATAATAAAAAAGCTATATTGTCCATCTGAAATGAGGCAAGAGCCAACATTTTGTGAAATTGTATCCATATATATCTACTTGTCCATGATTGTTCATTGTTTCTAGTACTGATGGAACGAGATCTAGAAGATGTTTTTCGTCCTCATTTTCAAAATCACCATCGTCGCTATAATCCATTTCCTGGAAATCGACGTCCTCCTTAGCAAGTGTTTCGTGATTTTCCTTTATACAGTCATGAACTGGTGAATCAGATGGTTTCATCCTTTTATGAAGAGGACTTGAAATAGTAGTAATGTCTGAGCTTTTATCTAATACGATGTGAAGTTTTAAGGAATCAAGTGTAGTGTCGGTTTCGATTTTCCTTCCCGTTGAATCTAGTTCTCTAGGTATAATATTAAAATTATGGCTCCTGTAACCGTATATTCCATTTTTTTCATTTAACTCTAATTGCTTGATCTTTAAGACGTCTATAGGCTGTGATTTATTACTGAATGTTTGATGATGTCAAATTCCGTACATGTTGTATCACAATAATAACAGCAAAATGGATGGTTTGCATGTACATGGTCTATCACTTTCTGATGATGATAACAACTAGAGGCTCAGTGGGCTGAGCCTGTGTCGCTGACCTTTCATTCTGCTTTGAGGAAACTTAATACAGAACCTTCCATAGGTGCTTCCCGCCAAGTTTCGGTTCATTTGTGAAAACGGTTTCATAGGAGAAGATGTTTTTTTAGAAATCAACCAATCAAGAACAAGAATGGCCTGTGGCGGCTATGTTTGTTAACGGATCGGAACTAAATGGTCATCTTTATAGAGGACCTTCCAAGGATGCTTCCTACCAAGTTTTGATTCATTTGGCCAGGCGGTTTCAGAGGAGAAGATTTTTTTAGAAATCAACCAATCAGAAACAAGAATGGCCTGTGACGGCCATGTTTGTTAACGGATCGGGACGAAATGAGCAATCTGTATAGAGGACCTTCCGTAGATGCTTCCTACCAAGTTTCGGTTCATTTGGCCAAGCGGTTTCAGAGGTGAAGATTTAAAAAAAATCGGCCAATCAGAAACAAGAATTGCCTGTGACGGCCATGTTTGTTAATGGATCGGGACAAAATGAACAATCTTTATAAAGGACCTTCCATAGATGCTTTATACCAAGTTTCAGTTCATTCTCTACGCTTTGCAAGTCATGCCATTGAAAGTTTTCTAACATGATAATAATGATTTTATACAAAAGTCTTTATAATCGTTCCGGATGTTGGAAACGGTGTTGGCGAAACATTGCATTTTAGACAACAATCACAGGCACTTGTTTCATTCAAAAAATATATGTCCACTCCTCTTCCATACTTCAAGGTAAACATCTGCCCTTTACCCCTTCCCCACTTCGCCTCAATATTTTTCGCTTATTTGTGATCCTTTCGCTGACCCAATTATATCGTTACATTCCCGAGATATTTCTCTTTTCGACTGCCACATTTAAATATAGCTACCCGGACCCCCTAAGACGAATTGGACAAGAATATTCAGCGAATGTCGCATTTTCTATTTTTCAGTCACTGAAACGGATAGTCAGATCCGGTCCGTTCTAAATTGATTTAGAAACTAAAAAAAAGGGGTTTTAAAAATCAAATGTCAGTAATTTGGAGTTGACCATATTTTTATTATCTGCATTGGAACAATTATCTATATTTTAAAGGCTTACTTTACATTTGAGAGGAGATTATCATGATGGCATTGTTACACATGGCCGGTATAGAGAATTCCGAATGCATATGAAAAATCCAGCGCAAACCGGAAGTGGTTGTATCCGTTTCAATGACTTAAATTTTCACCAAGCCACTTTCGCTGGATATTCTGGTCCAATTCGTCTGAGGGGTGCCCGGTAGATATATTTAAATGTGGCAGTCGAAAAGAGAAATATCGCGGGAGTGTAACGATATAATTGGGTCAGCGAAAGGATCACAAATAAGCGAAAAATATTGAGGCGAAGTGGTGAAGGGGTAAAGGGCAGATGTTTACCTTGAAGTAAGGAAGAGGAGGGGGCATATACTTTTTGAATGAAACAAGTGCCTGTGACAACAATATCTAAAGCAAATGGGAAGTTTTCTGACGTATCTACTGAATATGAAATATTCCAATAAGCAATCTGCCTGCAGTATAAAATTACATAGTGAAGAATTTTTCATATTTGACATACAAATGTACGCAACACGGACCTTTAAACAAACTAAGAGAAAAACCAAACCGTACATTTTTTGTATTGTTTATAATACCGAACCGTACACTTACCTTAAACCAAACACGTACACCGACTTTTAACCCCACTGACAAAAACTGAGATGACAAGCGATAATTTGCAGGAATCGTCAATGGTAGGATAGTGACAAAGGTAGGGAACATATTAATCTAAATGCAGAATCAATAAAAAGATGAAATATATCAAATAGGAGCACAAAATCGAGGAAAACCACGCAAAAATCTGTGAAAATGATCACCAACACCACCATCTCCCATGATTTTTTCATACCATTTGTAATAATGGTCTTAACATTGTATGTGTTTTGACGCAAAACTATATCTAGAAAAAGACAAGTGTAATGCTAGGGTTATTAATTTATTTCTAGATAACACAATTTTCAAAAAATGTGCCCACCTCTCGTGTCCTGACGTCCATCCTCGCTAACCGGAAGTGAAACCAAACAACCGTTGCCGTACTCGATTGTACACAGTGATAATGACAATAATTACATTGCATACAAATAGTTGACAATGAAATGCACGGGTGTGCGTTAGAACTCGAACTTAGCTGAGGTTTGTAAATTTTCTGATACATGTTAAACGTTAAGTGCATGGATGTTAAAGGAGTGTCGTCTCTGGTATCGTATGTGTCTTCGGGGACCTGAAAGAAACAAGATTCGCTATGGGTAACTTTCATAATATGGTATTGACATACATGGAACCTAAATATGGACAAGTTCAATATATTGATTTAGTCGGGTTATGGAGTTTTAACTCCACATTCAACAATATTCCAGCTATATCGTGGCGGTAAGTTTTATTGGTGGAGTACCCGGCGAAAACAACCGACCTGCTGCAAGTCACTGACAAACTTTATCACATAATGTTGTATCGAGTACACCCCGCCATGAGCGTGATTCGAACTCACAACTTTTGTGGTGATAGGCACTTCAATGATTGCATAGATAGTTTTACATCCAACTACCATACGATCACGACCACTAATTGATACTAGGAACGGATATTAGTAACGTCTTCAGTGGGGATGTCATGACAATTTGTTTTTAAATGGATGACAAGAACACGTTTCAGTATGACATACATCGTGTTTCTTGGAACTCTAGCTCAAGTTAAGTATTCTGCTACACTTTAAACGTGTAGGGATGATAATACCTCGTTACCAACATGTACCTTATGGTGCACTTGGAGAACCCGAATGTATTCTGCTACACTATAAACGTTTTTGTCTAGAGAAGAACCCCCCTTACAAACGTGTACATTATACGGTGCAATCGGAGAAGCCTAATGTAAACAGGACCCTTAATAGTAATATGGTAGTTCACAGAGGAATCAATAATTTTGTATTCATACACACATTTTCAACATTCCTTGGAGGGGATATTGTTTACTTTAGAAGCCAAGAAAAGTTTGAAGATGCCAAAGAGCTACCCAGCAGACGTAACTCGAAAGAACGACATTTCAACAAAAAAAATTATCAAAAAGACATAATATGGTCGACAAAACATCAACATGGAAAAAACTAACCCCACTAAAAAGCGGGGGTGGGGGTGAACTCATGTAATCTAGAAGGGTAAGCAGTTCCTGCTCCACTAGTGACACCAGTCGTGTTACTCGTGTTAGAATGCGATGACATGCCATGGACGAAGATGAAGGAGGGGACCATATTCATGGTCATCATTGACGGTTAACCAAGTCATAATCATGACCATAAATCTTTTGAATTGATGACTTCAACTTCAGTAGCTTCCTTGTTAGCAACATCTTTCTATCAATTAACGACAGTTTTATCGACTTCCAAATAATTCTAACAAAACGAATCACGTGGACTACTGAAGACTTCTGGGGATATGTCAGTGTTTTAAGAATAATTGGAAATATTCCAACATAAAGAAACAACGTCAGATGTTTTGCGACAAGTTGGAAATCAAACAACTACAGGGAAAGTTTCGGTGTTTTACAAAGACCACTCTAACATAAATAAAGTCTGAAGAATTCGGGGGAGTTTCGGATCGGGGATATTTTAATTGTCCCATAGTTAACAATTATGACATTGTATATATCCTAGCTGTATTGGCTATTTGTTTTGCATATCTTTTATACGTGCTATCTGTTTACTCCCTCAAAAATGTATGTAGCTTGTTATACCCCCGCAACGAAGTTGTAGGGGGTGTACTGGTTTCACCGTGTCCGTCCGTCTGTAGACAAATCCTATGTCGTACGATAACATGAGTTGTGTTTCTTAAAATCTTTTAAAATTTTATCAGCTGTTTACTGGTGAAGAGAGGAAGATGGGGCCGATCCCTTTCATTTTTGACTATTTTCACTTTTGCCGTTCCAGAGTTATTGGACTTGATATGAAGGAAAATCGGATTTTTACCCTATGTCGTATGATAACTTGAGTAGTGTTTCTCAGAATGTTTTGAAATTTTATCAGCAGCTTACCGATGAAGAAAGGAGGGTCCTTTTCATTTTTGGTCGGAACAATCAGTAATGTTTTGGTTATGGAAATAGGTTGGACTGATGTGGGGAGCGGGGGTATATCTTAGTGAGCTGTGCTCACAGTAATACTAGTTTAAAACTATTTCCGTAGGAAGTACCTGTATTACGAATTGTAAATAAATTGTGACACAACCATGATTGTACACTTGATCACACCTTTCAGCCGGACTTGAGACACATTATCATGATTATTATGACTAGCAACAATGTAAATCTTAGTTGTATATCTCGATTTTCGTGCACGGAAAAAAACCATACACACAGCAGCAACTTGTTATATAATCTCAAACATAATATGTCCACCTTTCTTCAACCCACACAAATCCCGTATCTCTATATCCATATATCATTTAATATCCACCCGCTTATAATATTAATTTTGTCCTGGTGAACGGGTAATTTCAGGTCAAAATCAGGAATTGAAAGGTAAGTCGTCGTGGGCGTGGTATTGATAGATTTCAAATAAGTAAAATGATACAAAAGTCCAATCTTCTATTCTGACTTAGACACATGGAATACTAGGTAAGCTTAAAATACCATATATAAAATATAACACCATTTATTATTTTTTTTTATTACTGGTTTGAATAGATGATTATCAATACTGTCTATGGGTATATAAAACAAATGAGATAGAAAAAAAGAACAGTACATCAACAATACAAACGGTATTTCATTACTGTGAAAAGTTATTCAAGAATAACTAACTCATTGCATCTACATTTTTTTGTATTTTTTTAGAATTATTGTAGCAATGATCATAGTTTATTTTCCATCATGACCCGATACCGCATCGGTGCGTGCTCGCCTCGAGTGCTGTAGATCATGGATTCAGGCCCCGATCGGGTCAAACCAAAGACTTAAATCGGTATTTGTTGCTTCTCCGCTAAGCACACAGCATTAATAGAGATAAAGAGCAAAGACGTGTTGGCTCGGATCCCATTGCTGAATTGCCATTAAACAACAATCACTCACTTACTCGCTGTAGAATAGTAAGTAATTATTCTGCTAAATTGTCAGTTGTAACCAACACAATTAAACTGATCGTTAACCCATGAAACTGTCACTATAATTTCTGTGGATTTTTTTCAGGCATGGTAGTCACATTCCCGTTAGCAGCTTTGGTTGTTTGTCTTGTAGTTGGATTTACTTCCTCAACGTTACCCGACAATGGTAAGAATGAAACATTACATAGTGTAGAAGAGAATATTTTATGTGTTTCCCATCCCAGTCGTTTGTTTAGCAATAAAAACAATCGACTGTGATAGTTATATACCAAAATCTTTCTTATGCCATTGATTTATTTAAGTGTTTTGATTTTATATTTTATGATATTAGATTACAGTATGTTATATCTATATACGAATATAAATTAGAGACCAGAAGATATGTAGTGGCACTATGAACCGCGGTTCACAAACGAATACCATCACCGCATCGTGACAACATATTTTGACCTTTTACCACTTATAATACTGTAATTGATAAATGTACCACCACAATGTGACATAAGAGAAGAAGGAAAATATCAGCAAGACATTCATCACATTATGACTAGACAAATTTCAATGGCGATAGCAAGACGATATCAAAGTCATCAATCATAAACACTGGCACTAGTAGAAAGAACACTGATACAAACAAAACGAACTAGGTTTTAAAGAGTGGTAGTCGACAAACCCCATGGACTTGTTCGGCTGAGCAGTTGTTGGAGGGAAAATCAACAATTATTACATTTATAGGGCGTCTTCGTCAAATAATGTAGCTCTTGACGAATACGATTTTAATTGGCTTAGTTTTAACATATGTTATTGTCTATAACGATATAACTATATATAAACAATTTGATTGAACACAGTGGTTTTATATATATACAACGTCTGAAAACCCAGTCAACGATCCAGCTTATGGGGTGTTGGATCGTTACGGTATAACGATACTATACAAGTAAAATAAATTATAAACGTCTAAAATGGTTTGTAAAACAACACCAAGTACACAAAACAAAGTGATAAAGAATTAAACACTTTGTTGAATGACAAAATTTTCGTCTCACCGAGAGATTTTTTCAATGTCATATATATATATACCCGGTAATATATTTCCCACCAAAGAAAAAAAGGGGCAAGCGAGAAGATCCAATTTTAATGAGATTGAGAAGCGGACTGACTTACCTCGTTAGTAAACGTCCAGAAGTTGTTGATTTTACAAGAACAGGTTTCAACGGTGGCTTTGTGATAAGACTGCGGATGGAAGTGAAAATTGGAGAGTGAAATGGTGGTTCTGTGATGTGATCATGTGTGAAGGTTTTAATTGTCACAAGTAAAATGGTGGATTTGTGATGTGAAGTACGGATGAAAGTTTTTATTGTAACAAGTAAAATGGTGAGTCTTTGATGTGATCGTGTGTGGATGTTTTTATTGTCACAAGTAAAATGGTGGATTTGTGATGTGGCTACGGATGGAAGTCTTTATTGCAACAAGTAAAATAGTGGTTCTGTGATGTGATCATGTGTGGATGTTTTTATTGTCACAAGTAAAATGGTGGATTTGTGATGTGAAGTACGGATGAAAGTTTTTATTGTAACAAGTAAAATGGTGGTTCTTAGATGTGACTTCGGATTGGTATTTTTATTGTCACAAGTAAAATGGTGGCTCTGTTATGTGATTATGGATAGATGTCTTTATTGCCACAAATGAAATGGTGGTTTTGCGATGTGACTATGGATAACTGTTTTATTGTAACACGCAAAATGATGGCTCTGTGATGTGACTACGGATGGATGTCTCTATTGTCACAAGCAAAATGGTGGCTCTGTGATATCACTATGGGTGGATGTCTTTATTGTCACAAGTAAAATAGTGGTGATGTGACTATGGGTGGATGTTTTTAATGCCATAAGTAAAATGATGATTCTGTGATGTCACTATTTATTAAATTTATTTCAACCCATAATATCTCTCCGGTATAATTTCTTAAATTCAAAACACTGAAAAGTCATATAACAAAAAAGTATTTCTGACAGAGCTATTAAAAAAACATAGTCAAAACGTTGCACCAAAATCGACCAAAGGAAACCTACATGTAAAATATTCCGCATAATCTTAGTCTTAAAATAAATTTAAGAAATTGAAGAAAAATCAGTTTCTCGTCCACTTATTGGTCGGCGACAATTGCAGTTCGCGGTTTTTTCGCAGACGATCCATTTCTCATTTCCGTCGGCTTCTGGACTGACTCCATTTTGAAATTGCGGAATTAACGTATGAGAATATTGTAAGATGTGTGTGTTTTACTAATTTTGATTAAATGAAATAATTTTGGGGATTTTGCGATTCGAAAATTAAAATCGTTTCAAATTTTGCGTTTTGAACATACACATTCTATTCAAAATCAGCTCTATGTAATTTTACTATTTTAATAAATATACATTGTATTTGATAATCTAAAACACTGTTCACTTGACATTAAACGATAATCAAGTCTATCAATCACTCATATGCATTAAATATACGTTCACAGTCAGCACTAACTGACTTTTGATTCTTGTGTTTGTTGTATCGTCTTTATATTCTGTATAGCACTTTGAAGATTCACCCCTATCTTTAAAGGATTCCTATTTTCGTCTCACAGTTTAAGATATTGATACCAAGTGCAGAAAAAATTCGGCATTTTAGTTGTGCTTTTTTTTTATATATATATAAATGATGGTAATGAAAACGTAGATATAAAATTTAATGCGCACGGCACGTTTCTAGAATGACCTTTATCAGACACATTCAAAACCAAAATGTTTGAAAGCCAAATAATTTAAAATTCTTTGGGAGCAAGAAAACCAAAGGACCTAATCAGGATAGCCTATATCGGCAAAGGTCAACTATGCCTGAGGGAGGAGAACCTTGTCTTTAATAATAATTACATGATTTAAGAAATGTCATTTTCGATAAAAAAAAAATATATCTAATAAACCATGTCAGTGCAGAATCACTGAATACTGGGCGAATGATACTCTCGAGGACTAATAGTCCACAAGCAGAGGTATCGATCCAATGATGGTAGTGAAGACGTATATCAAATTTAGTGCGCACGACACACTTCTGGAATAAATAACCTTCATTAGGTACGCTCAAAGCCAAAAGGGTAACCTTAGAATAACAAAATAATGTAAATAATGCAAATACATATATTAATGCATAAGTCACATTTGTGTTAAAAACTAATTTCCATTCCCTTAATGATTTTTTTTTCAAAAACAAGAAAATGGTTATTATTTTAATTTAATTATACTTTATGGACTGGTAATTGGTTACTCCCCGATGTATTAGCTGTAAGTGTAATTTATAGATGTCTCTTGCCATTGAGATTTTGTTTATGAAGCATTAAAAATGTCATGTGTTTATTTTGTTGCAATAGACCAGTTGCACATTGCCGACTTTGATTCTAAAATTAAACAGGAGTTGTTTCTTTTTAAGGTGGACAAAGAGGTTCACTTTCATGCATATTTCAATAAAAATAACACCTATTTTCCCCCAGAATCTGCTCAAAATTTTAAAATTGTAACAACTTGTGAACTTTCTATTTGCTCTAAAATGAGCCTCTGATTTTTACATGGTTCAAATATCTACAAATTATGAGAAACTGAATTATACTTAAATTCGTTATCATTTCCATTGCTCTTGTTAGACCGGTTACCATTTTGCATGTTATGAAAACGTATACTTTTATAATCATATGCAAATGTGCAAAAGACCTACCGAGCTGATTAAATACTTCTAATTAATATTTCTACATTTTATGAGGAAAAGAAAGTTTATACAGTGCCAGTGGTCAACAATTCCGCCAATATCAACAAAGCGAACAAACACCTCTCGTGTCAAACAATTAACACAAAAAGACCACGACATGATATGGGGTTGGAAATTCAGTTCCAGTGGCATTGGACAGACACAAAAATGTGGCGGGTTTAACCGGTTTATAAGTGTGTCTGTTTTTCATCTGTCTTTGCATATATGCATTCAATTGGCCGAATACAACAGTAATTTAAATAATACATAATACTGAAATTTTTAGGGATCGATGTGCCGCTTTACATGTTGGTTCTTTTTTAATATAAAACCGATTCACCCCCTCCCCCCCCCAAAAAAAAAACCTCAACCCACAACAACAACAACAGCAACAACAAAAAACACACAAAAACAAACAAACAAAAACAAAACAAAAAACGATAAAGATGAGCATATAACATATACCCATTGATAAAAACGTTAAAATATTGTATTATTTGCTTTCTTTTCCCTTTTTTATTTAAAAGTTGTTACAGTTTCCCATATTTTGTAAGTCAAATATTTGAACTTGATAACGAAGTTTTAAATTTAAACCCCCCAGATATTAACTTTACTAAACGTCACAATATATATTATCCCGTAGATTATAAATAAGTCATCACCTCATAGACATGGAATCTCTTTAATTATTTATAACAAGATTTTAAGTGTAAATAATGAAATAAATGTGCGATATGCGTTTTTGCATTAATCGTTAAAATTTAAATGATTTTTATCACAGAGCCTTTCTTGACAACGCCCTTTAAATTAGTCTGAAATCTCAGCACTCGTCTTGACGACAATTTTAATCTTGGGAAATTTAAAATCGCCATGTAGTTATCTTTCTCAACGAAGAAAGAAATAGTGAAAAGTTCATAAAGGCCCCTGATATTAATCAAAAGATTAGTCAATATTTATTTAACGAGTTATAAATTCCTTTTGGTTTTTCTTAAATAATTAAATATGATTTTATATTCCGTTTAAGAAACGCAACAATAAAATTTGTTATTAAACACTCAGCAACAATGACAGGACGCTGACGTCTCGGCGACAATTCACTGTCAAAAGTGGGGAGTAAAAACAAAACCCACCAATACTAACAAAACTAATATCTACCTGTCATCCCAAATCATCTTGTTATTATTATATCAAGATTAGCAAAAAATTATCATGTGTTGTCATTTTTTAGCCGAGTTATGAAAGAAAATATAATTAAGCAAAAAAAATTTTTGTTGTTGCTATTTTTACTATGGTTAGCCATAGTTCTAAGATTATAATGAAAACACACGTTGTTAATGTAAAATTTTGTCTAAATGTCATCTTGACCCCACCTGATCAAAGGTCATGAGCTTTTCCCCATCATTGTCCATTTTTGTATCAAACGGTCAGCCTCGTTGTAGATGTACAAGTCGAAAGGTCATGTTTGATACAGAATGGAACATTTTGTCACGATATATCAGATCAACGCATATTAATCTCATATTTGGTATGTCATTTCATAGTTAGAGTTATCTTTCTTTTGACGTAATATGATAAATTGTGAACTCTGGGTTAACCCGAATAATCCAGTCGTTACAAAAAACAGGGAAGGAATCAAAAATGTCAAATTTTCATACAACAATAGTTTTGTATTGGTGTCTTGACCTGATTCCAATCGTAACTACTCGGCCATTCTCGCTACCCTGCAAATAACCTCGTATGCATTAGGCGTATAAATCGCACTACTTTTCACATGTCAGTTACATGAAAGTTTGATAAAGTTATATTTTAAGCAATTTCCTATATTTCAATTAAAGTTTTAATTAGTTTTGCATGATTAGATTTTACTTAGTATGTCTTCCATATTAGATTTTCGTGGACTATATTTTTGTGCGGCTTAACTTAACTTCCGGCAAACAATTTAAGAAGAATTTCTACTATGTACGTACGAGGTTATTTGCAGGGTAGCGAGAATGGCCGAGTAGTTACGATTGGACCTGATTCGCCATAATATTGGTACCCATTTGAAGCTTAATAAATATATTTGTGATATTTCGATTCCTTTTTGTCATCATCTTTACCTATCTGCAACTTTAAAGCAATGCTTCACAGAATTTGCAGTCTGGAGGACCACCTTCCATCATGTTGACATGTCAGTACCGGGCCGAATTCCTACGTGCGATTTGATTGGTGGGTTATTTTTAGGGACAGGTTTGAAAATCAACATATTCTTTGCAATCTTGACCCTAAAAATAACCGACCAATCAAATCGCACGTAGGAATTCGGCCCGGTACTGACATGTCAATATGATGGAGGGTGGTCCTCCAGACTGCAAATTCTGTGAAGCATTGCTTTAAAGTTGCAGATAGGTAAAGATGATGACAAAAAGGAATCGAAATATCAAAAATATATTTATTAAGCTTCAAATGGGTACCAATATTATGGCGAATCAGGTCAAGACACCAATACAAAACTATTTTGAAAAAGTGTTGTATGAAAATTTGACATTTTTGATTCCTCCTTTGTGATTTTTTTTTATAAGAGTAGTCGAGGGATTAAAAAAAAATCGTTACAAGCCCCTGTGGTTTGATACACTGTTTCCCTTGTTCCCATAAAGATGGCGGCCACCTAGTGATGCACACATGGTTTGATTTGAGTGAATGTTCATTGAATATTGAAACGAACATTTTATTTGTAAATTTACATATTTGTTATGCAACAAGAGGAAAGGAATGCATTTCCCATAAAATTATAAATATGACAAGGTGTTGAACTTTATTTCTTGGTCTATAGATATGTATAGGAATAATGAGTACGACTCTGATACAGATAGTCAAGTAGATCTGTATATAAATCAGAATTATTATGCTTTCTGTAAATTTCTTCTGTAGTATAAGTTCATACGATATTTTGGCATATATCACAAAGAATTATATAGGTTGATATACTATGCGAAAATAGTACATCTACTATGCCAGTTTCACGCGGGGAAGGTTGGGTTTTCAGCTGTCTGTCAAGCTATATATAGCTAGTCCACGTGCAAGGGGGCGGATCCAATCTGTCAATCTATCATAGTCGTCTATTATTCATGTTACTGGTTTTTAATACTTGTTATTGTTGTTAATTAAATTTCAAATTTAAAAAATCTTTATATTTTTAAAGCCTTAAATGAAACAAAGAATATTCTCACACTTTCAAGACTATCTGATCCAATATATTAGTCACCAATATCAGGACCTCCTTTATTGTAATAGTTCTCAATATATTTTGTCTACATATAACAGTCAGCATAATAATAATAATAATGTTGTGTTAGCAATGACTATGCCATATAGTGGTCAGGGTCATTGCTAACACAACATTATTATATAAATATACACCAATTAATACTACAACTGACAGTTTTGTTCAAAAATATCTTACTGGTCCCAATATTCAAACACTTCAACCAAATTTACAACTTTCTCCTGTTGTACAAGCTTCACCACCCCCTTTAGCAATAGTTCAAGATTTAGGTTTGGATTTATCTAAAGTTTCAAAAAAATCTAACAAAAAATACAACATAATGAATAAATTAGCATCTTGCAAAAGGTTTTCCGGTTATCCTAAGGATAATGGCTTAAAATTTATGAAGAAATTTGAATCTTTCGCAACTCTACATGAACTTGATGAGGATGATACCCGAAAACTTGCAGCATTTCAACTTCATCTTCAAGGGCCTGTGCTCACCTGGTAACAATAGACTTAGTTCTGATCTTGACTGGAATACAGTAAAAAAGCGTTTTACAGAGAAATATATAACGTTTAGTTGGGAACACCCCTCTGTTGTTATTGAAAATGAGCTATTTAATAACATGAAATTAAATAATGGACAAGAAATAGAAGATTTCTTTTGTCAATTGACTGAAAAAGGACAGTTGTTGACAAAGCCTGACCATGAGGTCATGGCAAAATTTATTAATGGTCTTCCGGAAAAGCTAGCATTTTACGTGCGAGCCAGTAAACCTAAGGACTCGTCAGAAGGCTGACAATAGCAAAAACCGGAGAAGCTTATAAATACAGAGAACCACAGCCGACTATTGCTGCAGCACGTGCATCAAATCCATCTGAAATGAACAATATTAAAACGCAAATGACTAATCGTGTTAGTGACGCTAAACAACCATTCCAAAACACTGCCGTTTATTCAACACAGCACCGGAGTTACACTTGTTTTAAATGTAATGGCACTGGCCATGTTAAGAGAAAATGTAATTGGAATGGCAGTGGAAATATTTCATCTCGGAGTGTTTGTCAGCTTTGTTCTCAAAATGGACATATTGCTACTCAATGTAATGTATTTACACAAATTAAGATGAGCAGTAATACACAACCAGAATGGTGTCAAATATGCTCTCAAACAGGTCATTCCGCACCCCAATGTGTGCAGTTTGAGCAGGGAAACCGGTCACTCCTGGGGGCCACAGGGCACGTTCCCCCAGAAGGTCATTGGTAAGTGCTACTCGATTAAGGGGTAGGTCTCCTTCACGTGTACAGAATGTAAATAAATGTTTGAACATAGACAGTGATTGTTACAAGACAGGTTGCAATAATTCGTCAACTGATACTGGAATTGAATCAGAGAATGAGGAATATTTTTTCAGTCATACGAATGCAAAATTTTTATACCTAACAGTTCGTTTTGATTCTTTAAAAGACATTAGTGTCTGCACTGACAGATAGCGGAAGCTCTGTGAACATTATCTCGGAGCAATTGTACAATTCATTGCCTTATAGTAAGAAATCAGAGTTCAACTCCGATGTACATGATTCTATAGTTTTGGCCAATAATCATAAAGTCGAGGTTGTCGGCACGGCAATGATTAAAATGAACATTTCAGGAACAAATCAAAGGATTTTCACACACATATTATAAATATGTCATCGCATCCTATCATATTAGGAACAAATTATTTAATTGAAAATAAATTAGTCTTAGATTTTAGTGAATTGTCCGCTGTACCAAAAACAGCGAACGGGTATTGCTTGAAAAAGACCACAGTTTTACCGAGTTCAAGAAACAATCGTTTGGGGTAAACTTCCTTCAAATATTTTGTTTGAAAAACAAGGAACATGTACTTCAAGCAAGTATATTTTATCAAGAGGACTTTTAGTTTCTAAGAGTGTTGTAATGGTTTCACGAGACAGATTAGTGTCCATAAAAAATTCCGACCAAGGATAAAATTGAACTATATAAAGGAAAGACATTAGCCACTTTCAGTGAAATTACATCTGAACATTTAATTATTCCATTTAATGATAATAGTAAATATAGTGTGCAAAACATTAATTTGGTACCGTGCCAAATACAGTCGAAAATATAGACATTGTGTCAGATAATGGCAGTACTACATGTACAAACGAAACTAACGTTAAAGAATTTAGTAGCAATTTTGGCTTTGATCATTCTGATATGGACGATTCGCAGATTACTGCTTTACGAGATTTTTTGTATGACAATAAAGATATATTTGTAACCAAACAAAGTCCAGATTTGGGATTTACAAATTTAGTACAACACAAAATAATTCTGCGACCCGATGCCAAACCGAAATACCAAAGACCATATCGTTTGTCACCGGACAAGAAAGAGGTACTACGGCATCATCTTGACAATCTACTTAATCAAGGCATTATTTCTGCTGTAAGTCCAGACGAAGATCTGCCAATTACGAGCCCAATTATGGCTAAGAATTGAAATAAAATCTACAAAGAAACTGAAAATAAAAGTTAGAAACAAATAACAACTTGGATCAATAGTAAAAACTAGGGTATTAATAAAATCCGCTCTCGATAGTCGATACATAAAATACGGACCCGGAGCATATAATACATAAAATCCTGATAAAATATGGAACCGGAAACAATACGTAAAAAGTAAAACCGGATCTAGTACAAAAAGATACTGACCCCGGACCGAGAGATAGTTAAGATTTAATCGACAGACAACGTGAAAAGATGTCATTTTTCATATCTTCATACAAGGACGTGTTTTAGCTGAGAGATCTGAAATACACTGAGTAGTGTTGAAGTAACTAATAAATAAGATGATAATTTATTAAACAAGTAGCTAAATATTAATGCATCTTCATAAAAACGAAAAATGCAAAAACAAAGAAAACAAAACGAATATAAAATACAGTGTGTTTATCTAATAATTTATAGGCGAGCAACACCAGCTATATATGGAATGTTATCACGAATGAAATCCCTTCAAAAATTATATACACAAATGCGTGTAAACTTTCTTTACTATAAACAATATGAACAAAAGTAGAACATTAACCAATGTCTCCTGGGTTCGACTGAGTCTGTATCGCTCACCTGATTAACACATATATATTTGAATTTTTGTGTCCCTTTTGCATTCACAACAGTGTGCAATCAGTGCCTATCACCACCAATTTTGTGAGTTCGAACCCCGCTCAGGTGAGGTGTACTCGATACAACATTATGATTATATGATAAAGTTTGTCAGTGACTTGCGGTATGTCGGTGGTTTTCTCAAAATTTTTGAAACCTCTTTGATCCTCCTGTTCCATCCCCCTCATTAATGCATGTAAGCACCAGCTTCTCTTCTTAGTTGTATCCATGGCCTCACCCATGTTCTCCGACCACGTTGATTGTTACAGATAATATGACATGCAGCAACTATCATTAAAATACATATAGGAGCAACAAAATCATCATTCTTCATGTAAATGTAAATAAAAACAAAATTTAGAGGGAAATATTAATTACGTGAAATGACATACCGTCTAAACAGACTAATTATTATGATGCATATGTTATCAGCTATGGAGAGAACAGGTCGTGTAAATAGGCCTTAAAACAGCATGATTTAAAATAATGTTGTATCATATATGCACTGCTTTCTTAATTTATCATAAAACTTTATTAAATCAATACATGTTAAATTTCATAATCTATGCTCACCTGTCAACACTAAAATTTCTATTCATTAATATACTATCATGACATACCAAAGGTATATCTCTGGATGACTGTCAAATAATGAACCCCCCCGGAGAGAATCACCGGTATAGCACCCTGGGAACCGACCCCCGTTAGTGGTTGGAGGAGTCAAATGCATAACTCATTCTTGGGAAAAGATATATAGAATCACTCATAGAGTCATTAGTGTTTGAAGAGCGTCACGCTCCTCCCACGTAACAGAAAACTTCAACCAGTTCTAAAGGATCGACCATTAAACTTTTAGAAGGGAGTGGGCTACATTTTCCCCCGGGCCAGATTTTTTTTATCTTACGAAACGAAAATCAGATTATTTATTTTTGTTTTTACATGAAAAATCGGAATTTTTTTATTCTTCAAATATTACCAACATTTCTTGTTGAAAAAAAAATTAGAGACAGAAATAAAAAAAAAAAAAACCCACAGCACCCCCTAAAAGTTTTAAATGGTCATTCCATAATATCAACAATTTATTAGTATATGTCGTTGTTGGTTCGTTGCACGGCAAAATTGTCTATTTTCTGTGACAATCTTCACTCTAGCATCTAGACCCATTAAAGAACCTCCTTTTCACCTATCTCTGTTTGTAAATACCTTTTCATATTTATGAAAATAACTGAAATAATGTTTACGTGACGTTAAACAACAATAAATGAACAACTCCAACAAGTGTTATTCCTTAACTTTTGAATTCTGTAACTTTTTTTCAGTTGGGTTTCCTTCATGTTCACTTTCATCGATTCTATTTTTCTTTAAAAAAATAAGAAACATTTCAAATTAGAAATGACTAGGGCCATATGATCATATGGTTCTTTCCATTGAATTAATAAGAAAAATTCATGCGAACAGACTTGATGGAGCCGAGTCTGCTCTTACTGTATTCGATATATGGTGGTTTCAAATGCTCAATAGATTAAGTTAGTTTCAGATGTTTTTTCTTTCTTTACATATTTATAAAATTTCGTGCCTGTGTTTTCAAACAGATTTGACAAAGCTCTAATTGTTTCCGCAATAAAAAAGAAGTTAAGTGGAAGTGAGTCAATTGGAACAAACCACAGGCACTTGTTTCATTAAAAAAATATATGCCCCCTCCTCTTCCTTACCCTCCTCTTCCTTACTTAAGTAAGGAAGAGGAGGGGGCATATATTTTTTGAATGAAACAGGTGCCTGTGGAACAAACACCCAAAATATTTTAGCACTACGTCCGAATTGTATGCGTTTTGTCCATTTAATTTCTCTTGAAGGACTGGCGATATACAAATGAAGAATATTGGATATATTTAAACATTTAATAAAAGGCTATATTCATTTATGGATCTTATAATTTATTATTATTATTTTTGGATAGACTAATAACTTTACACTACGTATTATGGGAAAATTTGTAGAATTGCTACATGACGTAGCAGAGTTATAAGACAAGTTTGAAGACACAAAATGGGTAATAAGAATCCGTAAATAGAAGGACAGACATTATAACTGAGTTTCAGAACTACAGTATATGGAATCATATTTTTGTCATTTTAGTGTGCAAGTCATCGTCTTTAAGTAACGGAAAGCTACAACCAGTCCACACATTAACTTCAAACTCACACGGTAAGGTTATTATACATTTGAATTCAACAACTGATGAAATCATTATGATTTTCTGAGTTAATCGTGCAAGAATTTCAAATATAAATGGAATTGTTATTCATTATAAGGCCGCAAATTCAAATATGAAAATATCGTCATATGATTCAATTTCAAAATCTTCATAGTTTATATTTAATAGTTGAGGATGTTTATATTGTTTATTGTCTTCGTTTGGTTATACTTATAGATTACCTTGCCTAAAAACCATCATGTAATCAATTTTACATGACCAATTGCAATATTCGGTCATTTACTATCTTATGGTTAAAAATACAGGTTTTCAAAACCGAGAATGGTGTGGAACGAACGGAACTTCGAATTGGATCGAGCTTGATTTTGGATCAGCCGTCGGTATTAGAGAGGTCACGTTCATGAAAACAACACAAGAGAACTATGTCAAATCTTTCTCTATACAGTATATCGGAAATCAGGGCAACGTTTTGCAAAACTATGGAAATGATCTAAATCATGCTACGGTGAGTATTTTCATGCAGATGATAAAAAACATTTTTTTTTACTTATTACATTAATGGCTCAAAAACATTGCTCTTCGCGACGTATCACGTTTAGACCCGTTCCAGACTCACGAAATTAATGTGTGAAAATTTTAAAATGATGCCGGAATCTTCACTTGCATTTTCCGTATTCGGTCAAAATTGTATTCCAATAAAAGTTCTTCCGGGGAAAAATACAAACTGAAATAGGCCTATTGCAAAGAAGAATAATATTACGAAAGTCAAATGTTATGTTAGATTTAATATTTGCAAATAATTTTGCCAATTTCATGATACAACAGACTGGTTTTACTATATCTGTTCGTCAGTACCAGACTTGTTTTACTAATCTGTTCGTCAGTACCAAATACCGCAGCATGTGATACTGATATTTATAATTATTCTTGCTTCACACTCGCAGTCGTAGTCACAAACCACAGCCACAGGTACTCAGGTAGTCCTACAATTTAAGAGTGAGACAAGACTCTCTATGCTTCTAATCATTTAATTTTTTGTGGTATCTGTGTTTCCCACCAGCAAAAACAAAAAAGTGTTTAAAGTAAACGTACCTCGAGTGCAGACTGCAGTACATCATGGGTTCGTACCATGATTATCATCGTGTCAAAGACTTATAAAATTGGTATTGGCTGCTTCTCCCCTACAGAGTAAGAGCAAAGACTGGTTGGCTCGGAATCGGTATAATGTATCATAGTATAGTGTGGTGTACCTTTCAGTGTACTGTTTTTTCAGCGGGCAAGTTATAATTTAAAAATAAGCATGTTATTGTACTACAAAGCAGACATCATAAGACAATGGAGAGTTTTTTATTTTTCAACAGCAGTCATTACTCATATAGCAGGTGTTCACATTAGCATGTGCAGGGCAGTAGTGTTGTATTAAATGGCAGAATTCTGAGTTCATGAATCTTTGCCAACTAAACTACAAATTAAAATTATTTGTAACTTGGTAAATAATATTATGATGTTTGTGAGTTCTCTAACCAGATTTTCCATTTCATTTTGATCGGACAAAAACATCTGTAATGAGTAATGCTTTTGAGAGGTCTCCATTTTGTTTAAATTGGGCAACATATAGTCATCATGGGTAGTTTTATTTCACCTTTGTATATGTAGGGATCAATCTCTATCTGTCATCTGCATTGTCTACTTTAGTGCAATGCTTTCCTTAATCCACAACTTCTTTAGACCACATATTTAGTATTGTAACTTTAATTTATTTTAGAATGTCACTTTATTTTTAATTTGATCACAGGTAATAAATGCTTTGAACCATAAACTGACCAGTGTAACTGTTTCAATAACTGGATTAGTTGTAACAAAGATCAAGATAAACATTGTTGACTACAACCAAAAACCATGCATTAAATTAGACCTACTAGGCTGTACCAATCCTAATGGTAAGTCATAAATTAGACCTACTAGCTATAGGCTGTACCAATCCTAATGATAAGTACATTTGTTGAATTATACCTTCTTGTCTTCACTCTAAAATCCTAACGGTTAGCTTTAAAGTAGACATAATGGAAACTACTAGTACTAATGATAAGTCTTAAATACCTAATGGGTTGGGACTTGTGGTGGTCGTGATCATATAATAGTTGGATTTACAACTACCTGTGCAATCTGTGCCTATCACCACTGATATTGTGAGTTCAAATCCTCTCAGGTGTACATCATTATATAATAAAATTTGTCGATGACTTGCGGCAGGTCTGTGGTTTTCTCCAGGTACTCCTGTTTCCACCACCAATAAAACTGATCACTATACAACTGAAATATTGTTGAAAGTGGCGTTAAACACCATAAAACCAAGCCTAATGGGCTGTATTACATATATCAATTCTTATTTCATCATGTACATTGAACACACATGGATACTGAAAACCTGCAACTACGGTAAGTTATCTGTCCCTTCTGATGTACATCATGTATTGTTTTATTGAAGTAAATCTGTTTAATTACCGGTAAATATTTCAGAACTGTGTTCCTCCCCCTGTCAAAATGGAGGCATGTGTGTATTAGAGGAGACCTGTGCTTGTCCAGCTGGATATGAAGGAAAACAGTGTCAATCACCAGGTAGAATTTTATCATATTTAGACAATAAATTGTATTTCATCAAGTTTAGGGTATTATTGTTTTTCGTTAATTTTCAAGACAATTTTTCAGTAAATCATATTGAACTATCTATGGTAAATTTGATTTAAAATACATTTTGGTAATCGTTTCATTTTTAAAAGTTAAATTTTTTTTAAAACATTTATCGCCTCTACAATTTTAGAAAAGCAAAATCCATATTTCCTACTTCTAAAAAGTCAATGTTTTATCAAATAAAACACTCCATCCTCACTAGTCAAACCATTCCTATGGGGTTACTGTTCATCTTCCTCCTCTTCGCTCTTGGCAGCATTCGCCAGATTTTCTTGGTCACATTATGAAGATTTTAACTGGATGCAGACAACAATAGCTGCAACCAATGAGAATGTGTGTTACAAAATATTTGTATTGTAATAAAAATGTAAACATAAATTGATATACATGATTTGTCATGAGGGACTGTCAAAAAAGCACAGAGCAATTTTTAGGGACTTATTTAGTGTTTCTGTCAACAATGTACATATTTTGACATGATGTGAAATGAATGCATGATTGGCTGAAAATGATATCATCATAAGGGATGTAAGTCACAAAACAGGGGCCGTCGTGGCTGTGATTGTACGGTGCCTATCACCACTGATGTTGCGAGTTCGAATCTCGATCAGGGCGAGGTGTACAACATTATGTGACTTGTGACAGGTCGGTGGTTTTCTCTGGGTCCTCCGGTTTCCTCCACCAATAAAACTGACCGCCATGATATAACTGAAATATTGTTGAAAGTGGCATTAAACACCATCAAACAAACAAACTCACAAAACCAGTTACCAGTAGATGGCAGTCTGAGAATAACCAAATTTCAGCTAGCATAGGCCAGATTTCAGATGCACTGAGATAGTAAAATATTTGTATATTGTCCCTTTAAGAAAGGCCACATCTCTTTTAAGGCCACTTTTTAATTGTAGAAGGGTGGCCTTATAAGGTAGGAACTACTGTATTATCTTATTTCAAGAATATTTCAGTTTATAGTGGAGGATCAAGTTTTTTGTTGTAGGAATCTTGTGTCCTTCAAGAAAGCCACACACCTTCAGTAAATCACTGACAAAGATTGTTTTGTTAGTACACCTTGCAAACCTTTTTGATGATAAAAACCAATTGCTCTGATAGAGGCCCCCAGTAGTTAAGACTTAATTTTGGCTATTAATATGTTATTATTTATTTAAAACAAAATTAAAACAAAAAACTTTAAAGCATAATTATATTGTGAAAAATTAATGATGTATTTATTTTATTCAAAGAATTTTTTTTTTTTCAGTTTCTCATAGTCATGGTAAGTATCATTCCATGTATATGTATAAATGGTGAAATATATTACATGTTCATATATATGAAATACATGTATGTAAAAAGAGCAGTAATCAATACACAATTTTCAGTTTTCTTGAGAAAAATTAATAAAAGATGGCTGCCATTACTAAAATATATATTTCGTAAAATAACAAAAACTTCTGCATATTTTAATCATACAACTGTATTGGACTTTATCTTGAGTAAAGCTTTTTTGGTCTTAAAGCCATGTGCCTTAAAAAAAATTATGTACATGTATATATATATGTATTATTAAGATATGGCTGAATATTGAATATAAGAATGACACTATAGGTCTACATCACATTCTGTAGTCTTTTGCATTGTGAAGTTTGTGGTGGGACAGAGGAATGGTGTGTGTGGTTGTTTTTGGTGAAATATAGCATTGAGAAAATAGTTAAAAGCTAAAATGAATTATTTTATGTCGGTTAAACAAAAGAAATAACTTAATAATCTTATCACACAAACATAAGCTTAATGTCAATATTATGACCTGTAATTAATGTGATTAGGTATGATCTTAATCAAAACATTTATATATACAGTCAAACCTGTATTTAGAGGTCACCTTTGGGACAAAGAATAAGTGGCCTCATAAGACAGTGGACCTCTTAAAAGAGGTTCAATTCATATGAAAATTTCTATGACAGGACAAGAAAAAAGTGACCTTATAATACAGGTGACTGCTTAATAAAGATGACCCCATATGCAGGTTCAACTGTAGCATATTATTCACTATATTACTTTTAGAATGTTCAACACGACTTGGAATGGTCGATAACAGGATACCTGATAGTTCATTGTCTGTGTCATCTAGTAGAACTGGACATGGTAAGGAGAAAGCTAGGTATGGATGCTGTACCAATGAGAATGGTGGAGCCTGGTGTCCTGCCGACTCTGATCATAACCCTTGGTATGAAGTGAATTTTGACAAACCACAGTCAGTCAGTGGATTTGACTTCCTACAACCATCCCATCCACCCAATGTTATACCGCCAGAATACATGAGGACATTTGAACTACAATACTGGTTAGCTCTTGACACACAAAAATCATGGAGAACTTTTAGTAAGGTAAAAATCAATCTGGAGAATGATATACAGTATAAACTCGTTAAACCGCCACTATCTGTCCAGCCAGATTTTGGCGTTATAACGAGTTTGGCGATAAACTGAGTAAGGACAGAAAACCGAAAGTCAACAGTTTGATTTTAAATTTAGAATGACTGACGGTTTGATTTTGACAAGTTTACCGGAAATGAGTATCATCACTTACAATTTAAATTTAATATATATTCTAATATATAAGTTTCATTTTGACAGTTGTAGAAAATTTCGGCATTTGTAAATTTAGCAGAATTTATTTTATCGAATTTGAAAAGAAAAAAAATCTACTGAAATTGCGTTGTTAGCACGTATACTGGCAATTTCCTTTAATATATATTAAATTCGTTTTTACGTCTTACAAATATTTACTCTCCATTTTATTTTCAATTTTTGTTTATCACAACTAAAAAAAGAACAATAAAGTTTTTTTCTCACTCGTTGTCGTGTCACAAGATTAATCCTGTCCCCGGGGCAAATGTACAGTTAACTTATGGATAATTGATCATTAATTGTTTAAAGAAAGGTGATAACATATGTTTATAGAAGCAAGGGTGTTATACTTTAATTGAAAAATGTTTATACAACACTTAGAAGCGTGTCACCGTCAGTGTATGGTTTGGAAGTAAATTTGATTTCTATAACCGGAAGTTGTTAAAATCTATTCACATATAAACATTTCTGTCGTTTTTACGCATGCATTCACAATAAAATAATTCACAACATGTTCACGTGGATTATAACCCATTACAAGGAAGGCTTGCACTTATTTCTTCATTAATGTTCAGAAAGTCGAGGTCACTGGAGGACATCATTTGCCAATATATCGATGGATTCTTAATTTCTACAATTTCTCTTTTCTGTCGAAAATCAAGCAAATTTCTTTTACGTTTAGGCGTCGACATTTTCAACACAAATGAAAGAACACACAAACAAATTTATTAAGTTTTATTCAGAATGAAAAGTAATCAGTTCAGGGTTGTAAAATGTTATTGTAAAGAAAACAATTAACTGTTTTCATAGCGATATCTATTTGCCTTGACTGCTTGTTTACTTACCTTGATTGACAGGCATTCTAAAATCACCGAGGTGTGACATTATTGATTGGCATTATGATCGAGGTTTAAATAACAGTAAATTGATCGTTTGATCTTCAATTACCGTGGTGGATGGCGGTATGCGAGTTTGGCATTTTAACGGGGTTATTACTACATACGGAAAACGGGACTGCAGAAATTCTTGGCGATATGCGAGTTTGGCGGTGAATCGAGGGGCAATAAAGCGGGGTTTTACTGTATATTAAATTATTTAAACAATTTGAATTATCTTGACATCTTGAAATCCACATTTAATCAAAGAAAATTATCAGTCCAAAAATATGCATGTTCCTACAATTAGAGATGGCATATAACACTTTGACAAAAACATTGTGTCGTTACAAACATATTTATTGTTATTGCTATTCAAAATGGGACAGAATTAGGCTGAAAAATGCTTAAAAGCCCTCTTTTAAGCTCCATATCTTTGGAAATTAATTAGATTTGTATTTCATTTGTGAAAGAAGTCATTGATTGACCCTGCTATTTTACTGTCAGTGTTTCTGCCATCATTCATTTTTGTGATAGTATGTGGTCTTTTTGAGTGGAAGCAAATCTGTGCAGGTTTTTTATTATTTGCTTACATTACTATTGCGGTTGGGGAGATCCAATTATCAAGAGGGGAGGATAGGGATCCTATTCAACTGTTTAACCCCGCCAAATTTGCGTCTGTCCCAAGCCAGGATCTGGATTTCCAGCATCATATGTCATGATATTTTTTTATGTTCAATGAATTAAGGTGAGAGGTGATTGTTCATTTTGTTGATATTAGTGGAATTATTGACCATCACAATTTAAACTTTTTTTCATAACATTGTATGCTAGGTTACACAACTAGAATATTAGTATATTATGATAATTTACAGGATATTCCAGCTGTTTACAATGACACACTGTACTACACAATACAACTGACACCACCAATTGTAGCCAGAGCAGTACGTCTTGTACCAGAGACATACAAGAAGGCTCCATGTATAAGATTTGATGTCTTAGGATGTGATCCTAAAGGTTTGTTGTCCTCATTTATCATAAAATGGATATACATTCATATATTTCAGACTTTTTGAAATTTGTTTTCATTTTGCTGGACATAGGTCCAGCACCCAGGAATTTTCTGCTGAACCCTCTGAATTTTTGCCGGACCTACATTTTTTATGTAAAATTGTTTTAAAGCCAAGCAATGTCATACCGTTATTATTATTTTAGTCTAGCAGAGCACTTTCTGTATTTAGCTTCATTAGTACTGGTAGAGGCCTAAAAATAGGAAGACCAGTCACCATCCAGAATTAACCAAACAGTGGAAACTATGCACCAAAAAAGAGTAGCCAAATCCAGCTAGGGATACCCTCAAACTTGGAAAAATTTACCAGATTTAAAACATAATTTTTGAAATTTTTATTGAGATTACAATAACAATATTCTAAAAGTCATTAGACTCTCTCAATCTCCAGTTCAATTTGTCATTTTACGTTTGCCCGGCTGAGCTCCATCGTAATGCTTCAGGAACGACCACATTTTTATGATTGACACATTGAACTGTAAACAAAATTCTAAATAGAAACGGATTCGGTGAAGGGAACGATACAAATCAGGGACGTCATGTTTTTTTATTTTATTAATTTTTTGGGGGCTTTTCACTCAAAAAGATCATCTTACGCATCACAATATATTCAAATATATTTATTTTCATGACAGTTACCAATAATATTTACCAAAAACAGATAAAATATCACGTATTCAATGCGGTTACAAATTCTGAGTTGACCGAACTTGTTCTGGTATTTACAATACGACCTGCGTTTCCGATTTCCGTTAAAAAAGTAAACACGTCATTCAAAAATGTTTGGCAGACATGGGGACCGACGTTATTGGCGGACCTCATGATTTTCTGCCCCCTAGGTCCGATAGGTCCGACGAATTTCAAAAACTCTGATATTTATATGTAGTGTCTGTGACTTTGTTTTTTGATTGATTTTGATTTGATTTTTGGTATTTTAATGCCACTTTCAGCAATATTTCAGCTATATCATGGCGACCAGTTTTAGTGGTGGAGGAAGCCGGAGTACCCGGAGAGAACCACCGACCATGGGCAAGCAACTGGTAAACTTTATCACTTGCGGCTGCAAGTCGTGTGCACCCATTTTGTAATTTACAAAGCCGGGCACGAACCCACGCCGTATTGGTGATAGGCTTGTATGAGTTGTTAGATCCAGCGACCTAACTCATTGAGCCACCCGGGCCCCACTTTGTTTTTTCCCTACCTAAATGTTTTAACTGGTAAAATATTAAAAGCATAAATAAAGACCAAACAGAGTGTTTTTAAAATATAAAATCAGCCTTTTCTACATTTATTTTCTGAAAACATCACTTGAAAATCGTTGTCATAGCTACGATACTTCATTCTTATTTGTAAGAAGTGTCAGTGACTTCTCAGTCAATGTGTAGATTACAGTTTATCTTGATTTAGAAAATAGTGATGGATGAAAAAAAAATACCCATAGTTCACACAATAAATTTGACAGATTTGGTTTGAAAAGAGAACAGAAAACAATTTTATTTTAAGGATTAAAGGTTTGCAAGCAGTTCTAAATTTTAAGATTGTGTATTAGAAAAAAGACGACTTAGACCATGACCAGAATTGGATGTATACTGATGATGAAAACAAATATTGGCTAAAATATCTTTGGAAATCACTTGCTCCAATTTGAATCCAATTGATGATTAAGTAAGAAACTAGATTCTGGTTTTTGAATATTGTTTGAAACCACTGTGTCAATGTGAAGCCAATTTATTCCAAAGGAACTATTGTATGCTCATTGAACCCTCTCAGTAGAAACACAAGGACATTTGCATTCTATATTGTTTAAATGTGTCATGTTGACAAACCAAAATATTCTAATTATCATTGACAAGCATCAGTGATCGTAATGGTTAGCATGCTCACCTTGAGTGTGGTAGATCGTGGGTTCGAGCCTTGATCGGGTCAAACCAAAAGACTATGAAATTGGTATTTATTGCTTCTTAACTAAGCATGCAGTGTAAGAGCAAAGACTGGTTGGCTTGGAATTGGGATAATGTGTCCAAATGGGGCGACATGTCTATCCGCAGACTGTTGTTACAGTGAGCTAGCACTATAAAGATCTAACTAAGCATGTTGATCTAATACAGAGTGGTCCTCATCATCATCTCATAAAAAATTTAATTGTTCTCGCCAAGTTATACTAGTAGCTGAAAAATTGATGAGTTGGCATTAAACAATAATCAATTACTGTAATTATCATTAACCTATTGCTGATCATGCACAGATGCTCTCCACTCATTGGCTACCAATTCACAAAGATGTATTCTAACCTGCAATAAACTATTACCCAGTAGATAAAAGAAAATCTTTTGTGTCAGCTTGATTTTTCTTCCAGTTTTATGTCCAACTGACTATTGTAAAAATGGTGGATCTTGTATGGGACAGAATGTTTGTCAGTGTAGATCTGGTTACTATGGTAACCAATGTGAACATACAGGTATGCAATCATTTTTTGCTATATATATAAACTTTACAATTTATTTAGTACTTGTCAATGTAAAATACATTAATTCCAACTGTTGATACATATGTACCTCAATGTGAGCTTTATTCCTGAATATTTGGTATTAACATTTCATTGTAATACAGTGTCATTAAGGAATGAAGAAATACAAGATTGTTTCTTTTGACTTGGATACTCTATAAACATGATCACACATTACATAGATCCACAGAAAATCAGGAACAGTATATGCACCCTCTTTTTGGAAACTAAGAACAAACAATCGTATCATATCTTTCAGCTTTTATTTTCAGTTGATTTATTTATCCGGGATTTATACATTAATATGATATATATCCTTCTCTGAATCTGTTTCACACATTTAAATCAATTCATGCATAAATGATACTAGGGAGGATCTATACGATATGTGTGGTTGTACTTGTCTTAAACAAAAGGTGGATGTCACTACATAATATACATGTAGTTTAACATAGAACCCTAAGGAAATTACAAACAATTTCTTTTAAGAACCTATTGCACACATTTAAACCGATTCTTCCACAAATGATACTTGTGTAAATTTCTACAAAACTTGTGATTTTAATGCCGATCTGAAATCAAAGAAAACCATCATCGTCTGATGAGGAATTTCATTTTATTTTGTTCATTTATTGCGTATTTGAATTAAGTGAGCAATACAGGCTTTTGAGATCCTTATGTTTTTTCTAACATAACAATTTGAACTGAATATCCCCAGAACATGATTAAGTCGAAATCAACATTCAAGGTTCAGGTGGAAAAAACTGATTTCTTTTATAATTATAAGATCTCATTTTATTTATCAAGGAAATTATAAGAACCAAAATCATGATACACTGTAAATGCTTTCAAAGACTTGAACAGATAAATGTTAATTTTAAGAAAAATGATTTGATTAATGATTTGCCATTACATTTTAATTATTTCAGCCAATCAGTTGATAACATTAAATGCTGGATTTCAAACCATCGTACACCAAGTTCTACAAACCACGACTACCATCAAGTTCACAGTTCATGGAAACCCACAACTGGTACCAGGTCAAACTGGAAAAGCTGTACATATCACTAATAGCAGCCAGTACTTGATTGTTGATAAAAATGGATTCACTTCCTGTCTGAGTGACATTGATCACTGTACTGGGGGATTTACAATTACAACAAATGTTAAATTTTCCACGTTAACTGACAACACGTACATAATATCCAGTGGTGGAAACCTACCAAACACCAAGGGTATAGCTCTTTATTACCAGGGTGGTAAAATTCACTTTGTTGTCAGTACCTCCTCACAAACATGGCATTTAACAATACCTCATACTTTTACCTTGAATGTTTGGCATCATATTGAACTCTCCTGGCAGAAGAATCTTGGTTCCGAGCTGATTGACAACGGAAAATTAGTAGGATCAGTGACACAGCCAGTAAATCAACATGCCACAATTGTTAAGCAGATCGCTATTGGTCATGGCTACACTCAGTCTACTACACATATCTCTATGAAGGTGGAGGGACTGAAAATAGTGGATGCCAACCGAGTTAGTCTAGCCGTCGCAGGAATTTTTACAGGTAAGACAATACATATACATGGTCAAATTATGTTTACATTATTAGTAATTTACATCACATTGATTTTATAGAATAATTGACTTGATGGATAGCAAATAAATAGATACATTAAAATAGAATTACTTTTATTTGTATAAGCAAGTACAATGCTATAGCAATACATTTTTTTTATCTTGTTTAACACCACTTTCAACAATAGTTCAGTTATATCGTGGCGGTTAGTAGAGGAAACCAGAGTACACAGAGAAAACCATTGACCTGTTGCAAGTCACTGACAAACTTTATAGCATAATGTTGTATAGAGTACACTTCAGTGGTGATAGGCACTGATTGCACAGGTAGTTGTAAATCCAACTTCTATACGATCACGGCCACGACGGCCCCTCCGTAAACAATACAATACAGTGCTCCCTCGTTAAACCGCCACCTTCTGTGCAGTCGGTAGTTTGGCGGTATAACGAGTTTGGCGATAAACTGAGGGACATTGAAAACCGGAAGTTATGAAAAGATAAACTTTCAACTCGACTGACATGCATTTTGCACTTGTACAAATACATAAGTATAAATAATACATGTTTAATAAATAAATAAATTAGAATAATTATATTCACATCGGAAATGTCCTGTACAGTTTGCAGATCTTTGTCAATGTTGACAAATTCTTGAACTGTCATTTGTAGCTCGGGACATCAAGGTCATTATAAACACGTGACAGCAACAGTTCATCTTCATTTGTGAGGTTATTGGAAGATCCCATTTAATTGTAAAATTATTGGCAATTTGTTGTTATGTTAATTTTGGATTTTTCTTTGCATAACTTATAATTGCACGTTTTTGTTTGTCGTCTAATTAATTACGCTTTCTCTTCAAGCACGACATTTTTATGACAACTAATTAAATTACAAATTTTACTCAGGATTAAAAGTACAAATGTAATCACTAGAAAAGTAAATACAGGTAATTATTCTAATCAAAACAACTGATCACCTGTTCCGACCCTCAACTATGAGATCAATGACCGTGTCCGATGACCAGTTTTGACATTCCATAATTACCGATCAATACACAGCTGTCAAAAGGTAGTTGTGGGCGGTACTAACGGGAGAATTTAAATTGGTTTTACGACTTTTGTGTCTGAAAACCTGTGGCGGATGACGGTAGCTGAGTTTGGCAGTATAACGGGGTATTTTTAATGGGGGGAAATCGGGACAGATAAGAATTTTGGCGATAGGCGAGGTTGGCGATAAAACGGGGGGCGATAGACCGAGGGAGCACTGTATATACATATACTTGACAAAATGACAGAGAACAAAGATGGAGTATAAATAATTCTTGAGTTTTATATTAATTGATAATATGTGATCTAATTGTATTGTTAGCTACATTCATTAGTCTTTGTTTGTTTTTTGTTTATTTCTAGCTGTCCCGACTATCACAGTGATGACAACACCCAGACCAACAACCGTTGTAACAACACCACACAGCACAGGTATAGTGATTGTCTAATAATGTAGAAACTTGTTAAGACATTAGGTTAAGGTTATGATGTTTGGCGCCACTTTCAACAATGTTTCAGTTATATCGTGGTGGTCTGTTTTATTGGCGGAGGAAACCAGAGTATCCCGGAGAAAACCACCGACCTGTCAAAGTCACTGATAAACTTTTTCACATAATGTTGTATCAAGTACACCTCGCCATCAGCAGAATTTCGAACTCACAACTTTAGTGGTGATAGGCACTGATTGCACAGTTAGTTGTAAAAATCTAACTACCATACGATCATGACTATGACGACCTCAATTAGATTAAGGGATACAGACTTACTGTGAAAACTGTCAAACCCTGAATAACAGTGAAAACTGTCAAACCCTGAATAAACTGAAACATTAAATAAAGTCTCAATGTAGAAAACTTAACCTGTATAAACAGAAACCTCTCAATTCCAACCACAAAAGCAGTTCCCAAGGAGGGTCAGATTAGACAGGTTTCACTGTACATTTATAAGAAATTCAAAAAATTGTAAGGCAAGACATTTGTTAAAATAATAATAGTTGTTTTTGTTTTCCCTCTTTTATTATTATACCTTTTCATCCTCTTAAATGCTTTTGATAATACAAGTGTCACTGAGTATTATTTTAAATATATATTTGTATAATTGTTTTATGTATCATCATATTCACATCGTTTCATAATATTCATATGATGAAACATACTCTATTTGACTACGACGTTACACACATTGACCATATATGCACAGTATACAAATCATTGACCATGACAGGCACGCACCACCCGTATTAATATGCAAATAACACGATCAATGCATGTATAATTTGGCGGCAATTAAATACACCGGCGGTCACACTTAAGGACAGCTTACTCAAAATCACTGTCTTCCAGGTATTTACCATTTTTATACGCCCGTCTCAAGACGGGCCGTGTTATGTGATTGGGTATGGCGGGCGGTGGGCAGCGGGCGGGCGTCCGCACAATAACTTTAGTTCTGTATATCGGATCTTTACCAAACTTGGCCACATGATTCCCCTGTGGAAGGGGAAGAACCCTATTTATGTTAGGGTCATTAGGTTAATGGTCAAGGTCACCGTTACTATAAATAGAATTTTTGACAACAGGGTCATTTCCGCACGATAACTTTAGTTCTGTATATTGGATGTTTAACAAACTTGGCCACATGATTCCCCTGTGAAAGGGGAAGAACCCTATTTATTTTGGGGTCATTAGGTCAAAGGTCAAGGTCACCGCTACTATAAATATAATTTGTGACAACAGGGTAGTTTCCGCACGATAACTTTAGTTCTGTATATTGGATCTTTAACAAACTTGGCCACATGATTCCCCTGTGGAAGGGGAAGAACCCTATTTATTTTGGGGTCGTTACCATTATACCATTTGATAATTTATATCGAGGGGCGTATTTTGTGATGCACACATTTCTTGTTATATATCATTTAATTGTATTTCAGAAGCATTCAATATGTTTTAATCATTTATACTAAAGAAATATTATATATTTCAACGATTTTGAAAGTATTAAATGATAATTATTTATTTAAGAAAATAAGTTCAGGGGAATTTCTCTTTCATTTTGTGTAATCTACATGTATGTAGCATGTTACTTTCAGGTATTTGTTTTACCTGAGCATTATTTGTATTTCTATATTCTAATGTTCTTCCAGAAATAAATTTATTATCATTTACTAAACAACTCTATCAGTTCTGCAGCTGAACCATTAGTTGATAAACATGGTGGTTCAAATTCCTTGCGACATAAGAAATAATTTTTATTTTTTCAAAAATTTATTGTATACAGGTTTAAATGTAATCTGGAATAGGAATTCATTAACAATTTCCATGCTTGCTAATTACTATATGAAGGTTTGCTGTTTGTAATGGCAGCCGCGACACCCTAGCCAGGCTGAAGCATATTTGATATTATCGAAGGCACATTTACAATCTTGTGTAAGATGTGGCATTTCGTTGATTTTGATGCAGTTCGTAAATTTTTAATGACATAACAAGATTTTTTTCAAGTGGTTCGCAGGAACATATGCATGTGCTAAAACCGTCGATGCAAAGTTTAAATTATCCACAACATGACTAACTGATAGTGAAAATTAAATACTACTTGATTAACAAGTTCATAGGTAGGCATACATAACAAAAAAATATAATTATCAAATTTAATAATTTGAAAATAAATGTGTATCTTTTCTTTTTTCTGCTAGTGTTTTTGGAATTTTGCAGCTTTTCTGTATTCTGTAATAAAGTTAACTGTTTTTATTATTAGACAGGAAAACATAGTTTTCTGTCTCCTAATAGCTCTTCTCATTTGTTGAAAAATTTAATTTCTGGATGCTATTTTATTTACTCTAGCTTTTGTTTGTGGAGACAAACAAGTGAATTTTGACTTCATGCAGATAAAAGATAATATATTGGTAACACCAAATTATAACTTTACCGTTTACAAGAATCCAGTCATACGAAAAGAGGCTAATGGGAAGACAGTGTTAGTACTTAATACAACAGGACAATATGTAGAACTACCAAACAAAGGGATAGAATGTATCCAGGATATGACCAAGTGTGATAGTGGGTTTACTCTTAGTCTAGATATCAAATGGTTGAACATGAATTCTACCAACAAACTCTATATTTTCTCTAGTGGTGGTGATAAAGTCAACAACTCTGGCATAGCGTTATATCTCTGGCATGGTGAACTTTACTGTTCTGCAAAAAAAGATAAAACTATCTGGACAGCAAAGCAGAAACTGGGTGTTAAACCTGGTGAATGGCACTCGTTTCAAGTTTCGTGGAATAAACAGAATGGGTTTATTGTGTATTTAGATGGTCACTTTTTCATGAAAAATGCTATAAAGCTTCCAAATCCAGCACAAAATGGAGTTCACCCGTTGTTGATAGCAACCACTCCTGGTCATAATGATACCTCTCTCATGGAGGTACGTAACCTCTATACCTGGACTGCCTCAAGAGACATACTTATCAACCATACTTGTATTACAGGTAGGTATCAGTGTTATTTTTAGAGTGAAATATAAATAGAAACGACCTCCTCAGAAGTGTCTTTGCCATTTCAACCATACATTTGCAATGATTAGATGTTTGTTTGTTTGTTTGATGGTGTTGAATGCCACTTTCAACAATATTTCAATTATATCGTGGCGGTCAGTTTTATTGGTGGAGGAAACTGGATTACCCAGAGAAAACCTCCGACCTGTCGCAAGGCACTGACAAACTTTATCACATAATGCTGTACACTTCGCCCTGAGTGGGAGTCGAACCCACCACATCAGTGGTGATAGGCACTGATTGCATAGGTATGCTGCTCCTTACTACAGAGTGAAATATAAATTGAAAGAACCTCAGAGGAAGTGTCTTTGCCATTTCAACTATACATTTGTACCGATTAGATGTTCATTATGATTTCTAATGGACCAAATAGTCCTAGATGTTTGGAATAAGAAAAATATCTATTCAGAAACCAATGGAAAGTTTAAAATGAAATTTTGCATGAATGATCTGTGGATGAGCTACAATAAATTTGATCATTCTATACAGTTCCAAATTCTGATGTGGCTGCCATACGATCAATAGGTTGTTCTCTTACTAAAATTTCCTTATTTTGGACTGATTCTCATCCAATAGAGGTTTTTATTGAATATGAAAATTAAGACTCTGTTTTTTTTGGCAAATTTTGATTAAAATCAATATGTAACTGTTGACATTGTTACATGTTTTTTTCCCATCAATCAAATGAGTCAGGGGAGATAACTTAATAAGGTATCTTTTTGGAAAAAATCTGCTAGTTTGTCTTTCAGTTTCCCAACAATAAATTTTAAATGTTGTTACAACATTGCACAGTGTAGAATTGTTCACTGCCTCTGACATTATATATGTCAGGCCTGATAAGCTTTATTTTCATAAATGGATGGTATTTTAGAATTCTGAAATATATACCAAGCCAGATTGATTTTAAAAATGGTAATAACAGATGATATAGTTGTGATTAATTTTCAGGCTTACAATAGAGGTAACTTTTAGTTCTCTCAGAGAAGTTGCATTGTTACGATGATGATTATTTATACATGTATATACATATGAAAGTCTGTAATAGAAACTTGGTGTAAATGTTTTAATTTTTTAACACAGAACTTTATCATCTGCTTCTTCACAACATTATTGAAATACATGTACAATGTATTATGTTTAAATATCTATTTATTTTCAGAGTTTCCAACAGTAGAGCCTACAAGTAAGATTTTATGTTTAATCAACTTCTCTGTCTCTATCTGATCAGTTATTTTAAAACAACAATTTGCATGAACAGGGTTGAAGCTACACTCACAACTATATCACTATATATATCAGGCCATACAAAATAGTATTTGTCTCAGCCCACCAGTGTGTGCTAAATACTGTTGATTTGAATTATTTATTTTCGTTTCCAAGACAAAACTTTTATGTATTTTAATTTTTTTTTAAATGATACATAGATAATCATGATTAAACACAGTTGTCACTTTTATGCATAATTGCCCATTACAATTCCTTTAACATTATATTATTATCTGTAAAACTTGAAATACACTTTAATTTCATATATTTTGCCAATTACTTACTGCCAGATGAATAACACATAAGTTTAATTTATTTTATACGGACTAAGAATGAATATAGTGTCCAGCCGCACCATTTTTAAAAATAGAAAAATATATTTAGAAATAAGGCATTATATTTTGTATGGCCTTGTTAATATGTAGTAGCACATTTAACACTCGTGTCCCATAAGAAACACTTTTCAATATAGTTTTTAGCCACCAAATACTGTATTGCACCATGTAATGCTAACATTATACTTGTAATTTTCTCTTACTATTAAGTTTTGTTTACTTGTTCAATAATAAGTTTAACAATTCTTAAAAATATATTTCAAGAAGCTCTCTATTTCTTCCTGTTTCTGAAGCTCGTACAAATAAATTTTATATTTGCCTGACAATGTTTATATATATTGTCTATAGCACCTATAACAGAAACCAGTAATAGCTGATGGATTGCACAAAATCAGTCTTTATTAATGTCATCCAATATATACTAAGAGCGTCAATATCTCTCCATTACATGATCTTGTGACTATTTCTGTTTTTCTTTAATTATTACGTACATATGTGTGTATTAATTATCATTTAAATGTGCAGATAAAAATGTTTTCAGTGTAATCAGTCTTTAGAGGTAGGATATAGCACTTTTGACGGACAGCTGAACCTGTTAAGTGTTTCGTCTTATACCCACTCGTTCCATCTGTCTGCCATAGCACTATATCCAATTTTTCTACACTGATAGCATATAATAGTAATTTAATGAATGTATCAGGAAGCTGATGTTTTGCATCTTCTTCCTTGTGTCTTCTCAGGTATGGGAGGAATTATTGTTCTGTTAATCATATAATATGAACATTTTCCCTGAAACCTGACATAATTTAAATAGCTTTTATTTACCTGAATTTTCATTATATTTCTGCTGTTTTTTTTCTGTAGTAGAAACCACGACGAGTTCAACTGGTGTACAAACTTACAACTTAAATTTTATTACAATAAGTCACAATATTTTGATAACGCCGACCTTTAACTTGACTGTTCACGGAAATGCACATTTGGAGCACCATTCCGTTACAATCCATCCTATTCTTGTATTAAACGGTAGTAACGAATACGTAGAATTTAACAACCATACTAATTATGGATGCATTAATGACTTGATTGGCTGTCGGACTGGTTTTACTATTAAAATTGCTGTAAATCTTATCAAGCTCGACCACCAATATAAAACAGTGATACTTTCCAACGGGAACCAGTTTATGAATGGTACAGGACTAGCACTATATTTCTACCATGGACACCTGTATGGTTACGTCAGTACAAATAAAACGTGGAAAATTGATGTGGATTACAAAGTTGAGGTCAATAAATGGCACACATACCAGATGTCATGGAGTGTGTCACATGGTTTGACAATAACGATTGATGGCCACCAGGTGGCAACTGCAACACATGCTACTACAAACAGTTTTACCACCGTTCAACATCACACTTTGACGATCGGGAAATTACATTCCACATCATACACGACATCTATGAAAATCACTGGTCTAACAATATGGCAGGCTACACACCAAGTGTTAATACAGCAAGGTCTATTAACTACAGGTATGCAAGCTGATGTGATTGCTTCCCTGTTTATTTGTTTCAGTATAATCTTTTTAAATCATTTTCACTTTGACACAAATTATATTGGAAATTTATCACTGAAGTTCGAGTTACTTAAGAAATAATTCATGGAAGCCATAGTTTGTATCTAGTTTTAACATGGGTAGTATTATATTTGTAAAAAAATTATTTCGAGCGATAGCGATTTTTTGAAGCTGAAGTCAGTAATGGAAATGCATGTCATGATTGCATTTTGATTTGATCAACTTATATAAGTATAATGCTCATAAAATTGTAAAATAAATGAGTAACCAGTTTGTGTCAATGTCACCAATGTTCCTTGTAAATTACGTCACCGTAAGACAACAAATTACAAAAGTCAAAGTGGATAGATTGTTGTCTTTAGTATCTTTTCCGGACATATTTTGATGTTTATATGCACCACAGTCCTTGTATGAATACATGAAATCACTTAGGTGAAACAAGGCAAGAGAGAAAAAAAAATCCAGTTAAATTAAACATTGTTTTCTAGTATAGTTTAATGAATGTCCTAGAATCTCTTTTTTGCGTCTTTCAAAAATATACAATTAAATTTTTCTTATAATTTAGACCATATACTACATTATGAATGACAGTTACCTTCACCCCATAAAACATGTACTATTATTTTTATTTATATTTACAAAAAGTTTTTATTTTTTATTTAATTTTCATTATTGGTGTTTTTCTATAGTGGCAACAACCACAAGTTCAACTGGTATACAAACTTACAACTTTAATTTTATTGCAATAAGCCATAACATTTTGACAACACCGACCTTTAACCTGGCTGTCCATGGAAATGCACATTTGGAGCGCGATCCATTTCAACCCAATCCTGTTCTTGTGTTAAACGGTAGTAACGAGTACGTAGAATTTAACAACCATACTAATTCTGGATGTATTAATGACTTGATTGGCTGTCAGACTGGTTTTACTATTAAAATTGCTGTGAATCTTATTAAGCTCGACCACCAATATAAAACAGTGATACTTTCCAACGGGAACCAGTTTATGAATGGTACAGGACTAGCGCTATATTTCTACCATGGACACCTGTATGGTTACGTCAGTACAAATAAAACGTGGAAAATTGACGTGGATTACAAAGTTGAGGTCAATAAATGGCACACATACCAGATGTCATGGAGTGTGTCACATGGTTTGACAATAACGATTGATGGCCACCAGGTGGCAACTGCAACACATGCTACTACAAACAGTTTTACCACCGTTCAACATCACACTTTGACGATCGGGAAATTACATTCCACATCATACACGACATCTATGAAAATCACTGGTCTAACAATATGGCAGGCTACACACCAAGTGTTAATACAGCAAGGTCTATTAACTACAGGTATGCAAGCTGATGTGATTGCTTCCCTGTTTATTTGTTTCAGTATAATCTTTTTAAATCATTTTCACTTTGACACAAATTATATTGGAAATTTATCACTGAAGTTCGAGTTACTTAAGAAATAATTCATGGAAGCCATAGTTTGTATCTAGTTTTAACATGGGTAGTATTATATTTGTAAAAAAATTATTTCGAGCGATAGCGATTTTTTGAAGCTGAAGTCAGTAATGGAAATGCATGTCATGATTGCATTTTGATTTGATCAACTTATATAAGTATAATGCTCATAAAATTGTAAAATAAATGAGTAACCAGTTTGTGTCAATGTCACCAATGTTCCTTGTAAATTACGTCACCGTAAGACAACAAATTACAAAAGTCAAAGTGGATAGATTGTTGTCTTTAGTATCTTTTCCGGACATATTTGGATGTTTATATGCACCACAGTCCTTGTATGAATACATGAAATCACTTAGGTGAAACAAGGCAAGAGAGAAAAAAAAATCCAGTTAAATTAAACATTGTTTTCTAGTATAGTTTAATGAATGTCCTAGAATCTCTTTTTTGTGTCTTTCAAAAATATACAATTAAATTTTTCTTATAATTTAGACCATATACTACATTATGAATGACAGTTACCTTCACCCCATAAAACATGTACTATTATTTTTATTTATGTTTACAAAAAGTTTTTATTTTTTATTTAATTTTCATTATTGGTGTTTTTCTATAGTGGCAACAACCACAAGTTCAACTGGTATACAAACTTACAACTTTAATTTTATTGCAATAAGCCATAACATTTTGACAACACCGACCTTTAACCTGGCTGTCCATGGAAATGCACATTTGGAGCGCGATCCATTTCAACCCAATCCTGTTCTTGTGTTAAACGGTAGTAACGAGTACGTAGAATTTAACAACCATACTAATTCTGGATGTATTAATGACTTGATTGGCTGTCGGACTGGTTTTACTATTAAAATTGCTGTGAATCTTATTAAGCTTGACCACCAATATAAAACAGTGATACTTTCCAACGGGAACCAGTTTATGAATGGTACAGGACTAGCACTATATTTCTACCATGGACACCTGTATGGTTACGTCAGTACAAATAAAACATGGAAAATTGATGTGGATTACAAAGTTGAGGTCAATAAATGGCACACATACCAGATGTCATGGAGTGTGTCACATGGTTTGACAATAACGATTGATGGCCACCAGGTGGCAACTGCAACACATGCTACTACAAACAGTTTTACCACCGTTCAACATCACACTTTGACGATCGGGAAATTACATTCCACATCATACACAACATCTATGAAAATCACTGGTCTAACAATATGGCAGGCTACACACCAAGTGTTAATACAGCAAGGTCTATTAACTACAGGTATGCAAGCTGATGTGATTGCTTCCCTGTTTATTTGTTTCAGTATAATCTTTTTAAATCATTTTCACTTTGACACAAATTATATTGGAAATTTATCACTGAAGTTCGAGTTACTTAAGAAATAATTCATGGAAGCCATAGTTTGTATCTAGTTTTAACATGGGTAGTATTATATTTGTAAAAAAATTATTTCGAGCGATAGCGATTTTTTGAAGCTGAAGTCAGTAATGGAAATGCATGTCATGATTGCATTTTGATTTGATCAACTTATATAAGTATAATGCTCATAAAATTGTAAAATAAATGAGTAACCAGTTTGTGTCAATGTCACCAATGTTCCTTGTAAATTACGTCACCGTAAGACAACAAATTACAAAAGTCAAAGTGGATAGATTGTTGTCTTTAGTATCTTTTCCGGACATATTTTGATGTTTATATGCACCACAGTCCTTGTATGAATACATGAAATCACTTAGGTGAAACAAGGCAAGAGAGAAAAAAAAATCCAGTTAAATTAAACATTGTTTTCTAGTATAGTTTAATGAATGTCCTAGAATCTCTTTTTTGCGTCTTTCAAAAATATACAATTAAATTTTTCTTATAATTTAGACCATATACTACATTATGAATGACAGTTACCTTCACCCCATAAAACATGTACTATTATTTTTATTTATATTTACAAAAAGTTTTTATTTTTTATTTAATTTTCATTATTGGTGTTTTTCTATAGTGGCAACAACCACAAGTTCAACTGGTATACAAACTTACAACTTTAATTTTATTGCAATAAGCCATAACATTTTGACAACACCGACCTTTAACCTGGCTGTCCATGGAAATGCACATTTGGAGCGCGATCCATTTCAACCCAATCCTGTTCTTGTGTTAAACGGTAGTAACGAGTACGTAGAATTTAACAACCATACTAATTCTGGATGTATTAATGACTTGATTGGCTGTCAGACTGGTTTTACTATTAAAATTGCTGTGAATCTTATTAAGCTCGACCACCAATATAAAACAGTGATACTTTCCAACGGGAACCAGTTTATGAATGGTACAGGACTAGCGCTATATTTCTACCATGGACACCTGTATGGTTACGTCAGTACAAATAAAACGTGGAAAATTGACGTGGATTACAAAGTTGAGGTCAATAAATGGCACACATACCAGATGTCATGGAGTGTGTCACATGGTTTGACAATAACGATTGATGGCCACCAGGTGGCAACTGCAACACATGCTACTACAAACAGTTTTACCACCGTTCAACATCACACTTTGACGATCGGGAAATTACATTCCACATCATACACGACATCTATGAAAATCACTGGTCTAACAATATGGCAGGCTACACACCAAGTGTTAATACAGCAAGGTCTATTAACTACAGGTATGCAAGCTGATGTGATTGCTTCCCTGTTTATTTGTTTCAGTATAATCTTTTTAAATCATTTTCACTTTGACACAAATTATATTGGAAATTTATCACTGAAGTTCGAGTTACTTAAGAAATAATTCATGGAAGCCATAGTTTGTATCTAGTTTTAACATGGGTAGTATTATATTTGTAAAAAAATTATTTCGAGCGATAGCGATTTTTTGAAGCTGAAGTCAGTAATGGAAATGCATGTCATGATTGCATTTTGATTTGATCAACTTATATAAGTATAATGCTCATAAAATTGTAAAATAAATGAGTAACCAGTTTGTGTCAATGTCACCAATGTTCCTTGTAAATTACGTCACCGTAAGACAACAAATTACAAAAGTCAAAGTGGATAGATTGTTGTCTTTAGTATCTTTTCCGGACATATTTGGATGTTTATATGCACCACAGTCCTTGTATGAATACATGAAATCACTTAGGTGAAACAAGGCAAGAGAGAAAAAAAAATCCAGTTAAATTAAACATTGTTTTCTAGTATAGTTTAATGAATGTCCTAGAATCTCTTTTTTGTGTCTTTCAAAAATATACAATTAAATTTTTCTTATAATTTAGACCATATACTACATTATGAATGACAGTTACCTTCACCCCATAAAACATGTACTATTATTTTTATTTATGTTTACAAAAAGTTTTTATTTTTTATTTAATTTTCATTATTGGTGTTTTTCTATAGTGGCAACAACCACAAGTTCAACTGGTATACAAACTTACAACTTTAATTTTATTGCAATAAGCCATAACATTTTGACAACACCGACCTTTAACCTGGCTGTCCATGGAAATGCACATTTGGAGCGCGATCCATTTCAACCCAATCCTGTTCTTGTGTTAAACGGTAGTAACGAGTACGTAGAATTTAACAACCATACTAATTCTGGATGTATTAATGACTTGATTGGCTGTCGGACTGGTTTTACTATTAAAATTGCTGTGAATCTTATTAAGCTTGACCACCAATATAAAACAGTGATACTTTCCAACGGGAACCAGTTTATGAATGGTACAGGACTAGCACTATATTTCTACCATGGACACCTGTATGGTTACGTCAGTACAAATAAAACATGGAAAATTGATGTGGATTACAAAGTTGAGGTCAATAAATGGCACACATACCAGATGTCATGGAGTGTGTCACATGGTTTGACAATAACGATTGATGGCCACCAGGTGGCAACTGCAACACATGCTACTACAAACAGTTTTACCACCGTTCAACATCACACTTTGACGATCGGGAAATTACATTCCACATCATACACAACATCTATGAAAATCACTGGTCTAACAATATGGCAGGCTACACACCAAGTGTTAATACAGCAAGGTCTATTAACTACAGGTATGCAAGCTGATGTGATTGCTTCCCTGTTTATTTGTTTCAGTATAATCTTTTTAAATCATTTTCACTTTGACACAAATTATATTGGAAATTTATCACTGAAGTTCGAGTTACTTAAGAAATAATTCATGGAAGCCATAGTTTGTATCTAGTTTTAACATGGGTAGTATTATATTTGTAAAAAAATTATTTCGAGCGATAGCGATTTTTTGAAGCTGAAGTCAGTAATGGAAATGCATGTCATGATTGCATTTTGATTTGATCAACTTATATAAGTATAATGCTCATAAAATTGTAAAATAAATGAGTAACCAGTTTGTGTCAATGTCACCAATGTTCCTTGTAAATTACGTCACCGTAAGACAACAAATTACAAAAGTCAAAGTGGATAGATTGTTGTCTTTAGTATCTTTTCCGGACATATTTTGATGTTTATATGCACCACAGTCCTTGTATGAATACATGAAATCACTTAGGTGAAACAAGGCAAGAGAGAAAAAAAAATCCAGTTAAATTAAACATTGTTTTCTAGTATAGTTTAATGAATGTCCTAGAATCTCTTTTTTGCGTCTTTCAAAAATATACAATTAAATTTTTCTTATAATTTAGACCATATACTACATTATGAATGACAGTTACCTTCACCCCATAAAACATGTACTATTATTTTTATTTATATTTACAAAAAGTTTTTATTTTTTATTTAATTTTCATTATTGGTGTTTTTCTATAGTGGCAACAACCACAAGTTCAACTGGTATACAAACTTACAACTTTAATTTTATTGCAATAAGCCATAACATTTTGACAACACCGACCTTTAACCTGGCTGTCCATGGAAATGCACATTTGGAGCGCGATCCATTTCAACCCAGTCCTGTTCTTGTGTTAAACGGTAGTAACGAGTACGTAGAATTTAACAACCATACTAATTCTGGATGTATTAATGACTTGATTGGCTGTCAGACTGGTTTTACTATTAAAATTGCTGTGAATCTTATTAAGCTCGACCACCAATATAAAACAGTGATACTTTCCAACGGGAACCAGTTTATGAATGGTACAGGACTAGCGCTATATTTCTACCATGGACACCTGTATGGTTACGTCAGTACAAATAAAACGTGGAAAATTGACGTGGATTACAAAGTTGAGGTCAATAAATGGCACACATACCAGATGTCATGGAGTGTGTCACATGGTTTGACAATAACGATTGATGGCCACCAGGTGGCAACTGCAACACATGCTACTACAAACAGTTTTACCACCGTTCAACATCACACTTTGACGATCGGGAAATTACATTCCACATCATACACGACATCTATGAAAATCACTGGTCTAACAATATGGCAGGCTACACACCAAGTGTTAATACAGCAAGGTCTATTAACTACAGGTATGCAAGCTGATGTGATTGCTTCCCTGTTTATTTGTTTCAGTATAATCTTTTTAAATCATTTTCACTTTGACACAAATTATATTGGAAATTTATCACTGAAGTTCGAGTTACTTAAGAAATAATTCATGGAAGCCATAGTTTGTATCTAGTTTTAACATGGGTAGTATTATATTTGTAAAAAAATTATTTCGAGCGATAGCGATTTTTTGAAGCTGAAGTCAGTAATGGAAATGCATGTCATGATTGCATTTTGATTTGATCAACTTATATAAGTATAATGCTCATAAAATTGTAAAATAAATGAGTAACCAGTTTGTGTCAATGTCACCAATGTTCCTTGTAAATTACGTCACCGTAAGACAACAAATTACAAAAGTCAAAGTGGATAGATTGTTGTCTTTAGTATCTTTTCCGGACATATTTGGATGTTTATATGCACCACAGTCCTTGTATGAATACATGAAATCACTTAGGTGAAACAAGGCAAGAGAGAAAAACAAATCCAGTTAAATTAAACATTGTTTTCTAGTATAGTTTAATGAATGTCCTAGAATCTCTTTTTTGTGTCTTTCAAAAATATACAATTAAATTTTTCTTATAATTTAGACCATATACTACATTATGAATGACAGTTACCTTCACCCCATAAAACATGTACTATTATTTTTATTTATGTTTACAAAAAGTTTTTATTTTTTATTTGATTTTCATTATTGGTGTTTTTCTATAGTGGCAACAACCACAAGTTCAACTGGTATACAAACTTACAACTTTAATTTTATTGCAATAAGCCATAACATTTTGACAACACCGACCTTTAACCTGGCTGTCCATGGAAATGCACATTTGGAGCGCGATCCATTTCAACCCAATCCTGTTCTTGTGTTAAACGGTAGTAACGAGTACGTAGAATTTAACAACCATACTAATTCTGGATGTATTAATGACTTGATTGGCTGTCAGACTGGTTTTACTATTAAAATTGCTGTGAATCTTATTAAGCTCGACCACCAATATAAAACAATGATACTTTCCAACGGGAACCAGTTTATGAATGGTACAGGACTAGCACTATATTTCTACCATGGACACCTGTATGGTTACGTCAGTACAAATAAAACGTGGAAAATTGACGTGGATTACAAAGTTGAGGTCAATAAATGGCACACATACCAGATGTCATGGAGTGTGTCACATGGTTTGACAATAATAATTGATGGCCACCAGGTGGCAACTGCAACACATGCTATTACAAACAGTTTTACCACCGTTCAACATCACACTTTGACGATCGGGAAATTATATTCCGTCTCGTACACAACATCAATGAAAATCACTGGTCTAACAATATGGCAGGCTACACATCAAGTGTTAATACAGCAAGGTCTATTAACTACAGGTATACAAGCTGATGTGATTGCTTCCTGTTTATTTGCTTATTTGCTTCAATTCCATATTTTAAACAGTCTATTTACATTATTGAATACACAAAATCTCTTGATTCTACTGCTTTAAGTTTTTATTTATTATTGAATACACAGAATATGTGATTCCACTGATTTGTTTTTATATATTATTGTAAATGTCTGACATTCCATCGATTAGTGTTGTAGGCCCAGATTTTCTGAGGAAGTTTGAGACTTAAACGCTCACCATACTCAGTAAATGGTCAAATTCTCTAATTTGGATTTCAACTAACCTTAAATCTCCCTCAATGTTCAGACCTAATAACTCAGCATTGATTTCTATCATTGAATATAGTTTTGTAGTTTTACATGTTGTAAGAAAGCTTTAAAGATTGTTTAAGTAGATATTTTGATCTATCTGTTTGTATTAGTCATGATCTGTAGTGTATTCGTCATTTTATGTTATTGCATTTTGGAGCTATTTGCAGCACACGTCTGTAGTACACGTTCGTACGAATATACACATGAATCCATATTTAGATAAATACTATTATTTCTAAGTGATCGCAAGAAAATATTGTTATTAATTACCTGCAGAAACCACAACAATATAACTGAAATATTGTTGAAAGTGGTGTTAAACACCACGACCTCCTCCCTCACATGCAGAAATTATTATGAAATAGATGTGTTACTCTGATGTATTAATTTGTAATAATATAACAATGCTTTAATTTATTGTTTATTCTGTAGTATTGAAAAATGAACTATAACATTTGGATGAGAAAATTACATTAAAAACAGTTGATGTTGATCGTTATATGTCCTTTTGTCCTGTTGTCTGTTCTTCTTCGATATACCGATTCTAATTGCCCCTTTGGTATCTTCAAACTCTTATGTTTTTTCCCACACTGTGCCAGTGAAGAAAGAACAATAGTTATTGTTCAGAAACTAAACTGTCTGATAAACTATTATGTCTGGTCATGAGACCAGCACTCACTCTCCTGTCACTTTATAAGCAATAATGGCATACAATGTACCTGATGTGTATGATATAATAAAAGAAATATTGCAATTCTTTGTTTGAAATGTATTTTTTTTGTCAGACAGGTAAAAATTTCTTTCTTATATATGTTGCTTAATGCACAATATTATTGCATATGTTTAGATGCTATTTAGTGTAGAATAGAAACAATTTTATTTTATAATTTCAAACAGCTGACCCAACATTTTTTTCTTGCACTTCATTTAGGATAGAAATCTATTTTATTTAAATGTATGAATCTGGACACATTACAATGATTTTTGATGATGACAATTTATTAATGACAAAACAAGAATCATTTTGTCTAATAACCAGAACTTGTGTTCCAAATGTTAACATGAAGTATAATTTTCAAGCATTTCATTGTTTATTGTGGGTTTTTTTTTTTATGATTGAGAGACATTTTAAATGTGTATTTCTGATTTCTGATTATATATTTGAGATACATTTTATTTCTTTATTTCTGTTTCACAGCTTCACCAACCACTACAACTACCATGGCAACCACAACTAATAAACCAGAAACACCAAAATATGAATGGAATTTTGTCAAGATACCTCATAGTCAAACCGTGGTTGGTACAAAGTTCAATGCTACTCTGCATGGAAAATTTAACATAAATTCAACAGGAATTCATTTTAACAACAATCACCAATACATTGACCTCGGCATCCACAAAGATCTTTGTTTTGGTAATTTGAGTCTTTGTAACTGTGGTTTGACAATAAAGATCACCATCATGTTTACACAGTTAGAAGAAAATACTGTAATTATATCCAGCGGTGCTGAGAAATCTAGCGGTACAGGAATAGCCATGGTTTACCGTTACGGTCAAATCCATTGTGTAGTATCCACATCAACTGATACATGGTTTGCCGCCATTCAACGGAAGAAGCTTGCATTTCATCATTTCCACCAGGTTATCATATCCTGGTCTCCTACCCATGGGTTAAAGGTCATTGTTAATAGTCATGTGATTAGTACTGTAACAACTTCCATCAAACATCAATCAATAACATCGTCAACGGAACATATGTACATTGGTAATCCACCATCGGTAGCCTCGTCGTCATCCTGTAATTATTTCATGTCGTCTGTGATTATCTGGCATTGTTGGATAGATAGCATAACTCCACCTGTTCCAGGTAAGTTGTACATTACATTTAGCATTGTTGGTGAAGGGGAGATAACTCCACCTGTTCCAGGTAAGTTGTACATTACATTTAGCATTGTTGGTGAAGGGGGGATAACTCCACCTGTTCCTGGTAAGTTGTACATTACATTTAGCATTGTTGGTGAAGGGGAGATAACTCCACCTGTTCCTGGTAAGTTGTACATTACATTTAGCATTGTTGGTGAAGGGGGGATAACTCCACCTGTTCCTGGTATGTTTTACATGTACATTTTCATTGTTCTGTGCAAATTTATGACTTTTATTAGACGTATTCATAATACTTAAGAAATAAATCATGGAAGCCAGAATGTGTTTTGAGTTTTAACATGTATTGGCGGATATTAGTATTTTTTTCCCCGAGCCAGAGGCGAGGGTTAGAATTTACTAATATCTGCCAACCCATGTTAAAACTCGAAGCACATTCTGGCTTCCATGATTTATTTCGATTCTGATGTCTAAGAGTACAAATACAGTAGTATACTTTGATTGGAAGACGGTAATTATACCCTCGCTCCACCGGAGGGGGAGTATACTGTTTTACCTCTGTCCGTCCTTCTGTCTGTCTGTCCTTCCGTCCGTCCAAGATATTTTTCATCGCATTTTTCTCAGCAACTATTGATGGCAGAAATCTGATATTTGGTCACAAGCTTCATATAGGTATGCTATAATGTGGGAAGTGTTTTTGGACCCGTCAGATTCCTACTTCCTGTTTACCGACTTAGTTGGTTTTTATTCACATTGAACATATATGCGGGGGTATCATAAGTGAGCATTAGCTCACAGTTCATCTTGTTAAGTCTCCCAAACAACGTTTGGAGACTTATTGTTTTTGCTTTTTCTTCTTATTATTATTATTATTATTATACTTTACTATAGAAACCAAGCAAGAAATAATTAAGATATTTTAAAGTTTTATTACATGGAACAAGAAATAACTCATTATTCCCGCGGCAAACTGCACGTAGGTCAAATAACTGTGAGGGAATCTGCACAAAATAACTGTTTGAAATTGGTGTGTTTTTGCACGTCGAACCAATAACTAGTTATTTCCCTCATATTAGTTCAGTATAATAATACAGTTATGTCCTTCATGAGAAGTTAAAATCTCGAAAAATTCAACATTATCTGATATCATCAAAATTTGATATGTGGGTAGATAATGATGTCCCGAATTGATTCCCGACATTGAAAAATTTCTACCGGTCATCATTTTCAAAATGGCTGCCACAATACCGCAAAAATTAAACATCGTCCGATATCATCAAAATTTGATATGTGGGTAGATAATGATGTCCCAAATTGATTCCCGACATTGAAAAATTTCTACCGGTCGCCATTTTCAAAATGGCCACCACAATACCGCACAAATTCAACATTGTCCGATTTCAACGACATTTCATATGTAGGTAGATTATGATGTCCTGAATTGATTCCTGACATCGAAAAATTTCTACCGGTCTTCATTTTTAAAATGACTGCCACAATACCGCAAAAATTCAACACTGTTCGATTTCAAAGGTAGCTTTTGATTTATTTATGCACATTTTGTCTGTTGGTTTGCTGTCTACAGGTAATAGAAAACACATAATTTTTTGTTGTTACTTTATGCTATATACCACAGTACTCATCTTCATATAACATTCATTCATATTGTTGATGGCGCCAAACTGAACTTGAAGTTGCTGTAAACAGTTAATTTGAGATAGCAAAGGCAAATAGTAAAATAATTAATATATTTGATTAGAAGTGTAGCTTCAAGTTCAGTTACAGAGTGATACCTGACACTAAATTTGAAATTGTTAATTTTTATTATTGAAAATTATAATAAATAATCATATGATTATTTGATTATTTCAAGGCAATTTCATCATGTCAGGTATCACTAGCAAGTCTGTAGTTCCTCCACGTGGTGGCGTCAGAAACAGTCATTGGCCAGTTTGGGAGACTTCATAATCATTAGATTATAATCATATCTTGTTTATGTTTACATTTGTGGAAAATCTCGCACACAATTTATGTTGCCAATGAAAAAGTCAGTCACGTTCACCGGTGCATGTGCGAATGAGATTATACCATCGATAAATCGCTCGTTTGACTACAATTTGTACAAAGCGAAAGAAGGACGTCATGTTAGAATTAATATTAAATCACAGTCATCATACTTCTAAAAAAGACTGCAGATGTAAAGAAGGAATACAGTTCTTGTATTTGAGAAGTTGAAAAATTTCTGCCAGATCTGTTTGATTATCAACAATAAAATGTTTAAGATAAGTATTTGCTCTTAAGCCTTAATTATACTAGACTTTATCAGGGTAAATTTTTGTATGATTATTCAAAATTGTTCTGTTAATATAATATTATTATAAAATTGAGATAAATAAACGTTAGAGAATACCAAAGGGACAATAAAAAATGACAATCCAGAGAAACTGGCAACATAGGATACACAACACAAAAATGTGTTGGACACCACAACAAACACAAATATCATAAATGAGACATGAACCCCCTGCAAACAACTGGGGGGGGGGGGGGGGGGGGGAGGGGATGAAGAGGATCGTGAACATGATAAGAATATTCAATTTAATGCAGAAAATGTCTTTTTCTTATATTTGTGACATCTGTATTGATGAGATATTATAAACTCTAATATAAATTAGTTTGATCTTTTTGTTCAGTAACACATTGTTTTTTCATGTATTAGATCTTTTTATTCAGAAACAACAACATCCCCTCCTAAGACACAACCATCTGCTACCACTCCAAGACCACCCAGTACTACAGATCACTGCAAAAATGGTTATGTTTGCAAAGGTAGGTAATTATACATCTATTTTAAGACAAGTTTGAAGGTAACCAAAGTCGTAATCAGAATTTTCAAATTTAAGAAGGACAGAAAACACAATGACCAAGCAAAAAAGGACAAAAGACAAACAACGATATATAAAACACTACACAGAAAACTAAAGATCAAGCAGCACGAACCCTACGAAACACCTGGGTTTGATGACTATGTATTTTACATTTTGTTAGTAACAGGAAAACCAAGCAAAGATTGTATGTAAAAGTAAAAATATTATGGTGGAATTTGGACACTGTATGTAAATGTTTGATGATATTTCAGATGATTTATCAACCCACCCAACATGGATGCCAACAAAACCTGTAACAACATTAAGACAGACCAGTCCAAGCAAGAAACCAACGAAACCAAAAACAACCAGACCAACCAAGGCAACTACACCAAAAGCTACCAAACCAACCAGGCCTACCAAGCCAACTACACCAAAACCTACCAAACCAACCAGGCCTACCAAGCCAACTACACCAAAACCTACCAAACCAACCAGGCCTACCAAGCCAACTACACCAAAACCTACCAAACCAACCACACCAAAACCTACCAAACCAAAGACAACCAGTCCTACCAAACCAACTAGACCAAAGACTACCAAGCCTACCAAACCAACCACACCTAAACCAACTCCAAAACCTACTACTCCAAGACCAACTACACCAAGACCATCAAGGCCAAGCTATACTGCTATCCCACATCTGACACCAGGAGTCAGTGGTACAGGAATGGCATACTTCAGCTGTCAGTTTGAGAAATCTAAAGAACCTAATGTAGAGTTCATTGTTTGTTTACATATAAACCTCAAATGTGTAAATCCAGTATTGGTCAGTGGAAAATACCAGGAAGTAAAATATACCATTGAGGAAATCAATCAGAACTTGTTTAAAAAACAGGTAATTATTCATAATATTTATTTCAGGAAATTGAAAAAATTGGAAAAAAAAGGTCCAAAGTATATTTTTATATGACCAGAGTCAATTCTGTTATTTAGTCTTTAAAATTATGTGAAGCATCTGGTGATGCTTAGTGACAGTATATTTCAGTATTTACAGATATTGCTACCATTGTATCATTGACAACCCCAAAATAAATATGAAATTGTAGAAAAATGTTGATTGAAATCAGATTATAGAAATGATTGAAAATAATGTAGAAGACAAGTTTGATGATACCAAAGGGGTAATCAGACTCCACAAATCAAAGAAAGACAATACAATGACCAAAAGAAAAAGGGCAAAAGGACAAACAATGATCTACAAAACACTACACAGAAAACTAAAGATAGAGCAAAACGAATCCACATTTTTTCAATTGATTTTTATTATTTTCAGATATCCTGCTCTGTAAAAGCCAGGTTCAAAGGTCAAAACTTGGTTACTGTTATAAAGATTAGTAATATTATTACACCAGATATAAAGGTAAGTACGTTCCAAGTTCAAAGGTCAAAGTTTGAAAGATTTGTAACGTTGTTACAACAGATATTAAAATTTAGTAAATTCTAGGCTCAAAGGTCGATGTTTTGCTACTTATAAAGCCTAGTAACTATGTTACACTAGATATTAAAAGTAAGTATATTCCAGTTTAAAAGGTCAAAGTTTTGTCATTGTTATAAAGACTAGTTACAGTGTTATACCAGATATTAAGATAAATATATTCCTAGTTCAAAGGTCAGTTTGGTCACTATTATAAAGAAAGTAAGTTTATTACACCAAATATTTGAGGTGTATCTCCAGTAACGTAACATACTTATACATTGTACATCAGGATGGAATTTCACTGACCCTACTATTGTACTTTTGTGTCCACTTTTACATTGTAGTTCATTTTGTTAGATAGTATGTGGTAGTTTTGAGTGTAATCAAATATGTGCAAGTTTTTTATTGTTTGTGTATATCTGTATTGCCGCTTAACACTGCCAGAATTTAATCAAACTTTACTGTGTTCCATCCACTATTGGACCTGTATGGATTTACTATTTTATTTTCATTGGACTTAATTTTTTTTACATTTTATTTGTCACTAGGTGAAAGGTAACACATAAAGACACATACATTTTATTTTATTTTCACAGCTTGTTACAACAAGAACTAAAATTTTGATCGAAGGTCACTCAGTGCAGCACCTTATTGTAAATGTTACTGCTCCACCACAGATGTTCTGTTGTCAAGGATGCAAAGGAAGTTGTAAGGTTACCATAACAACACATTCTAACTACGAGAGATTTTACCAGCGATGTTCTCATAACAAATATATCTCAGAAGTTATGGTTGGATGGGCAGGTACATCTCAGTCACCTACTCCTAACATGTGTGGTACATCTGTTGCCAAGACAACACATGTATCGTCATGGCAACAGACAATAAAGATTCCAGTGAAAGCAACAGTGGATGGTCGTATCGACAGGAACAGTCATAATGGATTTACTGTTCAGGCTCATGTAGTTAACCAACCAAAACCTCCAATTACTGCAATACCTCATACAATTAATGTTGGACATGTACAGGTAAGCATTCAACCATAGTCAATCTGTACAGGATTTAGTACAGCTGACACCAATGGTCATATCTTTTGTCATTCGTTTTTTGTAAACTTCTTTTCTGAAACAAAACTTGGCAGTTAAAAAGTATTAAATATTCATTAGGTTGTACGTTACAAAGTTTGAGGTGTTGGTGGTAATCAGAAATTCAACATGGCTACAATGCCAATAGTACCTACTTATTTGCCAAAATTGAAAAAAAAAAACAATCTTCTCAGAATTCTCTGGGCAGATTTGATTGGGATATTATTTACTAGATGGTCATGTTCTAAGCTAATTGAAAAACCAAGATGGCTGTCACCATTTGAACTTAGTTTAAAATAGAACCCTATGGGAAATAGATGTAAACAGTTTTTTCTTAGAAACCATGTCATACATTTAATTTAAATCACCCACAAATGGTACTAGCGTTGTATTCTACTGTATTTTAATTTGTTGGTGCCGATCTGACATCCAAGATGGCTGCACTTGAGAAAATAGTGTAACATAAAACCATATGGGAAATACATACAAACAACTTCCTCTGAGAAACCGTTTCACATTTAACAAAATTATGAAGAAATGAAATTAAAGTGGTCGTCTAATCTCGCTGTATGTTTGTTTATATTTTAGATACAAGCTCATAACAATGATCACTCAGGACAGTGTTCATCTTTAAATGATCCTCATATTACTACATTTGATGGAAGGTATTGTATAATTATTATTGATATAAAATGTCAGTGCCTGTATTTGTATGAAGTTTGGGGGAACAAACAATATAATAAAAAATAGGATTTGGATGTAAACTGGTAAATAAAGCTGTGATTGCAATGTTATTTTTGTTATATTAACAAGTGCCACTTGAAGTGGCAATGTTAAAGATGTTGTTCCTTTATGATATTTGTTTTTGTTTCCTGTTGTAAGAGGAGGGACTATATTAAATATGGACTCCTTGGATTAAATTTCGAATCTCAGCTGCTATAAAGATAAATTTTTGGTACACAAAGATTTGTCTGGAAAATAATTTTGGTTCTGTTTAACCTCCTTTTCAAAAACATGGCATGAAGTTTGTCAATGAAAAGATGAAGAACCATATTGGCACGAAACCCCTTTAATGTATGTGCAGAACACTCCATCCTAATTCTTTCAATAAGTTTTTCTTCAACAAATGACATCTTAGTTTCTTTTTTCCTCTATTGTAAAGACTAAAGAGAAAGTTACTTATAGCCTGGACCTCTAACATTATAAATGTAATTTTCATATTAAGCTCTTGTGCAAAGCATGGTTTCCTTTAGAAAGAAATAGTCTTGTTTCTTGTTGACATAAATTATCATATCCTATATATATGGTACCAGAAGTTCTATTGGACCGTGTATTCACATGCAACTTTAACCTATTTTTGCTGCCATCTTTTTAATTTAACTACCACGGTGCCATAGGACCCTGATATAATTGTTCTCAGTAATTGATTTGTTTACATGTTTATGTCCCTGTGAACCTTTCATTTGTTTACATGTTTATGTTCCTGTGGATTTATTTACATGTTTATGTCCCTGTGGATTGATTTATTTACATGTATATGTCCCTGTGGATTTATTTGTTTACATGTATATGTCCCTGTGGATTTATTTGTTTACATGTTTATGTCCCTGTGGACCTTTCATATGTTTACATGTTTATGTCCCTGTGGATTTATTTGTTTACATGTTTATGTCCCTGTGGACCTTTCATTTATTTACATGTTTATGTCCCTGTGGATTTATTTGTTTACATGTTTATGTCCCTGTGGACCTTTCATTTATTTACATGTTTATGTCCCTGTGGATTTATTTGTTTACATGTATATGTCCCTGTGGATTGATTTGTTTACATGTTTATGTCCCTGTGGACCTTTCATTTATTTACATGTTTATGTCCCTGTGGATTTATTTGTTTACATGTATATGTCCCTGTGGATTGATTTGTTTACATGTTTATGTCCCTGTGGACCTTTCATTTATTTACATGTTTATGTCCCTGTGGATTTATTTGTTTACATGTATATGTCCCTGTGGATTGATTTGTTTACATGTTTATGTCCCTGTGGACCTTTCATTTATTTACATGTTTATGTCCCTGTGGATTTATTTGTTTACATGTATATGTCCCTGTGGATTTATTTGTTTACATGTTTATGTCCCTGTGGACCTTTCATTTATTTACATGTATATGTCCCTGTGGATTTATTTGTTTACATGTATATGTCCCTGTGGATTGATTTGTTTACATGTTTATGTCCCTGTGGACCTTTCATTTATTTACATGTTTATGTCCCTGTGGATTTATTTGTTTACATGTATATGTCCCTGTGGATTGATTTGTTTACATGTTTATGTCCCTGTGGACCTTTCATTTACTTACATGTTTATGTCCCTGTGGATTTATTTGTTTACATGTATATGTCCCTGTGGATTGATTTGTTTACATGTTTATGTCCCTGTGGACCTTTCATTTATTTACATGTATATGTCCCTGTGGATTTATTTGTTTACATGTATATGTCCCTGTGGATTGATTTGTTTACATGTTTATGTCCCTGTGGACCTTTCATTTATTTACATGTTTATGTCCCTGTGGATTTATTTGTTTACATGTATATGTCCCTGTGGATTGATTTGTTTACATGTTTATGTCCCTGTGGACCTTTCATTTATTTACATGTTTATGTCCCTGTGGATTTATTTGTTTACATGTATATGTCCCTGTGGATTGATTTGTTTACATGTTTATGTCCCTGTGGACCTTTCATTTATTTACATGTATATGTCCCTGTGGATTTATTTGTTTACATGTATATGTCCCTGTGGATTGATTTGTTTACATGTTTATGTCCCTGTGGACCTTTCATTTATTTACATGTTTATGTCCCTGTGGATTTATTTGTTTACATGTATATGTCCCTGTGGATTGATTTGTTTACATGTATATGTCCCTGTAGACCCTTCATTTGTTGATACAAACTACTTTTCTTTACAGGCACTATGACAACCACAATGGTGGAGAATTTATAATGTACAAACATACATCACTGCCATATGAGGTACTATTTCATTAACAAACTGCTCCTGAATTTCAGGGGGCTGTCGTGGTCGTGATCGTATGGTAATTGGATTTACATTTACATATGCAATCAGTACCTATAACCACTAACGCTATGAGTTTGAATCCCGCTCATGGCGAGATGTATTCGATACAACATTATTTGATAAAGTTTTTCAGCGACTTACTGCAGGTCGTTGGTTTTCTCGGGGTACTCCGGTTTCCTTCACAAATAAAGCTCATCGCCACAATGTAGCCGAAATATTGTTGAAAGTGGCATTAAACACCATAAGCTTCTATATTTGTAATCTTCTAATTTCATCAGTTATTGTGGTACTAAACACCATTTTTACATTAAAGATGAATAAAGTGTCGCATTTTAGACAAACAAAGTAGTCACAATTATAAATATTCTTACTCTGCATTACAGTATACTGTGTCTAGAGAAACAAAAAACAATTGTTAAGTCTAATAGATATGACATTTTTGCAGTAAAACAGAACTTTTAGTTGATAATTATCTTATTCGCTAAGTTCATGAAAGCAGGACATATAAAATGTGTTTGTATGAACATACCTGATTATGAAATACAAATATGCTTTAAAAAGTGAACTTTACTTCATGAATAAAAACATCTTTAAACTTGGAATAAGGTAACCTGTTTTGTTGTGGACACTACACTTAGATTGTTGAATGAAATTATGGTTTTTTCTGAAGACTAGATTTCATTTTATCTTAAATTTTCATTTTATTTTTCTACTATTAATATTCCCTTTATACATAAATTCACAATGGAAAGGCTTTATCTTTAACAATGGTAATTTTGCAAGTATATAACCTACCCTAGCAGAATAACAATTATAAATTACATTATTGAATGAAAATATGGAAAGGAACCAATAATTATCAAAAGATGAACACTCAACTTGATCAATTATCATGATTTCAGATTTGTTTTCATTTTTAAATCGCAAAAACATATGCTTAAAATTGAAAATCAATATATTTTCTAAGAAGAAGTATGTTGCGGACACTACAGAAAGAAGCATAACATGAGTTTGTTTTAAACTGAGTTTGTATATTTACACAAAATGCTTTTTATATATTTTAGGTTAGAGAATATTACACAAAATGCTTTTTATATATTTTAGGTTAGAGGTTATTACACAAAATGTACCAGTAGATCTAGAGTGTATTGTAATTGTGGAGCAGCCATTAAATCTGGTGATGATGTCATTACATTTAAAACTTGTGGCACTTCAGGAAATAGTGGACATGATCATGGACATGGACATGGTGGGTTTCTGGGATTTTTATTCCATGGACATGGACATCACAGCAGACACAGAAGTCCTGCTAGAATAGCTGTAGACTTGTATAAGAATGGTGAACTGACTCCTGGGACTCAAATCTTAAGGATAGGATGTGGACAGAAATATCAGGTTTGTTCTGTACAAGAGTAAGCATAGGTTTTTCCCATTTATTGATATCTATTTTAAAGGTAAGCATATTGGAATTGGAAAACTGTCTGGCAAGCAATGTAGACCATGTTTAACGAACTTCTACATATTATCAGAGTTAACACATAGGTACAGTAAGAATGTCGATAGACTCGGATAAGAATTTAGAAATATGTCACCTGATAGCAAAGTTTTATGTCAACAGACTTAATAGCGTGTTCATAAATATTCATAAATAGGTCAGCTGTAAGATTAACCTCTTTCCTATATAATAATAATAATAATAATACAGATAACAGGTTTGACCTATATACCTTTGGTTTTTTTGCCACCACCTCTAGGCATCGGGGGCATTAAGTTTAACCTATGTTTGAGCATGTTAGTCTGTACATACATCGGTTCAGTGACTTAATTTAAGTCTCTCTTTAGCAAATTATTTGAAACTTGTACAGGTCAGGGAGCATAAAATGCAGACCAAGTTCAGACTCAAACATCATTTCTGTTATCGAGCTATGCACCTTGATTTACTAAAAAATGTATTCATGATGCAATTGCAGGTTATCTTACCTACAGGAACGGTTGTCACTGTACAGTCTAGTGGTAGTTCATTCATAAATATTTGGATCAAACCATCCAGTGTAGATAGGGGTAACACAGAAGGTAATTATTGTAATAAATGAATTGTATTTGCCAAATACAATCAAACCTGCTTTAGTGACCACCTCTATTAAGCACTAACTTGTATTATGTGACCTTAAATTTTATTTCCCTTCACAGTGCATTTCATATCAATTAAACCTGTATTAAGCGACCACCTGCCTAATGTGATTATATTTCATTGTTCTCTTGGAAGGTCACATAAGGCAGGTTTGACTGTATGTTTTTTGGCAATACTGAACAATAAAGTAAAGACACAGGAACACCCTGTCATGATAAGAGGACAGTAGATAGTTTACATTTTCCTGTGCTTAGTAAAATTCCCGGCTTGCGATTGGCTAAAGACACGTCCATAAGAAACCATTGCTAACCATTTTTCCGGGAACCTCACGCTCTTATTCTACACTTGCTTTAAATGAAATAGAATCCTGTAGAATCACTAGATGTCTGTTATTAAATATTGCTATACCCTTACGATCTTATCTTATTGATGTCCTCCGCTTGGTTGTTTGATCAAGATATCTGCATTGGCAATATTTTTATGAATGGAATTACTGACTTATTTATTTTAATTACACATGTCGATTCCAGCATCTGACGTTGAGTGGTAAAACAATTTGGTCTTGTGTTTCATGTGTCAATATTAAAGTAAAACGTCTTATATTTGAATAGTTGTAGGATTCTATGAAAAGTAACCTACATTTTGCAAAGCGTGTCCAATTTTTTCAAATTTCATAGAAGCTTTTCCTGATAATTCATAAGCGTTAATTTTATCGTATATACATTTGTTTTAGTTGATCCCTTAAATCATCAGATTTAGACTAAGAATGGGGATTATAATTATCTATGATCATATCCGTAATATTGGGACATTTTAACACCCTTTAGTACCTCTGTACACCCTTTGGCTTCACCTCAGGATTCACTGTCATATTTCAGGGTTGTAAAATCTCCATATCTATGGATATTAGTATATATAACTTGTAAGACTTTTGGTTCATATTGTAGTTAAAGTACATGTTTTTACATTTCAGGACTTTGTGGTTCATATTGTAGTTAAAGTACATGTTTTTACATTTCAGGACTTTGTGGTACATATGATGGTAACAGACACAATGATGTTTTTGGACCACATGGTAGACCAGATAATAATAAACGTCCACAGTTTTTCTGTATGAAATGGAAGTAAGTAAATAATTATTTGTTGAGTTCATGAGTAAAATGAAACATTGAATCTTCTCTGATTTATTAATATTGTTTATTGACAGTATGATGAACTTGATATTACAATTACATGTGTCAAAATATTATCATTGTTTTTCTCCTCTGAATGTCCTTTCTATAATAAGAATATTTGCAAGGTCCCAGGATCTTTTTCTCCTCTGAATGTCCTTTCTATAATAAGAATATTTGCAAGGTCCCAGGATCTAATTCCATCAGAGACATTACATCTTTCTGAAATAAAATATGCTGTACTGTTACATATAATATTAATATTTCCCACTTTTATAGGGCATCCCAGTCAATATTTTATGGTGTATCAGCTGCTGCATTCAATTATATAAACACATTCTGTAGCTGTATAAATGGAAAGGAAGTTTTCTGTAATCGTGGACATGGTGTAGCATACTGTAGGCCATCAAGTAAGTATTATGTACCCAGGTATGATGTCATTAGTATATGAATTTCTTGTCCAAGTGTATTATGTACAATAGTGTTTTGCTGCAAATGTTTGCGAAATTTGTTGCAACTTCAAATGACATCATCCAATAACTTTCAAAAAACTGTCAATGAATTTGTCACATAATTTATACATAATTGTCTTCTCCTTGATATTTTTAGCACATGATGATGCCATTATATATGTGAGTTATCCCCCTTGGTAATGTTACCATGGTTTTGTATCATTTTAATGATGATGTTTTTTTTTTAAATTTTGTACAGGGCATAACAGTTGTCAAATAGGAATATCTATCAAGAGAGACAAAGCTATGAACACTTATCTAGATATCAAAGTACATTCTTTTTAATATAGTTTTTTTTTTTATTAAATAAAAAGTGGAGAGATTAAAAATGGCACATGTTATATATTTAACAGGCTTTTTTTTTTTTTATTATTTCTTTTCAATTGTTTATACATTCTATATGTCATGTTAAAGTTAAATATATTCAGGTATGAATTGTATCAGTGGTGTACATTGTAATGGTTAGTATGCAATGGCTGCCTCAAGTGGGGCAGATCGTGGGTTCAGGTCAAACCAAAGACTATAAAATGGATATTTGTTGCTTCTCTGCTTGGCTCAAAATCAGGATAATGTGTCCGAGTGAAGCAACATATCTACCACATGCACTGTTGTTTCATGAGCTAGCACTAAAAATCCAACTAAGCATGTTGGTCTAGTACAAGGTGGACATCATTATCAACTCATCGAATATAACTTGTTCACACCTTGATATAACTGAAATATTGCTCATTTGTTGTTGAATAACAATCACTCACTCACCATTCAGGTATGAACTGGTGAACTGGTAATACTAGAGATACAATTTTGTATTCATGTATGAACTGGTAATATTAGAGATACAATTTTGTATTCATGTATGAACTGGTAATATTAGAGATACAAATTTGTATTCATGTATGAACTGGTAATATTAGAGATACAATTTTGTATTCATGTATGAACTGGTAATATTAGAGATACAAATTTGTATTCATGTATGAAGTGATAATACTAGAGATACAAATCTGTATTCATGTATGAACTGGTAATACTAGAGATACAATTTTGTATTCATGTATGAACTGGTAATACTAGAGATACAATTTTGTATTCATGTATGAACTGGTAATACTAAAGATACAATTTTATATTCATGTATGAACTGGTAGTATCAGAGATATGTATTCTGAATTAAATATTTCATTGTGATATGAATGTATTTTACAGAATATGATATAACTCGTACTATCCTTAGCCAAGCAAAGATACCTCATATAAGCCATAGAGGTAAACGGTCGACTCTAGAGGATGATACTGTTCCATTGACTACAGCTGTAGCCGAGATTGAGGTACGTTATAATTGGGTTAGGGTTAAGGTGTTTAACACCACTTTCAACAATATTTCAGTACTATCGTGGCAGTGAATCTTATTGGTGGAAAAAATTGTACCCGGAGGAAACCACCAACATGCCTCAAGTCTCTTAACAAATTTAATCAAATAATATTGTATCAAGTACACCTCACCTGAGCAGGGTTCAGGGTTCAATCTCCACAACGTTAATGGTGATAGGCACTGATTGCATATGTAGTTGTAAATCCAACTACCATACGATCAAGACCACGACATCCTCTCATTATAGCTCAACTGGTATAATCCTTTGACAAATAAACCTTATATATGATAGAGGTAGATGGTCAGCTCCAAATCTATTGACTACAGGTATAAGGAAGATTAAGGTCAGTAGTGAAATCCAAGATAAGTATATTGGGGAAGCTCCTGTTCTCACTATCATTTAATATCTACATTTAACTTGGATATCAGATTTTCGCCAATTAGACAACAATATAAATTATATACACATTTAATACATGAGACAAGCATGCATATTATGCAAGATATATATCATACTTGTACATGAAAAAAGTTCTCACATTATAATATACAATGTATACATACATTAATTGTACATGAGATCAGTTCTCACATTGTACAATATATTCATGTAATATTTTATGATCATAAACTTTCGAGTACAAGTTTTGTACTCATTTAAAAAAAAGATCAATCAGAATACTGTATTCAATGTAAAAAAGCATCTTGATGGGATGATTTTGAAGTACTGAGTAAGAAACTCATGCTCAAAAGGTTTGTTGTCTGTAAGCCAAGAACTCACATTGTACAACAGCACTTACATACCTCATCTGATGAAGAATACCAGTCGTTTTTTCTACAACACAGAATTTACAAAGTCTAATGTACTGTACAATGTATTTTCTTCAACACAGAATGTACAAAGTCTATTTTTAGCTTCACAGATTATCAAGTTCATACAATACAACAGTACTATTTCCATGCAGCCTTGTTTTTCTTTTCTCTGTGTTTATAATTTCTGATCTGTAGTTGTTCATTTAACAGTCACTGCCTCCTGTTTGTTGTTGAAAGACATCTATAGAATCACCATCCTCCATGTCTAAATGTGTTGGTGTGTCTGTTTCATTGATAGGATTTCCGTCAAATCTAAATCTAACTGCTCCTATGTTTAAACCAGCCCTGTCACAGTATGCTGACATCAGTTTTCGTAGAGGCGTCTTGTGTTTTATTTTAAATTGTACGACACTTCCATCTTGTCCCGTTACTTTTAAGTTGATATGTTCGTTACCTTCTGGTTTTATATTAGTGTCATTTTCTTCTGTCATATTGTATGTTGATATTGACTCCTCTTCACGATGAAATAAAGTATCGTCTTTTATCCAACTGTAGTAAATTCCAACGGAGCTAAATTCTTGTAGATGTAATGATTTTATCAAATACTTTTAGATCTTCAGTATTTAGTAATGTTGGTTTAAGTTAAAATTGCTGTGCGGCTCAACTGTTACAAAAATGTTCTCAGCACTTGAATAATGTTGTTGGCTATGTTGAGTTGAAATTGCTATGCACAGCTACAATGTTACAAAAAATGTTCTCTGTACATGTATAATGTTGTTGGTTAAGTTGAAATCTCTGCATGGCTAAACAGTCACAAAAAGTCCTGTGAAATGGAATGATAAATAAAAATTACACACAGTATTTATACGATTGACAGGTTCCTAGCATTACTTGAGGTCAAAATTACTCTTGAGTAAAAAATTATTGTTTGTGTGAAATATATCCCACAGGCAAATTATAATCAAATTCCCATTTGTCAAAAATTATCAGCTGTTTACAGTTTAATTAGATTTACTCATGTCAAAAATATAATTTGCATAATTTTTTAATTATATCCAATTGTTATTTATAATCAAATCAATTAATGTTTTTGATTAAAAATTCAATTATTGAAAAATATATATTGTAAGGATTATATTTCTTAAAACCACTCCCAAGAAATTAAATACTTGACAGTAAAAAATGACGTATACAATATTTATTTATTGAAATCAAAATTTATCAAAATGTTAGACATTTTTGTATAAAAATTACCTGGAAAAAAGAGAATAGAATTGAACTTTTTACACTTAGCTCGTATTAAATGTGATGATCAGAGTCAACCTTTTGAGAATTAATCCCCCACTTGTAACATCTTTTGTAAAACCAATAGAGAAATATTTGTTTGACTCTATGATCTAATTTTGTTATGAAATAAAGCTATGAAACCTCTTGTCCTGCATTTATTAGCCTTCTATCATTTACCTTTTCGATAACCCAACCTCACATGAAATCTCATGCTTTTTCTTGTGGGGGCATGTCTGCAAACTTGGGACTCCTTGGAATATGTAACTTCTTGGTCAAATATAGGTCCAATAAAAATAAATTATCTTTTTACGTCTCTTGATGTGTATTAAATATAAATTCTTAAAATTACATTATTTTTCGTATAAGAAAAACTTTAATGTATTTATCATTTTTAAGAATTTTTTAAAACTTAAATGGCTGATTACATTGAGATATGTGTAGAGATGTTCTGTATAAAAAATTGCTGCAAGTTAATAAAAAAATTTAGTACAATTCATAAAAAATTGATACATCTCATAAAAGAATTGATACAATTAAAAAAAAAATTAGTACAATTCATAAAAAATTGATACATCTCATAAAAGAATTGATACAATTAAAAAAAATATGATACAATTCATAAAAAAAATATATGATACAATTCACACAAAAAATTGATACAATTCATAATTTTTTTTGATACAATTCATAAAAAATTGATACAATTCATAAATATCATATTTGTATTTGATTACAGAGCAATGTTACATTCACAATGGATGAGGCCAAAGACAAATGTAAAGAAATGGTTGAAGAAAGTAAAGCTGTGAAAACATGTTGGGAGACTGTCAATAAAACAGACTTTGAAACTAAGTTAGACAACTGTGCTGCAGATTTAAATGTGAGTCATATATCTATCGTTCTTATTGTTGATTAGGGAATAGGGGTTATGGTTATGGTGTTTAAAGTCACTTTCAACAATATTTCAGTTATATCGTGGCGTTCAGTTTTATTGGTGGAAGAAACCAGAGTATCGAAGAAAACCACTGACTTGTCGCAAGTCACTGAGAAACTTTTATCATATAATGTTGTATCGAGTTCACCTCACCTGAGCGGGATTCGAACTCACAACTTCAGTGGTGATAGGCACTGATTGCAAAGGTAGTTGTAAATCCAACTACCATATGATCACGACCACGACAGGCCCTAAGGTGATAAATATATGCTATTGTTGATTGGTTTTGCGAGATTGGATTCCTCATTGCAATATTGCATCGAAGGCAAAACCTGAGATATTAGAATCGATGAGAAGTCCATATTGAGTAAAACATATCAACGATAGTATGTTTCTGACGGCATGGCCAGTGATGTCAATATAGTATGTTTCTGACTAGGCATGGCCGGTGATGTCAATATAGTATGTTTCTGACTAGGCATGGTCGGTGATGTCAATATAGTATGTTTCTGACTAGGCATGGCCGGTGATGTCAATATAGTATGTTTCTGACTAGGCATGGCCGGTGATGTCAATATAGCGTGTTTCTGACTAGGCATGGTCGGTGATGTCAATATAGCGTGTTTCTGACTAGGCATGGCCGGTGATGTCAATATAGTGTGTTTCTGACTAGGCATGGCCGGTGATGTCAATATAGCGTGTTTCTGACTAGGCATGGTCGGTGATGTCAATATAGCGTGTTTCTGACTAGGCATGGCCGGTGATGTCAATATAGCGTGTTTCTGACTAGGCATGGCCGGTGATGTCAATATAGCGTGTTTCTGACTAGGCATGGCCGGTGATGTCAATATAGCGTGTTTCTGACTAGGCATGGCCGGTGATGTCAATATAGCGTGTTTCTGACTAGGCATGGCCGGTGATGTCAATATAGCGTGTTTCTGACTAGGCATGGTCGGTGATGTCAATATAGCGTGTTTCTGACTAGGCATGGCCGGTGATGTCAATATAGCGTGTTTCTGACTAGGCATGGCCGGTGATGTCAATATAGCGTGTTTCTGACTAGGCATGGCCGGTGATGTCAATATAGCGTGTTTCTGACTAGGCATGGCCGGTGATGTCAATATAGCGTGTTTCTGACTAGGCATGGCCGGTGATGTCAATATAGCGTGTTTCTGACTAGGCATGGCCGGTGATGTCAATATAGCGTGTTTCTGACTAGGCATGGCCGGTGATGTCAATATAGCGTGTTTCTGACTAGGCATGGTCGGTGATGTCAATATAGCGTGTTTCTGACTAGGCATGGCCGGTGATGTCAATATAGCGTGTTTCTGACTAGGCATGGCCGGTGATGTCAATATAGCGTGTTTCTGACTAGGCATGGCCGGTGATGTCAATATAGCGTGTTTCTGACTAGGCATGGCCGGTGATGTCAATATAGCATGTTTCTGACTAGGCATGGTCGGTGATGTCAATATAGCGTGTTTCTGACTAGGCATGGCCGGTGATGTCAATATAGCGTGTTTCTGACTAGGCATGGCCGGTGATGTCAATATAGCGTGTTTCTGACTAGGCATGGCCGGTGATGTCAATATAGCGTGTTTCTGACTAGGCATGGCCGGTGATGTCAATATAGCGTGTTTCTGACTAGGCATGGTCGGTGATGTCAATATAGCGTGTTTCTGACTAGGCATGGCCGGTGATGTCAATATAGCGTGTTTCTGACTAGGCATGGCCGGTGATGTCAATATAGCGTGTTTCTGACTAGGCATGGCCGGTGATGTCAATATAGCGTGTTTCTGACTAGGCATGGCCGGTGATGTCAATATAGCGTGTTTCTGACTAGGCATGGTCGGTGATGTCAATATAGCGTGTTTCTGACTAGGCATGGCCGGTGATGTCAATATAGTATGTTTCTGACTAGGCATGGCCGGTGATGTCAATATAGCGTGTTTCTGACTAGGCATGGCCGGTGATGTCAATATAGCGTCACATATATGTACAAATCAACAATATTGTTTTTTGTAGTTTGTCTCTAAACAATACTAGTAGATATTAGCATGTGTAAAGATCAAATGGAAAATTTGCAAATCATTGATGATTTTATGATATCAATGGTAATGGATACCTATTTCATATTGCCCCTTCAGTAATGTATTGATAGATCAAATATTGATATAATCAGTACATAGCTTCATTGTCTAACCTTGCTAGGGACTGTCGTGATTGTGATCGTATGGTAGTTGCATTTATAACTACCTTTGCAATCAGTGCCTATCACAACTAACATTGTGAGTTCGAATCCCACTAAGGTGAGGTGTACTCGATACAACATTATGTGATAAAGTTCGCCAGAGACTTGTGACAGGTCGGTGGTTTTGTCCAGGTACTCCGGATTCCTCCACCAATAAAACTGACCACCATGATATAATTGAAATATTGTTGAATGAACTCAATCAATATCATTTTTAGTTGGAGTTATCTCCCATTTGAGATTGCAATACCTGCATTGGTCCTTGATTGGTTGGTTTGGTTGGTTCATGGTGTTTAACTCCGCCTTCAACAATATTTCAGTTATATCGTGGCGGTAAGTTTTATTGGTGGAAGAAACTGGAGGACCTGTTGCAAGTCACTGACAAACTTGATCACATAATGTTGTACACCTCGCCCTGATCGAGATTCGAACTCATAGCATCAGTGGTGATAGGAACTAATTGCATAGGTAGTTGTAATTCCAACTACCATGCGATGATGGCCGCGTCCTTGATTGGTTAATAAAGCTATTTCTATAACACCAACATAAGCTCTGTAGAACAATTCTTACCGACATAACATAGACATTCTGTTAATCGAACATAGATATCAATATTGAGAATGTAAATTAAATTTAGATTTTCCAATAATTTAATGATTTTTAAAATTTAATGACTGACTCACTGTAAGGCATCTTATATTGATAGGCTACAGGCGATGAAGCGTGGGCAGCAGGATATATAACTGATATTGTTGAAGGATGTCTGAATACCATGCATAGTCAGCAGGAAATTGTTAATGGTACCATTATACCATCATCAAACAGGGCACCAGTCAATACATCAGAACTTTGTCAGGAAGATTGTGGACAAAATGGACAATGTGTAGAAGGTATTCAAATGATGAAATACATCGTTTTAACCCTACCACATGTTTGTGTCTGTCGCATTTCAAGACATTGATTCTGTTGTTGGCTTATTTAAGTTCAATGAATTGAGATGAGAGGTAGTTGTCCATTTCGTTGATATTAGTGGAATTGTGGACCATCGCTGTCTAAGCTTGACCTGTTTGAGACATACTGTAAAATGTTTGTTTACAGTTTAAGAATATGCATATTAATATAAACCAAGTAAAACATAAATTTGTTAATGACATAGTATTATGAAGAATTTCTAATTTTCATGGTTTGTAGGTCAACATTTGTTTGTGGAAATAATTAGCTGTAGTAAGGGACAATAATCTCAAAATATTTGAAAGAAGAATTTTTTTTTTATTGATTATATGCTTAAAATTGAAAACAAATTAATTTTGAAAATATATATCTAGGAAAAAGAAAAATATATATGTATATGCGACAATTTATAGAATTGATCTAGGAAAAAGGACTTTATAAGGAATTTGCAGGAAAATGATTTTTCATATTTTGAGAGCTTAATAACATTTGAAGAAAACCAGACAGAACCTACTATTTATAAAGATATACAAGCTGTAGAATATTCCTATTGGTTCTTTCTGTGATAGATGGTTTACAATTTAGAAAAACTGCTAAAATATGCCACTTTGTGGTTATTATGTGGTCAAACTGTGAACAAATGTTACCTCATAACATAAAATTTACTAAAAGATCTGTTTTGGTTTAAAGCAATCTCCAAAAGTAGATTTGCCAAAATTTTGCAGCTAAATTCCATTTTCCAGTAAAATTGATACATACCTTGGTATGTCAGTAGAAACTTCAGGCTGATATTATACTTGTGTTTAACAGTGTGGGGATGGTATATATATTCATGTATCCAAATATTTTCCTAGAATTCATGTAAAATATATGAACATGTGTATATTTAGTCCTTGTGTACAAACATCAACAGAATGTTGTGTTGCCAATAACAAGTCAAAAGAAAGCCATTTATTTTGTACATAGTAATTCAGTGTAGCCCAAATAACTCCTGTAAGGTATGGAATTTTCTAAATAACGTTACTTTTCAGGACCAAAGCTTATAAATTATGCCATTTTATTCAAATAAGGCTTATGTTTTTGTTTAGAATATTGATCCTGATAGAGGTAATATTACATTTCAGGTGTATGTAAATGTGCCCCAGGTTTCTCAGGACTGGTTTGTGATGTGTCAGCAGAAGACACTGTTCCAGACATAGTAACACAGTCAGGGGGAGGTAACTGTGGGTGTGATAGAAGAACTACAGCTGATTGTAATACAATCACAGTTTTTGGAGATGGTTTTGTGGAATCTGGTACACTATCTTGTTTTTACGAATTCACAAAGGTAACATTGCCAATGACTAGTTATCAAGTTTTGCCATTAATCACAATAAATCATGATTTGTCTATATTTTTATATGGTTGCCAAAGTTGTGAGTTCAAACCTCTTTCATAGCGAGGTGTACTCGATACAACATTATGTGTTAAAGTTTGTCAGTGACTTGCGACAGGTCAATGGTTTTCTCCGGGTACTCTGGTTTTCTCCACCAATAAAACTGACAGCCACGATATAACTGAAATATTGTTGGAAGTGGCTTTAAGCACCATAAACCAACCAAACCAGCCTTATATGATTGCCAGGCATCTCAAGGAGTTGTAACATTTCTGTATGGAAAAGCTTCAAGTGGGTATTAATCGTAGAATAACGTAGAGGAATAATAAGTATGGAATAGCTCAGTTGGATGAATGTAGTAACATGTACTGGTACCCATGACAAATGAGATCTTCTAGCAAAAAGACAATGCAGATACCAGTCTTTGCCTTAATTTTTTTCACCTACTTGTCCGAAAGCCAAATTTTGAAAAAAATTATATTTATTCAAATAAATTTTGATGTGATTTTCACTTGTCCAAATCCAGTTTTACTTGTCCCTGGCTTCGGGCAATCGGTACAACAATAACAATACGGTTGTTTCGAATCATGTCAATTCTGACCACGTTCCGTCTTTTTCGTGTCTTGACGTCTGAACTGCTCGGCAGACGACTTCCAGTGTTTACGCTATTACTGTGACAACGTCAGCATATCATAGTCGTAGATGCGGTAGATTACAAGTAATTGTAATATGGAGACGCCAAGGAAACGGCTGAATAAATACTGGTGTTCAGTACCTCACTGTCGGTCTGATATCAGAAATATATACATAAAGGCAGATCGTTTTCCTTTCATGATGCTGACAGCCGCAAATAAAGAAAGAAAACAAATTTAATTTTGAAGAAGTAATTGTCTCTGCATTGAAGTCTTTGATACAAATAAAATAATTTAATTGATATCTGTCTTTTACAGAAAATGTTAAGATGTTTTTAAGTTGAGGATCAAATGTTAAAATTGCACTTATCGATTATAGTTTTTGTTGTGTACATTGACACCTGAAGTCCAGTGCTGTACATTCTATCGAAATCACGTGATCTGGCGGACGAAAAAAACAAATTTGACGGAATAGAAATGATTCGAAACAACCGTATTGTAGAAGCAAAAGGTGATAAAAAGCAACAAACAAAAGAACAAAAGTTTAGACAATACAAACTCCCATGACACTTGCATGGTGACAACTTTTTTGTCCTCTTTTATTTATTATATGGATTGTTCAGTTGACATTGTTTTACATGTCAAATTTAAATATTTATTTGCACGTTTTATGTGTCATTATAATTCACTGCACCAGATAAAAAAATAAAATAAATTGTGTATAAGGTGCTTGTTATTAAATATTTCTGTAGTTATTTTTATTTAATTATTTTATTGAATATTATATACAAATTTAAATGGTAATTCTGTTTTTCATAGACACCCATGTTTATTTTATTTTTTATAGACCCCCATGTTTGGTAAACCTGCTAGCCTAACAAGATCAGTGTTAGCTGATTATGTCAGTATAAACCAGGTGACATGTACTTTACCAGAAGTAAGAGATGGAGTGTATGTATCCGTTAGTAACAACGGGCAGGATTTTAGTACTGACTGGTACCTACACACTGTGTATGATTCTAAATGTTATGACTGTAAAGAGACGGGAACAACATCACCTCCTGTGCAGTATATCAAAAAGGTAGGTATCTGTTAATAACAATAGACGGGTCTCCAGTACTGACTGGTACCTACACACTGTGTATGTATGATTCTAAATGTCATAACTGTAAAGAGACGAGGAAAGCATCACCTCCAGTCCAGTAATGATAGACAAGTCTGTAGTAATAAGTTACTGGTACCTCAGAGTATAAATTTTGTTTCTGTCGAACAGCTCAAAGCTATTATCTACTGTACCAGGCATAGCTGTTAGTTTTTTTTCTCTCGTTTTTCTTCTTTCTTTTTTCTTGTTTTCTTTCTTTCTCTCTTCCATAGGACATTAATAACAGTTTCATATAATAAAACAATTACTGACTTTCATTTTGATTAATATAGCTGTTAGTTTAATATTAATTGTAAGAGATAACATTTGTGTTCTATGGACATATTCTTTAGATTTTTAGCTCACCCTTTCAAAACTGTGTCCTACAGCATGCCATCCATTCAAGTTGGCAGCTGTTACTAAAGGAGTAATACCACTGGACAATTCCCCATAGCATTCTATGTTAAATAAAATCTTTTTTGGACTTTTCAGGGGTTGTAGACTGGGCAACAACCTATTGTCCTATGCAATGCATTATATATGTTGGGGTTGTCGTCTGGGTTGTCTCCCTGGTAAGACAATTTTCTGTAAAACATTCAAATTATCTTATTACTTTTATATAGTAAAAAATTATGTAATGTTTAATAATTGGTAGTGTTTTTTTATTGACAGAAATATACATGTCTAATAAATGGAGAGTGTTATGGTGTGAATGATAAAAAAGTAGACGATGCCTGTAAAGTATGTGACCCATCTAACAATGAAAACAAATGGACAGAGAGTGGTGGTAAGCTGCTGTAGAAAATATGTTATAATGAATTCTGTCTAAACTGATCCCTGAATAAAACGAAATCCTGTATAAACTTAGCTTTGATTAAAATTCCAATATAGGAAACCTTTGTTAATTTAATCTGTATAAACCAAACACCTGTCTATATTGAAAACAAAAGTTGGTCCCATGGAGGATCTGTTTGATAGGCTTCACTCTATAGAGGAAGTCAAAAAAATAGTAACAAAACAAGCAACATGAAGTAACAATGTTTTCAAACTTATTTACATGTTATATATAGAGAGTGAATTCCTCAAAATACACTATATATGTGAAAGTATATGAAATGTTAAAACAAATCTAATGTTATTCTTAAGGTACAAAATGTAATAATTTTCTATCAAATTTGTGCATTGTCATACCTAGGGGGTCAGAGTTGTAGTGGTTAATGCCACTTTCAACAATATTTCAGTTAAATCATGGCAGTCAGTTTTATTGGTGGAGGAAACAGGAGTAGCTCGAGAAAACCACAGACCTGTCGCAATTCACTGACAAACTTGATCACATAATGTTGTATCGAGTACGCCAAGTAACAAGCAGGATTTGAACTCGCAATGTTAGTGGTGATAGGCACTGATTGCATAGGTAGTTGTAAATCCAACTACCATACGATCACGACCACAATGGCCCTATTGTCATATCTACCTCACCTTTTTATATAAATGTAGAATGTATACAAATTGTATAGTGGGATATCAAAGTTATTTTGTTTGTGTGATTAAAATGAGCTGAAACATATTTTAATTTTGCTATGAAACTAAATTATCATTGAAGCACCCTGCATACATATTCACAAAATATTTTAATTTCACCAACTGGCACAGAAGGAATTACTTTATCATCCATCTCATATTAGTTGAACCACAGCAGACAGCTTTAGCACTTTTTTTGTGGGGGGATGGGGGGGTCTTCAATTTCCAATATTATTATTTAATAAATGTAAGGTTTATTTGGAAGTTGTGGTTCTTGATTATTTGTGTTATTACATTTCCCCCTGTTTTTAGTTAATATGCCTTGTAACCTCGAAAATGAACTCATGAATTGCAATAAAAACGTAGATATCAAATTTAGTGTGCTGGAAACGTTTCTTGAATAACCTTCATCAGGTACGATAAAAATTGAAAGATTGGAAAGCCAAATAACAAACTTGTGTCTTGCTAGTATAATCAGAAGTAAATTTTTATTTGCAGATAAAAGCTGTAAATGTAGCAGTGATGCAGAGGTTAAGAAAGTTACATCAGATAAAGAGGACTCTAGTAAACAGACTGTCACCATCTTAGCTGTAGTCATTGGAGTTTTATCTTTTGTCATGCTGGTGTCACTGGTCTACAATTGTAAAATGAGGTACATTTCTAGGTCATAGTTAATATATTGTTTGTTTGCCCAAATGTTAGCTTAAACATATTTTATTGTCCAAAAACATGACAATAGGATCAGATACAAGTTTTTCAACTTAGAACATCTTCTCCTTTATATAAACAATATACAGATACAGTTGAACATAAATACACAAAAGCTACAATCTTCATTTATGATTTTTTTTTAAACATGAAGTATACGAGTGCAACACAATTTGATATTTGCCAAATGACTAATCGAACAGACCTTTGCAATAATCGACTAGTATATAGTACACACCTAGAGTGAAGAAAATCAATAAATGTTATACAATTTAGTTGGATTATTAATTTGGTAAAGGTAGGATCTTTTAAAATTTAGTTTCAAAATATATAATAATATTATTATTTTATTCATTAAGAATTTTTCAATAAAGTGCTCACACATGTGTATTGCAAAAATGTATTAGTTCACACCAGGTCAGTCACAAACCAATTGTCACCTGATTACATTCACAATGTTAAAGAAAGGTGTCTACTCAAATTCTTTGTTTCTTCAAAAACAAATGTATTTATGTTTATTTCTAGATTTTTCAAAGTTCCATAATGATAAGTTACATTTGTATCTTATTTCAAATTTTAACAATTTTAAATGAAAAGCAAAAGAATCACTACCTACCTACCCACCCATTTCCAACACCTATGTCAAAGTTGGGCAAACTAACATTTTGTTAAAGGTGGTCCCACTCTTAATTCTGATGACACATTGTCAGCATCCTTGATATTATGATTTATGATTGAGGAGCTATGTTTTTTTTTATCACAATGGTGGTATGTATGATATTGCATACCATATGAACTACTGTCATGTACGGGCTAGGGCCATGTCACACTTATCTACATGCTATGGGCAGTCTCACACTCGTCTACAGGGACCATCTGTGAATGACATGAATAATTATTTTGATACACTGATTCAGTCTTGCATGAAAAGGTTGTATGAGGTATGAGCCTTGAATGACAAAAGTTTTTACATTGATTAAAATGGAGAAAAAAGCTATTATTCTCAAGGACCAGGGAAGGGGGGATGTAATTCTATTTGACATGAAGTTTCCATGTGAAATGGAGATTTCAACCATGTGCAAAATAATTATCCATGATAAATAAGGTATGTGCCCTGTTGATCCAAATTATATCATAGATTATAGTGAGGAAACTTAAAAAAAAAATTCCCTAAGAACCAGTTATTGAAATGCAATTGCAAATTGCTTAAATCATCATTTTGATTTGCATATTCAAGCTTGTACAAATGAAGGTCCTAGGGTCTATGAGATCTGTACCCAGTGAGTCCAAATATTACATAGGCTGCAAGAGAGAAAATTTAAAAATAGTATTCTAAAGAACCAGCAATGGGACTGCAATTATATTTGGTATGAATTATCATTGGGAAATAAAAATTGATCTTGTACAAATGAAGACTCTATGATGTATGGGTCCAAGCTCTTGAGATACAATAAGGAAAATGTTAAAAATTAATGTTCTTGAGAATTTTTTCTTGGGAATACTATTGTAAATGGCATGAATGGTCATTGTGATGTACAGATTCAAAGGCAGTGGTTCAATAAATTTCCTTTACCATGTGTGCTTCTTGTAAGATTTTTGCAACAATGCTTATATTTCAATTCAATGTCTACAAAATTGTATATTCAACATGATTATTCTGTTTTCATACATAGAGAAGCTATTAATTTACTAGTAAACAGCTGACAGGAGATTTAAGAAGATATAATTAGCCTTATTTGTTTATTGCAGATTTAAGAAGCCATCTAAAAAAGGATCAGAGTACAGTACAGTGTCAGCACCTCAGACAAGTTACAGCAATGCTGGTTACTCCTTAGAACCAAATGAAAAAATGTGACATTATTTTATATCTCAATATTTTTTATTGACAATCTGTGATTTGAGATAGGGCTATTTTTTTTATCAATAAATATATGATATTTATACTTATTCTTTTATATATTCTGTTCATCATTGATTGTTTGGTTGTTTGTTTGATGGTGTTTAAACGTCACTTTTAACAACATTTTAGTTATATTGTGGCAGTCAGTTTTATTGGTGGAGGAAACCGGAGAAAACCACTGACCTGTCGCAAGTCAGGGACAAACTTTATTACATAATGTTTTATCGAATACACCTCTCCATGAACAAGGTTCGAACTCACAACTTCAGTGGTGATCGGCACTGATTGCACAAGGAGTTGTAAATCCAACTACCACACGATCACAACCATGATGGCCCCTATTCATCATTGAAGGCCTCTTTCTGACTCAGATGAAGAACATCAATATAAGTTCTTTTTCTTTTAAAACCACATCAGTGGGGTAATGGTTAAACCACATCAGTGGGGTAAAGGTTAAACCACATCAGTGGGGTAAAGGTTAAACCACATCAGTGGGGTAAAGGTTAAACCACATCAGTGGGGTATAGGTTAAACCACATCAGTGGGGTAAAGGTTAAACCACATCAGTGGGTTAAAGGTTAAACCACATCAGTGGGGTAAAGGTTAAACCACATCAGTGGGGTAAAGGTTAAACCACATCAGTGGGGTAAAGGTTAAACCACATCAGTGGGGTAAAGGTTAAACCAAAGACTATACATTTGTATTAGCTACTTCTCCACTAAGCACAATCACAGTATTTAGGAGTTTGAGCTAACATTGGTTGGCTCAAAATTAGGATAATGTGTCTCTGAAAGTGATATTATTTGATAAATATGGGAACAGGAAGTAAATTTGGTATTTAAATCATCTGTTAAAAGTGCATAGCTGTGATTTATAAGTTTTCATAGTAGTGAGAAATATAATTCAACACCCTTGAAAAGTACAAGATCTTACCTTGGGTAGGATTTCAATCATCCAGAACTCAGCAAGATTTCCCAATTTTGTACTTTTACATGTGTTAGATTTTATTCATCTCATTGAAATGTAACTTGTTCTTGTGATGATAGAGCCAAACATTGTTCACTTTGTGTTGAACAACAATCACCCACTTACCCTTTTCCTTAATGTTGGGTATTTACCGAAAATTTTAATGAATTTTTCTGTGTTTTATTACTCCTAGTGGGACAACAGGTTTGAACTCTTAAGTTTATGGAATAGATGTAAGAACCACCAATGTGCTGGTTGGCAGTCCAACTAATAGCAACTAATGTGAACACCATGGATGTCCAAATTGAATAAACTTCTTTTGAAATATTGCATATATATTTTTATTATACTCTGCTAGTGAAGTGGGGGTATATAGTATTAAGGAATTCTGTTAATTCGTCCATTTGTCCATTGGTACAACCTCATTGGTTTGGTTAGCGTGCTTGCCTTAAGCTTGATTGCGGTAGAACGTGGTTCAAGCCCCAATTGGGTCAAACCAAAGACGAAAATTGGTATTTGTTGCTTCACTGCAAAGCACCAGTATCAAGGAGTAAGAGCAAAAACTGGTTGTCTCGAAACAGGACTGTGTCCCCGTTGTTTCAGTGAGCTAGCACTATAAGAATCCAATAAAGCTTGTTGGTCTATATATAGCTATTACAAAGCGAACATCATCTTCATCTCATCCAAATGTTAACTTATTCTCGCTAAGATATAGCTGAAAAATGGCTCACTTGGTGTTAAACAACAATCACTTGGTCAAACCACATCAATGATGTAATCATGGTCAGTGTCACTTGGTCAAACCACATCAATGATGTAATCATGGTCAGTGTCACTTGGTCAAACCACATCAATGGTGTAATCATGGTCAGTGTCACTTGGTCAAATCACATCAATGGTGTAATCATGGTCAGTGTCACTTGGTCAAACCACATCAATGGTGTAATCATGGTCAGTGTCACTTGGTCAAACCACATCAATGGTGTAATCATGGTCAGTGTCACTTGGTCAAATCACATCAATGGTGTAATCATGGTCAGTGTCACTTGGTCAAACCACATCAATGGTGTAATCATGGTCAGTGTCACTTGGTCAAACCACATCAATGGTGTAATCATGGTCAGTGTCACTTGGTCAAATCACATCAATGGTGTAATCATGGTCAATGTCACTTGGTCAAACCACATCAATGGTGTAATCATGGTCAGTGTCACTTGGTCAAACCACATCAATGGTGTAATCATGGTCAGTGTCACTTGGTCAAACCACATCAATGGTGTAATCATGGTCAGTGTCACTTGGTCAAACCACATCAATGGTGTAATCATGGTCAGTGTCACTTGGTCAAACCACATCAATGGTGTAATCATGGTCAGTGTCACTTGGTCAAACCACATCAATGGTGTAATCATGGTCAGTGTCACTTGGTCAAACCACATCAATGGTGTAATCATGGTCAGTGTCACTTGGTCAAACCACATCAATGGTGTAATCATGGTCAGTGTCACTTGGTCAAACCACATCAATGGTGTAATCATGGTCAGTGTCACTTGGTCAAACCACATCAATGGTATAATCATGGTCAGTGTCACTTGGTCAAACCACATCAATGGTGTAATCATGGTCAGTGTCACTTGGTCAAACCACATCAATGGTGTAATCATGGTCAGTGTCACATGGTCAAACCACATCAATGGTGTAATCATGGTCAGTGTCACTTGGTCAAACCACATCAATGGTGTAATCATGGTCAGTGTCACTTGGTCAAACCACATCAATGGTGTAATCATGGTCAGTGTCACTTGGTCAAATCACATCAATGGTGTAATCATGGTCAGTGTCACTTGGTCAAACCACATCAATGGTGTAATCATGGTCAGTGTCACTTGGTCAAACCACATCAATGGTGTAATCATGGTCAGTGTCACTTGGTCAAATCACATCAATGGTGTAATCATGGTCAATGTCACTTGGTCAAACTACATCAATGGTGTAATCATGGTCAGTGTCACTTGGTCAAACCACATCAATGGTGTAATCATGGTCAGTGTCACTTGGTCAAACCACATCAATGGTGTAATCATGGTCAGTGTCACTTGGTCAAACCACATCAATGGTGTAATCATGGTCAGTGTCACTTGGTCAAACCACATCAATGGTGTAATCATGGTCAGTGTCACTTGGTCAAACCACATCAATGGTGTAATCATGGTCAGTGTCACTTGGTCAAACCACATCAATGGTGTAATCATGGTCAGTGTCACTTGGTCAAACCACATCAATGGTGTAATCATGGTCAGTGTCACTTGGTCAAACCACATCAATGGTGTAATCATGGTCAGTGTCACTTGGTCAAACCACATCAATGGTATAATCATGGTCAGTGTCACTTGGTCAAACCACATCAATGGTGTAATCATGGTCAGTGTCACTTGGTCAAACCACATCAATGGTGTAATCATGGTCAGTGTCACATGGTCAAACCACATCAATGGTGTAATCATGGTCAGTGTCACTTGGTCAAACCACATCAATGGTGTAATCATGGTCAGTGTCACTTGGTCAAACCACATCAATGGTGTAATCATGGTCAGTGTCACTTGGTCAAACCACATCAATGGTGTAATCATGGTCAGTGTCACTGGGTCAAACCACATCAATGGTGTAATCATGGTCAGTGTCACTTGGTCAAACCACATCAATGGTGTAATCGTGGTCAGTGTCACTTGGTCAAACCACATCAATGGTGTAATCATGGTCAATGTCACTTGGTCAAACCACATCAATGGTGTAATCATGGTCAGTGTCACTTGGTCAAACCACATCAATGGTGTAATCATGGTCAGTGTCACTTGGTCAAACCACATCAATGGTGTAATCATGGTCAGTGTCACTTGGTCAAATCACATCAATGGTGTAATCATGGTCAGTGTCACTTGGTCAAACCACATCAATGGTGTAATCATGGTCAGTGTCACTTGGTCAAACCACATCAATGGTGTAATCATGGTCAGTTCACATGGTCAAACCACATCAATGGTGTAATCATGGTCAGTGTCACATGGTCAAACCACATCAATGGTGTAATCATGGTCAGTGTCACATGGTCAAACCACATCAATGGTGTAATCATGGTCAGTGTCACTTGGTCAAACCACATCAATGGTGTAATCATGGTCAGTTCACATGGTCAAACCACATCAATGGTGTAATCATGGTCAGTGTCACATGGTCAAACCACATCAATGGTGTAATCATGGTCAGTGTCACATGGTCAAACCACATCAATGGTGTAATCATGGTCAGTGTCACTTGGTCAAACCACATCAATGGTGTAATCATGGTCAGTGTTCTCGCCTCGGGTGCGGTAGCTTGGTGGTGCTTTTATTATACATTGTATATGAAAATTAAGCTTATTTAGAAAAAAATCACAATGATGGTGTTGAGTAGTTCTTTTCCAGTACAATATATTTTTATTCAATATGCTTGTTACATTCTTACTTCAAAAGCCCAAGCTACTTATGAAGTATTTCATATTAACATATTAATATTTTCTTATATAATTAAAATAATTTCAAATAATATAATATAACTGATGAGAATCAGACTTTAATTGAATATACATATAAATACGCACCTACATCTACACACATACATATGCATGCATACATATACATATACATATATACAATGCATACATATTTACATTTCAATATTTTTCCTTATTTTTGCTAACAGTTTACTATTTTGGAGTTTTTGCACCTGGCTTTATTCTCGTCATATATTCTCTCACAAATAAAGAATATATTTTTACAAGTTTTTAGTAAGGTTCGTGTTACTCGATCTTTAGTTTTATATGTACGTTTTGTAGATCGTGGTTTGTCCTTTTGTACTTTTTCTTTTGGCCATGCATTATGTTGTCTGTTCTTCTTCGATATATTGATTCCGATTACCCCTTTGGTATCTTCAAACTCTTCATATATCCGCCCCCCTTCTGTCCGAATTGTCTACTCTATTCTTACCCCTTTGGTATCTTCAAACTCTTCATATATCCCCACCCCTTCTGTCCGAATTGTCTACTCTATTCTTACCCCTTTGGTATCTTCAAACTCTTCATATATCCGCCCCCCTTCTGTCCGAATTGTCTACTCTATTCTTACCCCTTTGGTATCTTCAAACTCTTCATATATCCCCACCCCTTCTGTCCGAATTGTCTACTCTATTCTTACCCCTTTGGTATCTTCAAACTCTTCATATATCCCCACCCCTTCTGTCCGAATTGTCTACTCTATTCTTACCCCTTTGGTATCTTCAAACTCTTCATATATCCCCACCCCTTCTGTCCGAATTGTCTACTCTATTCTTACCCCTTTGGTATCTTCAAACTCTTCATATATCCCCACCCCTTCTGTCCGAATTGTCTACTCTATTCTTACCCCTTTGGTATCTTCAAACTCTTCATATATCCCCACCCCTTCTGTCTACTCTATTCTTACCCCTTTGGTATCTTCAAACTCTTCATATATCCCCACCCCTTCTGTCCGAATTGTCTACTCTATTCTTACCCCTTTGGTATCTTCAAACTCTTCATATATCCCCACCCCTTCTGTCCGAATTGTCTACTCTATTCTTACCCCTTTGGTATCTTCAAACTCTTCATATATCCGCCCCCCTTCTGTCCGAATTGTCTACTCTATTCTTACCCCTTTGGTATCTTCAAACTCTTCATATATCCCCACCCCTTCTGTCTACTCTATTCTTACCCCTTTGGTATCTTCAAACTCTTCATATATCCGCACCCCTTCTGTCCGAATTGTCTACTCTATTCTTACCCCTTTGGTATCTTCAAACTCTTCATATATCCGCACCCCTTCTGTCCGTATTGTCTACTCTATTCTTACCCCTTTGGTATCTTCAAACTCTTCATATATCCGCCCCCCTTCTGTCCGAATTGTCTACTCTATTCTTACCCCTTTGGTATCTTCAAACTCTTCATATATCCCCACCCCTTCTGTCTACTCTATTCTTACCCCTTTGGTATCTTCAAACTCTTCATATATCCGCACCCCTTCTGTCCGAATTGTCTACTCTATTCTTACCCCTTTGGTATCTTCAAACTCTTCATATATCCGCACCCCTTCTGTCCGTATTGTCTACTCTATTCTTACCCCTTTGGTATCTTCAAACTCTTCATATATCCGCCCCCCTTCTGTCCGAATTGTCTACTCTATTCTTACCCCTTTGGTATCTTCAAACTCTTCATATATCCGCCCCCCTTCTGTCCGAATTGTCTACTCTATTCTTACCCCTTTGGTATCTTCAAACTCTTCATATATCCGCCCCCCTTCTGTCCGAATTGTCTACTCTATTCTTACCCCTTTGGTATCTTCAAACTCTTCATATATCCCCACCCCTTCTGTCCGAATTGTCTACTCTATTCTTACCCCTTTGGTATCTTCAAACTCTTCATATATCCGCATTGTCTACTCTATTCTTACCCCTTTGGTATCTTCAAACTCTTCATATATCCCCACCCCTTCTGTCCGAATTGTCTGCTCTATTCTTACCCCTTTGGTATCTTCAAACTCTTCATATATCCGCACCCCTTCTGTCCGTATTGTCTACTCTATTCTTACCCCTTTGGTATCTTCAAACTCTTCATATATCCGCCCCCCCCCCCCCCCCCCCTTCTGTCCGAATTGTCTACTCTATTCTTACCCCTTTGGTATCTTCAAACTCTTCATATATCCGCCCCCTTCTGTCCGAATTGTCTACTCTATTCTTACCCCTTTGGTATCTTCAAACTCTTCATATATCCCCACCCCTTCTGTCCGAATTGTCTACTCTATTCTTACCCCTTTGGTATCTTCAAACTCTTCATATATCCCCACCCCTTCTGTCCGAATTGTCTACTCTATTCTTACCCATTTGGTATCTTCAAACTCTTCATATATCCCCACCCCTTCTGTCTACTCTATTCTTACCCCTTTGGTATCTTCAAACTCTTCATATATCCGCACCCCTTCTGTCCGAATTGTCTACTCTATTCTTACCCCTTTGGTATCTTCAAACTCTTCATATATCCCCACCCCTTCTGTCCGTATTGTCTACTCTATTCTTACCCCTTTGGTATCTTCAAACTCTTCCTATATCCCCACCCCTTCTGTCCGAATTGTCTACTCTATTCTTACCCCTTTGGTATCTTCAAACTCTTCATATATCCGCACCCCTTCTGTCCGAATTGTCTACTCTATTCTTACCCCTTTGGTATCTTCAAACTCTTCATATATCCGCACCCCTTCTGTCCGAATTGTCTACTCTATTCTTACCCCTTTGGTATCTTCAAACTCTTCATATATCCGCACCCCTTCTGTCCGAATTGTCTACTCTATTCTTACCCCTTTGGTATCTTCAAACTCTTCATATATCCGCACCCCTTCTGTCCGAATTGTCTATTCTATTCTTACCCCTTTGGTATCTTCAAACTCTTCATATATCCGCACCCCTTTGGTATCTTCAAACTCTTCATATATCCCCACCCCTTCTGTCCGAATTGTCTACTCTATTCTTACCCCTTTGGTATCTTCAAACTCTTCATATATCCGCACCCCTTCTGTCCGCATTGTCTACTCTATTCTTACCCCTTTGGTATCTTCAAACTCTTCATATATCCGCACCCCTTCTGTCCGAATTGTCTACTCTATTCTTACCCCTTTGGTATCTTCAAACTCTTCATATATCCCCACCCCTTCTGTCCGAATTGTCTACTCTATTCTTACCCCTTTGGTATCTTCAAACTCTTCATATATCCGCATTGTCTACTCTATTCTTACCCCTTTGGTATCTTCAAACTCTTCATATATCCGCACCCCTTCTGTCCGAATTGTCTACTCTATTCTTACCCCTTTGGTATCTTCAAACTCTTCATATATCCCCACCCCTTCTGTCCGAATTGTCTACTCTATTCTTACCCCTTTGGTATCTTCAAACTCTTCATATATCCGCACCCCTTCTGTCCGAATTGTCTACTCTATTCTTACCCCTTTGGTATCTTCAAACTCTTCATATATCCGCACCCCTTCTGTCCGAATTGTCTACTCTATTCTTACCCCTTTGGTATCTTCAAACTCTTCATATATCCGCACCCCTTCTGTCCGATTTGTCTACTCTATTCTTACCCCTTTGGTATCTTCAAACTCTTCATATATCCGCACCCCTTCTGTCCGAATTGTCTACTCTATTCTTACCCCTTTGGTATCTTCAAACTCTTCATATATCCGCACCCCTTCTGTCCGATTTGTCTACTCTATTCTTACCCCTTTGGTATCTTCAAACTCTTCATATATCCGCACCCCTTCTGTCCGAATTGTCTACGCTATTCTTACCCCTAAATCTTCATTTAAGGTTAGATTTTGACAACCACTGTTTGATATGATTGGGTACTACAATCTGTAGTGTTGTGTTTAAAAGATTGTATTATCACAGTGCACATTATAGCAAACAAGAGATTGGCCCTAAGAAATAATCCGCCAAGTTATAGCAAAAATAAAACAAGTATTATAACCTCAAATGGTTTGGTTTAGTTTATGGTGCTTAACGGCACTTTCAACAATATTTCAGCTATATTGTTGCGATCAGTTTTATTGGTGTAGGAAACCGGAGTGCCCGGAGAAAACCACCAACCTACCGCAAGTTACTAACAAACTTTATAACCTCAAATGTAGGAGTCTACCCAAAAAGAGTTACACTTTGATATGTATATGTTTATGTATATGCTGTTTGTCGCCATCATATGTAATTGTATTACATACTTAGTTCAAATAAAGGCCTTTTTGTATGACCAAAATGACCGGAAGTAAACTGTCCATATTTTCACACCCCGGGAAAATAACCGGTTATTGGATTACTACAAGATCATTTCCATATCGAGGCCTCGACTTCGTCTCAGGCCAATATGGGTGTCTCTTTTCTAGATGTCGGAAGTATGTAATAAATAGTTTAACACATGGGCATTTCCATATTGGCCTGGTTATCATCCCTCGACTGCGTCTCTGGCCAATATGGGGGTCTCGGGATGATAACCAGGCCAATATGGAAATGCCCATGTATTAATCTGCAAGTATTTCTAAGGAGAGGACAGTCATTAAGTTGGAATAACTTGTTGTCCAATCCTTTTGCTTTTTTTTATGCAATAAAATAGTATTAAACTAATGTGGGAATGGGTTGGATTGGTGGATATACATGTAGTAGCGTTTTTATTTTTTCACAAACAAATGATTTGAAAAGTGAACTTAATCATGTATGAGCTGCTAAAACAACACCCCCCCCCCCCCCCCCCTCCAAAACTGTACTAGTATTTGTTTTAACAAGACAGTATCAAAGAATGTATACTTTCCAGTATTTAAGACACAGTTACAGCAACTTGATTGTACATGTAATAAAAATTTGCTTTCCCTTTATGGTCACCGCTGTTTTTAACTTGGTATTAGTGCCGTCTTAGCGCATGGACACGATGGGCAGTTGCCCGAGGCCCCATGCTAATCTAGGTATGTTGTGTATGGCACTGAAAACTGACTGTACAGTGGAAACATAATGAAAAGAGAAGCAACAATATAGGGGTTGATATACCGGTGATCGAACCCGGGGCCTTTCACATGCAAAGCGGCCGCTCTACCACTTAGCTACATGTTGCATCATGAAAAACCGGAAACTTTACTTGGTGTAGAGAATAACTATAAGTAGTGACTTGTGTCAGACCAATACTTGGTGTAGAGAATAACTATTAGTAGTGACTGGTGTCAGACCAATACTTGGTGTAGAGAACAAGTATAAGATACAGTACTATTGAAACAAATGAAGCGGTCCGTATTGGATATAACGGGCAACTTCTTTTGTTTCAATAATAATGTATCCAACTTGTACAATAATAGTGTTGTTGAAAAAACAATGGTATGACATTTAATCCAACTACAACTTTAAAATTGATATCACCAATCGATTGTGCATTTCAAAAAAATATGTCAAGTATTATATATCCCCGTGTACCCATAAACCCGATATATTTTGTTAATTGCTATAGTAAAATATAATACAGTAATTTATAAGAATAATGTTATTATTATCTTAAATGAATAAAAAATCAATTTAATAAATTATACTTATAAACATAGATCGTGTTATTGTCAATCGAGTGCGCCTTTATAAAAATCGTTCGACCGTTCAAGGTCAAACAATAATAGGTAATTGTTGTACACATGTAATTGGATGAACACCACGAAGACTGATATATAGTTGATGTGGAAACCGATTTCGCTCGTCAATTTTATTTACAAAGTTTTGCTCAGTGATGGAAAGACTGATCATTTAAGAAAGGTATGCAATATATATATATATGTTACAGTACAAATTGGAATCCAGTAGGATTGTACTAGGAGGATCCTGGATCCTACTAAGCTTTCAATAGGATTCAGAATATTACTGAATTTAAAGCTTAGTACGATTTTGGATATTACTGAATTGAAAAACATAAATATATGTAAAATTTGTGAAATATAAAATAAGTCTTGTGCGATAACTTAATTACAAATAGTGAGAAAAATACATTTTAATACAATTTTGGATTAAGTTTCCTATTTATTACAACATTTGGTCAAAGTTTGTTTGTGGCAGTTGCTTGAGCAAGGTATCTTAGATTTACGGCATGAACATCGCATTGTATTACATTTTCCAGCACAGTTACATGTGGGTACCAGATTAGCAGTTTCATTTACTGTCCGGTTTTTCTGGCAAGCTTGAATGTGGGAAATTTTCAATAGTAAATTAGGGTCAATAGAATTTAATCCTGGGAAGCAAACTGTTCTTAAGTCAACTAGGTCTTCATCTGAATAATAGGTTTTCAGTATTCCATCTTTTGAAAATATTTTGTAAACGGATTTGGAATCGGTTACTTTTTTTTACTTCAAGAACTTTGCATGGCAATATGTTTGATTCAGTGTTAGTTCTGTCTACTTTGTGAATTCTTATACCGACAGTGTCACCAATAGAATATGTTTTTCTGATAAATGATGGTTCTGATTCAAGTCGAACACGTCTCCGTTTAGCTTCTCGCATATAGTTTAAATAAAATAAAGTATTAATTAAAGATCAGTGATCTTGATCATACAAGTATATTTATTTAGTTTTTACTGATTTTACCTAAGGGACATAAAACAGAATATTTGTATTAAAAAAGTGTTCATATTTATTTTTTCATGTTTCTCCTTTTTTCAATTTTTTATTTCAGTAGGATCCTGGATCCTCCTAGTTCAAATCTGGATATCCTGATTTGTCCTAGTAGATATTGGAATTCTGATTTATACTAGTTTAAATCCAGTACAAATCAGAATTCCAATTTCTACTAGTAGAAATTGGAATTCCAATGTGTACTAGTAGGATTCTGGATCCTACTGGATTCCAATTTGTACTGTAACATATACAAACATAGTTTTGTAGGCATTCATACGCCGATAGACAAATATATTTTGCACATTATATCAAATCGGAGGCGAAATTTTGACATTTTAAGCTAAAAAACAGATTGAACGTGCGGAAATGATATATCATGAACGAAATAAATTGATATCACACATTTCGTTTCTTTTTTTCTCTCTCTCACTTTTTTTAATTTGTTTAATTTAATACTTTGGGTTAATATATAACTAAATGTGCATTTCTATATATTTTTGTCAGATCACTATATACAGCTATGGATCTTTAGCAGATGAGATTTTATGAACATTTTATAAAAAAAACCGAACTGGGCATCTAGAAAATATATCAAATATGGATTACGAGTTTTTTTTTCTTTTGTCATTTGAATTGGTCAATTGTAAACACATATCAAGAATCTACACACGAGTGTATATTTTTTTTGCTGACGATCCAGAGAAATTGTAACTGTCTTGTTTGAGAGCGAGTTTAATGAAAGACTTATAACAAGAGACGGACGGGATTACGAAATCACTTCATGTCTAATTAATTACTAGTATAATTTACGCAGAGATATAGATGAAACAAACATTTAAGTGGATAATACGGCCACAGTTAAAATAATAAAGACTGGATCTGACAAGACGAACAGACCGCCAGTAATCGTTTGGGCAAGCCTGTGCCTCACTGGTACCAATGAATGCTAAAAACCTCCACGTCACCTTAGTAGATTGTTAAAGAAGGTCATAAACCCCGATACGAAGCACACATTTACAACCTACTCCCTGGTTTTTTCAAAGGAGTCCAACCCGAGTTCCAAACTGGTACCAGTTCAGGAACTGGCCTCTCCGGTAAACGTGAGAATGCCAATTGACTAAATTATATATACACCTTACCTACTTGTGGTACCACAAGAAAGTATACCAAAATATGAGCTCACGTACAATTGTAGGATTATGACCAACAGTCGTCTTGTCAGATCCCGCCAGATGAGTGGGTCTAAACCCGCTCACCGCCAAAAGACCCCCCACAAATACTTCTGAAATGGACAAGGAAAAAAAAAACGTCCAAGTTCTGATACTGAAGTGGGAAACTCTTGGACCGCTGGAAGATAAGAAACTTCCTAGAGCCCCTTGTATTGTGTTCAAGTACACATCGATTCCAATATCAGATAGGTGTGTCCCATCATTTCTAAAAAGATTAATATCCCTGGCTCTCATATTATGCTTTATGACGTATCCTCCAACGCCCAAGACGATATTTTTGACTGCAAGGTTAACTCGTTTGAGCTTTTTCCATTGCTTTATTTTAACACGATATTATATTGTAAGGACAGAAAACAAGATTTGACAAGGGTCATAACTCTGTTGGATTTTGAAGACTTTTTGTTAATAATAGCTACCACTGCTTGATTATCAACATTAAAAATATTTCGTTTATTTTTTAAATGTATTCCCCAAATGTGCACCGAAATGACAACTGGAAATAATTCTAAAAACGTAATATCAGCAAGGATCCCATTGTCCGCCCATTCTTTTTGGCCAACAAACTTGAGCCCATTTACCCTGAAAATAAATGCCGAAACTTTATCTCTCCCACCGGCGCTATCCGTAAACAAACAAATTGTCTCATTAAAAGTCCACACATTATCTAGCATAACTGTAATTCCATTGTAATCCGATAAAAAGGATAACCAAACTTTCAGATCTTCTCGCATCTCTTGCGATACCCTAATTATGTGGCGAAGTTTAGTTACCTTACATGTAGCATTTATAAGGCGCCGACTAAATGCCCTACCCGGGGCAACAACTTGGCATGCAAAATTTAATAGACCGAGAAACACGTAAAGTTGGGAAAAAAAAGGGGGGGGGGGGCGCACTGAAAATGGCCCGGCAATTCTTCCCATTGCTAATTCTTTTGAAATTTTTTGTTTGGCAAGCTCTGGCATGTCAGCAACACTTTTCAAATTCTTTGAGGTTATCGGCGATCTCGGTCCCGGGTTCACATTCTGTTGATAAAAAAAAATCCATGATTTATAGGTGGTGGTCTCTTTTCTGTTGCCGGGATAACCGGGTGGGTCACTGAGCCACGTGGTCCTATCTGTAACTCCATAATCGGGCCCGATTGTTGATCGTTCCCTCCACTGGAACCATTACTCTGGTGGGGATTACCCGTTTGTAAAGTTCTATGGGTTGATGGTTCATCTTCTACCCGCTGGAAGGTATTCATTGGGACGACATCATGCTGCGGCACGGCATGGCCTGTCTCACTTGGTTTTCCTGGCCTTTTTGATGATTTCGCCTTCTTTGGTGTGCTTACTGTAGATATTGCAGCTTTGCTTGAAGGATTTCGACGTCGTTTTTGTGGTCTCATGACTTTAGATGACCAGGTGGCAATGGATTTTCAAAATGTTTTTTCAAAAACGTGTGATGTCTGGCGGCTAGCATAAAACTGATACAACGGAAGTTGTGACGTACACACATAAAAAGGTTACAGTGCGACGGAACTGCTCTGACTTTTTTCCGGGTTATGTCGCTTTCATTAAACCTGTTTATCCTAAGTGATAAACATTATTAAATAATGTTCTTAGTTATTATGACCAGATTAAAGATATTAACCTTGTCACAAAAATGGGTAAAATTAATAAATTACTCTCGTATTAGTACATCGGCCCCTATTAGCGGCCTATATCATTGGCCCCTATTAGCGGCCTATATCATCGGCCTCTATTAGCGGCCTGTAAGTGATATTAGAGGCCACAATTACAATAGCATTGCTGGGGGTATTATTGTACAACTATAATTGGTGGTAGACCAATCCTTATTCAGAGAATAACTATTATTGGTATCAGACCAATACTTGGCTTCGAGAATAACTATAACTTGTGTCAGACCAATACTTGCTTTAGAGAATAACTATAACTAGTGTCAGACCAATACTTGCTTTAGAGAATAACTATAACTGGTGCCAGACCAATATTTGGATTGGAGAATAACTATAACTAGTGTCAGACCAATACTTGGTGTATATAATAACTATAACTGATGTCAGACCAATACTTAGTGTAGAGAATAACTATTATTGGTATCAGACCAATACTTGGCTTCGAGAATAACTATAACTTGTGTCAGACCAATACTTGCTTTAGAGAATAACTATAACTTGTGTCAGACCAATACTTGCTTTAGAGAATAACTATAACTGGTGCCAGACCAATATTTGGATTGGAGAATAACTATAACTAGTGTCAGACCAATACTTGGTGTATATAATAACTATAACTGATGTCAGACCAATACTTAGTGTAGAGAATAACTATAACTGGTGTCAGACCAATACTTGTTTTGGAGAATAACTATAACTGGTGTCAGACCAATATTTGTTTTGGAGAATAACTATATCTAGTGCCAGACCAATACTTGGTGTAGAGAATAACTATAACTAGTGTCAGACCAATACTTGCTTTAGAGAATAACTATAACTAGTGTCAGACCAATACTTGGCTTAGAGAATAACTATAACTAGTGTCAGACCAATACTTAGTGTAGAGAATAACTATAACTGGTGTCAGACCAATACTTGGTGTATATAATAACTATACCTGATGTCAGACCAATACTTGGTGTATATAATAACTATAACTGGTGTCAGAACAATACTTGTTTTGGAGAATAACTATAACTGGTGTCAGACCAATACTTGTTTTGGAGAATAACTATATCTAGTGCCAGACCAATACTTGGATTAGAGAATAACTATAACTAGTGTCAGACCAATACTTGGTGTAGAGAATAACTGTAATTGGTATCAGACCAATACTTGGTGTAGAGAATAACTATAATTGGTATCAGACCAATACCTGTTTAGAGAATAACTATAATTGGTATCAGACCAATACCTGTTTAGAGAATAACTATAACTAGTGCCAGGCACTGATAGAGAAATACTTGAAGTAGAGATTGGTGTCAGTAGGTACTTGTCCTACATTTTGTATGTGTTCACCTGTAAAGAAAACAAATTACATGACATAGCTGTGAATTCTAAAAATAAATAAGATCATCTACCCATTTGCATACATTTTTCATCTTTTTAGTCAGTTAATTGATTATTTTCCTTTTAATATTAACTTGTATGAAAAGGGGTGACTGATTCGCTTGTGACAAAAAAAAACGGATACTGGGAATCAAACATCTTGGTCTATAAAAAAGATCACGTAAGTGTTGGTATAAACGTGATTAAGTTCTAGGCCTAAAGATCTTATTTTGATTCTCTACAGAATGACAGAAATCTGACCTCATTAATATCATCAGCTGATTGTGCTTCTGGACATTGTCATTATTAATTTACACTAAAGTTTACCTCTCGGTATCATTTGTCTTTAACCAACAATGTGTACCTTTTTCCATTTTTTGTCGTAAATTTCCGCTAAAAAACTAACAAATTAACGATAAACGTGCGTGTGTCATTCTCGCACTTGGCTCCATTCAAGAAAAGTATAGCAATCCATGAAATCACAAAACTGAACACATAAACATCCATAATTTCCATCTTATTTCAGAAATGTTTACAATATATTTACCTGTTTATGCTGCAAAAAATTAGCATTGAATTCATGTTATTATCAAAGTGAGTATAAATTAACTAACTGTATGCATGCCCTACAGCAAAGCAAAGACAGTACATGTACAATGCAGGGGCGGATTCAGGGGGGGCACACCCGGCGCGCGCCCCCCTAAAATTGGTAAAAATATGATTTTTTTTGGTCGTAAAATCGTGATTTTTCACATGAAATACCCCAAAAATTTCGCGCGCCCCCCCCTAAAATTGGAAAAATATGATTTTTTTGTCGTAAAATCGTGATTTTTCACACGAAATACCCCAAACATTTTCGCGCCTCCCTCTGCTCGGCGCAATTTTTTTAAGTGCGCCCCCCCAACTTGAAATCCTGGATCCGCCCCTGCAATGTATGCCTGTTAATAAAATAATTACGGCCCTTATTTAGAAATAGTATTTAGAAAATTCTAGCTTAGCATTTTTTTTGTTGAAGTTACCTTTTAAATAATAGTTTCTTTGCAAAAAGCATTTGTCAATTTTACCTCTTCTATACAAATGTGAATTTTATAATATCTTATATTACATTTCTTCCTTTGCAAATCCAGTTCTCGTATTCATATATCGGAATGGGTACATTGCACATTTGTGCCCAATCATGCCGAAAAGTATATAACTGGTACCCTGAATAAGGGTCAACCCTAAATAGGGTTAAAGGGAGGAAAAGGGGAAAAGGGAAAGAGAAAGGGAAAAGGGAAAAGGGGAAAGGGGGAAAAGGGGAAATGGGAGAGGGGAAAGGGAAGGGATAAGGGTTAATGGGGAAGGGGTAAAGGGGGAAGAGTTAAGGGTAGTGCGGAAAAGGGCATTATTAATATTGGGGAATTTCCGACACAACAGGTTGCAAAGTTTTGCACGATCAATCCCTGGTTGCAGTAATGCCAAAGGGGAATTGAAGTCAAACTGGCGGACGTCAGAAGGTGCAGGCAAATGTTCTTCACGTTCATGGTAGTCCATTACCAAAAGAAAAGGGACAAAAGGACAAACAATGATCTACAAAACATTACACATAAAACAACATGTATATGTATATCCGCGAGAAAACGAGATAGCACTCCTTTGTGAATTCAGAAATTTGAAACGTCCAAAATCTGAGACCACCGCAAAATACAGGCATAGTCTTCGAATACTTGCACAAAAAGGTTTTAGTCACATCGGAATATCGCTGCCTACTCTGGATTGAATCCGTTACGAATAACGTTTATCAACGTATCTTCATTTTCGACTAAATGTATTTGACATCATGTCTAAATGTCAAAAGCCAAAGTGTCAAGCTATAAACAAATTCTTCAGTAAACAAATTCCCGCTTCATCGAAAAAGGTACAAGATTACAACTGGTAGTCCATCCTGCTCAACTGCTGTAACCATTTGACAAGAACCTTTTACACCTGAGCATGAAAGTGAAACAACCGCAAGTTCCAGTTCCTTGTTTATAGCTGCAGCGACCAGTATAAATATACCCTCTTATCCAGATATATCAAGTCTGAGTGATTCTGATATCCAAAACACAGATGTCATGATGAAACTATTGACAGGCACTTGTAAAGATGCTCACAACTATCCCTTTCTAGCATGATTTATTCATTGATCCATTTTGTTCATTTCAAGGAAGGGGAAGGCATAAAAGGAAACTGTTCATAGGTTCACATAGTATGACTATCAGGACCAAACAAAGTAGCGATAAAAATGAATTCAAAGAGTGTTGATAGAGAAGACTTCAAGTCAGAAGGACAGAGGTGAAAAGAAAACATCTCTCTTCAGGATGTTTGGTTGTCGATTCTTCCTCCAAGTCTGTTTCCCGATTAAAACCAAGGAGAACCAAAGAAGAAGAAAAAACGTTATAAGGGATCGAAATGCAACTGCTGTGCGGGAATTAGGAAGAGCGAGCGAGTTTTTCCCCATTAAATTCTATTTTCGATTCCTAAAGCTTTTGGCACAATGAAATCATCAATTTTAAACGCAAACAAGACGAAGCAAGGAAATCGTGCTAATACCTACACTTGTATATTATAGCTTGGTATAGCAAAATGTCTCCTGTTGGAATTGAGGTTCGTGACGAAATGGTTAGAAGGTAAAATCTGAAAACGCTATGTGAGACTAGATGGGCAAGTCGCTCACACTCCTTATTCACATTTCGGTGAGCATTTTCAGTTATTTGTAGTTCTTTCGAAGAACTAGAACATGGCGGTGATGCAAAGGCTATGAGTTACGTGTGCCCTATTACAAAATTTGACTTCATTGTTTGTCTTGTGGCTGTGCAATCAATATTACAACTGTTGGTTCCTCTCTCTGCAACATTTCAAACAAAGGACTTTGATATAATCCAAGCTGTCGTTTGGAGTAAAACGGTCATTGACCTGCTTCAAGGAAAGAGACGAATAAATTGAGCGGGACCATCTATTTGATCGAACAGTTGAATTAGCCAACCAAACACCCTATCCGAAGCCTTTACAGCCAACAAATACAGATCATTACCCTAGTATGTATACATGTCTAATTAAAAAATTAGCCTCCATATCATTCTGACCCTAGCTACGCCACTGTGTGATGTTCCATGGTCTGTAAGCAAATTCAAAAAAATCCCCCATCGGGGCCTCACTGAAATTAGAAAGATATGTGGGGTTCGATGGTCGGTAAAACAATCTTTAATAAAATGCCCATTGGGGGCCTCAACTAAATGTGTTGGTATAGGGATCCTCATCAACTCATCAAAAGTCAAGCCGAAAAATTATTCTCTTTGCGTTAAACAACAATGCCCCAATTCACCCGCTAATTATCTTATTCTCTATGTATAGTGATATACTTATACATTGTATTTATATTATTTCTTTAAATGTACATGTATCCGTTTTCTTATGTGTCCTTAAATTATATATTTTTTAGATAAAACACTTTACAGAAAATTATTATCAGTTTGTTTCTGAAGATCTGAAGATATTTACCAGTAGACCACCACAGTGTAGACACTATCCAGTAACAGTGTTCCTTAACCGTAGTAGTTCAAGACAATTTATTTTAATTGATAGATGCCTAACATATGGGCTTCATATATCACAATAAATACATATGTTTATTCCATATAAGTCTATTCCAAATTTCGGGATCTTCTGTTTGAATTTTCATAATACCGCGCAGTATCCTTTCAGGGTCCAGTAAATACATTATATGGTTGTCACTTGCTATAAGAGATAAGATAAATTTCTCGCCAATCATGGTCCACAAGGGGAATAAACATGGATGACATTTATGATCAACATGTCGATGTACTTAGAACGCTACAGTTTACCGTGTTGAGGGGGAGGGCTTATGGTGTTCAACGCCACTTTAAAAAAATATTTCAGTTTATCGTGGCTGTCAGTTTTATTAATGGAGGGAACCGGAGTACCTGGAGAAAACCATCGACCTGCCACAAGTCACTGACAAACTTTATACCATGTTGACAATTGGCATAAAAGACAATAGGAATGAATTAAAAAGTATACCTTGTTTAATACAAAAAGCACCAGTTGACGGTGCTTATTATTAGAATAATAAAAATAAAATAAGTTCTATCTGTACATGTACCTAATGAAGAACCACAAGTCTTATGATAAAATAATAAATGAATGTGATATCAGACACACCTCAACTAAATAATTTATGTTTAATAGGTAGTAAAGTATTTTTCTAAATTGCTATTTGGGTTATATTCGGGTAATTGTATTACAGACGGCACCATATAACGAAGAAAACAGATTGACATGTTCGATCATCGAAATCAAATAGTATCAACATGGATGGTATTTCATTGGACTATCTTGTGTCCTGTTCAGGGCAGCCAACCAGCCAATCAAGCTTTTTGCAATCAATATAATAGACAGGTTTCAATATATTCAAAAAAAACCCAACCTGCTCCATTGTTTCTGAGCTATGATGCAAACAGGCACACCATGTAAGTGGGAACAAATACATTGTACATGTTGCCAAATGCAAAGAAAAATTTCAATCGAAACGTATAAACTCCACTATTAATGAGAAAATTAAAACTCAATCTCAAGTTGTTTCTATTGTGTGTTTATATCTGTTTTTGTCGTTGGGGATTCAATTATTAAGAGTGGAGGGCTGGAATCGCATTAACTGGCTTAATCTCACCAAATTGATGTGCATGTCCCAGACCAGGCGGCCGTTTCACTAAAGGTCGTAAGTCGTAAACGTAGACGTAAGTGTACTCTTAAGAGTTACGACCGTTTCACTAATAGTTAGGATTTACGACTTACGATAAAAAGTGATCGCAAAGTTAAGAGTTGTGGAAGGTACTCGTAAGTCGTAAATCGTAAACTTATTTTTGAAGAGAAGAATTGCTATCTATATTTTTTTTTTAATATGAACATTAATCAAATGAAGCAATCAATAAATATTAGATGCACGCAACATTTTTTATATTTCGAGAGCCATAAAAAATCATTAAAACAGCTACACATTATTATTTATTTCAGTGTACTTTCTATCAGTTCTGTATTTACAATATCAACATATTTTATTAACGAATGTATGTACCTAGATGAAATTTCAAGAAAACAATGATATCGGGTGCATGTACAAACAATGGTTCAAAAATAAAGTTAAGCACAAACAGAGGGCACATTACATTTCCGTGGATTTGAGGATTAACAGCCAGGTATCACTTTTGCACGGAGAAAGAGCATTACAATTGCCGTAAAATATACCCGAGACTTTTTTTTTACATTTGCGCGGATTACCTATTATTTAGAATATATTTGATTTACTCATAACATTTTCTGCATTTTGCAGCACGACTGAAGATGCAATATGGATTATTCGCCTCTTTGGTCAGCCTTTAAAATGAAAACAAAAAATATAAGAATAACATCTATACAAATATATGAAATATAAATCTAAAAAAAATAGTGGAACATACATGTATAAAAAAAACCAATAATTTTGAAGGCAACAGATATTTAGCAGTCCAAATGTTAAAATTCATTGGTAGTTTTTATTGATTATATAAAGCGTTAAAACACTCATTATGAATATAAATCAACAGTACATGTTAAGTTTAATAATGTAAGATGTGTATTTTTGTTGTTTTATGTGTTGATGAAACATATTATTTTATATGCGTGAATATAGTGATGCAATAAAACTACCCAAATCATACCCCCCTCCCCCCCCCCACCCACCCACTGTGGTGGGCAGGGTTACAGATTAAGTAATTTCTGGCTGGCGAAAGAAGTCAATAAAGAGTTAAAAAAGAAGTTACTGCATCAGTGTTTATAAAAACCATAAAATATTATGAAAATACGAATTGTACTTTAAAGAAAGGTAAAAGAAATCCGCACAATTGTCATGTGTTGAAGTTCTTCACGTAAATGTAGGATTTTTTTTCCGCGCAATTAAAATGCAGCGCAAACGGAATATCAGTGCAGAATGTGAATGTATTGCCAAATATATATGGTACTATTTTTGAAATTTCCCCTTACATATAGCATGAAATTTGTTAAAATATATTCCATAAGAAAAATTTCTGTTCAAATTTCAGTAAATTTTTACACTTAAAAATTGTTTCCTGATAGCTTTGGTTTATTCATTTAAAACATCACTTTGGATTTTTATAATTACTGTAGTTGAATATTAAAAATGTATTTAAACACATTTAAAATGTGATTATTAATGTAATCAGCTTTTGATTTGATTTTTTGGTGTTTTAACGCCACTTTCAGCAGTATTTCAGCTATATCGGCTGCGAGTCGAGTGCACCATTTTTGTAATTTACAAAGCCGGGCGCGAATCCACTCCGTATTGGTGATAGGCTTGTATGAGTTGTTAGATCCAACGACCTAACTCATTGAGCCACCCGGGCCCCTAGTCAGCTTTTAAGCTGTTGGGTTTATTACATATAAAATATATGATACAATATAATATCTTTTTACCTCCATTATAGGAGATGTTACTTGTCGCAAGTCGTAAGTCGTAACTCTTAAGCTTAGGACTAGTTTAGTGAAACGCACGTATACGTGCACGTAAGGAAATCTTAAGAGTGATCTTAGACTTACGATTTACGATCACTTTAGTGAAACGGTCACCAGGACGTTCATTATCATCGATATATATCATGTTCTTTCTCTTTGTGTTCAATGATGTGAGATATTCCCTTTGTTGGAATTGAATTGTTGGCAACCAGTGCTTAAACTTTCTTTCCTACAAATAGAATACTCAAAGGGTTCAGTGAGGAAGATATATCGTATGATTGTCAGTTATTTGTAACGTTTATACGTTAAACATACATACAAATAGTTAATAGTATTACGCGATTAAAATTATCGTGTCTAAATTTTCACAGCACATTTACTTAACATGCTCCTAAAAGTAGATCTGCAGTGTTGTTTTTGTCTATTTTCTCGCTCATTATTATTTCCCATTGTATAAAAATACGCAACATCGTGATATATATACAATAGAAAGACAAAATTGTATTCAATACAACTTGAAAAGAGGGAGTGTTATCTATTTACAAATTTCTAGAAAAAAAAAATGTGATAAATGCACCCCCTAAAAAAATAAAATACTTGTAATAAAAAAGAATAAATAAAAAATAGTAATAATAATAATGATAAAAAAAGATAAATAAATAATAAGGATGATAATCTGATCCTTCAGTTGTCATGAGAAATGTGGTAAAATTCGAGAGAAAAAAACCCAACCGATTTTCAATGTTAAGAATCTTATTTTTGTTTCGTGAGAAAAAAAAAACCCCGACTCGGGTAAAACACCCCTCCACAGACTAAAAGTTAAATGTACAGTGCCTTTGATGTACACATCTTAAATGCATTTTTTTTAAAATAAGCCAATGACAGTTGTATATTATAATTATGCATGATACATGTACAATATTATCATTCTATAGAAATAGAATAAAAGTATGCTTACAAGGTATTAGGTCACGAGTATTGACCCACTTGTAAACATTAAACAATTAATATTTTTAAAACGAACTTATAAACTCTATTTGTATTTAATCGCCTTTAAATACTAATGAAAATAAAAATTGTTTGATGTAATCCGTCTTATATTCATTTATGAACCTGTAACACATATATATTCACTATTATGTAGCAAGGTTTATTTATAAGGGGGAAAATGGCTTGAAAGTTAAATATCAAAATGAAAGTTTTGACTTTTGGAGTATTTTTATGTGTGATTTTTATTTTCTCGTCTGTTGTATCTGGAACTGTTATAACAGATACATATGGAAATGAAGCATATGGAAACGGAACTATTTCATGGACTAATCCACCAGCAGGAATTGCCTACAAAACCGTGAATGATTACGATGCAGGGAAGCTGGCACTATTGTTTGATACTGTCAGGAGTTTTGTTAACACGGTCCAGTCAAAACCATTTCCTTTTGGTAAGCAAGCTAACTACACGTTGAATATTATAAGAAATAAAATGTTGTATATTATTTTATATCCATTAAATCATAAACTATATAGAAATTCTGTTGATGATCGTCTGGTTGAAAGTTGCATTGAAAAAACATAATAAAGCGGAAAAAAACTCAAAAAAACTCAAACAATTTCCTATCACAGCCATGTTTTTTGTCCGACCGTAATTTTTATGAAAGAATCCCAAATACAATTCCTGCAAAAGTTTTGCTCTAAAAGGAAATGATAAATCTGAAAAATGTCAACGACGGACGACGGACGCCAAGTGATCGCAATAGCTCACATGGCCTTTTGACCTAAAGAGCTATAAAAAGTGATTAATTTACAGATGCAATAAATGACGTATCCATATTATTTTACTTTTCAATTTGACAACAATAGAGTCTATATTGGAAGCAATAGAAACAGAGAACTGACAAATGTTTCATGAATTTAAGTTACTAACTCCGAAAATGCAACAAACATCTGTTATGTCATACATGAAACATGTAATTATACGGTGTCTTCAACCTAGGCCAACTTTTTGAAATATCATATTCAAGTAAGTAGTATGAGGGTTTAACGTCCGGCTCACCTATTGAGGTATTGCAGACATATTCAAGGTATGCCAATAAACATTTTATATTACAGGTGTTTATATAACAATTAATGATAGTTACAGGTAAATAAATTTGGAAATGCAGATCTCAAAAGTGAAATGTATAAAGTATTTTTTTTTAATCTAAAAATATAAGAATAAGTTAATTAACATTTAACAAAAAAGTTTTGTATATTCATATGAAAAAATCTAAATTTATAAGTAACGAATAATTCTTTAAAATATTTTTTGTTAACTGGAAAAATTTTTTTGTAAAAATTTATATATGAAATAATAATTCTGTTAAAATTAACCAAAAAAGTTTTGTAAAATTTAATGATAAAATAATAAGTCTGTTAAAATTAAACACAAATCTGTAAATAAAAAAGATGAAAATCTAAAATTTTAGAATAATTTAAATAAACAACGCATTAAAAAGTCATAATATAAAATATTATATGATACTTATGCAATAAACAATTTTCTTAAAATATAAATTCAATATTTTAGAATAATATTTATTTATAAATTTAGAATTATTAGAATTTTGGAGAGTATTTTTTAATTGCTCACTCCAAGCTAATTAATCAGAAGATCAGTCATTTTCGCATTGATGTGAAAAAGGATCACTACTTTAAGGATTTTACCAAGCTAACAAAGGGTATGGTATATATGGGAACCCAGTAAGAGTCCAGTAAGTTACAATAATGTCCTGATTTATTTTCATAAAGTTTGATATTAAAATATATGTGCTTATAATGTCCTGGTTTATTTTCATAAAGTTTGATAATAAAATATATGTGCTCATAATGTGGTGATTTATTTTCATAAATATTTACTTCTAACTTAATTTATTCACTCAATACTCACACAAAAACAAGACAACTTCTACATTTAAAAAAAGTTGATTGTGGACTTGGAGTACATTGATATCTCCCCCGATTTTACACTAATTAAACATGACTAGGCATGTTTATATAACAATTAACCTATTCAACCTACGCCAACATTTTTTCTTGCCTTTTTGTACATATTTTTCAAAATGTTGGCATAGGTTGAATGAACCCTATTACACGAGTGAAGGAAATATATGAACCACACATATCAGTGTTACAAAATTATTATAATCGGTCATTTTCATTTGAACTTTTACAAGGGTATATTTATGGAACGCTAAAAGGCATCACTGTCAAACGCAACCAAACTAGACCTATTATTGTGTATCTTCATGAGGTAAGGGTCTTGTGTCCACAAAATATCAGTAGGGTATTTACCTCAACCAATTCAGCTTCATAGCTCTTTACAAATGAAAGCTTGCCCCAAGCCATGGCATGGGTTTCCAATGACATATGTCGTGGTCTTTTGTTGTGCTCAATGATTTGAAGTGAGAGGTGATTGGTTGTTTTGTTGATTTGGTGGAGGTTATCACTACTGTTTATACATTCTTTCCATAATTACATCATATTTTAGAAATAAATCACATTTTATCATACATGAAGGCACAAATGTTGAAGTACATTGTAGTGTAGATATTTGATCATGTTTGAGGGTATAAATATTGTAGATATTCGATCATGTTTGAGGGTATAAATATTGTAGATATTCGATCATGTTTGAGGGTATACATATTGTAGATATTCGGTCATGTTCGAGGGTATAAATATTTTAGATATTCGATCATGTTTGAGGGTATACATATTGTAGATATTCGGTCATGTTCGAGGTTATAAATATTGTAAATATTCGATCATGTTCGAGGATATACATATTGTAGATATTCGATCATGTTTGAGGGCATACATATTGTAGATATTCGATCATGTTCGAGGGTATAAATATTGTAGATATTCGATCATGTTCGAGGTTATAAATATTGTAGACATTCGATCATGTTCAAGGGTATACATATTGTAGATATTCGATCATGTTTGAGGGCATACATATTGTAGATATTCGATCATGTTCGAGGGAATAAATATTGTAGATATTCGATCAGTTTCAAGGGTATAAATATTGTAGATATTCGATCACTTTCAAGGGTATAAATATTGTAGATATTCGATCATGTTCGAGGGTATACATATTGTAGATATTCGATCATGTTTGAGGGCATACATATTGTAGATATTCGATCATGTTCGAGGGTATAAATATTGTAGATATTCGATCAGTTTCAAGGGTATAAATATTGTAGATATTCGATCACTTTCATGGGTATAAATATTGTAGATATTCGATCATGTTTGAGGGTATAAATATTGTAGATATTCTATCATATTCGAGGATATGAATAATGTAGATATTCGATTATGTTCGAGGGTATACATATTGTAGATATTCGATCATGTTCGAGGGTATGAATATTTTAGATATTCGACATGTTTGAGAGTATGAATATTGTAGATGTAAGGTCATGTTTGAAGGTATAAATAATGTAGATATTCGATGGAGTTTCAGGATATACATTTTGTATATATATTCGATCATTTTAAGAGTATATACGTTGTAGATATTCGATCGTGTTTGAAAGTGTGTATATTGTAGATATTCGATCGTGTTTGAGAGTGTGTATATTGTAGATATTCGATCGTGTATATATTCGAAGTTGTTTGAGAGTATATATGTTGCAGATTTTCGATAGTGTTTGAGAGTATATATGTTGTAGATAATCTGTTGTGTTTGAGGGTGTGACCGTATGTATATTGTAGATATTCGATCGTGTTTATATTTGAACATGTTTGTTGGTATATATGCTGTAGATATGCGAACGTGTTTGAAAGTAAGGCTAAATTCCGAAAAGAAAGTTCAAACAGTAATGGTTTACAATTCCTCCAATATCAACTAAAGAACAATCATATATCACTTCAATTCATTGAACATAGAAAAGGCCATAACATATGGCGGTGGAAATACAGGTCCTGGTTTGAGCCATGCTAAAATATGTGGCGGGGTTAAACCAGTTAATGGGATCTCAGCCCTCTCATGATAATTATATCTCATGCTAAGAATGCATAATTGTGCCAAATTCGGTAAAAGCCACGATGCTCTTCCTCGATGAAATTCTTAAATGCAGTTAACTCGAAATCGTTAATAATTTACAGCAAAGATCACTCTGACACAGTTGACACAGGAAGTTGGTATCTTACTATAATTATAATAAGCAATCAAGTCATATAGGAATAAAGTACGTCATACACTTATCCCATGATATTTTCATAAATTAGGGATATTGTGATCTTTATATCATTTCCAATGACAGAATACTCTAGATCGGCAAATCAAGGTCATCAAGGTCAAAATTAATCTTGGCATGCATCTTGTAATAATAAGTAATAAATCCACGATAGATGTATACCGGTAAATCAAATTAACTGGCGACATTATTTGTAAATGAAATATTTTGGAATTATTCAAACTATATCAGGGGACATAACTCCATACAGATGATATGATAAAAAAATAACTTGACCTTTGTGTTATAGTAAATAATCATATTATATTTATAAATAATTTATGTAAAAATAAACAAAAGATATCAACTTGAAGCAAAATGTTTTGTTATTTGGAATATGTCCAATGAGTATAACTCTAGAAAAATACAAGGTAACATGGTCAAAGCCAAACTTGACATGTATATTACTATGATAAGTGAGTTAACAATATGTTAACACATGACATGAGCCATTTCTTTTGTTCTCAACTGTGCAATAACTAGGTTATAGCACACCTTAGCGGTGCTATAACTACCTCACTTATACTGCACAGTTCAAATGTACTTTTAAGGAATTAATCTAAATTTCAGCTTTGTTGATTCTATTGATACTACAGAATTTTGCTTTACCGGATCTTATTTGAATTATTAAATGTACTGTTCGCACTGTAATTCAATAAAACACAAACATTTTGCAGTAGCATTACAATCCCCAAAACAATTTTACAGGGACGGTGTTTCAAGAAAACAACACAATTTGTATTACATTTTTTTTTCGAATGAAAAACAAATTGTGTTTTATTTTATGTCAAGACAAAGCCTTTGAATATAAAAATGAACCGTCATTTTCAAAGAGTTAGTTAAGGTCATAGTACTCATTGTAAATGTTTATCTTTCAACTTGTGAAAGCTTGTCATCAGTACAATAAACATAAAACAGACATAATTAAAATGCGTTGTTTGTCATTTTTCATCAATACAAATTTTGTTTGGAAAAAATTATGTGTAGGCACGTGCCTAAAGTGCCTTACGGTAGCTACGTTCCAGCAGTGACTCACATGTACCTATAACTAATTATTTTGTACTTTTGACCAATAACGGCTACCTTGTTTTCGTATGAGGTTAACCTTATATGGAGTTGTCAAAATCTTTCGGCCAATCATATGGCATCATAGCCCAGATATTTATTATGATTTATTTTGACTCTACCTCTTTCAGTTCTAAAGTTATTTTGATACCACGCCTGAGGTTATATTTGTGTAAGTTCTCCATATATGACTTGCTGCTATTGAACTGTAACCAATTACGGTATCCATCAGTTTATCGAAGAGCGCTATGCCCCTTAATAAGTCGCCAAACTTTTCCAGACAAGACAAAGCTGCGGTATATTATAGGTCCCAATCATTACTAATGATTGGATTTTTGTATATCTCGAACAAATCTAGATGTTAAAGCAACTTTTAGGGATATGACCTTGACCTTGAATTTATATCCTTTTCAAGGTTAGATGATAAGAAGTGCAAAGGTGAAAATGCAAGGAGTCTGCGACTTATCATATTTAGGCCAATAATGGCATCAGTTATCTTTTCCACGGGTATATTGTTCCCAACTGTAATATGAGACAAAAGACATACGATGTGAAACGTTTTATTTGTAATCCTCTCTATAAGCGATGAAAAATGTCCAGTGGTTTATAATCGTCAACTTTACTGATAGAGAAGAATTTTTCTTTACAAACACATGGGACTAAAAATTGGTTTCTGTTTGATTAATCAAACTATAAGAATGTTTTTTCTTTATCATATCCATTTTCCATTTTAGACTTAGTCAAAGATGTGATGAATGGAAATTTTGACATAAGTACACGTTACCAGGATGTAAGTATTAGATGAATTAACAACCACACAATACAACTTTTATATTAATTAACGTGAAGGAGGTCGTATACAAGCTATATGCATGACGAAAACAAGTTTTTTAAACAATGAATCAGATGGCACTCATATGAAAACCGTGTGCAAAGTTTGCATGGTCTGTGTCGGTGAAGATCGAAAATCACTCTAAACAAACTTATATAAACGTTAGAGAATACCGAAGGGGCAATCAAAGTATGGAAAAATGTTGAAAAGTCATCTTCTATATAACCAACTAACCATTTGAAAGTCTCCTTCTATAAAACCACTTAATCGGTTAAAAGAACATTTGGATGTGAAGTTTCTCTAAGATGTATTAATACAGTAGAAAAGGGGAGGGAATATGCCTAAAATATTTTTCTCTAACAGTACGAATCCGATTGAACACAAGTCATACACAAATGATTATTTATAACTAGATGAACAACAACGTTATTTAAGATTAGATATCCACATTTTTATTAGCACTATGTGTTTTTTCTATTTCAGTTGATCGATGTAGCATTGGGCTTTGCAATATGTTTTGTGATTGGTTTATTTTTCGTTATTTTCTTCCCGTTGTGTGGATGCTGTTTTTGTTGTTGTCGATGCTGTGGTAATTGTGGTGGAGATCTCAAACAGGTAAAATTTATTCTCTTATTATCAATATCCGACGAATCTCAAACCCATGCAATTCCTTCATGTCTATAGTGTAACAGATCTCAAACAGGTAAACATTATTCTCTTATCCAACTACTTTCAAACACATGAAATTCTGTTATATTTACAGATCTCGAATACATTAAATGCATTCTGATCTGTAGAGTAATGGATCTCAAACAGATATCAAGGTTAGGGAGTTGTGGTATTTAACGCCACTTTCAACAATATTTCAGTTATATCGTGGTAATCAGTTGTATCGTGGCGGTCAGTTTTATTGGTGGAGGAAACAGGAGTACCTGGAGAAGACGACCAACCTGTCGCAAGTCACTGACAAACTTCATCACATAATGTTGTATCGAGTACACCTCGCCTGAGCGGGGTTCGAACTCACAACTTTAAGGGTCATAGGCACTGATCGCACATGTAGTTTTAAATCCAACTACCATGAGATCACGACCAGGACGGTCCCAAACAGGTACCAGTTTATACAAACTGACAGAATTCAAAGGGGCATTATCTGCCAAAAGCGTAAATGTTTGTTACCCATAAAAACTATCCGATATGATTGATACGTGTTTCTGTAACTTATAAATGTCATGAAATGTACGCGCATCGGGGGAAAAATGTGCAACTGCTCGTGTTTTGAGATCGATCAAGAAATGGACGCCATCTTATTAATTATCGGCATTGTGTACGGTGTTTGCCGAATCGTCATTAAATCAGTACAACAATGCACTTATTTCTTATTTTCTGTGAATCTGCTTTTAGTCGGCGTTAGTTACGGTCAAAGAACCATGCAGGTTTGCAGTTAATAAGCGACAAAATACAAATTATTCGTTTTTACCTGTCACTAGTAAGGTCAGTTGCATTTGGAGAAAGCGAGGTCAAATTATTTGCTTGCAAGGAAATAATAAATCGATGATAATTTTCGTCCTCAAAAGGCGAAAAGTGGTACGATAAGCTGTTTAATGTGAAATATTTACCTTTATTTCATCATTTTAAAGCTATTTACCAATTTCCAAAACACATAAATTTTTTGGTCAAAATCGTAGCTAATTCCCCTTTAAGCTAGTACCACTCTGAATCAATTCACATTTGACAGATCTCAGTGTTACAAATAAGTGAAAACAAAGTCTGTGCCTTGTTTGTGGGGCAAATATGTAAATGAAATAAATCCCTCATATCGTTACACAAATAAGTAAAACGTTTATTAATTGCCTGGTGGATAGATAGGTAATAGAAATGCCATCTACGGTAACATAAATAAATAAATTAGAGAATATCCATTGTTTGTAGTACAAGCAGAAAATGAAATGTACGGTACGGTAGTGCAAATGAGTAAAATTACAGTCTATCCCTTGTTTAGAGGACAGATATGTTAATGAAATGGCTCATACGGTAACACAAATAAGCAAGATTACAATACATCCGTTGTTACTAGGACAAATAGACAACTGACAGGCATCCTACGGTAACAAGTGTACGTAAAATATATTTTATTTCTTGGTCGTGGAAAAAAATAGGTAAGCGAAATCTTTCATGTGTATTGGGACAAATAGGTAAAGGAATTGTCTCCGATGGTAACAAAATTAAGGTAAATTACAGTATATAACTTGTTTATGAGACCAATATATCTTGAAAATCAGATGAAAACTTAGTGTGAATCAATAACGACAAACCTATAGATATAGAGTATGATGTATCTGAAATTATATCAAATGAAAAACAAAAAAATACCACATTGTCGGAACAGTTCTAAAATACCACACTGTCGGAACAATTCTAAAATACCACACTGTCGGAACAATTCTGAAATACCACACTGTCAGAACAGTTCTAAAATACCACACTGTCTAAACAATTCCAACATCCAATAGCAAAATCATAGAAAGAGGCAAATTCGATACCCTTAACACACAAATACATGACCTCTAGCACACTAATGCATGACCTCTCAGTTTCCTGGCTTGGTACAGGCACTTCAATACAAAGTGGCGGGGTTAAAATAGTTGTATGGTCCAAAACCTCCCCTCTTAGTGAAATTAGGTGGTCATGTATGTGCTTTCCACATATTAATTTATAAAGTACACAACGTTCTATTAAGGAATGTATGTTCCTGAAGGTAATAACATCAATTCTAAGTATTAATAATACTTAAAAGATTATATGAGCGTCTAAGGAAGAAAAAAATACCATGGGTCATGTTATTGATTTTAATTATATTCAAGCTTATCTGTGAACATGATTGGTTTGTAGCCAACGAAAAGTAAGGTATTTAAGTATAAATATTATTATAACTTCTAATAAACTCAAATATAGAACACTAATCTTAATTACTGGTCTATTTCATAATGCAATGGTAATTTAAGGGACAATAAAGACATTTGGCGTCAATTAGTGTCCGCCGTTTTTCTTATGTCCGTTATACAACTTATTTGATTCTTTAACAATATATCATGACAATCCATTGTTTACATAGATACTCATAAAAATAGTAATTACTAATTAATATCAAGTCATTTATTATATTGTTGTCCTATGAATAAAGGTCTTTAGCCAGCACAATCACATCGGAGGCGTAATGGTTAGCATCTCGCTTCGAATCGTGGATTCGATCCCCGCTCGGGTCGATCCAAAGACTATTAAATTTGTATTTGTTACATCTCCTCTAAGAACGCAGCATTAATGATAAAGAGCAAAGACTGGTTGGCCAAGAATCAGAATCATGTGTCCGATTGAGGAGATATGTCTATCTGCAGACGGTTGTTTCAGTGAGGTAGCACTATAAAAAATCCAACTAAGCGTGTTGGTCTAGTACAAAGCAGACGTCATCATCATATCATTGAAAATAAACTTGCTTACGCCATGATATAGCTGAAAAGTTGGCGTTAAACAACAATCACTCACCTACTCCCTCCTTAACCAACAAGGGGGGGGGGGGGGGGGCGTCGTGACCGCGATCGTATGGTAGTTGCGACAGGTTGGTGGTTTTCTCCTGGTCCTCTGGTTTCCTCCACCAATAACACTGACCGCCACGATATAGCTGAACTATTGTTGAAAGTGGCGTTAAACACCAAAAAAAAACAAAAAAAAATACAAACAAACAAGCAAACATGTTTAACCAATATATTTTATCGGGTAATACTCAGTAAATAACGAGCCTTTACTGACCGTGCTATTGTACTGTCCATGTTGTCATTTAATGTTTTCCAAAGCCAGCATCTAGATTTCTAACGCCATAGGTCGTTGTTATTTACTTCAATGATTTGGGGTGAGAGGTGGTTGTTCACTTTGTTGATATTGGTGGAATTGTTGACAATCACTGTTTAAACCTTCTTTTCATAACATCTTTGCTAAAATATAATTCCATTTAACAACACAGTGTATAGTGACATTAAAAGTATATACAAGATATAAGATTTTCAACGGACTTTGTTTTGCTAATATTTTATCTTAAAGATATTTTCACATCGCCTAAATCCAAAATACATAACAAAATAAATTTAAAAAAATCAAATATTCATGTAAATATGTTAGAGAAAGGTTTTATATAACAACATTTTATTACTTCAGACATACGATGAGAATGAAGACTGTAAGAGGATGGGATTTGCCCAAGCACTATTTCTCATGGCAATATGTATGACGTAAGTAAATAGACGTCGCTTCTCTTAAATCTTTATAAAACAAGCGTCAGTATGTCGCATGCAGTCAGTACAACGGACGTAAAATACATAGTAAGATCTAGTTATAAACCATTGTAGTATTTGGTGAGGATCAAGACTCGTTAACCAAAAATAGAAAATAGAAAATGAAAATAAGGGTAATAACAAAATTACCGAACTCCGAACAATCTTACAAAGGGAAAGTCAAAACTCATAATTATATAAACAGACAAAATCAGTCAACAACCGGAAAACTGTGAAAACCGTAATGACCCTGACTTGGTACAGGCATTTCTAAAGAAATGGTGGGTTGAATCAGATTTTAAAGCGCCAAACCTCCCGCTCTCATTACGGTTCAAAGGTTCCGGCTGTCACTATAACAGTATTTAAATACAGGAACAAAATAGGTAAAATAGTTGTCAAAGCAGTACCATATTCGGTGACGTAAATGTCAAAAATATGTTACAAGGACACTGAAAAGCAGTTGTATGTCAACAGTGGCTGATCCAGGATTTCAAGTTAGGGGGGGGGGGCGCACTTAAAAAAATTGCGCCGAGCAGAGGGAGGCACGAAATTGTTGGGGTATTTCGTGTGAAAAATCACGATTTTACGCCAAAAAATCACATTTTTTTCAATTGCCGAGGGAGGCGCGAAAATTTTTGAGGTATTTCGTGTGAAAAATCACGATTTTACGCCAAAAAATCACATTCTTCCAATTTTAGGGGGGGGGGGGGCGCCGGGTGAGCCCCCCCCCCCCCCCCTGAATCCGCCCCTGGTCAATGTGTATTATTGGATACAAGATAACTTGTCTTAGTTTGTCTCCGGTTGTGGATAATGATTCAATAAGAAACCTTTTAGATATTAATATAGTGTTATCCAAAGTAATATGTATTGTAGATAGATAAAGTAACATTCTACAGTTGATTGACAAGTAAAATACTGTAAGTGATGTACATGTAGTCGAATGGAAAAACCAGTTGAATTATATGTACAAATGTATATGGGGAAATATATGTACAAATGTATATGGGGAATTATATGTACAAATGTATATGGGGAATTATATGTACAAATGTATATGGGGAATTATATGTACAAATGTATATGGGGAATTATATGTACAAATGTATATGGGGAATTATATGTACAAATGTATATGGGGAATTATATGTACAAATGTATATGGGGAATTATATGTATTAAAGAAGGAGCGTATAACACAGGGCTGTCTTACTCAACACTCTAAGACAAAAGTTGTGCTTTATCTACGATATTATTAATATAAAATACTAAACATCTCTGATTCTAATCGACATGGACGACATCAGTATAAAATACTAAACATCTCTGATTCTAATCGACATGGACGACATCAGTATAAAACCAATATATACATACTAAACCGTTGAATCAATTAGAAGTATATTCAGTATCAACCCGAATCAAAAATAACAACGGGTATTTTATCTGGCTTTGTATAGGCATTTAATTACGAAAATATGACATACAGAACAATTTATTCATCTAAAACTCCCTGCCTTATATAATAGTGCATTCTTGAAAACATGACATGTCCTTGTTAATCGCCGACGTCCTTGTTAATCGCCGACATGTGATCTTTGAGCACGATCTACCATTCTTATTGGGGGTAAATTGACACCTAAATTCGGCATGACCTCATGAAGTCAGTAAAATAAGCAGATTCACGAGTTTATATTAAAGAAAAAAACTCTCATCACCTCGTGATTTACCGTACGACACTATCTAATCATGATATACGACCATAGTAACATCGAAGCAATGTCTTAACTACACAGCCGATTGATCAAAACTGTAGCATGTATTCTTATTCTAATTTATTGCATTTTTGGAATGCAGACATACAAGACGGCTATCATGATGGAATAAAAAAACCGATAGATACCTAATTTATTTAACTCATTTCTGGAATATCCTTCATCAGGTTGAACGTCAAAAGATATGAAAGAATAATTTAAGTCTTAACATATATTGACCACTTGATTAATCATTAAATGGGCCTTTACCAGTTGTGAGTTACCATGTCTAGGAATCCAAGATGATCCCTGTTCTAGGGTGTGATTAACAGACGAGAATCTATGAGAAAATTAATATCTTCGAAATCATGTCGTCAATTGAATCCAATAATCATAGCATGGATCTTTTGTGATTTTATTAATTTTTGAAAATTCAGTCGCTACCATAAAACATCGGGTAAAACTGGAACATATTGTGATAATGTAAAAAGGGACATTTTAAAATCCAAGACAGCCACCATGTTTTCCACCGATTGGAAATCAAATATCGACAACATTGTTGGACTTAATTAAGAGCCATAAACATAGTTTCTTTGCATCACTTAGTGTATTCAAGAATATTTAATATCATCTAGATCTTTGAACTTATGATTCACCTTGTCTTCTTTTCTTATCACTATGTGATATATCAATATTCACAAAAGAATATGTAGAAGATGGACAGACATATTTGTGAGAGTACAATTCTAATTTCAGAGCTTCAGCGGCCTGTGTATATATATTGTATTGTAATTCTAATTTCAGAGCTTCAGTGGCCTGTATATATATATTGTATTGTAATTCTGATTTCAGAGCTTCAGCAACCTGTATATATATTGTATTGTAATTCTAATTTCAGAGCTTCAGCGGCCTGTGTATATATATTGTATTGTAATTCTGATTTCAGAGCTTCAGCGGCCTGTTTATATATATTGTATTGTAATTCTGATTTCAGAGTTTCAGCGGCCTGTGTATATATAACTAATGATAGGTTTACAGTAGCTATAAAGTATGCTGACGGTTCTATAGCAGACAATTTAGATGATGTAAACTCGTATGTTAACAATACAGTTATGGTAAGTAATGTGTAGTTGTAGAACCTTAACAGATACTGACACATCTTCAATAAATTGCAGGGCCCGGGTAGCTCAGTGAGATAGATAGTTGGATTACATAACAACTCATACAAGCCTATCACCAATCTGGCGTGGGTTCGCGCCCGGCTTTGTAAATTACAAAAAGGGTGCACTCGACTCGCAGCGCAAGTGATAAAATGTACCAGTTGCTTGCCCATGGACGGTGGTTCTCTCCGGGTACTTCGGCTTCTTCCACCACTAAAACTGGTGTCATGATATAGCTGAAATATTGCTGAAAGTGGCGTTAAAACACCAAACATCAAAATCAAAATCAAATCAATAAATTGCTATATTTATTCAAACCTTATATTGTTATCAAATTCGTACTAGAGTCATTTTTATTATTTTTATTTAGTTGTTCATGTCGATTTCTGTAGTAAGCATTCATAGCAAGTCCATGCTATTTTGTATTTCCCAATGGATATTTAACTCAATGTTTCTGGTGATTTCATGATGGATTGAATTACTATGATCTAGAACTATACATTGGCATAAAATGGGTTTGACTCAATGTTTTTGATTTGATTTGATAAAAGATCAAAGGAAAAGAATACATTCATGTTACAACTTAAATTATTTCGACTTTTTTTTTCAGCAATTCAGCTATGTTGCCACAGATATGTACAGTATTGTAAGCGATGCTGTCACAGCAGATATCAATGGTATGTAAGACTAAAACAAATGTTTAACAATACTTTACTGAAGCAATATGACACCTTGAACTTGAAAAACAAAAACAAAAACAAAGACAAAAAGCAAAAAGCAGAAACAAAAACAACTACAAATACAAAACAAACAAACAAACAAACAAACAAACAAACAAACAAACAAACAAGATTGAAAGGTTAAAGTAGATATATATGTATATGATTTATATTCCAAGCAAAAGACCTAAATTTAGGTGAAAACTTGATTATCCTCTCATGTTTTCTTCCATGGTGTTGAAATTAATCTTTGTGTGGTTAAACTATTTTCTGTGGTAGAAAGGTAAATATTATATTATAGTAGAACAATTCTTTCTTTAGTTACATGAGTTCAGTCGCAATCATTTGTATATTACATATTCACGTGAGAAACAAAAACAAGCAAACACAAAGCAATGAATTACAGTAGAACGAAACATATGCCAAACCAGTGGAGATAAACCAACATATGATTGGTAACCGGTTTTTAATAAATTGACATAAAATACCAACTGAAAAAAAAGTCAAGATATCATGCCTCAAAATGTTCACATTTCAACTCTCTAAATGTTCATTTGTATAGATAATGTACTGAATAAGTAAGTTAATACGAATGCAATAAATTAAATCTCTCACCATCTAGTTTGCTTTCTGAAGTAAATGGGGTATTTTTAGGCACATAATCATAATGTTGGACACCTAACTCTCAAATATCATGTACAGATCACTATAAACACTACAAATAATATACTTACTAAATATACATTGTATTTACATAATGTTTTTCTTGACATATTTTTATCCATCATCACAATGCTTAAATTCTCAAAGTAAATATTTCTATAATATTTCTTTTTTTTTATCAGGAATTGGTAAGGTAATGGCTGATGCTGTGTTGGCAAATCTGAATATAACTCCTGTTATAACAGCTGTCACAGAACTAGATACTTGTAAGTAGAACATCCAACAAAATCTGAATATAACTCCTGTTATTACAGCTGTCACAGAATTAGAAACTTGTAAGTAGAACATCCAACAAAATCTTAATATAACTCCTGTTATTACAGCTGTCACAGAATTAGATACTTGTAAGTAGAACATCCAACAAAATCTGAATATAACTCCTGTTATTACAGCTGTCACAGAATTAGATACTTGTAAGTAGAACATCCAACAAAATCTTAATATAACTCCTGTTATTACAGCTGTCACAGAATTAGATACTTGTAAGTAGAACATCCAACAAAATCTGAATATAACTCCTGTTATTACAGCTGTCACAGAATTAGATACTTGTAAGTAGAACATCCAACAAAATCTGAATATAACTCCTGTTATTACAGCTGTCACAGAATTAGATACTTGTAAGTAGAACATCCATCACAATCTGAATATAACTCCTGTTATTACAGCTGTCACAGAATTAGATACTTGTTAGTAGAACATCCAACAAAATCTGAATATAACTCCTGTTATAACAGCTGTCACAGAATTAGATACTTGTTAGTAGAACATCCAACAAAATCTGAATATAACTCCTGTTATTACAGCTGTCACAGAATTAGATACTTGTAAGTAGAACATCCAACAAAATCTGAATATAACTCCTGTTATTACAGCTGTCACAGAATTAGATACTTGTAAGTAGAACATCCATCACAATCTGAATATAACTCCTGTTATTACAGCTGTCACAGAAATAGATACTTGTAAGTAGAACATAAAAAAAAATCTTAATATAACTCTTGTTATTACAGCTGTCACAGAATTAGATACTTGTAAGTAGAACATCCAACAAAATCTGAATATAACTTCTGTTATAACAGCTGTCACAGAATTATATACTTGTAAGTAGAACATCCATCACAATCTGAATATAACTCCTGTTATAACAGCTGTCACAGAACTAGATACTTGTAAGTAGAACATCCAACAAAATCTTAATATAACTCCTGTTATAACAGCTGTCACAGAATTAGATACTTGTAAGTAGAACATCCAACAAAATCTTAATATAACTCCTGTTATTACAGCTGTCACAGAATTAGATACTTGTAAGTAGAACATCCAACAAAATCTGAATATAACTCCTGTTATTACAGCGGTCACAGAATTAGATACTTGTAAGTAGAACATCCAACAAAATCTTAATATAACTCCTGTTATTACAGCTGTCACAGAATTAGATACTTGTAAGTAGAACATCCAACAAAATCTGAATATAACTTCTGTTATAACAGCTGTCACAGAATTAGATACTCATAAGTAGAACATCCAACAAAATCTGAATATAACTCCTGTTATTACAGCTGTCACAGAATTAGATAATTGTAAGTAGAACATCCAACAAAATCTTAATATAACTCCTGTTATTACAGCTGTCACAGAATTAGATAATTGTAAGTAGAACATCCAACAAAATCTGAATATAACTCCTGTTATTACAGCTGTCACAGAATTAGATACTTGTAAGTAGAACATCCAACAAAATCTGAATATAACTTCTGTTATAACAGCTGTCACAGAATTAGATACTTGTAAGTAGAACATCCAACAAAATCTGAATATAGCTTCTGTTATAACAGCTGTCACAGAATTATATACTTCTAAGTAGAACATCCAACAAAATCTGAATATAACTCCTGTTATTACAGCTGTCACAGAATTAGATACTTGTAAGTAGAACATCCAACAAAATCTTAATATAACTCCTGTTATTACAGCTGTCACAGAATTAGATACTTGTAAGTAGAACATCCAACAAAATCTGAATATAACTTCTGTTATAACAGCTGTCACAGAATTAGATACTTGTTAGTAGAACATCCAACAAAATCTGAATATAACTTCTGTTATTACAGCTGTCACAGAACTAGATACTTGTAAGTAGAACATCCAACAAAATCTGAATATAACTCCTGTTATTACAGCTGTCACAGAATTAGATACTTGTAAGTAGAACATCCAACAAAATCTGAATATAACTCCTGTTATTACAGCTGTCACAGAATTAGATACTTGTAAGTAGAACATCCAACAAAATCTGAATATAACTTCTGTTATTACAGCTGTCACAGAATTAGATACTTGTAAGTAGAACATCCAACAAAATCTGAATATAACTTCTGTTATTACAGCTGTCACAGAACTAGATACTTGTAAGTAGAACATCCAACAAAATCTGAATATAACTCCTGTTATTACAGCTGTCACAGAATTAGATACTTGTTAGTAGAACATCCAACAAAATCTGAATATAACTCCTGTTATTACAGCTGTCACAGAACTAGATACTTGTAAGTAGAACATCCAACAAAATCTGAATATAACTACTGTTATAACAGCTGTCACAGAATTATATACTTGTAAGTAGAACATCCATCACAATCTGAATATAACTCCTGTTATAACAGCTGTCACAGAACTAGATACTTGTAAGTAGAACATCCAACAAAATCTGAATATAACTCCTGTTATAACAGCTGTCACAGAATTAGATACTTGTAAGTAGAACATCCAACAAAATCTTAATATAACTCCTGTTATTACAGCTGTCACAGAATTAGATACTTGTAAGTAGAACATCCAACAAAATCTGAATATAACTCCTGTTATTACAGCGGTCACAGAATTAGATACTTGTAAGTAGAACATCCAACAAAATCTTAATATAACTCCTGTTATTACAGCTGTCACAGAATTAGATACTTGTAAGTAGAACATCCAACAAAATCTGAATATAACTTCTGTTATAACAGCTGTCACAGAATTAGATACTCATAAGTAGAACATCCAACAAAATCTGAATATAACTCCTGTTATTACAGCTGTCACAGAATTAGATAATTGTAAGTAGAACATCCAACAAAATCTTAATATAACTCCTGTTATTACAGCTGTCACAGAATTAGATAATTGTAAGTAGAACATCCAACAAAATCTGAATATAACTCCTGTTATTACAGCTGTCACAGAATTAGATACTTGTAAGTAGAACATCCAACAAAATCTGAATATAACTTCTGTTATAACAGCTGTCACAGAATTAGATACTTGTAAGTAGAACATCCAACAAAATCTGAATATAGCTTCTGTTATAACAGCTGTCACAGAATTATATACTTCTAAGTAGAACATCCAACAAAATCTGAATATAACTCCTGTTATTACAGCTGTCACAGAATTAGATACTTGTAAGTAGAACATCCAACAAAATCTTAATATAACTCCTGTTATTACAGCTGTCACAGAATTAGATACTTGTAAGTAGAACATCCAACAAAATCTGAATATAACTTCTGTTATAACAGCTGTCACAGAATTAGATACTTGTTAGTAGAACATCCAACAAAATCTGAATATAACTTCTGTTATTACAGCTGTCACAGAACTAGATACTTGTAAGTAGAACATCCAACAAAATCTGAATATAACTCCTGTTATTACAGCTGTCACAGAATTAGATACTTGTAAGTAGAACATCCAACAAAATCTGAATATAACTCCTGTTATTACAGCTGTCACAGAATTAGATACTTGTAAGTAGAACATCCAACAAAATCTGAATATAACTTCTGTTATTACAGCTGTCACAGAATTAGATACTTGTAAGTAGAACATCCAACAAAATCTGAATATAACTTCTGTTATTACAGCTGTCACAGAACTAGATACTTGTAAGTAGAACATCCAACAAAATCTGAATATAACTCCTGTTATTACAGCTGTCACAGAATTAGATACTTGTTAGTAGAACATCCAACAAAATCTGAATATAACTCCTGTTATTACAGCTGTCACAGAACTAGATACTTGTAAGTAGAACATCCAACAAAATCTGAATATAACTACTGTTATAACAGCTGTCACAGAATTAGATACTTGTAAGTAGAACATCCATCACAATCTGAATATAACTCCTGTTATAACAGCTGTCACAGAATTAGATACTTGTAAGTAGAACATCCAACAAAATCTGAATATAACTCCTGTTATTACAGCTGTCACAGAATTAGATACTTGTTAGTAGAACATCCAACAAAATCTGAATATAACTTCTGTTATAACAGCTGTCACAGAATTAGATACTTGTAAGTAGAACATCCAACAAAATCTTAATATAACTCCTGTTATTACAGCTGTCACAGAATTAGATACTTGTAAGTAGAACATCCAACAAAATCCGAATATAACTCCTGTTATTACAGCTGTCACAGAATTAGATACTTGTAAGTAGAACATCCAACAAAATCTTAATATAACTTCTGTTATAACAGCTGTCACAGAATTAGATAATTGTAAGTAGAACATCCAACAAAATCTGAATATAACTCCTGTTATAACAGCTGTCACCGAATTAGATACTTGTAAGTAGAACATCCAACAAAATCTGAATATAACTCCTGTTATTACAGCTGTCACAGAATTAGAAACTTGTAAGTAGAACATCCAACAAAATCTTAATATAACTCCTGTTATTACAGCTGTCACAGAATTAGATACTTGTAAGTAGAACATCCAACAAAATCTTAATATAACTCTTGTTATTACAGCTGTCACAGAAATAGATACTTGTAAGTAGAACATCCAACAAAATCTGAATATAACTCCTGTTATTACAGCTGTCACAGAATTAGAAACTTGTAAGTAGAACATCCAACAAAATCTTAATATAACTCCTGTTATTACAGCTGTCACAGAATTAGATACTTGTAAGTAGAACATCCAACAAAATCTTAATATAACTCCTGTTATTACAGCTGTCACAGAATTAGATACTTGTAAGTAGAACATCCAACAAAATCTGAATATAACTACTGTTATAACAGCTGTCACAGAATTAGATACTTGTAAGTAGAACATCCAACAAAATCTTAATATAACTCCTGTTATTACAGCGGTCACAGAATTAGATACTTGTAAGTAGAACATCCAACAAAATCTGAATATAACTACTGTTATTACAGCTGTCACAGAATTAGATACTTCTAAGTAGAACATCCAACAAAATCTGAATATAACTACTGCTATAACAGCTGTCACAGAATTAGATACTTGTAAGTAGAACATCCAACAAAATCTGAATATAACTACTGTTATTACAGCTGTCACAGAATTAGATACTTCTAAGTAGAACATCCAACAAAATCTTAATATAACTCCTGTTATAACAGCTGTCACAGAATTAGATACTTGTAAGTAGAACATCCAACAAAATCTGAATATAACTACTGTTATTACAGCTGTCACAGAATTAGATACTTCTAAGTAGAACATCCAACAAAATCTGAATATAACTCCTGTTATTACAGCTGTCACAGAATTAGATACTTGTAAGTAGAACATCCAACAAAATCTGAATATAACTCCTGTTATTACAGCGTCACAGAATTAGATACTTGTAAGTAGAACATCCAACAAAATCTTAATATAACTCCTGTTATTACAGCTGTCACAGAATTAGATACTTGTTAGTAGAACATCCAACAAAATCTGAATATAACTTCTGTTATAACAGCTGTCACAGAATTAGATACTTGTAAGTAGAACATCCAACAAAATCTTAATATAACTCCTGTTATTACAGCGGTCACAGAATTAGATACTTGTAAGTAGAACATCCAACAAAATCTGAATATAACTCCTGTTATTACAGCTGTCACAGAATTAGATAATTGTAAGTAGAACATCCAACAAAATCCGAATATAACTCCTGTTATTACAGCTGTCACAGAATTAGATACTTGTAAGTAGAACATCCAACAAAATCTTAATATAACTTCTGTTATAACAGCTGTCACAGAATTAGATAATTGTAAGTAGAACATCCAACAAAATCTGAATATAACTCCTGTTATAACAGCTGTCACCGAATTAGATACTTGTAAGTAGAACATCCAACAAAATCTGAATATAACTCCTGTTATTACAGCTGTCACAGAATTAGAAACTTGTAAGTAGAACATCCAACAAAATCTGAATATAACTTCTGTTATTACAGCTGTCACAGAATTAGATACTTGTAAGTAGAACATCCAACAAAATCTGAATATAACTTCTGTTATAACAGCGGTCACAGAATTAGATACTTGTAAGTAGAACATCCAACAAAATCTGAATATAACTCCTGTTATTACAGCGGTCACAGAATTAGATACTTGTAAGTAGAACATCCAACAAAATCTGAATATAACTTCTGTTATAACAGCTGTCACAGAATTAAATACTTGTAAGTAGAACATCCAACAAAATCTGAATATAACTCCTGTTATTACAGCTGTCACAGAATTAGATACTTGTAAGTAGAACATGCAACACAATCTGAATATAACTACTGTTATAACAGCTGTCACAGAATTAGATACTTGTAAGTAGAACATCCAACAAAATCTTAATATAACTTCTGTTATAACAGCTGTCACAGAATTAGATACTTGTAAGTAGAACATCCAACAAAATCTGAATATAACTTCTGTTATAACAGCTGTCACAGAATTAGATACTTGTAAGTAGAACATCCAACAAAATCTGAATATAACTCCTGTTATAACAGCTGTCACAGAATTAGATACTTGTAAGTAAAACATCCAACAAAATCTTAATATAACTCCTGTTATTACAGCTGTCACAGAAATAGATACTTGTAAGTAGAACATCCATCAAAATCTGAATATAACTTCTGTTATAACAGCTGTCACAGAATTAGATACTTGTAAGTAGAACATCCAACAAAATCTGAATATAACTCCTGTTATTACAGCTGTCACAGAATTAGATACTTCTAAGTAGAACATCCAACAAAATCTGAATATAACTTCTGTTATAACAGCGGTCACAGAATTAGATACTTGTAAGTAGAACATGCAACACAATCTGAATATAACTACTGTTATAACAGCTGTCACAGAATTAGATACTTGTAAGTAGAACATCCAACAAAATCTGAATATAACTTCTGTTATAACAGCTGTCACAGAATTAGATACTTGTAAGTAGAACATCCAACAAAATCTGAATATAACTCCTGTTATTACAGCGGTCACAGAATTAGATACTTCTAAGTAGAACATCCAACAAAATCTGAATATAACTTCTGTTATAACAGCTGTCACAGAATTAGATACTTGTAAGTAGAACATCCAACAAAATCTGAATATAACTCCTGTTATTACAGCGGTCACAGAATTAGATACTTGTAAGTAGAACATCCAACAAAATCTTAATATAACTCCTGAGTCCTGTTATTACGCTGTCACAGAAATAGATACTTGTAAGTAGAACATCCAACAAAATCTGAATATAACTACTGTTATAACAGCTGTCACAGAATTAGATACTTGTAAGTAGAACATCCAACAAAATCTTAATATAACTCCTGTTATTACAGCTGTCACAGAATTAGATACTTGTAAGTAGAACATCCAACAAAATCTGAATATAACTACTGTTATAACAGCTGTCACAGAACTAGATACTTGTAAGTAGAACATCCAACAAAATCTTAATATAACTACTGTTATAACAGCTGTCACAGAATTAGATACTTGTTAGTAGAACATCCAACAAAATCTGAATATAACTTTTGTTATAACAGCTGTCACAGAATTAGATACTTGTAAGTAGAACATCCAACAAAATCTGAATATAACTCCTGTTATTACAGCGGTCACAGAATTAGATACTTGTAAGTAGAACATCCAACAAAATCTTAATATAACTCCTGAGTCCTGTTATTACAGCTGTCACAGAAATAGATACTTGTAAGTAGAACATCCAACAAAATCTGAATATAACTACTGTTATAACAGCTGTCACAGAATTAGATACTTGTAAGTAGAACATCCAACAAAATCTTAATATAACTCCTGTTATTACAGCTGTCACAGAATTAGATACTTGTAAGTAGAACATCCAACAAAATCTGAATATAACTACTGTTATAACAGCTGTCACAGAATTAAATACTTGTAAGTAGAACATCCAACAAAATCTGAATATAACTTCTGTTATTACAGCGGTCACAGAATTAGATACTTGTAAGTAGAACATCCAACAAAATCTGAATATAACTCCTGTTATTACAGCTGTCACAGAATTAGATACTTGTAAGTAGAACATCCAACAAAATCTGAATATAACTCCTGTTATAACAGCTGTCACAGAATTAGATACTTGTAAGTAGAACATCCAACAAAATCTTAATATAACTACTGTTATAACAGCTGTCACAGAATTAGATACTTGTAAGTAGAACATCCAACAAAATCTGAATATAACTTCTGTTATTACAGCGGTCACAGAATTAGATACTTGTAAGTAGAACATCCAACAAAATCTGAATATAACTCCTGTTATTACAGCTGTCACAGAATTAGATACTTGTAAGTAGAACATCCAATAAAATCTGAATATAACTCCTGTTATTACAGCTGTCACAGAATTAGATACTTGTAAGTAGAACATCCAATAAAATCTGAATATAACTCCTGTTATAACAGCTGTCACAGAATTAGATACTTGTAAGTAGAACATCCAACAAAATCTTAATATAACTCTTGTTATTACAGCTGTCACAGAATTAGATACTTGTAAGTAGAACATCCAACAAAATCTTAATATAACTCTTGTTATTACAGCTGTCACAGAATTAGATACTTGTAAGTAGAACATCCAACAAAATCTTAATATAACTCTTGTTATTACAGCTGTCACAGAATTAGATAATTGTAAGTAGAACATCCAACAAAATCTTAATATAACTCCTGTTATTACAGCTGTCACAGAATTAGATACTTGTAAGTAGAACATCCAACAAAATCTTAATATAACTCCTGTTATAACAGCTGTCACAGAATTAGATACTTGTAAGTAGAACATCCAACACAATCTTAATATAACTCCTGTAATTACAGCTGTCACAGAATTAGATACTTGTAAGTAGAACATCCAACAAAATCTTAATATAACTCCTGTTATAACAGCTGTCACAGAATTAGATACTTGTAAGTAGAACATCCAACAAAATCTTAATATAACTCCTGTTATTACAGCTGTCACAGAATTAGATACTTGTAAGTAGAACATCCAACAAAATCTTAATATAACTCCTGTTATTACAGCGGTCACAGAATTAGATACTTGTAAGTAGAACATCCAACAAAATCTTAATATAACTCCTGTTATAACAGCTGTCACAGAATTAGATACTTGTAAGTAGAACATCCAACAAAATCTTAATATAACTCCTGTTATTACAGCTGTCACAGAATTAGATACTTGTAAGTAGAACATCCAACAAAATCTTAATATAACTCCTGTTATAACAGCTGTCACAGAATTAGATACTTGTAAGTAGAACATCCAACAAAATCTGAATATAACTCCCGTTATTACAGCTGTCACAGAATTAGATACTTGTAAGTAGAACATCCAACAAAATCTGAATATAACTTCTGTTATAACAGCTGTCACAGAATTAGATACTTGTAAGTAGAACATCCAACAAAATCTGAATATAACTCCTGTTATAACAGCTGTCACAGAATTAGATACTTGTAAGTAGAACATCCAACAAAATCTGAATATAACTTCTGTTATTACAGCTGTCACAGAATTAGATACTTGTAAGTAGAACATCCAACAAAATCTGAATATAACTCCTGTTATAACAGCTGTCACAGAATTAGATACTTGTAAGTAGAACATCCAACACAATCTGAATATAACTTCTGTTATAACAGCTGTCACAGAATTAGATACTTGTAAGTAGAACATCCAACACAATCTGAATATAACTTCTGTTATAACAGCTGTCACAGAATTATATACTTCTAAGTAGAACATCCAACAAAATCTGAATATAACTCCTGTTATAACAGCTGTCACAGAATTAGATACTTGTAAGTAGAACATCCAACAAAATCTTAATATAACTCCTGTTATTACAGCTGTCACAGAATTAGATACTTGTAAGTAGAACATCCAACAAAATCTTAATATAACTCCTGTTATAACAGCTGTCACAGAATTAGATACTTGTAAGTAGAACATCCAACAAAATCTTAATATAACTCCTGTTATTACAGCTGTCACAGAATTAGATACTTGTAAGTAGAACATCCAACAAAATCTTAATATAACTCCTGTTATAACAGCTGTCACAGAATTAGATACTTGTAAGTAGAACATCCAACAAAATCTGAATATAACTACTGTTATAACAGCTGTCACAGAACTAGATACTTGTAAGTAGAACATCCAACAAAATCTGAATATAACTACTGTTATAACAGCTGTCACAGAACTAGATACTTGTAAGTAGAACATCCAACAAAATCTTAATATAACTACTGTTATTACAGCTGTCACAGAACTAGATACTTGTAAGTAGAACATCCAACAAAATCTGAATATAACTCCTGTTATTACAGCTGTCACAGAATTAGATACTTGTAAGTAGAACATCCAACAAAATCTGAATATAACTACTGTTATAACAGCTGTCACAGAATTAGATACTTGTAAGTAGAACATCCAACAAAATCTTAATATAACTCCTGTTATTACAGCTGTCACAGAATTAGATACTTGTAAGTAGAACATCCAACAAAATCTTAATATAACTCCTGTTATAACAGCTGTCACAGAATTAAACACTTGTAAGTAGAACATCCAACAAAATAAATTTTGATTTCTGGCCAAAAGGTTATTACTCTGAAATGGAACATACCAGGTAGTTACTTCTGAGAAATTTAATAGAGATTTGAACCCTAGAATGCCTCAATTAAACGTAGGTTTGACTTACCTCACTAGTTTTTGTAATAAATGTCTCTTATCACACTGATTTGGCTACTTTCATCATGAATACAGTTACTTTGGACAGATGAGGCGGACATAATGATTTGTCCTGTATGGCCGCTATCTATCACACACAATTCCATCTACATGTATAAATATTACAATTTGATGATTTGCATATCATTTGGAGAGTTTGATTCAAACATTTACTAGGGAGTTACTGCCCTTTAACATTTAGAATAAGTTTCTAAAGAGATAACAACTTTTTAACCTACAGTTAACTCAAATATATGTTTTTCTCTTAATGTGTATATGTATAGTATTTTATCTGATGTTCTTGTGGCAAGTAGAATTTTGATTGGCTAAAAATTAACTTCTGACATTTTATGGAAGCCGTACTGTGTATTTCATACGGCACAATCGCTCTCACCTATTGCCTGTGCTGTGTATTCCATTTACATTGTAGCAGATGACACACATACGGCACAGAAAGTCAATAATCGCTCTCTGTAACCTTTTTCCAAAGATACATGTACTTATGTTTTTCCTATAATAAGGACATACTTATTAATCTTAGAACATTCAGATAAAAATGTTATCAGTCTCAAGATGTTATACATGTATATCCCGTTTTAAAGGGCAATGGTTTTGTTAAACGGTTCGACACCTCACCGTTTAACAAAACCACTGCCCTTTAAAACGGGATATATAACTTCTCGAGACTGACAATGTATAATATCAGTTTGATTTGACTAGTTCTGTTTGTGTATTCTGATCTCCAATACATCTTGACTATATGAGTCTTATAACAGGCAGGAACTGCCTACCCTTCACGAGCATCTGTGTTCACCTCTGTTTTTTGGTGGGGTTCGTCTTGCTCATCTTTTTTAGTTTTTTGTGTTGTGTTGTGTTTTTTACTATGTTTGTCTTCCTCCTGTGTCTTGTGTGCACAATGTTGCCAGTGTATCTGGATTGTCCGTTCATGATTTCCCTTTCGGTTTTCTCTGACGTTTATATAATACATTTCAGCTTTACAAGCCATTAAAACGGCATTGGATCAGTCTATATTAGACATTACAGCCCTGCAGTCTGCTGGAACAACTTTAACAAATGATATGGGAACTCTGGCTTCTGATATCAGTACAACAAAGTCTGGATGCTCTGCAGATTGTACACCTACAACAGCATGTGACAGTTTTAATACGGCATCTATGACAGTATCGGCTGATTTTAGCACAGTAAGTATTTAAGTACATCAGCCTACACACTTCTATTACAAAGTTATATCAAAATTTTAAAATATAACATGGTTTCATCTTATATATTTACCTCTTAGAAAAGTTTGTGTAAACTGCCATTGTCACTCTTTGCATATGCATTCAAAACATTCATAATTAAATATTACAAGTGAGTGATGGATTAATATCGTTTAACGCCAAGTGGGCAATTGTTTAGCTATATCATAGCGAGAACAAGTTACATTTGGATGAGACGATAGGATATCCGCTTTGTAATAGACCAACAAGTTTATTTGAATTTTTATAGTGCTATTTCACTTGAACAACAGTCCTCGGGTAGACATGTCGCTCTACTCGGACACTTAATTCTGATTCCGGCAAATTAGTCTTTGGTATTACTTTTTAATGATGCGTGCTTAGACGAGAAGTAGCAAATGCTAATTGTATAGGTCTTGGTTTGATCGGAATGGGGATTCGAACCAATGAACTACTACACTTGGGGCGAGCACGTTATCCATTACACAACCGAAGCAGCTTAAAACTATTTGGACACCAGATATAGCATGATAGAGCGGTCACGTGAACAAAAGATCTATAAAGGTACCAACATGTATTTAATTATCATTTTTAATTTTACTTTTATTCAGCTGCCAGATTTAACAAGTGTACAGACCTCTATAGATAGTGTGGTGGCCCAAAATCTTACTGGAATAGCACTCTCGGTATGCATCAAGTAGCTATATACTACTCAACAATAGCGTTCTGTACTCCTTTGTGCAATAACATTATTTGGTATTGCTTGTATGGTTAGTTAATCATCTGCGTAAATATCACTCACTATATTGTTAGTTAGTTTCCTGACCAAATATCACTCACAATATTGTTAGTTAGGCATTTGAGCAAAATATCACTAACAATAATGTTAGTTGTCATTTGGGCAAATATAACTAACAATATTGTTAGTTGTCATTTTATAGGCAAAAATAATTGTTATTTTGGCACACATCACAAATTGTTAAATAAGAAACTCGAATGTACCTATATCTATGATATTTAAAAAGAAAAAAACTGTCTTACATGTTAGGAACATCTAGAATATCATTAGAATATCCTTCAAACGACCATGTACAACAATGAAATTGAAATCAGAACACACCCATAGATAGTGATTGGATCAATATTGATGAAGTGAAATAAACATTAGAGAATACCAAAGGGGCAATCATGAATGGACAATCCAGAGAAACTGGCAACATAGGGTACACAAGACGAAGAAAAAACAAAACACAAGCACAACACAATATGTGTTTGATACCACTATATGCAAACAAACACAAATAACATAAAAAAGACACGAGTCCTCCTACTCACTCTTTTGAATGGGACAAAATAAATTCTTAGCGAAATTCTCAATTTTGAATGCGATAAATTATATATTTGTTCCTATTGCTCCATATTATAGTCATTCACTTTCTTTAATTGCCAAAATGTGAACTGAAAAAATTGGTATGATGATGTATTATATAATATATACATGTAGATTGTGACTTATACTGCTACTCAGATTTGTATTCTACACTTAAACGATGTTTCATATAACAATAACACATTAGTTCATATATATAATGTGAACACCAAACAAATTAAGTTACAATACAACTATGTACAAAAAGTTTGAAGATACCAATGTTGTAATCAGAAACATTAAATGGAAGGACAGAAAATGCCAAAGAAGAAGGATCAAGCGATAAACAATGACTTGCAAAACACTACACAGGAAACTAAAGATTTAGCAACACGAACCTCACTAATAAGCGGAGTGAACACAGGTGGTTTTTCACTAATAAGCGGAGTGAACACAGGTGGTTTTTCACTAATAAGCGGAGTGAACACAGGTGGTTTTTCACTAATAAGCGGAGTGAACACAGGTGGTTTTTCACTAATAAGTGGAGTGAACACAGGTGGTTTTTCACTAATATGTGGAGTGAACACAGGTGGTGTTTCACTAATAAGCGGAGTGAACACAGGTGGTGTTTCACTAATAAGCGGAGTGAACACAGGTGGTTTTTCACTAATAAGCGGAGTGAACACAGGTGGTGTTTCACTAATAAGCGGAGTGAACACAGGTGGTGTTTCACTCTACAGCTACATAATCCATGGTATCACTTTTAAAATATACTGTTTACATTTTATATAATTAAATAAATAAAAAGTTAAAGAAACAAACAGTCAAAACAAAACAGGTAACATTTTATCTTGTAGGCACAATCCCAGCTTAACAATATGGAAAGCACGATCGATTCCTCGACAGCTTCAGCCAGATCATGTAAGTATCAATAAAATAAAAACGTAGACATAAAATTTACTTCACACGACTCGTTTCTGGAATAACCTTCATCAGGTACGCTCAAAATAGTAAGGCAAATAATTTAAAGTTTTGGGAGCAATAAAACCAAAGGGCCTGAACAGGATAGCCAAAATTGACAAAGGTCGCCTATGCCTGACAGTAAATAAATAAATAAATAATAATATCAATTATATATCTTTCTATTTATTTATTTATTTACCTCTAAAAAACTTTATAGAAATCCAGTATGTGCCCAACTCCATTTAGGGACGTCACTATTCTGAATTGGGACGTATTCCGGTTTGAACCATGACAAAAGTTTTGATATATATCAGTAGCAGGTCCACTGTCCGAGTCAGTTAATGCTATGAATTATATTCATATTAATAATTTCTGGAAACATATCCATGACTACCTCTTGTAGTAGTAAACAAAGATGGCTAATTATATTGTTTGTCCATGTATAAAGAAACCACTTTGCATACACTGCAATCGGTCTAAACTTTATCAACTCAGTTTATGTTGTAAAACTCGATTCTCTTTCTACAAATTTCAAAATATTAAGAATAATGATCTCAGATCAACTAAATACAAACTTGCAGGAATTGTTGTGGATATTGAATACAGTTCATTGTCCTCTTGTTATTCAGAAAGCACAAGAAAACACATGGAATTTCTTAAAATGAATCTCGATAATAAAGGTTCAGATTGTATCAATATTAGCCATAGTCATATCTCCGTTTGCTCTTAAGCTGTAAATATAATTACCTCCCCTCTTTATTTCTTTAAGACACACTGATTTGTTTTAACTCAGCACCACGATTAAAGAATATACGAGCAATTTCTTTAACTTTGCCGACTCATAGTGTAATCAATAGCTTTCAATCTACAACACAGACTGGTAATTAATACATTGGACAACGTTAATACCATCTCGCAAGTACGAACACATCTATGATTAATCTTCAAATTTTTCAGCAATCCAGAGTTCACTGGATAGTTTTAAAACTACACTCAATACCATGGTAGATGACTTTGTTAATCAAATAAATGGGGTGAGTATCTTGTACTATATAGCAGCCAGTAATCATGACACATTTACTAGAGCTTTTAGGAAAATACCAAAGGGGTAATCAGAAGCCGTAAATCAAAGAAGGACAAACAATACAATGACCAAATGAAAACAAAGGCAAAGGTACGAACAGTGATCTACAAAGCATTACACAGAAAACTAAAGATTGAACAACACGAACTAAAACCGGGATGAACGAAGATGCTCCTGAAGGGCAAGCAGTTCCCGCTTCACTAATGCCACCTGTCATATTACTCTTGTTACAAACCTGCTGATAGGTCACGAATGAGGAAAGGAGCAGATTATGATTTAGACGAACGGAACATATCCGTGGTTATTTGTGACACAAATATTCCATAACCGTTATTTAAGTAAGAATGCGATTTCTATATATTTCTAAGAACAAACTTAGAATCTTGACTCTATGGCAGAGCATATTAGGATGAATAAAATTTGATCTTAATGCTATATTAGATTATAAGTTTAGGAAAGTTGTTTTGGCGTCATGGTTGAATAATGCCGGTGTAGAAAGATGCATATGCATTTGCGATGGCTACCTCTAACAGGAGAAACGATGCTTACAATTCTCAGAATATTTGGTCACTGATGTCATGTCCAACCTTCGATTTTAGTTTTTTTTGTGTAGTTTACATTCAGATTTTTAGTTTGAATTGTACCTAATATTTTGATATCCTACATTCCTCTTATATTTAATACTCTATTAGTTAGAACATTTCTATATATATTACATTTTATTGGAAGTGTTACTTTATTTAAAAATATTTAAAATATCATTGTTTTCAGCAAATAGACACAGGTACATTAAAGAGCCAAATGGCAGATTTCTTCAAAGCAGCCTTGGATTATGACGTATACAGGTATGCGATTATGTTTTTATTTACATATATCTGAACGCCTATTTACAAATTTATATATTGAATATTCCTGTTAATTACTGTGGTTTTGTGTATATATATGTACCATTGATTTTAATCAGAATTATATATAATGATCCTCATGTAACCTTAGATGTAAATATATTTCAACCGAAGACTGTACCATTGGTTTTTGCTGTTTCATCACCCAGTACACAGCTTTTAGGCTTTTAGGAGTAAAACAAAGACACTGGTTGCCTTGGAATCAGGATAATGTGTTTGAATGGAGTGACATGTCTACCCCGGGCTGTTAATTTTATGGGTTTATCACTACACAGATCCAACTAAGCTTGTTGGTCTGGTACAAAGCCGACAACATCATTTCATTGAATGTAACTTGTTCTCGCCATGCATGATATGGCCGGAAATTGCTCATTTGTCGTAAACAAAATTTATCTCCCGCTTACTCATTCTATTTGATATTTGCAGACAATATTTTGGATATGGACTGATGGGCTTATTCTCTTTGATACCACTGTTAATGGTCGGAGGAATGTTCTGTGGGTGTTGCTGTGGAAAGCCAGATGTTAGACCAACAGAACGTGGATGCTGTTCTAGTTGTGGAGGGTGCCTTATGATTTTGTAAGTAATCGGGCCATTATATCAGAGAGAATTAATACGTTACAGTTGTGAGGGAGAGGGGGGCTAATAGTATTGTCAGTTACTTGGCTATTATAGTGGATGGAGAGAAATGATTTTCTAACAAAGGGGAATGCCTTATGATATGGTAAAAGATAGAGGCATTATATCGTTCATATTATGATCAATTTGTTGGGGGATGCCTTATTATAGCATAAAAGATTGGGCCATAATCACACGGAATTAAGACGATTTTCAATGTTCTAGTTGTGGGGGAAACCTTTCTATATCGAACCAAAGATGATTTTCTAATAGAGGGGAATGTGACCATTATACCAAACCGAACGAAAAATATTTCTGTTGTGGAGGATGTATATTCCAATTAGGAGAGGTGGCTTATGGCATCGTAAGTATTTTTCCAGAAGATGATTTTCCACTTGACTGGGTGGTGTATAATAAGTATAGGTAATTAGATAATTTCCGTGGACGAAATGACAACATTCTACTTGTAGGCCTAAAATATCATATTGTATCTAATGGTATCATTATATTACACAATACATGTTTAATTGTATATTTGAGAGGCAGTACGTGGTTGCAGAGATATGTGAATGATTCATCAACGATATCGTATATCGTAACACAGGATGCTCGTTTGGTTATTAACAATGCCCTAGTTCACATATTATAATAATTAGAGCGATGATGATATTCCAGTTTCTGAATGCTCTAAGACTATGATTATATCATACATTATTCATTTGAAGTAAAATACTAAGCCCTGTCTTTCCCTGTGTACCGAATATCAATCTACGCATGCCAATTATGAAAAAAAATATCCGAAACAATAATGAACGTTACCTTTTTACACTCTGAAATGTAAACCAAGCAGTAAACCAATATATATGTCAAGAGTTAAAGTCGGATTACTTGCTTATTTGATAAACGAATACATATTGAATCGTGTAGATGAGTTTTGTCGATTTTAGGATGGCTGCTTTCATATTTTAATTATATTTTATTTTACTAGGGCTGTAGCAATCATGTTTATCATTGGTGCACTACTAATGTTGTTAACAACAGTAACGTTTATGATTGGTGGAAATTTGGAGAAGATATGCCAGTCATTTGTAGACCTGTCTATATTTAGTGATGTATGTATACTTATATACTTTACTTATATTCAGGTACAATGTTCATACACTAGAACAATATAACTGGAATATTGTTGAAGGTTTTGTTAAAACCATAACCCCAACTCCTTCATAACCTTGATAGATAACACAATGAATTGATTAGAAATAAAATACAGTGAAAGAGCCGAAGACTAATCAATGCACAGACCCCAATATGAATCTACTTCAACGATACATTCATGTTAAACTTGTACCCGGCCATTTGGACATGTATAAGCATTAATCAATGATTTATTGATCGAAGATATAGTTTTTCGACGTTCACAAGCCACACGAATCTGTAATTACTATTATCTAGTTTGAACAATGCATGATTATTGTGAGGAAACAATCTTATGACCTTTTGGTATACAAATCAGAATAATTGATATCAAAATGGTATCGTTTATTAAAGTTACAAGATGTTTCCACATGAATTTCATATTCTTTTACAAAACCATAAAAGAATGAAAACTAATGCACCGTGTGTATTTGAACAATGTAGCATGATCAATGTTCCCAAAGCATCAGAAAACATATTATGTTGAAATATGATTTATTTTTCTCAAATATTGTGAACCCTACATTTCAAGTTAAATTGTACACCAACTGCATATCAAACCTTTCATATGGTAAAATATTTCATGACATATAAAATAAAGACAGAAATGTAATAATGAAAAAAATTTATTATTATTCAATTATTTTTTAAGATTATCCTGTTTGATCAGTTTAACTCGTCGTGTCGTGAGCAAACTTCGATATGTACGTTTTTATTGATTATCAATAAAAATATAATCCCAATTTTTGTATTAAAAGAATTAAAATACACAAAAATGTACAGTAAAACCTGAGTAAACCGATCACCCTCGGGACGGAAAACAATTGCCGTTAAGACAGTGGACTTGAAAATTCGACCGACATGGATAGGCAATCTATTTACTCAAGGTCCAGGTTACTCAGGTGTGTCTGTTACACCCACATTAAATACATTATGTGTACAATTCTACCTGTATTTCCTAGAACAAACAGTTTGTGACTCAAATATAAACATCAAGCATAAGATTCATCATAACTTTGTCAATTTCAAATATACATGCAACGATTGAAACGCTGAATCATTCAATGTTATTGTTTTTCTGAATAAAACATCGGTATCAGAGTTAATACTGCTTAACCTTTAACCTTTCTCTGTTTTATTTATTGTAATTTCTTTGCAGTTCATAGATGATAACGCTATTCCAAGCTTTCACCTTGGGACGTTACTCTTAAATGATCCCAATGCAAACATCAGTGTGTACAATCTACTACTGTAAGTTGTATTTGAATAAAGACATTACATAATCCATGCTGTAATATTTGTGGACTATTTATGGTTGGTTTACGGTGTTTAACAACATTTCAGTTATATCGTGGCGGCTGGACTATTATGAACACCTAGAACAAACAGAAATGCCATTATTTGATGCATATATATCGAGGTCCTATGGTACCATTGTAGCTGTAATAAAAAAGACGGCGAAAAATGGTTGAAATATATCAAGTGAATACACGGTAACATAGAAGCTGAGGTATAACAGGATTGTACTATACATCCACTAATGTAAAATTATACATTTACAAATTATGAATTACATTTAAGTCGAATAAACAAATCAAAATCAGGAGTTGACGTTTTCGTAAAGAAAAATAACAAGCAACTCTAATCTGTAGTCTGTTGTGGTCCTGATCATATCTATGGTATTTGGATTTATATCTACCTATGCAATCAGTGCCCTATCACCACTGACGTTGTTAGTTCGAATCCAGTTCAGGCGAGGTGTACTCTATACAACATTATGTGATAAAGTTTGTTAGTGACAGGTCGGTGGTATTCTTCGCACACTCTGGTTTCCACCGCCAATAAAACCGCCACGATATAACTGAAATTTTGTTGAAAGTGGCATTAAACACCATAATCTTAACCCTAATTTGTAGTGAAGCCCAATTTGCTGCGTCATATTTACGTAGAACACGCTCAATTCAATTGTACATTGTCATACTTTAGAAACGTTAACCCTCTATTTCGTATGGTCTATTTCAACGATGTCAGTAACTTTTAATTGTGTATTTATGTCTGGTATCAATACTACATGATACATTGGGCGCAGTCTAGACCACTGCATATGTTTTACATGGCATATCATTATATTATGCGTCACATAATGGTATGCAAGAAGAAAAATATGGTTAGAAAGCGATTTAAAAAAAACTGCACTATGGACTATATGTTCATCTTATTTATGAGGGGAACGTCATGGTTGTGATCGTATGGTAGCCGGATTTACAACTACCTTTACAATAAGTGCCTATCACCACTGAAGTTGTGAGTTCGAATCCCACTCGATACAACATTATATGATAAAGTTTGTCAGTCACTAGCTCTGGTTTCCTCCACCAATAAAACTGACCTCCACGATATTACTGAAATATTGTTGAAAGTGGCATTAAACACCATAACACTAGCCCTCAACATTATTTATGAGGTTCTTGTTTTTAGTACTTTCAGACATCTAGTCGTAGATTATTGATCCAATATATGTTTTAGAACAATATGAAATAGACTTTAACTATCAATATGTCTATATGTTGATTACAGGGGATGTCGTGCTAACAACGCCCCATTTGATCTTCTACAGCTTGAACAGATAATTCCGATAGACAATTATTTAAACTACTCACAGGTATGTAACAATGTATACTGAACAAATGCTTATAACACTAGTAGCAGTAGACACACATGTAAGCTAAAACCACAGTTTGTAACCATAGTAACAGTAGACACATATGGAAACTAAACAAAAGCTTGAAACCAAGCAGCAGTAGACACATATGTAAGCTAAGACACAGTTTGTAACCATAGTAACAGTAGACACATATGGAAACTAAACAAAAGCTTGAAACCAAGCAGCAGTAGACACACATGTAAGCTAAGACACAGTTTGTAACCATAGTAACAGTAACAGTCCACCATAACATATTGATTATAATTTCAGTATTTAGGCAGTATTGACTCAGAGATAAATGGTATCAGTGGTTCAGTAGATATAAGTAGTTACAAGGTACTTACACCCTCCATGGAAAGCGGTCTGAATGACTTCGCTAATTCCGGAATTGATGGGATAGACTTCGCTGCTATAAATACTTCAGTGAGTTTATTTATTTATTTATTTATTTATTTATTTATTTATTTATTTATTTATTTATATGACCGCTTTATATAAGTGAGTCACTTTTGACAAGACATCAATATTTCAAGTGATGCATACATATTTAAAAGGGTGCTTACAAAAAACGTTAAAGAAAAATGAAGGGGCAACCAAACATTGACAATTCAGAGACATCGGAAACATTAGGCACACAAGACACAGCCTGAAGACAAACAAACAAAATCACAACTCAGAGTATTAAAATGATGAGCAACATGGACCGCTACCGGGGATAAACCGAGGTGTAAGCAGTTCCTGTTTATTCTCATGCACTGTCGTGTTAAATATATTGAATCTAGCATACACATCTTATATATATACATAGTCTTATGTAAAACATGATTCATTTTTAATATGGACAAGACAGATTATCTCCCTTTTCTTTGTTTCTCAGTGTTAAGTAGGATATTCTCTCATGTTCTCTGCAACATCAATGTCTTATTTTGTGAAGAGAAAATTATATTGCAACTTACATAGTACAAATGATTAATCTTATATTTTACAGCTATCACAGACCCTTATTACATTTGATATGAATACTCTAATATCGTCCATGACATCAATCAAAAGTCAGTGTACTTCTACCAGTTCAGTAAGTAGATGTGTTTACTTGGTATATAGTCCAGTACACTAACTGGAACATTGTATCTTTAAATAACCGTATAGCAGAATACTCAAGTTAGAAAAGATTATCAAGCAAAAGATCATGCAAACACAATATCATAAATAACAAAAAAGAACAATTTCACGAACAACAAAAACTCTCATAAACAGCGAGATAGATACCAGGTTGCAACAAGAGCTAATATTTCTTCATGTCCCAAAAGAGACCAGAAATATCGGAAAAGCTAATAACTCCTCAAGTCAATTAAGGAAACGGAGATTCGTATAAACGTTAAGGGCAATCGTGAATGAACAGAGACACTGGCACACAAAATATAGAACGTAGACAAAAAAGAACAAAAGAACACAAAACACACCATAGCTCAGAAAACTAAACGGATGAGTGGAACGGATCAACCAAATATAAAAAAAAAACAAAAAAAACGGGTAGACACAGGTGCTCGCGAAGTGTAAGAAGTTCCTGCTTATTAAAACACATTCGTCATGGTACTCGCATATTAATATTAGAAACATGTCTGCAATCGATTGAGATGGACAGTTTTTACAATTCTCTCAATTCGCAATGTCGAACATGGTATAAAACTTTATCTGTTTTTACTTGAATCATTGGCCTTGTAGTGCAGGTTCATTATTAATACTAATCATTACGAAATGCTTCACAACATCACTTTGACTATAAACACCCGCTATGTAGGGATTTTGGTGATGACGTGATCTATAAAAAGTGAAAGTACCAAAATAGTGTGAAGTCATTACATAAACCATTTAATAAGTTGCACTTCCCCTCAGTAAAACCATGTATCAATATGGTCCTCGTAAAATCATAATTGTCTGGGGTTATGGTGTTTAACGCCACTTTCAACAATATTTCAGCTATATCATGGCGGTCAGTTTTATTGGTGGACGAAACTAATGTACCCGAACAAACCACCGACCTGCCGCAAGTCACTGACAAACCATAATTGTCAGATTATAAACGTAATTTAACATGTTCAATTACAATTATTGGAATTTATGAACCAGTGGAATGACATATTATACAGATACATTTGTATAATCCAGAAAATACTAAATAGGACAAATAAATATCGATGTCCAAATATATCTAACACTGATTAGATGATTCACATTATAAAATAATGGAATATGTTTTTTGTTTGTTTCTTCAGACTCGATGGCAGACTCATATAAATGATGCTACGACGATTAGAGATGTTACAATACCAGCCGTAACTACAGCTCAGGTAACAAAGTACAATCTAAATGAGAATGCAGTTGATATATTTTTTAATATATTTTGAAATAAGAGTATGAAGACCCCAAAAGGGTAATTACAAACCGTAAATCGAAAAAGGACAGATAGCACAATGGCCAATAGAAAAGGGACAACTGACAAACCTACAATCTACAAAGCAATGCACAGAAAGTTAAAGATCGAGCAACACGAACCCACCAAAAACCGGTGTAAAATCAGGTACTTTGAAGGGTAAGAAGTTCTTGCTCCACTAGTGACACCTGTCGTATCACTCCAGTTACAAACCCGGTGACAAGTCACGAGTGAGGAAAGGACCGGGCAGTGCTTACGACAAGTGGAATGTATCCATTAAATGTGATAAAACTATACAAGAGTTTTATTATAATGCAATGACATAAAAAATAACATGAGTCGAGTGACCCCTTTTCAACATACAGGATATGCCATATATAATAATACCAGACAAACAATAAGACAACTATATACTCAAAAATGGAATAAAAGGAAATTTAGCAACCAAACTTGATTATTGCACAAGAAATAGCATGCAGGACAGATAATGGTATACATAGAAACTGCCTTAATAAAATGAAAATTAAAAAAATTGCTACACTTTCGGAGCAATTACAAACTCCAAAAACAAAATCGATATCCTTAACACGCATATACATGACTGCTCATTTTCCTTGCTTGGTACAGGCACTTCACCAAGATGTGGTGGAGTTAAGCTATTTTTATGGGCCTCAAACCTCACTTCTTAGTGAAATAATGCGGTCATAAATGATGACACATACGACAAACGAACAGATGACTAGAAAATAGAGTAAATTATCACATGATGTGAATATTAAACAACTTAATACAATGGAAAAGAATTATTAACAAGAGATAAATGTCAGTCCATAAAATATCATGCATTGTTATAGGACACGAATGTCTCACCATCTAACACCTAGACAATGTCATGAAAAAACACATAAGACGAACATCATACCATTTAAAATATTGTACGATTGTGGGATCTCTTAATTAATACCCAGAAAATAAGATAAACAACATGGACGTTAGCGTACTTAATATTGAGGAAAAAAACATATATAAAAAGTAGGAAACGAATGTTCCATCAATGTACATTGTATATCGACATAGTTGCACAAGTAATAATAGCAAAATAGACCACTAAATATCAAGAATAAAATGAAAAACAAGAGGAACAACACTGTCGGAAAAATTCCAAAATATAATATCAAAAAACGAAAGAGGCAAAAACGATACCCCTAATACACAAATACATGCCCGCTCAATTCCTATCTTGGTACAGGCACTTCAATCAAAAGTGGCGGGATTCTGCCTTCTCAGATGGTGGTTAATTAACGGCGAGCATTTATTCACCTTGCTATTTTACTGTCCATGTTTATGTTGTAGTTCATTTTTGTAATAGTGAGTGGTCTTTTTGAGAGGAGGATAAAAGGGAGAATTTAGGATCATTAACCAGTTTAACCCAGCTACCTGTTTGTACCTGTATAAAATTATGACATAGAATGTCGTGGGCATATGTCGTTGTCTTTTTCATGTTTAATATATAATGTGAAACTGTTATAGTTTGTTAATATTGGTTAAATTGCTGACCACAAATGTTTACGCTTTCTTTTCATAATGAATCTTACGTCATTCCATGCTTTTATACACCTCGACAGTGTTCACAGTTGAAATAATTAAAATATGATTTCTCTGAAATTATCTGCATTTCATCAGTGGCGCATATTTTTTACTTATGATACTTCACGATTAATATGATGGAAAACAATGTTTGGTTTGTTTCAGAGTAACCTTCAGACGTCAATATCTTCCCTAGAAAGTGCTCTCAGTGGAATAATGGTAAGACATGTAGATGTTCACGGAGTGGGAGGAGGTCATTCTATGAATAAAAACAATCCGGATATAATGCAACAATAGTACCACCAATATAAACGTAGACAACCCAAATTCTTACAAATGAAAAACGTGGATAAGAATGGATGCTCAATTTTCCAGATCCATACGTCCATCAGTAACCCTGGGATACATAATTTACCATTACGTCATTTTTATTTATGTTTATAAGATCTACATCTACATAGTACGACGATCCATCAAATCTCTGATGACTACGAGATGAATATATTTGTAGTGTTATAAATGAGAGACTATACTTTGTTAGCATGGACATTCAGAGTCACATACAGCTTATCTGATTGTTAGATAATATATTTTCATGTTTATTTGAGTATTCTTATCTTTTTTCTTAAGGATGAATGTTAAATCTATCAAAATTTATTCAAATGAAACAGAAGTACGTTTCTGTAAATGCTCGAATCACACACTTTTCCTTCATATCGGATGATTACAATTCAGAAAACTATATCTGAATAACAAATATTTGGAAAAAAAAACTTAAAATCAGGTAGAGCAACATGTTTTATAAAATTAGATAAAACCTGAATTGAAGTAATCAGTTTCGAGAATAGGCCAGTATCGCCTGTAATACATGGACTTAAAATTAGCTAAACCAAACAAAATAGGAACTACCACAAGACAGAAATAAAAAAAAATCTGTTTATATCTTTATATGTTTTGTTTGCTAATTTTCATATAAGACCAAAATAAACAACACTTTGGATACCGCACGTGCAGCAGATGACCAGATTCAAAACAATATGGCTGCCGTTATTCTACAGGTAAGTATATAACTGTTCTTCTTATTACTTGTTAATTGTAATATCATTGGTATCTTATTCTACAGGTAAGTATATAACTGTTCTTCTTATTACTTGTTAATTGTAATATCATTGGTATCTTATTCTACAGGTAAGTATATAACTGTTCTTCTTATTACTTGTTAATTGTAATATCATTGGTATCTTATTCTACAGGTAAGTATATAACCGTTCTTCTTATTACTTGTTAATTGTAATATCATTGGTATCTTATTCTACAGGTAAGTATATAACTGTTCTTCTTATTACTTGTTAATTGTAATATCATTGGTATCTTATATTGTTAATCCACCGGTTTCAAAATGTAAATCTGATATAAAAATCAAAAGGCTCGGAAAATCTTTGTATGTATCATGGTCCTACATAAATACATGAAACCATTTAGCAATGATGTTCATAATCTGTCAGACAATGCGCATAGGCAGAGTAAAATATATAGGAAATTTCATCACGGCATTGTTTATATAGCCAATGAATGACGCCATAGTAGAATTAGTTTAACAGGCACTGAAAGGCCAACGAGAAGATACATGTACAACAACTCTTATTCCTTTACCATATTGAAAACTATATTGATCAATTTAAAGAACTCCTTCATTTTGATAGCTATGATATCTATTTTGTATGTTTCTATTTATAATTTTGTCATGAAAAGATTGAAATTGGTAACACTATTTCTGACATAATGCATCATTTAATACAACAAAACACTTAAATTATAGACGTCTAACTATGATCACCTATCTGAATGACGATTAAATTATAGATGTCTAACTATGATCACCTATCTGAATGACGATTATATTTAAGTCCTTCTTACTCGTGATTTTTAATTATACTTTAATATATCTTACTCATGATTTTTAATTATACTTTAATATATCTTACTCATGATTTTTAATTATACTTTAATATATCATACTCATGATTTTTAATTATACTTTAATGCTTCTTACTCATGATTTTTAATTATACTTTAATATATCATACTCATGATTTTTAATTATACTTTAATATATCTTACTCGTGATTTTTAATTATACTTTAATGCTTCTTACTCATGATTTTTAATTATACTTTAATATATCTTACTCATGATTTTTAATTATACTTTAATATATCATACTCATGATTTTTAATTATACTTTAATATATCTTACTCATGATTTCTAATCATATTTTAATATATCTTACTCATGATTTTTAATTATACTTTAATATATCTTACTCATGATTTTTAATTATACTTTAATATATCTTACTCATGATTTTTAATTATACTTTAATGCTTCTTACTCATGATTTTTAATTATACTTTAATATATCTTACTCATGATTTTTAATTATACTTTAATATATCATACTCATGATTTTTAATTATACTTTAATGCTTCTTACTCATGATTTTTAATTATACTTTAATATATCTTACTCATGATTTTTAATTATACTTTAATATATCTTACTCATGATTTTTAATTATACTTTAATATATCATACTCATGATTTTTAATTATACTTTAATGCTTCTTACTCATGATTTTTAATTATACTTTAATATATCATACTCATGATTTTTAATTATACTTTAATATATCATACTCATGATTTTTAATTATACTTTAATGCTTCTTACTCATGATTTCTAATCATATTTTAATATATCTTACTCATGATTTTTAATTATACTTTAATATATCATACTCATGATTTTTAATTATACTTTAATGCTTCTTACTCATGATTTCTAATCATATTTTAATATATCTTACTCATGATTTTTAATTATACTTTAATATATCTTACTCATGATTTTTAATTATACTTTAATATATCTTACTCATGATTTTTAATTATACTTTAATATATCTTACTCATGATTTTTAATTATACTTTAATATATCATACTCATGATTTTTAATTATACTTTAATGCTTCTTACTCATGATTTTTAATTATACTTTAATATATCATACTCATGATTTTTAATTATACTTTAATATATCTTACTCGTGATTTTTAATTATACTTTAATGCTTCTTACTCATGATTTTTAATTATACTTTAATATATCTTACTCATGATTTTTAATTATACTTTAATATATCTTACTCATGATTTTTAATTATACTTTAATATATCATACTCATGATTTTTAATTATACTTTAATGCTTCTTACTCATGATTTTTAATTATACTTTAATATATCATACTCATGATTTTTAATTATACTTTAATATATCATACTCATGATTTTTAATTATACTTTAATGCTTCTTACTCATGATTTCTAATCATATTTTAATATATCTTACTCATGATTTTTAATCATATTTTAATATATCTTACTCATGATTTTTAATTATACTTTAATATATCATACTCATGATTTTTAATTATACTTTAATATATCATACTCATGATTTTTAATTATACTTTAATATATCTTACTCATGATTTTTAATTATACTTTAATATATCATACTCATGATTTTTAATTATACTTTAATGCTTCTTACTCATGATTTTTAATTATACTTTAATATATCATACTCATGATTTTTAATTATACTTTAATATATCTTACTCGTGATTTTTAATTATACTTTAATGCTTCTTACTCATGATTTTTAATTATACTTTAATATATCTTACTCATGATTTTTAATTATACTTTAATATATCTTACTCATGATTTTTAATTATACTTTAATATATCATACTCATGATTTTTAATTATACTTTAATGCTTCTTACTCATGATTTTTAATTATACTTTAATATATCATACTCATGATTTTTAATTATACTTTAATATATCATACTCATGATTTTTAATTATACTTTAATGCTTCTTACTCATGATTTCTAATCATATTTTAATATATCTTACTCATGATTTTTAATCATATTTTAATATATCTTACTCATGATTTTTAATTATACTTTAATATATCATACTCATGATTTTTAATTATACTTTAATATATCATACTCATGATTTTTAATTATACTTTAATATATCTTACTCATGATTTTTAATTATACTTTAATATATCTTACTCATGATTTTTAATTATACTTTAATATATCTTACTCATGATTTTTAATTATACTTTAATATATCATACTCATGATTTTTAATTATACTTTAATGCTTCTTACTCATGATTTTTAATTATACTTTAATATATCATACTCATGATTTTTAATTATACTTTAATATATCTTACTCGTGATTTTTAATTATACTTTAATGCTTCTTACTCATGATTTTTAATTATACTTTAATATATCTTACTCATGATTTTTAATTATACTTTAATATATCATACTCATGATTTTTAATTATACTTTAATGCTTCTTACTCATGATTTCTAATCATATTTTAATATATCTTACTCATGATTTTTAATTATACTTTAATATATCATACTCATGATTTTTAATTATACTTTAATGCTTCTTACTCATGATTTCTAATCATATTTTAATATATCTTACTCATGATTTTTAATTATACTTTAATATATCATACTCATGATTTTTAATTATACTTTAATGCTTCTTAGTCATGATTTTTAATTATACTTTAATATATCTTACTCATGATTTTTAATTATACTTTAATATATCTTACTCATGATTTTTAATTATACTTTAATATATCTTACTCATGATTTTTAATTATACTTTAATATATCTTACTCATGATTTTTAATTATACTTTAATATATCTTACTCATGATTTTTAATTATACTTTAATATATCTTACTCATGATTTTTAATTATACTTTAATATATCATACTCATGATTTTTAATTATACTTTAATATATCTTACTCATGATTTTTAATTATACTTTAATGCTTCTTACTCATGATTTTTAATCATATTTTAATATATCTTACTCATGATTTTTAATTATACTTTAATATATCATACTCATGATTTTTAATTATACTTTAATGCTTCTTACTCATGATTTTTAATTATACTTTAATATATCATACTCATGATTTTTAATTATACTTTAATATATCTTACTCATGATTTTTAATTATACTTTAATATATCTTACTCATGATTTTTAATTATACTTTAATATATCATACTCATGATTTTTAATTATACTTTAATATATCTTACTCATGATTTTTAATTATACTTTAATATATCATACTCATGATTTTTAATTATACTTTAATATATCTTACTCATGATTTTTAATTATACTTTAATATATCATACTCATGATTTTTAATTATACTTTAATATATCTTACTCATGATTTTTAATTATACTTTAATATATCTTACTCATGATTTTTAATTATACTTTAATATATCTTACTCATGATTTTTAATTATACTTTAATATATCTTACTCATGATTTTTAATTATACTTTAATATATCATACTCATGATTTTTAATTATACTTTAATGCTTCTTACTCATGATTTCTAATCATATTTTAATATATCTTACTCATGATTTTTAATTATACTTTAATATATCATACTCATAATTTTTAATTATACTTTAATATATCTTACTCATGATTTTTAATTATACTTTAATATATCATACTCATGATTTTTAATTATACTTTAATATATCTTACTCATGATTTTTAATTATACTTTAATATATCTTACTCATGATTTTTAATTATACTTTAATATATCATACTCATGATTTTTAATTATACTTTAATATATCTTACTCATGATTTTTAATTATATTTTAATGCTTCTTACTCATGATTTCTAATCATATTTTAATGCTTCTTACTCATGATTTTTAATTATACTTTAATGCTTCTTACTCATGATTTTTAATCATATTTTGATATATCATACTCATGATTTCTAATCATATTTTAATGCTTCTTACTCATGATTTTTAATTATACTTTAATGCTTCTTACTCATGATTTTTAATCATATTTTAATATATCATACTCATGATTTCTAATCATATTTTAATGCTTCTTACTCATGATTTTTAATTATACTTTAATGCTTCTTACTCATGATTTTTAATCATATTTTAATATATCTTACTCATGATTTTTAATTATACTTTAATATATCATACTCATGATTTTTAATTATACTTTAATATATCTTACTCATGATTTTTAATTATACTTTAATATATCTTACTCATGATTTTTAATTATACTTTAATATATCATACTCATGATTTTTAATTATACTTTAATATATCTTACTCATGATTTTTAATTATACTTTAATATATCTTACTCATGATTTTTAATTATACTTTAATATATCATACTCATGATTTTTAATTATACTTTAATATATCTTACTCATGATTTTTAATTATATTTTAATGCTTCTTACTCATGATTTCTAATCATATTTTAATGCTTCTTACTCATGATTTTTAATTATACTTTAATGCTTCTTACTCATGATTTTTAATCATATTTTAATATATCATACTCATGATTTTTAATCATATTTTAATATATCTTACTCATGATTTTTAATTATACTTTAATATATCATACTCATGATTTTTAATTATACTTTAATATATCATACTCATGATTTTTAATTATACTTTAATATATCATACTCATGATTTTTAATTATACTTTAATATATCATACTCATGATTTTTAATTATACTTTAATATATCTTACTCATGATTTTTAATATATCTTACTCATGATTTTTAAACATACTTTAATAAATCTTACTCATGATTTTTAGTTATATTTTATTACTTCTGATACATGATTTTTAATTACATTTTAATGTTTCTTACTCCTGATTTTTATTAACATTTTAATATCTTTACTCGTGATTTTTCATTAATACTTCTTACTCGTGACTTTTCATTAATACTTCTTTCTCATGATTTTTAATTTTGTTACAGGCTGCCATTGATTTTAAAAACCAGATTTTATCCTACGTCGATTCCTATATTGCTCAAGTTAGATATCTTGTAAGTAGCAATGAATTCTAGTTGTTTTAATCTTGTATGTTTCATGTATTGCTGATTTATACAATAGATGAAATATATGACAGCCTTGAAGCTTTCAAATGGTTGATGTTAGAAAAATTTGAAAATACCAAAGGGGAAATCAAACGCTGTAAGTCGAAGGAGTATGGGCAACACAATGGCCAAAAGAAAAAGGACAAAAGGACAAACAATGATCTACAAAATACTACACGGTAAACTAAAGATTGAGAACTCCACTAAAACTTGGAGTGAACTCAGATGCTCCGGAAAGGTAGCTGTTCCTACTCCACTAGTGGCACCGGTCGTGTTACTCTTGCTATAAACAATTAATTTAACCATAATCATTTCATCCTTCTGGTTAAAAAAATTGCATATCATCTAATCATATTCAGGTTTTATACACTGACCTCGTAAGTTAATGACCTCATATTGGATGTCGTGTATAAAATAGGAAAACACAATTTCGAAGCACTTGATTTCACTGCCAGATGTCCGTATTTTGACAATATTGTCTCTCTTTTATATTCTTTTGCTGTTGTGTTTTGAAATGTTCTCTTAAATCACACAGATTCCATAAAATTGTGATGGCATGTACTTCACAAAGATTTCACAAAGCTTCTTTATGTTTTAGATTTACAATGAACTGGCCGCCTGTTTACCGATATGGAACCTCTGGGAATCTTTTACCACAACTTTTTGCAGTTACACAATTGATGCATTGGTAAGATACTTTTACAGTTCTAATTAAAATTAGATATTGTATCATTTTACATTGTTGTCTTTGGTGATACACTAACATATAGCAGTATCTCGTTTAGGGTCATGTCAGGTAACCTTTCATTCATCTACTATCCATCATATGCAATACACTGACATATATTGACCAATTAGACAACAACTCTTTGAATGTACTCGACTTTAAAAAGTAGGCTCATCGCTGATTGGTCAGTTGAAAAAAATTAAAATTGCATGCATGTAGCAGGAAGGGAAACTGGTCTTATCAACCAAGAATTGTTTGAAGATAGGAGGGCATCTGGGTTAGCGAAAACTGATATTATAAGTTTGAGATAATTTCTTATTTTCTCGTAAGAGCAGTTCCTCTATGAGGGCTTCATTATATTAATAAAGGAATACATCGGCTAGAAGAAGAACGTAATTATGACAGAATGCCATTATTGTCAAACTTCAACATGGTTTGCTTTATGATGGAAATGATTTTCTCCCATTCTATAATGACCTTTGGTTTAGCATAGAAATTACATTTTGCGATATTTTCCCAATTACCTTTTGGTTTAGGATATAAATTATATTTTTATGGGTTCAGCACAGAAATTATATTTTGCCATATTTTTCAGAATGCCTTTTGGTTTAGCAGATAAATTATATTTTGCCATATTTTTCAGAATGCCTTTTGGTTTAGCAGATAAATTATATTTTGCCATATTTTTCAGAATGCCTTTTGCTTTAGAATGACATTATATTTCCCCCCATATTTCAGAATGCCTTTGGTTTAGCATATGCATTATATTTTGCCATATTTTTCAGAATACCTTTTGGTTTAACATATGAATTACATTTTGCCATATTTTTGAGAATGCATTTTGGTTTAGCATATACATTATGTTTTTGTCATATTTTTCAGAATGCCTTTTGGTTTGCTTTAGGATGGGGACTATTTTTCTTCATTCCCGTTATTATTGTTGGTGTCAAGTTATCAAAGTTCTACAGAAAGATGAACGAGGATGAAGGATATGTTGAGTAAGTTTCCCTTTTTAAGGAATTTTTGCTCACTCTGTCAGAAGACCAAGTGAGTTTATTTTGAGCTACTTTAACTTAAATTTGTGGTAAGCTTTTTCCCCCATCATGCATCGTCCGTCGTCCCGCCTTCATTGGTCCCGTCTGATGGTTTTCACATTATTATCTTCACTGAAACCACTAGACCAATATGAATCAAGCGTGTTGATCTAGTACTAAGCAGACCTCATCATCATCTCATTGAAAATTAACCTGTTCTCGCCATGATATAGCTGGAAAATTGCTGAGTTCACGCTAAACAACAATCAATCAATCAATTAATTCATTGATACAAGAATAAACTAATTATGGGGAACAAACATATCAGATGAAACATATCTAGTACTAAGCAGACCTCATCATCATCTCATTGAAAATTAACCTGTTCTCGCCATGATATAGCTGGAAAATTGCTGAGTTCACGCTAAACAACAATCAATCAATCAATTAATTCATTGATACAAGAATAAACTAATTATGGGGAACAAACATATCAGATGAAACATATCTAGTACTAAGCAGACCTCATCATCATCTCATTGAAAATTAACCTGTTCTCGCCATGATATAGCTGGAAAATTGCTGAGTTCATGCTAAACAACAATCAATCAATCAATTAATTCATTGATACAAGAATAAACTAATTATGGGGAACAAACATATCAGATGAAACATATCTAGTACTAAGCAGACCTCATCATCATCTCATTGAAAATTAACCTGTTCTCGCCATGATATAGCTGGAAAATTGCTGAGTTCACGCTAAACAACAATCAATCAATCAATTAATTCATTGATACAAGAATAAACTAATTATGGGGAACAAACATATCAGATGAAGGGGAGCAAGATGAAATTAAGTTTTTGTGGCTTTCTGGTTGTATACCATTCATATATTCAATACAAAAAGGACAACTTTTCTTAAAAAGACAAGTGTAATAGTATTGTATAATGTATCCTTGTTTTATTTTTAGTGATGAAGACGAAGATGACGAGTAAGTAGCTAACAGAAAAGTTATGAAATTTTCATTGGTGACTGTTGATTCCGGAAGTGACAAAGATTACCAATACAACTTTATTTGATTATTTAAGTTTGTCAGTGATTTAGACCGTTGCTTTTTGGTTGGGAATCTCAGCTTCCTATGACAACAATACCACGAAATAAATGGCTTAGCATTGAAAGTACCGATGAACACACACATACAATCATTGGAAGTAATGCAAATTAGAGCGAACGGACTTCGCCTTATGAAAGTCTTTGTAACAAGGTTTATGAACACTTTGTGCCAATTCAGTTTATTTCATGAAATTTAAAATCAATCGACCCATGTGACTATATCTTATGTGGTCATAGCTTATAATGATATTTAAAGTAGGTGATACTTTGTGGACAAACACTATTTGTCGTACAAGAATTGAGCTCATGATATGTGATGTCTAATAAAGGACAAAACAATTTGGGTAGCTATTTGTGCATTTGTAGCAAAGTTTATCGAACATTTGGCAATTTAATGTCTGCCGTGTGTTACGTGCAGAGCAGGTGACATGCATCCTTGCAACACCATTTATGTCTATATTTAGAAATTGTAAAACAAAATAAGAAGGTTGAAGTTATTTAGACAACAGACGATTTACTATACGAAGCTCTTGTTTGAGAATTTATCCAAATTCAAATTCAAATTCTTTATTAACTTTGAACATAACAGTTCATCAGTATACAATGTGGCATGTTATAATAACATGATTGTACAGCATATATATGTGACATGCAAGATGGATAAACTTTCCTAAATTACAAAGTTGTTTCCTGTTTTCCACTGACAATATCCATTGAACAATGTTTATGAACTACATAGTGCCCTATCAAGCTTTTACGCTTTAAGTGTTTATGGTCAAATATTACTATTGGTTCTATCTTTATAGAACATGTTTTATTTCTCTTTGGTAAATAGTATTCCACTTTTGTACTTAGATTAGCTTTGTCATTCAAATTACATTCGGTTCTATCTATTTTCAGTTATGAAGATTATGGGATTGGTCGATGGTAAGATAATAAAATGAAAAGCAAACAAATACCTGACTGTCGGAACAATTCCAACATCTAATCGATTCCTCTAACACCTGTATTCATGACCGTTCAGTTTACTGGCTTGGTATAGGCACTATTATGCAAAATGGTGGGGTGGTTAGGCTAGGCTTATGGACCCAAGCCTCCCCTCTTAGTGAGATGATGCTGTCATGCGAGTGTTTGCCTAATGTGAGTATAAAGCTAGCCCTCACAGATAATGGGGTGTGCCACAACGTAAATTGTTATATCATATCAGTTATTCGAGTACTTGAATAAGCAAATTAGTTATCTTTTACTTTTTCTTTGAATTATATTTCTTTGATCATACCAATTTACTATTTACATGGAGAGTACCTTTACAATATTCTAAAACTATGAAATGTATGAACTCAAAAGCGACGAAAGATTGTGAGTTTTTGTCATCAACCATATTTTCTGATGTAAATTAATTGATTTGGTTTTATCTACTCAGCAAGCAAAGAGACAGGTATCCCAAAAGGTATATCTTTTTTTATGTAGAAAAGAAACTTTCTGTAGAAATAATAGAAAATCTCAATTTCAATTTACTGGTGAAATACGTTAGACAATATTAACTCAACTCTAGAAATACATATTAATTCTAACTTATTACTTTTAGATTAGGTAATTAGTTAACTGTAAACTAGGGTATTGATTTTAATTGATTACATTTAGCTTATGTAGTCAGTTAACTCTAACTAGGGTATTAATTCAAATCAATTACCTTTAGCTTAGGTAGTTAGTTAACTGGAAATTAGGGTATTAATTCTAACTGATTATCTTTAGCTTAGGTAGTTAGTTAGTTAACTGGAAATTAGGGTAATAATTCTTATTATTTTCCGATAGTTTTCTATTAACAAATAAAATAAAATAACTATTAATTATTTAGATTTAATATATCTATAGAAAATCTAAAATCATATCATACACAGTGAAGATACACTGCTATAGTGTTATATTAAACTTCATTGACTACTATATATATTGAGAATGTATTGCTGTATTGCAAACTTACACATCAATGGCTACTATGGATATTGAGAATATACTGCTATATTGTAAACTTGAACATGATTGGCTACTATTGACATTAAGAATATACTCTATATTGTAAGCCTAAGCTTCATTGGCTACTATAGATTTTTAAAATATACTGCTATATTGTAAGCCTAAACTTCATTGGCTACTACAGATTTTGAGAATATACTGCTATATTGTAAGCCTAAACTTCATTGGCTACTATAGATTTTGAGAATATACTGCTATAGTGTAAGCCTAAACTTCATTGGCTACTACAGATTTTGAGAATATACTGCTATAGTGTAAGCCTAAACTTCATTGGCTACTATAGATTTTGAGAATATACTGCTATAGTGTAAGCCTAAACTTCATTGGCTACTACAGATTTTGAGAATATACTGCTATAGTGTAAGCCTAAACTTCATTGGCTACTACAGATTTTGAGAATATACTGCTATATTGTAAACTTAAACATCATTGGTTACTATAGATATGATGTTGTAAAACTACTTTATCTAAAAGATTGATTCCATGTGGTTGTAAGTAATGCATGGATTTATGTTGGAGTGACAATACACTTCAGTGCATATTTCGTCAGATTCCTCAATTTTTTCAAACATTTTGATGCATAGTACATTTGATTAAAGCGAATATCTCTTTTCTTTTTTTCTCATTATTGTAATGTCTTTCCTTCAATATATAGCTTCCAATTACCACTTCAGGATTTGCAAGCCTTTCTTGCATATTTTAAGCATGTTTATTAATAGGGCGCACATGTTATTCTGTAAAAGTTGAAAGTTTAATTAACTAAATATTTAATAAATATTTTAGCTATTTCTGTTTATTGTTGCGGTTATTTTTTGTTGTATTTACTGTTTCCATAGTTTATTGAATATATCGTTTTAATCTTAGGAACTTTAAGGAGCAATATCCTCGAAGGTAAATCTTGTAATAGTTATAATTAGTGCACACTTTCCTTTAAATCAAGTCTGTCTTGTTCAGTAGTATTTAGTGTTGCACAGCTTTGGTAGTTCCTTCAAGGAAATTATTATTGTAGATGAAATGTTTTAGAAGTATATGTAAGCTATCAAATGGAGTGCATATATGTGTTTATCACATCAATTCAAATAAGTAGAAGATATCTTTCTTTAATCTTTTATGATACATATATAAAGATGTTGAAAATATTTCATGATACAGTGTACTTTCAACACTATTTTATTATTTGATTTTATCAATTTGAAAACAAATTTTCCTCAGTTGTCCTTCCTGACATTTTCTATCACGTAATTCTGTATGTGCTCCCTGTTTCAACTGACCTTCTTTATAAGTCAGTGCAATACATACTGATTATTACACAGAAAACAGTTAATGTTTGTGTTTTTTGTCCGTTTTCATTTAGCCATTGTATTGTCTGTCATCTTCTGATTATCCCTTTGGTATTTTCAAACTTTTCTTCTGAAGGGTTTTGTCATTATGATTTGTCTTATTTCTATTTTTATTTCTCTATGTACACTTTTACATTTGCACATTGTCTAATTAAGCTTAAAAATGCATTACTTTTTATTTGATGTTGACCATTTGTATATCAATTATGTTTTTGTATTTCTATATCATGTGTATTCATAATTTACAAAAGTCATTGAGTGAAAATGACTAAAAAAATTGAGATGGTCATTAACTAAATTTCAATATCACTACCTCTGATTTAAGGTATATTATCGTTTGGTTGTTCCCATTGTTTATTTTTGGTTCTTTATTATAATTATTAGGCACGGTGAGGAGAAATATTCTCGAAGGTAAACTGTATAATTTGAATTATTAGTTCACACTTTTCTAAATTCGGCTCCTTCTTGTTCAGTAGAATTTAGTAATCCTTGGCTTTGGTAGTTCTTTCAATTGAAATTATTATCACATAAGAAATCTTATACATGTATGTTAAAGTTATCGCCCACCAATATAGAGTATATATATCATCACATAAGTTCTTTTATGTAGAATATATATATCTGAAATATGTTGTTATAAGTATATACAACATAAAAAAGGTACCAACTTTCTTTTATATTGTTCTATGTTGAATTTTTTGTAGATCGTTGTCTGTCCTTCGATTTAGGGATTCTGATTACCCCTTTGGTATCTTCAAACTTTTCTTGTTTTCAAGCTCATTTTATTATGTTTTAACAACAGTCTTGTAAAACAGACGTGAATCGTCTTGAATAAACAGACGTGAATCATCTTGAAAATCAATGGTCTTTAGTTTGTGCTTCTGACATTTTGTGTCATATCATTAATTTCTTAGTTTTTCTGTTTCAACTTTTTATAATTCCGTGGAATATACACACTGAATATTGAGTAGACAAATGGTAATGGATCTTTCTATATGTGTCTTATTTCTATTTTTACTTCACTTTGTGCACTTTACATTTACATGTTCCCCAATTTAAAATCATATTTATTCAAATTTGTCATCAGTTATGGGTAATAATGATTAAAAAAGTGAAATATTAACTAACTAGACTTGCATAACAGATTTTTAGATTACACTACTTCTGAGAGTATATTGTTTGACCTTCGAGTCTTTCTATTTTGAGCATACCTGATTAAGGTTATTCCAGAAACACTAAATTTGACATCTACGTTTTTATTCATTTGGTTTTTTTATTGTTCATTTTGTTTATTTATTCTAATTTTAGGCACGATGAGGAAAAATATCCTCGAAGGTAAATTTCATTATTGTTGCTATTAGTTAGCATTTTCTTACAAATGGACTTCTTCTTGTTTAATATTATTTAGTAATGCTTGGCTTTGGTAGTTGTTTCGTTGGAAATTATTATCATATATGAAATGCTATATATGTAAGTTATCATCAACCAATAGAATGTATGTAAAGTCTCATCACATCAATTCAAATATAGCGAAAATGTATCTCTTTAATCTGTTATGATAAGAATGTGAAAGTAAAAATTGTTTTTAATATTCTTGAAAATATTTCATAATGCAGATTGTTTTCAAACTTATCCTATCATTCTATCATAATAATCTTATAATAAATATGTAAATCAGCTTGAAAAACTAATGTTCGTTAGTTTGATATCCTGGTATTTTTTTTTTTTTTGTAATGTAGTTCTTCATGTTGTCTCTGTTTCAACTGACTTCTTATTTAATAATTTAGAGTAATAAACACTGGATATTTCTTAGGAAGCGGTGGCTGGTTCTGTCATTATGATTGGTCTTATTCATATTTTTACTTCCCTTTGATACACTTTACATTACAATTCCTAAATGATGTCATTATTGTCTAAACTAATGTTTTCCTCTTTCATACATACATGTAGGTGATTTTAGTGGATTTTAGTCATCCTGTTTAGTACCTTTGGTTTTCTGTCTCCCAAAACTTTTAAGTTATCTGACTTTACAATATTTTGACTTTCAGCATGGTTCATCACTGTTTATTCCAGAAATGTTTCATTACAATACTCAATTCTGTTGTTGATATTTGCTCAAATAATGACTAACAATTCTGTGAGTAATATTTGTTCAACGAGTTTGATATTATTTGTCTTTCCTATCTTTCGATTTTGAGCAACTGATGAGTTATTCCAGCAACGCATCGTGTGCACTAAATTAGATATCTATGTTTATATTACTGCAATAAAACTCAACTTTTGTTAATTTGTGTTCATTTTATGAATATCAATTATATACTTCCCTATCCAAATCATCTTTATTCATATTTGTTCATGAGTTAATAGGTATTCTAACATGACCTCCTTCTTTCGCTTTGTTAACAAGCGAGCGAGTTAATCTCATTAGCACATGCACCGGTGAATGTGACTGACTTTTCCATTGGCAGTATAAATTGTGTGCGACATTTTCCGGAAACGTAAATATAAATTACCGTCTTCCAATCAAAGTATACTACCGTATTTGTACTCTTAGACACATCAGAATCGAAATAAATTATGGAAGCCAGAATGTGTTTTGAGTTTTAACATGGATTGGCGGATATTAGTAAATTTTATCCCTCGCTTCTGACTCGGGATAAAATACTAATATCCGCCAATCCATGTTAAAACTCCCAACACATTCTGGCTTCCATGATTTATTTCTTAAATAATTAGTAAAATTTAGAAATTTTTCTTAAATCCATTTATACAAAACATTTTCCATATCACTTCTGAGAGAGTATGTTTTCGTCTCGTTGTTTTCATGGTTTATTTTAGTTATTTATTCTAATTGTAGGCACGTTGAGGAGAAATATCCTCGAAGGTAATTTTGATCATAATTGCAATTAGTTAACACTTTCGTAAAATGATTTCTATCTAGTTCAGTAGTATTTAGTCATGTTTGGCTTTGGTAGTTCTTTCTAGGAAATTATTATCACATATGAACTGGTAGACATGCATATGCAAGCTATCATCAACCAATAGAGAGTATATACATTCTTATATGTAGATAATATATATCTTAACTCTATTATGATGAGTTTATAGAGGTACCAATTTTCATTTAGATTGCTTAATATATTTCAAGATACAATTTTACGGCTTCTCATTACCCCTTTGATATCTGCAAACATTTCTTGCTTTCAATCTTATCTTATTATCCTATCATATTAACTTTGAAATACGGATGTAAATCATTATTGAAAGCCATTTTTCTTTATTTTACCAACTGGTATTTTTTGTAATTCCATTCTCCATGTGGTGTTTACTTCTACTGACTGTTTACTTTTATTATTCAGTGCAATCTATTCTGAATATTTCATAGAAAACGGTTAAGGTTTGTCTTTGTATTTGTTTTTTTTTCTCTCTTGGGTATTGTATTTCCTGTCCTTCGGTTTATTTGTACATATTCTTTAATTAAGCACAAAATTTCGCAGTCTTTGAATTGGTGTTCATCATTTGTATATGAATTATACCCTTATAACAAATACATCATGTATATTCATATTTTTCATCAGTTACATATGTACATTAAGTAAATATTTGAAACTAACATTTTTGACCGTTTTAAGATCTGATGTGTTAAGTCTGCATCCATCTGTTATTAACTAGATTTGTACAACACATTTTCAATATCTCTACTGAAGGACTGTGTTAAAGTATATTTCATGTGGTTGTTAACATTGTCTATTTATGTTTTTTATTTTAATTATAGGCACGTTGAGGAGAAATATCCTCGAAGGTAAATTTTATAATACACGTTGTTGCTATTAGTTAGCAATTTCCTAAATGATTTCTATCGTGTTCAACACTATTTAATATTATTTGAACGGTTTAGTAGTATTTCTTTCTAGTATCTTTACTAAATTGGATATCTACGGTGTATTAATATCATTGGGTCAATACCTCTTCAAATAAGGATATGATTCACCAAGGACCCGGTGTGTTGGCTCTAACATGATTTATAGGATATATTTATTATTGAAATTAACGGTTCTTAAATAATGTAATTATTATTAAAACAAAAAAAAGTACACGCTAAATTAGATATTTACGTTTTTATTATTCCAGAAACGCGCGCACTAAATTGTGCATCTACGTTTTTATTACCAACACTGTGTCAGTACATCTGATTGTGAACTATTAGTCCCTGAGAGTATCATCCCACTGTGTCAGTACATCTGATTGTGGACTATTAGTCCCCGAGAGTATCATCCGCTTAGTAGTCAGTGTTTACCAACACTGTGTCAGTACATCTGATTGTGGACTATTAGTCCCCGAGAGTATCATCGGCTTAGTAGTCAGTGTTTATCAACACTGTGTCAGTACATCTGATTGTGGACTATTAGTCCCCGAGAGTATCATCGGCTAAGTAGTCAGTGTTTACCAGCACTGTGTCAGTACATCTGATTGTGGACTATTAGTCCTCGAGAGTATCATCGGCTTAGTAGACAGTGTTTACCAACACTGTGTCAGTACATCTGATTGTGGACTATTAGTCCCCGAGAGTATCATCGGCTTAGTAGTCAGTGTTTGCCAACACTGTCAGTACATCTGATTGTGGACTATTAGTCCCCGAGAGTATCATTCGCTTAGTAGTCAGTGTTTACCAACACTGTGTCAGTACATCTGATTGTGGACTATTAGTCCCTGAGAGTATCATCCGCTTAGTAGTCAGTGTTTACCAACACTGTGTCAGTACATCTGATTGTGGACTATTAGTCCCCGAGAGTATCATCGGCTTAGTAGTCAGTGTTTACCAACACTGTGTCAGTACATCTGATTGTGGACTATTAGTCCCCGAGAGTATCATCGGCTTAGTAGTAAGTGTTTACCAACACTGTTTCAGTACATCTGATTGTGGACTATTAGTCCTCGAGAGTATCATCGGCTTAGTAGTCAGTGTTTACCAACACTGTGTCAGTACATCTGATTGTGGACTATTAGTCCCCGAGAGTATCATCGGCTTAGTAGTCAGTGTTTACCAACACTGTGTCAGTACATCTGATTGTGGACTATTAGTCCCCGAGAGTATCATCGGCTTAGTAGTCAGTGTTTACCAACACTGTGTCAGTACATCTGATTGTGAACTATTAGTCCCCGAGAGTATCATCGGCTTAGTAGTCAGTGTTTACCAACACTGTGTCAGTACATCTGATTGTGGACTATTAGTCCCCGAGAGTATCATGGGCTTAGTAGTCAGTGTTTACCAACACTGTGTCAGTACATCTGATTGTGGACTATTAGTCCCCGCGAGTATCATTGGCTTAGTAGTCAGTGTTTACCAACACTGTGTCAGTACATCTGATTGTGGACTATTAGTCCCCAAGAGTAGCATCGGCTTAGTAGTCAGTGTTTACCAACACTGTGTCAGTACATCTGATTGTGGACTATTAGTCCCCAAGAGTATCATCGGCTTAGTAGTCAGTGTTTACCAACACTGTGTCAGTACATCTGATTGTGGACTATTAGTCCCCGAGAGTATCATCGGCTTAGTAGTCAGTGTTTACCAACACTGTGTCAGTACATCTGATTGTGGACTATTAGTCCCCGAGAGTATCATCGGCTTAGTAGTCAGTGTTTACCAACACTGTGTCAGTACATCTGATTGTGGACTATTAGTCCCCGAGAGTATCATCGGCTTAGTAGTCAGTGTTTACCAACACTGTGTCAGTACATCTGATTGTGAACTATTAGTCCCCGAGAGTATCATCGGCTTAGTAGTCAGTGTTTACCAACACTGTGTCAGTACATCTGATTGTGGACTATTAGTCCCTAAGAGTATCATCGGTTTAGTAGTCAGTGTTTACCAACACTGTCAGTACATCTGATTGTGGACTATTAGTCCCCGAGAGTATCATCGGCTTAGTAGTCAGTGTTTACCAACACTGTCAGTACATCTGATTGTGGACTATTAGTCCCCGAGAGTATCATCGGCTTAGTAGTCAGTGTTTACCAACACTGTGTCAGTACATCTGATTGTGGACTATTAGTCCCCGAGAGTATCATCGGCTTAGTAGTCAGTGTTTACCAACACTGTCAGTACATCTGATTGTGGACTATTAGTCCCCGAGAGTATCATCGGCTTAGTAGTCAGTGTTTACCAACACTGTGTCAGTACATCTGATTGTGAACTATTAGTCCCCGAGAGTATCATCCGCTTAGTAGTAAGTGTTTACCAACACTGTTGTCAGTACATCTGATTGTGGACTATTAGTCCCCGAGAGTATCATCGGCTTAGTAGTCAGTGTTTACCAACACTGTGTCAGTACATCTGATTGTGGACTATTAGTCCCCGAGAGTATCATCGGCTTAGTAGTCAGTGTTTACCAACACTGTGTCAGTACATCTGATTGTGGACTATTAGTCCCCGAGAGTATCATCGGCTTAGTAGTCAGTGTTTACCAACACTGTGTCAGTACATCTGATTGTGAACTATTAGTCCCCGAGAGTATCATCGGCTTAGTAGTCAGTGTTTACCAACACTGTGTCAGTACATCTAATTGTGGACTATTAGTCCCCGAGATTATCATCGGTTTAGTAGTCAGTGTTTACCAACACTGTCAGTACATCTGATTGTGGACTATTAGTCCCCGAGAGTATCATCGGCTTAGTAGTCAGTGTTTACCAACACTGTGTCAGTACATCTGATTGTGGACTATTAGTCCCCGAGAGTATCATGGGCTTAGTAGTCAGTGTTTACCAACACTGTGTCAGTACATCTGATTGCGGACTATTAATCCCCGAGAGTATCATCCGCTTAGTAGTCAGTGTTTACCAACACTGTGTCAGTACATCTGATTGTGGACTATTAGTCCCCGAGAGTATCATCGGCTTAGTAGTCAGTGTTTACCAACACTGTGTCAGTACATCTGATTGTGAACTATTAGTCCCCAAGAGTATCATCGGCTTAGTAGTCAGTGTTTACCAACACTGTCAGTACATCTGATTGTGGACTATTCGTCCCCGAGAGTATCATCCGCTTAGTAGTCAGTGTTTACCAGCACTGTGTCAGTACATCTGATTGTGGACTATTAGTCCCCGAGAGTATCATCGGCTTAGTAGTCAGTGTTTACCAACACTGTGTCAGTACATCTGATTGTGGACTATTAGTCCCCGAGAGTATCATCGGCTTAGTAGTCAGTGTTTACCAACACTGTGTCAGCACATCTGATTGTGGACTATTAGTCCCCGAGAGTATCATCGGCTTAGTAGTCAGTGTTTACCAACATTGTGTCAGTACATCTGATTGTGGACTATTAGTCCCCGAGATTATCATCGGCTTAGTAGTCAGTGTTTACCAACACTGTGTCAGTACATCTGATTGTGAACTATTAGTCCCCGAGAGTATCATCGGCTTAGTAGTCAGTGTTTACCAACACTGTGTCAGTACATCTGATTATGGACTATTAGTCCCCGAGAGTATCATCCGCTTAGTAGTCAGTGTTTATCAACACTGTGTCAGTACATCTGATTGTGGACTATTAGTCCCCGAGAGTATCATCGGCTTAGTAGTCAGTGTTTACCAACACTGTGTCAGTACATCTGATTGTGGACTATTAGTCCCCAAGAGTATCATCGGGTTAGTAGTCAGTGTTTACCAACACTGTGTCAGTACATCTAATTGTGGACTATTAATTCCCGAGAGTATCATCCGCTTAGTAATCAGTGTTTATCAACACTGTGTCAGTACATCTGATTGTGGACTATTAGTCCCCGAGAGTATCATCGGCTTAGTAGTCAGTGTTTACCAACACTGTGTCAGTACATCTGATTGTGGACTTTTAGTCCCCGAGAGTATCATGGGCTTAGTAGTCAGTGTTTACCAACACTGTGTCAGTACATCTGATTGTGGACTATTAGTCCCCGAGAGTATCATGGGCTTAGTAGTCAGTGTTTACCAACACTGTGTCAGTACATCTGATTGTGGACTATTAGTCCCCGAGAGTATCATCGGCTTAGTAGTCAGTGTTTACCAACACTGTGTCAGCACATCTGATTGTGGACTATTAGTCCCCGAGAGTATCATCGGGTTAGTAGTCAGTGTTTTGGTACTGACATAGTTTACTAGATATATTTATTATTGAAATTTACCGTTCCTAAATAGGCATTTTTTTGTCTCCAATCTAAGGTCCCATTCTCTCTCAGGCATAAGTGACCTTAGTAGATTCTGGTTATTCTGTTTAGACCCTTTAGTGTTCTTATTCCAATTATTCCGGACGGCTTTTGAATTATTTGCCTTTCAAATATTTTGATTTTGACTGTTTTTCCAGAAGCACATCGTGGACACTAAATTGGATACCGACGTTTTTTATTACTATCATATTTGAAACAACATAAGCTACGAAAGATTCTGTTTATCCGTTCAGTTTCTTATATAAAAATAATGTGCGTACTCATCAAGTAAACTTCGAAATATTAAAAGACAATTGTGAATTTGTTTCTATGGATGTGGAAATGTACCTACTTTCTTGGAAATGTAATTGATTATTGTTGATACAATATGTGTTTGGTAATTTATGGTTCTATTTAAGTAACCATAAAATCTCTTAGACAATAAGTAATATCTACAGTAGTATACAGTACCTTTAGTAGATACGTTGTCTTCATTCGTATTAAGTATTTCTCTATTATATTGTGATAGCGATGTCTTTATGTACTTTGTCTTATTGACATTTCTATAGACGCAACTTACAGATTTTGTAGTATTGCTTCGTCTTTGTTTATTTTATGCATTAAAATATACTGCAACTAATCCAAAATTCTGCTGTATTTGAATTGATATTCATCATTTGTATATCAATAATTATATTACGTCATGTTAATTAATATTTTACTGCAGTTGTCGTTTATCATTTATGAATACTATTCATTTTTAGCCATTAAGTTAAATTTAAAGAAATGTGACACTCTCCTAAAATCAGTTACTTCCTCTTGTTCTTAAGGATATTGCATCATTTGGATTGTGTTGGTAATTCAGTTAAGTAAATTTACTATCCTATGTGAAATACGGGAGAATAATTCCGCTTGATAGTAACAAGTATGGATAGTATATCGTTAAACTTTCATAGCAACAAAAATGAAAATAGATAGTATCAAACAATACACAGCGACTTGTGGCAAGTCTAGTGTTCATCAAGTATATTATCAAGTGCTAGCAAAAATCGTAAAGATATTATGGTAAGTGTAATTAAGTACCAAGTAAACGTAGTTTCTTGTTGAACATTCCTGATCAGACATTTTGTTTTAATTTACGGGTTTTATTTAAGGCACCATAGAATACCATCTCCTCGAAGGTAAGTTTGATCTCTCATACTCTATCTACAGTATATATATATTGTCTTTAAACCTGCTAGCATTTCTGAACAATATTCTGGTAACACAGGGCTAGTTTTAAATATAAACTTAGTCTTCTTGACCTAGCTATGGTGTTCGAAATTCTGTGACTATCAAGGTGGTCTCTATTTCCTGCTTCAACTGAGTTTGTTATATAATTAATTTATTATCAATCAATCATTTTGGTTTTAACATAGACTAGTTGATAATCTTTGTCAATCTCTTATTCTTCCCCTTTTATAATGTTAACGTGAGGGAACAACAATGAGTTGTCATCACCACATGAATGGTATGTATTTGTTGTTATGTCATCACCACATGAATGGTATGTATTTGTTGTTAAGTCATCACCACATGAATGGTATGTATTTGTTGTTAAGTCATCACCACATGAATGGTATGTATTTGTTGTTAAGTCATCACCACATGAATGGTATGTATTTGTTGTTAAGTCATCACCACATGAATGGTATGTATTTGTTGTTAAGTCATCACCACATGAATGGTATGTATTTGTTGTTAAGTCATCACCACATGAATGGTATGTATTTGTTGTTAAGTCATCACCACATGAATGGTATGTATTTGTTGTTAAGTCATCACCACATGAATGGTATGTATTTGTTGTTAAGTCATTGGTGTTTGTTGTAGATATATATATATAGTAAAATAGATCCTCAGTATTCCCTAAACTGCAGTTGATGGCTCCGTCATTGTGCTCTGTCCTATTTACAATTGCAGTTTTCTAATTTCTATAAAACCAATAGATAGTGAATATATGTTCCCTTTAACTACAATGGCAAACTAATCAAAATTATATGCTTGAACATTTTTTTATTTATATGATTTATTCAACGAGATACTGTACTCAAATATCAGTTCATACCAAATCAATCCAGTCAGAGTGACCGCTCAATAACGGGTCTTATCAAATCTAAAAACACTGAAGACATGTATATTGATCTAAGAAAAGAGAAGAATTGGTCCGAAAAGGAATGACATGCCATCTTATGTTGATACATGTAGATGGCATATCATTCTCCCAAATATCTAATATTAATATGACTTCTTGCATTTTCTATTTTAATTCTTTACAATATAGGGTTATTGAACTAATATCGAGGAATATTGTTCCGATCAGTATATCATATTGCACGAGCTTGCGAGTGCACCACGATATACTGCGAGGGACATTAGTCCTCACTATTAGTGCACTAACCCTTTTATAATATAGTATCAAATATTTCAGTCTGTGACAATTACATTTCACCATATTTCTTTGCAACATATATTCAATATAATTCCGCCATCTTGTTTATCTCTCATCTATGTGTGTGCAAATATAATTTTACTCTGAACCTCTCTAGTGCGTATCGAACGGAAGTATGGAATGCAATATCGGCAAAGATGCAATATTTTTACCTCATTTGGAGATGCGTCTGCTTTTTATGTATAAAGGAAGACTAGTAAAAATATTGGCAAATATTGCATTTTTATTTTACAAAGAAACCCACATGAAATATTTGATACTATATTATAATCATATGTATTATATATCTCACACTCTAGATCCAGACAATATACAGCTTCGTATTAGATATTTTTATGAATAAGCTCAACAAAAATTAACCCAGTAGTGTTAGTTAGATTTGATTTTAGCTGGAAATTTGTTTGTATTTTTTCCTTACTTCAGCAGGATTTGAACCCACACGTTGGTACAATGTATCATTCATTCACTAGCATAATACTGGATTTGACGGAGTGGATAAATGGTTCATCGTTAGCCTGCCGAATTATAATAGCTTAAGTGACATCGTCCAAATCCACAATATAAGATGGAGCTTCACTAACCTGGTTGATGTCTTGTCAATTATTTGGAAATTTGAGGCCGACATAGTACTTGTTTTAAAGTGTGTGTCGATGGAGTGCACATGCATTTTAATATATTTGACAGCAATCTCAGGACTATTATTAATACCATGCATATGATGGTTTTTCCTAGCATGCGGTCACAGGGAATAAATAACACAATCATCTCAAGCATGTAAGGCCATCAATATATCTCCCAAATGGACCCCGTAATGATACTGGGTTTTAGTAATTATATACATATATATTTGTCTTTACAGATTCAATAAAGTCTCACCGGATTACTACTAAAGTACAGAGATGGAATCTACTCAGCAAGACTGATGCGAGTGACACAGTTTATCATGAGTTCTTCTTTGTTAATACCATCAACATATGTTCACATGTGTTAGTGCCTTATAACGTTTTAGAAAAAAATAAAATATGGGATCCAGTTTGTCTTTTTTGGGTTATATTTTCCTCTCTTATTTTTAGTGTAGTTCACTCCCAACCTCATTAACTCTGGCCATTTTGAAGTCCAATGTTCACTAAAGAGTTTAATGGACAAAATATGTTTATCCCATAATTACAATGTATAAAAGCTACTTCAAAATAGTGGGTTAAAAAAAATCATATCTTTAATTGCTTTTCTTTAAAGCCATTAGACGTGGTCATATTGTATACACGTGGAGATATGCAGCGAACATGCATGATGATATCCGTTGTAATTTGAACATCAGATTTAAATGATTTGATTTTTGGTGTTTTAACGCCACTTTCAGCAATATATCAGCTATATCATGGCGACCAGTTTTAGTGGTGGAAGAAGCCAGAGTACCTGGAGAGAACCACCGACTATGGGCAAGCAACTGGTAAGCTTTATCACTTGCGGCTGCGAGTCGAGTGCACCCTTTTTGTAATTTACAAAGCCGGGCGCGAACCCCCGCCGTATTGGTGATAGGCTTGTATGAGTTGTTAGGTAATCCAACTACCTAACTCATTGAGCCACCCGGGCCTTTAACATCAGATTTACTTTGATGTAGAAAATGTAAATGGATGTTGCATATAGTTAGAGGTATGACACGGTAGTTTCGGTACCCAAGGGGCCGTCGTGGCAGTTGGATTTACAACTACATTTGTAATCGGTGCCAATCACCATTAAAGTTGTGAGTTCGAACCCCGTGCATGCCGAGGTGTACTCGATACAACATTATGCGATAAATGTGTCAGTTACTTGCGACAGGTCGGTGTGTTTCTCTGGGTACTCCGGTTTCCTTCACCAATAAAACTGACCGCCGCGATATAACTGAAATATTGTTGAAAGTGACGTTAAACACCATAATCCAACCATAACCCAACCCCCATGGTACCTTGTATGTCAAGCTTACAAAGGGGAGCTCTGCAGGTTGAGCTATAAAAAACGTACTCCGCAAGATGTAACTACACATTGCATATACATGTAGTTGGATGAATGAAGCTGGCATGCTGGTGTCCTTTCTACTTTTAATGTCAGGTTTACTTTAAAATGCAAGGGGTACATGATATTCATACTCTGCAATGAAACGAACGACAATTCATTATTGCAAATGTTGTCATAAAGGAATTATAGACTAGTATTTCTATGATTTTATTACATTTTACCAATATTGAAGACAGAGACACGTGTTACACAATACGACCTTCTTGGTAGTATTCTCTAGTGAGTTAAAACCCACTCAACTTCACCTGTATATTCTGTAAAAAAACAAACAACAACATCAATGATAACATAATTGTCTAGATTAAATCGTTTCTAACTTTTATTATATTAAAGAAAATTATATTGAATAATTGTTTAAATATAAAAAGAAGGAAATTCTCCGATTTTCTAAAAGAAAATTTTTATAGTCATTACTTGTAAAATATATATATTTATCAACAACAATCTATCTCCACTGTATGTTTTCTGAAATAAAATCGTTTGGTTAACTGTTACGGAGCATTTGTGTCAACAATAACCACGGATATGTTCCATTTGTCGTTATTACAATCCGGTCCTTTCCTCATTTGTGATTTATCATCGGCGTTGTAACAGTAAGAGTAACACGAAAAATGCCACAAGTGGAGCAGGAAAATCCCACCCTTCCGGAGCACCTGAGTTCACCCTCGGTTTTTAGTGGGGTTTGTTTTTGCATGATCTTTAGTTTTCTGTATAATGTTTTGTAGAACTTTGCTTGCCTTTTTGTCATTTCTATTTTAATCATTGCATTCTGTATAATGTTTTGTAGAACTTTGCTTGCCCTTTTGTCATTTCTATTTTAACCATTGCATTATCTGTCCTTTGATTTACCTCTTATAATTACTTCTTTGGTATCTTCAAACTTTTCTTATCATACTGATCGACATAAATACATTTACGGAATATGCTACACATATTTTAAATAATCATGTGTATACATAACGAGTCAGTCATCTATTTGCATTATCAGTCAGTCATCTGTTTGTACTGAAAGGGAACTAATATTCAACAAAAAGGATGATACATTTATTTAGCTTTCTGTCTCTTCGTCTTGTTGTCTCACCGTGTACATTTTCTTTTGTCCATTGTATTATCTATCCTTCTTCGAATTATGGCTTCTGATTACGTATTTTGGTATCTTCCAACTTTTGGTCTTGTATGTACACTAACTTATATTACTTTTGACTGCTTTGAAAACAATGTAATTCTAGCTCCAACGTTGCAAATATTTTAGAGTTGTATACATCAATCTAATATTTAGAACAGAAAAGCTGAAACAAAACCCATTAAATATACCTATACTGAAACTGTGCACCGAAAAAGGCATTAAGCATCTCGACTCCATACTGCCGTGAAACCAAAGATATATACAATATTGAAAACACATAAATATATTTTCTAATTCAAGAAAGACTGTCCTAGATATATATAAAAGGATATATTAGATAATAGAAAGCAAATTAAAACTCATCGAACATCAACAATGTAAATAAATGTTAGAGAATACCGAAGGGGCAATCAAAAATTGACAATCCATATAAACTGGTAAGCTAGGGCACACAAGACTAAGAAAAACAAAACAAAAACACACCACAATATGTGCTGGAAACCACTAAACCCGAACGAACAGAAAAACGCAAACAAGACATGATCCCTCCTACAAACAACTGGTGGTAAAGACGAACCGAACATCATTTTTATGCATAAATCGTAACGGACATCACAACATGGAATTAAGAACGTAAAGACAAATAATAGGACAACACATAAAACAAAAATGTTGAGCAACACAGACCCCAGGTGATCTCAGATGCTCGCGAAGGGTAAGTAGTACGGACTGCAATCGTCACAAGTAATACCTGATCCACTTCTTTATAAAAATCGATGTACAGTGCAAATCTGGTCAAATGAGATAAGAGTTATAGTCATAGATAAATATAGGAATGAATAATATGAATGACAAACATATTCCATCATTACATAGTTTGTTTTATTTTATTATAATTGATGAGATTACATTAGTATGTCAGTGTCACAACAAAGAACTATCCAAAATAATTGTATTCAAATAATCGTGTTTGGATTTTGAACGATGTTCAAATGTTAAAATTAATATTTCTCTCTTATAACATGAACTAAAATGGAATGGAATAATTTGGGACCATTTAATTAGTTTAATCCAGCCACTTTTTTTTCATTGAAGTGCCTGTCCCAAACCAGGAAAGGGGCATAAGTAAAGTATGCTAATGGTTAGATGTATGCCTATAATTTTTTTTTTTTTTTTTTTTATCTCATCGCGAATGTTAAGCATTCGCAATATTTGATCTGATTAAATTGACTAATACCTTTTATTCAAATCTGGTATAACCCATGAAATCTCTACTTTCATACAATGCAAATGACGTGCTTTGTATCATGTAGAAAACAAATATTCTGTCAAGTAGATTTTAGACTACACAATATCGAAGACGAATGTAGACTGCCTAAGTCCGTCGACGAACTTAACGTACCCAGTGCGATGATGAAGACGAACGAAAACTAACAAAGTCCCAACATGAACACAGACACTACCCAAAGACCGAAGACGAACACAGACTACCTATAGTCTGAATACGATTACAGACTGCCCTGTTCCACAGACGAACAAAGTCCCAATACGATTGCAGACTGCCTCGGTCCGAATACTAATACACACTACCCAAGTCCGGAGACGAATGCTAACTACCCAAATGAGAATATTCGAGTGAAAGCATTAACAGTGAAAAAGAACAAAATCTCAGACTACACGAATTCTTACCAATAATTGGTGTCAGAACAGATGTTGTGGGTGGGTTAGCATTATGTATTCATAATTGCCGAAGGAAGTTTAGAAAACAGATTCCCAGGTTCACATTAGAAACACATTTGGATGGAAAACTTTGTACTTATCTATTAATCTAAAGAATTATATTTTTTGGGTATGTGCACATTTTATATTTATGAAACTGACAAAACAATAATAATTAGGATAAATTACTGATACTATAAAGAAATGTAAACATGTAAACTATACGGACCAATATAGAGACCCAAATGAAAGTTCATTTTGTTTCTTAGATGATTAAAAGTAAAACAAATGAAGATAACAGTATATGAAATCTAATTATTTAGAAAATTAAAGACAAATAATATAACACTGTCGGAACACTTCCAGACAAATGATACAAGATTGTCGGAACACTTCCAGAAAATTAATACAACACTGTCGGAACACTTCCAGACAAATAATACAATGTCGGAACACTCCCAGAGGAATAATACAATGCCGGAACACTTCCAGAGAAATAATACAACACTGTCGGCACACTTCCAGACAAATAATACAACGCTGTCAGAACACTTTCAGACAAATAATACAACACTGTGAGAACATTTCCAAAATCTAATAAGAAAATCGCAGAAACAGAGGAAATATCAATAACCCCTTAACACACAAGTCATATATACAACCTGTCATCTTCCTGGGTTTGGTACTTTGAACAGGCAGTAGCGGAGTTAAACTAGTTTTATAGGCATAATCCATAAGTGATGGATGATATTAGATAGTGTAATATATTAAATGGCGGATTTTATCTAACAATTTAGTGACATTAACTCGTAGAAATATAACAAATAGACATTGAACAGCATGGTGATATTGTCTTTATCGCATGGTACTATAGTGTGTTGTGTATGTATGCCAGGTAAAATCACCACTGACACAACACTGGACTGACAAAATATTAATAATCATTCAAGCGTTAAATTATTACCAGGTGACCGACCTTCATACCATGACGATGCAATTATATCTCTGCATGTCACGTAGTACGCATACGTGCGGTTAGCTTCATCAGAAACATTGATTATCACACAAAAATAGCTATGTCATATTGAAACAATAAAAATTACATCAGTTGTCCAAAAATGAAATCATTATTAGATCATCGGGAGAGGGTGGGAATGTTGTATCTAACGTCCTACATTACTTAAGAAATGAGAGATAGCAAAAGTAAAATAGACTTAATATAATAAAATTACTGTCAGTGGGAGAATTTTAATGTGACATAAGCACGACTTGGTTGGGTAACCTCTTTGAATGAAACATTGCAGTCATGAATTTTAATGAAATCCCTCTTAAAACTTAAAAGACAAACGACCTTATGATGTATGATCATTACAAAGATTGTAAATTTATAATGAATTGCCAAAATAATCTGCTAACAGGGATGATTTATGTTTTCTTAAACAGTCAAACAGACTAGTAGAAATTAGGTTTTTATATAGAAAAAACGTCTACTGAAACCAAAAAACCTCGAATTATCACTTGTATCATATCTTTCCATTACACTTAGAACAAATTACACAACAAAAGACAAAAACAACAAAAACAAAAACACAAAAAACAAACAAACAAACAAACAAACAAAAGACACCCCCCCCAAAATATAATCTTTTCAGGTCCTGAATAATAAAATTTATTAAAACTAAGGCCTGTATCCCTCACGATACACATGACGAAGACAAACAAAACAAAAACACAACACAATAAGTGATAGACACCACTATACACAATCAAACACAGATAACGTAAATAAGACATGAGCCCTCCATCCAACAACTGGAGGTAAAGACGAACCAAACACTATTTTATATTTACCTTTCCATCTTTTGATATTTGAGTTTCCGCCTTCTTGTCTGCTTTCTGTTGTGTCATGGCTAAATCTGATTCCGGTCTCATTTTTAAAGGTTGACCATTTGAAGAACATTCCGTGACCTCGAATATCCCACCACACCCATGGAATACCCACCATTCCTTACCCTCCAGTCCAATGCCATATTTTTCTTCTGCAGGCTCACAACGGTAGTAAGAGCGGCGTTCAATTAATGTCAAGTTTGCTATGTGTGAATTTTCGAATTTTCTTTGTGAAACTTCTGGTCTTTTGAACATGCTATCTGATTCTTCAAAGTACTCCACACATTCCTCTGTAAAAGAGTAAATATATATGAAAACATTTAATGAGTAAATCGAGCTATCTAGTTTGCAAAACCAATAACAGTACAGAATTTAGAAGATGTCAAGATACCAAAAAGGCAATCAGAAGCCGTGAATCAAAAAATGACAGAACATACAATGACCAAAAGCAAACGAAAAAAAGATAAACAAGAGTGGATTGCTTTTGCCACGAAACCTTTTCTTGTTGGGATATCAACTAGTTATCTTTCAAGATGGGTGCGCTTTAGTGTATATTTAATTTCTGGTTCCACTATGCTCATTTTCTCCTATATTTAGATCTTGCGGTTAAATGTTTTTCCTCATTGACGCCGACTTGTTGCAGAGAAAAAAGATGAACTTCAGCTGCTTGTCACCGGTCATAATCAGTATTGAGTCCTATATACTACTTGCTAAAAAAATTAACTTTAAACGATTTGTCATATAACGCGATTGTGTACATTTTATCTGACATCTGTCTCTTTCTTAATTACTAATTGTGCTAACGGATTTTAACCTTGATCTTCATTAAGTGTAAGGTCATTTAGAAATGCACAATCTTTTATCATTTTCTCCTATATTTAGATCTTGCGGTTAAATGTTTTTCCCCATTGATGCCGACTTTTTGCAGAGAAAAAAGATGAACTTCAGCTGCTTGTCATCGGTCATAATCAGTATTGAGTCCTATATACTACTTGCTAAAAAAATTAACTTTAAACGATTTGTCATATAACGCGATTGTGTACATTTTATCTGACATCTGTCTCTTTCTTAATTACTAATTGTGCTAACGGATTTTAACCTTGATCTTCATTAAGTGTAAGGTCATTTAGAAATACACAATCTTTTATCTTTTATTTACAAATATAAGGAAAATTGACGGGATTTTCAAATCAGTTCGAGCTATCCATGGTGTTCGACCGATCCGAGTTCGATCTACCGAAGTTAGACTGTATATGGCATTTATCAATCCCACTTAGTGATGAATTTCATTTTTTTTTTTAATTCTGTTTTATTTTGAAATAAGAGAAAAGCAAGAATGACATGTTCATATGTGATGTGCATTTGCAGCTTAGATATATTGCGATTGTAGAGATTATCTATAATATTTCAGTCCTTTGTCAAACCTAATTATTCGGTCCTTTGTCAGATTTAATATTTCTTTCTTTGTCTAACCTTATCTTTCGATCATATGCCAGATCTTATGCTTCATTTTTTTCACATCTAATATTTCGATCTTTTTTCAGAAGTACAAACTAAAGAACTACAATTCAACCGTTGAATCTTGTTCAATAATATTTTATGAAATTATTTATATTTCGTTTGTGATATAAATAATTTTTGTTAGGTTTAGTTATTGTGCTTCACGCCACTTTTCAACAATATTTCAGTTATATCGTGGCGGTCAGTTTTATTGGTGGAGGAAACTGGAGAACCCGGAGAAAACCACCGACGACATGTCGCAAGTCATTGACAAACTTTATAACATAATGTTGCATCGTTAATAATTTTGAGATTTTAATAATGTTTTCAAGAATTCTTAATATAAGCATAATTTTTAATCATCAAATAATAACATGCTAATACAATAATACATTTTCCATTTTTATATGCAGTAGGTACTGTATCGTTAACTTTCAATGTAATTCATGCCAATTTCATTCCTCTAAAGAGTACAATTTCGAAGTACGTGATAAATGTGCAAAGGGACAATGATATTTAAAAAACCAAATATTAGTAAGTATATAATGAACCATTTGAACGTAAAAGTGACAAAAACAGTAAAATGTATCATCATTTAAGCCTGGGGTTGTAGACATGTAATACAGATATATGATTGATCCATCAAATGTGGTTATACTTAAAATATATGGTAGTTATGTATATGCATGTAATGATAATTGACATTTAAAATGAAATGTACAGAAGATTTACCTAAAAAATCTAAGTTTGTAACAATGTACAAGTTACAAAAACAAAATATCAAAATGAAACTGTAGTGATTTATTTCCCGTAACCAACACATTAAGCTAGTCTAGATCCATCACAGTAAAGGAGAATAAAAATGTACCTAGTTTAACCCCGCCATTGTTTATTGAAGTGACGGTACCAAGCCAGGACAGTGAGCAGTCATGTATATATGTGTTTGGAGTATCGATGTTGCCTCTTTCTATTATTTTTGAGCTGTTCGGACAGCGTGGTATTTTTGGTTTTCATTTTATTGATAATATGGCGGGAATATTTTCCATTCGGCATAATGGAGTTTTCAATATTTACACAATAACATCGAACAGTGTCTAAATCACCCATATGAATTATTTGTCCTGTTTAACAAGAAACAGTTCATATGTACTTAAATAGCCTTTCGTCAGGTCAATCTGTTACAAATAGTAATAATATGGTAATAAAAACTTAAAGATCGAATTTAGTGCCTACGACGCGTTTCTGGTATAATTATCATTAGGTCACTCATAATCAACAGATTGGAAAGACAAATAATATAAAAGTTTTTTTCTTTTTGCTTTTTTTTTTTGTATTAATTGTTTATTCCAATAATAGAAAAAGTGTTATACAAATGAGGTTCAATACATACACTATATATGAAAAATACACAAAATAATATATGTTAAAAAATAATATAAAAGTTAGTCTTTGGGAGCAAGTAACCAAAGGGACTAATCAGTCAAATTGGCTGAGGTAAAATATAACATGCAAAGGTAACTAGGTTGTCTGGATGCTTTATTCCTGATTACTTCTTCGGGAGTTTTACTGGTGAATTCAGGATACTAGGGTTTCCAGTATTGTGTGTTTTACAATACTAGTATTACCAGTTTTGCTGGATGAAGAATACTGCAGATTCCAGTATTGTGTGTTTTACAATATTAGTATTACCAGTATTGCTGGATGAAGAATACTAGAGTTTCCAGTATTGTGTGTTTTACAATATTAGTATTATCAGTATTGTTGGATGAAGAATACTAGAGTTTCCAGTATTGTGTGTTTTACAATACTAGTATTACCAGTTTTGCTGGATGAAGAATACTGCAGATTCCAGTATTGTGTGTTTTACAATATTAGTATTACCAGTATTGCTGGATGAAGAATACTAGAGTTTCCAGTATTGTGTGTTTTACAATACTAGTATTACCAGTTTTGCTGGATGAAGAATACTGCAGATTCCAGTATTGTGTGTTTTACAATATTAGTATTACCAGTATTGCTGGATGAAGAATACTAGAGTTTCCAGTATTGTGTGTTTTACAATATTAGTATTATCAGTATTGTTGGATGAAGAATACTGGAGCTTCCAGTATCGTGTATTTTACAATACTAGTATTACCAGTATTGTTGGATGAAGAATACTAGAGTTTCCAGTATTGTGTGCTTTACAATACTAGTATTACCAGTATTGCTGGATGAAGAATACTGGAGCTTCCAGTATTGTGTGCTTTACAATACTAGTATTACCAGTATTGCTGGATGAAAAATACTGGAGCTTCCAGTATCGTGTGTTTTACAATACTAGTATTATCAGTATTGTTGGATGAAGAATACTGGAGCTTCCAGTATCGTGTATTTTACAATACTAGTATTACCAGTATTGTTGGATGAAGAATACTGGAGTTTCCGGTATTGTGTATAGATCAACAATTCTGGTATTCCAGTATTGTAAATGCACGATACTGGTACATCCAGTATTGCATATATACGATACTGGATTTCCGGTATTGTAACATTACAATACTGGTATTTCTAGTATTGTACAGTGTAACAATACTGGTATTACCAGTATTGTAATATTTACAATACTGGTATTTCCAGTATTGTAAATATTATAATACTGGTAATACCATACTGGAAATACCAGTATTGTAAATATTACAATACTGGTATTACCGGTATTGCGGCCGGCTGGTTCATATTATCCCGATCATTTATCAGAATCAACATAAACATTTGATAAAATGCAGTAAATAAATTACATGAAACCGAGTGATATCAGAAACCGTATTAAAACAAGGTATACTACCTTCTTAGTATATAAACAAACCTATATATTGTCTTTCAAAAGTTTCTATAGATATTCGTATATCCAATGGTATCTAGAAAGAAATGTTTGAAGATAGTACCAAAGTGATAATCAGAAGATGTATCCATATCTACATTTGTCAATTAACTAAGTTCTATTTTTAGTAACAATAACAACTCTGTAACCATCATTGTTTAGACAATTTGGTGTTATTGCTCCCAAAACTTTAAATTATTTGGCTTTCCAATCTTTCAATTTTGAGCGTACATCATGAAGGTTATTCCAGAAAGGCGTCGTGATATCTACGGTTTTATTAACATTGTTAACTTACGTGACTGTACACACAAAGTGAATGCCGTCAGGAGTAGAGAATACAATAAAGGACCTTTCCACGCCATATTGCCACACCTAAAAATAAAATTTACATCTGTAAGTAGAAAACATGTTCTTATATTTCAATGGTTTAAAACAGACACGTAATAACATTTAATTAGTAATATTTGCTTTTGTAGGAAATATCGATACATTTGGTTTGTGGTTATTATGACAATGCGTGCTACAAAACTACATGACAAAAGGCTTTACTCAACCGCATGGGTAGTTAATGACATCCTCATGCAATTTCCCTTGAATTCCCAGTGAAGTCTGCTGTACGTATCATATAAACCACGTCTGGATCTTACGAATTAACTTATTTATACGAAGCATGAGTTTGCTTCAATATGTTGATGAGTAAGATACGTGATAAAATGATTGACATTTGTCACGGAGTTTAAGTTATGGTACATCATTCAGACCTGCATGTTGTACCATGCTATAATCCCCGCCCATTTGCATTTGGAATCAACAACATTTTAAAGGCTGGTTGATTGAGTATGATACAACATCAATTTTAGATTATAGACAATGGTTTTCTACCAATCATTTTTAAGCTGAATAATTCATAAAAATAAGGACAAAAAGACATTTTCTACAATAATCAATAATTATCAATTGTTAGATATATATCATTACTTTTGAATTTTTATTTATTTCAGGAAACATCTGTCTCCAGTTTATCATTGAAAAAGTTAGATTGATATTATCATATTTTGTTATCTTAATATTTTTCCAAACGATACCAGTGTCAATTCAATTCAATGTTTTATGAGCGTCGTATCTTAAGAAGATCATCTAACTTAATATGTATTTTTGAGATTTTACCAAAATTCCTCGTTGAAAACTGTAGGGTCAGATTATATATTTTATCCATCTTACAGGTCCCCTTCTTAATATAAAATTTGACGATAGAACCACACCCCAAGATAAATGGTCGTTCATATACATATATATACACACAAAACATGGATCGTGCGATAATATATAATAACTTATACATAAGAACATCAATACAGATTTATGAGAGACGGTTAGGCACGTAGAATAAAACATTCACATGATTATTAAAGAGAGGAATATACAATGTACATACATATGCTGTATTATTTACACTATAAGATTTAACTGTGATAGTCTAAAATAAAATTGCATGTCTTGACACACATTTATAACAAAAATTGAAAACAAATTATTATTTTTGACAATCGGTTAAAGCAATGAAATTATTATTATATTTTAAAGATTCATTGTAAATGTGGTATCTAAGGTCAATATAAAATAATGAATTTGATCTATAACTAAACATGTACAGTGGAATCTGCATCTAGTCGAAAGTTGTCATAACGATCAGTTTTCAGTTTAATTGCAGTCCCTATATCTCTATCTGACAACTGCACTACGGTCATTAAAGGGTAGTAAATCAATCTTTAATACAATATTCGGACACAAAACCCACTATTGTCTGTCCTAGAAGATAATGCCTTCATATTTCTTCCGCAGCCTTCAGAATATATTTTGTTTTTAATTGACATTAACAATTCATTTAAAACAGTCTATATATATCTCCATATACAATACTTACCAATTTCTAAACCGATGAAAAAGTTAAAAATACACTTCCTATTTAACACGGATCTCATATATCAAAGCGAAATCTTTGTCGGTTTACATTATATGTGACTGTAATCATTTAAGAAAAAACAGTTTTTAAAACAATAACAAGCAGTGGATAGCCTTGTCTAATGCATTCGTTTTTTATAAAATCAAAGAAATTTTACAAACTGTACAATATCTGACATTATCCTATAATAGGAAAAACATTAAGATAATAGTCCAGTTGTATTCTTGACCATCTCCAAAATGCAAGAAAACCACACTAAAGCTGTATTTATGTTAATTTTGCACACACAAAAAAGAAGATAAATCAATTTATGTTCTCCCCTTACAATACATCAGGAATCAGTTCACATCCACAGGAAATATGAAATATCAACTTTATAGATTGCAACCGGATGTTTTTGACAACTGGATGTACTTGTCATATATCCACCCTTTTTTTTATTTGAAAAATGATTACTAATGAATACTTAATTAGTAACACAACTGTTTGTATATATCTTATATGATAATTTCGTGATATAGCGATGAGTCTTTTTAACAAAACGAACATGGTTTCGAACCCCAGACATGCCACTGATATTTATAAAATCTAAAACCTCAACTTTGATCTAATGAAATTCAAATGTCTGAAAATGCATTATTACAGTTTTATTAAAAACAGAAAATACATTTTAGATATTTTTTGGACATTAGTATAACTGATTGTCAAGCTCTCTGGAAATGTGGCCAATATTTTGTTGTCTTGTTAATGAAGCAATCCATACAAAACCGTTCCAATAGTTGATATAACAGCCTTGTCTTGTTCCACAAATCTTGTTTTATAGTCAAGTTATAACACAGTTAAAAATTGAGACATGACAATGACGCAGTAACGGAGATACCAAAGTATGTCTTTGTCATCACTGTATGGCAAAATATTAAATATTCTTCTACTCGTTAACAAAATAAAACACTTTATTGTTAAATTCCGGATGGGAAACTTTCAATCATGTTTTAGTCAGAAAATATAAATACAACCTACAATGTCTCTTTTTAATGGGTCCAGTAAGATCTCAAAATGTTTTACAAATAACAAAAACTTAAAATGCGATATCTAAATGGTTTATATACAATGTACCATTATGTGTGTCTTGTATCAAATTCCATGTCAATTATTATAAAGACACATTAACCTCCTAGAATTGTCATTGAGTATCACTATTAGTTATTCTTATGAATAAAAGATGGGTTAGACAATTAATTGATTGTAACACATTAAACCAAATACTTCGTAAAAGTATGTGATACATGTGTGACTTTGATTTTCGCTAATAACGACAAGATATGAGTGACATTCTGTCATATTTTACGATCGTGACACTATAATTTTTCTATCGAAAACAAAAATGGCTGACATAATGCATATTGTGTGTGTGCGAATATTTTGCACTGGCTGTTTTCAATCTTCTGTGTATACACACATGTAATAAAACCGAACTGCTATATATGTTTTACAATACTATATCATATTAAATTCAGCTGATCAAAACACGATTATATGACATTTTATGAATGAAGGTATGTTTCAAGATTACAAAAGTGATCACAATAATTATAGAAAAGGTAAACATTAATAATAAATATTTAACAAATGAATAAAATAATGCTGACTTTTCATCAAAATTTGCCGATGATTACCAAAGGGAGATAATCGAAGGTACATTGGCTTAGAATACATGGATATTAAGTTTTTAACTTATTTGTTAAGATAAGAAAAGTAGAATGTAAACATATACACATATAAATTCAAAAGTTAATTTGTGTTTAGACATGTAAAACAGTAAGAATCCTCTTACCTGTCTGCTAATCTGGTATACAAAGAACAAGACGATTGCTATTCATTGAATAGGCCCGGAGCTACAGTGGAATTATGGGATATTTGTTGTATATATGTCACTAGTTATTAATGACTCCCTTGTCTTAAAAAGTGACAAAATGAGAGATGTAGTTGTATATTACGTTACACAAGAATTCACACGACACTTGTTCGTCACCACGTTTTTCGTGTTTTAACGTAACTCTCGTGAATTTTTAATTTTATCATTTAAATGAATTACTATGAACATATTACAAATCTGGGGATACTTTTATTCTTTGTTGACCATATTAGACAAATAATTTAATAGTTTGTAATGAAAACGTATATATCAAACTTAGTGACCACGATGCGTTTCTAGAATAACCATCATGCTAAATATCGAAATATTGGAAAGCCAAATAATTGAAAAAATGTTTTGGAGCAATAAAGCCAAAGGGCCTAAGCATGTAATTCGATTTGAACTTATATTTTAGCATATATTTATCTCTTAAAATCTATTAAATCTTAAAATTGTTAGTATATTAAGAATAGCGCCACTTTAAACAAGATTCAAGATTATTTATTTCTCATAAAACCAAAAGATTAAACTGTGGTACAGAGAATTTGCCAATTTAACATAAATAGATATTAAATACACATGACAAGACAAGATGGTCTACAAAATTAAATAATAATAACAGAAATGAAATAACATCATTTTATTTAGATGACAGAGATATGTGGTTAACCAGGAGGACTAGCATGATATTGTAGGAAACGAATGAACTTGCACAGCTTCGTTAGTTAAAACAATTAAAAAATAAGGTAATATAATTATAATATGTGTTATTCATCAGAAGAGAAAACATGTACCTTAGTTCAAGATGTTAAACCAATATTTCGATATTTAGATAAAAAAAAACAATTGTTAGAAACAATTGAGAGTAAAAAGGACAACCATATATATTATTGTCTGATCATTGAATGTTTATTCGATTTAACAAGGCATTTTCTCCTTAAGCAACCTTTATAGAATCATAAATAAACCCACCGCTCCCAATTCATATTACTATTTTGTCCCTTCAATTATGAATATTTGAAATTTTAAAATTATAATAAACATTTGTTTAAAAACAAATTGAAACTACTCACTATAATAGCTGAAATAATTTTGAAAGTGGCGTTAAGCACCATTACCATAACCTCTGGGGTATTGAATGTTATCATGGGAATATCTGACGGCTTCAGAATTGTATGCAAGGAAAAGTCATTTAAAAATGATCTACTTTTTCATGGTTACTATTAAATATATTATAATATAATGTCCTATTGTTATTTAACACTTAAAACACTTAGATTTGTTTTCGCCTTCGGATATGAACCATGATGTTGATAATTATAATACGTATTTACAGCTTGGGAAATAAACATAAATCTGATTATGTCTAGCTATACTTTGGCTTAGGGTTATGGTGTTTAGCGTCACTTTCAACAATATTTCAGTTATATTTTGGCGGTCAAATTTATTGGTAGAGCAAATCGGAGTACCCGGAGAAAACCACCCACCTGCCCGAAATAAATTAAGAAGATTTGCGAGAATGGCTTCTGTTCAAATATATATGTATCATGGATATTGTAATAATTTTTTCTATGTATAAGTGGTAACTCCATTTCTGATTTCTCGATGATTGTTTGTTTGTTTGTTTGATGGTGTTGACAGTGATGGGCGGTTAAGAACGAAACTTTACGACAAAAGAGATGATTTCAATTTTCCCATTGTGAACTTTCCTATTATATATAGCAACATTCCAGCAGCACCTGCATATGGTGTATATCTCTCTCAGTTGATACGATATTTCAGAGCTTGTGGTTCCTATCAGGATTTCCTTGATAGAGGGTTGCTGCTAACAAAGAAGCTACTGAACTAAGGGTTCCTCTTGGTTAAGTTGAAGTCATCACTTCGAAAGTTTTACGGTCGCCACCATGACTTGGTTGGCCGTTATGGAATATCTGTGTCACAAATGACCACGGATATGTTCCACTTGTCGTGAACATTGTCGCTGCTCATCCAGTTGCATATGAGGGTTGGTATTTTACTCACATACGGAAAACACTTGAATGATCGCATCATATCACAAAGATAGAATGTGTGGGTTCATAAAACTAGTTTAATCTCGTCATTTGTTTTTATTGAAATACCTGTACCAAGCTAGGAATATGAGCGTCATGCATATGTGTGTTAGAGGTATCGATTTTACCTCTTTTTCCACAATTTTTCTATTAGATCTATATTTGTTCCGAAAGGTGGTATTTTTTTTTGTATTGAACAAAGCGTCGAATACAACCATACTATTATCATTAAATTAGCCGTAATGAAAGGGGGAGGTTTGGCGCTTTAAAATCTGATTCAACCCACCATTTCTTTAGAAATGCCTGTACCAAGTCAGGGTCATTACGGTTTTCACAGTTTTCCGGTTGTTGACTGATTTTGTCTGTTTATATACTTATGAGTTTTGACTTTCCCTTTGTAAGATTGTTCGGAGTTCGGTAATTTTGTTATTACCCTTATTCAATTGACAACGCAAATAATATATGTTTTGCCATTTATATTAACGGGACTTTATCTCAAACACTAACTCTATTAGGGGGAGGGGGCGTCATGGTCGTGATCGCATGGTAGTTGGGTTTAAAACTACCTATGCAATCAGTGTCAATCACCACTAATGTTATGATTTCGAATCCCACTCGGGCGAGGTGTACTCGATACAACATTATGTAATAAAGTTTGTCAGTGACTTGCGGTAGATCGGTGGTATTTTCCGGGTACTCCGGTCTCCTCCACCAATAAATCAGACCTCCACGATATAACTGCAATATTGTTGAAAGTGTCATTACACACCATAACCCCTACCCTTACCCTATGGAATCAAAAAATGAAAACAGAATCGACGCAATATGTTTTAATAAAGTAAATGATACGTCGGTATTTTAAGATGACAAATCAATGCGCTAATAAAATTCACTACTATGATCTTCTTCATAATCTCTTCTTCCTGCAGTCGATACTATAAATAAAAAATTGATACTATAAATAGAAAAATAGAATATGTCATTTCATAATAAAGAACTCATTGGTAATTCATTTCCAAATTAATTCGCCGTCGAAGTCTTTAGATATAGGTATCCCATTTGACACGCTATTCAGAGAATTTTTTAATTACCAGGTCCGACCCTTTATCTTTAACCAAATGATGTATTGGTGGATTCTAATTAGTTAGCAGAAGTAATCTGACGTGAATATATCGACCATTACGCCATTTCCGTGTCTCTTTGTAAAAGAGGAATTGTAGCGATGAACCTGATACCGGTGTCCCGCACAGAGCATGGAGAACTTATCATTGTACAGAAGAACCTGTTATCGGTGTCATGCACAGAATATTGAAAGTTTTTATCTTGTACCCACGAATCAGAATGTTGATTGTGATTTTGTACTGTTCCTTCGGATTGGCATTTCACAACTATCAAATGCCCATCATCATATTTGAATAATTTCGGAATTTTACATGAAATGTCAGGAAAACTAATTCACTAAAGTAATGAATAATTATTCTTTTGTACATACCTTTACATAAACTACAAAATTTACGGCAATTGTCTTCTCTAAATAATCTGTACAGAGGGTTTGTACATAAATCAGCATCATATTCATTACAGTTTGGAATCTTATCTACACAAGGTATAGGTGATGTGTGTTCTGAAACAATACAAATCAAACTATCTTAGAAATAATCATTGAATTGATCATAGGTCAGCATAATGTGCATTGTAGTTAGGGCGTGTATCCATATGGAGTATGCAGTTCCTGCTCCACTAGTGGTACCCGTCGTGCTACTCTTGTTACAAACCCGGTGATAAGTCATGAATGAGGTAAGGGCCGGGTTGTGATTACGACAAACGGAACATATCCGTGGTTATTTGTGACACAGGTCCTCCGTAACGGTTAACCAAGTCATGTTGGCGACCGTAAAACTATCGGCGTGATGACTTCTACATAACTACTAGGAACCCTTGTTAGCAGCAACCCTTTATCAAGGAAATCATGATAGGAACCAATAGTTCTGGAATATCAGATCAAGAGAGATATCATCCATATGAAGGTACTGTTTGAAAGTTGCTACATATAAATGGAATGTTCACAATGGGAAATTTGAAATAATCTCTTTGTCGTAAAGTTTAGTTATTAATCGGCAATCATTGTCAATTTCTAGGTGTATGTTAATGTATGGAGGAGACATAGCTGTGTCTATGGTATCCTTTGTTTCAAGCTCAATGGGATAGATGCGATCAACTAAAATCACCAAACTTACAATTGTTTAGCGAAAGACATCATTTATATATCAGAACGTGAAATAAAAGATCGAGAAAGCTTCTTTTCGTTTTTCTTGAGAAGCATAAGCCTTTTCATATGATATATGTGTTCTACAATCGGTTTAAGACCAATAAAATAATCTTTCAAGGCCTACTACTTTTAAAACTTTGTGATACTTACGTATACAGAATCCACAATAGGCACGACATCTTACTTTAGCCCAAGGCTGGTATATACTTCCATTTGTGCAAATCTTTTCTGGAGGATATACTCGGCAATTTATCAAATTTCTGCATACTAAAAGAAAATCGTTGTATTTAATATTTTGGGTTCATATGTACATTTACTGTAGGTAAAACTTAGATATATACGTTAATATTCTTAAAGTACAATTAAATTAATTGGTCATTTGTCAAGATAGTATAAGTATTAAAAGAAATCTAGAAAAAATACATTATGCAAAAAATTCTTAACTTATGTTATTAACTTGATCATGGGCCACGTTTTGCCTTTCCAATCTATTTGGCATCAGTATCATTGATGAGATATTTACCGAAACGCGCATTTAATTGTACGAGCATACATTTATCGTAATATAATTTGAATGAATTCTGAGCCAAACACATTACGAGTATAGGATCTTGAATGATTCAAGAACCAATCACATAGCGAATATAAATTCATAGTATGAGTGGTTGAAACGTATTACAACATATCATATAGCGTATAGAAAGTAGAACACTTCGCAAGAAAAATGTGGATGTCTAATTTAAGGTGCACGACGCGTTTCTGGAATAATAATATAACTAATTTATGTTTATTGTATAGGAGGTAGAGATGATGTTTAGTCATACATATAACTTAAAGGGGCATTATCAGCCAAAATCGTAAATTTTTGTTACCCATGAAAACTACCAGATATGATTGATGCCTTAATAAAACGTGTTTATGTAACTTATAAATGTTATGAAATGTACGCGCATCGGGAAAAAAAGGTGCAATTGCTCGTGTTTTGAGATCGATCAAGAAATGGACGCCATCTTATTAATTATCGGCATTGTTTACGGAGTTTGCCGAATCGTCATTAAATCAGTACAACAATGCACTTATTTCTTATTTTTTGTGAATCTGCTTTTAGTCGGCGTTAAATACGGACAAAGAACCATGCAAGTTTGCAGTTAATAAGCGACACAATACAAATTATTCGTTTTTACCTGTCACTAGTAAGGTCAGTTGCATACGGAGAAAGCGAGGTCAAATTATTTGCTTGCAAGGAAATAATAAATCGATGGTAATTTTCGTTCTCAAAAGGCGAAAAGTGGTACGATAAGCTGTTTAATGTGAAATATTTACCTTTATTTCATCATTTTAAAGCTATTTACCAATTTCCAAAACATAATTGTGTTGGTCAAAATCGTAGCTAATGCCTCTTTAAGTTAATTTTTGGTATTGGAGACTGAAAGGATTCGCAACCAATATTCTAATAACGAACAAACATTAATAGTAAAAGAGATTGTAAAAAATCAAACGAATATTTTACCTCCGTCTGTGCTGTTGAAATCTGTGTAGTTATCAGACTTGTTGATATCAGGCAATGTAACTGTAAACAAATATAAACACAATTAAAAAGAAACATGGTTACTCTTAATCGTTGGTATCTGTAACTATGTAATAAGGTCTTCACCATGTTGTTACTTTAATCACATTGCATAAATAGGGTTATTGTGATAAGATTTCCGCTTGACAGGGACTATCCGTCTGTCAGTGAACGTCTAGAAAATTTCCGCTTGACAGGGATTCTCCTCCTGTCAGTGAATTGTGTTCGTCAAGAAACTTTCCGCTTGATAGGGATTCTCCTCCTGTCAGATAATTCTGATCGTCAAGAAAATTTCCGCTTGACTGTGACCGTCAATCATATTCTCACTTGATAGGGATTCTCATCCTGTCATTGAATTTATTTGTGGTGAAGTATTTATTGGGTTTCACACGTCGTTACAATTTCGGGAACAAAATGTTTTTCTTCCTTAATGCTTATTGACGGTTATGCTTAATATGAGACAGGCACAACCTGCTTGAAGGACGAAGTCCTATAATTTTAAGAGGGAGGCGTGAGAAGGGAATGTATTATTTTTTTTCAAGTACTTTTTAAAGTTTTTTTTTAATTATTTGGCTAGAGTTATCTCTCTTTGACTTATGGCTGTTCCGTTCATTTTACCTACGCCGCTCTTCCGCCGAGAATCTCGTAGAAAGAGATTTTTTAATTATAATTTTATTTCAAGTTTATTTCGATTTTGCATAGAGTAAATAATTAAAGAAATGGGAATGTTTCATTGAAATATATATTTTTTGCGTTTCTAAATATCAATTGGTCTATTTTTAAAACTTCCACCTTCATTTTTTGATAAATCACGGGGTTTTGATATTTCAGCATACTACTATTTGCATAATTTATTGATAATACTATTCGTACCTGAGTTAACGTTTGGCCTCAATGTTGGTGGTGGCTGTGTTGTGGCAGCTGAAATTTAGTAGTAATAATCTAAACGTGAAACACATCATTCTATGTTGATATATTTAGAAATTTCAAAACCTAGTAACCATAGACCATATGTCAGTAAAATATAAATAATTTGTTTTTACATTAACTAATCAATTATAGTTTTTTTTTCAATATGGATGAAAAGATGAACAAGATTATTTCAATAGTAATGATAACAACATATTAATTAACTATGAATAAATGTATGTATACTCATATAGATATATTCACTTAATATTATAATTTTTAAAGGTTCGTCGTAGCCGTGATCGTATGGTAGTTGGATTTACAACTATCTATGCAATCAGTACGATCACCGCTAACGTTGTGATTTCGAATCCCACTCAGGCGATACAACATTATGTGATAAAGTTTATCAGTGAATTACGACAGGTCGGTGGTTTTCTCCGGGTACTCCGGATCTGGTTTCATCCACTAATAAAACTGACCGCCATGAAATAACTGAAATATTGTTGAAAGTGGCGTTAAACACCACAAACCACCCAAACCATCAACATTTACTGTGAATTCATCTAAATTCGAGGACACCAATTTCTGTGCTTTGAGAAAAAAAAATGTATTTTCGTGGATACTCTGTAGCAATTTATAAATATTTATGGGGACAAATTTTCATTGAATTTCTAATTTCGTAGTTGTATACATGTATATACTATCCACGAAATCTATGAAAATTGGTACTCCACGAACAATAACGAGTTCAGTATATGTATATATTTGAACATGTGATGCAACGATCCACGACTGATGGACCCATGGAACCAGAGATCAATCTAAAATGTATTGATCAATAAAATACATTGTGCATAGACAAAATGTAAAAGGCATAATGATTTTTACGGAATAGCTTCTCATCATATTGGTTTCACACATTCTTGCAAAACATACATTACTAGACCATCACTTAAAACCTCTATACGTGAAAATTATATAATGCATATACAATTACTTGTAATTTTCGGACAAGTATTGAACATGACTATATATCACAATTGATTGCATTAATAGGGGTTATGGTAATGGTGTTCAACGCCACTTTCAACAATATTTCAGCATTATTGTGGGGTCAGTTTTAATGGTGGTGGAGTATCCAGAGAAAACCACTGACCTGTCGCAAGTCACTGACAAACTTTATCACATAATGTTGTATCGAGTATACCTCATCATGAGCGGGATTTGAACTCACGTCAGTTGCTATAGACACTGATTGCATAGGTAGTTGTAAATCCAACTATCATATGATCACGACCACGACGGCTCCTTGAATCAATAGTAATAAATATGTACAAATCTACCAATATCATAATATTACACATATAGCGTTTATTATACTGAAGCAGCACTAGATAAAAAAAATTGCACCATAATGATTATTAATATATCTATTTCAAGTTTATTATGACGTATCGAGTTGTCCTAGTAATAAATTTAATTTTTGTATACGTTATTTACCTGTTAATTACCGATTTATGGTTATGAAGTAATACGTACATGTCTAAATAAAGGATATAATATTATTAGATTTTTACCTGTCTAATTAAGGTTCAAATGCTATTTTTAATTATCATATCTCAGTATATATTTTCTATATAAAGTAAATTAAATACAGATAAAACTACTGTTTTGCAGCACAAAAATTAAATTGTGAATTTTGGTAATTAGTTGAAATGATTATTGTCCCCCATGGAAAATTATTGAATACAAAGTAAAAAGGCAATATTAAGACGCTGAATGGTGTGCAGTTTGAGACGGATACATCCAAGCTTGCTACACTTACGCTTTGTAGGGGCAGGCGGTTTCGTAGTAGCCTTTGTCGTTACGGGAGGTTGCGTAACGGGAGCTTTTGTGGTTGGAGGATTAGTCTTTACAGGAACTGGCGTGGTGGAAGGTGGCTGGGTTACAGGAGCTTTTGTTGGTCCTACCATTGTTGTAGAAGCCATGGGACTGGGAGGCACTTTCATGGTGGTTCCTTTACCGGATGAAAAAAGCATGAAGCAAGGTACATGAAGCATAATGAAGGATAAGCAGCATGATAAAGGGAAGGTAAATAAATGAATTTAAAATCGTCGAAACACAACAGACCCTGTCACATACACAGCGTTCTAAACCCATATAGAGCAAAATCAACAAATTTGGTACAATGCTCATGATGTTGTAAATACATTTTATAACGTTTTAGCGTTCTAGTATATTACTTTGCAGAAATTAAATATTTTATCATGTGAACCCCTTATTAAGCTCTGGGAATCTCGGCTTGTATAAGTGAAAGGGTCCATTAAGGGCATAATTTGGAATGATGAAAATAATATGGATACAACAAAAAAATTACATATTTCAAGAAGGTCAATAGTTTAATTGCTGTTTAACAAACATGCAGAGCGTAATACATGCTTTGATTTTCATAAAATTGTTATTATTGAACAAATAGCTCATGGTACTTCGGGCAATAAGACAGTTTATCGACCGGTCGGTCAGTCCTAAAATATTATATCATGTAATATTTTTTGGGTGACAGACCGGTCCATAAACTGTCATGTTATACACAATAACAAATACGATATGTTTTGTTAACATAGTATAACACCGGGAACAAACTCAGGACACATCCGGAAGTTTACATCATATTGGACCGGGTTGCTTACGAAGTCAAATAGAAGATATACACACAAAAACTATGATATTAATAATTAATAATATGCACAAAATAATAATACTTTCCAGCATAAAATGTATACATTGTCTATTGATGTCAATCAGAATACAATGTAGATGAATGCAAATCTTATTTCTAGCTTTCATCATTCCAAATTATGATAACAAATCCCAACAAAAGACAATCCCCAGAACACACAAATAAACATCGGAATAAATGAAAGGTGTTCATCATTGTTAAAATAAACATATTTGTTGTTTTGAGTGAAATTTTCTAAACAGATACTGATTAAATCTGAACAACTCAAGCATATCAGGTTAATTCTAATATTAAATTAAAACTAATTTTTTTCACACTTCCCAGACCATTGTAAACATACAAAACATAACACGATTGTACCTCCTGTGTTACTTCCGCTTCCGCCACTTGTAGCACCACCTGGACCTGTAGTTGTTGCGCCACCTGGTTTTTGACTTTGATTATTTGGACCAGAGCCTGTTCCAGCATCTGATTATTATGTTGATATTAAAATAGCAAATTATTAGACACCAACATGTTTAAAAAACTAGTAAACTAGTTTTCTATGCAGAAATTAAATACATGTATAATTTTATTACACTATATTCACATTACAAAAACAGGTTTTGTCTTAAAAGTATTATCACATTTTAAATGCATGTATGATCTTAAGGAATTTTCACATTGTACATGCATGTATAATCTTACTTCATGCATGGTCTTAAGGAAATATCACATTGTGAATACATGCAGGTGCTACATAATTATCCTATTGTAAATGCATATGATGTGTTATCTTAATTCATGCATAATCTTAAGGAAATATCACATTGTAAATACATGAGATGTTCAAGTTTTATCACATTGTAAATGCATGTATTGGCTAAAAGTATTGTCACATTGTAAATGCATGCATTGGCTAAACTATTGTTATAAATTAAAGACAATGTTATGATCTTAAAGTATAAGATCAAATGTAGTCAAACTACAACAATTTGAATGAAGTTTGATGGCATTAACAGTCTCTGCTTATTTTGTTTTCAAAAAGTACATCGGTCAGCCAGTCAATATCCAATATGACTTCCGTGGCTATAAATGTCAAAACTGTTTCCCATGCTACCTAAGCCAAATAAGTAGTTTCACACATAATATTGGTTTTCAACTCATTTGTTAATGGGTTCGGTTCACTATCAATGATGCAAATTTATTTTTGAAAATTGAACAATTTATTTTTGAAAAATTAACAAACTTAACCAACGCATGGTATGCATTGTCTGCCGTTGATCCCCATACAATGTGGCTGTAACGGTCGGATATGTTAAGCAGATAAAGTAAGTAATGGTAAATTATTGAACAAAATAATCTTACATTGTATAATAATGAGGACAAAAAATCGCATTCAAAGTGTAAGAAAAAGAGGACTCCAAAAACAAAAGAATGAAACAACTTGAAAACAGAATTACATAATATTAATAATGGTAAAATTCTTAAGCAATCATTTGATTAATAGAGATGTTTAACAGAATATAACGGTTGGTTTTGCAAATGTAGAACATATATAGTCAAAATAACATTTTTTGTTTTCATGTTGATAAATGTAAACACATGGTTTTTAAGTATTCTGTGTTGTGTTTGTTGTTTCGTTTGTCCTCGTTCTGTGTCTTGTGCCCAATGTTTCCTGTGTCTTGTGCCCAATGTTTTCTGTGTCTCTCGATTACCCATTCTTGATTGGCTCTTTGGTTTATTTCTAACGTTTATTTCTCATAGAAAGTATACAAACATTGTAGAAACCTTGAAACCTTCCATGTTATAGTGGCTTGTAACACTTGTGAGTTCTACACTGATATCAAATAATATACCAATATCATTTAATAATAACATGACATACCTGTTCCGTTACTGGTTACACCTGTTTGTCCTGAAAATACAAGGATATAAAAATAATAGGGAATTCTCAACAAAGACAGTGTGCTAAAGTTCTAAATCGACAAAGTGATTGTAATAAAAACGTAGATATCAAATTTAGTGCGCACGATGCGTTTCTGGAATAATTTTCATCAGGTACGCTCAATGTCAAAAGATTGGAAAGCTAAATAATCTAAAGTTTTGGGAATTCTCAATCAAGACAGTGCGCTAAAGTTCGCATATTGACAAAGTGATAGCAGACGAATATTTGGGTTACTGGTCCCCATGCAAAAATGACATGAATACATTTCCGAGCTCGATGTGTGAAGAAATGAAAATTGAATTTCTCTACTCATAGGGCTAGTTTATAAATTTCTGGGTGTCTTGACTCTCTTACAAAAAACCAATGTTCTAAGTATGTAAATTTTAGGCTTAATTATACCAATACAAAGTATTCACATCTAAGTATGCAATTGTGTACATGACAAAATTAGAAACAAACAAGTAAAAAAAAATAATTCACTGTCAATCATGGCGCCCATAACGTCGGAACGTTCGCAATAAATTAATAATATCTATAATAATTAAACAAAACTATTTTCGCTTTCATTAGACAAAAAGTCAACACATTAAAATGATGTGCTTATCCATCAATAGAACCCTACAACAGTTATACATGTAAAAAAAGATAGGTTATAACGTATTTAGGTATATACTTAGAACACTATATTCATTCCAATAAAGAGTTAATTCTTCCTATCTCAAACTGGGACTACCGTAGTTCTTTTTTCGCAACAGGAATATTATCCCGTACATATTATCATTTTTATTATTATTCTAATTATCATTTACTTTTTTTTTATCATTATTATTTTTATTATCATCATCATCGACATTTACTTCAATAATCCATTATTTCGAACCAAAGCGGAATGTCGCTTTGACTTTGACACATCTAGGTTCTACTGTGTATATTAATGTAGTCAGCACAATTGACAAATGTTAATATCTTTTTGTTCATCGAATTATACAACCCATGCAAGGTATTATTATAAAGTTGCACTGGTGGAGTTTTTTGAAAGAATTGTACTAGTTCTTATATTTTATATTACAGGTTTTGAAAAATTGTGTATACAACATGTACAAACTAAATGTTTTAAGAAAACCTATATACAGTAGAGTTTGTCGGCAGCACGTAACGGAAACCACTTTGCACTATTTTGCCAATCACTATGTTTAGAGTATGAATTATGAAAAATAATATGTGATTATATCATTTTAAACTACAGGCAACTAGAGAAAAATAAAATGTGAAAAATGTATTTTGTAAGATTGAAAAATCAAATTATGAATTTTCAATAGTCAAACTTTTAGATTTGTTTACACAATATTCAAAACGCTTACATGACGGTTTTATTGTAGACAATTGATAAATTCCTCATACATACCACTGCCAGCAGTTGTGCCACTTCCCATGCCAGCGGTTGTACCACTTCCCATTCCAGCAGTTATACCACCTGGCATGGCAGTTGTTACAGAACCTGGTGGTTTACTCTGTTTATTTGGACCAGAACCAGTTCCGGCATCTAATATTATTCAAAATTAAAAGCACGAGACATCATTGATATGTATAACTCAATACCGAGTAACATAAAACATCAAGATACGGGCACATTATCCCGACACCCTGGTATTATATCGATCCACTAGGTAAATATTACAACGTTCATTAGGAGATAACTGTATTGTATTTGAAAATTTCACGGCATCAATTGGAGATTTGATGGTCGCAAATTGAGTTTACTAGCGTCGCGGTAAATTGAGAATACTTACTTAGAATAGTAACCAATCAAATCCGAGGATACAAACAAATTGCATTAGAATTATAAATAACGTAACGGTGTCGGAGGGAATATAATAATAAATCGACAATCTGGATACGGAACAACAATGGTACAGCACAGAGCGCTACACAACAGAAGAGATATTCTTATAACGAGGCAGTGTGGGAAAAAACAACAAAAGTACACCGTAACACGTGGTTTTACTTCACACATACAGAATGTTTTTTTTATTATTGATCTCTTTCATTAATTAAGGTTCTATTTTTATTTAGCTTCTAGTAATATAAAACATTACTAATTTAAAGGTAGTTTCTTTACCATATGTCTCCCCCTAACATTCTTTAATCTTTCAGGAAAGATACATTGTGCATGTATTCTTGTTTAAGTCATAATTTAGCTATCCTTAAGTAGTTGGAAGATATATGAATCTCAGGAAGAAATCCGATATACAATTATACAAACATTTTGATAAAACATCCATTCAAAAAGGGCAATTACTCATTTAGAAGTGATCCGATAAAATTGCCATATCGATATGCAAATTGTCATATGGTAATAAACAAGTATGCAAAGTTTTAGGGAATTTACATTTAAAGAGGTGGTTTCCTCTACCAATAAAAATAAAAAAATAAAAAATCACGACCATAACTGAAATATCGTGTGTCGATCGACACCATAAACCAAACCAAACCACATTTAAAGTGTAGAGAGAGTGGCACATACAAACGTTTTAATGAAATATTCAACGACAACAAGGACAATAACACTGTCAAGAATGTTCCTGTTAAACTGTCGAAAAGGAATGCGAATCTACAGACAGGGGGATTATTATATCAAGTGTATCATGGTCACACATTGAGTTACCGTTCTTAAAGGATATTTCAATGCAAAGCTAGGTGTTACATAACTTGAATAATACTGCGCCCTCTATCGGCACTTTCGCTGGACGAGGGCTTGAACGCTCTTAGTGGTAAAAATTCGTCAGGCTGCTGGATGGTACAGCCGACCAATCAAATGTCAGATATTAGCGCGTATGCGCATTAGTGAATCCCTTTACTTCCGTTTGTAAATATTGACAAAACAAACACGGAGAATGATTGTGCACGTGCCTTTGCATATTTAGAAAACAAATACACCTTTATTCTCATAATTATGATTTAAATTGCCATAGATTCACAAATCTTTAAAGATTTAAAAAAATAAAACACTGTGTAATCATTTTTTGAAGTTTTTATGTTTTAATCTAAATTTGCTAAAATGTCGCAATACACATCTAACATGTATTTTTGTAATGTATGTGGGACAATAAAAGTGAATTTATTGTGGATAATAGGGTCGATACACGTAACTTGCCGTTAACATAAGATTGTATAAATATGGATATGCACAAGTTAAATTAAGGAAAATGGGATGAAATAATGAAGAAATTTTATTGAAAATAAATATGTAAACAGAAAGTTGATTATTTCATAAATTAAAATGATTTTTAATACAATTTATAAAGAAATACCCATCACAATATCGTTATTTAGGTAAATACTTATTAGACTGATTTTTTTAAACCCATTTTGGTCTTTAATTGATAACTGACCCAAGTTAGCCTAAATAAATGAAATGTGACTTAATGTATTAATTATATAAATCCTTGCCTTCTATCAATTTTAATTTCGTAACTAATTCTTATTCTTATTATGTAACAATATGGTCAGGTTGTTATTTTCACTGAATGGCATTTCAAAATAGATGACTTCACAGTAGGAGCTCTTCCTGTATATTGGTTACATCCTGTATATTACAACTGACAGCTAATGCATGACAAACAATTTTAATCAGCCATCAGTATCATAAAATACATTTTTTTTAATTCTTTATTTTAAATGAAATTAAAAAATCATTATAAGAGTGAATTCAATACAAGCTTTTATTTACTTTCCAACTTTGAAATAAAAATCATTATGTTTTAATATTTAAAAAATAGTAATTATTCATTTATGTTTTATTTCATGTTTGGTTGTATTTATCCGGATATGTGTATTGCATGCAACATTACATCATCTGATCGCTCCATTGGACATTATTTACAAACACTTTAGCTCCTCCTATTTTATGTCGTAATATACCCATAAGTCATAGCGATTTACTTTTCCGGTTTGACGGATTTTATCTATGAATGCGTCCAGGCGTTAATGCAGCGACTAGCGGGAGAGTAATATAACGACTGGATTATTCGGGTTAGGTGTTACAGAGTCAATGTAGACATATTTAATTAGATAATTCAACAACATACAAAACACTGTACATAAAATGATAGCAATACTATGTAAACGAGGTAGAAGTTCACAGATCTAGTGATAAAAGATAACTTTAATCTCTGGATTGTTATTGTAGAATAAAACCTACCTGTTCCGTTAGGCTTTTGTGTTGGACCTAAAAGTAAATAATATAAAACGGTCATTAATATTAATAATAACAATGAGCAAAGACAGAAGAACTCACATTTCTCTATCTAAAATTGTATACCCCTGTCAAAAATGAATAAATTAAATAAATAACTAAACCAATAAATAAATAAATAATATATAAATACATAAATAATTAAAATATTTACATAACTGGATATTGTCAATGTGTCATGAATATTTGCAATAAAACATTAGTGCTCAATATAACCGGAGGTTCAGATACATGCTTGTTCTTTAGTGTATAATTCTGATTTTAATTTGACATTTAGGTTACAACGTTTCTTACCTGTAGCTGTACCTGATGTTACTGAAATGAGAAATTAACCCAAATTAGATCATTCATGACAATTTATATTATGAACTCGACTATTTGACAAAATATTTTGTGTTAATTTTCATTTGCTTGATCATGTATGCATATAAATGAAAGCCAGGGAGGATCATTCATTTTTCTGAATTAAGAATAAATTCACGATGTCCATAGTATAATGCATACATACAATCTATTAAAACCAACATTCATCTAGAAAAAAAATATCAAAACGAATTGTGTTTGCATAATGTTGAAATTAAATTTACAAACCAAAGCAATATTAAGATATTTGTTGACACGTTTTTTTCTACTCAGCTTCGAAATATATAAATATGTAATTGATTGTTTCTTACCTACTGGGGCTTGTGTTGGTACTGAAAAACAAAACAAAATTGACATAGCCTTGATATTACAACATCAAAATAATGAAGAATTTGAGAAAAAGAAGATACCGATATAATTAAGGTTAAAATACAAGAATCATTCGTCACTAGCAGACACGTGTTTTTAATTAAAGACGAACATTATGCAAGGTATTGACTATATTATCGTTGAGTTTGAGCTTAGAAGACATAATAGCATTTTTGTACATAATGTACATTATAACTTACTTTTTATCTCCCTTTTCAATCAGTCTTAATATATTATGATATATTATGCTCCCTTCAATGAAATAAAGTAAAACAGGAGTAAAGGACAAATGGAGCTATGTTTGCTCTGCATAGTAACAAAGATAATACTGTCGAAAATGAACATTAAATCAAATACCAATATAGCAATAATAGAACAAAATAGTATTATAATATACTATGGTGTCACTTATTGTCGTTGTTATCAATTTTCGTGGATTGTCGGAAAATGAGATGTTCGTTGACTTGTAATTTCGTCGTTTTGATACATGCTATTTGTGTCTCTTGTATAATATGCTACCTTCCCGATGCACCGAATTTCGTGGTATGATGATACCAACGCGAAACCACAAACATTGGTATTCAACGAAAAAAAAATGAATTCACAAGTCCTGTGCTAATTACATTTAAAATACTTGAAAAATGAAAATATGATTATCTGAATAAAGGATTTATACTTAATGGTAAAGGAGATAGATGGCAAAAGGAAAATTTATTAATTGATAGAATAATTGATGAATGTCAAAATATGTACCGTGAATACGTCGTTTACCGGATTAGGATGTTTATTGGAAATTATCACATGACTTTAGAGTATCACGTGATATTGTTTTGGTCATTTTTGTAGTCAATGGTAGAACTCGCGGCAGATTTTAATAACTTCAGTCAATATTTACAAAAAAAGATTGTCGTAAACTTCAAAATGAAATAACAATAATCGTTTACTACTAGCCAAGTTTGAACTGGAATTAAATTTAGAGAAATTAGATGAGAATGACTACCACAATGACAATAGCTCGTCCGGTCCTTAAATCCGAAGCTGGAAAATATATTTTGTTGAAATCTCTGACACGTCTAACTAAAAAAATATATAAGACAAGACTGCAATACACAGAATACTTTCAGTCTACCAGTATGTTTTTTGACTCAGTAGACGACACTTGTAGGACATGAATGTGGGGTAGACGTACATGATATACGAGGAAATAACCATCTGTCAGAGAAACGATGCTTTATTAGTTGTTCTTCACTTTTCTTCATGTTTCGTTTCTCTTCTTCTATCTTGTCCCTTACCATATTTGTTGCCACTTCAACAACTGTCCGATGTGTCCTATCTATTTTACAGGTCACGTGACCATGTACACCTTATTCTACTTCAAAGGTAGAGATTTCACAATGTGAAAACAACGTATTCAGAGAAATTAAGAAGACTAAAAGTAGAACCATACAACCAGATCACAGGAAGTAAAGGATAAATGGGAAAAACATGCACAATAGTAAACACGTGATGTTGGTTGTACCACATGCTGTAAATATCTAATCTAGCAATACTATAATATCGTTGAATGATACCTTTTTGTGTTGTAACAACGTTTTTTTGTGTTGTCACAGGTGCTTGTGTTGGAGGAGGTGTTTCTAAAATAAATATGTATTATATTTTATCCAATATCTTATAATATTACATATGGTGTGGTTTTCGTACAATTTCATTGGCTAAATCAGTCACGTGATATACAGAATATTTAATGTATTTTTTCCACTGTGAAGAAACAAGACGTCTTGTTTCTATTTTTAAAAAAATATTGACGCTATGTTTCTATTTTTAAATTAATTAATTTTAGAGTCACATGTCATTTAATACGTGTTTTGATTGGCTTAAAAAGTTGAGGTTATTTTCATATGTACTGAATATGAAAATAGACGTCGTTCTCAAGGCGTCGCGTGCCGTTATCATCAGGAGATTTTCTTTAAATGAGGCACCTTTGGGGTTATTTAAATCTATTTCCGATTATTTGCCTTATTTTGAAAAAAAAAAAAAATTTCAATATCATAACAAAAAAAGTTTGAATTAATTTATAAGGATTGATCGAAATTATTTGCTCGGTTCATTTGAAATAACCTCAATCAGGTTGTACACATCCTTGCGTAACCCGCGTCTTACTTCTTTATGAACCGAACAAAGTATATTGACGCTATGTTACTAAATTTAGATCCGGATATTGTCCGTTCCGGACCGCGCTTACACTCCACCTGTAGCAAACAACATGGCGGAAGCGCCAGTTCCTCAGCAGACGAAAAGCAAATTTGCTAATTTATCAGTATTCAAAAATTTCATAAAATTTCAAAATTTTCAAGAAATTTTAAAATTTCCAAAAAAAAAATTCCAAAAAAAAATTCAAAAATTTCAGTTTTCATAAAATTTCAAAATTTTAATATTTAAATAATAATATTGAAAAACATATGTAATATAAAAATTAAGGACTTTTTACTCTGTCAATATGTTATATATGGGTCCTGTTTAGGATTATATTGACCTCGGACTTCGTCCTCGGTAAATATTGTGTGTTTTATTTCATTGAACATAAGACCATTAATACTTCAATGGACAATGAAAAATTTGCATAGAAATGACACAAACGAGATGTGCTAGGCGCGCATTATTGTGTCCATGTAGTGCGCATAAAAACGAAATTTGAGAATAATACACTCTTTTGAAAACCGCTTATGACACATACGAAAACCATAAGAGCTTTCAGTTTTCTAATTTTTACTAATAATTTCATAAATGCACAAAATAATAATTCGCTTAAATTATGTTTTAAACGTAAAAGAAAAAAAAATTGTCCTAATTTCATCACCTTTGCAACATCAACAGCAATAATGATATATGTATTTGGTGGCTACAAAATTGTTGAATTACATGTGCAGTAAGGGGAATATACCAAATACTATATTTTCTATTATATATACAATACACATGAGATTGAAACAATTACATTGGTACAGGGTCGACCTGAAGCCAATTGGACCCCGCGCTGGAGTTATCTACTCACGGCTGTTCAAGTACACACAATAATACACTACGTGTTTTACAGAGAACAGCAATGATAATGATTTTTTATGGGCCCTCACCTTCCAAGTCCGGTCCTGCATTGGTATATAATGTGGTAATATAGTCCTGATAATAAAAGGACAAGACTACCGTAAATATTCATATAATAGTTTTAGCAAACCAGTATCCTTTAATATACATGCTATTAGTTTATTCTACTCTAGCTAAACAATTGTTTTCTACCTTTTTGTGTTGTCACTACAGGTTTTGTAGGGGGTTTTGTTGGGGCATCGGTCGCTAAAACATACAATTATATATTGGTTTTCAACTTACTTTGCTTACATTTCATCATTCTAATATGAAATGTTAGAAATATATTTTCTATTGTTTGGACGGAATATATTTGTCTGAAGAATTACATGTGTAATAAGAAAATTACATCGTTCGTAAATAGTATAAGTTATCTACGTTCCTATCCGTAGATATGGAGATTTTAACACCCTGAAGTAGCCAATTACATCCTGAGGCGCAACCGAAGGGTGTACAGGCTACTGAAGGGTGTTACAATCTCCATATCTACGGATAGGAACGTAGATAACGAATTTATCCCCGGTTATAGTAAAAAATAAGACATTTTGGACCCTGGCAATCCACGTAAAAGTGACATTTTTTTTTGTTTTTGGAAAGAATAAGTATAAAATGTGAAAGTTTCGAGTGTTTTTTACCCAGTGTAGGGTACTACCTTTGGTAGAACCCTACAGTTGATCTAAGTAACAGCTTTGTATTCAATATATAGCCAAAATTAACTAAATTAGATTTTTGGAGCGCACCGTCGCGAGCTTTAACGACATATTATCCCCGTTTTGAAAATTATAACAACATTTGATTGGTTAAATGGCTAGTTACACCCGGTAATATGGCCTAGCAACACCCTGGAATATGGGTTTTTTATACCCTGGGTTTTAACCAATCAAAAGTTTTCAAACCGGGGATAACATCTATTTACATGAGACAAAAGGACACAATAAAATAATGCTTAAAGAGTAAGTAAACGAATATAAATATTCACAGAGAACCAATTCTGATATGAAACAACGAGGCTGTAGTACAAAGTAAAACAATACAAGGAGTGTCTTCTTTGCTTATCACTGTTGCAATTTGCATCCACTCATTTATTCCGTGCAGACTACTAATTTTAACTTGAAGCATTTTTTGCAAATATATATTCCGTAGTATGCATATTAATGAGGTTGTGTTTTCAGTCTATCCAATCAGAAAAGTGGCGGATGATGTTGAAAGTGAATTATAAACTATTTTCCCCATAGATTCCATATTTCATCACAATGTAATGAACGTTTACTTTTGTCAGATCAAAAATGGCAGGCTGCCAGCCCTCCTAATACATAGAGATGTTAGTGTTATTTTATCCAGTCCTTATACAAATTTCCTCTCTGGAAATATATGAACTATTCGCTGTTAAAATTACCTCACGTAAAGATTTCGATTAGGAATAGACTAAATACTGATCATGCCATTACGTAACATGATATGTAGAATAATATAACCTACAAGATTGTCCGATATCAAATATTAAAGACTCGCCCCTCCCCGTAAATGTAAATGAACTTTTCTTATGTTATTATACAGAGAACGTAAATTCCTAAAATATACCGATTGCTATACACTATTCCCCCTCGTGGGAAACGCTCTCTGCAAAGAAAAAGTGGCCACATAAGAGTGATGATCTCTCTAGAAAACTGGTCTGATAAGAGGGGTGACTTTATATTCTAATTCATAAGGAACGATGAAATTTAATGTACATTGGTATATAACATGATAAAGTAGGTCTAAAGAGACAAGGACAAGACTAAGTTATCATATAATAGTTCTAATAAACCAGTATCCTTTAATACACATGCTATTTATTTATTCTACTCTAGCTAAACAATTGTTTTCTACCTTTTTGTGGGGGATTTGTTGGGGCATCGGTCGCTGAAACATACAAAATTATAAGGTATAGTTGATCTAATGAGTCTACCGTAAATATTTAAATAATAGTTCGAACAAACCATTAATCCCTTAATATACATGATATTGGTTTTTTCTACGCTAGCTAAGCAATTCGTTTACCTTTTTGTGTTGTCACTACAGGTTTTGTTGGGGGGTTTGTTGTGGCATCGGTAGCTGAAACATACAAAAATATATGGCATAGTAGGTCTGCTGAGAGAAGAACAAGACTATCGTACATATTCATATAATAGTTCGAACAAACCAGTATCCCTTAATACATATGCTATTAGTTTTTTTTCTTTTCTAGCACGACAATAATTTCTACCTTTTTGTGTTGTCACTTTCGGTTGTGTTGGAGGGTTTGTTGGGGCATCGGTTGCTAAAACATATAAAGATATAAGGCATAGTAGATCTGATGAAACAAGGACAAGACTACTTTAAATGTTCATATAATAGTTCTGATAAACCACCAATCCCTTAATATGCATGATATTTGGGGGTTTTTTCTGCTCAAACTAAACAATTTATGGTATCTTTTTATGTTGTCACTTCAAGTTGAGTTGGAGGTTTCGTTTGGGAATCGCTAGTCACTAAATTATACAATTAATTATACATGTTCTTCTTCCTAATTTATTTATATTTCTAATACGATTTCAGGTGCTATATATTTTCTTTCAGTTGTACGAAATATTTTTATGGTAATAAAATTTACACCATGACGACAGTGGTTATTTATTACAACATTTATATTAGCAATGGAAAAAAAATCCGTTTTCTTTGGTACTAACGAATGAAAACTGCACCACATAATTAGGAAAGAGAGAAATAAAAATTAAATTGCCAGATTAAATAGATATGTGTAACACTGAGTTTAAATAACTGTGAGATACAAGTTTTTAACTCTTCAACGCTATGTATGATATCAGAAAATCATTTTGTAAAATATTGTGCTGTTCACTGCCTTACGTCATAATTTATATCTGCAGATTTACGCTTCAATTTTAGCTATTTTAAATATTAGAGTTATTCTAAATAATAACAATAAAACATTTTACCTGGCTGTGGTGTACCTGGCTTTTCCGTAGTTCCTAGTCAAAGAATAAATAAAGCAATGCATTAAAACAAATTCACCACAAGATATATTCATGTTAAATTATCTCAAGTCTGAGGGCTTTTATTAAAACAATAATCAGACATTAAAATAAAAATAATTTCAACAACTTTGAACAAACTTTATTTTAATGACCGTTATAGGCCAGCGGCGAAGTCTAAAAAGGCACTTATTTAAAGAGTTAAATCAACCCATCGACTACACACCTAAATATACTTTCAAATGCTAGATTATGCTTTTAGCTAATAAATTTAGCATGCCGTAAGAAAATCGTATCGTCACGTTATCACGAAAACTACATTTTTCTAGAATTAATGCGTTTTGGGAGAAAGTCCGATCATACTCAGTAAAATCAATATTTTACATGATTTATGCATCTTCGGCAATTTGTTGCACTTGTAGTTTTTAAATTTAACTTAAATAAATAAAATAAGCCAAAATATCTTATTAAAATAACTTTTATTTCATCAGTTTGGCTTCTTTGAAACCAGCAGATGTGGTAAATATTTTAACGGTCACTATTAAAATTATGTCAGAAGAAATACTTTCATTAAATTGATCTCAAACTTTTTTTAAAACAAAAGTGTAAACATAGATTGCATAAAACATTATCATTATAGCGCCAATTTCTACTAGTTTAAGAGGTTTGGACCGTTTTTAAATGCACATCAACATATCGAAAGTAGAAAATGATTCCGGATATTTTGCCCGTGACTTTTTAAAATTATAATTTTCAGTCTGATCAAATCCAGGTTATAGAAACGATTATCTCCCTTGGCTATATACTCAGCCATTACAAAATATAGGGGGGTGCTAATGTGTGTATCGTGTTAGGTAAATGAGTTTGCCAGACATTTATTTATGGATATATTGTGACAAAATATGGATGTAATTGTTTGAAATATATATTTCCCAAGGACATTTGTATTATTTTACATTCAACATACGTCTTCATGTAAAATTTTGGATGTGAAGTGAAATACAATCAAAATTTGGGCCAAATGTTACCAGCGAGCTGCTGGTAAGATCAGGATCAGAATCATGAAGATTTTTAGTTTGACAAATTTTTCTGAATGGCTTTTTGTTCTTTTGTAAGGTATTTTTACATTAATAATTATATATAAAAACAGAAAATATAGGTTATATATTTTTATGAAATAAATTAATTAAAAAAAACCACGTGTTTTCTTAGAATATGGTAAACCGAGGATTTATGATATGCAAAGCAAATGTTTGTTTACAAACAATAATTATATATATAAGTGTATTTTGCAAACAACTAATGGTATGTAGATACATTGTATCTAACATAGTTTACGCTTAATCCAAATTTTATTTAGCATACATATGCATTTTGATTATTTTATTTTATGAATATAAATTGTTATTAAAAACAGAGAATCTATTTAGATCATAGGAGTACAGGAGTACAGACAGTATTGTAAAATATTTCTTTCATTTTTTTTTAAATATAAGCTTATAGACAAACTGTGTTAATCACTATTGGTTCAATTTTTTTTTTTACAAAAAGTTTTTCAGTAGTAATTTTATAATACTATGATTATCTCCCTTTATTTAAATTCCTTAAAAAGCATTTTCCCCAATGATTATTGTTAATTCAGCTTTTTGCATTTAATTGCTATATTTTGAAATTGTTATCAATATTAAACAATAATTTTTTTATGTTCATATTTATATGAATATTTTAGTTGCAATTATTTAAATTAAATATACCTACGTTGAAGAACTTTCGATTTATTTATATAATCAACGCCCATTTTCTTATCAATATATTGCCGAATTTCCTTCGATATTTTCCGTATATTACAATTATACTTCGCTATTTTCCGATTTATTTCGATCGATTCTAAATTTGCATAGACACTTCAAATACGTCAAAAAATTATCAAATGAAAAGTTTCTCGATATACGAGAATTTCCTTACTTACTATAAAATTCCGAGATACATCGAATGGTAAAATCGGCCATTTTCTAGCATCATTATTTGCTGCTTCCATCCCCTTTCCCAATGACATCCCCTGTCAAATATTATTGCATCGAGACCAAAGCATATTTTCTTAACAATTACTTATATTCTTGTGTTATCTGTATTTAATTGTTGTCATCCTTCATTGATAACATTTGCTGTTGTTAATTGTAACGTCTTAGTTACAAAAGGTGGTTTGAAATATTGTTTGTAGATAATTTAATTAGTGTTTACAAGTTGTTAGAAAATCATTTGTCGGAACTGTTGTGAGTGTTTTCCGGAAAATGGCACAGTTTGGTAGCCAACTTAAACTTCTTCCATCTAGTGCTAAGAGGAGTACACCTTCAATAGATTGGAACCAATGTATCATTTGTCAATGTAAAAGTCTTGAACAATTATACGTTTTTACCGATAGGGGCAAAGAAACTTTTATTAAAGCTGCAGAAGTACGTCAAGATGAGGTATACAGACGATTAATAGTAGAGGTGTCTTCAATTACTCATGTTGTATCTGAAAGTTTTGTGGTGAAATATCATAGGTCTTGTTGCAAATCATATACCAGTAAACAAAATATTACGTCTTTTGCTAAAAAAAAAAGACAATAAAAGAAGTGCCCGATGGTAAATCAAGTAGTACATTTGTATGTTCAAATGATATTACTACCAGATCTGATTGGACTTATTGTATTTTCTGTAAAAAGAAAAGTTATAAAAAAAAACATAAGCTCCTCAAAATTGAATCACAAGTCACTTATTAGATTTCTCGGCGATTACTTTGTCAAACATATTAATCAGAACAGTTCTCTCCATGAAGGGCTATCACTTTACCTGGCCGGTTTATTTTCTAATCCTGAAACAGTTAAAATGTTGAATCAGAATGGTATGTTAGATTGCAGTTGTTTGGCAAGCACACAAGAAGAGGCGGATACCCGCATAATTTTGCATGCACTGTATTCTGACAAACTGTATCAAGAGAATAACGTTCAAGGTCGCATTGTTGTGAAATCCCCAGATACGGACCTTCTTGTCCATTTAGTACATTATTTTCCAAAAATGAAAAACCCAAGTGAGCTTTGGTTTCAAACAGGACTTATTACGAGCACTAAGGATTATAGACGATATATCCCTATTCACGAGTTATGCAAGTCATTGAGCTCCGTTGTGTGTGAGATCTTGCCAGCTGCTTATGCTCTAACTGGGTGTGATACCACTTCTTCGTTCTTTGGTATCGGGAAGAAGTCTATGTTGAAAGCTCTGTAAGAGACACCCACTCAGTTTAGTGATTTTTCTCGAATAGAATGCTCTGACATAGATAATTCAGTCGATCTAAGCCGAAAACTAATATCAAGGCTGTATGATCCGAAGGGAAAGTCGAAACGATGCCATATCGATCTGAACAAATTGCGGGTAAAATTGGCAACTGTCAAAGATTCTACTTTGGTGAGACTTCCTCCGAGTGAAGACACATTTAAACAGCATGTTCTTAGATCTTCGTACAAAACAAAGATATGGTTAAATGCACATATTCCAAAGCCAGCAGTTGGGTCACCTTTTGAGCATGGTTGAAAAGATGGAAAGTTTGGTCTTGAACTAATATTGTTTGAAGATCAAATGTCATCTGACTTTTTGCAGGACCTCGTATGCACATGCAAAGAAAGATCCGTTTGTAGTAAAGGCTGTGTTTGTTTTGAACAGAATTTGTCCTGCACAGAACTTTGTCCTTGCCAAGCATTATACCTCTGTCACAATGTGATTACACACAGGACAGATATCGAAGATGACGATGCGTAAGCACACAAGAGTTCTTTTTTTAAGTAAATCATAAAAACAACTGTATTTATTTGATTCCCTGAATATCTCCATATGCGATTGACCAGATCAAATGCATTATCCAAACACCCAATCTGATAATATTGGGTTTCGGATTACGATGGTGAATGAAACATGTATATTTTGTGGTTTTAAACGTTCAAAATGTCTAAAAGGGTGTTTTTATTTATGAATCACTTTAATAAAAAAAAACTACAAGGGTTCACATGAGATGTACAATGCTCATAGCTATTTAGGGACGGACACAATACAGACAGAGACTTACAAAAATACTTGTGTTGGGGGAATCGGGCATGTTTTGATTTACTTCCGTTGTATCGAACAGTATATATACAAAATATAATGAAACATAAATAAATTATTATTACGTAAATAGAGATGACCTTGAGTCATTTCGACGTCAATTTTGGTTCAATAATCTAATTTAATATGTGGTCCATCAAAAAATATACCATCAAACTTGCCGAATTGAATTTCATTTTTAAGGAAAATGCACTTTTCGAACGAAAGTCGAAAGCGAAAAACAAATTGTTCTTGACCTTTGACCTTAATTATGCAAAAACATGACCACTTCCGACTTTTACGGCATCATTATTCTGAAAGTCCCGTCATTCCTCTTTCCAATGATATATGGTATAGGTGTGTAGCCCATGGGTTCATTACATTTTATTTTTTGATTTTCTACCGCTGGTCTATAAAATAATCACATTTTTAAGCTGTTGCAATAACATTGTGTTAAAAATAACACAAAATAATGGCAGAAGAAAAAATATTCGTGAAGAGGCAAACATTTTCATCTATGTACAACAAAGAATTAACTATACAAGGATAAAAGGGAAAATAGTCATTAGAGGGAAAAGTACATACACCAATCACAAACCAGATAGAAAGAACAATGGCATATTTTAGAAGAAGAAAAGTAATATATTAATGAAGAAAAATAACACATATGTAAGAATAAATAAAATAACATATTTACAATTAAGGAAAAATTCAAATTAGAGGGCAGCACAACACAGACACCAATCACAAACCAGATGGAAAAATAATATACTTAAAGAGATTTAAGATGACATTTATAAGAAAAATTAAGAAATGTTTGAAAATACCAATGGGGTAATCAGAAACCGGAATAGCTGAAGGACAGACATTACATTACAATTCTAACACAGGTAGAACCTAAAACCAAAGGGTAGCTTCTTCCTAGTATAACTTACCACCTCCAGCAGATGATCCAGTACCAGATTCTTAAAACAACACATCAAATTATGTAATTGCTAGTAAGGATATCTTTTTAACCTACGAATATCACCACTGAAGTTGTGAGTTCAAATACCGCTCAGGCGAGGTGTACTCGATACAACACTATGATAAAGTTTGTCTGACTTGCGACAGGTCGGTGGTTTTCTCCGGGCACTCCGGTTTCCTCCAACAATAAACTGACCGCCACGATATAACTGAAATGTTACTGAAAATGACGTTAAACGCCATAACCTTTAAACCACGGACTAAAATGTCACCAGACGTTGATGATGATAGCAATAATTTGTATGATGGTTCAACAAAATATGATTTATGAACTACAATATAATGATAGGCAACAAGCAATATAGCGATATGGCACAATTTATATCATACTTTTCAAAAATGCTTAAAAACATATACATGTATCACCTTTGAAAAATGCAAATGCTTTGCTAGAATATGCGTCTTGAACTTGCTAATGCTTTGTGCACGTTATATGTATAACTAATTATTAAATGGTGTCTAGGTAATTTTACTACAGCAAAATTTGTGAAATTATGAATAATCCTATCAGATATCAATAATCTTACCTGTTCCAGATTTCTTTGTTGTTGGTTTCTCTGAAAAACCAAATATTTATTTTTTGAAACACTGACCATTTACAAATCGAAACCAACATTTAATCTGATTTTAAAAACAATAAATTCTCATCATTGCACCTACTTTTATATACATGTATCTATATGGTCGGATCTGATTTCAGTACAACGAAGCCAATATTGATATCGTATTAATATTTTAATATACAATTGTGCTTTATCATAATCAAGATCATAAATAATATTTTATAAATCAAAATATTAAACTATAACAGATATAAAGATCATAAATGATTTTTCAAAAATAAAAATAAAAATATTTATGTTAGTGCTAGTTTAGTCTATACAGTTGAATCTCGTTATGTCAAACTCGGTTTACTCGAAATTTCGGTTAAGTCGAAATTTATCTCAAGTCCCATTTTAAACTTAGTGCTTTTCAACTTAATTTACTCCTCTTATCTCAAATTTCGATGTGTCGACATTTCGGGTATCTCGAAGTAGCTTTTCAGTCACTAATATACAAATCCATTCAAATAATGTCGCTATGTCGAAATTATCAATTAAATCATTTAACAAACCGCTCGACTATAAAACATACCTGTAGATTTTACTTCGCTGCCGTTACCGAAATCTGTAAATTATACAATTACTATTTTAGCAAGTTTCTAATACAAAATGGATATGAAAAAAAAACTTATCTAAATATCAGTTGATGACTACTGTATGTATTTTGTACTTCGTCTTACAGTCACTATGAGATTATCAATGATAGACATACATCATTACCTAAATTGAATGTAAGGTTGCCACTAGACAACATTTTGAACGGTTATTGTCACTTATAACCGATATACCAGTGAGTGAGGTGGCATTTAGTAAAATAAAATAGTGGTATTATTTACTTCTACTCAACATATAAGCCACAATCTTCACCTCTAAACGATGAAAGATTAACGAGTGAGGTTATATCTTGCCAATTTGAAAGTTTCCAATTTTGTGGTCTTGGTCTTTTCGATTTCCATGATTAAGTTATCGAAATGAACATCATTTTAAGTAGATACGATGATACATTATGTGTATCGATATTTTGCTATGTGTTCATCAAATAGTATAAGATAAAGAATGTACAAAATATATTTAGGGCATATGACTAAGTTTCATATTGATTAGTTGATTGGTTTATAGTGTTTAACGTCACTTTCAACAATATTTCAGTTATATCATGGCGTGCAGTTTATTGGTGCATGAAACCGGAATACCAGGAGAAAACCATCAACGTGTCGCAAGTCACTGACAAACTTTATCACATAATGTTTTATCGAGTACACCTCACCATGAACGGGGTTAGAACTCACAACTTTAGTGGTGATAGGCACTATTTGCACATGTAGTTGTAAATCCAGCTACCATACGATCACGGCCCCTGTGTTTCATATTGACAGTAGTAAATGTTTACCAATAAAATTAGGGTCTTTATTTCCAGTAGCACTGGATCCAACAGACAAAGCATATTTGTTGGGTTTGGGTGTGGGTTTAGTTGTTGTTGGCATGGGTGTGGTAGTTGTGGGTTCTGGAGTGGTAGGAGCTTGGGTTGGTGCAGCTGTTGTGGGTTCTGGTGTGGGCTTTGGTGTTTGTTTTGCCTTTGGTTGAAAGAAAACATTTCCACCAGCTTCAGCACTAGATCCTATGCCAGCGCTCCTTTTCCCTACAAATAAAACAAAACAATTAATATGATTATAAGTTTGAATGACTATGATCTCGTTCCGTTTTTGTTTTGCCTAACAATCCACACTTCTAACAATCCACACTTCCCCTAACAATCCACACTTCTAACAATCCACACTTCCCCTAACAATCCACACTTCCCCTAACAATTCACACTCCTAACAATCCACACTTCCCCTAACAATCCACACTTCCCTTCTTAGTGAAATCATTTGGTTTCTTTTGGTTTCTTGTTCTCTAGGGAAACATTAAACGTCTGTAAAGAATTAAGTTTTCAACTAGTTATGCGTAAACTAACTTTTTAAATAGCTCCCTTCTCTCCAACAATTATGAGCGAGTGATTATTGTTTAACGTCAAGTGAGGAATTTTCAGCTATTTCATGGAAAGAACAAGCGATTGAACAAGCATTGATGAAATGATGATGTCTACATTGTAATAGACCAACACGCTCAATTTGTAGGATTTGTAATAATACTAGATCACTGAAACAACAGTCCACAGTTAGACATGTCGCTCCACTCCAGCACATTATTCTGACATCCAGTCAACACGTGTTTGATATTGTTCTATTGCTCCTAAAACTGCATACTTAGTGAAGAAGCAACATAGACTAATGTTATATATCGTTGGTTTAACCTGACCTGTTCGAACCAACGATCTACCGTACTCAAGGAGACCACTTTAATAATTACATCACCGAGGAGGTATACCTGTTTATGACGCAACAAACAATTGAGAGAGCAGCTAAGGTGTCATTATCAGACAATAAAATACATTAATCATTTATCAAATTTAAAGTAACATACATGATTTTGCTGCCCAAACTAAAAAACGTAAGCTTGAAAGAGTCCGGTGATGGATATATGTCAAGGGGAATATGATATATATTGGAACATAGTTTACAATATAATGCATCTCATCAAAACAATATATTTATTTTTCAGAAATTTGTGCATTCTGAGGTTAAAATGCACGAGCATGATATGTACTAATTGGTTTCTGAAATGGCGAATTACCACCCTTCCTTCTTTATTTTTCAAAGCGTTATATCTTTCTTTATTTCTCTCTTGATGACCTATTAAATAACAACGCAATTTGAATTGAGTACTAAACCCATAAGATGCTGTTTTTTTAATGTCATATGTGACCAAATAATTGTGAAATATGGAAGTACATCAAAGTTTGATTATTAAGAAAACTACGATTAGATTGACGCTAAAATACAAAATAATATTATACAATCGTGAACTTTACACAAAAGTGGAAATACAATACAATAATATAGCCGTATATCCAGGAAAACGCAGAGCAAGCAAGCGTACACTGCACGACTATATTCATTTTAAAAAGCATCATATTTTGCAATGCGCAATTATCTGGTATTGTTTTAAAGCAGCTCCTTTTATAATGCACGAATCCATTACAATACTGCCTGATACAAACTGATGTGCAAATTCAGTGGCTGATGTTTCAGAAAGGGGACGTTTTTAAAAAGGGTTATGCGGACTAATTTCTTTTCATTTCACTAGATCTGCCATTGAACTTTCATCCAAATCATCGAAGATGTTATTGTTACCCTGATTTGTCACCATGATACAGGCCATTACATTTTACCAAAGCAGAATTTTATCGATATTTTGTACAAGTCAGATACAGTACTATGATAACAGGAAACGTGGCCTGCAATTAAACATAACATATATGGAACTTGTTTTTCCTGATTCGTACCAAATCGTTAAAAAAGTTGCTAATGTTCAATACAGGGCAGTTCTTTTGTTATCAAAGTGCTCTATCAATCACACAAAGCACGATTTTGTGCACTACACTTATATGATACAAGGTTAGTGGCCATTCATAACATAGCAATAATCAATCATAATGCTAGATAAAATACGAATTGCATTATAAAAAAAAACTATTATCAATGCAAAATAACACAGCATGAGTCATAGCTACTCCATAATTCAGCCAGTACATTAAAAAGCGCTACTGACTGCTAAATGAGTAAATAAGCACAAGTGGATTAAATTTTAGCATGTTTACGTACAATAGATATTTATTACACATGCACATATACAAGCCACCTTTAAGCATTTGTAAGTTCCGTTTGCATTTTAATGTACGGGAAATATGATCTTTATGGTCACGTCGCTAGGCAATGGGAACATTAACTTTTACCCATGACGATACGTCCGTTCACACGTTCCTCCGTCCCGCATCTGGTTTCCGCTCCATAACTTAGGTTCCCCTTAAGGAAATCATTTACAAGCTGGTGTTGTGCCCTTGTTTTCTTTAGCTGGAAGAAAGGGGCATCGTGTGATATGGACAGATTCATCCAGTTCTTTTTATATAATATCAAGGCCAATTTTCATTTACAACAGTATATAAGACAACGATGGAAATGTATATTTCACGGAGAAACAAAACATAGGTAAAAGTCTTACATTTGTATACAGTGGGTAGAAATGACAATGATAACACGATGATAACAAACACGATTTTAATGATTTAAAGTGATCAACATATAAACAATGATAAATATTAAATATGTAAGCTATAAATACCCGGTAGAGGTGGCGCCAATGTTCCTACAAAAACAAAAACATACACAATTAGACAGTGATTTGGACAATATTAACTTTTTACCCAATTTGAAACAGCATTTCCATGATGAATATGCTAATTAGGGACAACCCATTGTAATTACATACACATACTAAAACCTGTCTAAGCCGAACACTGAATAATTCAGAATCCTGCATAAACCGAACTTTGAATAAAATCAAAATGTAGGAAATCTTTGTTAAATGAATTTCGATAAACCAAACACTTGTCTATTATGAACACAGATGTTGGTTCCAATGAGTTTCGGTTTAAACAGGTTTCATATATTATGTACAATACAGATTGTAGTAATTGGCTTCATTGTGTACTGATATTTCATTTTACACTATGTATATTATTAATATATAAAACAAACATAGTTTGTTGTATGTAAAACATACACATATACATATACCTTGTAGTCAACCGAAAAAGTCAACAAAATGCATTGAAATAATATATACCAATGCGGATGTATAACTGATCATATGTACTTGATGTACCCTACCTTATTGTTTTTATTTATACAGCACTTATGGAAGTATGTGTTACCCTACCTTATTGTTTTTATTTATACAGCACTTATGGAAGTATGTGTTCGTGAGACTTTGTGTGTTTTATTTTTCAAAGTAACAGGTGTGGTAAGGAGAGGTTATTATTTATACAAGGTAGATACGAGGTCGACGAGTAAGTGGTTATTGTTCTTCTCATACATTGTCTTAACTTGTTGTACTGCGTTATCGATGTGTCATGTATGCCATAACAATTCAGAGTCAGAAAGGAAAAGAAACATGTTTACGGAAGTCTCTACTTATGCATACCCGTAATGTTGCTCTATGTATCAAGCAAACAATGCGTAAACAATAAACAATTGAGAAAACCGAAAGGGCAATCAAGAATGAACAATCAAGAGACACTGGCAACATTGGTCACACAAGACACAAGCCGAAGAAAATCAAACCAAAATAAATAAATAAATAAATAAAAAATAATCAAATCACAGAAAACTAAAATATGATCAACACAGACCCAACCAAAAACCGAGGGTGAACCCAGGTTAGATATAAGTCTGTCGGGCAGATAGGCATATTAGTTCTCAGGAAAAGATTTATTTGAACACTTGTTTTTAAAAATAAAGGGATAATTCGGTTCATACCACAGAGGTCACAGAGGTGATCCAGAAATAAAGCTACGATTCTTGTGAATCGACTAAAAATAAATACAGATTATATACATTAAAATCTGGGTATTTTAGTCTGTCATGGTTTCTCCGTGTTGATGATGTCTTAATATACACGGTGTAGGATCAAATAAATTCCTTTCGGTAAATATCGGCGTTATTCGATTACTTTCGGTTATTACAACGACTCCTTCCAGTAAAAATAATGTAAATTTGATTAATACCGGACCTTCTTTTCGTCAGTAACCACTGAAATGTAAGTATTTATCACTCAATTGATAGCTCACGGAACTCTTTAATAGTGTGCTTATTTCGGAAAATCAGTTTTACGCACTTTAATGAAAGTGTAATGCAGCATTAAACGAAACAAAGTGAGAAGATCGTGTGAAACAGGCCAACCGGCGATAAAAATACACGAATTTGAAGTAGAAAGAGAATTCCTTTACTGAAGACACTTTTCCGTTCGAAATGTCTGGTCATTATTGATACTTTGTAACTGCGATATTACATGTGATCACATTTTTTTCAACGAAAATCGTAGTTTTAGTTGCAATATTGAATAATGCTTCCTTCAAGTGAATGGCACGTATTCCTTTCTTTCGTGACAAATACAGTAAGACATGTATAAATCGGAGTTGGTGAATTTGTGTTCAATAAAGTGAAAAATCACACGCAATTTGACCAGCTACGAAAAGATTAGATCTTTTTCGTTTTTTATTGGGCTTTCTGCAAACAAAAGAACATTTTATTGAATATTTAGTACAAGTTTTTTGATTTGAAAGGAATCGATACCAAAATGCTTGAACATTTTCGATGATCCAAAAGGAGGCGTTGACAATTTTTTCTTTAAAAAGTGATTTTAAGGCCTATTTTACCTATAAATAATTGAACATCCACATATCGTAGATGAAACATGTATTGTATTGAAAGAATAACACACTTACGTAAACCAATCAGTTACATTTGGCTTATTTCTTCACATATTTGCTCCAACAACAAAGGCACTTCAAAGTTTTCATGATTTTAAAGAAAACTGAAGGATTACTATGGAATTCAGTGACAAAGTTGATTCAATTAAGTATTCTACTGTTCCGTAAAAGATAGTATTAGGAGGATTTTACTTATGTTCTTGGTCTTTTTCCATCTTTTTTGGTCGAACATCGTTTTTTGTTCCAGTATTGTTATAAATACTGTTATAGTGACAGCCGGAACCTTTGAGCCGTAATGAAAGCGGGAGGTTTGGCGCTTTAAAATCTGATTCAACCCACCATTTCTTTAGAAATGCCTGTACCAAGTCAGGGTCATTGCGGTTTTCACAGTTTTCCGGTTGTTGACTGATTTTGTCTGTTTATATACTTATGAGTTTTGACTTTCCCTTTGTAAGATTGTTCGAAGTTCGGTAATTTTGTTATTACCCTTATTCAGATGTGCCATAATTTCCAAAAGGAGTCGTTGTAATAACCGAAAGTAATCGAATAACGCCGATATTTACCGAAAGGAATTGATTTGATCCTACACCGTTATATAGGAATGATAAATAAAGTATGGAAAGAAAGAAGTTTATACAGTAATGGTCAAGCAATTCCACCAATGTCAACAAAACGAACAACCACCTCTCACCGTAACTTACTGAACACAAAAAAGGTGACAACTACATATGACGTTAAAGATCCAGGTCATGGCTTGGGACAGGCACTAACATGTGGCGGTTTAATGTTGGCTTTACCTCTTGGTATATATACTGACCACATAATGGATTCCTGTACTAGGTGTGTGTTTCTTACTACAACGATTGGGTTAATGTTACCTGTATGGCTATCCTGCATTCTTTAACTTACCAACTGGAAGGTGTGGAATATTTGGAGCATTGGTCCCTGTACCAGGGCTAAATGTAGGTACAGGTGATAGGGTTGGTGGTTGGTTACCTGAAGTTATTACTCTAAGCTTTAAATAATATTTGATGCTTGACAAAAAATGTAGTATCATTTTTTAAGTAAAAATGTCAATTATAGTTTCTTAGATCGAAGTCACTTCAGTAAACATTTCAAAAATAAAACTCATAATATAAAAAAATAAATAAATAAAATAATAATAATAATATGAAATATAGCAAAAATTCATCTCTTTATCATTTTACAAAAACAACTTGTATGTTACTTTTATTTAAAAACTGAACTATTCACAGATTCCGAAAACATAGGAAATCCCGAAATCGGTAACCAAATAAAAATATATACACAAAGTCGTTGAATTTAACCAATCAAATTGTTGTCTAATGCATTACTTTCTTACCTATTTTGGCATAATTATGGATGAATACAAGGTATGAGTGATTTTTGTTGAAAAGCAGGAATTCGTCATTTAGCCGAACAAGCTATAAAGGTAATAACAATGAAGCCAACAAACACAGTTTTTTTTACTTAGCACGTGTACACAACTTATGATGACAAACACAGTGTTACTCAAAAAAGGATTACAAACATAGTGTTTCAGATGGCACGTATACACAAAATATGATAAAACAAACATTGAGAAACATATCTTGTCTACTTGGCTACTAAATGTGTTTATTCTAAATGCATAGTAGATATTCAAATTTCAAGAGACATGTGAATATTCAATATAGATATCAATAGTTTTCAATCTGATATTTTCCCTCAAAATCTAAATAAAACTTATGAATAATCGCATAGTTCATTGAAATCGTCCATTGGTTGAAACTGTATATCGCTTAGACGGAATGGACAAGACTGGGAACAAATGTATTGGTCACAGAATGACGTGACATAGAAACAACTGCTCAGATATATAGACAATAAGAATTGTTTCGTATATTATGATATTTTCCCGAAGAAGACAGTGAATTTATTTCGTTATAGCCAGTTTTTCGAGTTATAGCGAGTGGTGAGGTTAACCGAGCGACTATGGACAGATTTTATTATGAGTTAATACTAGATTTGTTAGGTATATAATTTTTTATAATGTTGCGATTCTGAAAAGAACATGAAATCCCTTTTTTGTCTACATCGATTAATTCGTCATTTTAGCGATAAATATAGAATTACTTAACAATTATATATTAGTGTCGTCATAGGCAAAATACTACTTACGGCAGTATATTGAGACCTCATAAGAACAAATAGTAGCATATATCATACAAATCAGCTGTGTAAACGCAAACATAACTACGCATCGGTCATCCTTCTACATGGATAGCTGATCCGATGTATTGCACCTCTTTTTTGATTTCAAAACGAAGGGAAGAAGGAAATTATAAAATGGAAGGTTATCAAATAAAGCAAGGAAAACAAAAGGAAATAAAATATACTAATGATTTACGACATATAATGCGTCACCGGAAGTCGAATGTTAACCCGTATCGTTTGCATCCGAGAAAACAAACTGTACGATACTAATGATCTACGACATATAATACATGACCGGAAGTCGAATGCTTCCCAGTACCGCTTCTTTCCGAGAAAACAAACTTTACGATACTAATGATATACGACATATAATGCGTTACCAGAAGGCGTCTGTTAACCAGTAGCGCATCGCTTCCATCCGAGAAAACAGACTATACGATACTTTTGGTTTACGATATATAATGGCGTGACCGGAAGAAGGAGTCTGCTATCCAGTAGCGTATCGCTTCCATCCGAGAAAACAAACTATACGATACTAATGGTTTACGACATATAATGAGTGGCAAGAAGGCGTCTGCTTACAAGTACCGCTTCCATCATATGGAATACGCTGCAAATATATGAGATACTAATGTTTTACGACGTATAATGCGTAAACGGAAAGAGTAGCGCTTTCGTCAGAAGGAACAATATGTGTGATACGAATGCATTACGACATATAACGCATGACAGGAAGTTATCTACTTACCAGGACCGCTTCCGCCAGAACAGAATCCGCAATATTTGTTACAATTTTCCTCGGCCCATCCTCTATATTTACTATCAGTACATGTATCTTTCTGATATTGGCTACAGCTTGGTATTTTATCTCTGCAAGGTGGGGCTGGGGTAGGGGCACCTGAAAATATAAAAATAATATTATGTGATAACATTTGAATATGAATATTCATATCAATTGATATTGTGTTTTAGCTATGGTGAGCACATTTATTTAATATATACCCTGTGGAAATTAGTAATGTGTTGTACTGCAGGGTGAACATATTTTAACTATATACATTAGTGACTGACCACTTAACTTTTAGTGGGGCTATATTTTCCGGGAGCCAGAAAAAAAAGTTGCTTCACAAACAAAAGTAAGATTTTATTTTTTAGACGAGAAAAATCATTTAATTTCTTAAAATTTTAACAAAAAATTCTCTTTGAAAATAATAATCAGAATATTATTGTTTCCCCTTCTTTCAGGTTAATCAATTTTTACTATAACATATGGCGACATTAGTTTCTTTTTCAACCCGCCTCCCCCATGAAAAATATAGTTACATGGTTGTTCCCTTCTGGAAATTAGTGGTGTATTTTACTTTCTCCCATTATTACGGCGTTTTAACCCCGCTGAACCAGTGGTGTAAAAATTCTCCTTCAGTTGCCCATGTGGGTTACGATATTTCTCATCTCTCGAGAGTTAAATTTAAAATTTAAAATTTAACTCTCTCGAGTGGAGGAATATCGTAAATAAAGGTAATAACAAAATTACCGAACTCCGAACAATCTTACAAAGGGAAAGTCAAAACTCATAATATATAAACAGACAAAATCAGTCAACAACCGGAAACTGAAGGAGAATCTATATGTAAGGGGTAGTATATGCGGTTTATGTTATCTTCAAACTTTTCTTGCTACCCAAATTTGATTATTATTGTGTTGTACATTGTGTGTCATGAAGGTTAACACATTTAATTACAATGTATATATACCTAATGACAATTAGTGGTATATTTTATTTACCAAAGAATGACCAACCAGTATACAGTGCACCTACCTATACAGAAACCACAGTATCGCCTACAATTCTCTTTCGCCCAACTGGCATACTGTCCTTTACAAGAGTCTTTTCCGTACAATTTGCAGTCATCTAATTTATCCACACATACTGCAAATATAAAAGCAAACTAATAGTCAGCGCTATCCTTCAAGCATTCCAGTTTTTGATGACCAAAAAGCTAAATATGAAATAAATTAAACAACATGTTCTGAAACATGAGGGTTCTAATTGTATATTTTATGCTAATTCTTACTGCTATGTTATGTGTACGCGTGTGATAAATCAAATTTATTGAAAACATCCAAAAGTAAACATACAAATTGTCTTACTAAATGTTGTATATTATAAATTGTGTTGATATTGTATGTAAATGAAGAGTCCACTTCCAATTGGGTATCCTTGTCATACACCCTCTATTGTTTACAACTCTAGTACTTCAATTTTAAAATCATAAATTTTCCAAACATGTGCAGCAATATACCAGCTTCTCCTGCATATGGTGTTTACATCTCGCAATTGATTCGCTATGCAAGGGCCAGCAGCAATTATTCTGATTTCCTGAAACGTCATCTTTATCTGAGAAACAGGCTACTGGACCAGGGCTATAATAAGATTCGCCTTATTCGATCTCTTAAAAAGTTTATATTCCGATACCAAGATCTTGTCGAAATATATTCCGTCTCTGCAGAAGCGATTATAAGCGATGCATTTTCATATAGTGAAAATGTATAAAGATAAAGAAGTCAAGAAAAATGTCAAAAATATTTTTTTATCAATGTGTGACGTAAAAATGTTTTTGACATTTACTTCACTGAATATGGTACTTCTTTGACAACTATTTTACCTATTTTGTTCCTGTATTTAAATACTGTTATAGTGACAGCCGGAACCTTTGAACCGTAATGAGAGCGGGAGGTTTGGCCCTTTAAAATCTGATTCAACTCACCATTTCTTTGGAAATGCCTGTACCAAGTCAGGGTCATTACGGTTTTCACAGTTTTCCGGTTGTTGACTGATTTTGTCTGTTTATATAATTATGAGTTTTGACTTTCCCTTTGTAAGATTGTTCGGAGTTCGGTAATTTTGTTATTACCCTTATCATATGGACATATTTGGTAGAATTGCAATATGTGTTGTTTATTTTATTTGAAGCATATATACACCACAAACCATTATTACTATGCCTTCAATGAAGTTATACTGATATGTACTTTTGCTTTGTATATAATACCTATAGATTTTGTCTTTAGTTGATATCGAAAAACTGGAATGTTATTTTTCTTTTCCTTTGGCTTATCTTTTGCAGATAGATATAATTGAAATGATTAGTAGTGATATAAACTGTGAATAACATACATGCTGGTGGAATTGTAGTGATGTGACTGTCTTTTTCTGCCAACTTTTGAGCTGAAATATACATATAATACATTTGACATGGGTATGAAACGTAGATATCAAATATAGTGCACATGACGTGTTTCTGGAATAACCTTCATTATGTTCTTAATCAAAAGATTGGAAAGCCAAATAATTTAAGTCATTCCAACATTTTTATCCATAAAAAAATGTCATACATTTCTCCTCATATATCTTATTTTTGCAATTTTTATAATAACATTCGCACCCTTTTTCTTTATAGCTATGAATGTATGCCATTATTTTTATAATTTCCCTTAACATAGCACTCCTCTTCATGATAATTTATTAGTAAACCAATTAAAAGTGAATAAAACAATGCATCGAAAAGTAAATTATGGCGATTTGCGAGAATGGCTTCTGTTCAAATACATATGTATCATGGATATTGTAATTAAAGATTTTTTTTTTATGTATTAGTGGTAACTCCATTTCTGATTTCTTGATGAATGTTTTTGTTTTTGTTTGATGGTGTTTAGCGTCACTTTCAACAATATTTCAGTTATATTGTGGTGATCAGTTTTATTGGTAGAGGAAACTGGAGGACCCGGATAACACCACCGACCTGTTGTAAGCCACGATTTATCGATAGAGATACCATGACACAAGACGAATTTAAGAATAAACAGCAATAACAAATTTTGCAAGTCTTTAGAAATAGAGAATTATTTCCATTTTACAACTTTCCACTTCTAATCGAAATAGCAAATAATGCTAATTATACTATATCTAAATTTCAAAATTTCAATTTGTATACCATCAGAACTGGATGTAATAAAAAAAAAAAACCTACGACCAAAGTTTGCGGCCGTCGTGGTCGTGATCATATGGTAGCTGGAGCTACAGCTACATGTGCAGTCAGTGCCTAAGGCCTATCACCCTTAACGTTGTGAGTTCATATCCTGCTCATAGCGAGATGTACTCGATATAATATTGTGTGCTAAATTTGTCAGTAACTTGTCGGTGGTTTTCTCTGGGTACTCCGGTTTCCTCCACCAATAAAACTGACCGTCACGATATAACTGAAATATTGTTGAAAGTGGCGTTAACAGCCATAACCACAACCCTAACCCTAACCAAAGTTAGAATCTCAACTCCCTACAGTTACAGATTAGATGGCACTATAGAACAATATATCTTTTGCACATTCCAAATATGATTCAAAATTTATACGTTTACTATTGGAGTTATTTCCTTTTCGAAGGGCAAAATGGTATCCATTTAGCAGAAGTATTGAAAGGACAAAGAATTTGAGTATAATTTTCTTGTAATTTATAAATATTTGCTAATGGAAAATTCATCTATTGTTACAACATAAAACTTTTGAACAGATAATGGTTTGTTTCTTTGTTTGTTTTAATGGTGTTTAAGGCCTCTTTCAACAATATTTCAATTATATCTTGGTGGTCATTTTTATTGGTGGAGGAAACCGGAGTACCCGGATAAAACCACCGACCTGTCGCAAGTCACTGACAAACTTTACCGCATAGTGTTGTACAACTCTCCCTGATCGCGATTCGAACTCACAACATCACTGGTGATATACACTGATTGCATAGGTAGTTGTAAATACAACTACCATACGATCACGACAACGACGGCCATTATGGTAACATATATGCTATATGAATGAAATGCCCATATTTAATGAAAAAAACTCAGATAAACATGTGTGGAAAAATGTATCATTTGAGAATCAAATTGGAAATGTGCGAACGGTCTATTCAAAAAGGTAAATAAATGACATGACATGTAAACAACAATATTTGTCACTTTGTAATAAAAATAAAAATCAGTAAATGTTTCTGGATCGACATTATGTTAGTTTTATTTATTTGTTTACATTTATTTTCTTCCTAATAGTTTTATTTATTTGTTTACATTTATTTTCTTCCTAATAGTTTTATTTATTTGTTTACATTTATTTTCTTCCTAATAGTTTTATTTATTTGTTTACATTTATTTTCTTCCTAATAGTTTTATTTATTTGTTTACATTTATTTTCTTCCTAATAGTTTTATTTATTTGTTTACATTTATTTTCTTCCTAATAGTTTTATTTATTTGTTTACATTTATTTTCTGCCTAATAGTTTTATTTATTTGTTTACATTTATTTTCTTCCTAATAGTTTTATTTATTTGTTTACATTTATTTTCTTCCTAATAGTTTTATTTATTTGTTTACATTTATTTTCTTCCTAATAGTTTTATTTATTTGTTTACATTTATTTTCTTCCTAATAGTTTTATTTATTTGTTTACATTTATTTTCTTCCTAATAGTTTTATTTATTTGTTTACATTTATTTTCTTCCTAATAGTTTTATTTATTTGTTTACATTTATTTTCTTCCTAATAGTTTTATTTATTTGTTTACATTTATTTTCTTCCTAATAGTTTTATTTATTTGTTTACATTTATTTTCTTCCTAATAGTTTTATTTATTTGTTTACATTTATTTTCTTCCTAATAGTTTTATTTATTTGTTTACATTTATTTTCTTCCTAATAGTTTTATTTATTTGTTTACATTTATTTTCTTCCTAATAGTTTTATTTATTTGTTTACATTTATTTTCTTCCTAATAGTTTTATTTATTTGTTTACATTTATTTTCTTCCTAATAGTTTTATTTATTTGTTTACATTTATTTTCTTCCTAATAGTTTTATTTATTTGTTTACATTTATTTTCTTCCTAATAGTTTTATTTATTTGTTTACATTTATTTTCTTCCTAATAGTTTTATTTATTTGTTTACATTTATTTTCTTCCTAATAGTTTTATTTATTTGTTTACATTTATTTTCTTCCTAATAGTTTTATTTATTTGTTTACATTTATTTTCTTCCTAATAGTTTTATTTATTTGTTTACATTTATTTTCTTCCTAATAGTTTTATTTATTTGTTTACATTTATTTTCTTCCTAATAGTTTTATTTATTTGTTTACATTTATTTTCTTCCTAATAGTTTTATTTATTTGTTTTCATTTATTTTCTTCCTAATAGTTTTATTTATTTGTTTTCATTTATTTTCTTCCTAATAGTTTTATTTATTTGTTTTCATTTATTTTCTTCCTAATAGTTTTATTTATTTGTTTACATTTATTTTCTTCCTAATAGTTTTATTTATTTGTTTTCATTTATTTTCTTCCTAATAGTTTTATTTATTTGTTTTCATTTATTTTCTTCCTAATAGTTTTATTTATTTGTTTTCATTTATTTTCTTCCTAATAGTTTTATTTATTTGTTTTCATTTATTTTCTTCCTAATAGTTTTATTTATTTGTTTTCACTTATTTTCTTCCTAATAGTTTTATTTATTTGTTTTCATTTATTTTCTTCCTAATAGTTTTATTTATTTGTTTTCATTTATTTTCTTCCTAATAGTTTTATTTATTTGTTTACATTTATTTTCTTCCTAATAGTTTTATTTATTTGTTTTCATTTATTTTCTTCCTAATAGTTTTATTTATTTGTTTTCATTTATTTTCTTCCTAATAGTTTTATTTATTTGTTTTCATTTATTTTCTTCCTAATAGTTTTATTTATTTGTTTTCATTTATTTTCTTCCTAATAGTTTTATTTATTTGTTTACATTTATTTTCTTCCTAATAGTTTTATTTATTTGTTTACATTTATTTTCTTCCTAATAGTTTTATTTATTTGTTTTCATTTATTTTCTTCCTAATAGTTTCTTGATATACATGTACATGCATAGAACTAGAAATATATTTATTGTTTACTTTATATTTTAGTCATATCGTGTTGCCAGTCACAATCAAAATTGGCATAACTATGTATTGAGTACAACTGACTATACAACTCGCCACTTAGCATAAGAATACTACTACCATCATGAATTATGATAATTTCATGACAAGATTGTGCATTGAATATTCAACTGTTTCATTTAATACAAGGTTGAATTTCAATCGAATGAAATCATATCAAAGATTTAAGCAAGGTAAGCAACTTGAGTGCAACTGCGAATTTGTAAACAATAGTCTGCTCGCTGGCTTATTGAACTGTTTCTTACAAGTTCTCTTACGCATAGTAGTATCACTCTAAATTACCTGAACATAAACGGCAGTAGTAGCGACAATTATCATTGGCCCACTGTGCATATCTCTGGTCAGTACACACTGTCTTCTGATAGGACTCACAGTCTGCCCTTTGGTTCTCGCATGGTGGCTCTGGAGTTGTCGGACCTTTATAAAACGTATAATTAACACAGATAATCGTCTCGCGAGATTTATCCGAACGCGAATTTATAATATCGCGTGCAAACGGAACTGCAAACAAAACAATTCAAAGATTATGTCAAAATGTAGGTTGTCTGGACTTATGTTCATACATTGAAGTTAAAATAAAACATATTACATTGTACTTACCTACACAGAATCCACAAGTATTTGGGCAGTAATCGTTCGCCCATTTTTCATATGGTGGTTTACATGAATCTTTTCCAAAAGCAAAGCAATTTGGTAACTTGTCTTTACATTCTGAAACGATACATGAAATCATGTTATTAATTTTATAATGAGGCCGTAAATCGAAGACGGAGGACGGACAAGAGCCAGAAGAAAAAGGACGAAAAGACAATCAATGATCAACAAAAAACAGTACACAGAAATATAGGGATTGAGCAAACACAAGTTCAACAATATCGTATCAGCAGATATAACATTTTTCTGGAATATTGCTACATACATTGCTTTAATGTTAAGTTTACAATGGGAAATATGAAATAATCTCTGTTCATAAAGTTTCGTTGTCGACCTGCCCCCAATGTCACTTTCTAGGTATAGATCAAAATATGGATCAGACCTAACTGTACCTGTAGTATCCTTTAATTAAAGTTTGATGTGATATATCCGATGAACATAGTCACCAAACGTTACATTATTCTGTGAAAGGACATCATATATATAGCGGAACACGAAATCAAAGAACTGGTCTAGCTACTTTCCCTTTTTCCTAGAGAATCTCATGTTTCACACAAATAAAGGAACACAACGGTTAGAAGAGGTGCACAGATGGTAGGTATAGGAATGTCGACTCACATTCGAGAAAATGAGACCAATATACACAGAAGAGTTAACATCTGCGCCCGCACACTCGTGGAAGTGAGACCATGGTATATGGGATAGTTAGCATATCCGGCCTCATACTCGTTGAAGTGTAACCAATATATACGGAGTAAGAGTTAGCATCTCTGGCCTCACACTCATAGAGGTGAAACCAATGTACATAGAAGAGTTCGCATCTCTAACCTCAAACTCGTTGAAGTGATACCTATCTATACAGAAGAGTTAGCATCTCCGACCTCACACTCGTGGAAATGAAACCAATGTACATGAAAGAGTTAGCATCTCCGGCCTCACATTCGTGGAAGTGAAACCAATGTACATGAAAGAGTTAGCATCTCCGACCTCACACTCGTGGAAGTGAAACCAATGTACATGAAAGAGTTAGCATCTCCGGCCTCACACTTGTGGAAGTGAGACCTATGCACACGAAAGTCAGCGTCTCTGGTCTCATACTTGTGATTGCAATGCAAGGAATACACTATTGTTTGTGAAATTTTATTTTAATTTCTCCAAGGTTCTCAAGAATTGTTATTACTAAAAGTCCAAACTATATCCATGATCATTTTACCCTATTTTTCTTTTCTTTTTAGACATTGATTATTTTCATTATTGTAGATATGCATCATTTCGAAACACATGAGTATTTCGGATTTAGACTGAATATTTGTATATAACCATTTGTAGTAATATTATAATCATATTGAATAAATTAACAGTTGCTAATTCCTTCGACTTTAATTAGAAATAAATCAAGAGTGTCAACTTTGGGAATTATTATCAGGCAACATTATTTTCATGATAGCAAAACCGATTTTATACCCTCATTTTGTTTTGCGGGATTTGTTTTGTTCAATCTTAAGTTTTCTGTGTAGTGTTTTGTAGATCATTATTTTTCCTTTTGTCTCTTTTCTTTTGGCCATTGCATAGTCTGTTATTCGATTTACGGCTTCTGATTACCCCCCTTTGATATCTTCAATCTTTTCTTGTAACAAAGATAGCATAGAATGTACAATTTCGACCAGATATGTTGAACAATAATTATATAGGAGATCTATAGGAACATTTGCAGTTTCGATTATTGTGTTCCTCAAACTTGCCAAATATGAAATAATGTAATTATTAATAAAACTAATGTTCTCCTCTCTCAGCCATATATGATCTTAGCCAATTTTGGCTATTCTAATTGGCCCTTTGGCTTTATTGCTCACAGAACTATACATTATTTGGCTTTCCAATCTTTCGATTTTGAGCGTACCTGATGATGGTTATTCCAGAAATGCGTCCTGCGCACTAAATTTTATATCTACGCTTTTATCAACAATGATATTAGATCATTAATTAACATGCTTGATTAATCGTTATACTGTAATGAACATTTTACAAAATATTTTATTTGTAATGTTATCTTTGAATAGTTCAATTGTTACGCTTATCATGCGACTAATCATGCTAACTAACGACTGGAACACGAAACTCTTCGTGATGTTTCACCACTCAACGTTAACATCGGACGTGATATAACAGCGGTCATGGACTTCGCTTAACATCACGTGACTCTTAGATAATAGATACACAATAATAGCGAGTCCAAAGTTCCAAATTGTTTTGGCTTCAAATCAAGGGATATCTCTAACTTTAAGTTCACAAACTGTAAAGCCATGAGAAAAGTAGGCGCCGCCATTTTTATACGCCCAATAATAAACAAGTAAATTTATTTTCGGTAATTGAATTGTTTCAGTTTGAGATATATTCATGCACCTATGACAACCGAGGTGTTAATGAGATAGCAGCTGAATTATCCAAGGTTGACCGAGGGCACGACTACGAGTGGAGAATATCGTGGCATGATCTGCCGTGGGTTACCGCCGATGACTACATAATGTTCGTCAGGTTGGCAAAGGTGGTCATGATGCTCGTCGCATATTTTAGAATTAACAGACAGACCGAATTGCAATTAAAACATGCAATCAGCTAAATGCGAATGAGTGATTGTTATTTAACGCCAACTCAGCAATTTTTCAGATATATCATGGCGAGAACAAGTTAATTTTCAATGAGATGATGAAGAAGTCCGCCTTGTGCTAGATCACTACGCTTAGTTTAATTTTTATAGTCTTAGCTCACTGACAAAACAGTTCGCAGATAGACATATCGCCCCACTCGGACACATTATCCTGATTCCGAGCCAACCATTATTTGCTCTTTCTCCATAATGCTGCGTGATTAGCAGAGAAGCAACAAATACCAATGTTATAGTCTTTGGTTTGACCCGATCAGGGCTCGAACCCACGATCTACCGCACTCGATGCGAGCACGCTAACCATTACACCACCGACGCGGTTCAGGTAAATGTAAGTACCTATCAAGTTTAGAGGAATTATACAAAACCATGAACTAAGTTGCCTTTGTCTCACCCCTATACTTGTCAAATAATTGAGAAATGCATGAAAAACTAAATTCCCAGAAGTAATTTGACAGATGTTAAACACACCGGGCCAAATACTATCATCTGAACACAAACAAACAGATTTAGCATAAAACATCTTGGACCATTCAAATCTCAAAAGAATACATGTAGTGATAACTAATACTAACCAGTTATTCCTGCAGTTGTTCCAAAGACTAATTGAAATCCTTGACCATAAATTTGTGTAAAGACTAACGACAAGAATATTAACGAGGACCACATTGTGTACTGTCCAGACAGGGTCAAGTGTAAGAGTGATCAGATCACAGGGTATTGAAACTCTCCAAATTATAAAGATGATAAGATAGGACCATATGTTAAGTTCACTGACGATATGACACGAATCTGTCATGCAAAGTTGGTCAAACCGCAATAACCTGCATTAAATATAAATTGAGATAAACAGATTAACTCATTTATGACGAAATAATAACAACTAACATTTACGATTTGATTTTAAAAGTAACCATTCTTTCCTGTTATCTTGTTGACAACAAAATAGAATGACGTTTTATACCGAAGTAAAATAATAATAATAATAATAATGCAATGACTAATAGTTTCATTAGTTTAATAATAGTTTGACTAAAGGTTTTACACCTCACTTTTTATTACACCATTATTAATTTATAGAGATAAGAGAAATGTCAACACTTTGTAGGGACCGTCGTGGTCGTCATAGTATGGTAGTTGGATTTACAACTACCTATGCAATCATTGCTTATCACCACTAGAGTTGTGAGTTCGAATCTCGCTGAGACGAGGTGTACATGGTACAACATTATGTAATAACGTTTGTCAGTGACTTGCGGCAGGTCGGTGGTTTTCTCCGGATATTCTGTTTTCCTCTACCAATAAAACTGAGCGCCACGATATAACTGAAATATTGTTGAAAGTAGCAGTAAACACCCTATCCCTAACACTTCGTCTATGTGTACGTAGACTATATAATTATCGTTACTCTGACTGGGTGCAAGGATGTTCTAGCATATAATGCCGATTATTATGAACCTGATCTTCGGATCGTTTTCCTCCCATTTATTTTATTTCATTTTATTTCCAACTCTCAAAACTATAAGACAGATTACAAGAATTGGTTCAACTGTGTTTCATATAAACGAATGCACATCGTAGATACAAATACCTTGTCTTAGGGAGGAATACATCTTTTGATTCTACCAAAATGTTATATTCTCATATCACCAAAATACTCGCGTGTGTGATTGGTAACAGACAGTCGGCATGCCTATGATTCCACCTTGTTCCTTTATACGTATGAGACAGATTTCATACACGGGCCTCTTTAGAAAAACTAAAAAGTATCTAGCCCGATTCTTTATTATTACGTTCTGCTATATAGTTGACTTTCACTAATCAATTCAACGTTTGGTGATTTTGTTGGATGTACGATGTTATTATTAAAACTGTTTATACAAAGCAGTTTTCATAATAAAGTAAAGATAAATTGTTCTGAATTACATTCATGTACAATATGTCTTACAAGACTACGTTTTCTTCTGTTAAAGTGTTCAGTGTTTGTATACATAATTAAATGTCTGGTCTTACTTAAATCAATGTAAATAAACGTTAGAGAATACCGAAGGGGCAATCAAAATAGACAATCTTGAGAAACTGGCAACATAGGGTACACAATCTGAAGAAGAACAAAGCAAAAACACAGCACAATATGCGTTGGATACCACTATACGCAAACAGACACAAATAACATTAATAAGACATGAGCCCTCTTCAAACAACCGGAGGTTAAGCTAGCATGCAATATATAATTATGCTTTGCATTCGTTGATTTTATTTGACAAATTCATATACATGTAGATAGTAAGTTATATAACGATATATAGACATATATTTATTTAATTTTTAATGTTTGAAGATCACCAAATAAAACAGATCACATCAGTGGTGTAAATGTAAACGTGCTTGCTTCGGGTATAGTATATATTGGGTTCATTACCCTGACGGGTCAAACCAAAGACTATGCAATTGATATTTGCTTCTGCTTCTCACACATGAAGAAGTATGAGCATAGACTAGATGGAACGGAATCAGGATAATGTGTCCTAGTGGAGCGACATGTTTACCCGGGAACTGTTGTGTGTGAGCTACCATTATAAAAATTCAATTAAGTGTGATTGTTTAGTCTTGGCGTTAAACAACAACCACTCACATTCTCATTTACACATATCACATGTCAGTAAAAATAGAAATCAAATAAACATTGTTTATGGACATCTCCGGTACAACTTGTAAGCCTGTAGACAATACAAAATGTCACACGGAACATTTCTGGATGAACAACGACGTCTTTTGATTGTTACATACTACATCATATGTGACAACAAAGAGACAAACCCTGTCAGTCTTTTACCGTTATCTTATTTTCGAAAAGGACCAACCACCCCCATAAACCACGACAATCCATAAACAATAGAAAACAAAGGCCAAACAAGGTAAGTACAATCTGCAATGAGTACATTTATCGATAACGACTGATGTTTAGATTTGCCACATACTATTGACCGTGTTTATCTGGAGAAGACGCCCCTAAATGATACCTAGCAACCCTATTATACTCTGCAATTGTGTGATCTTGAGTACTAATAAAGGGTGTCAAATAAACTGCATTGTTATTTAGTCATGGACCTAATAAACTATTTCTGGTACGATATCTGATTCATGTAAAGCGACAGAAAGAAACGGTAACAGCATAAGCGCTGACATCACATATGACGTCAATGAAAACGATTAAGAACGACGCTTGTTTCAGTTATTTTCAGACAATTTGATAGTTGTGTTGAATTTTTTTTTTTATCTTGCAGGATAAACACACTATACGTACATTGTCGTTAAATATGAAATTACTTTGCACTAGCTGTGAAACAGGCTAGAAAAGCTCGCCAAATACTAGCTTTTCTACCTATTTCTACAGCTCGTGCGAATAAATTTGATTTTTTTCGAAAATGTACTTATATTGTATATTTACCTATATATATGTAGATCTAAACATATGGAGAATTTCTGCATATATGAGAGCACGGTGAATAGATCGAAACATGGAGTGACTACATATATGTGTAAATCTAAGTATGTATTGACTCCATGCTTTTAGATCTTAGCATAAAAGCACTGCTTATATAGGTAGATCTAAATATATAGAAACAGTACATATAAGTAGATCTAAGCATGTAGCATCTCCACGTAGACATATAGGTTGATTTAATTTGATTTTAGATTTTTGGTGTTTTAATGCCACTTTCAGCAATATTTCAGCTACATCATGGCGACCAGCTTTAGTGGTGGAAGAAGCCGGAGTACCCGGAGAGAACCACCGACTATAGGCAAGCAACTGGTAAACTTTATCACTTGCGGTTGCGAGTCGAGTGCGCCCTTTTTGTAATTTACAAAGCCGGGTGCGAACCCATGCTGTATTGGTCATAGGCTTGTATGGTTTGTTAGGTAATCCGACTACCTAACTCATTGAGCCACCCGGGCCCTTTAGACATATAGGGACTACATATGTTTTAGAACTAAACATGTAGGGACTTCATACGTTTAAGAAGTAAACATATAGGAACTCCACATGGTAATTGCTATGTTCGAATACTGTGTATTTTCAATGATATTAAAAAAAAATGTTTACTAAAATGCTGCCTTTGTCTATGCGGCGTATCAATGGTTTTACACTTGATGTCCCGTTTTCCACCGTGTTGAACTTCTATAATAGAGTCAATGGCATTGGATATAGACTTGACCCACATTTGATATCTAGTCACAAACTATCTTCTAATCTTACATATTCTATTAAATTTATTATCATAAATTAACATTTGCAGGTACTCTATAATGTCGAATGATTCGTTTATCCGGATTGTTCCTCATATATAATACTTAGGTCCATAAAACTAGCTTAACACCGCCACTTTTGTTTAAGTGTCTGTACCAAGCAGGAGAGTGAGCAGCTATGCCGTTGTGTGTTAGGGATCCCGATGTAGCCTCTCTATACGAATTTTCTGTTGGATTTTGGAACTATTTCGACAGTTCGGTATTATTTTGTTTCTCATTTTATTGATGGTGTTTACTTGTGGATAACTCTGAGAAAAATTATATAAAAAATATGAGCAAAGTGGTGTCAAAGACGTCAATGACCCTTTTTAACATTTTAAGGTTAAATTCGTTCAAAATTTAGAACGCTTAGTTCTGAAGATGGACAGTTTTCGATTAAGCTGCTTATATAGCTGCTTATATATCTACTGTTGACATATATACTGTTGTTTCAATTGGATAATATATATATTTACATTTCTTTAAATCCACCGTATTAATTTTTAAGAGAAATGCCAGTAAGTCGTTAAGAGAAAAGAAAGATATTTATATCTGCAGTGTTAATTTTAATATCAGAAAAATATCTGTTAGTTGTTAATGGATGAACAAAGTTATAAATTGGAAATTTGTACAAAATCAGATAACAAAATATAATAAAATTGCAGATATCCAATATAGTGTACACGGCGCGCCTCCATAACAACCTTCACCAATCACGCCCATAGTCAAACGGTTTATGATAATTCTAATCATGTTCCTGTCATGTAACATGCACAGCATATACAATAGTTCATTCTAATCGAATTAGTATATATTGAGATCAAATATATAGGTGCCATGAAGATCATCCTTCTTGCGAGTCAGTAAACAAGGGCAATGTTTTCTATCTGGTGTAGACGGTCACATGATAGATCTAACTGACATCTAAATGACCAGACATAATACATGCATCGAGGTCTCTAGTCGATGAGATAACGAGCGAATTACATATGAGCCAAATCAATAGCGTAACCATAGTATCATTGGTGCGAAACATATGTTTGTTACCTGAGCTCTCCTCACCCGTAATTACACGTAAATACATATGTTTACGCCTTATTCTATCCTACATAGTGAGTGAGTGATTGTTGTTTAACGCCAATTCAGCAATTTTCAGCTATATCAAGGCGAGAACAAGTTAATTTTCAATGCGATGATGATGAGGTCCGCTTTGTACTAAGCCAACACGATGAGTTGGATCTTTATAGTGCTAGGTCACTGAAACAACAGTCCACGGGTAGACATATCGCTCCACTCGGACACATTATTCTGATTCAGAGCCAAGCACTCTTTACTCTTTCTCCTTAATGCTGTGTGTTTAGCGGAGAAGCAACACATACCAATTTTATAGTCTTTGGTTTGACCCGACCGGGACTATAACCCACTGTCTACCGCACTCGAGACGAGCACGCTAACCATTACACCACCGATGCGGTTCTCTATCCTACATACAATTCGAACTCTTGTAAGTAAACAGTACAAAAAGTTTATGCTCTGTCATTCTTTATCCCGATCAAAATGAAGATTGATTTGTGGAGAATCTATTTCCTGCTGCCCTACAAGATTCTAGATGTGAACACTTTGCAGATGAGTTCGGAATTCATACATAAGTGAAACACGAATTAAGCCCGTATTGTTGGCAGAAGATATTAAGGAAGACGACGGGTTAAGATTTTCATTGATATAATTATGCCAATCACTGACCAATTTAAGAAGAAGAACATATATCATTATTGATTTCGGTTTTGCAACAAGAATATATGTTGCCATCAGCGTGTACAAGTCCATAGTAGATTGCCATTGTCAATGTATTGGAGTTGTCTTTCTTGTTGTCTTCGTCTTTAGATAAAATGTGTATCCGAAGGGTATCCTCTTATCCTCAATTATTTCCTAAAACAGCCAATAAATGTCGCAGACTGCATAGCAACAGTAATTAACTACACATAATGTAGTTCCTGTAAATGACTAATGATCGGCAGAATAATACTCAAGGTAGAGCTTTTTGGAGTATTACATATACAATATACGTACATCGTCGGTAAATATAAAATTTATTTGTACGAGCTTTAGAAACAGGTAGAAAAGCGAGCCTTTGACGAACTTTTCTAGCCTGTTTCGCAGCGAGTGTAGTCGTTCGAATCGTTTTCAATGGTGTCATCTGTGACGTCGTCGCTTATATTATTACCGTTTCTTTCTGTCGCTCTACATGATTCAGATACCAGAAATGTTTTCTAAGGTCCATGAGCTAATAACACTGACGTTTATTTGACCCCTTTTATTAATACTAGAAATCCCACAATTGCAGGATAAATGATGTTAGTGTTGCATCATATCATTAATAATAATAACAATTGTACGGGTAACCTGCAAGTCAGTCAACTATCAAGGCCGTGTTATATAATGATCATGCATTGAACATTGTGTCATATTACCTGGTGAAATACAGTTTTAAAGGAGCTAACTTCCGTATTATTATGAAATATTAAAAACAAGCTAATTATAAAAAAATTAGATAAGCCATTTACCACTCTCGGATTAGAATTCAACTTCTGTTTAAAGCTAAAACAATTTTCAAATAAAATGAATTAAATTGGAAATCATTTTGGTTCCTATCAGTATGCCCTTGATAGAGGGTTGTTGCTAACAAGGAAGCGACCGAACCAAGGATTCCTAGTGTTTAAAATGAAGTCATGACTTCGAAAGTTTTACGGTCGCCACCATGACTTGGTTAACCGTTAGGGAATATCTGTGTAACAAATGACCACGGATATGTTCTGTTAAACAATTTGGTCATTTTCTGATTCATAATTTATCACAGGGTTTTTAACAAGAGTAACACGACGGTTACCACTAGTAGAACAGGAACTGAAGCACCCGAGTCCATCCTCAGTTTTTCATCGAATTCGTGTCGCTCAATCTTTAGTTTTCTGTATAATGTTTTGTAGATTATTGTTTGTCCTTTTGTCCTTTTTTTTTCTTTTGGCCATAGTATTGTCTGTCCATCGATTTACGGCTTGTGATTAACCCATTGATATCTTTAAACTTTTCCTGAAATGGATATATTGCATTCTAATTTGATTCAATATGACACTGCCTTAAATTAGAAGGCGAACAAACAGGAATGTCAGATAACTTGATTAATGAGATTAATGAATTACAATTTTCGAGACATAATGCATAAACATAATGGAAATGGATGATATAGTATCTTTATATAGTTTTCAAAATGCTTTCACAAAACAAATTGAAAAGAAAGAATAAAATATATATAAAAAAAACCATTCATGTTGTATGATTGTGATAAGTAGTTGCTTGATACCTGACATATTTACATATTTGCACCTGCAAGTCCATAGACAACATCATAGTCGTGGCGGAAGATAAATACTAAGCAAACTTATTCGAAAGAGACATTTTATTATAAAAATCAATAAAGTTTTGCTTCTTGTATGAGACAGGGCTTTGGTATATTTTACTTGCTTCAGCTTTATATTTGTATTAGCGTTGTTTTTTTGTATAATCATCATGTTGAATCTGCCGTGGCATGTCCACTTTTAGAAATTTCGATTTCCTCTGAAACCTCTTGATCAAATGAAAGCAGTATTTGCAGTTATTCATTGGATAGTCCTTCATGTTTGTATTTAAGAGCTTTGTGAGAATGCAAGGCACCTGCTGTACTCATTGTGTCTTTTGAATTGTTTGAATTTTGAGAATCTCCTGGGAAACCTTATTATCGATGGAATTGTTATTTCTATGAATTTTCATTTGAAGGCCCTTTATCAAGTTTGTTCCTTTGTACCGATCGGAAACACAAGATGACCACAATTCTTGGTCACGTTCTAAAATATAAGACAATAAAAAGTATAAAATGTTTTTCTTACAACTATTAGAACCAAAAATGTTAGATGAATATTCAGTGGGTGGTAATATAAATTGAGACATTAAAAAAATTAAAGAAGTTTGTCTTGGGGCATACCGTATGTTTAAAATCTAAGAAAAACGTGTTTACAATCGTACTCAACAATATCTGAACTGCTTGAACCAAAATGTACTTTGATCAGTATTGCAAAAGTCTGCACTTAACTGACTTTTCATGCATGATTTTGACCCCAATTGTGATATATTGTGACTTTCATTGTTTATAAAGATAAAGACCATGGATTCGTGTGGTCTATAGTTATGTACTTGATTGTTTGTTCGATTCCAAAATGATCTTTGTAAATATACACACCACACACACATTTAAAAAAAAGCACTCGTATTTCGATCCATTTCGATATTCACAACTGCCCCCAATAATGTGTAGATAGTTGATCCACGATATGGTCAAATCAATGACTACAAATGGGTAATTGTTGATTTTCTACGAAGCGCACAGCATTAAGGATTTTGAATAAATACTGTTTGGTTAGGAATCAGGGTAATGTTTCTGAGTGGAGTGACATCAATGTATATATGTGAACTGTCGTTTAAGTGAGCTAACACTATAAAAATCCAAAACATAGTATAAAAAATGTTTGAAGATACCAAACGGATAACAAGAAGCCGTAAGTCGAAGAACAGATAATACAACGACCAAGTAACTATGGCAACAGACAAACAATAATAATAATAATAATAAAACAATACCGACGAAATTAATGATCGAGCAACACGAGCATTTGTGACACAGACATCTCGTAACGGTATTCCAGTTCATAGTGGTGGCCGTAAAACGTTCGATGTGATGACTTCCACATTAACACTAGGAACTCTTGGTTCAGTATCTGCCTTGTTAGAAGCGACTTTTATCGAGGAAATCGTGATAGGAACCACAAACTCTGGGATATTCGATTAACCGAGAGATATATACTCCATATGCAGGTGCTGCTTGAATGTTGCTACATAAAAATGGAAAGTTCACAGCCATTTTTATACAACTCATATTATTTATGTTGTCTTTTCCGCATCGATACTAATCAATTCTAATTCTAATAAAATATCAAGTATCCACAGGTAGAATGTATTGTTCTTATCATCATAATTCTTCAGCTGGAACGAGCCAGTATATACGTATGTTTGATACTGGGGTAGATAGTCCCATACAATGTACAGATGTACATCATACAATCGTCCAATTTGTTGTGTGGTTATCCATCATTATAGCAATTGATTAACATCATCGTAGGAAATATAGCCACAAAGATATATAAAAAGTATAAATAATTTAATAAAAATGTAAATATCTAAATTAGTACGCACCAAGTAAACACGTGGGTTAGGGTTACTAAGTAAACACGTGGGTTAGGGTTACTAAGTAAACACGTGGGTTAGGGTCACTAAGTAAACACGTGGGTTAGGGTTACTAAGTAAACAGGTGGGTTAGGGTTACTAAGTAAACAGGTGGGTTAGGGTTACTAAGTAAACACGTGGGTTAGGGTTACTAAGTAAACACGTGGGTTAGGGTTACTAAGTAAACACGTGGGTTAGGGTTACTAAGTAAACACGTGGGTTAGGGTTAGGGTGTTAAACGACAATTTTAACAATATCTCTGTTATATCGTGGTAGTCAGTTTTCTGTGGAGGAAGCCGGAAATAATCACTGATTTGTCGCAAGTCACTGACAAACTTTATCACATAATGTTGTATTGAGTACACCTACCCTAAGAGGGATTCGAACTCACAACGTTAGTGGGGATAGGCACTGATTACATAAGTAATTGTAAATCCAACAATAATATATACGATCACGAGAACGACGACTCCTAAACACACGTGTTATGAAATTGGTACATTTTAGAAATGTTAATTTGATGGTCCTCTACTAGATTTGTGTTATACTGTAGATCGGAAATACAATCCATGACGACCAAAGTCCAAAATAATGATATAATGATATATGCGAATAATCATTAGAAGTTATTTTTTCAAAACCATTAAACTATTTTAACTCAAACTTTTCATCAATGATCATTTATGATATATAATTTTTTGTCTATAAAGTTTTGATTCATTACAGTTGCAGAGCAGACTCGCAAAAATTCTAATTTTCCGGTCCGTGGAATATTTAAAAATCCAAGGGAGATAATCGTAAATATTTTCCGCTAGATGGCGCTTCACAAACCCAAACAATTATACGTACTTGGAAAACTACGTTTTTGTTCTATTAAACCAATGAAAATGATTGAAATATGATTAAAAATCACATTTATATTTATTAATGGTCATGATTTTCAGTCTGGTATAAAATCGGTCTGCGATGAATGTAAAAATAACGGTTTTTTTCTTTACCTCGGAAAATCATAATTTTTTTTTGACGCGTATGTTTACACTTTTTGCATCTGACAGAATAAAGTTCCCGTGGAGGGAAAAATTAAAAAACTGGTTCCTTGGACAGAATAATATCTACATTTCATCGGGTAAAAGGGAATTTACATCACTCGTAACAGTTTAAGAAAAATAATCAATATTCCAACGTCACCCAAATAGTCAAGGTTGAAAAATTTGCTCCTCCCATTTTGCTCGTACAATCAATATTTACACATGTAAACAATGGAATAACGGTAGGCATGTGAGGTAAAACACACTGTTTTGATGTACAGTGCAAATTGTCTAGAAATTCGATGCATTTATCCCATTCTGTCAATCTCGTGGATTCACAACTACAACTCGAACTTGGTTATATGCACCCCCCCCCCCCCCTTTTCTGAAATATGCCACCAAAGTCAATCTGTCAACGGGTGCAGGCCTTTTAGTTTTAGTAAGGGATAGTACCAGGTACCCACTTAAAATGGTAATTGGTACCTCCTAATTTCAAAGAATGTTGTTCAGCATGTTTATTTGCTCATTTGTTTATATGACAGTGGTTTTTATTTGTAGATAATTTAACCAGGATTGTTAATTTTTAGGATTTATTTTTAGTTGAAATATATAGGAAAATCAAAGTCAATTTTTATTTGTTATATTTAAATTATGTACAAATAAAAACCACTCATATAAACATAATGAGCAAATAAACAGTCAAAATATAGACAATTCTGAATGTTTTGGTGTAAAATTTGTTAAAATCTATCCAGAAATGACTTCACAATAATATTTTGAAAAAATATGGTTTTGGTTGATTATATAGGGATTTTTTTTACATGTGGCAATACTTTTGGCCACATACTCTAAGATATTCATGAAAAATGTTCAATTTTTAAGAAAAAGTACTGCCTGTAAATAGTGAAGTACTGGTACATTTGAAAAATTTTGAAAGACCTGCAGGGTGAATGAAGCCAGTCCACCAAGCCCTTGCATAAACTGTAAACGAGAAGATGTGACTAAGCACTACTGGCACCTCTCACAGGGGCGAAATCAATCACTGTTTTATACTTTTGTCAAAAATGCATATGCATTCAAAGATGATGACTGTATTTGTAGAATGTGTGAGGCTTGATTTAGAAAATCACTCGAAATGTCCCACGATACAGAAGCAACATCAAGCAAAAGAAAATATGATTCAGCCATAGATACAAGCTGTGCATTTGAAACAAATGATTTAAATTTAACAACAGCAAACTTTGACAGCTATGGTAATGTGTCATTTGACCCATGTGAATTTACACTCCATACTGCAGCTAATGCAGAAAATAATGACTGTAGTAAAAAACTTGCATGCTTTTTGCAACACATGAACATGTGTGAAAAAAATGGTGACCATTCGACATCAGTTAATGTTGACTTATTCCAGTCGTGCTTTCAGATTTAGCTAGATCAGAATAACAACGAAGCATGTACATCTAATAATTTTTTTCTCTATTGATCACTACAAGAAATATAGAAATTTCAAACCCCAACTAGAATGTTGCTTTTGTGACAAAAGTATATACAGTCAAAGAAAGACCATTTAATTTAAGGGAAAGGATCTTCTAGAAAGAATAAAGTTAATTTTAAATTCGGATACATTTGTGTATGCAAATTTTCTATAGTAATGGCATCAGCATATTCAGTTAGAATTTTAAATTAGAGCTCCATCCGGTTTTCTCCTATTATTCACATGTTTTATTATTTTTAATAAAAAAATTTAGTTGAAGTTTTTGTGAATTTTATTTTGTAAAAAGTTATCAAATAATGGATCTTAGTACATTATGATCTGCTTTTGTTTAAAAAAAAAAAGGTTAAAAACATTACACCCCTCGCCCCTTTTTATAAAGAAACATCTATAAAATATAACACGAGTTCTGCTCAAGAGTCATTACGAGGATGTACCGGTACTATGCATGTGATAAAATTTTATATTTTTTTCATTATTATCATTTTCTTTCATTTGTCTTTTATAAGGTCATTTACATTGAAAAAAGTATCACTTGTATCAAGTACATTGACATCAACATGCTCGTGGTGGGTTGCTAGGGGGCGCTATACATAATTTGTATGGTGAATCCACCAATAAAACTGGTGGACGTGTTTGAATAGCCTTATATGTTAAAAAACAGTTGAAAGTAATTTTTAATATTCCAAGATTTACCATTGCATGTGAAAATATGACTGTTTTTTTTTCTCAAGTTCATTCGATAAATTTAGTAGACCATTACAGTTGATTCTTGTTTTGTTATACCTTCATGGAACAACTTTACATGTATTTCGACCGAAAAGTCAGCTTACCAGGATTACTTTTACAGTAATATAATTGCTCCTTAGTGCTTACTTAATACTGTTGTGGTTCCATAAAATATCAAATTTGGACTCATCTGTTAAATTATATTTGATCAATTTAATAGCTGTAGATATAATAAACAATTATTCTGACTAATTTCAACATTTTTAATACAAAATAATATTTGTTTTATTGAGAAAACGCATTTACTTACACTCGTTCTATAAATAGAATGTTAAAAATTACGGAGTATGTGATGATTCTAGTTACCTCCCTTGAATCCAACCAAAATGTGACACGATTCATCTGACAGAAAAAATTCTATTGTACGTTTAATTACAGAAAATGTTTCTTTGAAATACTAATATAGAAATCTATGGAACTATATTTATGATTTTCCATCACCCTTTCGGCAAATATTTTAATTTTTAATTTTTCGTGTTTCTTTAAACAACTTCCGCCATTTCCGTGTCGTTTTAATTTCTGCATTACTCCTTTGTTACAAGAAGTTCAAGCACGGGGCCTCAAATTTATATGAAAGAAACAATTTTCTATGTTTTTCTCGCTTCTTCGGTTATATTTGACGCTCGCAACAATTAAAACGAGTGAATTTTCAACACTTGGTCGATGTATTCTAAAACGTGTCCGATTCCGGTAAAAAATGTACGTGACAAATTAATTGAAACGACGCCATTATCGGGTCTGCTCTCCGACTGATTAGTAGTACTATTATGATATCGCGGTATTATGTGTGCAATTTTCTTTAATTCCAACCAGCCGTCTTTTTGGTGCCACATAGTGGTAATTGTTTTGTTTTGTCTTGACAACACTTCTATTCTGTTCCCTTTTCTAGCCGAATCCGCTAAAATTCTCGTGCGACTTAGGATATTTTTTTCACCCGTCGCCATTTTCCTATTTCTCAATCAATTAAATAACATGAATATGTTTAAAAAATTGCAGTAACGACAGAAACGAGTTTCGGGTGATGGTTTCATGACATAAATCAAGAAAGTGTTGACTTCATATTTTCTTCTCCTACCAATACTGATCTTCTTCAACAAATTAAAGACTATGTCAGAGATAGCACCAGCCAACTGAAAAATGATAGAAATATTTACAGGTTAATAAATTAGTATTTATACTTGATAGAGAAGGCAGCATTAGTACAACTGGGCCCCTCATAACTATGGGCTGTGACATCCGGTTGGTTCCAGTCAAATATCATACCAGAGAAAACAATCCCTATCTTTGTTGAGTTTTACAAGATAATGAAAGACGAAGCGTGTATGTTCCGGGAATATCTCAATTTTCAAAACAGTCAATATGGTGTTCCTAAATTAATTTTAGGGATATTTAGACAAAATGAAATAGTCGCAGATGTTATGCGCTTCGATACAGTAAATGTAGACAATAATAAAATGCTTTAATAAAAATAAGAGTTATCTTTCTTCCCGCTACAAAGTCGAAATAGCGACATGGTGGAAAACATTATGTTTTCCAGCTGCAAAAAGATAAGTTTACTTGCAGTTCTTGAATCCAATTTTTTTTTATTTTATTTGGAAATATCTTATAACCTAAGACGATTAGCGAATGTACTTCTCGTCTTGTATGTAAATTGTGAGTGAGGATTATTACATACGCCTTCCCTCTTTGTATTGTTTTAGCTTCAGCCATGTTTTTATTGTGTGTGTGCATGTTGTCTGTAAATATACAAATTTTGACAAATGAGAACGTGCCAAGGATAAATCTTCCAAATTCTTGTACAATTATATATGTAATCTACGTAATCATATGGTCATTAAAAACCTATTGAGATAACTAACAGACAGGTGTCGCTGCTCACCTTGTTAGATAAGCATGCATCTAATTTCCTTGGTTCGTTTCCTGTTTAATGAACCTATGGTAAATACTAATCTGTGCTTACGTTAATGAAACTATTATCATTAGGTTTGCCCCCATAACACTTTTAATTTGAAAGGAATTCTAAATAGTGTTTAATGAAAGTGAAATCCGACGATAACGATTAAGTGAAACTATAAAGATAATTAACGGATTATAATACAACAGAGCATAATAGTACCTAGAAAAAAGGGGACACACTTTGGGGAAAGAGGGGTTCTTCAACAATACCCACCGATGATACTTGACAATAAACGCAGGAAAATTACCTTTGGGGAAAACTTCAACAATTCTCACCGATTATACCCGGCGTGAATCAGAAGTCAAATGCATTGAAGGAATATCTCCGACAATTCCTACCGCTGATACTCGACAAATAACACAGGAAAAATAATTTAAAGGAATGTCTCCGACAATTTCTATCAATGACACTTGGCAGGAAATACAGGAAAATGCCTTGAGGGAGGGGAGACTCCAACAGAGCGTTAGGGTAAGCCCTTGGGGGAGGGAAGACTCCAACAGAGCGTTAGGGTAAGCCCTTGGGGGAGGGGAGACTCCAACAGAGCGTTAGGGTAAGCCCTTGGGGGAGGAGAGACTCCAACTGAGCGCTAGGGTAAGCCCTTGGGGGAGGGGAGACTCCAACAGAGCGTTAGGGTAAGCCTCTTTAACTAAGAGGGGGCCTTGGGGGAGGGGAGACTCCAACAGAGCGTTAGGGTAAACCTCTTTAACTAAGAGGGGGCCTTGGGGGAGGGGAGACTCCAACAGAGCGTTAGGGTAAACCTCTTTAGCTAAGAGGGGACCTTGGGGGAGGGGAGACTCCAACAGAGCGTTAGGGTAAGCCTCTTTAACTAAGAGGGGGCCTTGAGGGAGGGGAGACTCCAACAGAGCGTTAGGGTAAGCCTCTTTAACTAAGAGGGGACCTTGGGGGAGGGGAGACTCCAACAGAGCGTTAGGGTAAACCTCTTTAACTAAGAGGGGGCCTTGGGGGAGGGGAGACTCCAACAGAGCGCTAGGGTAAACCTCTTTAACTATTTAACTAAGAGGGGGCCTTGGGGGAGGGGAGACTCCAACAGAGCGCTAGGGTAAGCCTCTTTAACTATTTAACTAAGAGGGGGCCTTGGGGGAGGGGAGACTCCAACAGAGCGTTAGGGTAAGCCTCTTTAACTAAGAGGGGGCCTTGAGGGAGGGGAGACTCCAACAGAGCGTTAGGGTAAGCCTCTTTAACTAAGAGGGGACCTTGGGGGAGGGGAGACTCCAACAGAGCGTTAGGGTAAACCTCTTTAACTAAGAGGGGGCCTTGGGGGAGGGGAGACTCCAACAGAGCGCCAGGGTAAGCCTCTTTAACTAAGAGGGGGCCTTGGGGGAGGGGAGACTCCAACAGAGCGTTAGGGAAAGCCTCTTTAACTAAGAGGGGGCCTTCAGGGAGGAGACTCCAACAGAGCGTTAGGGTAAGCCTCTTTAACTAAGAGGGTGCCTTGGGGGAGGGGAGATTCCAACAGAAGGTAAGCCTCTTTAACTAAGAGGGGGGGGGGGGAATTAAATGGAAACATGTATATTGAATCGAGCGAATTCCACATTTTCGTGCTGTTTAGACGAGGACTTATTTTCAACAATATATCAACATTTCACATTTACTTCTTTCAAATTAGACCTGTCATCTTTGATCACATTAAAATATTTTCTATTACAGATAACAAGACAAATACGTACTGAGATGGTGTCTGGTCTAGAAACTGATGTATGCTGTATTTTGAATTATATTTTGAATTTCCGAAAAAAATAAAACAAAAACAAATACAAAACTTGGGATTGAATTATATCATGATATTCTCCTTTTGAAAGAACATTATCAAAGATTTGCATATAAATGACAGAGAAGGACAATATTATTTGTCTAGCTTAATATAAAAATTGTTTCACGTCGGTTGCTATGTCTTCTTGTGCGCTTATTTTCACTTTTAGCAACATTTCTCCTATAGATCATGATAACCATACTTATTTGGTGATGAAATACCACAATGGTTATAAATAACTGACTGGTGGAAGCCATGATTTTGGGGTTTGTGTTTGGAAACCTTAATACTTGTGATTATTGACACTCAAATACCAGTCAGTGATGTTACGTGTATCGCTAAAAGTCAATAAAAAGTTCTCTTAAACTGCAATCATCAAAACGTTCGAGTTTTTGAGGGACAACTTATTTGTTATTTATGATGGACGTCTTTTTCAACAGACAGTCTGTATTCCTATGGGTATGCCAACTATTGTGCTTGCTCTTCTCGCTGGCATGTTTCGTTATTAAAAATATTCATATAAAAAAGACTTTCAATGCGCTTTGTGAAATGAATACAGATCTCATATAAATATTATACATACATTAATTTAATTGACAGAATTTGCTGGATATAAACGATACCGCTTAATATAAATAACCATCAGAGAAAACCGAAGGGGCAATAAAGTATGGACAATCCAGAGAAACTCCGAAGGGGCAATAAAGAATGGACAATCCAGAGAAACTGGCAACATTGGGCACACAAGACACAACACTAATACAAGCGAAACAAAAAACTTAACACATGTGTTGGACGCCACTCTAAGTTTAATGGCAATACACAAACAACTGTAGTATTACTTGTTTATACAACAACAACAAAGCTATGTAGAAGGTGATGATAATTAACGTCACAAAGAACACCAACTGCGCTTCAATAAGATTGTCGACCATATTGTTGTGCATCTATTTGTCATTTCCAATTTCAAATAGTAACTCGGTGTATCTCTTTCTATGTCCACATTGGTCAATATTTACTATTGTTTGTGCATGTTTGTCAGTTTATTTTGTTATCCAGTTCCGTTATTCTTCGAGATATTCTTTATAAAGACATATTGTCTGCAGTTTGAGTTTTATTTTTTCTACTTTTTTGTACATTGAATGTTTGTACATTGACAAGATAACCAATAAAAGTTATTAAATCTATTGAAGCGTATTATTTATTATACCCAAGTATATACAAATCAGACGCCATTGAACCTTATTATTTCTTAGACCTAAGCACATATCATATATAACATATTGATACTTTTATTCCTTACATTTAATAAAATTGTAGATATCTAATTTAGTGCAGACGACACGTGTCTAGAATAACCATCATCAGCTACGCTCCAGGTCAAAAGTTTGAAAACCAAAGGGCCTAACCATATCTACCTAAACATGATAGCCGAATCCGGCTAAGGTCACCTACCTGTATGCATGAGGGAGGAGAACATTAATTTGGATAATAATTCAATTATTTAGGAACTGTAAATTTCAATGATAAATATATCTAATAAACCATGTCAAGGTCGAAACGCTGACTACTGGGCTGATGATACCCTCGGGAACTAATAGTCCACTAGCAGAAGTATCGACCAAGTGAAAGTAATAAAAACGTAGATATCTAATTTAGTGAGCACGACGAGTTTCTGTAATAGTCATCATCAGGTACGTTCAAAGTCAAAAGATTGCAAGGCCAAATACCTAAAAAGTTTTTGAGAGCAAGAAAACTAAAAGGTGGCCACAATCAGCTACGGTCACACATGCTTAAGGGAGGAGAACCTTAGTTTTGATAATAATTCAATTATATATCTGACATACATGTACGTTAGATTTATTTATTATTGAAACTTACAGTTCCTAAATGATTTAATTATGATAATCAAAACTAAGATGCTCCTCCCTCAGGAAGTCAGTTTCAAAACACTGAATACCACGGTCACTAAGTATTATATAAATAACACATAGCTGAGAGGGTGGTAGAGCAGATTGTTGCCCAGAGAAATGCATTGTCAACCGAGGCGAAGCCGAGGTTGACAATGAAATTTCTAGGGGTAACAATTTGCTCTACCACCCTCTCAGCTATGTGTTATTTGTTTTATTATACTGAATGTTCTTTTCTCCTGGTTTCATTCTTTTTTATGATTTTGATGCCCTGAATTTCATTGCTGTTGTCTTTATATGTGTTAAACTGTGATATCGATGATGTGTAATAAATAAGATTACATACATTTTTTGTATTTGTTAATATTTTTCTGCCATTTTGGTGTATGTTTTATACAGATGAGTGTTCTTGAATGCACACGCTCCTTAATCAATGAGAAGACAGGAAATTTACATGAAATATAATAAACTAAAGTATTGTTCTGTCACCTGTTCTTGATAGTTACCAGTTCTCGATAATTATGGGCGCGAGAGTTTTGACATAAATCGGGAAAACGCACGTGTCTTCTGTTCGCCAGGATTTTACCTACGGAACACCACCTCGCTTCGCAAGAAGGAAAACATGGTTATGCTACGTATCAAGGTATGTATGAACATAATCTTTAGTCTCAGATATTTATGCACATTTTCTTATTCCTAAAATAACTCTAAATTCACCGGGTCATTGCTTAAAATATACGTTTGTGATGTAAACAAAGCTTTGCTGTCAATGAAGGTCAAGTACGTATACGTCATACAAAACCGGAAATATACAGGTGGCACTGTTCAGGAAAAAAAATTTGGAACACCGTTCGGGTCATATCTTATCAGTTTTATCTTTATATCAACGTTATTTCTGTATTGTGCAACCCCAATGGAACACTTTAATTTTACATGTATGGTTGAAATTAATAATCTTGGTGTTTGCAAAGATCTTAAAATACATTTTTTCCTTTGCTTCCTATAGTTTTTATTAGTAAACATGCCATCCATAATTGATTTTACACACTTATCGAGAACTGGTGTCGTAATACACAAAGTGTCAGAAATGAGGTCATACACAAAAATTATGTTTTCTTCGTAACTTCTAGGAGTAGAACTTTTAGGTTTGGTAGAAATAAAGAACTAGTTTTGACAAACAAGCAAAAACAATTTTCTAAAAATGTATTGTTTCTAAGGGACACACGGGAGCAACGTTTCTTACGCTATCGAGAACCGGCAACACCAGGATACATCTAAGATTTTATATAATAGTTTATAAATCTTATAGAATTAATGTGTATCGTTTTGGTGCCTTTTGATTGGACAAGAGCACAGTCACCTGTTTGTTTTTGATTTGTTCATAACTCGATGAACTTTTTTGCGTTTTTGATCCGTTCATAACTCGATGAACCTTTTTTGTATAACCAGCATAAACAATATGGCGACCGACGACGGGAAACTACGATAGTGTCAGATTGAAAGCCAAATTTACAACAATACACAAAAATAATTAAAATGCCTACCTTGCAAACTTATTTTAGTTATATTTTATCAAGATTGAAGCGTACACGAAGCCAAATGACGTCAGGGGTGCGTTCAACATCGTAGCTGCTAGGTTGAGCTACGTAGAAAAATCCTATAGTCGATTTCATGGTTACCCATAGTACCTTGCGCGCTGGCGGAGTTCCGGTACTAAGGTAAACATGGCGGTAAAAGAAGAAACTTCGTCAACTGGTACAAAATCATCAAAATGAGTTACAATACATTGGTAAACAATATCCCGATTACACCAAAGTCGTTAAAGGAAGTTAAATCTACTGGCTTGAAAGATCTTAAGGCTTTATGTAAAGATGCGGGCATAAACATTGGCGGTGTTGGAAGAGAGGCATTGGAAATTCTTCTATGTATTGAGTTGGGAATACGGACTTCCGGGGTAGATGTAGAAGATGACTTTGGACGCAAAATTCCAAAATGTGTAGACCACATGCTCGATGACCAGCAGCTAAGCGAGTATGGATGTCTTACCCCATCATATTTGTTAAAGCAGGAGGGGTGGTCTAAGGACACCAGTCAGCTGCCAGACATTGATGTATCTTCCATCAAGAAATATTTAATAAATAGCAAGGCACAGGAATTTACAGTAACATCATTGAGACATTACAAATTGTCGAGAGCATATCAGCATCTTGATGCTAATCACATTTGTAATGTTTCTTTTAATCAACTGAAACATAGTTCTACCTTTTGTGCTATTAAGGCTTCATGCATACCTTCTCAGAGTGGTAATGAGGCCAAGATTAAGCATGTACATGTTATTATGGACAAGCAAACTGGAGAACCATATGGTGGATTTTGTACATGTACAGTTGGATTAGTAATAGTATATTGGAAGAAGCAGCTTTGCATAGAAAAAATCAAATATAAATTTAACAAATGTCGCCAGTCTACATGTATTTTACAGGTGGATACTCTCTCCCAAATGGCATAGCATCAGAATACCTAAATTGCATTAAAGACCCAAAAATATTCTAGATTGCCAAATTAGGAAAGCAATCTGAACTTTTATGCTGCTTATTAAGCAAAGATAGCCTTAAAATGTGTTAAGGAGTCTTTTTGGTGGTTAAAATATTGGGTATATTGAGGTTGCAAAGCAGGAACAGGCATACATCTATGACTGAAATACATTAACATAAACGATCACTAAATCAATGACTCTGCAGTCTCCTACAAAGTGGACCTCATCATCATTTCATTTAAAATTAACTTGTTCTCGGCATGATATGGCTGAAAAATTGATGGGTTGGCTTTAAACAACAATCACTCACACAAATTTTGTATGGAGTTTTCCTGTGATAAGTATGACAAGTTATTTTCAGGTTTGTGAAGTATCTACTTCCTGCTTGACAAAACCCACATTTCCCATTTTTCATGAGCTCTCGGTCTGCATCAACCAGAATTATTTTATATTTGATATCAAGCTTTACTTGTACTGTATATTGTATAAGTGATTATCAGGTCTGTTGAGTACATACTTCCTGTTTGTTGAGACTATATGTAGGAGTATATTATTATTAATATTACAATTACATCACTGGCCAACCCTTGTTATTGATTTAAAATTCAGATTAGGAGAGGCCTGCTCACATATAGGAGCATTGTTGTTCCTGATAGCAGAACAGGTAGCCTCAGGGAAGAATCTACCAGATGATTTATCTGCAACTGATCAGTTATGTGCTTGGAAAGATCCAAAGAGTAAGTGTAATTCATCATTTTTTACTTTTCTTGAATTTTAGGCACAGAAAAAAAAAAGGTATTATATAATCGTGTAAATATACTCAACAAAAAAAGTTAAGGATCATGAATAGTTTTGTCTATTATATTTACACTGAAGTATTATGTCTTCCATAAGCTAATAAAGCTATACTCTAGGGAACAGGTATAAGCTAATAAAGCTATACTCTAAGGAACAGGTATAAGCTAATAATGCTATACTCTAGGGAACAGGTATAAGCTAATAAAGCTATACTCTAGGGAACAGGTATAAGCTAATAATGCTATACTCTAGGGAACAGGTATAAACTAATAATGCTATTCTCTAGGGAACAGGTATAAGCTAATAAAGCTATACTCTAGGGAACAGGTATAAGCTAATAAAGCTATACTCTAAGGAACAGGTATAAGCTAATAAAGCTATACTCTAGGGAACAGGTATAAGCTAATAATGCTATACTCTAGGGAACAGGTATAAGCTAATAATGCTATTCTCTAGGGAACAGGTATAAGCTAATAAAGCTATACTCTAAGGAACAGGTATAAGCTAATAAAGCTATACTCTAGGGAACATGTATAAGCTAATAAAGCTATACTCTAGGGAACATGTATAAGCTAATAATGCTATACTCTAGGGAACAGGTATAAACTAATAATGCTATACTCTAGGGAACAGGTATAAGCTAATAAAGCTATACTCTAGGGAACAGGTATAAGCTAATAAAGCTATACTCTAGGGAACAGGTATAAGCAACATTTTCCTTGAGGATTATTAATTCTTCAAAAATGTCAATAGTGTTGATTTTCCTGCTAATTTCTGAAATTTGAGTTTTCATCCCAAAAATGGATCTGTAGTAAAAATGATAAAACAAACACAAAACAACAAATAGCATAACCAAACTTCCCAAATTGAAAATGTGACTAATGATAATTTTTTTTCAACATCATCTGAATCTACTATAATTTTATATTGTGGTACTCAAATGAAATGTCAATTTTAGTGTTTTCTGTAGTCAATATAAAGTTTTTGGTTAAGAAATGAGATTTTGAAGAACTAAAAATCTGAACTTTTTGAAAATGAGATAATGATTAAAAATCAATCACATGTGCACACAGAATCCCTGTAAAGTATATAACAATACTTTTGAAAATTTTGTCCACACCATCTAATGAAAATATAATAACATTACTTTCATTGGACATGATATCCTTTATAACTTTATAGAGTATATGAATTTAAAGAATATACATAAAATATATGTACTAGTTGAGTGGAGATAAATTTTTGTACATTTTTCACAAATAGAGGCTTGATACCCTTAGTTTGATTGTATGATTATAAATACTCTGAAAATATAACTTTAAATGCAGTCTCATCCATAAACGTCATTAATACTAATAACATGGAAACTGCTGTTAGTTGTTATAAGTTTGGTAATAATGGAGTACGGCTGCAGATCCAATATGAAGTACTTTTTAAATTTTGTCTTCTGTCCAATCTGACTCCATGTAATTTAATTTACCAAGACTGTGCACTAGAATATAAAAGTAAGTAAGGTTTCAGACAGGATATATAGTCTTATATACTCTGTCTAAAACCTTAAAGGGGCCGTCATGATCATCATCTATGCAATCAGTGCCTATCACCACTGATGGTGTGAGTTGGAATCTCGATCAGGACGAGGTGTACAACATGACGTGATAAAGTTTGTCAGTGACTTGCGATAGGTCTGTGGTTTTCTACAAGTCCTCCGATTTCCTCCACCAATGAAATTAACCACAATGATATAACTGAAATATTGTTGAAAGTGGCATTAAACACCATAAAACAAACAAACACTAAAACCTGAATAACATTTATTGACTTCTTTAACTAATTACTATAGGTGCAAAAGTAGATCCAGTAAAAGCTAAAAAAATAAAAATCAGAAAAAATGACAAAGCCACATGTAGCATAGACTCGTATGGAATAAATGTTGCACCAGAACTATCACCTGAAGAAAAGTACCAGAGGACGTTAAAATTGTTATTTGATATTAGAAATGCAAACAGAGCATCACTACCACCTATTGTTAACATTGTTGATCTAGCTAAATTCAGGCCACATGATTTACCAACATTACAACCCTTGACAATGCTCCCAGAAACATGTTTGGAGCTTGATCATGAACTGGCCTATAGTTCTATAGCAGAAGTGGAAACAAGTCCCCTTGACATTCTTTCAATTCCTTGTAATAAATTTGGGAAAAGTACAGATGATGGTTTTGAAATTGAATGCAAAAAGTTCCTATCTAATGTTTGGACCATTAGTACAGAAGACAGAAACAAAATTGAGGTTTTAACAAGAGGACAATCAAATAACAAGGAGTGGTTTAACCAAAGAGCAGGTAAACTTTTAATTACCAAATTAGTTTCAATTCCAAACATAATATTTATATGATTATTTAAAAGGAGAAAAAAATGTTGAATATTTAGCAAATGTAAGAAAAAAGAGACATTAAGTAATGGGCAGATCCAGAATTTTTACAAAGCCATTTTAACAATTTTAATAAACAGTACAAAAGAAGAAAACATTATAGAAAGCAGATAAAACAAATCCAAGAAATTTGTCATTTTAATTTCATTTGATTTTCTATTTTCCATTGTTAGTTGCTTTAAGGTGTTACAAATTGTAAAAATAAATATGGTACAATACGATTAGACATGCTACATTGTATATCTGCATGCTTTACTTTGTTTATTTTTGTTATCTAATGCATGGTTGGATGTTTTGGAGTTTTATTCTTCCTGCACTCAGGATCAACAGATGATGTTTGTAACATTTCTTATGCAATGGTAGAGGAAGTTATGCAGGTTTTATTTAGTATTTACTACAATAAAAAGTTAACAGTACACAGATTTATGGAAAATTTTGAAAATCTAGTTGATTAAATTAAAATAATATCTGTAACTTTACATCAGTTCACTGAATGTACAGGGTGTGAAGATCAATATGAAGAGCTTAAACAAGTAAATTCATTAAATTGTTTATATATTTTATTCTCTCTAAAAGTAAACTAATTACTTGCTGTTTCTGGTATGTGGGTTCGATTCCCACCCAGGGTATGAAAACTAAGTTACTTGTACTGATAAAAATACAGCATGTCATGTGTTTTCTGTGTTGATATGTTTATTTCATTCGTGTTCATTAAATTCTGTTTGTTACTTTTTTGTTCAAAGATTGTTTACATCTTGAAAGCAGAGTAGGCGTAAAGTGTTGATAATATTTACATGTCCGTCTGTCTGCCTCTCTGCCAATCTTTGTTAAGATTTCTGATAAAATATCAATAATTATAGATTATCGATGGTCTTTTTTTAAACGGTGATAAATTCTTTTCTCATGTGATGCAAGTGTTGTAAGAAAGGAAATTATCAGTATTAGACATTAAAGCAAAATAAATCAAAATACTCTCATGCTGTGTTTTATATTTAGTACAAGTAGTTTATAATATAGCTGGTACAAACGGAGGGAATTACCCTGTGCCTCCACCAGAAACTTAAATACAATTAAGCTTTACCTCATCTTAATATTATTGGGGAAAAAATAGCAAAAAATATCTGACATCAAAAGCCTGTTTTTTTGGAGAGAGGATTTTGTCTGGCAATAACATCTCTTTTTTTTAATGAACAAAATTAAGATAATGAAATTATGAAAGTATATTTTTTTTCCAGGAACAATAACAGCTAGTAAAGCCTACCGTGTTATGACAAATAGTGGAAATCAACCAAGCAGATCACTTCTTTGTGATATCATGATGTATAAAAACAAAGATATTTCAACTATACCAGCTATACAATGGGGTTTAAAGCATGAAGCTACTGCTCTTTCAGCTTATTTGAAAAAGTTTGAGGAAACACATAGAACAGTCGAAGTGGTTAGACCTGGTTTAGTGACACATAGAGAGTACCCATATATAAGGGCATCGCCTGATGCAATTATTAGCTGCAATTGTAATGGTTATAATATTATTGAAATCAAGTGTCCTTACAAAGCAAGGTGCATGGAACCAAAGCAGGCTGTTTTAGAGAGTAAAATTGATTATGTTAAGATTGGAATAAATGGTACATTAGAACTAGTATGTGCCCATAAATATGGATACTATGAACAAGTGATGACACAGTTAGCATGTAGTGAGCAAAAAAGTGCCACTTTAATTATTTGGACCAAATTAGGCTTTATAGATTTACCAATACAATTTGATGAGCAATACTGGTGTAAGTCCATGCTACCAAAATTAAAACAATTCTTTGAAACCATTGTTGTCACAGAAATACTTACAGGACACATGAAAAAACAGCTGGACTCGAACATCTCTGAGAATGCTGACACTGTGACTAACATTGATGAAACAACTGAGGAAAAGAAGGAAGATCTTGATGACAGCCTTTCAAACTCATCCTCTGGTAAGTAAAATGATATAAAGAGCCTGTGAGCCACCATTTCTTTTATCCACTCTTTTTTTGCTTTTCTTACTAATCCTGTATTGTTGGGAGTGTGACTGTGAGATCTAGACACCTGAGCAACATCTATAATTTTAGTTACATCTTTAACTCCTTGCACAAGAATTAATGGTAATTACAAAATTACTGAATACTAAGTCAATTGTCCGAAGGGAAGGTAAAAGGCCATCATCCAAGAAAAACCCAGACAAAATAAAGAGTGAACAACTGGAATAACTGTGAAAACCATTATGGACCTGACCTGGCACAGGCATTTAATGTGAAATTTAAGCTTGAAACTTTGATGTTAGTTATTTGTATAAATATGTAGGTTTTTAGTTCAATTTGTTTTATAAAGTCTTTTTAATTTGCAGACAATGAGCAAAATGAAAATACAATAAAGGATGATGTGGTTACCAATAGCTGGAATTTAGGCTGTGCTGCTTATTGTAAGGATCACAAGAGTCCAACTTACTCAAAAGTGAAAGGAAGGATGTTGGTTTGTGGTGCTAACCTTTTGTGTCAGAAATATACCAGATACCATTGGTTTTGTGAGGGATTTAGGAGGTTTTACAACAACTATGAAAACAAGATTTATATTTGCCTTAAATGTAGGCCAGTTCACCCAAATAGTGACATGTTAAAAATAACAAATGGGTTTTTGTAAGAAGTTACCAGATTGATCATGAGTTCTTTGGATTTCGCAACCCCAAATTTATAAGTTTTTATGAATAAATATTGTGTATTAACAAGTTCTAAAAATTAAGATGTTTTGTCCTAATGGTAATAATTAATGAAAAACATTTGGAATGTCACATTGCCTTTGCAGTCTTGAAAAATTCAAGACTTTAACATAATTTGCCCATACAAATTGTTCTTAATCAAAAACCTGAAAAACTATGAATCAATTTGGTATAGATGATACATATCTACATCCATTTATAGTAAATATTTGCATGTTCTGTGACAGTAGTTTATATCATGATGCACTTTGCCATGCTGTTCATTAATACATGTATATTGTATTGCTACTTTTTGACAATAGGGTTTTGAAAATTCACCAAATAAGCACAGACTGTAAATATTTGTTCTGCAACATCCTTCATAGATAATTTGTCCTCACCATCTAAGATGTGGAATATTTTGATTCTCTGGATTGCTCTTTCAACATGGATTCTTACTTTGGAAATGTTCTCAGACCTAATAGTCTCTGAACTTGTCAGTTGTGTTCTCTCTGTCCCCTTAAATGATGGCATGTGAAGCTTGACACCCATGTCGTTTAATATTCCACTTATTAAAAACCCTCTATCAGCCATAACTGAACCTTTACTGCTCTCTAAATTTTGAAGTAGATCCTCTGAATCAGAGGTGATAAATTTATCAGATGCACGACCACCATACATTCTGCTCACATATGTTATTCCCATCTGTGGACTGACCCCAACCAGAAACTTGAATGTATTATGATGTTTATAATTTGAATATACCTGTTTCCTTGCATCTAATTTGGATGGGTTTTGTACAAAAATCTCTGTGCAATCTAAAATTACACGGACATCTTCAAAATCCCTCATGGCTTTTGATTGATTTTCTGTCACAACAGATCTAGACGGTAGCTCACAAAGCTCTTTCAGATCAACATACATTAGATTTACCCACGAATTAAAAATAGAGGAAACCGATCCAACAGAAATCGAAAATCTAACTGCCAAATCTTCCACCAATAAACCTACTTTCAAACGAACCATTGTGAGAAAGAATTCTTCAATTAATGGTAGCTTTCGTTCTGGGCCTCTTTTCTTCTCACTGAATATTTGTGGCATACCTATATCCCCTTTCCAATACTGCAAATGTTTAGCTCTTGTCTCAAAAAACTGATATAATGCATAAAATGTCTCATAGTTCGGGAAACCTGTCCAAAAGTTCATCATTTTGGGGATATCTTTAATGTTTTCTAAACTTAGCAATTGTCTGGCCTGTCTTTCATTCAACTTTTGTAAACGTTCTAGTTCATTTACTTTCTCTCGGATTTCAGGCAAATATTCTTTAATGAATGAATAATTTCCCTTTTCTGTTTCAGTCTCCATATAATCATGATTGTTTATGTGAGGAGTTACTGAAACACAAGGTTTAATATCTAATGGACAACCAACTTGAGTTTCAGAAACTTGACTGTATGTTTCTTTAAATAGCTTCTTTTTACTTGGTCTGTTCATTTTTTCTGATGTCCCTAGATAAATACATTGGTATTGTATTTTTTTTTTATTAAGAATACATAATGCATCCATCTGTTACATTGTAGATGTGAAACTTGTTTAAATTCAACTTGACAAATATTATGTTGTTGTTATAGTGTTGATATTGTTTTTTGTAACTTAAGCAATAATTTAATTCTTATTTAATAATATTCTACAATTAATGAAAGTTGTGCACTTCTTTTTGTTGTATAAAAATCCAATATATTTTTTTTATAACCCAGTCAAATCTCCCATTCCTTAGGTGGTTCAATGTATTTTCATATTTATAGTATATTATTCTCTGCTGATATGAGTAAGGTCTTACTTAATAGCTTTTAGGCCAAACAAATAATGTGTGTTTACTGTCACCCAAATATTTATATTTTAATATTGATTACTCTTAATTTTTTTTTTTATTATTATATCTACATTACCCCTATAAACATACATTTTTACACAGTAAACAATGAAAGGAACTATTAATACAACTAAATTCATAATGTATCCAATATAATAACTGTAATTTCCTAGTATTATATAAATTTCACACTTCTGGGTTTTTAATCATCATTTGTTTGTTACTTCTGAGTTCATTTTTGCATAAGGGACTCTATTTCATTTTTACAAAAATAACATTTTCCCATTTTTTGTAATCTATATTCTATTAAATTATATAAATATTGTCTGATTATCAACAAAGATTTTATTGTTTATGTCCCATGCATATCATTTGTTTTAAATATATTATTTCTCAAAAACTTTTTGGTGATTTTTAACAGATTTTCATCAAACAATAGTAAAGTCTCAATATACACATGTATTACCAATAGACTAAATACATAAATTGTTTTCTAACAACCATAATTGTTTCACACAGGTTACAGTAAACCCACATGTTTGGCCTTACCACTGTGAAAACATATGTTTCTATTCAATCACATTTGTGTACTTCTGATTTAATTTTTAAAATATTTTTCGGAAATACAAAATTTAGAAGAATTTCAGAATTTTTTGTTTTGAGGAGTTACTGATAGCCCTTGGTGTTCATCAGATGAAAAATGTGATTTTATTTTGTTAGTGTTCTTATCAATAATTGAATCAAATTTTTGGGGGTTTTACAAACATAGAAACTTGACCAAATAAATGGATTGATTAGTTTATGGTTTTTAATACCACTTTCAACAATCTATCAGTTATATCGTGATGGTCAGTTTTATTGGTGGAGAAAACATGAGTATGAAGAGAAAGCCACCAACCAGTCACAAAGTCACTGGCAAACTTAATCATGTAATGTTGTATCGAGTGAATGTCATGAATGGGGTTCTAACTCACAACTTTAGTGGTGATACATGTAGGCAATGATTGCACAGGTAGGTGTTCAACTACCCGTGCGATCACAACCATGATGGCCCCACAAATGAATGGAAGAATATTTGTTTCATATAAGTGCTACTATATTCCTACATGTACTAACCATCAAGGACTTGTGTTTCTTTGAAATTGGAATTATTTGTTTGCCTCGGTTGTTTTATCTTTTGATAAGGAAACAATGTAGGTACATAGCCTTTATCTGTTGGGGACGTCTGTTTTACTCCTAAAAGACAAGCAACAAGTCTTTCACATGCATTAAACAAAACCAAGGCCTCTCGTCAGACTTGAACTGACACCTCTTGATGTCTTACCTCATCAAGTGTACTACATTATACAAAAGAGGCTTTCCCTGGCTAATGTTTAGCACAGAAGTAACTTTTGATCGATTTCTAAAACTTATACAAGGTACTGATATGGTGGACCCGACAATAAAGAAGTTGTAACAATAGTATATATTATCAGAAGTTTGATCCTGATTATGTGTGTGTAAACAGGTAAATCCAATCTATACCAAAAATGATGGGACCAAGTCCCTGACTGGGCCCGAGTTTCAATAAATTGATGGTGAGCCATCCTTCACAAATTGAATTAATTCCCTGATATATAGGCCTAAACCATGCCTTCCCAAAAATATAATACATAGTACTACATTGTATGATAAAGTGTTCAACTACCATATGATCACAACCACGATGGCCCCACAAATCAATGGAAGAATATTTGGTTCATATAAGTGCTACTATATAATATTCCTACATGTACTAACCATCAAGGACTTGTGTTTCTTTGAAATTGGAATTATTTGTTTGCCTCAGTTGTTTTTTCTTTTGATAAGGAAACAATGTAGGTACATAGCCTTTATCTGTTTGGGATGTCTGTTTTACTCCTAAAAGACAAGCAACAAATTCATTCACATAGCATGCATTAAACAAAACCAAGGCCTCTCGTCAGACTTGAACTGACACCTCTTGATGTCTTACCTCATCAAGTGTACTACATTATACAAAAGAGGCTTTCCCTGGCTAATGTTTAGCACAAAAGTAACTATTGAAAGATTTCTAAAACTTATTCAAGGTACTGATATGGTAGACCCGACATTAAAGAAGTTGTAACAATGGTATATATTATCAGCAGTTTGATCCTGATTATGTGTGTGTAAACAGGTAAATCCAATCTATACCAAAAATGATGGGACCAAGTCCCTAATAAATTGATGGTGAGCCATTCCCTTGACAAATTGAATTAATTCCCTGGTATATAGGCTTAATACATGCCTGCCCAGAAAATATAATAATAGTATGATAAATTGTGAGACCATACCACATAGGTACATGTACATGTACCGGTATGTGACATAATGTGCGTAGCATCATGACTGACATGAGAAATCTCAGACTAATTGGTTTGTTGTGCACGTATTAATATTGATAGACGAATTTGCACATAACATGGACTACATGTAATGTAATCTCGTTGAGATTAGGATTCCCTGACTGGACCTGAGTTTCAATAAATTGATGGTGGAATCCTAATCTCAACGAGATTACATGTCGTGATTGCCAAAATAAAAGTTGTTGTTGTACATGTAATGCACTGTAAGTATATATAATTTTTAGTTTTCAAATTCAAATTCAAATTATTTATTGATATAAAATCCAGTAAATGGATTATCATCAAAAACAATACAAACATATATGGTTAATGTCAGCTGAGGACACATTTATATAACCAATTGTATCAATTATTAAATAAATTGAATAACTTAAGACATGAAATTTTATCTATTACAATAATTAGAAAATATATATATTTTATTATTTATGTATCATGTTTCAGGAGTTTTATTTATTTGTCATAATGACTATTTGTTTTCATATAATATGTAAATGTGTTTCATGACATGTGATGCTCTGCTTCTTGGATTATTAACCTGTCATCCTTGTGATTGTTGTATTCATACACCAATAGCCTTTCCCCCATATACACAGTCATCTGTCAAAAGTATTCGGAAATGTAAAAAAATCCCTATATAATCAACCAAAACCATATTTTTTCAAAAAATTATTGTGAAGTCATTTCTGGATAAATTTTAACATATTTTACACCAAAACATTTGGAATTGTCTATATTTTGTTTGCTTATTTGCTCATTATGTTTATGAGTGGTTTGTATTTGTACATAATTTTTCAATTCTTATTTGTTGTGTTTAAATTATGTACAAATAAAAATCCCTCATAACAACATAATGAGTACATATAAACAATCAAAATATTGACAATTCCGAATGTTTTGGTGTAACATTTGTTAAAATCTATCCAGAAATGGCTTCATAATAATTTTTTGAAAAAATATGGTTTTGGTCGATTATATATGGATTTTTTACATTTCCAAATACTTTTGACAGATGACTGTTTTGAATAATAAATATAAAATAACTTGTGTATATTATTAATATTGAAATCATGTAAATTAAACTAATCATTGTATCTAAATTTGTACTGATTATACAGCTCCTCTGTGGGTAGTCCGAGATTCCTCTGTCGTTTAACGGCATTGATAATCTTGCTGTAGCCGTTCAACGACAGAGGGTGATACATACGGAAAACAGCGGATTTGCTTCTCCAACTCTGGGTCAGCACATTTCCACGTTTCGTGGCTATCGGATTTTATTTTCTATCATAAACCTTATATAAATCGCTTCACCAATCATTTTTCTATTCATTCATAAACATCTTACCCTCAGAAAGTGGTGTTACACTCCATTACAGCACGATTTTGCCTTAGAACCTATGATTTCGACATTTGTCTTCCATTTTTCAAACATTTGTCACGTGACTATGAGAAAACTACGATTACCGCAATGTATCACGGGAGATAATTTGCATATAAACAAACAAACAAATATTTTTATTGCCAATCATAGGTGCCTATTAAGGCAGAACAATTAACATAAAATTTAATACAGTTGATTATATTGATTGGTAATGATTTTAACAGCAAATTTAGTGAATTACAGATAACCATAAGAAAAAAAAATGTAGTACCTTGTCCAAAAACAAAAAGGGGGAACGTAACGCATGCTCTTTCCGAAGCCCGTTGGTAACACTCTGCCATTGAATCTTTTCTTTCCAACACATTCTGTATAATTTCCTTCTGCTCTTCTTTGATCTGTAGATGGACTGTTTGTCCTGCAGAATACACTTAAATGTATCGTCTTCCATGTGATTTGAATGTTGTTTACGTATGCAAATAATGCTCCAAATAATTTGGCACGCTGCATTAATTAGCTCCCATCATGCAATGCGTTGCTGTCATCATTCAGTTAGTATCGCGAGATCACGTGTAGATTCGAAAATGGAAATCAAATGGCGGAATAATAGGATCTAAGGCAAAATCGTGCTGTAATGGAGTATAACACCACTTTCTGAGGGCAAGATGGTTATGAATGAATAGAAAAATGATTGGTGAAGCGATTTATATAAGGTTTATGATAGAAAATAAAATCCGATAGCCACGAAACATGGAAATGTGCCGATACTATGGCTGTGAGGCAAATTTGATGGTTTCCGTATGTATCACCCTCTGTCGTTGAACGGCTACAGCAAGATTATCAATGCCGTTAAACGACAGAGGAATCTCGGACTACTCTGTGGGCATCGTGATTGACAATTTCTTTAAACTATTTGTTTGTTTGTTTGTTTGTTATAAACTAATAAAGCATCACAGCTGAGGAGACAAGTAGGAGTTATCTCCCATCGTACATAATATGTATCTATGGGTTTTCATACAGGCTTAATATTCATTGGGGTTTACCGGTTAATAATTAGAAAATTGATATACCTCCTTCAAAATGGTCAGAACAAATCCGATCGTGATTTTTCGGCTCCCAATGATCCCTACGGATCATTTTCATCCAAACGCTGGCTTGTTTGGGATCCTTAGGAAATCGGTAATATGACCGCTTCCATCCGTTAATTTTGTCATTTCCTCTCTGATTTGAACATCCTGGGACACAGCAGAAGTCTCCGTAAGCTTTTTTGGTGCTCCCAAACATCTTTGGTTCTGTATTTTGGTCGGAGCAATCCATCGATTCCATGATGGAAGCGTTAATCATTCAAACCGGAACTCCGCCAGGCCCAGATGGAATTGCATTGTGGGTAACCATGAAAAACTCTATTGAACGGAAAGCTAGCCTAGCCGCTACATAGCTCTAGCTAGCTTAACAAATGTCTGCTAGCTTTTGAATCCAAGATGGCGGCTAAAACTATGTTTAATTTCGCAAAGTAAAAATAGTGGCATTGCAGGAAGTGACAACGCTTTTAATACGGATGATAATTTATTAAGGTAACTAGACAAATACGGAATAATATGAAGCAGCCGGCCGCGATACTGGTACTACAATACTGGTACACAATACCAGTATCGCGGCCGGCTGCTTCATATTATCCATATTTGTTAGCACTGCTACGTAGCTAATCGTTCAATAACGTCATGGCTAGTTTACCTAGCAGCTAGGCTAGCTGCTACGATATTGAACGCAACCCTGATCTTTACTTTTTAAACTGGAAGTCTTCACATGACGTCATGTTGTTAGTGTGCCAAAGACGTCAACAACATTTCGCGGAATTTTAATTTGTGTGATTTTTAGACCAGGGATATGCAAGAATACATTTTTATGTTTAGCATTCCATTGAAGAATTATAAGGATTAAATGGTTCTTTTCAGGAGTTCATGCATGTGTACACGGTGCCGATGCACTCATAAACTGAATAAACGTCCTTCCTTCGGACGTTTATTCAGTTTATGAGTGCATCTGCACCGTGTACACATGCATGAACTCCTGAAAAGAAGCGTTTAGTCCTATAACAGTCTATACTCCGTTTCTATTACTAAACCTTATAAAAACTAAAAACAATTTGTGTGTGTTTTGTTTTCATCACGTCACCATCTTTGAACAATTATTAAGACAAAAACAAACGATTTTACAGCTGTTTCTCGGTAAATACCAATGTATGTTCGTATACAACACAAACAATTAAGGCACATGATAATACTTATTTGAAGCTCCCATATCTTAGTTTTCTATAAAAAGGTTAACACAGGAGGAACTGTTAGCTGATTAGCATGAAAAACCTATCACCAATAATACTAACCAATAATTAGGTGTCTTTCCGTCTCATTAACTTTTTGCATCCATTACAAGATAGCTAGGGGATTTTCTGCATTTTTATTCTCTGAGGGCAATTGAAGACCAAGCAAACGTTGGTAATTAAAGATAAACTGTAACAATACTATCACAACTCCCAATGGTGTCTGTTGTAATGTGCATACACCGTAATTACTGTGCGCTGATCATGACATCGCTCACCAGATTATTCCGCTAAACGACGTACAGATGGGTGGTAGCTGTGAAACGTTGTCATTAACTAAATAACGATAATGAGGCTAAATAAAAAAGACATCTATGAACAATTAAGGCAAATTCTCAATGGTTTTAAATACGTAAATGAAAAGGAATTGATTTTTTCTTCATTGTCAAGTACATTATAAATATCGTTGTATCGTTGTATGTTTCCCCCAATTGATTTCAAATAAACCAACAAAAACAAAACAAAACAAAATACGTGAAAATGGAAAACTAATCTCAACATTTCAAATAACGGAACAAAAGATCGTCAAATGTTTAACTAGTACGCTAAAACGTTTCACTTCTCCTATTGAAGATTATCTTTCAATATACATTTACCAACACTTAATAAACAATTTGTACATTTCCTACTTTGATTCCAAAATTATACGTTTTACAGGAGCAATGTTCAATGAAAATAACATATTTTTCACATAATCTGTTTGAGGCCGTCGTGGTCGTGTTCGTACCAATCAGTACTTATCATAGGCGGATCCAGAGGGGGTTCCAGGGGGCCCGCCCCTCCCCCTTTTTCAGCTAAGCTATAGACTGTTGAAAACGTGTTTTAACAGAATATTTCCTATTTCGTCCTTGTCATTGTCTTTGTGGAAGAGAGAGTGGGCCATGGTCGGAGGCAAAAATGTTCTACCCAAAACGATTGAAACACAATACAAAAGATGAATGTAATATTCCATCCAAACATTTCAGTAGTTTTGCGCCTTTTGCCGATACTGCCCGTATCGACAGCGACAATTGAAAGGACCCATTCGTCACTCAAATCAAAGTACAAAAAAATGAGACAAAATCTGTCTGACAGTCACATGAAATATTTCCGCTCACATGGTAAACGAATATGGTTATGATGTTTAACGCCACTTTTAACATTATTTCAGTTATATTGTGGCGGTCAGTTTTATTGGTGGAGGAAACCGGAGTACCCGGAGAAAACCACTGACCCGTCGCAAGTCACTGACGAACTTTATCACATAATGTTTTATCGAGTAAACCTCGCTATGAACGGGGTTCGAACTCACAGCTATAGTGTTGATAGGCACTTATTACACATCACATAATGTTTTATCGAGTAAACCTCGCTATGAACGGGGTTCGAACTCACAGCTATAGTGTTGATAGGCACTTATTACACATGTAGTTGTAAATGAAACTACCATACGATCACGACCACGACGAATATACCAATATACAATACCAACATTCCGTAACACATCTTGTCAACATTCCGTAACACATCTTGTCAACATTCCGTAACACATCTTGTCAACATTCCGTAACACATCTTGTCAATATTCCGTAACACATCTTGTCAATATTCCGTAACACATCTTGTCAATATTCCGTAACACATCTTGTCAACATTCCGTAACACATCTTGTCAATATTCCGTAACACATCTTGTCAATATTCCGTAACACATCTTGTCAACATTCCGTAACACATCTTGTCAATATTCCGTAACACATCTTGTCATGTTTACTTTTTCATTAGTAACAAACTTACTAGATTTACTGTTGTAATAAATGTTTATTATATTGTAAGTGTGATTTGGATCATTTAACTTGATCATGATGATACTGTTGTCAGCCTCTATGTTACCACTTTGCTGCATTCGTCATATAACGCCGATGTTGACGCCTTACGAATTGAGACGTAGCAAAAAATATTTTAGCTTTTTACATCAGTAAGACTTTGCGTCCGTCGTCGTTAGATGAAGATCCACGATTGCTTCTGCTATCACTTTTGTTCCGTCGTCGTCGGATGCTAAAATCTTAATCTCATCAACCACTGACTGACATGGGTTTGAATACATATACATTCGTACCAAAATTAAGTTGTATGTGTTTTAAGCTTTCACCGGTCAATTTGATAAAACTCGGGCCTTACTTTTGCTTAATTAGTCAGATAGTTGTGATATAGGTTGAACATTTCCGAAAATGACGATAACGGCCATGTGTAACAATTTGAGGTAAATCATACGGTTAGACAGGTTTTAGTTTGAAAATAAAAACTAGTATTGATAAACTAATTCAGACTCTGGAGATTTTTTCTAAAAAAAAACCGCCCCCCCCCTTATTGAAATGTCTGGATCCGCCTCTGCCTAACACCACTAAAGTTGTGAGTTCAAACCCCGTTCATGGCGATGTGTACACTCGATACAACACGATGTGATAAAGTTTGTTAATGAATTGCGACAGATCGGTGGTTTTATCCGAGTACCTCGGTTCCCTCCATCAATAAAACTGACTGCCACGATATAGCTGAAATATTGTTGAAAGTGGCATTAAACATCATAAACCATAAAACGACATAATCTGTACAAGATGTCAATGTTGTTACAACTTATGAATGTTCTATTCGCTATAAATTTATCCTCTGATTTTTTTTACAAGGTTCAAATATTTACAAATTATTAGAAAATCATACTCAAATTTCTTGTCCTTTCCATAGCTCTTGTTAGTCCGGTTAGCAGATTTGTGCGTCGTACGGAAATAGGTCGTATAATATATAATTTTAGAATCAAATCTGGAATATGCAAAAGGTATGTTGACAGTGGGGTTACGGAGGTTGTGTTGTCGCCAAAATGTGAAATTGTAGTGTCATTGTAAGGCGCATTAAAAGCGGAACGAAATATATAGAAAATGAAATAAACCCAAGACAAAACTTAAATTTTTTGAATGGTCATCATACAAAAATACATTCAGAACTCATAACGGATGGCTGAGCAATATTACCATCACAGCTAATTCTAGAAAAAGCAAAATATTGCAATCATCTCATAACGGATCGTACACAAAATTAAAACCATAATTCTTAAAGGAAAATACATAATATTACAATCAGACTTCTTCGTATTAAACACACAATTTTGGAATAATAAGATCACAAAAGTGGTAGATTCTACTGGATTTTAGGATCTATTAATGTACAAATCAGAACTGTGCAGGATTAAATTTTTGCTTCCTGAACAGCTTTTTAAACTAGCAACGTATAGACATGTATTTATGAAAAAACTTATATATTTCCAGTGATAATTCATATTTCTTTGTTTGTTGTATTCTTGTATGTTTCATATAATATTCTCATGCCGTTAAACAATTGGTCATATGAAAGTCGTTATATTTATTTTGGCAATGGCTTGTTATAAGAATATATAGGAATTATACTGACAATTAAGATGTAGATACACTATTGATATATAATGTAAGTGCTACTGGCCTGTTATCATTGTACACTAATAGATAAGGATAGAGAGTTAATCTCTGTCATTCCTCCTCTATAGATTGTAATTATGGGTGATCATTATATAACGACGTAGTGCCAAATAGTTGATGAGAATTATCAGAAGGCTAGCTTTATAATGTAAGCCAGTGAGTGAGCTTGTATGGTGTGTCAGTTGACAGTTAATCACCCCCGTTGATTGTTGTATCAATTAATTTGAGCATCCATGCCATTCACTGTAACAAATAATCGAAGTGGAACATACATAGGGGACTATCAAATTAATTTCTAAGACTTATTTTGTAGTTTGTATTGATTGTTATTGAAGAAATAGAAAAATCACTGAAAGTAAACATCACTCACAGAACGCATTTTAGACATTTGTGTAAAATAAAGAAATAAAATATAAGTATAGTAATTAACTCTGTCCGAATTATACCATCATTAAATATCCTTTAATTCTTAAACACTATCTTCAATACACTATTACTAGTATTAGTCAATACATCTGCTACTACACAATAGAAATTGAAAATAGGTGATACAAAAATATCAAAATGGAAGAGAACGCATTTAGTGTTATCGTTCTTTAAATGAAATAGAAGATGAAAATCATTTCTTTTTTAAATGTCCCCTACATTTGACACTAAAAGGAATTATTTGTTATAGCTGAACAAATCTGTTTAGAATTAAACAGTTGGATAATCTTAATAAAATCTTAATAAAAAAAGACTTGTGCAGCTCGTTGTTAATTTTGTTATAAAGTCTTGATCACTGAGGAAAGTGGACTCTATCTCTTCATAACACTCGCTCAAGTTAATTTGTAGTACATTGCATATGGTGAATTATTGATGTTTATTTGCTGTTGTTTTTTCTAATGAACCATACTTTTACTCACATATTTGTATTGTGTTGTGTTATATGCCTTCCACCCGTATAGGGGTAAAATCGTGCTTAATCAATAAAGTATAGTAAATACATTAGCCATTTATGTAGTAAATACGCATGCTACGAGCAACCAATCCAGAAGCCACATGTGTAGTCAACATACCTACTACTAGAAGCCAATTCAGCAGCCACGTGTATATTCAATACACCTACTACTAGTAGTCAATACATTAGCCACTTGTGTAGTTAATATACCCGTTACTAGTAGTAAATACATTAGCCACTTGTGTAGTTAATATACCCGTTACTAGTATTAAATACATTAGCCACTTGTGTAGTTAATATACCCGTTACTAGTAGTCAATACATTAGCCACTTGTGTATTTTGAATACATCATTTTTTGTTGTAGTCAATGCATTATCCAACCTGTGTAATCAATGCACCTGCTACTAGTAGTAAATACGTTAGCCACTCGTGTAGTCAATTCATTAGATACTATTATTGCATATCAGAATAAAAAGCATACATTTAATTGGTTGAACACTCTCCACGTGACCTTCACTATTCCACATACAAACTGGGATGCTGATATAGAGCGGTCCAAAAACAGTGTATAGACTGGTGCTACCGGTCTATGCACGGTTTTTGGACCGGTCTATATCAGCATATAAAATAACAGTTCCTATTAGGTTTCTTGATTCCTTGAAAAATTGCTGTGCATTTATATTGTGTGTGTCAGATTCTGATCTTCAATGCAATAAACACAATAGTTACTGATATGTATGGTAACTTGTAGGTTTCTTGATTCCTTGAAAAATTTCTGTGCATCTATATTGTGTGTCAGATTCTGGTCTTCGATGCAATAAACACAATAGTTACTGGCAGTGAGGGCAATATCTGGATAGACAGACTGCCCTTGGGTCCTGGTACGGACCGTTAAACTGATATTATCCTCGCCTCCGGCTCGGGTAATGTCATTTCCACTGTTCCGTACCACGACCCTTGGGCAGTCTGTATATCCTGATATTGCCCTCCATATCAGTAACTATTATATAAATAGTGAATGCATTAGCCAACCTGTGTAGTCAATACATCAGCTATTAGCAGCCAATTCATTTACCTTTTGTGTAATCAATACACTTCCTACCTACTAACAGCCCATTCATTAGCCACTTGTGTAGTCAATGCACCTTCTACTGGTAGCCAATTGATTGTCCGCTTCTAGTAGTCAATGCATTACCCCCTTGTGTAGTTAATGCACTATAACCCAAAATATTAGCCACTTATGTAGCGAAACAATGTTACAGATACCCGAAGGGGCAATCAAGAATGGACAATCCAGAGAAACTGGCAGCATTGGATACACAACACACAAGACGAAGACAAACAAAACCGAATTCATAACACAATATGTGTTGGACACCACTATACGCAAACAAACACAACTAATGTAAATAACACATGACCCCTCCTACAAACAACTGGAGGTAAAGACGAACCGAACATCCTAAATAAGACATGACCCCTCCTACAAACAACTGGAGGTAAAGACGAACCAAACATCCTAAATAAGACATGACCCCTCCTACAAACAACTGGAGGTAAAGACGAACCAAACATCCTAAATAAGACATGACCCCTCCTACAAACAACTGGAGGTAAAGACGAACCAAACATCCTAAATAAGACATGACCCCTCCTACAAACAACTGGAGGTAAAGACGAACCAAACATCCTAAATAAGACATGACCCCTCCTACAAACAACTGGAGGTAAAGACGAACCAAACATCCTAAATAAGACATGACCCCTCCTACAAACAACTGGAGGTAAAGACGAACCAAACATCCTAAATAAGACATGACCCCTCCTACAAACAACTGGAGGTAAAGACGAACCAAACATCCTAAATAAGACATGACCCCTCCTACAAACAACTGGAGGTAAAGACGAACCGAACATCCTAAATAAGACATGACCCCTCCTACAAACAACTGGAGGTAAAGACGAACCAAACATCCTAAATAAGACATGACCCCTCCTACAAACAACTGGAGGTAAAGACGAACCAAACATCCTAAATAAGACATGACCCCTCCTACAAACAACTGGAGGTAAAGACGAACCAAACATCCTAAATAAGACATGACCCCTCCTACAAACAACTGGAGGTAAAGACGAACCAAACATCCTAAATAAGACATGACCCCTCCTACAAACAACTGGAGGTAAAGACGAACCAAACATCCTAAATAAGACATGACCCCTCCTACAAACAACTGGAGGTAAAGACGAACCAAACATCCTAAATAAGACATGACCCCTCCTACAAACAACTGGAGGTAAAGACGAACCGAACATCATTTTTATGCGAAAGTCGTAGCGGACATCACAACATGGAACTCAGAACGTAAAGACATTTGATAGAACCAAATGTTGGACATCACTATGCGCAAACATACACACACACAAAAAACCAATAAGACATGAGTCCTCCTACAAACAACTGGAGGTACACCTGTTACTAGTAGCCATTCATTAACGACTTGTGTAGTCACTACATCATCTATTGCTAGCCTATGTGCATGTATTAGTCTGTTGTGTAGTAAATACAGCAGTCGCTAGTAAGAGATTATTACATGACATTTTTCATATCGGCCCTGGTATTAGCCCGAGACTCCCATATCAAGCCCGACAGCGAAGCTGGGGTGCTGATATGGGTCGAGGGTTGATACCAGGGACGATATGGAAAATTTCATGTCATAATCTTTTTATCACATATTTTACATTGACCTTTTCCAAGCATTGACTTTTATATTGCAAAAAAGATCTTTGAACTGACAAATTGAGAAAATAAATCCTTAAGAGAGTTGCCTTTGTTCAACTTCGAGTCTGGTTTCAAAAATATACCAAACAATGTCGATCTGTACAATGACGTTAGAAACTGTTTGTAAAATCTACACAACTTGAGACGTTGACATTTGAATGGAAATTCCTATTCAACGTGACGTATACATTTGAGCTAATTATTCCGTTTCTTGTTATTTAAACTTTATTCCAATATGTTGAAATGTGTTAATTTGATTGAAATACGATTTTATTCATATTTCCATGCATCATCTTTCCTTGTACTTTGAGACCACTGCGCAGATACCGGAAGTTGAATTCGGGGGCAAATACGGATATATGAGGGCAAATACGGATATTTGCCCCGTATTTGCCCTGAGAGCAAATAACCAACACTGACTTTCAGCTATTATTGGACATGCAAAAACGAACATATTGCAACAAAATATGTGATAATAGTCAACACATTAGCTATGCGGTCAGTCAATACGCCAATCATTAGTTTTATTTGCATTATCCCTTGTGTAGACAATAAACTATTTACTAGTAGTGGTATAGTCAATACTCACAATCAAGTACAGTATTTAGTGTAAACATATTTTATTAATCAATACATATGAATGTAGTACAAGAATTTAAATACAACAATAGTAATGACTATGAATTAATTAAGAGGATCCGAAAACAAGTTATTAAACTTACATAAATACGTATCCCAAGTTTAAATAAATCTACTTTTAATAATCTCAGAAGTTATGTTACATTGTAAGGATCAGTAAAAATGATTGTATTTTACACCATAGGGGATGAATTGTGCAGGAAAGTGAAAGGGGATGGTGAATTGTGAATTACGGGGTAAATCGTTTACTAATTAAAATGAACTTTTGTACTGACAAGAAGATTTCTGTGTTCTGGTTAATTGTTAACTCATTAGATCCTACCAATAGAAGTTCAGTGGACATAGGAAGGTTAAGGGCAAACATGTGGCGTTGTCTATAGGTATGTTATAGTGAGGACAGTTGAGAAGATAATGAGTAGGAGTCTCTATAGCACCACATGTACAACGCGGCGAATTTACAATATTTTTCCGAAATAGATCGGAATTAAGAGCACTACACCCCATACGTGACAAATCTGTCCTAAACGGCTACTGACGTAAAACAAATGTGGGTTTATCATATATAATATTAAGGTTCAGTCGCGATTTGAATACATTAATAGAGGGACAGTTTTTTGTGCTATCCGGAAGAAGATTCCAAGACCGTATCGTCTGAGGTAAAAAATAATTTGCATATAAAGTGGTTCGAGCTCTGACAGGCAGAATTAACGTTGAATGTCTTATATTGTGATCGTGAATATTTCGGAGGGTGTTAGGGACAAGACTACTCAAATACCCCGGGGTTAAGCCTTTATTCATTTTATAAAAATACGTCAATCTATGTTTTTCCCTTCTGTCTTTCAAATATTCTCACCCGGTTTCTGCATATAACTTTGAAAGGGATACCAGGCGGGTACCCCCGGTAACAACCCTGGCAGCCTCCGCTTGTACGCTTTCTAATTTATTCGTAAGGTAAACAGTTTTACAGTCCCAAACTACATCCCCATATTCTAATAAAGGTCGAATGAATGTCAAATAATTTTTTTCAAGGGTTCTTCGATCTAAAATGAATTTAAATTTTCTCATAATGTTGACTCTGGTAAAGGCTTTCTGGATAATATGAAGCAGCCGGCCGCGATACTGGTATTACCAGTATTGTAATATTTACAATACTGGTATTACCAGTATTATAATATTCACAATACTGGAAATACCAGTATTGTAAATATTACAATACTGGTAATACCAGTATTGTAACACTGTACAATACTAGAAATACCAGTATTGTAATGTTACAATACTGGTAATACCAGTATCGTACATATACAATACTGGATGTACCAGTATCGTGCATTTACAATACTGGAATACCAAAATCGTTGATCTATACACAATACCGGAAGCTCCAGTATTCTTCATCCAACAATACTGGTAATACTAGTATTGTAAAACACACGATACTGGAAGCTCCAGTATTCTTCATCCAACAATACTGGTAATACTAGTATTGTAAAGCACACAATACTGGAAACTTTAGTATTCTTCATCCAGCAATACTGGTAATACTAGTATTGTAAAACACACAATACTGGAAGCTCCAGTATTCTTCATCCAGCAATACTGGTAATACTAGTATTGTAAAACACACAATACTGGAAACTCTAGTATCTGGCAATTTGACACGAGTGGGCAGAGCCTAATTCTAACTGTAAATCACAGCTCATTGTATTTACCGTTAGTATTAGGCTCCGCCCAGTCATGTCAAATTACCTTACCAATATATATCAAACTCACAGTTTTAGTAAATGGTAATCAAACACAGTATTGGCCTATGTTAATCAAATACTAGTACTGTATTTTAACTTTTAGTCAGTACACCATAAACTGGTAGTCAAATACAGAATTAGTCACTGGTAATCAAACACAGTATTGATCACTAGTAGTCAATACATGCACTGGTGGTCAAATACATGAGTTACAATATATATATATATAGTTAATTGGTTGGTTAATTGTTGTATTGTTGTTTAACAGCGGGTGAGTATTATTTCAGCTATATTCATGGAGAGAAAAGGCCAACAAACAAGTAATTGTGTGTGTAAACAAGTGGCACTGAGCTGATCTATGGGTGGTTGTTTTGATTTACTCGAGTAAAAGGTGGGATTGTGGGTAATTAACAATTGCAGAGGGTCACCAGCGATCACAATAAATAAATAAATAAATAAATAAATAAATAAATAAATAAATAAATAAATAAATAAATAAATAAATAAATAAATTTATTTATTTATGAAGAATTAGAATTACGTTCTGAAAAGTGTGCTGTCGCAAAGCGAAATAGTTTGTCGAATGATAGCACTATATATATATTTCAAAATTAATATCTTTGGTCAAATCGTTTATATTGAAAACTTTGTATTTTTTGTAAAAAAAATATACGGTTAAAGTTCAATAGCCCAAACTAGCATATACGGATTAAAGTGTAAAATTTACAGATTAAAGTGTGAATTTTACAGATTAAAGTGTGAAAAATAAAAAATAAAAAAGTGTCAATGTGGCTCTAATACGCTTCCGTAAGTTAGAATTATATATGACAGTAAATATCTCATGTGTACATCTCTATCTCTTCTTTTATTTACTATCAATATGACGTCAGTGGTTTATGACAATACAGAGTTTTGTTGTTGTTGGTATTCGTTCAAATTCGATATAGAAATAAATAAATATATATATAAATCTGTTGAAAATTAACTTGTTCTCGCCATGGCATAGCTGAAAAATTGATGAGCTATCGTTTAACAACAATCACTCACTCACTTTGATAGATCGGGAAAGAACCATATAGGACCTTGTCTATGAGTACCTGTGATATTTAGCTGTCCACATCAAGAATAAAATACTATAATGATTGTGTGTAAACGTTTAAGGAATGAGAGGTCATATTGAACAGATTATCGAGAGTAAAATATCACGAAAATAGCAGTAAATCGTTGTGTTTGTGGTCGTAAAAGAAAGTTTCGGAACTACTTTACACACATGTAAAAAAGGAACAATGCACTGTTTATAGAAACGGTTTTTTTATTTGGAGGGGAAATAAAATAGAATAATAAATGACAGCTGTAAGTTAGGGAGCGACCATTCAACTTATAGGGGGCATGTTTTTTCTAAGAAAAAATTGTCGCCGAATTTTATTGAAAAAATTAATTGATCCAAAAGATGCAAAAAAATAATTAGTCTGACTGTTGTTTTCAACGAGAATTTTTTGTGAAATTATATCTTTATTCTCATACAGCCAAATACAATGGCACAGAGAAAAATAACAACATAATAATAACATAACAAGACTATTTACAAAATATACATAGGTTAAGGAACAACAGTGGGTAAGCCAGGAGTACAAAAGACCTTATTGATATGTTTGATAAATATACATAATTTTCGTAACAGCGATTGTTTCTTGGTAGATAGAAGTTCAAAAAATTTGACAACATTATGTCTTTTCATAAAATATTTTGGAAGAAGCTGCTTGCGTTTATCGTTTAAAGAGGAACACTCTAAAACATAGTGGTATTCATCGCCTAATTTCTGACAATTACATAAATTACAGTACCTGTTTCCTCTATCAATATTTCTCCATCTACCGGTTTTAATCGGTAGATAGTGATTTGTTGTCCTAAATCTACACAGTCTGATTGCATCACCTATATTTAAAATATTGAAATATTCCTCGAATTTGGATTTGGTTTTAAAAATCCTATTATTTAATGCTTTTGAAGAATCTGACAGAGATGTTTGCCAATTCTGTACAAACTGATCTAACAATCGCTGTTTCACAACACATTTTAACCATTCTTTATTATTAACATTTTCTGTTTCCCATATATATGTAAATCCACACTCATATAGAATTGTTCTGATAAAATAAAACCAGTTTAAATTAGTATCACCATTTTCATTAAAATTTCTAGAAAGCCTATAAAATACATTTGAAAATTTAGCCTGCTTACTACATTAAAAGTCTTGCCCAGTATGAAATTGCCCTTACTTTTATATCAATATCAATTGGATACCTGCCTAGCTCACCATAAACCATATAGTTTGGAGTAGAGGACTTTAAATTTAAAAGTATTTTTCAGAATTTCAAGTGAACTCGTTCCTAGTACTTCATTTTTGCCAAATCCCCAGACCTCGCAACCATATAAGAGAATAGGTTTTATCATTTTATCAAAGAGATCTAGCTGGATTTTTACCGATAATTTATATAATCCTCCCATTTCCCATTTTAAGAACTTCGTACATTGCCTTAAGCGCTTTGTCAGCAAGATGCTTTTTAGTAACATCAACATTACATGTTTTTGTAAAAATTACCCCTAAATAATTAAATTGTTTGACTATTTCGATATCAACGTTGTTATAGGTGAATTTGAGATTTTGTCGTAGTTTTCCAAATCCAAATACCATTATTTTTGCTTTGTTCACATTCACCTTCATTTTTCAACTCTATATACCACCCTACCGCATGACAAATTAAAAACCCGCTTAAAAGAAACAATTCACAAAGCTTTCAGTCATAGAAACTATGGCTAAAAATTTGTTTTGTTAGGCTACAATTCCACATATTTTTCAAACAAAATTCAAAAAGGTAAAACATGTTACTCCGAGGAACAAGTGATCAGTATGCTGGAGTTCCTCATCGATAACATATTTGTCTCCTTTGGAGGGATACTGTTTCAGCAGGTCGTCGGCATACCAATGGGTACGAATTGTGCCCCTCTTCTAGCCGATTTATTTCTATACTGCTATGAGTCGGAGTTTCTTCAAACGCTTGTAAAAGATAAGAAGATTCATGAGGCTAGAGCCTTTAATTTCACATACAGGTATATTGATGACGTTTTATCTATCAATAATTCTAGATTTGCAGAATTTCTTCCATTGAAATATCCTCCAGAGCTGGAAGTTAAAGAGACCACAGATACAGCTTCGTCCGCATCATTTTTGGACTTATACCTCGAATTTGACGACAGTGGTCAAATCAGTACTAAAATTTATGATAAACGGGACGACTTCAATTTTAAAATCATAAATTTTCCAAATATGTGCAGCAATATACCAGCTTCTCCTGCATATGGTGTTTACATCTCGCAATTGATTCGCTATGCAAGGGCCAGTAGCAATTATTCTGATTTCCTGAAACGTCATCTTCATCTGAGAAACAGGCTACTGGACCAGGGCTATAAAAAGATTCGCCTTATTCGATCTCTTAAAATGTTTATATTCCGATACCAAGATCTTGTCGAAATATATTCCGTCTCTGCAGAAAAGATCCTAAACGATGGATTTTCATATAGTGAAAATGTATAAAGATAAGGTGTCAACAAAAATGTCAAAAATATTTTTTTTATCAATGTGTGACGTAAAAGTGTCTGACATTTACTTCGTTGAGCTTGGTGCTGCTTTGACAACTGTTTTACCTGTTTTGTTCAAGTATTGTTATAAATACTGTTATAGTGACAGCCGGAAACTTTGAGCCGTAATGAAAGGGGGAGGTTTGGCGCTTTAAAATCTTTATTCAACCCACCATTTCTTTAGAAATGCCTGTACCAAGTCAGGGTCATTACGTTTTCACAGTTTTCCGGTTGTTGACTGATTTTGTCTGTTTATATACTTATGAGTTTTGACTTTCCCTTTGTAAGATTGTTCGGAGTTCGGTAATTTTGTTATTACCCTTATTTCAAATTGTCACAATATTCACCAAAAACATTTAATTGTACTTGAAGATCTTCAGTTGATTCAGCTAATAAAATTGTGTCATCGGCATATAACATTACAAATATTTTTAGATAAATTTCAAGTTCAGTTTCTAACTCGTCTGTGATACTTTTTAAACCAACTATATCTTTTGTCAGCAAAAATTCTTCTAGATCATTAAGAAACATTAGAAAAAGAAAAGGAAATAGATTTTCCCTTGTCTAACTCCAATTTAACAGTTAAAATATCCTGTAGTGTGATTGTTATACGAGATACATGACTTAGCACTGGTATACATATTGAATATAACATTATACATTTTACCATTTATGTTGTTAAGTAATAATTTGTGAAAAAGACCATCTCTCCATATTCTGTCAAAGGCTTTTTCAAAATCAATAAATGCACGATATAATTTCTTCTTTTTTTGACTTTAAGATTTGAAAGAGTGTAAATATAGAGAAAATATTATCTAGTGTTGAGTAACTTTGTCTGAAACCACTTTGATTTTCTTTAAGCATCATGAATTCTTCAGTATAATCATTTAATCTTGCATTCAGTATTGCAGTAAACAGTTTCCCCAAACAACTAACTATTGTGATTGGTCTATAATTCTTTGGGTCTTTAACATCGCCTTTGTTTTTATAAATTGGTTTAATAATCCCATTTAACCAACTTTGAGGTAATATACCTGTGTCCAAAATTATATTAAAAAGTTTTTCATAAATATGAATGAACCGATTTGATGTGGATTTAATGTACTCATTTATTATTTCATCTTCCCCACAAGCTTTATTATTCTTTAATTTTTTTTTATACTTTTGAAAATTTCATTCTGAGAAATATACCCATTAATACGTACATTAGAGTCATTTGGAAGTTCATTTTGTAGTGTCGTTGACTGTTGTCCATCAGGTCTTTTCATATTTAAATCTTTAAAAAATTCATATAAGGTATTGATTTCGGGTGCATTCCATTACCGCGACATTTTCAAAAAACACATTACCGCGATATACTTATTACCGCGACAAATTTGTCTACGTTACCGCGACATTTTTAGGTCTACATTACCGCGACAATACCTCTTCCGTTAGCCAGTGCCTGATACATGTACCTGTACATTAAATTGTATGTACATGGATAAGACCTGTTACTCACCACGGGGAGGTGGAAGTAGGATTTTGAGCAGGATATAGTTAAGCACTTTATTATTATAATGTTAAAAATACGTTAAAATCCAGACCTATTTACATATAAAACAGTAGTTTTTATGAAACTGGAAGTGCCTTGAAGACCATTCTTTTGACGTATTGTAATCTTGTAAGTTGTCCGTCCTGGTAATTTGTTTTCAGTTCTAACTTCTGTCTAACATTGTCACTTTCCTTTCTTCCTAGCGGAATGTTCTTCCTGGCAGCACGAATCTTTAAATTTTCCTGAGTACAAACATCCAAGAGATACTGAAACATTTCAATATAACATTCTTTGTTTTTGCGTGGAAGGAGGAAAAACACACATGGTATATACTGTCCGTTTTGGAAGGCATGAAGTGTATATAACTGATCAAAAATAAATTGCACAGTATTGGAATGTTCCTTCACCAAAAATCTGAACATCATTTTGACACAAAAACTGCAGATTAGATTTCGTTGTAAGCATAACAATCTCTGTATCTGAACTACTTACAAACACCATGTTTTCTCCATTACTTTACTTTACTTCATAGTCCTTCAATGTTTCAATTGTCTCCATTCTTGAGGTTGACAACTTTGGATGTGTTTTTCTTCTCTGTCTGTACATTGCCTGACAGGCTGACTTGATATCATGTGTCACAAGTCCTGCTACACCGACTTTCTCTATCTCCTTTATGATCAATTTAGATGGTCTTTCTGAAGTCTCGTCCTCAGCTTTTCTTTTACAAGCATGTCTGATCTTCTTCTGCCTCTCCATTGTCCTAGGTTTAGGCTCTGTATGATTATGATCAAGTCTGCCGTCCAGAATCATCAAGTCTTCCAGATCTGTCTTGCAGCGACAGGCGCACGTCTTTTCAACACATCTCCACAGTTTGGAATTTTTGAACATTTTATCCTTTCGGAATTTATATCCATCAATGATAAGTCCTGGGTTCCCCCGATTAGTTACAAACTTCTCGATGCTAGCCATGTTACTAAATGAACAAATCTACCAAGTGACTTAAATGGTGAGCGAATTTGTATGTGAATAAAAATCAGGTATGTACCATGTATGTTAAATTATTTAATCATTGAACATGTATTCATTATACATGTATATATCTTGAAGGTAGTTTATAAATGTAGCGGTAATGAGTTCTAGAAACCCGTATTTTAAAAGAAAAAAATGTCGCGGTAATGTCGACCTAAAAAGAGGAAAAAATGTCGCGGTAATGAGTTGCGAAATCTTGCAATGTCGCGGTAATGTGTTTCTCCCTTTATTTCAATATTTGGTTGTTGTTTTCTCTTATGTCCACCTAATATTTTCCAGAAATGTTTGGGGTTATCTCTTGAGGCATTTTTTAAATCATCTGAAAAAAAATTACAGTAAATTTTATACTTTTCATCCATAACTTTCTTATAACCCTTTTCATCATCGATCATAATTGAACGATTTCTTATAGTGTTATTCAACTTATAACGTCTCTTAGATTTTCGATATTTTTGTCTGGCAAATTTACAGTCTTGGTCAAACCAAGGTTTTTGATTTTGACCATTTTTATTCTTGTTAATTTTACTATCAATGTTTTTACAATTAAATGTTCCAAACGTTTTCTTGGCAGAACCTGTGAAGATATTGCCAAGGTCCTCTAACAATGAGTCTATTATCGCTTGATCTGTGACACCAATTTCATTTTGCCAACGTGAAAGTTTCTGTTCGAAAGTATGTAATTTTTCTTCGTCTATATTTTCTTGAAAATCTGTTTCCTTCTCATTTTGCCAGGATTTTATTTTAGCTTTCGAGTGATTAGTTTTCCTAACAGTATTACTATTGCTATCATTATTGTTTAAGTTAACAGATAATAAAATTAACTGCAACATCGTACAATAAAATTTGTAGTGATGCGTGGACATCTGAAAACAATTTACTACTTTCTAGAATATCAAAGTAAAAAAATAATTTTAGAAGTTCAGGACTAGTTATACAATAGTCAACAACGCTAGCATTTCTACATGTAAATCTACCAATATTTGTATCATTACCCACTCTGCCATTGATTATAAACATACTGTTTCCTTTACAAAAATTTAACAATAGATTACCAAACTTATTTTTAGATTTATCCATACTACTTCTGTTGAGTGGCATTTTCAAATCATTCAGTACGTTTGTAAAATTGTCAACAAAGTCAGTAATATAATCATCAACATGTCGGTTTTTGATCAAATCAGCAAAATCAGTGTCAGTTGCCGTCCTCACGTTAAAGTCCCCCAAAAGACATATATATTTAGATTTATTTGAAAAAGACAAGTATTCCTGTTGCAGTTCACTAAAAGCGTCTTCGGATGAGTATTTAGTATACTCTGGATTAATTAGAGTGTAGTGTTATTGTTTCAATTATACCGTGGATGTTAGAAAAAAAAATGCATGTCGAAAAAAGAAATGATCTGCTTTTTGTTTCGTTGGAAAAATGTGTGGCGAGGACTAACAGTTCAATGTTCGGTTTCATATGACTAAACCCAGTCATCCGAATAGGTGTTTAGAGCATGACTGATCGAATACGTGTTCCGCATGACAGATCGACAGACACTGTGATAAAAGATATTAATTTAATAATTTGCACTGAACATAAAATAAATGGAAAACATTGCAAGTCCCCCCCCTCCCCCAACCTCCAATCTCATGAACCATTTTATAATACATTTCAGAGCAAAAAAAAAGAACATAATTAAAGGGTTATAATAAATAATGATGTGATTACGGTGTTTTGTCTTGTGAAATCTCCGCTGTATTTCAATATTTCAATAATTGCTTCTCTCCATCGACAAATTGCCCCATTAGTTACGTCTATAACATCTTTAAGATAGCAATCCTAGTCCCAAAGCGATCAACGTGTCATCTTAATTAAACCTGCTGGGCTGCCACTATTACGTGAAATCATTATACATTCCCCAGAAAAAGAATTGTTCTATTAATTAAGGATCGTATCAGAAACACATGTCTTGGTTTCACACAACATATCTATTTACATTTAAATCCTAATATTTGCAATAATGTGGACGTCATCTGTCAAACAGTCTCAGTTCTCAACAAGAAACAAAAGGCATTTAATATCCAGGTCTCCGTCATGTAGAATTATATACCCCTTTAAGGAACATAAATGTCACACTTTATACGATTCCCTCGTGTAAAACTATGCAGCTTGTATTGGCTATAAATCTGTGCTATCAACAAAATAATATTGTAACAAAAAATCACTTATCTATTTTAAACGTTGAAAACGGTATGGATGCTAATAGGTTTTAATCAATTGATATATACGGGCTATTTACTAAAAAAGAAAGTGTCATATTGCTAGCGTTCACATCTGCGATGTAATAATTCGCTGATACAGTAGATAAATTTAAAGAGAGGGAAATAAATCAGTGTTGATAAAAACTTCAATGATGCGATAAACGATTAAAATTTCATTTAAAAAAGTGGACGTGCTTCAAGTAAAATAACACATTTATCTACTAAATTTAACGATAAATTTACCATTTTCATTTTTTTTTGTATCACAATACCTTAATCGCAATACATTTATAAATCCTTGTTTTATTGCTAAACGATTCAAAATAATCTTACACGCGATTCTGCAAGATATAATGTTTCTTAAAGAACTTTGAACCGACACGCGTGAAGTGAAAATAAAATAAACTTGAAAAAAAGTAAATTAAGAGTAATTTGTAAAGTGATCTGTTTTACTATCGGTAGCAATATGGCTAGAGATAACTGAAACAATTAAATGGTATCGGTCAATACTGAAAATCTTCACTCAGATTTCTTTTGACACCCTGTGTTACAAATATTAAGCTTATCTATATCATTTTATGATCATTAATTTTATAAGTGACAGTATGATATAAGATAAATTTTCCAATAATTCCCAGTAAATATTAGCGATTAGTGAGACCTGATTATGTAGGATAGGCACCTCCCCCAGACCGACATCATCTTAAAGGCTCATTAACTAGCTAATAGATTTATATGAAGGCATCCTATCACCATGAGTTGATACACCACTTAACATCATTTGTTTAAATAACTACTGCAAGTTTCAAATTCAACAAAACAAATTACCTACTTGTGTGAAACAAGAATATAACTTGTCAAAAAGGAGAAAAACTATTATCGATCTTTATATTATTTTTAATATGGAATGTGGAATGAACCATAGAATTCACGCTTTTGTTTCATCGACGACTCTATTACCACAGGGTAGTATGCTGTTTACCACACCCAGGACGTGGCACCCTCATATCTACGAGCCACCCAGAAAAAATAGTAGACATTTTATAACGGATATACTTGGAATTCATGAAGAAAGTGAACAAGACAAAAATAAGAAAGAAGGTGTGACGGACTTTAGTTATACGTGTAAATGTGAAGGGTGTTACCTGAGAACCAGCACCTGTCATAGTAAACACGAGATTAAAGGTAAAGTCACATATATTATTACCTAATCTTACTTCAATATGCAAATTCAAATTTGATTTAATTTCTGAATTCAATTCAATACTTTATTTCTCAGTACTATGAGTTACTAGAGCACATAAATGATTGGGGTTTTTTTTTGTACATGTAATCAAAATTTTAAGACGAGATCTAATGATGTCCGAATTATTTTTTTTCTGTTTTTTTTTTTTTTTTGTGTTGCTGAGAAAGAATTTATATGGTTTTCAGTCCTAATATTTTTAAATGGTAAGAAGATACCCGGGTTATATATATATATATATTTATTATTATTTAGTATTAAATCAAGAATGTGTTGTCAAAACCACTTAATTTATTCTCAGAATCCTTCGAATTTCAGCTACAGTGTATAGATATGTCTCCAAATCTAAATGAATAATAAAAAAAAAATTGGGAGTTTATGAAAATATAATATAAAATATTTTCATAGCTAAGCGTAATAATTTACTATCAATGTGTCATTCCACTATAATATTCTATTTCAATAATCTAAAGCATATAATGTTAGTTTCTTAAGGTTATGAAGCCATAACAAAGCACATGACAAAAATGTAAAAAAAAATCCTTGTTTGTGTTATTCTTTGCATGAAAAATGTTCCTTGACAGGACTTATAGCACGGACAAAACGATAAAATTATTAATTAAAATCATCAAGTATGACATTAATTGTTTATTAATTGCTTATATATATACTATAATAAGCTATAATCAATACATACAAATTACTTGTATTTCTACAAATATATAAATAAACGTCGATATAGCCAGGGAGATACAATTTATAAAACCATACACATTTATAGAAACAGTTATTAAAAATGGAAATGTTGAATTATGTTTCTTTAAGATTTTTAATATTTTTGTTTGGTTTTTGTTTATTGTAAGGTTATAAATAGGGCTTGTACACGTACAAAAATATGTCAGAAACGACTACAAAACGGGAAATTATCTGCATGGTTTTAATCAAAAGAACAGAATTAGATACTATCATATTAAAGACAGCATTAACTTCGTTGCCACTTAGCAAAGAAAAAAATACGGATCAATAAAATCATATTAAATGAAGAAATTATATTAAACGTGTATGCTGAATTTGACAACCATTGTCTAATTGGGGCCCCATACAACATTCGTACAAATTAAAACATCGGTCACATGGACAATATTAGCCAATATTTCAATAAATATTTTGATATATTTTTTAGTCTATATATTTGTTTATATTTTTCTAATTCAAACAGCCACAAACTCTTGCACACTAAAATCACTAACATGTTTTAATTCACAGAAGAATCTGATCCAGAAGACTGCCGAAAGAGATCGACTGACGACAACAGTAATGATTCCAACGTAAAGAAGAAAAAAGCCCGAACGACTTTTACAGGGAGACAAATCTTTGAATTGGAAAAACAGTTTGAACAGAAGAAATATTTGTCTTCAGCTGAGAGGGCAGAAATGGCTACGATGCTGAACGTTACAGAAACACAGGTACATATTATTGAATAATTTGCACCCGAAATGACGAAGATGGGAAAAATTGCGATGTGGTTGTTTAGTTGGGGTTAAGGCTTCTATGATATCGTGTTTAACGCCAATTTCAACAATATTTCAGCTATATCCTGACAATCAGTTTTATTGGTGGAGGAAACCGAAGTACCTGGACAATACCACCGATCTGTCGCAAGTCACTGACAAACTTTATCACATAATGTTGAATCGGGTGCAGTAGAATTCTGTACTGTCGTTAAAGTAACTGGGAATGATCTGACAACAAAATATTATTAATTTCCTCCTGCACACGATATAGAGTTGAAATGAAGACTATTGACTACGATAGACATTAAATAACAAGTGATGGTAAATAAATTCCAACAATATCACGTTATCAACAACAGAACCACATCTCGCATCAAGTTATTGAACAAACAAACAAAACGTCCACGACATAATGCATTGGAAATCAAGGTCTTGGCATAGCACAAACGTGTAGGCGTGACTACTGACATAAAAACATAGATATCGAATTCAGTGCGCACGACGCGTTTCTCTGGAATAATTTTCATGACAAATATGTTATTGTCTCCGCCGACAAGGCCCTTAACAATATTGTTTTTGTGTGTAAATCACATTACATAGACTGCTTGATAAAGGAATTAGGTATTGACAATTCACTTGACAACCCTACATATACCCCGACGACACTTACGAAAGAGGAAATCCTGGACAATAGGTCTGTTTTATGTTCCCTTGGAATTTCAACCAAAGATGAAGAACTGGATCTACCATCACTCTACTGGATTCCTAAATTACACAAGTGTCCTTTCAAACAGCGCTATATTGCTGGGTCTGCCAAATGCTCCACGAAACCTAGCTCTTTTCAAATTATTAACATGTATTCTATCGGCAGTCAAAACCGGGCTTCAGAGCTACTGAGACACTAGCTACTCGAGAGGTGGTGTGAATCAGATGTGGATTCTGAAGAACTCGAAAGATCTGTTAGAGTACATACACTCTAGGTCCCTCTTCTCCTGCAATAGCATTGAAACATTTGACTTCTCTACCCTTTACACTACTATTCCTCACTCTAAGCTGAAGGACAAATTAAGGGAGTTGGTCCAACTGTGTTTCATAAAAAGGAATGGCCAACGTAGATACAAATACCTTGTGTTAGGAAGAGACGGATCTTATTTTGTAAAACAACACTTTGATTCTACCAAAAAGTTCTCTGAGACTGATATCTTCAACATGCTCGAGTTTTTGATTGACAACATATTTGTTATGTTTCTGCGTGAGAATTCGACGATTAGTAGTAACGACGGAAATTAACAACTTAAAAATATTTTTGACGTTTTGGTCACAGAGAAAACTCATTCTCCTGTTTCCATTGGATCACGATATTTTTCCACACTAAATAGTTGAATGTTCGAATTTTATCGAAATTTAAAGCTGTTCAGTTAGTATATTTGGTCTATTTGCAAAACCACTGGGAACATTTGATTTTACTAATACATTGAAATTCGTCTCCAATATGGTTTTAACTACGAGAACATTCTAGTTTGTATCAGATCAATGTACAAGCTTAACACATTATCTAGAAATTTAAAAAAATATCATATTAACCCCAAAAAAGTATGACTTGAATTTTATGATTCAAATAATAATATATGAAGTGTTAAAGAAGAACAAAATGACATGATATACTAAGCACTAACTTAATATATACTATTGACGATGTATTAATTATTTGAGTGAGTAAGTGTATTTTAACGCCAAATGAACAATTTTCCAGCTATATGGTCTTGCTTGTTTGTCATGGTGAGAACAAGTTACATTCGATGATAATGATATCCGCTCTGTACTAGACCAACACGCTTTGCTAGATTTGTTTAGTGTTAGCTCACTGAAACGAACAGTCGCGGGTAGACATGTCGCTCCATTTGGACGCATTATCATGATTCCGAGTCAACCAGTCTGTGTTATTACTCCTTAATGCTGCGTGCTTAGCGGAGAAGCAACAAATTCCAATTTCATAGTTTTTTGTTTGACCCGACCGTGGCTCGTACCCACGATCTACCACGCATAAAGTGAGCACGCCGCTGTGGTTATATTCATTATTTGAAGGCTTCTTCCGTGTCTATTGACGAACACTGACAAACTATTGAGATAATACAAATTGAACTCAATGGTACAAATTATGTCGTTGCCTTATTTATTATCGACAATTTCTGGTAATAATAGAAAAATTGACAAAATTAATGTGTTGTACGTAATTCATTCCCATTGGAATATGGATAGGTTATGAATTATGGCTTTGTTGTCTTCAATTTTATTTTGATATATACAATAGATAAATATGAACGTTTGCTTGATATCCAGTGCCCTTTGAAAATCATATGCATGTTTCTCAATTGAGGTTGAATTCAATTGAATTTAATTGCATATTCGTTATTCAATATATTTGAAATTATTGAATATTTGGTATGCAAAATATTTTATCCTTGTAAATTGGTGTAGGTTAATAATAAAATTTGTTCACGCCACGATAAAGCTGAAATATTGCTAAAGTTGACGTTAAATACCAATCAATCAAATCTTTGTAACTTATTTTCTTGATGAATTTGTCCTGTTCGCCATTAGAATTTTGTTGCATATATATATGGTTTGCTTCTTGTTACGTTACAATGTAAACGGTCAGAGAGTATAACAAACAAAGAAATGCATCTACTAACTTTCTCCTCCTGTGTTCTATTTACATAAATTAGGAATTCTGGTAAACAACCTGGTGTTAAAAAATGTATTAATATTAAATGGAAATAAGAACGGGAAAAATTAAATAATTACGGTAATTACAAAAAACTATATTCTGGTATTACTTGTCTTGAAATACAATACGATTCGAGAAGACTGTTAGCTGTTTTGATGACTTATTACTTTTTAATATGAGGTATACTATTTCAATAGTTTACAAATTCCGATTACTTGACTTTATACAAGTAGCTGTATAAATTTGTAAGTATATTATTTTTTTCCTTAAAAAATATTTTCTACGGTGTAAAATCTTACATCCATTAAAATGATAAATGGGTTTTTAATTGTGTGTTCAGAAGTTACAAGTGACGTTAAAAACAAAAGCAACCAATGTAATACTAATGTATTTATTTTAATATTCAATATCATTTTATGGCATTTGATCTTAATTATATTAAATTATTGTTGATATTAAATTACATAGTTTTATTTAGTGTTTTTATTTCTTGTAATTCAGTGAAACGAACACAAGATTTAAAAATATTGAACCTTAGCCGTTGGTCGTTGCCACCTATATTTATAGAAGCTTTTTGTGGTTTTTAATTATACCCAATTACGACGTGATGTTGCACGTGCAGTTATAATAATGGCTGATGGAATATCTCTGAATTCCAGGTTGTTAGATCGCTTTCTTTAATAATATTCAGTAGTAGTTCTTCACGCAAGAACCAATTTAGACATTGTTTTATTTTCATAATGCATTTGTCATTTAGTGTGATAATTAAAATATAACATCAGGTATAAGATTGTGTTTCATCTTGAGTTCTTAACTCATTTAATTTCCATTTAAGTAGAAGATATCCGGAATAGCGCACACTTTAAGTAAAAGTGTCAAAATTACAAGTGTGGCGTCGTTATAAAAGCTCATTAAATTGTCATTAAGTATTGTATTGACATAAATTGATATTTTATTGGAGAATCAATGATAAGGAAATATTTATAACTCTTTTTTTTTTTGGGTGGAATTATATATTTATGCAATAATGAAATCAACTGACAAAACGTTTGAATTATTATCAGTTAATAATAAAGTTTTAAAACAAAGAGAACTTCGTGAGAAAATATATTTCCATCAAGAAGAAATAACGCAATAAAATATAACACAACATGTGCAATAAAAAGGGTATGCATTTTAATGCTATTTATTTTTTCCACGCGTTATTGTTCTTTAGATTCAGAGATTATTGCTTTGTTTACATGATTATTTTATAAATAACAAATACAAATATTTTGAATGCAGCTTAAACGTTCCTTCATAATATATCCATTATTGTAAATAAAATATGTCTGATTTTTTTCTTCACACTAAAAAGTCAGTGACTTCGATCGAAAATGGACAGGATCATGTTTCACCCAACTCTTTCACCCAATTCCGACTGCATAGGGTTAAATATCAAATAATACTGCTGATTATAAATTGTGTGACATTTGATATGCCACGTTTTCACCATTTCGGGCTCCAAAAATGCATTTAATTCATTCTTGAAACTACGAGATGTGTTAGAAACTTTCCCTTGTTTATTTCTGCGAGATTCAGCTTTTTCGACGATAACCAGACTCGGTCATTAGTCAAGCTTTTTAATATTGTTCAAAATTCTGTCTGAAAATCAAATCAATGATGACAACATATATCGGTGACTAGAGAATTTAAAATAACAGAAAAAGGAAGGCAAAGGTTCCGCTGCGGACGCTATCGTATGGGGTAGTTGGATTAATATTTTCCCAATTGCGCCACTAAGTTAGTGGGTTTCACTCCCATCAGTGGCGAGGTGTAGCTCGACATGACAAAACAAAATAGAGGAAAACTGAAACAAACAAAAATCAAAAAGATAAAGGGTAATTAAAAAAAAACAACAGAAAAATTGTAAAGAAAAAAGCAATACAAACACAAACACTGTCATTTAAATTCATCTGTAATGTTTTCAATGAACTCAGGGATAAAGGACAAGATATACTTTGCCATATGAAAATAAATTTAGTTGAACATGGGCTGATTGGTAATAAACTACTTCACCATCACCTAAAAATATCGGGTATCACATATTTACTGTGAGTGACACGTCCGCATGTTTAATGCATTCACTACACGAGGAACCGATATTAAGTCGTCATTGAATTCTCGTTAGTTTTTTTCTCTTTTACTTATGACACTCTTACACGAGTCAAAACAACACATTTTCTAATTATCTATAAAACGATATTTCAGCGTGTTTGTTTTGTTTTAGGTAAAGATTTGGTTTCAAAATAGACGGACAAAATGGAAGAAACAGGAAAATATTTCTAATGCTGAAGCAGCCGAACTGAAGTTGAATGTAGAAAAAAGCACGGATGTATCGAAAAAACAGGGCAATATGTCGACAGCCAAGAAAAATAGAAACGAGGAAAAAAATTCATTAGCATTTGAAATTGTTAATAAAGACACGGAAACGGACGTTAAATCCGAAATGGATCCAGCAATTAGTGAAGTGAAGGACGAATTTGTAACAAGAACTGACATTTATTCCAAAGAGAATATGGCTGAAACATTGTTGAGTAGTTCTAAAGCACAGATGTCACAAACCTCAATAAACAGTGAAAATGACGTCAGGGATGGCACGGGCGGAATGTAAATTAACTGTATTTTTTTTTCTTTTTTATAAATTCCTTCAACACATACACGTGTACGCCCCGCGTGACACTTGTATCAATATCAGATATAATAAACATATGTATAACAAGCGATGTTATATACACTTCATTAATAGGTCTAATGGTAATCATTTACTGTCTCATTAACAGATTATTGCGTTAATTGTTCTGATATTGTGATGCGCTGCAGAATCATTAACGAAAATTACTCGTATTTCCCGTATATTCATTCTGCCATGATTTAATTATATAATATAAAATATATAATTCATTTAATATTGGCCGACGCATCTACACATATGAATAACAAATAGCATGGGGCTAGGATCCCATTAACCGGTTTAAGCCCCGCCACATTTTTGTACCTAACCCAAGACATGACATGTATTTCCGATGCCATATGTCGTAGTCATTTTTGTTCAATGGTTTGATGTGAGAAGTGGTTGCTCATTTTGTTAATATTGGTGAAATTGTTGACTATTACTATTTAATCTTTCTTTTCATAACTGATACATCGAGCATTGAAAGGGTAAGCCCGTGGGCTGTTCATATTCCTTAGTATTCTATCAATCCATCAGTGCGGCCGAATCAAATACACCCATAGGACGTTAACGAGTGTCTCATGTATGGAGGTCTCAACGCTCTATTGACGTATGATACAACGTACATTAACTCTTAATAAAAACAATTTACAGGGAGCGGTCGTTGGTAGCCCTCTGCAAGGCAAAATATTTCTATCATATCCATCCATACCATCTTTTGACTGTGGCATTCTATGCTTCCCATTCATAGGCCAATCACAACGACATCTTACCTCAATGTTTTTTTTTTAAATTTTTTGTAAAATTGTTGTCTGTATGAATACAGAGATAATACTGCCCATTTCATGTTCAAAGCTAACCAATCAAATTTTACATTGCACTTCCGTATACTAGTATATTCAACGCATAATTACACCTTATATAAGAATGCTGGATTCTGATTGGTTAATAGCCGTGATATTTTTTACAAATTCAGGCCTTGCATTGTGAATTTGCAGAATTCTTACTTCATGTAGGTGTATTTGCATAAGATTTAACTTTTTTTCATGGTATTTGCAAAATCGTATTTGCCGTGTTTACCCTTCACCGTGACCACGCTTGTAACAAAATTTGTAAAACGTTATCAGTTGTGCGTTTTATGTAACATCATTCGGTAGAATTAAACAGATACATCATGTTAGGTCCTGAAAGCGACAAACAAAAGGTATTATTTATTTAGCCAGTGTTCTAAATAATAGTCGGTGTAATTAAACAGATATACCATGTTTAGTTTAAACATATTTTTTTTTATTAATTAATAAATATAGTACAATATGATCAATTTCAATATGACACAATACAAATAATTAAAGGGATTGGAAAACAAGCTTAGAAAAACTTATATTAATTCTCGCCATTTGGCTAGGGAAATTTTTCGTCTCTCGACTGATATTTTTCGCAAATACCCCTCCCAAAGATGATATATCTGTATAGAATCCCACGACCATTTCCGACAATCGATTTGTGACGATTAATTGAGTAAGTGATGATTGTATAACCCAATGTCGGTGGGATTAAAGCCACTGTAAGCGGAAGTTTATATTGTCAGAAGACACACAAAAGATATAATGGATAGAATAGGAAAATGCTGTCTTGCAACAGGCACCAAACGACCACTCCGAGCACATTGTTGCTGGTTAGCAGCTGCTGCAAACTGCCATTACGTAAAAGGAGCTTGACATTATCCATACACAAGAGGCACTGAGTTCTGTATTTGATGCAATTAGCGGGTATCCCTTTCGGAGAGGTTGTACACCGCAGCGGAGAAACTAGGTCCTTTCTGTACACCCCGGTGTTTCCTCGGAGTGATCTTTATATTAAACACATATCGCCATTAATAGGAATATAACTCGCAAATATGGTAGTTAGTGAATCTACTTCCTATATTTCCCAATGTTCTGAATTCTAATACAATGTATGTTGATTTTAGGATAATTGTATATTTTCAGCAGAAAACTTCAAAACTTCAAATCTTTTTCACGTAAGCCATGCTTTGTTGTCGTGTTAGCACATGTGTTATAGTTACCACGTACGAAAAGCTTGAAGATACCAACGGGATAATCAGAAGCCGTACATTGAAGGACAGGCAGTACAATGACTGACTGACCAAAAGGGAAAAAAAGGACAATCAACGATCTACAAAGCATTGCACAGAAAACTAAAGATCGAGAAGCAGAAACCCTACTAAAAACAGGGGATGAACTCATGGTAAGCAGTTCCTGCTCCACATGTGGCACCCGTCGTATTACTCTTGTTACAAACCCGGTGATAAGTTATGAATGATGAAAGGATCGGATTGTGATTACGACAAACGGAACATATTCGTGGTCATTTCTAACACAGATACTCCGTAACGGTAAACCAGGTCATGACGACCACTAGGAGCCCTTGGTTCAGTAACTTCCTTGTTAGCAGCAATCATCTATCAAGGAAATCATGATAGGAACCACAAGCTCAGAATATTGGATTAACCAAGAGATATACATGTATATACTCCATATGCAGATGTTGCTAGAATGTTGTTACATATAAATGGAAAGTTCATGATGGGAGTAATGAAAGCATCTCTTTTGTCATAAAGTTACGTTCTTAACATTGTCGAAGTTTTTTGTTTGTTAATTCCATGGTTTAAATACCGGTAATACGTTGAATACATCATTAGTCAACGCATATTATTGGTCATTTGATGCAGTATTCAATTCCAAGCTATATTTCAATTTGTAATAAGTATAAGATACAGTACTATTGAAGCAAGCGAAGTGGCCCATATTGGATATAACGGGTTTCTTTTTCCGCATGAGTACGCGGGTAAAGGGCGAGGTGCGTAGCATCAAGGCCCTCACCCGAGTAATCGTTAGGTCTTCAGCGGACCAAAATAAAGTTAGGTCATATGTTCCACACCTTTTATTGTCATGAAATGTACCATAACGCCAGAGCGGTATAAATGTAATAAAATAACAGTACTCGTGTGTTATCGTTGATGATGTTTGTATTGTCTTTACTCTTATTTAAAGTTGAAATGATGACACACGATAGAAGAAAATGTATAATCCGTGGTTTATTGGATATTTTACCACGATCCCAAATTGTTTCTACATATTTTACAACTCGAGAATGTTAGATGTAAATTTGAAACGGATACACCCCTGTAATTAAATTTACAATAAACCGAGTCTTTTAGAATCATTTTCTCATTTAAGTTTTTTTCTGAGTCTATTATTGATTTTATGATGTTAAGACGAAGTCTAACTAGGTGGCCTCCACGGATATTAAAATAATTGCTAATGATGATCTATATGAATTAATGTTGGCGATTAACAGTAATAAACACATGTTAAATCTTTTATATCATTGGTAAGAATACAGAGCTTATATGTTACATTCGGCCAAATGTTTAACCATTTCGTGGACTTCTTATATACATATTGTATTACATGTACATGTATTATGAAAGGAAAATTATTAAATAGTGATGATCAATAATTCCATCATGTATAAAAAAAAAAAACCGAACAGCTACTTCTGATCTCAAATCACTGAACACAGACAATACCACCACATATTCCAATGCTTAAAATCTTTAAACTTTCCATTATCCCCTCGCCAACGAAGTTGCGAAGGGATATAGTAACGCTACCATCCGTCCGTCCGTCCGTCCGTCCGTCCGTCCGTCCATCCGTTCGTCCGTAACATCCTTGTGAACACTCTAGAATCAACATCCTTCAATGGATTTTGACCAAACTTGGTACATACTTAGTCCTTAATAAAATCTGGAACCCTATTGATTTTCAAGATCATAGGTCAAAGGTCAAGGTCACCGGGTCAAATTGTTAGGCGAGGGGATACGCCACGCTTTGCGTTGCCCTTGTTGTCTATATAATTATACAATACCATTAAATACCAGTACAAAATACCTAAATTTATAAATAGCTTTTGTTTTATCCAGTTCGCTTCTTTTCCCTATAGTTCAGTGGCATCTATGGAGATTAGTATTGATACATTTCCGTAAAGTCCAAAAAAGAATGTTAAGCCATTTTCACGATAAAGATCATCTTAGATTTCCATTCTGCGCAAAATAGTTAAGAACATTCCATGTAGCTGTGAACTGTTATGATTTAAATAGATTAGTTGTTCCAAAGAATGTTATATTCCAAAGTGGAACAAATCTTGGATTTCTGAATACTAAAACATAAACTGGGTAAATGGTCATCCATTGGTCATAAATGTACAATAAGGGTGTAAACAATGTTATTGTTTCTGAGAAGGATATCTGTTATTATTTGCAATTAGTTTGTTTGTTTGTTTGTTTGATGGGGTTTATCGCCACTTTCAACAATATTTCAGTTATATCGTGGCGGTCAGTTTTATTGGTGGGGGAAACCAGAGGACGCGGAGAAAACCACCGACCTGTCCCAAGTCACTGACAAACTTTATCACATAATGTTGTACACCTCGCCCTGATCAAGATTCGAACTCACAACCTCAGTGGTGATAGGCACTGATTGCATAGGTAGTTGTAAATCCAACTACCATACGATCAATGCCATGACGGCCCCTTATTTGCAATTAGAGCAATTTGTCAAACTGCTGACGGTATTTGTAAGATTACTTCAACCGTATTTTATTTTCTTGTTTATAACCCGCTTCTGGGAAAAACAATGTATACACCAAATGACATAGGAACGACAAAGGTGTCCAGATTTAGCGTTTATCGATAGAAGTAAAGAGTGCCTCCTCTCAACTGCAGGCTAGAGGCCGTTTCTCACTCATTTTAAAGTATGAGTTATTCTCATTGTTGAAGACCCTACCATGACTGAAATGTAGAACAGCAACAAAAAACTTGTTACTTTACTTTAATTTGTGTCTAAGTGTAATGTTGGATAGTATCTCATGTTCATTTACATCCATATCCTTTGTTACTAACTATTTACCAGAGGGCATTCCGGCGTATGCAAACATGATCTAATTTCTTCGCTGCGGCATATGACCCCATTGTTGTGCAGCACGAATCAAATACACAACTCACCCTTATGACGGGACGGAAATAAATGTCTCGTGATTGGGAAATTCCACGCTCCTTGCACGTGACAGAGAACTTGCAACAATCCAAAATTAACAATAGCTGGGTAGACAGTACAACATTTTCCGACCGTTCGTTAATTTCCTTCCAGCCATAGACACATTCCAGTGCAACAGTTTTACCTATATGTTTTTGTTTTGTTTTGTAAAATTGTTCTTGTCAAGAATATAGCTGAAATGCTGCTCACTGCTCAACCATTTAACTATGTCATGCCTGACGGCCATCTTGGATTTCGATTGTAACGAAAAACAACACTTTTGTAAAGAAACAATGTGAATAGTTACCAGACGGACGACGACGGGAACAAAGTGATGACACTAGCTCCCAAAACTTTTAAATTATTTTGTTTTCCAATCCTTTCTTTTTGAGCGTACCAAGCTAACTGATGAAGGTTATTGCAAAAACGCGTTATGCGCACTAAATTGAATATCTACTCTTTTGGTGGAATGAGGTACAATTACACAAAATATGTGCTTAATTTGAAAATTAACACCTATTTTAAGATGGCAAATAAATTGATTAATGAATAATTATATGCTAAGAATTATATATTTTTATATGTATGTGATACATTTTGATTTTCAATCTGTTAGTTTATCTCCAACCCGTATTGATGCATTAAAAGATGTGTATATTGTTGGAACAAACGTTAGCAACCATTATTCCAAACCGCGACTGTGATGATCGTGAATGGGGAAAATAAAGGTATTTACATGTTGAATTAAATCATACTATTATGTGAAAAAGTACCGTATTAGTTCTATTCCAATATCCCAATCGAAGTGAATACAGAAATTCCCCTATATCCCAAACAAATTTCTATGTCCACCATTTAAATATATTATTTAAAAATAAAAACACCAGTTATATTCTCCCCAAAAATGTTTATATTGTATGGCTTGCAAATACGATGTTCAAATGATCATCATATACATAATATATGCTTGACATGAACTATAGAATGAAGTCCCAAGTTATGTAGCAATAGCTTCAGGGAACAACACTTCCGGAAGTTGTTGTCGCTGATTGTGTTGAACGAAATACATATAAACAATCCATCCAAAGACCGGAAAGGATATGGGTGATATTTAGTTTAGACAATGAATGCCTAGTTCCTTGTGCGCATCATACATTTTACAGCCGTTCCTAGATTGTTAGGCGTAGTCGACCGTAGCCCATGTGAGGAAAAATGTCTGCCTCTACCCTTTATCCCCTATTCTATGACAGGTATTAATAGCATCCATCGGTAGACCCTTTCAAAGATTTCTTGTTTGTGTCCTTGTTCATTTGATGTTCAACGATCAAGTGTAGCTGTATACCTTTTGTACATTCCTGATTTGATTCTAAAACTATACGTTTTTAATACAAAGGACAAAATGGTATCCAATCCAGCAAGAATAATGGAGAGGACAGTGAATTTGAGTATTATTTTCTCTTAAGTTGTAGATATTTGAACCTTGTAAAAAATCAGAGGATGATTTTATAGCAAATAAAAAATCACAAGTGATAACAATAATAATATTTTGAACAGATTATGGGGAAAGTATATACCGTATGTTATTTTCATTGAACTTTGCAGGAAAGGGAACACTTCTGTCCGACTGAAAGTGGAATAATTCCTGTAAAACGTATAATTATATTATCAAAGTAGGAAATGTGCAAATGGCCTATGAAATGTTATTAGTAACAGCTTAAGAATGATAACTTCAGTCACATACCAGCAATGCAGGGCAAACAAAAGAAAACCCACTTTTGACGACCTTTTGTGAGTCATGCCGATTGGTTATAAATTATTTTAATTTGGAAACTGGGATTTTATTTCATTACATCATTCAGTAAAAGCACACAACATTTTACGATATTCGATAAGCTATGTGTCTAATGGAGGGAAATGTCTATAAATAGAACGAATAAGTAAAAACAAAAGATATATTATATTAGTCAACATTCGGGATCTTTCTACTTGTACTTCTACTAAATACTGACCGCCTTCTACAAGTTAAAGATTAGATCAGAGGTTGCACATGACAATTGGTTGTGCATAGTGGTGTCCAACAATATTGTGTTGTGTTATGTTTTTCTTCGTCTTGTGTTCCCTTTGTTGTCAGTTGTCAGTTTCTCTGAACTGTCCATTGTTCATTGCCCCCTCGGTATTTTCTAACGTTTATTTAAAGCCATTTACATTATAGTGTTATAGATGTAACACAGGAATTAAAAATAAAATTCGTACGAACTTGACTGCTGAACCTCAATTACAAAACATTGCAAAACAAAAGAAGTATAAATTAAGATATTATCACAATCGCATATTTCATCACCATAATGGTATGTTCGTGTTTGTTTTATATTAAAACAATTTAAGCTATAAACACTGTGAACACATTCAAACGTCCGTGACAAAAACCTTTAAAAACAATTTTATTATACGCTCAATTTTAATTAATTGCGGTTTCAATTAAATAATAAAAAATCAACAAAGCATAAACATTCTTTTAATTTTGAAAAACGTTAAAGCGAGCAGTTTTAAGTATCCTAACCTTTTATAATTTTGAGATGAATGCGTCAATTATTGACGTCTTACGTGATTAACCGTCATTTGTGAGCTTTTAATTCGCTAAATAGGTCATAAGACAGATTACAGCTTCATTAGAGGTAATATCATTGTTGTAGTCTTCACTTAAAACAATTTTCCTCTTGATAATTAAGTATTTCTGCTTACATGATATCTTCATATTAATACTGTAGTCATAAAGGCATTCGTTTCCGTTAACATCGCACCATCTGAATAAGGAAAGTGCTTTGGCATTGATCACCCGCTTAATTTCTTATTGTGTCTGTAGCAATTTAGATTGGAGACAAATGTTTAAATTTTCTAAATGATTTGGATACAAAAAAATATGCGTGACTATTAAGTTCGACACTAAAACCGGATATGACTACGAAAAATGTTCTCCATTAAAGAAGAGTTTCCATGATACTGACAACCATAAAAACTTTGCGAAAATAACTGATTACGTATAGACTGAGAGATTTTCAGTTCGCCAATATAAAGCAAATTATGCGTGTCTACAGTTATTCTACCTTCCATTATCTGATAATTAGTGGCAATCTGATAACTCAAACAAAATTGCTCTAGTTTTTACGGTAATACTATTACTTATTTATCTAAATAGCTGTGTTTATATGTTATATTTATTGAATAATGGATCGGCAATTAAGAAATACGATGGTAGTTTTCAAGCATTTCCGTTCGTTGCACGAGCGATGATACTCTTAATGTTTTAACAGTATCCATTCTTGACCACGTGCAGGGCTATGTGTCGGGTTTTTTTTCTATGGTTAAAATTTTTAGTGAAGCAATATATATTTGTCGAGTAATAAAGATAAGGCGATTTAATTTTATAAGAACGTTATCTGTCTTGTCATGGATGCTGGCAAAATGAAAGAAAAATTACTCAGGTGTTTCGGGTTTTTTTTTGCTATATAATTCTTAATACTGATAAATCATTTTTGCATACTGATTGCCACTTAATAGTACACAATATATAGAGATATATAGATAAAAAAAAATCATATTACACACATATTATATAATTAGAAGGTTTATGCTGCCTTTTAAAAAATCCTGGTTTTATAGATGCAGAGTAATTTTTAAATGAAGAAGGAGAAGGTGTACAAGATACATGACAAATGAACACCAGTGTTTCACCTATTTTAATAACGGAAACAATCGTACCAATAATAATGCATGTATATGTAAAACGGGAGACATTGCCCAATGGTTAGAAGTTTAAATTGCCAAAATTCGTTACAATGTGTTTCCAACGAATACTTCGTCATTCTCAGTATAAGCTGCTCTAAGCTATTATACATTTTGTATGCCATTCTCCATACAAGACTGTACACGAAGCAGAAGGACTAGTCCTATATTTGATGTATTGTCCCAAGCTCGGTCCCAAGTAAGTGAGTCATTGATAGAATCAAACAGTTTTGTCCAGCAATGATAACCACTAAAAACAAGATGTTCATTGTGAGATGCTGCAACACTGGTGAATAACCAAGACTATACTCTATCTCTTCTATGCGGATTCCACGTGGTCTGAAAATAACAGCACAATTGGAAGGATGGTATTTTGTTAAACCTGTGGTAAATGCGGTTTGGGTTATTTTTGTAGACCTAAATATTTTACAGAACATACATTAAAAACACATGATAGATCATTTTTTAAATATAAAGTCAAGCTATTTTGATTTGTTTCTTGAAATCGTCTCCTTAAAACATTTCTGTTTTCATTACAATATGTCAAGCATATTAATTTTACGCTTTGAAGTTTGCTACAGATTTAGAAAAGGGGGAAATGGGGACATGCGTAAAACTGCTTCTAGTTCGTATGAAAAATTAAACGGATTTAGCTAAAAGCGAACAGAAGAGAAGTTGTTTTTATATAAAACATGAATCAACACAGGACACCAGCACAACCTCCATTTTGAGATATAGGACGTTCTTATTTCAATTAAGAATTTTGAACAAATAATCCCATTTCGTACCCCAATGCTATAAATACTAATTACATAATTTTTAAAACTCTCTTCAAACGGGCGCATTTCATTTGCGCAGATTTGGGGATTAACTACCCTTTCATTTGCGCGACTAAAGTGCCCTACATTTGCGCCGATTTTTTACCTGTTGCAATCCTTCAATTGCGCGAAAAAAAAATTATTTAATATTTGTATATGAAAAAGCATTTTGGTTTAAATAAATAATTATAATCTTAATCTATGTTTTAAGCAGAAATATAAACTTTATTATTTTAATGTAAAAATACAACTGAATAAGAAATGACAATTTGAAACATAGCTGAACAGATTTATACGTAGCGAGCTTCAGACAGGAGAGGAGCAACATTTGACGGACAATGATCTGAAAAATCTGTCACTAGCGATATATAGGCAGCGAAGGAAGAGACATCCGACTTTACCAAAATGCATAATAGACGTTCATGAGGCATTAAGTACCATGACATTAAAACATCTAAGTCTGGGTACAGCAATGGTCACTACATACCACTTGTCTTCGCTTTTTTAGTTTCGAAATCAGAAGATCCGCGATGTACTTCGTTCGCTGATTATATATTGGAAAATTACATTGTGCCGGATTCAAGGTTTCCTCCAACATTGTGGTGTTCATTACTGTCACTCAACGCAAAACGCACAACTAATGGAGCGGAGTCGTTCCATGCACACTACAACGAACAATTTTATGCAGCTCATCCCACAATATTTATTTTCTTAGATTTTCTGTCGAAAATTCAAACAACAACATATGTAAAAGTCAGAACAATCCATATGCCAGCAGTCATCCGAAGATCTTAGATGGAAAAGCTTTCTAACCTGATGGACCAATACAGCAACCTAAAGGCTAACGAGATAGACAGATACCAGTTTGTGAAAGCGATAGGTTACAAATACTCTGCTAAAACCGACATCTAAATGTTTTGTGACTGAACTGTATTTTATGCTTTTTAAACTAGTGCTTATATATATCCTGCCCAAAATCCTACTTCCACCTCCCCGCGGTGGGCAGGGGTAACAGAAATTAATTATCAATTAACTAATTTCTGGCTGACGGAAGAAGTATTATTATAATATATATTATATAAATATTACCAAAAATACCATAATCATTATTAAAAAATTACAGGTAATCTGCGCAATTGAAGGATTGCAACAGGTAAATCTCAGGTAAAAAAATCAGCGCAAATGAAAGGTGTTTTGCAGCGCACATGAAGGATTTTGTCCGCTCAATTGGAAGGCTAATCCGCGCAAATGAAATGTACCGCTTCAAACACAGTCAATGAATATGTAGGCCATGACTAATTAGTGATAATAGCACAATTGTCAACCGACAAACATCGTAAAACGTTTATTGTGTATATTCCCATGTATAAGCTAACTAACGATTCACTTCAAACGAATGACAGAAGAAAAACGAAAAAAAAACTCAAATTGGAAATACTACCTCTTTAATTGTGTATCACATGCAGTATTATTTACTCAAAGCTAAAAGATAGATTAAAAGAATTAGTTCAATTGTGTTTCATGAAACAAAGAATGGCAGGCGGAATACAAAAACCTTTTATTTTGGGAGAGAATAAATCTTTTTTTGTAAGAAACCACTCTGATTCTAACAAAAAGTTACCATACCGGTATTTGGTTTGCTTAGTTTCAACAGACAGTAAGCTAGCCCGATCCTTTAGTTTGAAGTTCCGCTGTATAGATGATGTCCCTTCACTGAATAATGCTAGGTTTGTTGATTATGTGGATCTCATCTATTCTACTTAGCTTGAAATAAATGATACATCATGCCTGCTTCATACCTTGAAATACACATAGCAATTTTTGACAGTTCGGGTCGTTTGAGTACGAAGACTTACGACCAAAGAGATGATTTCATTTTTCCTATTCCAGCAGCACCTGCGTATAGAGTATATCTTACAGTAGATATGACATTCCTGAGTTTGTCTTTCCTGTCATATTTCCTTGATAGAGGGTTGCTGCTAACAAGGAAGCTACTGAACCAAGGGTTCCATGTGGTTAAGCTAAAGTCACTTCGAAGATTTTACTGTCGCCGGACTTGCATAAATAAGCATTACAGAATATCTGTGTGATAAATAACCATGGATATGGTCCGTTTGTCGTATTGACAAACCCGTCCTTTACATATTCATGACTTTTCTCTCGGGTTTGAAAAAGAGTAACATGGTGGTTACCACTAGTGTAGCAGGAACTACTTAGCTTTCTGGAGTTCCTGCGTTCACCTCCCGTTTTTACTTTGTGGGGTTCTTGTTGCTCAATTTTTGTTCTTTACCTTTGTGTTGTAGATCATTGTTCGTCCTTTTGATCATTGCATTGTCTGTCCTTCGATTTACGACTTCTGATTATCCTTTTGGTATCTTTGAACGCTTCTTATATAAATTATGCTCACTGTTGTATCGTTCATAGTCTCCCTCGGCGAAATGCAACCTTAGCTGAGTTCTGGTTCAGTCCTCTGGCTTGCTTGCTCTGAAAGGGTTTAATTTATTTGACATTCCAATCATTTGACTGAGTGCAGCTGGTGTTACATCTGAATATACTTGTATCTAAATAGAAATGACAACCATATGGATGTAATAAATACGAACATATCGTTTTAGTTTTGTTAATCGTAATGCAATTAGGCTTTCTAAATATTAAGCATGTAAATAAATAAATTAAAAAAAAAGATACATTTGTAAACGGAATTATATTAAGAGAATATATTGGTAGAAGGAAAAAAGGTTTGAAGATACCAAATCGGCAATCAGAAGCCATAAGAAGGACAAACAATACAATGATAAAATGGAAAAAGGCAAAGGCACAAACAATTATCTACAAAACACTACACACAAAATAAAGATTGAGCAACAAGAACCCCACAAAATACTGGAGTCACCGAGGTGCTCTAGAAAGGTAACCAGTTCCTACTCCGCTGGTGGCTGCCGTCATGTTACTCTTGCTACAATACCGGTGAAAAGTCATTAATCAGGAATTGTAATTACGACAAACGGAACATATCCATGGCCATTTGTGACAGGAATAGTCAGCAACGATTATAACTAAGTTGTGGTGGCGACCGTAAAACATTCGAAAGGATGACTTCAACTCGACCACTAGGAACTCTTACTTCAGCTGTTTCCTCGCTAGCAAATAAATCAAGATAGCTGGTGGACTATCTGTCAAAAATGAAAAACAAAAAATACCACGCTGTCGGAACAGTTCTAAAATACCATACTGTCAGAACATTTCTAAAATACCACACTGTCAGAACAGTTCTAAAATACCACACTGTCAGAACAGTTCTAAAATACCACACTGTCGGAACAGTTCTAAAATACCACACTGTCGGAACAGTTCTAAAATACCACACTGTCGGAACAGTTCTAAAATACCACACTGTCGGAACAGTTCTAAAATACCACACTGTCGGAACAGTTCTAAAATACCACACTGTCGGAACAGTTCTAAAATACCACACTGTCGGAACAGTTCTAAAATACCACGCTGTCGGAACAGTTCTAAAATACCACACTGTTGGAACAGTTCTAAAATACCACACTGTCAGAACAGTTCTAAAATACCACACTGTCAGAACAGTTCTAAAATACCACACTGTCGGAACAGTTCTAAAATACCACACTGTCGGAACAGTTCTAAAAATACCACACTGTCGGAACAGTTCTAAAATACCACACTGTCGGAACAGTTCTAAAAATACCACACTGTCGGAACAGTTCTAAAATATCACGCTGTCGGAACAGTTCTAAAATACCACGCTGTCGGAACAGTTCTAAAATACCACACTGTCGGAACAGTTCTAAAATACCACACTGTCGGAACAGTTCTAAAATACCACACTGTCGGAACAGTTCTAAAATACCACACTGTCGGAACAGTTCTAAAAATACCACACTGTCGGAACAGTTCTAAAATACCACGCTCTCGGAACAGTTCTAAAATACCACACTGTCGGAACAGTTCTAAAATACCACACTGTCGGAACAGTTCTAAAATACCACGCTGTCGGAACAGTTCTAAAATACCACACTGTCGGAACAGTTCTAAAATACCACGCTGTCGGAACAGTTCTAAAATACCACACTGTCGGAACAGTTCTAAAATACCACACTGTCGGAACAGTTCTAAAATACCACACTGTCGGAACAGTTCTAAAATACCACACTGTCGGAACAGTTCTAAAATACCACACTGTCAGAACAGTTCTAAAATACCACACTGTCAGAACAGTTCTAAAATACCACACTGTCGGAACAGTTCTAAAATACCACGCTGTCGGAACAGTTCTAAAATACCACACTGTCGGAACAGTTCTAAAATACCATACTGTCGGAACAGTTCTAAAATACCACACTGTCGGAACAGTTCTAAAAATACCACACTGTCGGAACAGTTCTAAAAATACCACACTGTCAGAACAGTTCTAAAATACCACACTGTCGGAACAGTTCTAAAATACCACGCTGTCGGAACAGTTCTAAAATACCACACTGTCGGAACAGTTCTAAAATACCACACTGTCGGAACAGTTCTAAAATACCACACTGTCGGAACAGTTCTAAAATACCACACTGTCGGAACAGTTCTAAAATACCACACTGTCGGAACAGTTCTAAAATACCACACTGTCGGAATAGTTCTAAAATACCACACTGTCGGAACAGTTCTAAAATACCACACTGTCGGAACAGTTCTAAAATACCACACTGTCGGAACAGTTCTAAAATACCACACTGTCAGAACAGTTCTAAAATACCACACTGTCGGAACAGTTCTAAAATACCACGCTGTCGGAACAGTTCTAAAATACCACACTGTCGGAACAGTTCTAAAATACCACACTGTCGGAACAGTTCTAAAATACCACACTGTCGGAACAGTTCTAAAATACCACACTGTCAGAACAGTTCTAAAATACCACACTGTCAGAACAGTTCTAAAATACCACGCTGTCGGAACAGTTCTAAAATACTACACTGTCGGAACAGTTCTAAAATACCACACTGTCAGAACAGTTCTAAAATACCACACTGTCGGAACAGTTCTAAAATACCACACTGTCGGAACAGTTCTAAAAATACCACACTGTCGGAACAGTTCTAAAATACCACACTGTCAGAACAGTTCTAAAATACCACACTGTCGGAACAGTTCTAAAATACCACACTGTCGGAACAGTTCTAAAATACCACACTGTCGGAACAGTTCTAAAATACCACACTGTCGGAACAGTTCTAAAAATACCACACTGTCGGAACAGTTCTAAAATACCACACTGTCAGAACAGTTCTAAAATACCACACTGTCGGAACAGTTCTAAAATACCACACTGTCGGAACAGTTCTAAAATACCATACTGTCGGAACAGTTCTAAAATACCACACTGTCGGAACAGTTCTAAAATACCACACTGTCAGAACAGTTCTAAAATACCACACTGTCGGAACAGTTCTAAAATACCACACTGTCGGAACAGTGCTAAAATACCACACTGTCGGAACAGTTCTAAAATACCACACTGTCAGAACAGTTCTAAAATACCACACTGTCGGAACAGTTCTAAAATACCACACTGTCGGAACAGTTCTAAAATACCACACTGTCGGAACAGTTCTAAAATACCACACTGTCGGAACAGTTCTAAAAATACCACACTGTCGGAACAGTTCTAAAATACCACACTGTCAGAACAGTTCTAAAATACCACACTGTCGGAACAGTTCTAAAATACCACACTGTCGGAACAGTTCTAAAATACCACACTGTCGGAACAGTTCTAAAATACCACACTGTCGGAACAGTTCTAAAATACCACACTGTCGGAACAGTTCTAAAAATACCACACTGTCGGAACAGTTCTAAAATACCATGCTCTCGGAACAGTTCTAAAATACCACACTGTCGGAACAGTTCTAAAATACCACGCTGTCGGAACAGTTCTAAAATCTAATAGACTAATCGTAGAAGAGGCAATATCGATACCCCTAACACACATTTATATAACCGCTCAATTTCCTGGCTTGGAACAGACAATTCAATAAAAAGTGACGGGATTAAATTACTTTCATCATTTTATCTACCGGTATATTTATGCTTAATTTTTTTTACTTCAAAATACAGTATGATGTTAATAGTTCTTTCGATAGTGTATTGTACCTGTGCTGTGTGTATGAACAAAATGTAACCATGTACGCGATTAGATTATATGCAGTATTACTACGCACTGTGCAATTAGTGTCAAAGGCTACCTATTATATTAATAAATCATGTCAGTTTGTGCGAATTCAAATAAAACATTAGAGGAAACCGAAGGAGCAGACAAATATAGGCAAATCCAGAGACACATGCAATATCGGGCACAAGTCACAGAACGATGACAAACAAAACGAAACGAAAATAAAATAGATTAGCAACGAAGACTCTGAAAAACAAAACAAACAAAAAATAATCATATTAATAGAATAAAGAAAGAAAGAAAAAACAAATAAATAGAACCAAAAAAAAAATAAAATAAAATAAAACACACAAAAAAACCAAGAAAACGCTGGGCGGTTAGTTACAATCAGTAAATGAGTATAGTCCTAATTTAGAAATTTAAGTGTAAAACTTGCTGTTGGGGTCGGGCTGCTGCATCGGACATTACCCATCTAGCTACTGTCAATTATATCAATGTTCACTGCAATGCAGTACATCACTGCTGTATTCTATGTGTAGTTTTACCTTCAGAATCATGGCAGGAATTCTCGCATTCGACAAGGTCACAGTCATTGTCATATTTATTCGACAATAATCTCCATTGGTTTATCAGCTGCATCGCATGTGTCCACAAGTCCCATGTTACTGGTCGTAACTAGCCACCCGTTACAGACGATTCAGGTTTGAAAGGAAACAAATAAAGCTAGCAACAATAATCTATATTTGATTGAAACTCTTTCTGAAAAATGCTACATTAATGTTGTATTGCCCATTTCATGTAAGATTTGATTGTAGTTTGATCTATCTTTATGTAAAATAATGTGTATTGATATAAAAAAAAATACAATATATCAATAGATCTATGTATAGTCAAACCTGCCCATGTTGTCACCTCTATTAAGAATTCACCTGTATTTAAAGGTCACCTCTTTCTTGTCCTCTCATAAAAAAATTCATATGAATTGGTCTTCCTTTAAAATGTCACTTGTCTTATAAGACCACTTTTACTTTGTTCCAATAATGACTCCTTAATACAGGTTTGACTTAATTTGTGTTTAATTATATTAAAATACACAGACATGGTTTTATATCATAGAAATAACCGAAAAACCCCGTTTTCTATTTTATTTCCTACATTTTTCATTTCTGACATCGCATGTCCGGGAAATTATAAAATCTTATTTTATAAAAATATGGATGGAAATATTTGCCAACACTATTTGCATGGATGTCAGTTTTGTGTAAAAGATAAATGGGTTTTTGTCTTTGTTCAAAATTCAATTAATTTCTAGGGTTGTTATGTGGGATTTCTTTAATAACCACAGAAGTAACCCGCATATCGTTTGATAAGCGGTCAATTACAAGACATGAAACATTTAGTGGTTTTATTAATTTATTCAGCGGTTTTTAGTTTCCGATAATAGCCAATTTATATTGTGATAGTTGTGTTGTTGTAATAGTGCATTGCATAGAAATGTATTAATAATAAAGGGAGATAGATTTACATGATTCCAATTAATTCTGGTATTTGATGGTTATTACAAATCTGCAAATCTTCATACTACTGTTTAGTTGCCAACATAATAAGGACATGCCAGACAATTTGGGGAAGAACTTTTTGTTTTTTTCAGATTGTTACCTTGTACAGTTATAATGTATTATGCATAAGTGGAAGCTAAAGAAGGTATATCATAAAAACGTAGATATCAAATTTAGTGCGCACGACGCGTTTCTGGAATAACCTTCATCAGGTACGCTCAATATCAAAATATTGGCAAGCCAAATAATTTAAAGTTTTGGAAGCAATAAAACCAAAGTGCCTAAACAGGATAGCCAAAATCTTAAATATAAAGTATATGTATATGAAGCTTAAAATCTGGGATAAAGGTGAGATTCGCCGAGCCTGTCCCCAGTTTTGTTGCGCCGAATACACATAAACTTTATATTTTAATACACTGCAATAATATAGTGTTTATCCTGCAAACAAATCACATTAATCCATCGACGTTTATATTTTAAATTAAATAATCAAATTATATAATTATACCTTGTGACATGTGACATGGGTTACAGAAAAGGTTATGTTTAGGTCAGTAGCAGTATATAACAGTATATAGAACAATTTATCCAGTCAATGCAATTTGCCTGCTCAAATAGAAACATGCAGTATATTAATGTACTACCGTATCCCTGGTGAACATACTGTTTTGTTTGGTTGAGTACCGACTGCCATGTATGGGTACAGCGGACTAATTAATGGTCATTCTTTGAGAATAGTTTTTCTTCTCGTTTTGTTTTCTTTTATGGTGTTGAATCGCCGCTTGTGGTCTGTCGCCAAGGTCTGTATCTGTAGCAGTCCACTTTGTTTTATTATCTGTGTATAACATATACTATCCGAGTTGTTTTATCATTATCACTGTACACACTAAAATGTGTTGTCGATTTAAATAGCTAAAAAAACATGTCATTATGATTTATTTTTATCAATTTCAGGACATCGATGCTAACAAAATTGATGGATACAGACAATAGATTTGATAAAGAAATCATTGTAAAACTAAGGTTTATCTCCACTAGTCATAGGTAGTGTGAAAATTACAGTTCCTTAATAATGTATTTTAATAAAAGTAAGCTTCAGACATAGGTACCCATATCCGATTTTCTTTATCATGTTTATGCCCTTTGCTCTACCTGATGACAAAGACTTGGAATGTTTGGTTTTCCAATCTTCGGGCTTTGAGCGTACCTGATGAAGGTTGATCCAGAAACACGTTGTGCTGACTAAATTAGATTTCTACGTTTTTATTTTATTCTGGCTTTGGCTTTATGAAGAGTTTGAAGACGCAAAGGGGTAAATCGAAGGATAGACAACACAATGACCAAAAGAAGAAGGATAGACAACACAATGACCAAAAGAAGAAGGATAGACAACACAATGACCAAAAGAAAAAAGACAAAAGAACAAACAACGACCTACAAAACAATTCACAGAAAACGAAAGATCGAGCAACATTAAAAACCAGCGGTGAACTCGGGTGCTCCGGAAGGGTTAGCAGTTCCTGCTCCACTAGTGCACCCGTTTTTATGTTTATGTTTCGATATTTTCTTCTCTTCACCGCTTGGTAAGTAAATATTGTGTAACTCATTGGGGTTGAGCACCACTGAAGATGTTACTGGACATCTCGAGCATTACATCACTATAGGCATCTTTGTCGTCATTTCTACAGAATAGGAGTAAATATTATAAAAGTGTACCATATTGTTGTTGATTTGACAGCATCTATACAACAGACGCAGATCCAGTATCAGTCAATGGCTGTTGTGAAGATGTCAGTTCCAGGCAAATTTGTGACATATTTTTTTATGCATTAATTTTTGTGTAATTTTCAAAATGTGCTAGGGAAAAAATAGTTGTTTCAAACCGCCGAAACCTGCCACATGACCCCCTCCCTTCAGTGATTAATGTTGGTGATCATAATAGCGTTGTCGGTTGAATCGAATAAGCCTACGTTTTATACTATCAAATAGTGTTGCATGTATTTAATGCTATGCTGTTTGGTTCAGTGTAACAAATATCCTTGCAATTAATGTGAATTAAGTAGACGTATATCTGTCATTAGAATTGGGATATATGATGTAGATTTTTGGAAAACAGAATTTTCAGGTATTCGAAAGATGTGTCTTTACTTTTATTGAATCATTCAATTTCTTGAGAAGATATCAAAGATAAACAAAGGATCAATGAAAAAGATGTTTCTCTTTGTGTAGATTTTATTTTTTGAGCATATTTTGTTTCTCATAAATCACCCAAAATATGACTTATCTTTGAAGAACAAAGATAATACTGTATAAAGTACAGATAGGCTTCGTTCTCTAGTGGCTCGACTAAAATGAGAGCAGAAATGTAAATATATCATTTAAATAATCAATGCATCATTAATTTGTTCATTTGACAGACATTTATAAAACAAATAATTTGTAAGACATCCAGTCATTTTCTTATCGCTCCCCTACGCCGTAAGGCTATTAGCGTCTAAAACACTAATTAGTATCACTGATTCCAAAATGTCCACCGATACAGAACTAATAATTGCCAAAGATGATTCATTTATAGCATGCAAGAAGCAATTTGCAGCTTTAAAATGATTTTAGTCCGATCATGAAGTAATGATTCCTTTAATGAGTGATTTCAGCTTATGATCCGCAAAAGTTCCCCGTGGGAAAATCAAAGAAGCATCAGCAATACACACGATAAGTAATTGAAAACGATTGTTAATAACCAGTAACTACTCTTGACAAGTTAGGATTATTGATGGGAAGAATAAAATATGTTTTTCATGAACAATCAAAGCTAACAGTGTTTAAAATGACTGGCGGCAACAAAGATAATTGTTTAGAATTATTGATTGACTACTGGTCTTTTACCTAAAACGGTTAATCTATTACTATAAGTACAACAGTATTTATTGTACATTGTACAATGTATATATATATATAGTTGTAATTTCATAAGTACAACAATATTTAAAGTACATAGTACAGTGTATATATATATTTGCAATAATATTCGTAGAAATAAAGTTTGTTAGTGACTTGTGGAAGGTCGGTGGTTTTCTCCGGGTACTCCGGTTTCTTCCACCAAGAAAACTCACCGCCACGATATAACTGAAATAGTGTTGAAAGTGGCGTTAAACACCATAACCATAATTTATCTAAATCGTCAGTCGGTAGATATTTTAGTATCAGATTGTGCATATTACGGTAATTTTGATAGAAAAAGATTTTGTACAAAAAGTGTACCCACCAAGATATTAGGAAAACATTTCAAGAAACGTCCCGACTTATTCTAAACCTTTTAATACTGATTAAGTCTAGCTTCCGGTTAAAGGTTCGTCAGTATGATTCATTGATTTATCCCGATTTCCTCCATAAACGAAGATTTCACATTTTATATAAAAAAAAACAATATTACAAAACATTAATGAACATTTACAGACTCAACAAACATGGATTGATCATGACAAAAAATAAGACTTCAAAATGTCTGTCTATCCATAAGCACAGACAATACAACATATAGTAATTTAAATCGAATACATGTATATGACTAACTATCGTCGGGGGCGGATCCAAAAACTCTTTTGACCGAGGGGGGGGGGGGGGGGCTCAGTTATGGGGCAATATTTTCAATACTAGATGGAACAAACTGTAGCCCCAAAGTGGTTCTGGCGTGTAGGTCGGTAAACCTTGTTTTCATTTCCCGCATATTCTAGTTTTTTTTAACCTCTATGTCTAGCGGTTCACAGATTTTAATACTCCTCTCAAATCACTGGCGGCTGAATTGTTCAACATTTGCTCTACAGTCTTCTAGTCAGCTCTGAACTAAACTGAAGCCCCCAAAACCCACCCTTAAATCCGCCACTGATCGTATTTGATAAACTCGTATAGCTTAATCATATAATCTGCTGTATTCCCATCAAGCAGTTTTTCACATCTATGCTTGGTGTTTGAATGGAATGGTACATACTTTCTGAGCAACGATTCTACGATTTCGTCATCATCATGGTAAATAAACAGAATCATAGCGTCTATTTTGTAGAACATTTAATCCATTTCGAATTTGTACATTAAAAAAAAAGTACAGCTTAAAATGTAACGTTTTTAAAAGTATATATCTGTTGTATACGAGCTACATAATGAACATTGTTTTGTTTTGTTACCATTCCATGCTAATTTAACTAATGTCATAAGTTCAATATTCAAATACATTTTTTCCAAATAGGGAATATAGCATAACAAATATTTAGCGTTATAGCTCTTTATTATTTCAAGTTAAATATACTACCACTAATCTTAAACAGTCGATGATTGATCAAACACGTTGGTATTTAATATGATTGCTTGATTGGTGTTTAACGCCAACCATGACAGTATTTCAGCTATATCGTGGTGCAGTTTGCATTTAAAATGATTGATTGATTGATTGATTGATTGATTGATTGATTGATTGATTGATTGATTGATTCATTGGGATTTAACGACAACTTTAGCAGTATTTCGGCTACTAGTATTTCGTGGCTTAGTTTGTATTTAATATGATTGATTGATTGGTGTTTAACACCAACTTTAGCAGTATTTCAGTTTATCGTGGCGTAGTTTGTAATTAAGAGTAACGTTTTAGTTTTCATCGACGTTCAACTAATTGTTGTCAATTATTTTCGGCATACATTACCAGACAGCTTTACAATTGTTTGGAAACTCAGCTTGTATATGGACAGACATTTTCTTTAAAATGATTGTCAATAAAAGCATTAAACACGACCGGTACTACTAGTGGTAAAGGAACTACTTACCCTTCTGGTTCACCTTAGTTCTCTCCCGGTGTGTTATGGGTTCGTCACTAGTGGTAAAGGAACTACTTACCTTCTGGTTCACCTTAGTTCTCTCCCGGTGTGCTATGGGTTCGTCACTAGTGGTAAAGGAACTACTTACCCTTCTGGTTCACCTTAGTTCTCTCCCGGTGTGCTATGGGTTCGTCACTAGTGGTAAAGGAACTACTTACCCTTCTGGTTCACCTTAGTTCTCTCCCGGTGTGTTATGGGTTCGTCACTAGTGGTAAAGGAACTACTTACCCTTCTGGTTCACCTTAGTTCTCTCCCGGTGTGCTATGGGTTCGTCACTAGTGGTAAAGGAACTACTTACCCTTCTGGTTCACCTTAGTTCTCTCCCGGTGTGTTATGGGTTCGTCACTAGTGGTAAAGGAACTACTTACCCTTCTGGTTCACCTTAGTTCTCTCCCCATGTGTTATGGGTTCGTCACTAGTGGTAAAGGAACTACTTACCCTTCTGGTTCACCTTAGTTCTCTCCCGGTGTGTTATGGGTTCGTCACTAGTGGTAAAGGAACTACTTACCCTTCTGGTTCACCTTAGTACTCTCCCGGTGTGTTATGGGTTCGTCACTAGTGGTAAAGGAACTACTTACCCTTCTGGTTCACCTTAGTTCTCTCCCGGTGTGCTATGGGTTCGTCACTAGTGGTAAAGGAACTACTTACCCTTCTGGTTCACCTTAGTTCTCTCCCGGTGTGTTATGGGTTCGTCACTAGTGGTAAAGGAACTACTTACCCTTCTGGTTCACCTTAGTTCTCTCCCGGTGTGTTATGGGTTCGTCACTAGTGGTAAAGGAACTACTTACCCTTCTGGTTCACCTTAGTTCTCTCCCGGTGTGCTATGGGTTCGTCACTAGTGGTAAAGGAACTACTTACCCTTCTGGTTCACCTTAGTTCTCTCCCGGTGTGTTATGGGTTCGTCACTAGTGGTAAAGGAACTACTTACCCTTCTGGTTCACCTTAGTTCTCTCCCGATGTGCTATGGGTTCGTCACTAGTGGTAAAGGAACTACTTACCCTTCTGGTTCACCTTAGGTCTCTCCCGATGTGCTATGGGTTCGTCACTAGTGGTAAAGGAACTACTTACCCTTCTGGTTCACCTTAGTTCTCTCCCGGTGTGTTATGGGTTCGTCACTAGTGGTAAAGGAACTACTTACCCTTCTGGTTCACCTTAGTTCTCTCCCGGTGTGTTATGGGTTCGTCACTAGTGGTAAAGGAACTACTTACCCTTCTGGTCCACCTTAGTTCTCTCCCGATGTGTTATGGGTTCGTCACTAGTGGTAAAGGAACTACTTACCCTTCTGGTTCACCTTAGTTCTCTCCCGATGTGCTATGGGTTCGTCACTAGTGGTAAAGGAACTACTTACCCTTCTGGTTCACCTTATTTCTCTCCCGATGTGCTATGGGTTCGTCACTAGTGGTAAAGGAACTACTTACCCTTCTGGTTCACCTTAGTTCTCTCCCGGTGTGCTATGGGTTCGTCACTAGTGGTAAAGGAACTACTTACCCTTCTGGTTCACCTTAGTTCTCTCCCGGTGTGTTATGGGTTCGTCACTAGTGGTAAAGGAACTACTTACCCTTCTGGTTCACCTTAGTTCTCTCCCGGGTGTTATGGGTTCGTCACTAGTGGTAAAGGAACTACTTACCCTTCTGGTTCACCTCAGGACTCTCCCGGTGTGTTATGGGTTCGTCACTAGTGGTAAAGGAACTACTTACCCTTCTGGTTCACCTTAGTTCTCTCCCGATGTGCTATGGGTTCGTCACTAGTGGTAAAGGAACTACTTACCCTTCTGGTTTACCTTATTTCTCTCCCGGTGTGTTATGGGTTCGTCACTAGTGGTAAAGGAACTACTTACCCTTCTGGTTCACCTAAGTTCTCTCCCGATGTGCTATGGGTTCGTCACTAGTGGTAAAGGAACTACTTACCCTTCTGGTTCACCTTATTTCTCTCCCGATGTGCTATGGGTTCGTCACTAGTGGTAAAGGAACTACTTACCCTTCTGGTTCACCTTAGTTCTCTCCCGGTGTGTTATGGGTTCGTCACTAGTGGTAAAGGAACTACTTACCCTTCTGGTTCACCTTAGTTCTCTCCCGGTGTGTTATGGGTTCGTCACTAGTGGTAAAGGAACTACTTACCCTTCTGGTTCACCTTAGTTCTCTCCCGGTGTGTTATGGGTTCGTCACTAGTGGTAAAGGAACTACTTACCCTTCTGGTCCACCTTAGTTCTCTCCCGATGTGTTATGGGTTGGTCACTAGTGGTAAAGGAACTACTTACCCTTCTGGTTCACCTTAGTTCTCTCCCGATGTGCTATGGGTTCGTCACTAGTGGTAAAGGAACTACTTACCCTTCTGGTTCACCTTATTTCTCTCCCGATGTGCTATGGGTTCGTCACTAGTGGTAAAGGAACTACTTACCCTTCTGGTTCACCTTAGTTCTCTCCCGGTGTGCTATGGGTTCGTCACTAGTGGTAAAGGAACTACTTACCCTTCTGGTTCACCTTAGTTCTCTCCCGATGTGCTATGGGTTCGTCACTAGTGGTAAAGGAACTACTTACCTTCTGGTTCACCTTAGTTCTCTCCCGGTGTGTTATGGGTTCGTCACTAGTGGTAAAGGAACTACTTACCCTTCTGGTTCACCTTAGTTCTCTCCCGATGTGTTATGGGTTCGTCATTAGTGGTAAAGGAACTACTTACCCTTCTGGTTCACCTTAGTTCTCTCCCGGTGTGCTATGGGTTCGTCACTAGTGGTAAAGGAACTACTTACCCTTCTGGTTCACCTTAGTTCTCTCCCGGTGTGTTATGGGTTCGTCACTAGTGGTAAAGGAACTACTTACCCTTCTGGTTCACCTTAGTTCTCTCCCGGTGTGCTATGGGTTCGTCACTAGTGGTAAAGGAACTACTTACCCTTCTGGTTCACCTTAGTTCTCTCCCGGTGTGTTATGGGTTCGTCACTAGTGGTAAAGGAACTACTTACCCTTCTGGTTCACCTTAGTTCTCTCCCAGTGTGTTATGGGTTCGTCACTAGTGGTAAAGGAACTACTTAGCCTTCTGGTTCACCTTAGTTCTCTCCCGATGTGCTATGGGTTCGTCACTAGTGGTAAAGGAACTACTTACCCTTCTGGTTCACCTTAGTTCTCTCCCGGTGTGTTATGGGTTCGTCACTAGTGGTAAAGGAACTACTTACCTTCTGGTTCACCTAAGTTCTCTCCCGGTGTGTTATGGGTTCGTCACTAGTGGTAAAGGAACTACTTACCCTTCTGGTTCACCTTAGTTCTCTCCCGGTGTGTTATGGGTTCGTCACTAGTGGTAAAGGAACTACTTACCCTTCTGGTTCACCTTAGTTCTCTCCCGGTGTGTTATGGGTTCGTCACTAGTGGTAAAGGAACTACTTACCCTTCTGGTTCACCTAAGTTCTCTCCCGGTGTGTTATGGGTTCGTCACTAGTGGTAAAGGAACTACTTACCCTTCTGGTTCACATTAGTTCTCTCCCGATGTGCTATGGGTTCGTCACTAGTGGTAAAGGAACTACTTACCCTTCTGGTTCACCTTAGTTCTCTCCCGGTGTGTTATGGGTTCGTCACTAGTGTTAAAGGAACTACTTACCCTTCTGGTTCACCTTAGTTCTTTCCCGGTGTGCTATGGGTTCGTCACTAGTGTTAAAGGAACTACTTACCCTTCTGGTTCACCTTAGTTCTCTCCCGGTGTGTTATGGGTTCGTCACTAGTGGTAAAGGAACTACTTACCCTTCTGGTTCACCTTAGTTCTCTCCCGGTGTGTTATGGGTTCGTCACTAGTGGTAAAGGAACTACTTACCCTTCTGGTTCACCTTAGTTCTCTCCCGGTGTGTTATGGGTTCGTCACTAGTTGTAAAGGAACTACTTACCCTTCTGGTTCACCTTAGTTCTCTCCCGGTGTGTTATGGGTTCGTCACTAGTGGTAAAGGAACTACTTACCCTTCTGGTTCACCTTAGTTCTCTCCCGATGTGCTATGGGTTCGTCACTAGTGGTAAAGGAACTACTTACCCTTCTGGTTCACCTTAGTTCTCTCCCGGTGTGTTATGGGTTCGTCACTAGTGGTAAAGGAACTACTTACCCTTCTGGTTCACCTTAGTTCTCTCCCGGTGTGCTATGGGTTCGTCACTAGTGGTAAAGGAACTACTTACCCTTCTGGCTCACCTTAGTTCTCTCCCGGTGTGTTATGGGTTCGTCACTAGTGGTAAAGGAACTACTTACCCTTCTGGTTCACCTTAGTTCTCTCCCGATGTGCTATGGGTTCGTCACTAGTGGTAAAGGAACTACTTAGCCTTCTGGTTCACCTTAGTTCTCTCCCGGTGTGTTATGGGTTCGTCATTAGTGGTAAAGGAACTACTTACCCTTCTGGTTCACCTTAGTTCTCTCCCGGTGTGTTATGGGTTCGTCACTAGTGGTAAAGGAACTACTTACCCTTCTGGTTCACCTTAGTTCTCTCCCGGTGTGTTATGGGTTCGTCATTAGTGGTAAAGGAACTACTTACCCTTCTGGTTCACCTAAGTTCTCTCCCGGTGTGTTATGGGTTCGTCACTAGTGGTAAAGGAACTACTTACCCTTCTGGTTCACCTTAGTACTTTCCCGGTGTGCTATGGGTTCGTCACTAGTGTTAAAGGAACTACTTACCCTTCTGGTTCACCTTAGTTTTCTCCCGGTGCGTTATGGGTTCGTCACTAGTGGTAAAGGAACTACTTACCCTTCTGGTTCACCTTAGTTCTCTCCCGGTGTGCTATGGGTTCGTCACTAGTGGTAAAGGAACTACTTACCCTTCTGGCTCACCTTAGTTCTCTCCCGGTGTGTTATGGGTTCGTCACTAGTGGTAAAGGAACTACTTACCCTTCTGGTTCACCTTAGTTCTCTCCCGATGTGCTATGGGTTCGTCACTAGTGGTAAAGGAACTACTTAGCCTTCTGGTTCACCTTAGTTCTCTCCCGATGTGTTATGGGTTCGTCACTAGTGGTAAAGGAACTACTTACCCTTCTGGTTCACCTTAGTTCTCTCCCGGTGTGCTATGGGTTCGTCACTAGTGGTAAAGGAACTACTTACCCTTCTGGTTCACCTTAGTTCTCTCCCGGTGTGCTATGGGTTCGTCACTAGTCGTAAAGGAACTACTTACCCTTCTGGTTCACCTTAGTTCTCTCCCGGTGTGCTATGGGTTCGTCACTAGTGGTAAAGGAACTACTTACCCTTCTGGTTCACCTTAGTACTCTCCCGGTGTGCTATGGGTTCGTCACTAGTGGTAAAGGAACTACTTACCCTTCTGGTTCACCTTAGTTCTCTCCCGGTGTGTTATGGGTTCGTCACTAGTGGTAAAGGAACTACTTACCTTTCTGGTTCACCTTAGATCTCTCCCGATGTGTTATGGGTTCGTCATTAGTGGTAAAGGAACTACTTACCCTTCTGGTTCACCTTAGTTCTCTCCCGGTGTGCTATGGGTTCGTCACTAGTGGTAAAGGAACTACTTACCCTTCTGGTTCACCTTAGTTCTCTCCCGGTGTGCTATGGGTTCGTCACTAGTGGTAAAGGAACTACTTACCCTTCTGGTTCACCTTAGTTCTCTCCCGGTGTGTTATGGGTTCGTCACTAGTGGTAAAGGAACTACTTACCCTTCTGGTTCACCTTATTTCTCTCCCGGTGTGTTATGGGTTCGTCACTAGTGGTAAAGGAACTACTTACCCTTCTGGTTCACCTTAGTTCTCTCCCGATGTGTTATGGGTTCGTCACTAGTGGTAAAGGAACTACTTAGCCTTCTGGTTCACCTTAGTTCTCTCCCGATGTGCTATGGGTTCGTCACTAGTGGTAAAGGAACTACTTACCCTTCTGGTTCACCTTAGTTCTCTCCCGGTGTGTTATGGGTTCGTCACTAGTGGTAAAGGAACTACTTACCCTTCTGGTTCACCCAAGTTCTCTCCCGGTGTGTTATGGGTTCGTCACTAGTGGTAAAGGAACTACTTACCCTTCTGGTTCACATTAGTTCTCTCCCGATGTGCTATGGGTTCGTCACTAGTGGTAAAGGAACTACTTACCCTGCTGGTTCACCTTAGTTCTCTCCCGGTGTGTTATGGGTTCGTCACTAGTGGTAAAGGAACTACTTACCCTTCTGGTTCACCTTAATTCTTTCCCGGTGTGCTATGGGTTCGTCACTAGTGTTAAAGGAACTACTTACCCTTCTGGTTCACCTTAGTTCTCTCCCGGTGTGTTATGGGTTCGTCACTAGTGGTAAAGGAACTACTTACCCTTCTGGTTCACCTTAGTTCTCTCCCGGTGTGCTATGGGTTCGTCACTAGTGGTAAAGGAACTACTTACCCTTCTGGTTCACCTTAGTTCTCTCCCGGTGTGCTATGGGTTCGTCACTAGTGGTAAAGGAACTACTTACCCTTCTGGTTCACATTAGTTCTCTCCCGATGTGCTATGGGTTCGTCACTAGTGGTAAAGGAACTACTTACCCTGCTGGTTCACCTTAGTTCTCTCCCGGTGTGTTATGGGTTCGTCACTAGTGGTAAAGGAACTACTTACCCTTCTGGTTCACCTTAGTACTTTCCCGGTGTGCTATGGGTTCGTCACTAGTGTTAAAGGAACTACTTACCCTTCTGGTTCACCTTAGTTTTCTCCCGGTGCGTTATGGGTTCGTCACTAGTGGTAAAGGAACTACTTACCCTTCTGGTTCACCTTAGTTCTCTCCCGGTGTGCTATGGGTTCGTCACTAGTGGTAAAGGAACTACTTACCCTTCTGGCTCACCTTAGTTCTCTCCCGGTGTGTTATGGGTTCGTCACTAGTGGTAAAGGAACTACTTACCCTTCTGGTTCACCTTAGTTCTCTCCCGATGTGCTATGGGTTCGTCACTAGTGGTAAAGGAACTACTTAGCCTTCTGGTTCACCTTAGTTCTCTCCCGATGTGTTATGGGTTCGTCACTAGTGGTAAAGGAACTACTTACCCTTCTGGTTCACCTTAGTTCTCTCCCGGTGTGCTATGGGTTCGTCACTAGTGGTAAAGGAACTACTTACCCTTCTGGTTCACCTTAGTTCTCTCCCGGTGTGCTATGGGTTCGTCACTAGTCGTAAAGGAACTACTTACCCTTCTGGTTCACCTTAGTTCTCTCCCGGTGTGCTATGGGTTCGTCACTAGTGGTAAAGGAACTACTTACCCTTCTGGTTCACCTTAGTACTCTCCCGGTGTGCTATGGGTTCGTCACTAGTGGTAAAGGAACTACTTACCCTTCTGGTTCACCTTAGTTCTCTCCCGGTGTGTTATGGGTTCGTCACTAGTGGTAAAGGAACTACTTACCTTTCTGGTTCACCTTAGATCTCTCCCGATGTGTTATGGGTTCGTCATTAGTGGTAAAGGAACTACTTACCCTTCTGGTTCACCTTAGTTCTCTCCCGGTGTGCTATGGGTTCGTCACTAGTGGTAAAGGAACTACTTACCCTTCTGGTTCACCTTAGTTCTCTCCCGGTGTGCTATGGGTTCGTCACTAGTGGTAAAGGAACTACTTACCCTTCTGGTTCACCTTAGTTCTCTCCCGGTGTGTTATGGGTTCGTCACTAGTGGTAAAGGAACTACTTACCCTTCTGGTTCACCTTATTTCTCTCCCGGTGTGTTATGGGTTCGTCACTAGTGGTAAAGGAACTACTTACCCTTCTGGTTCACCTTAGTTCTCTCCCGATGTGTTATGGGTTCGTCACTAGTGGTAAAGGAACTACTTAGCCTTCTGGTTCACCTTAGTTCTCTCCCGATGTGCTATGGGTTCGTCACTAGTGGTAAAGGAACTACTTACCCTTCTGGTTCACCTTAGTTCTCTCCCGGTGTGTTATGGGTTCGTCACTAGTGGTAAAGGAACTACTTACCCTTCTGGTTCACCCAAGTTCTCTCCCGGTGTGTTATGGGTTCGTCACTAGTGGTAAAGGAACTACTTACCCTTCTGGTTCACATTAGTTCTCTCCCGATGTGCTATGGGTTCGTCACTAGTGGTAAAGGAACTACTTACCCTGCTGGTTCACCTTAGTTCTCTCCCGGTGTGTTATGGGTTCGTCACTAGTGGTAAAGGAACTACTTACCCTTCTGGTTCACCTTAATTCTTTCCCGGTGTGCTATGGGTTCGTCACTAGTGTTAAAGGAACTACTTACCCTTCTGGTTCACCTTAGTTCTCTCCCGGTGTGTTATGGGTTCGTCACTAGTGGTAAAGGAACTACTTACCCTTCTGGTTCACCTTAGTTCTCTCCCGGTGTGCTATGGGTTCGTCACTAGTGGTAAAGGAACTACTTACCCTTCTGGTTCACCTTAGTTCTCTCCCGGTGTGCTATGGGTTCGTCACTAGTGGTAAAGGAACTACTTACCCTTCTTGTTCACCTTAGTTCTCTCCCGGTGTGCTATGGGTTCGTCACTAGTGGTAAAGGAACTACTTACCCTTCTGGTTCACCTTAGTTCTCTCCCGGTGTGCTATGGGTTCGTCACTAGTGGTAAAGGAACTACTTACCCTTCTGGTTCACCTTAGTTCTCTCCCGGTGTGCTATGGGTTCGTCACTAGTGGTAAAGGAACTACTTACCCTTCTGGTTCACCTTAGTTCTCTCCCGATGTGCTATGGGTTCGTCACTAGTGGTAAAGGAACTACTTACCCTTCTGGTTCACCTTAGTTCTCTCCCGGTGTGCTATGGGTTCGTCACTAGTGGTAAAGGAACTACTTACCCTTCTGGTTCACCTTAGTTCTCTCCCGGTGTGCTATGGGTTCGTCACTAGTGGTAAAGGAACTACTTACCCTTCTGGCTCACCTTAGTTCTCTCCCGGTGTGTTATGGGTTCGTCACTAGTGGTAAAGGAACTACTTACCCTTCTGGTTCACCTTAGTTCTCTCCCGATGTGCTATGGGTTCGTCACTAGTGGTAAAGGAACTACTTAGCCTTCTGGTTCACCTTAGTTCTCTCCCGGTGTGTTATGGGTTCGTCATTAGTGGTAAAGGAACTACTTACCCTTCTGGTTCACCTTAGTTCTCTCCCGGTGTGTTATGGGTTCGTCACTAGTGGTAAAGGAACTACTTACCCTTCTGGTTCACCTTAGTTCTCTCCCGGTGTGCTATGGGTTCGTCACTAGTGGTAAAGGAACTACTTACCCTTCTGGTTCACCTTAGTACTTTCCCGGTGTGCTATGGGTTCGTCACTAGTGGTAAAGGAACTACTTACCCTTCTGGTTCACCTTAGTTTTCTCCCGGTGTGTTATGGGTTCGTCACTAGTGGTAAAGGAACTACTTACCCTTCTGGTTCACCTTAGTTCTCTCCCGGTGTGCTATGGGTTCGTCACTAGTGGTAAAGGAACTACTTACCCTTCTGGCTCACCTTAGTTCTCTCCCGGTGTGTTATGGGTTCGTCACTAGTGGTAAAGGAACTACTTACCCTTCTGGTTCACCTTAGTTCTCTCCCGATGTGCTATGGGTTCGTCACTAGTGGTAAAGGAACTACTTAGCCTTTTGGTTCACCTTAGTTCTCTCCCGATGTGCTATGGGTTCGTCACTAGTGGTAAAGGAACTACTTACCCTTCTGGTTCACCTTAGTTCTCTCCCGGTGTGCTATGGGTTCGTCACTAGTGGTAAAGGAACTATACTTACCCTTCTGGTTCACCTTAGTTCTCTCCCGGTGTGCTATGGGTTCGTCACTAGTCGTAAAGGAACTACTTACCCTTCTGGTTCACCTTAGTTCTCTCCCGGTGTGCTATGGGTTCGTCACTAGTGGTAAAGGAACTACTTACCCTTCTGGTTCACCTTAGTACTCTCCCGGTGTGCTATGGGTTCGTCACTAGTGGTAAAGGAACTACTTACCCTTCTGGTTCACCTTAGTTCTCTCCCGGTGTGTTATGGGTTCGTCACTAGTGGTAAAGGAACTACTTACCTTTCTGGTTCACCTTAGTTCTCTCCCGATGTGTTATGGGTTCGTCATTAGTGGTAAAGGAACTACTTACCCTTCTGGTTCACCTTAGTTCTCTCCCGGTGTGCTATGGGTTCGTCACTAGTGGTAAAGGAACTACTTACCCTTCTGGTTCACCTTAGTTCTCTCCCGGTGTGTTATGGGTTCGTCACTAGTGGTAAAGGAACTACTTACCCTTCTGGTTCACCTTATTTCTATCCCGGTGTGTTATGGGTTCGTCACTAGTGGTAAAGGAACTACTTACCCTTCTGGTTCACCTTAGTTCTCTCCCGGTGTGCTATGGGTTCGTCACTAGTGGTAAAGGAACTACTTACCCTTCTGGTTCACCTTAGTTCTCTCCCGGTGTGTTATGGGTTCGTCACTAGTGGTAAAGGAACTACTTACCCTTCTGGTTCACCTTAGTTCTCTCCCGATGTGTTATGGGTTCGTCACTAGTGGTAAAGGAACTACTTAGCCTTCTGGTTCACCTTAGTTCTCTCCCGATGTGCTATGGGTTCGTCACTAGTGGTAAAGGAACTACTTACCCTTCTGGTTCACCTTAGTTCTCTCCCGGTGTGTTATGGGTTCGTCACTAGTGGTAAAGGAACTACTTACCTTCTGGTTCACCTTAGTTCTCTCACGGTGTGTTATGGGTTCGTCACTAGTGGTAAAGGAACTACTTACCCTTCTGGTTCACCTTAGTTCTCTCCCGGTGTGTTATGGGTTCGTCACTAGTGGTAAAGGAACTACTTACCCTTCTGGTTCACCTTAGTTCTCTCCCGGTGTGTTATGGGTTCGTCACTAGTGGTAAAGGAACTACTTACCCTTCTGGTTCACCCAAGTTCTCTCCCGGTGTGTTATGGGTTCGTCACTAGTGGTAAAGGAACTACTTACCCTTCTGGTTCACATTAGTTCTCTCCCGATGTGCTATGGGTTCGTCACTAGTGGTAAAGGAACTACTTACCCTTCTGGTTCACCTTAGTTCTCTCCCGGTGTGTTATGGGTTCGTCACTAGTGGTAAAGGAACTACTTACCCTTCTGGTTCACCTTAATTCTTTCCCGGTGTGCTATGGGTTCGTTACTAGTGTTAAAGGAACTACTTACCCTTCTGGTTCACCTTAGTTCTCTCCCGGTGTGTTATGGGTTCGTCACTAGTGGTATAGGAACTACTTACCCTTTTGGTTCACATTAGTTCTCTCCCGGTGTGTTATGGGTTCGTCACTAGTGGTAAAGGAACTACTTACCCTTCTGGTTCACCTTAGTTCTCTCCCGGGTGCTATGGGTTCGTCACTAGTGGTAAAGGAACTACTTACCCTTCTGGTTCACCTTAGTTCTCTCCCGGTGTGCTATGGGTTCGTCACTAGTGGTAAAGGAACTACTTACCCTTCTGGTTCACCTTAGTTCTCTCCCGGTGTGTTATGGGTTCGTCACTAGTGGTATAGGAACTACTTACCCTTTTGGTTCACCTTAGTTCTCTCCCGGTGTGTTATGGGTTCGTCACTAGTGGTAAAGGAACTACTTACCCTTCTGGTTCACCTTAGTTCTCTCCCGGTGTGCTATGGGTTCGTCACTAGTGGTAAAGGAACTACTTACCCTTCTGGTTCACCTTAGTACTTTCCCGGTGTGCTATGGGTTCGTCACTAGTGGTAAAGGAACTACTTACCCTTCTGGTTCACCTTAGTTTTCTCCCGGTGTGTTATGGGTTCGTCACTAGTGGTAAAGGAACTACTTACCCTTCTGGTTCACCTTAGTTCTCTCCCGGTGTGCTATGGGTTCGTCACTAGTGGTAAAGGAACTACTTACCCTTCTGGCTCACCTTAGTTCTCTCCCGGTGTGTTATGGGTTCGTCACTAGTGGTAAAGGAACTACTTACCCTTCTGGTTCACCTTAGTTCTCTCCCGATGTGCTATGGGTTCGTCACTAGTGGTAAAGGAACTACTTAGCCTTTTGGTTCACCTTAGTTCTCTCCCGATGTGTTATGGGTTCGTCACTAGTGGTAAAGGAACTACTTACCCTTCTGGTTCACCTTAGTTCTCTCCCGGTGTGCTATGGGTTCGTCACTAGTGGTAAAGGAACTATACTTACCCTTCTGGTTCACCTTAGTTCTCTCCCGGTGTGCTATGGGTTCGTCACTAGTCGTAAAGGAACTACTTACCCTTCTGGTTCACCTTAGTTCTCTCCCGGTGTGCTATGGGTTCGTCACTAGTGGTAAAGGAACTACTTACCCTTCTGGTTCACCTTAGTACTCTCCCGGTGTGCTATGGGTTCGTCACTAGTGGTAAAGGAACTACTTACCCTTCTGGTTCACCTTAGTTCTCTCCCGGTGTGTTATGGGTTCGTCACTAGTGGTAAAGGAACTACTTACCTTTCTGGTTCACCTTAGTTCTCTCCCGATGTGTTATGGGTTCGTCACTAGTGGTAAAGGAACTACTTACCCTTCTGGTTCACCTTATTTCTATCCCGGTGTGTTATGGGTTCGTCACTAGTGGTAAAGGAACTACTTACCCTTCTGGTTCACCTTATTTCTATCCCGGTGTGTTATGGGTTCGTCACTAGTGGTAAAGGAACTACTTACCCTTCTGGTTCACCTTAGTTCTCTCCCGGTGTGCTATGGGTTCGTCACTAGTGGTAAAGGAACTACTTACCCTTCTGGTTCACCTTAGTTCTCTCCCGGTGTGTTATGGGTTCGTCACTAGTGGTAAAGGAACTACTTACCCTTCTGGTTCACCTTAGTTCTCTCCCGATGTGTTATGGGTTCGTCACTAGTGGTAAAGGAACTACTTAGCCTTCTGGTTCACCTTAGTTCTCTCCCGATGTGCTATGGGTTCGTCACTAGTGGTAAAGGAACTACTTACCCTTCTGGTTCACCTTAGTTCTCTCCCGGTGTGTTATGGGTTCGTCACTAGTGGTAAAGGAACTACTTACCTTCTGGTTCACCTTAGTTCTCTCACGGTGTGTTATGGGTTCGTCACTAGTGGTAAAGGAACTACTTACCCTTCTGGTTCACCTTAGTTCTCTCCCGGTGTGTTATGGGTTCGTCACTAGTGGTAAAGGAACTACTTACCCTTCTGGTTCACCTTAGTTCTCTCCCGGTGTGTTATGGGTTCGTCACTAGTGGTAAAGGAACTACTTACCCTTCTGGTTCACCCAAGTTCTCTCCCGGTGTGTTATGGGTTCGTCACTAGTGGTAAAGGAACTACTTACCCTTCTGGTTCACATTAGTTCTCTCCCGATGTGCTATGGGTTCGTCACTAGTGGTAAAGGAACTACTTACCCTTCTGGTTCACCTTAGTTCTCTCCCGGTGTGTTATGGGTTCGTCACTAGTGGTAAAGGAACTACTTACCCTTCTGGTTCACCTTAATTCTTTCCCGGTGTGCTATGGGTTCGTTACTAGTGTTAAAGGAACTACTTACCCTTCTGGTTCACCTTAGTTCTCTCCCGGTGTGTTATGGGTTCGTCACTAGTGGTATAGGAACTACTTACCCTTTTGGTTCACATTAGTTCTCTCCCGGTGTGTTATGGGTTCGTCACTAGTGGTAAAGGAACTACTTACCCTTCTGGTTCACCTTAGTTCTCTCCCGGGTGCTATGGGTTCGTCACTAGTGGTAAAGGAACTACTTACCCTTCTGGTTCACCTTAGTTCTCTCCCGGTGTGCTATGGGTTCGTCACTAGTGGTAAAGGAACTACTTACCCTTCTGGTTCACCTTAGTTCTCTCCCGGTGTGTTATGGGTTCGTCACTAGTGGTATAGGAACTACTTACCCTTTTGGTTCACCTTAGTTCTCTCCCGGTGTGTTATGGGTTCGTCACTAGTGGTAAAGGAACTACTTACCCTTCTGGTTCACCTTAGTTCTCTCCCGGTGTGCTATGGGTTCGTCACTAGTGGTAAAGGAACTACTTACCCTTCTGGTTCATCTTAGTTCTCTCCCGGTGTGCTATGGGTTCGTCACTAGTGGTAAAGGAACTACTTACCCTTCTGGTTCACCTTAGTTCTCTCCCGGTGTGTTATGGGTTCGTGTTGCTCAAGCTTCAGTTTACTGTATAATGTTTTGTAGATCATTGTTTGTGTCTTGATGTCCTTTTTCATTTTGTCATGGTATTGTCTGTCCTTTGATTATCTCTTTGGTGTCTTCGAACTTCTCTAAAAGTATATTTCGCTGATGTGTTTTTATTAAATAGTACAACGACATCTTACGGTACCATTTCTTTCATAGCAAAGTTAAATAACTGCGTATGCACTGTTTTAGGTTTGACACATTACAATCTTCCAAAATCATAGTTTCGTTTTATCAATATATCCCTCCGCTGTGCACAAAACCACATTTATTAAAGGGACTTCGTTTATCCTTGGTATAAATCTATAACGTTTGTCACGACCAGGTTTTTACGATAACTGTCCCCATGGCATTGTTCACACACAAAAAGTGCAATTGCTTGAATAACTCGTTTCCGTTTTAAAATTGTATTATTGAACTAATTCCTCGCGTATTAACACCAACAGTACACGGGGAATACAATTTCTGTTTCATCTTTCTGTGTTTTGAACTTTTCTCCATCAGAATCTATCATAGATGTTCCAGCATAATCAAACAGTTTTATTCTTCTCTCCAGCTCGGTATTACCAAATTCATGCATGGCCTTGGTGGCGTGAAAACGCGTATCTGGTAAGTGTTCAACCAGGATCATCTAGATATGGGACTACTCGTATAAGTGCTCAATGAGAGTTATCTGAATATAATCAAATCTGGCATGCCCTTAATCAATGTCATCTTGGTTGGGACTCCTTGTGTCTGTATGTGGTAAGTTATCGGTAGGGATTATCTGGATAAGGGTAATAACAAAATTACCGAACTCCGAGCAATCTTACAAAGGGAAAGTCAAAACTCATAATTATATAAACAGACAAAATCAGTCAACAACCGGAAAACTGTGAAAACCGTAATGACCCTGACTTGGTACAGGCATTTTTAAAGAAATGGTGGGTTGAATCAGATTTTAAAGGGCCAAACCTCCCGCTTTCATTACGGCTCAAAGTTTCCGACTGTCACTATAACAGTATTCATAACAACACTTGAACAAAACAGGTAAAACAGTTGTCAAAACAGCACCAAACTCAGTGAAGTAAATGTCAAAAACACTTTTACGTCACACTTTGATAGAAAAATATTTTTGACATTTTTGTTGACTACCTTATCTTTATACATTTTCACTATATGAAAATTCATCGTTTATAATCTTTTCTGCAGAGACGGAATATATTTCGACAAGATCTTGGTATCGAAATATAAATTTTTTAAGAGATCGAATAAGGCGAATCTTTTTATAGCCCTGGTCCAGTAGCCTGTATTTCAGATGAAGATGACGTTTCAGGAAACCAGAATAATTGCTACTGGCCCTTGCATAACGAATCAATTGTGAGATGTAAACACCATATGCAGGAGAAGCTGGTACTAGTATATTGCTGCACATATTTGGAAAATTTATGATCTTAAAATTGAAGTCGTCCCGCTTATCATAAATTTTAGTACTGATTTGACCACTGTCGTCAAATTCGAGGTATAAGTCCAAAAATGATGGGGACGAGGCTGTATCTGTGGTCTCTTTAACTTCCAGCTCTGGAGGATATATCAATGGAAGAAATTCTGCAAATCTAGAATTGTTGATAGATAAAACTATTGTAATTTGTAATCATGGTTTATCTGGATTTGGGCCTACTCGTATCTGGTAATTGCTCAGTCGGACTTATCTTGATATGAAATTATTCATATGCATGTCCCTAGCAAGTGCTTAACCATGTTTTGGCTGTGGACTACTCGATTAATGCTCAATCATGGCAGCTTGGAATGGTGGACGACTTGTAGCAAGAGTTATCAAGAACATATACATGTACTAAAATGATAATTTACTCATTTCAATGAACATTTCCACTTTATATATTATATCGTTCACTATAATTGATCTTGTTGCAGAACTTTTGTGTCGCTGGTAATGTTTTCATGTGATCCCTCTGATGACACGCCAGTGAGAAATAGAAATTTATTTACAACGGTTTTGGAATCAGTTAATCCAATCCACGTTTCTGATTTAAAATAGAATCATTTTGTCCAGTTTGGATCAACCAGAACAGTGGTTGTCTCATTTTCTTTGAACTATGAGTTATACTTCTCATAGAGAAGATGTAACAGTGTTTGATACTATTATTATTCACTTGCTATCTTCACAAACAAAACAACACAGATACCAAGGTTCAGTTATCCAATGACCGTCTTGACAAACAAGACAACACACATACCAATATTCATTACTTATCAAATCACTGCCCAGATACACATAAATTCAAACTTTCAAGGGGCCGTCATGGTCCTGATCGTATGGTAGTTGGATATAACTACCTATGCAATCAGTATCACCACTAACGTTGTGCGTTCGAATCCAGCTCAATGAAAGGTGTACTCGATACAACTTTATGTGATAAAGTTTGTCAGTGACCTACGTCAAGTCATTAATTTTCTCCGGGTATTTCGGTTTCCTCCACATATAAAGCTGACCGTAACAATATTATAACTGAAATACTGTTGAAAGTGGCGTTAAACACCATAACCCTAACCCTCAAATTTTCAGTTATCTAATCCTTCCTGATAATGGAGAAAACACAAAAAATAAAATAATTAATGATATTTCAGAAGAACAAGAATTTCCCTCCCGAAATAACACAAGAAAACACAAATACCAAGGTACAGTTAATATCAACGTACCTTAATAAGAAGACAAGAGTTGTCGTCAAGTCAACAATCTAAGAATGGAGACACCACAGATATAAAAAGCAGCATAGATATATACATTTTTTTTTAAATGATGAGCGAACAAACCCCATGCAAAAACAAGCATAAACAAAGACAAAGGGAAAACGACAATTGTTATTATTGCTTTCTTCATTCTTCAAGCAGCTCCTTCATATGATCACAAAAATAGTTAATAACTGTGAAAGAATATGAAACAATGAAGAAAGTAACATATATCTTTTGCTTTTGAAACAAAATACTTATTTTTTATTAATATGTTAGAACATGCTATTTTTGTTTATCAATGAAGCCAAAATGTCGCGGAAGGAACATATTTGATGGAAATTGAGATAATAAGTAATAGACATTTTAAATGTAAAACTCCCAAAACCCCAAACTTTTTTGTAATAAAATCGTAGATATCAAATTTAGTGCGCATGACGCGTATCTGGAATAACCGTCATCAGATAGGTACGCTCAAAATCGTCAGATTGGAAAGCCAAATGATTTAAAGGTTTGTAAGCAATAAAGCCAAAGGGCCTAAACAGAATAGCCAAAATCAGCTAAGGTTACCTATGTCTGAGGGAGGAGAACCTAATGTTTTTTTAAATAACGCAATGCAATATAAAATATTTTAATTAATGCCACATGCTGGTCGTAAGAAAGACTTTACCCTTCTATTGTACCATTAAATATAATGGTTGTTTTTCCATTTACCTTTGTTTTTCTCTATATCTACATTTATATATGTATATTTTATCTTTGTCCTCTGAGCCTTCGTGTCAACTCGACGTAAATGTCTTTCCTTATTGCTGTTGTTTTGTCATTATTAACTTAACTTTATAACCATATTTATATAGATCAGAAAAATACACATAATCTAAAGGGATCTCTTGTACAGAAGCCGCTTGATTTATCAATGCAAGAGGTAGGAGGTCTGACACAGCTAAACACCAGTGTTGGATTAGCAAATGACTTTTAATTTCCGCGACAAATTGTAGTGATAAAGTCATTTGTCTCCTATCTGGAATCGATTAAGACGCTTTAGTGAAGCTACAATCAATATCATGTCATTTAATAGTGGGTCTATCGCCACTTAATTCGAAGGAAATTCCAAATCTAAACACAATTTACGACAATCAAAGTGATTTGAAATCGTTTGGCCAGCGACATCTGAAACACCATGGAACGTCAACACTTATCTGGTAAATTATAATATTTATTGATACAATTTTATCCTCTTCGATTAAAACGGTATGTGACATGATATTAGCTTAAATCACTTAATGTATGGGAAACTTAATGTCAACCCAGCCATCTCTGTAAACAGCTCAGGTAGATTACATTTGATTTTTTTTATAACATGGGAAAAGATGTCAACATGTAATAAATGAAGAAAAAAAATACCACGTAGTCGGAACAGTTCCAAAATCCAATGAAAAATCGTAGAAAGAGACGAAATTTATACCCCTTACATACAAATACATGAGCGCTCATCTTCCTGCTTGGTAAAAAGTGGCGGGGTTAAGCTAGTTGCATGGCCTTATACATGCAAGGTTTGTAGAAAGACTTCTTTCACATATCATTTTCGATCTCTTGGAACGAAATTTAATTACTGATTGTCAAAGAAACAGTTTTTTTTTATATATATATCTTGAAAGACATGCATATTTTTGAATTTGTAAACATTATATGCCCTGTAATAATTCCATTAGAACATTAATATTCCTCCAAAACTAAAACTCACTTCCCAATGAATCGTGGCATACGGATATGCTATAAATATGGTGTTATATATAAATACCAGCACTCATATTTGTTTGGCTTGTTTGCTTAACGGCTAGAGAAAAATATTACGTACATATTCAGAGTAAAAGCAAATTCAACAATATATTTTCAAAAACTATACACAAAAGAGGGAGGGTAGGACTACTAGGGAAGCAGCTTTTGACTTCCATTGGAAAGATATAGAGTGTAGTGTAGAGACGTTAAGTTTTAGTCTTTTATATGTGGTTTTGCGAAATCTGCAAAGAGGTCTTTAACGTGCAGGGCATTATCATTAGAATGTAAATATGCCGAAGAGTAATGGCCGATAATATTACCAACCACAACAACACAAATCCCTTTTGTGGCAAACCTCACACTGCTAAACATCATTACTGTAATGGCCGGCACTATGACCAACCATTACAACACACTATTTTGGAAAACCTTCATACTGCTTTACACCGCATTACAATAACATGTGGTGTTGTGTCCTACTATAACCATTTATTAATGAAGCTTGCAGACTTTAGCGTTTTCATGTTGTTATGGCATTGTTTGGTGACGACCACCAACGAAGAAGTTTAATACAGAAATATGTATATGGTGAATTAGACTGATCACGGCATTAGAAACTATTTCAAGATACATTCCATCAGTGGTACAAAACAATGTCACTGTGTAATGCAAAAACGTAAGCAAATCTGTATTTATTTTTTGTGAACGTGTTTCACTTTTAATCTGTGATGTTTTTTGGCGTGGGATTCTCCACCATATGATTTATTGGAAACTATATATCAATGCAAGCCACTTTTGTCATGCTGTTGATGATCTAGCTGCTCCATGGCTGATCGGCCATCATTGTTCTGTGCGAACCGAATATTTACATTCGAAATTCAAATTTATAAATGTAAATATAAAAAGTTACTGTATATTTATATGTTGCTTTATTATTACTCAACAGAAAAAGTATAACATTTTAATTAGAAAATGGGTGTCTAAGACTCTTTTAATTTCATAATACTAATGATCCGCCGTAAAGGGAGATAATTACAAAGTTTGAACTGTTTCTTTTTTGAATATTAATATAATGAAATGTAGATATTTTACTCATAAAGACAAATCCGGTTCAAATCTTGTCTGTGATAGAAAAAAATCTACATAAACGACAAAAGATCAATTAATATTTAGATATTTCGTAACGATCAACTAGTTCGTGATTACGATCAATTAATTTTTGTGGCGATGACGTAAACCTAGGAACAACGTAGCCTTGTTTCAGTAGCTATTGTGTGCGCAGATGAGCTCTGTTCAATAAATAACTACTAGTGACGTCGCGCACGATCTTGCGACTCAAAACCATTTTGATGCTATTTTCTGATTTGAAAGCTACAATACTCCTTAGGGTATAAAATGACATCATCAAAATATATTCAATATTCATCTGGCATAGTAAAATAAAATTCTTTAACACAAATTATGGTTATAAATAATATATATTAAAAACATATAGGTCCCGATTTTCTGGTCTTAACGTTAATTTTGGTGCGTTAGACGTAACAATACCAAGCGATTCTACATATGAAAACAACAGCGATATCAAAACTATTCAACAGATCCCCGTGAAAATTTATCACAAGAAAGCGCACCATCAACAAATTGTTACGTAATAATCTAGTTGACGTGCCATGCAAACTGACAATTCAAAATGGCCGTGTGTTTGGTGCGTAATATTTGAGAAGTGTGGACAGACCTGTGCTTTACAGGCTTTTCAAATTCAACAAAGAAAAAGGTAAGCATTTAAACAAAATATGAGCTGAAAGTTCATTTTCTTGGCTTTTTCTGTGCGATATATTAAAGGTATATTCCTCTTCTGTACATCAGAATATTCAAAACAAGAGGTCTAGCGAATTTGTCTTCAACGTCGTTTTTGACTCTGAATTGAAACAAACACAAGACAAAAGTTCAAATACTACTGATTCTGATTATTGTTCAAACGTATTGTAAACCCCAACCGAAAAAGAAATAAACCTTTTTTCTAGGTCTAACGAATTTGTCCACCTGGGTGATTTTGACGTTTTCGGTGAAAAAGAGTAACGTCTAATATATATTTAAAAGTTTTCCTTGTATTTTTGTCCTGAAAGTTGTAAAGAAAAAAATGCTTTAAAGAGGCATTAGCTACGATTTTGAACAAGAAATTTATGTTTAGGAAATTGGTAAATAGCTTTAAAATGATGAAATAAAGGTAAATATTTCACATTAAACAGCTTATCGTACCACTTTTCGCCCTTTGAGAACGAAAATTACCATCGATTTATTATTTCCTTGCAAGCATGTAATTTGACCTCGCTTTCTCCGTATGCAACTGACCTTACTAGTGACAGGTAAAAACGAATAATTTGTATTTAGTCTCTTATTAACTGGAAACCTGCATGGTTCTTTGTCCGTAATTAACGCCGACTAAAAGCAGATTCACAGAAAATAAGAAATAAGTGCATTATTGTACTGATTTAATGACGATTCGACAAACTCCGTAAACTATGTCGATAATTAATAAGATGGCGTCCATTTCTTGATCGATCTCAAAACACGAGCAGTTGCACCTTTTTTCCCCGATGTGCGTACATTTCATAACATTTATAAGTTACAGAAACACGTTTTATTAAGGCATCAATCATATCTGATAGTTTTTATGGGTAACAAAGATTTACGATTTTGGCAGATAATACCCCTTTAAATGATATACGTACAATTGATACAGATTTGTGACCATTATTAACCTGTAATAAAAATGTCGCGATATAATACTACTACAACATACATGTTACTTATGTATGTACTTAATTTCTTTTCATTCAAATATAATTAGTTAACCAATTTCTCTCCTTTTCCATAAACACTTTCTAAGTGCATATACATATTTTATTTTTAGGAAAAGAAATGAAACAGAGAAAGACCAATGCCGAAAAGGCAATATACTACAGGGAACTTAAAAAGAACAAAAATAGACAGAATGTAATGTGTCTTGATTTATACCACTTTTGACGTTACGCCACTGATCACCAATATCGTGCGTAGAGTCTGTATTGGAGGCAATCCCTGTATTAACGTTTGAGTTGTGAAATGTAAGCCTCATACGATTGTGCTGCTGGAATAGTTATTGTCTTCTTCTTCTTCTTCTTCTTCTTCTTCCATTTCTTAGGGGGCATAGGTTTGAGAGTACACAGACGACTCAATATACAGTTCAGTTTTTTTGTGTCACATGGAACCTATGGAATGTTCTTAATCGGAAATCAGTGCATTTGTCAGACGAAAGTCACTTTTAATTAATTGAGACAGATATTTTGCGGTACATTGCATAGGAATATAGCATTCCATGAAATATTCATGATGGGTACGACAAGACAGATTACGATGGTGGTGTCGTGTTTGTCTGTGTGTTTGTCTTCAATTGGAAGTTATACATGTATGTCCACATCCACGGGACAGATTCTATGAGAAATGAATAAATAACTTCTGTGAAACTAATGAATTGATTGTTAAATTAAGGCCTGTTCTGTATGCTTTATTTATTTTTTCATCATGTTCAATATACGCATTGCTGTATCTAACAGACGCTTTGCTTTGCTGTATTTAGCAAACGCATTTCAGTGTTTAACAATGCTTTGTGGTATTTGATGTTTGGTTGTATTCATTCTTATCCGTATTGTTACAAACGTTTTGCTGTATTGAGCAATAACAAAATTTACGCTGAACATTCTGTATATAGCAAACGATTAGCTGTATTAAACAAACGTTTTCTTGCAAAAAAATGTCAAAAACACCCATCGGATAAATTCTGTCACCTTGTACAATGAATGAATAATATGAGATTGTGTGAACTTTGGAATGAAAGCAATGGTTATGTTTGTTGATAAAATGTATATAGTTATTCAAATATATCCATCAATCAAAAATTAGCGGAAAAAAAATCATGATCGGTCCATTTCGTTACACACTTAAAACGGTAATGAAATGAGACTGTTCTTACAGTATCAAAATATTACTTGTATCCCCTTTATCATACGTATATATCAGAACTCACAATAATAACACACTTTGTCGAAGTAGATATTTGAGTTTGCGATTATAAGGATTTATATTACTAGTACATGTATATTTAATCGCCTCCCACATCTTATTTTTTTAAGCATACTACTAAGAGTCAAAAATAATTACGAAAACCAGTTTCGTTTTTTTGTTTTTGTTTTTGTTTGTTTGTTTGTTTGTTTGTTTGGTTTTTTTTTGTGTCTTTTTGTTTTTTTTTTAATGTTATTTCTTTATTATTAAACTAGTCAATCAATATTGAGTTTGTTTATATATAAAAAAAAAAAAGATGCAATGACAGTTTTAAAAATTTACAGCTATGATGATCAATAATACTTATCAGAAGTTATCTATTTATGTCATTCAAACACTCTCTCGGTAAATTCTGGCTTACACGTGTTTCTGTGCGAAGTTTGAAGAGTTTCGCATGCACAAAGCATAAAAAAGTTAAAACGTCCGACCTTTTGTTCTTGTACATTTCATGCAACGTTCCTATTGTATTAACTCTTTGCAGTGCTGATAAAAGTAATTGAAACAATCAGTGGCCACCCACCAGTACCTCACAGATTTAAACTGTTTCAATAAACATTAATTAAAGTCGAGTTATCCTTTAAATATCTCAACAAAGATCAAAATCTTAGCTAAATTTTTGACAAATTGACTTTGTGTGTGCTCTGAGATGATAGGCACAGATTACCGTTTATCTTGTAAGTCAAAATACTGCCCTACCAACCTTTCATGTTAAACATAGCTTTCATGATCTTTTTGCTTTTTATATCTTTTTGTTTTTGTTTTTTCATTAAATGTAAGGGTCGTTGTAAAATTAAATTCAGAAATACATTATATTTGATTATTCATTGAACTTTGAGCATGATTGGGTCTACAAAACTATAACTTAGTGAGTGAGTGAGTGAGTGAGTGATTGTTGTTTAACGCCAACTCAGCAATTGTTCAGCTATATCTTGGAGAAACTATAACTGACATCAACAGTAGATGAAGAATTAAGAAAAGGTGTTATTTTTTTGTTGTTTTTTGTATATTGTATTTATATTAATATATTTCTATGATTAGCTTAAACATATTACATTAACTCAAATGTGCAAAAAGGATACGACACAGTTACACAAACTTATGAAGTCTTCTCTTATATACAATAAGTCACAACACTAATTGATAGAACATGCATGTATATGAATATTTCTTATCTTAACATGTTGAATTGAACAATAACAGACAATGAAGAAAGAAATGAGAGAGAGAGAGAGAGAGAGAGAGAGAGAGAGAGAGAGAGAGAGGTGGGGGGGGGGGGGGGGGGGGGGGGTTGATGGTGGTGTGTGTGGTTGTTCTCTTGGTGAACCACTTAGACAACATGAAACCTTTTAGATCTCTTTATATATTCAAACACGTGCTTTTGCTATGATTCGTAATACAATGCCTGCAGTGCTATGTGGTGAATGTAGTCTAGACTGGGAGTCTGCACAATCCATTATAGATCTTCGAATAGAATATCGAATTGAATGCAACAACAAAAACAATGGAGGACACGGGTCCACTGTCCCTTTTTATCACATCCGTGGTTCCTAATCCCCAAAACCATATATGACAAGAAAACCGTACAAGTCTATTTTGGACGAATATCTGTAATCCGTTGAAAGGTTGATATGCCGTGGGGATTAACCAATTGTTAACGGTGACAAAAGAATTTATAGAGTTATGACTTTAAATTTGGATTTTCACAAGCTTTGCTGAACAGTTAGACAGACAAAAATATCTCCCTGTTCAACAATGACCGACAAGACGAATAAATGACAGATTATAATGTCAATTGGAATAAAGCACCCCATATTCTTAGGATCATGGCTGTAAATACTCAAAAGAATAATAAATGTTCTGCAAAAATCAAAGTCTTCACTTTAAATCATAAGTCTTGTCACCCAACTATCACACTCGATCCTCATCAACAAAGCATAATTCCTCCCAAGATCCACCAATTAAGGTAAAAAAAACCAAATATGACCTAGTTGCACCTCTGAGGGGTACAATACCTCCATGCAAGAAAAAAGCGTAGCTGGTTATGTAGGACTGATCAAATACAACTCCCAGCATTGGCATATGACATCTATTAGTTTCTTGTTCTTGAAGAATACCACGCCACTAAAATACAACTTGCAGCAACTGTGCAAGATTTTCCAGCCCCATCCATCATCTCCCGTTTTTGTGTGTTTTTTTTGTTTGTTGTGGCGATGAAAATATACATTCATATGCCCATTCTACCCCACCCTAGTGTCACCTCTTACGCACAGAATTTATTATTTATAAACTTGGTCTCGTCTTCTGTACAGACGGAATAAGTATCTGCTCACTTGCAATGGAGGTTTAAATGGGTTGTACATGTATTTGTTAGTAGTTGAAATTCCAGTGTTATATCAGTTTTTGCAGGTCTTGTAGATCCTAGTATTTGAAACCTATTGTGTTTGCATTATTGGCCTTTGAACTTATATTAGTATGACGTAGCTAGGTGGTGTAGTACACCATGTAGGAAGGGCTGGATTGTCCTCTATGTTAGATTAGGCTGTATCCTAGGTCCCTCAAGTTTGAGCCCCCAACTTGAAGGGCACTGCTAAAAGACTTTCAAATGTAATTTTTGTTTTGAAAAATGAGTATAATATTTTAATATTTTGCATTGCTGAATAATTCCTTTAACTTGAAATAAAACGTCTGAGAGGTCCCATAATTTCATTAGCCAAAGGGCAACAAAAGGTCATAATCCGGCCTTGCATGTAGGTATATATATTCCCTGCTTGCGTTCCTATTGTGTCTCCTATCGATATAGATGGATGTTGTATCATCATATACTATGGAACAAGTATATTAGCCCGATTCGTATTGGGATAAAATTGTGATGTCCTACTGTGAAGTGCAATTATGCGGATGACATGATGCCGATACAAGTTATTATATTTTTTTTTATCCTATGCATATAAATCCTGGTGTAGGTGGAAGCATCTCGGTGGATATGCAGGAAAGGTTGAATTATAATTAAATTGGTTTTGATCTGGTTATGGTTCTTAACGCCACTTTCAACAATATTTCAGTTATAGTGTGGCGGTCAGTTTATGGTGTAGGAAACCGGAGAAAACCACTGACAAACTTGATCACATACTGTTTTACCTGTTTTGTTCAAGTATTGTTATTAATACTGTTATAGTGACAGCCGGAAACTTTGAGCCGTAATGAAAGGGAGAGGTTTGGCGCTTTAAAATCTGATTCAACCCACCATTTCTTTAGAAATGCCTGTACCAAGTCAGGGTCATTACGGTTTTCACAGTTTTCCGGTTGTTGACTGATTTTGTCTGTTTATATACTTATGAGTTTTGACTTTCCCTTTGTAAGATTGTTCGGAGTTCGGTAATTTTATTACCCTTATAATGTTGTATTGTGTACACCTTTCCATGAGCGAGATTGGTTTTGAATGACTGATTGTGGTATATGTCGTTGCATTATCAGTTGGGAAACATTCATGTAGTATACAAGATATATTTATTCTTCATTTACACCGAAATTGACGTATATTAGTTATGCAAAGGAAAGGCAATGACCGTAACCATCTTTTAAGTATTAGTACAGAAGGGCATCGGAAGACATAATAGGGAAACAAAGATCAACTTTGAACCAAAATCTAATCGCCAATACAATCTCTCCTCATCTGTCCATAGGATACTTTTCAACAAGGTGTATGTATCTTTTGAAGAAAAAAAAAAAAATTTGCGAGATAAGACGAGTCGAATCATTAAAAAAAATCATTGACTTGATAGCTTAGTTCTCAGATGACAATTGCGTTTTAAAAAGTCGGAAAAAAATTTCAAGATCGAGCGCAACATATCTGAGTTGTGAAATATAAACTCCATATGCAGGAGCGTTTGGTATATTACTATCAGGGACATATAAAACAATTGCTGTGTCTCTGTAGCTGTCAAGGCGTGGAAACTTTATGATGACAATAGTATTGACGCCGTCTCTGTTGTCATAGATTCTGGTAGACAGATTTTCATTGGAGCCAACTTTAAGGCGACTTCAGTTGGTAATGTCAAGAAATGAAACAGACGGAACTGTTTATGTTGTTGACATGAATGACTTGTGATTTGTCCAAATTTCTTCTTTGTTAAATCTAGTATTTTTGTAGCAAAGATCACCAAAGTTCTTGGAAATGCAGAGTTCTTTGATTAGACACTCATAATAGTAATTTCTACTGCAAAACAACTTGGTTTGTTCAAAGCCTTGTTCGCGAAAGTCAACAACAACATAATTGCCATGAAGAGAACATCAACACTCGATAATAGATAATCAAGTGTATGTGGATGGGCAAAATGGTAAGACACTTTAGGACAATGTAAATTCTAAACATTCTTCAGTTGTGCAAGGTACGTATACTTACCAACAAAAATCCGGAAATTTAATTATCCGATCTGCTTCTATTATTATTTATTTTCCATTTATTGCGCAAGTGCGGCGTACCGAGCAACCGGAAGATCACCTGGATTAAAAATGTACCGAAAAGAAAAACCTCTAACTTTAAAAAGCAGTGCATCATCATTAGCTAACAATCTTACAGTATTTATAAGTCCAGAGAAAGGTTCTATGAACTATGCTGTTGTACATAAATCTGTCGTCAATGTCATTTCCTCGTCACTTGATGGATCAACAGTCACAAATCGTCAAGTTATCTATAAAGAACCGTCAGCCGTCCAACAAAACATACCAATGATAATTCAGGCATGAATATATTTTTGTAGATTTCTTTGATCTTTGCCAATTTTGAATAAATTGATGATAAAAAAAAAAGTGTAACATTTTTCACGTGTTTCTTCACAGTAAAAGGGGAGTAACTCCAACATTAAATCGTTACCATTCTGGCATTCAATAAAAAAAAGTATAAAATCTAATTTTTAATTGAATTCATTTCACTTTTTGAGTAGTTCCTCTTCACATTTATTAATTTTTCAATAGAAACACAATTTGCTTAAGCTGGTCATCAAGTGGACTTTTTCCATACATTTTTCTAAGAAATTGAGCCATATTACAACAGCACTACTTGTAAGTTGTAATGAATCCAGGTCATTTCGCCCCTATTCCCGTTCGCCCCAGGTCATTTCGCTCTCATTTATTAATAGTGCTATAAAAAATGAAATATGGAAAATACCATTGCAAATATTCATATTTTGGATGTTGTAAGGCTTGTTCATGGGTACCTTATTTTTGTCTTCCTCATAATTAACATGCTTTCTTGACATGTTCAATATTATGTATGGCTTCACTTTCATTGCTTGACACACATTGCTTGTTTCTATCCATGGGAAGATCGACGATCAATGCATAAGCAAAGGTAGCCAATCTTCCCATGGATAGAAACAAGTGCCTGTGGTTTGACACCTGATTAAATGTGTAAAATTTCTTTGTTCTCTTTTCTCAATATGCACAAGTTTGCAAAAGCTTGGGTCAGACAGGTTCCTATGAAAGCATGTAGCAACAACAATTAATTAGTAATCGACAGATCAAAGAATAAAAATAATTACAATTTTCAATTTTTTATTAATTTCTCTTTATTATTTTTTTACAGTTTGATTAATAATAATTATTAAATATTATAATATAACATCATGATGATGTTAACTCCGTTGTTTATCATATATTTTGATTTTATTTTTATGTTATTAAATTTTTTGTATACAACTAATAAATAAATAATTACCAAAAAATTGTCGGAAAAGACTTCATCTATTATTATATAATATCGATTAAGTGGGGCGAATCGACTCACTTTCCGGGGCGAACAGGTAATCGGGGCGAAACGTCCCGGTAACCTTGTAATGGACTCCGTCTCAGAACTTCTGTAGAAAGACATCAAATCTAGAAGACAATGGAAATTTCAGTAACTTGAATAATTCAACATTCTCAATTGGGCAGGTATCCAAGTCCATTATTTTAAGTTTTCTTTTATCATGTGTACAGTCAGTAATTTTTATGGAAATTATCTTTTGTTGTAGGTGAAATGGATAAATTTAACCAGTAGAACAGTTCTTGTATTAACATCTTTAAGAGGCATACAAGTAGGTTCTGTTATCAACATTTAATTATCATTTACTTATTTTTACTATTTAATAAAGCAACTTAATTTCCATAAGATGCAGTTATTTTATGATAGTGTCCTTAGTGGGCTGGTTTGAATTTGTTATTGGCTGCTTCAGTATTGTATTACATGCCTGTCCATCAATTTTATTGCATGGCATGGTGCAGATGATAACCTGCAATTGGATGAACAGATGAAACAAATGAAACTGTAGAGTATATTGAATTATTGAAGTACAAAATTACAAAGTGTGAAACAGATAGTTACATTAATATATTGCTGATTTACATAAACATTATTATTCCAATTTTATTTTAAATTTCATCTTTTTGTACCATGTCTCTATAATCATGGTAATATTGGGGATACAGTTGACTCTCGTTATCTCGAATTCGATGGGACCATGGAAAAAATTTGAGTCAACCGTAGTTCGACTCAAGAGGAGCTACGAAGATACCGGAAGTGTGGTTTGTTTAACAACGAAAGGGAGACAACTCGAGCGAAATTTTGAAGAGCTAAAACCAGCATCGCATGTCCCTATTCTCGGAACGATTTTAAACATATTAGATATTTTTGTTGCTGTTTTTTTCTCTCCGTTAAATTCTTTGAATCTTGTGAAACGACTGATAACGTCTAGATATCTTTTTTTGTGTGAATGAATATGTTTATCCGTTTTGTTTATGTTTTTCACCTGTTGCATTGTCATTAAACTTCACCCATCATGACGTATTTTTCTTTGTGCAATACTGTTTATTTACAATAAATGGTGTGTTTTTATTATTCAATAAAGTGTAGAAGAAAACTATTCTTCTTTAATCAAAATTAATTTCCGACAAATAATTCAATAGATAAAACGCTTCCTTTGTGTACTTTTCATAATCATTGATGTATGCCGACCCAAGCGCACTTATTATGAATCGATAATTTTTGATTGTACACATCTAACCTGTGTCATAATACCAAGCCAATTCAAATATTATCACTAATTAATTTGACAGATTGTGAAATAAACATGTGAAATAGCCTAAGGTAAACATGTCAAATTCAATGACCGGATGTTTCACCTGTGATCCGATTTTAATCCTAAGGTAATACACATGTTTTGACAGGTAAATTTGACTTAACGAATGTAAATAATATGGCTTTTTACATCTCGGGACCAAAACTTTTATTCGAGACAACCGAAATTTCGACTCATCCGAATTGGACTCAACAGGAGTCAAATTATATATATTTATACACAACGAAGTTCGGGACTTCGATAAAAATTCGACTCAACCGGAAATTCGAGTCAACCGAATTCGAGACAATGAGAGTCAACTGTATTTATTTGATGTGATATTTCTTCAAATAAAACATTTAAATTCAGTAATATTTGTTAAGTGCATGACATTTTTCATATCAGATGTGTTCAGCCCTAACCCACATATTCTAGTAGACATAAAGAACTAAATAAAATTAGAAATATGGTCAGCAAACTTTGCAAAATATTATTAATAGGATGATTACATGTATTTCATAATAATATCATTCAGATTAATTCTAAATTATCTACTTTGTTGGTGGAAAATTTTGTTTGTTTGATCAAAATATAATTTGTTCATAGATGTTTGAGGCTGATGGATCGGCTATGATATACTGGCATGCATTAGGTGATCCAAGCAGTTCTGATGCACAAGGTAACTTACTCTGTTTGCAATGTAATGAATGATATAGACTGACTAAGGTCCATATGAAAACAATTAAGGGACCAGCCTTTTTCCTATCTGGTGGTGCTGGGAATTTATGTCTATATAGAATATTTATTCACGACAAGTCGTAATCAACAAACGTTTTTAAAGATGAAACACAATTGAAAAAATTGTCTAGCGAACAAATTATCACAGGCATCATTGTATATATTCAGAGATAGTGAAGAAGCGTTGATAGAGACAGTTATGCAAGGATGTCATTGACATTCCTGTGTCCCCTCAGCTTCACTGCAAGGTTGAAGCACTGATATGCACAGTGCCTTTTGGTGCTTTGATTCTGATGAAGTTCAAAATTTTCAAATCTCACTTCTTCACAATATGAGTTTGTAAGGTAGGATTTTCTAAACAAACAAAACAAAAAAAACATATGGTTAAGAAAGAACCAAACATGCAAATATCACAAACATAAAACAGGTTAAGTATATTAAATAAACCATGCAGAAACAAATGGTAAAAATGAATGAACTGAACATTATTAAAGAAATATATGAAGATCATTACTAACAAAACACATAGCATAGGTAATCTGGAATTATAAATTATGAAAAGAACGTTTAAACAGTTGATAGTTAAAAATATCAACAAAATGAACAGCTACCTCTCACCTAAAATCATTGAAAAATTGAACACGAAAAAGACCATGACATATGCTGATTGAAATTCAGGTCCCTGCTTTGGACAGGTACAGTAGCATGACAAATGATAGAAATGATGATAAATATTTGTTTTGTTGACCAAGAGGAACCATATCCATCCATATATAAAAATATTGTTTATATTTCAATGCTGTTGCTATAAATAAATATACTTGTGTCAGGTATGTGGTTTTCTCAGCGTACGCCAGTTTCCTCGTCCAATAAAACTGACCGCCAGTATATAGCTGATATATTGTTGAAGGTGGTGTTAAACACCATAACCCTAACCCTACTATAAATAAAATTATCAGTAATAATTTTTTTCAGATCAAGCAAATTTTGGAAGAGGAATAGCAGGTGTTGGAGAGAATAGTATCTGTGTTGGTAAGAGTACCATAAGACTACAGTTAAACATGGCTTAAAATCAACTGAATTTGTCAATTTTGTAGTAAATAAATCCCAAAGGGTGGAATCAAAAATGGACAATCCAGAGAAACTGCCACATAGTGTACACAAGACGAGGAAAAACATAACACCATATGTGTTGGACACCACTATATGCAAGCAAACACAAACAACGTAATTAAGACATGAGCCCTCCTAAAAAACAACTGGAGGTAAAGACGAACCAAACATCATTTTTATGCAGAAATCGTAGCGGACATCACAACAAGGAACTCTGGTATTTGCCATAGCCAAAGTTCTTAATAATTTGAACATGTCAAATGACCTCATTTCTGGTGACCATATCTAGTAAGGGAAAACGTTAGATTTGCTCTACTTGAATTATTACTCAATTAGAATTATAATTTGAACACACCTTGCAATCAGCTTGCAACCAACGTCTACCTCTTGTTAATATTTGTTTGCACACAATGACACTCTGCCGACATACTCTTTCATATAATTTTATAATGTGGCAGAAGTGTCTTCAAATACACTTGTTTTTTATGTGATTTATGTTGTAGTATTATGTGAACAAGATAGATTATTTATTTACAGGTACACAAATAGGAGAAATACATGTGTTCAATGTGCCTTCTAAAGGACCAAATGTAGTACTTAAAGAAAGCTTAGTAGGTAAGGAAAACTAATATAATATTGTACTTAAAGAAAGTTTAGTAGGTAAGGAAAACTAATATAATATTGTACTTAAAGAAAGTTTAGTAGGTAAGGAAAACTAATATAATATTGTACTTAAAGAAAGTTTAGTAGGTAAGGAAAACAAATATAATATTGTATTTAAAGAAAGTTTAGTAGGTAAGGAAAACTAATATAATATTGTACTTAAAGAAAGTTTAGTAGGTAAGGAAAACAAATATAATATTGTACTTAAAGAAAGTTTAGTAGGTAAAGAAAACAAATATAATATTGTACTTAAAGAAAGTTTAGTAGGTAAGGAAAACTAATATAATATTGTACTTAAAGAAAGTTTAGTAGGTAAGGAAAACTAATATAATATTGTACTTAAAGAAAGTTTAGTAGGTAAGGAAAACTAATATAATATTGTACTTAAAGAAAGTTTAGTAGGTAAGGAAAACTAATATAATATTGTACTTAAAGAAAGTTTAGTAGGTAAGGAAAACAACTATAATATTGTACTTAAAGAAAGTTTAGTAGGTAAGGAAAACAACTATAATATTGTACTTAAAGAAAGTTTAGTAGGTAAGGAAAACTAATATAATATTGTACTTAAAGAAAGTTTAGTAGGTAAGGAAAACAAATATAATATTGTACTTAAAGGAAGTTTAGTAGGTAAGGAAAACAAATATAATATTGTACTTAAAGAAAGTTTAGTAGGCAAGGAAAACTAATATAATATTGTACTTAAAGAAAGTTTAGTAGGTAAGGAAAACTAATATAATATTGTACTTAAAGAAAGTTTAGTAGGTAAGGAAAACAAATATAATATTGTACTTAAAGAAAGTTTAGTAGATAAGGAAAACAAATATAATATTGTACTTAAAGAAAGTTTAGTAGGTAAGGAAAACTAATATAATATTGTACTTAAAGAAAGTTTAGTAGGTAAGGAAAACTAATATAATATTGTACTTAAAGAAAGTTTAGTAGGTAAGGAAAACTAATATAATATTGTACTTGGGTGATTTTCAAAAAAATGAAGACTTTTCATTTTCAGAGAATAATTTGAATATTAAATGATATGAAAGAAAGGTAAATATCTTAAAACAAGCACAATGGTAACAGTTATCTTCATGCAAAGTGTCATTCTATTTTTTAAATTAGTGTACATGAATAAATTTAACTTGGAAAATTGTACAAATGTCAAATTAAACCTTAATAGTTTTTCATTGTTGAGACTAATTAGTTCAGAAAAGTCAAAATATGTTGTAAAAAAACATTAGTTATAATAATTTAGTAGTATTAGACTGGATGAATATGATAGTTGTAAAATTGGGCTTGCATAAGGAGAGACACAAAAAATGACAGGAGTGTGACATTGTATCTTAGTTGTATAGTACTATGTTGTATGCTTTAATAGTTCACAATTTTCTTTATTTACCAAAAGCTCCAGACCCAATCAAAGAAAAAAGTTGGAAATAGCTCTGATATATGACATATCATAGCTAGGAAATCAAAATAACTAATGTCAGGAGTGTGACACTTTTAATAGGCATATCTTTTAAATAAATAAAAAAATAAACCATGCTTCTACAAACTTCCACAATGTTTTCAATTTAATTACATATAAACAATAAGTAATAATTATAGTATTTTTGTATATTGCAAGACACCTTTCTCATAATAAGTGATGATAAAGGGTTATATTTTCTTAAAACATGTCAAAATATGGATTTTTTTTCTAAATGAAAAATTGATGTATGTTGCTTTAGATAAACAGAATACTTACTTTAATATATCTTGCCTTTCATAAAACATTTTCATTCTTTTGATATAGCATTTTTGAAAATTTATCAATAATTTTTCATTCAACAGTAATATGTCACACTCCTGACATAAAAACATTAAATGTCGATTGCAATTGCAGTAGGAAGTGTTTTTGTAGAGTAAATTATTGAGAAACATGGGGAAACTAATTTGAAAACCACTAAAAAGTAATTTTATACTAAGAAAAGATGATCTATTACTAGTTTTAATAAATTTCAAATCCATTTTAACCATTTTTGATGAGATAAATTCCTAAAGGGCAAATAATTAGCACACTAATCATTAGAAAAAGCCAAAACATAATTTTGAATCTTCTTTTAATATTTACTGTTAACTGTAAGAAATATAACTTTTAGTTTGGAAAGAATAAGTTGGTTATATTATTTTCGAGAGGGAGTCAGGAGTGTGACAATTTTATTTAAGAAATAGATTATTTTGTAAGCATATAGCCTCCATAAAACTGCTTGTAATTGTCTCGGGGAATTATTTAATTCTCAATAAGCACTATACTCTTGAAAAGATGTATAAATGGTTGAAAATTGAGTTGTCATTTTTTATAATTCTGATAGTATTACTTAGAATATGATAAAATATGATTGAAATAACATCATAACAATGCAAAAATGAAATATATTCAAGGGAAACCTTTTTTCAGTCAAAATAGATTATGTACTACTACTTAAAAAAGTTATTGTGACCAACAATGGTTGCATTTAGCTTGATATTTGGTGTATTTATCTTTTAGAAAAAGGTGTCAGGAGTGTGACAAAACATAAAAAAATGGACAGTATTTTCATTTGGTTACCTCTAGTTTATACCACCAATGATCAACTTAACTTAACTTTTGTTATATTTATTAGGCATATATAAATAATTGATTTACAACTATTAAGCCTCATTAGATCATATTTTTTATGCTTGTATGAAAACTTTAATTACCAGATTTTTTTAAATATACAGTAAAAATAGTGTTTCTTTGATATACTGAAACTGTTTTATCATGGTATATACAAAGTTTGGTACCAAAATGTGCCTATTTCATATCATTATCAAATGGAAATACATTTAGGTCTTTTACCATACCCAAAAGAAAATGATACCTCTGAGGAAGTAAGTCTGTATTTGTTATCATTTTAACACTTTGTTGCTAATAAAAGTTGAAATTTTTTTTTTGTCTTTATATATTGCACTGAGCAACTGAATCTGAAAAATATATCATATTGACATTATTTTATGACCAAAATTATGCCAATTTGTCCAATTTGAAATTTCACCCTCTATGTCACACAAAGTCTTCATTTTTTTGAAAATCACCCACTTAAAGAAAGTTTAGTAGGTAAGGAAAACAAATATAATATTGTACTTAAGGAAAGTTTAGTAGGTAAGGAAAACAAATATAATATTGTACTTAAAGAAAGTTTAGTAGGTAAGGAAAACAAATATAATATTGTACTTAAAGAAAGTTTAGTAGGTAAGGAAAACTAATATAATATTGTACTTAAAGAAAGTTTAGTAGGTAAGGAAAACTAATATAATATTGTACTTAAAGAAAGTTTAGTAGGTAAGGAAAACTAATATAATATTGTACTTAAAGAAAGTTTAGTAGGTAAGGAAAACTAATATAATATTGTACTTAAAGAAAGTTTAGTAGGTAAGGAAAACAAATATAATATTGTACTTAAAGAAAGTTTAGTAGGTAAGGAAAACAACTATAATATTGTACTTAAAGAAAGTTTAGTAGGTAAGGAAAACTAATATAATATTGTACTTAAAGAAAGTTTAGTAGGTAAGGAAAACAAATATAATATTGTACTTAAAGAAAGTTTAGTAGGTAAAGAAAACAAATATAATATTGTACTTAAAGAAAGTTTAGTAGGTAAGGAAAACTAATATAATATTGTACTTAAAGAAAGTTTAGTAGGTAAGGAAAACTAATATAATATTGTACTTAAAGAAAGTTTAGTAGGTAAGGAAAACAACTATAATATTGTACTTAAAGAAAGTTTAGTAGGTAAGGAAAACAACTATAATATTGTACTTAAAGAAAGTTTAGTAGGTAAGGAAAACTAATATAATATTGTACTTAAAGAAAGTTTAGTAGGTAAGGAAAACTAATATAATATTGTACTTAAAGAAAGTTTAGTAGGTAAGGAAAACAAATATAATATTGTACTTAAAGAAAGTTTAGTAGGTAAGGAAAACTAATATAATATTGTACTTAAAGAAAGTTTAGTAGGTAAGGAAAACAAATATAATATTGTACTTAAAGAAAGTTTAGTAGGTAAGGAAAACAAATATAATATTGTACTTAAAGAAAGTTTAGTAGGTAAGGAAAACAAATATAATATTGTACTTAAAGAAAGTTTAGTAGGTAAGGAAAACAAATATAATATTGTACTTAAAGAAAGTTTAGTAGGTAAGGAAAACTAATATAATATTGTACTTAAAGAAAGTTTAGTAGGTAAGGAAAACTAATATAATATTGTACTTAAAGAAAGTTTAGTAGGTAAGGAAAACTAATATAATATTGTACTTAAAGAAAGTTTAGTAGGTAAGGAAAACTAATATAATATTGTACTTAAAGAAAGTTTAGTAGGTAAGGAAAACAAATATAATATTGTACTTAAAGAAAGTTTAGTAGGTAAGGAAAACTAATATAATATTGTACTTAAAGAAAGTTTAGTAGGTAAGGAAAACTAATATAATATTGTACTTAAAGAAAGTTTAGTAGGTAAGGAAAACAAATATAATATTGTACTTAAAGAAAGTTTAGTAGGTAAGGAAAACAAATATAATATTGTACTTAAAGAAAGTTTAGTAGGTAAGGAAAACTAATATAATATTGTACTTAAAGAAAGTTTAGTAGGTAAGGAAAACTAATATAATATTGTACTTAAAGAAAGTTTAGTAGGTAAGGAAAACTAATATAATATTGTACTTAAAGAAAGTTTAGTAGGTAAGGAAAACTAATATAATATTGTACTTAAAGAAAGTTTAGTAGGTAAGGAAAACTAATATAATATTGTACTTAAAGAAAGTTTAGTAGGTAAGGAAAACAAATATAATATTGTACTTAAAGAAAGTTTAGTAGGTAAGGAAAACTAATATAATATTGTACTTAAAGAAAGTTTAGTAGGTAAGGAAAACAAATATAATATTGTACTTAAAGAAAGTTTAGTAGGTAAGGAAAACAAATATAATATTGTACTTAAAGAAAGTTTAGTAGGTAAGGAAAACAAATATAATATTGTACTTAAAGAAAGTTTAGTAGGTAAGGAAAACAAATATAATATTGTACTTAAAGAAAGTTTAGTAGGTAAGGAAAACAAATATAATATTGTACTTAAAGAAAGTTTAGTAGGTAAGGAAAACTAATATAATATTGTACTTAAAGGAAGTTTAGTAGGTAAGGAAAACTAATATAATATTGTACTTAAAGAAAGTTTAGTAGGTAAGGAAAACTAATATAATATTGTACTTAAAGAAAGTTTAGTAGGTAAGGAAAACTAATATAATATTGTACTTAAAGAAAGTTTAGTAGGTAAGGAAAACTAATATAATATTGTACTTAAAGAAAGTTTAGTAGGTAAGGAAAACAAATATAATATTGTACTTAAAGAAAGTTTAGTAGGTAAGGAAAACAAATATAATATTGTACTTAAAGAAAGTTTAGTAGGTAAGGAAAACAAATATAATATTGTACTTAAAGAAAGTTTAGTAGGTAAGGAAAACAAATATAATATTGTACTTAAAGAAAGTTTAGTAGGTAAGGAAAACAAATATAATATTGTACTTAAAGAAAGTTTAGTAGGTAAGGAAAACTAATATAATATTGTACTTAAAGAAAGTTTAGTAGGTAAGGAAAACTAATATAATATTGTACTTAAAGAAAGTTTAGTAGGTAAGGAAAACTAATATAATATTGTACTTAAAGAAAGTTTAGTAGGTAAGGAAAACTAATATAATATTGTACTTAAAGAAAGTTTAGTAGGTAAGGAAAACTAATATAATATTGTACTTAAAGAAAGTTTAGTAGGTAAGGAAAACTAATATAATATTGTACTTAAAGAAAGTTTAGTAGGTAAGGAAAACTAATATAATATTGTACTTAAAGAAAGTTTAGTAGGTAAGGAAAACTAATATAATATTGTACTTAAAGAAAGTTTAGTAGGTAAGGAAAACAAATATAATATTGTACTTAAAGAAAGTTTAGTAGGTAAGGAAAAACTAATATAATATTGTACTTAAAGAAAGTTTAGTAGGTAAGGAAAACTAATATAATATTGTACTTAAAGAAAGTTTAGTAGGTAAGGAAAACAAATATAATATTGTACTTAAAGAAAGTTTAGTAGGTAAGGAAAACTAATATAATATTGTACTTAAAGAAAGTTTAGTAGGTAAGGAAAACAAATATAATATTGTACTTAAAGAAAGTTTAGTAGGTAAGGAAAACAAATATAATATTGTACTTAAAGAAAGTTTAGTAGGTAAGGAAAACAAATATAATATTGTACTTAAAGAAAGTTTAGTAGGTAAGGAAAACAAATATAATATTGTACTTAAAGAAAGTTTAGTAGGTAAGGAAAACTAATATAATATTGTACTTAAAGAAAGTTTAGTAGGTAAGGAAAACTAATATAATATTGTACTTAAAGAAAGTTTAGTAGGTAAGGAAAACTAATATAATATTGTACTTAAAGAAAGTTTAGTAGGTAAGGAAAACTAATATAATATTGTACTTAAAGAAAGTTTAGTAGGTAAGGAAAACAAATATAATATTGTACTTAAAGAAAGTTTAGTAGGTAAGGAAAACTAATATAATATTGTACTTAAAGAAAGTTTAGTAGGTAAGGAAAACTAATATAATATTGTACTTAAAGAAAGTTTAGTAGGTAAGGAAAACAAATATAATATTGTACTTAAAGAAAGTTTAGTAGGTAAGGAAAACAAATATAATATTGTACTTAAAGAAAGTTTAGTAGGTAAGGAAAACTAATATAATATTGTACTTAAAGAAAGTTTAGTAGGTAAGGAAAACTAATATAATATTGTACTTAAAGAAAGTTTAGTAGGTAAGGAAAACTAATATAATATTGTACTTAAAGAAAGTTTAGTAGGTAAGGAAAACTAATATAATATTGTACTTAAAGAAAGTTTAGTAGGTAAGGAAAACTAATATAATATTGTACTTAAAGAAAGTTTAGTAGGTAAGGAAAACAAATATAATATTGTACTTAAAGAAAGTTTAGTAGGTAAGGAAAACTAATATAATATTGTACTTAAAGAAAGTTTAGTAGGTAAGGAAAACAAATATAATATTGTACTTAAAGAAAGTTTAGTAGGTAAGGAAAACAAATATAATATTGTACTTAAAGAAAGTTTAGTAGGTAAGGAAAACAAATATAATATTGTACTTAAAGAAAGTTTAGTAGGTAAGGAAAACAAATATAATATTGTACTTAAAGAAAGTTTAGTAGGTAAGGAAAACAAATATAATATTGTACTTAAAGAAAGTTTAGTAGGTAAGGAAAACTAATATAATATTGTACTTAAAGAAAGTTTAGTAGGTAAGGAAAACTAATATAATATTGTACTTAAAGAAAGTTTAGTAGGTAAGGAAAACTAATATAATATTGTACTTAAAGAAAGTTTAGTAGGTAAGGAAAACTAATATAATATTGTACTTAAAGAAAGTTTAGTAGGTAAGGAAAACTAATATAATATTGTACTTAAAGAAAGTTTAGTAGGTAAGGAAAACTAATATAATATTGTACTTAAAGAAAGTTTAGTAGGTAAGGAAAACAAATATAATATTGTACTTAAAGAAAGTTTAGTAGGTAAGGAAAACAAATATAATATTGTACTTAAAGAAAGTTTAGTAGGTAAGGAAAACAAATATAATATTGTACTTAAAGAAAGTTTAGTAGGTAAGGAAAACAAATATAATATTGTACTTAAAGAAAGTTTAGTAGGTAAGGAAAACAAATATAATATTGTACTTAAAGAAAGTTTAGTAGGTAAGGAAAACTAATATAATATTGTACTTAAAGAAAGTTTAGTAGGTAAGGAAAACTAATATAATATTGTACTTAAAGAAAGTTTAGTAGGTAAGGAAAACTAATATAATATTGTACTTAAAGAAAGTTTAGTAGGTAAGGAAAACTAATATAATATTGTACTTAAAGAAAGTTTAGTAGGTAAGGAAAACTAATATAATATTGTACTTAAAGAAAGTTTAGTAGGTAAGGAAAACAAATATAATATTGTACTTAAAGAAAGTTTAGTAGGTAAGGAAAACTAATATAATATTGTACTTAAAGAAAGTTTAGTAGGTAAGGAAAACTAATATAATATTGTACTTAAAGAAAGTATAGTAGGTAAGGAAAACAACTGTAATATTGTACTTAAAGAAAGTTTAGTAGGTAAGGAAAACTAATATAATATTGTACTTAAAGAAAGTTTAGTAGGTAAGGAAAACTAATATAATATTGTACTTAAAGAAAGTTTAGTAGATAAGGAAAACTAATATAATATTGTACTTAAAGAAAGTTTAGTAGGTAAGGAAAACAAATATAATATTGTACTTAAAGAAAGTTTAGTAGGTAAGGAAAACAAATATAATATTGTACTTAAAGAAAGTTTAGTAGGTAAGGAAAACAAACATAATATTGTACTTAAAGAAAGTTTAGTAGGTAAGGAAAACTAATATAATATTGTACTTAAAGAAAGTTTAGTAGGTAAGGAAAACTAATATAATATTGTACTTAAAGAAAGTTTAGTAGGTAAGGAAAACTAATATAATATTGTACTTAAAGAAAGTTTAGTAGGTAAGGAAAACTAATATAATATTGTACTTAAAGAAAGTTTAGTAGGTAAGGAAAACAAATATCAGCAATCAAGAATGAAATTTTGTTATTGAGAACATGAGGTTTCTGTATTTATGACAGGAAAGTTGTGATAACAAATAAAGAGTGATTGTTGCTTAATGCCAACTCATCAATTTGTCATGGTGAGAACAAGTTAATTTTAAATGAAATGATGATGAGATCTGCTTTGTACTAGACCAACATGCTCAGATGGATTTTTATAGTGCTAGCTCATTGGAACAACAGTCCACGGATAGACATGCCGCCCCACAAACACATTATCCTGATTCCGAGCCAACCAGTCTTTGCTCTTTCTCCTTAATGCTGTGTGTTTAGCGGAGAAGAAACAAATACCAATTTTATAGTCTTTGGGTTAAACAGATCGGGGATCAAACCCATACCTACAACACTTGAGGGGAGCACACTAACCATTACTCCACCGATGTGGTTAATAACAAATCAATTAACAATAACAAAACAAAATAGGTGAAAAGGGAAAACTAATCTAATCATTTCAAAAACAGAATAAGAAACACAATTTCTATAGTTAATTATGAAAAGGAAATTTAAACAATGATGGTAAAAATTCCATGAATATAAACAAAATAAACAGTCACCTCTCATCCTAAAATCATTGGGCATAAAAAAAAAAGACTGTGAAATGAAATTATGTAGTTAAGCAATCTAAAGTAAATTCAATATAGAAATAATAAAAGAACTTTAGGAATATTTGAATTGTTAAAAAAATAAAGTATATATACTGCAAGACCACAAGACTTTTTTATTCTGTCTATGTAATGTTGAAATATCCATTGAAAAGAAAGTAGATTCTTGTACACATTTTAGTTCACCTGAAAACCAACATATTAAACCATTGTTACAATTTTGATGATGGGCTTTTAGTCTTTAAGGTAATTTTTGAAGGAGTTATTGGCCTTTTTCACTTGGTATATTTCATCTAAAAGTTAGAATGCATAAATCCTCCTTAATTTTAAATAGGAATTACAATATAGCTTTCCACAGCACCATAATCCTAACCTTTACCTATATTATAGAATGCTGTGAACAAATATGTAAACATTTGCACATGCATAGTTATTTAAGTGTTGAGTTACAAATTTTAATATAGAATAGGGGTCGTCGTTTAATTGTTTAGATACAAGTAATTTCAGCATTTTATGTTTCTTTACTTTTAGGTCATAAGCATCCAATATGTGACCTGACATCAAGTTCTAACCAACTTGTTAGTAGTGATGAACAAGGCAATATATTTATCTGGGCTTTACAGCCAAGTGGTTCTCTTAAACAGACAGAATCAATTACAGGAAAAGAGTAGGTTTATATAAAGTGTTCTATCACTACATTAATGCAACCGTAAAAACTAAAGTCAGTCTCCCTCAAGCAAAAGCAACCATTGCCGATTTAGGCCCTTTTTAGGCCTTTGGTTTTCTTGCTCCTAAAGACTCTTAAATTATTAGACTTTATATAATTGATGCCTGCACTTAAGGTGAACATCATAATTGTTCACCCAAGGGATCCAGAGGGAAAACAACATTCCAAGGGTGAACAATTATAATGTTCACCTTAAGTGCAGGCATTAATTGTTTTATTATACTGAAACTCTAATTTTTTTTTTGCATCACTCTTATTTCGTTTGATAAATGCGAACATTTCTGTAAATGAACAGCCAGAATGGTTCCACTGGGCACACCGGCGGTGGCCATTTTATACATACTTTCATCACGTACACGTTTTACATCATGGTCATTTTACCGATATCGTAAGCGCTTTGGCGATCTAGATCACTGTTCCCCCGGTCATCAGTGAAAAAACTGATGACCGGTGAAATAGAGAAAACAAGGAATTTAGGATTTATTAGTTAAAATATTACACTTGATTTTCTATTGAAAAAAGATACTGAAGTATAACAATCCAAACTGATGACTATAAACATACCTGATGACCTGATGAAGGTAATTTCAGAAGCGACATCTATATTTCTATTCACAAATTGATATGATCCAACCAGCCCCTCCCAATCCCCACTGCAGTAAATGTGTGGTTAAATTAGTGTGATTGTTGTCATTGTCAGTCAGTACTATGCTTATCTAAGCATGTAATGATGATTTGTCAGCCAATACCATACTCATCTGAACATGTAATCTGTGATTTGTCAGCCAATATTGTTCTCATCAAAATATCTAATTATGATTTGTCAGTCAATATCATACTCATCTAAACATGTAATCTAGGATTTATCGTCAATATCATACTCATCTAAACATGTAATCTAGGATTTATCAGTCAATATCATACTCATCTAAACATGTAATCTAGGATTTATCAGTCAATATCATACTCATCTAAACATGTGATTTGTAGTCCAATATCATACTCATTAAATTATGCAATCACGATTTGTCGGCCAATATTATCCTCATTACAGCATGTAATCATGATTTGTCAGCCAATATCGTACTCATCAAAACTTGTAACCATTATCATACTCATCTAAACATGTAATCTTGATTTTTTTCAGTGTACCATGTAGTAGTTTAGCATTATGGCGTGACATTATTGTCGGAGGTTATAGTGATGGACAGATACGTTTATATTGTGCTAAGACAGCTAAGCTTGCTGCAACAATAAATGCTCATGCCAGATGGGTGAATGCCATTGACATTGCTCCAGAAACTGGACGTGTTTTATCTGTTAGTGAAGATACCTTTGTTAAAGTATGGCAGTTGAAAGAAGGAAATTTACCTGAGGTATTAATAATAACATTCAAATTATTTTTCCAACTACAGGTAATTAGAATTAGATGTTTGTCGTATCTTATTTTTTGTGATGCACTGACATCTAGCGATATCTTGTATGGGGTCAAGATAGGGATCATATTTTAGGCGATCAATTAAGAATTGAATGCATTCTTTTGAAGTTTCATTGGGGTATGAAAGCGTTGACCGAAGTACATTTTCAATGAAGCCGCGCTTCATGTTGAAAATGTAGTTCGATCAACGCTTTCATACCCCAATGAAACTTAAAAAGAATGCATTCAATTCTAATAATTATATTTAAATCACACCAAAATTTAATATAGTTGAATTTTTTGTTGTGAATTTTATTTGTGTTAGATTATTTGCTGTTGGAAATTACTACATCATTGATTGTTTACATCTGACGTCGTCGTGGAGGCATGTGCAAGTTCGGATTTGAGTTTCATTGGGATGTGAAACATCTCTTTTATAATCATGTGACCACTTCATAATCAATCATATTGTAACATTTCAATGAAAAACGGAAATAATGTAATTATTCAAAGATGAGCCTATAATTTGAAACCAAGTTCCAACCAAGAGATGTTGTCCGATTGCTGTCAATATTTTTAACTGTCCCGTATTTGATTGGATGGTCAAAGATGAATGAAAACTTACTTGACATGATACCAAACGGATGTCATTAGTCATTAGTGTATCACAAAATAATTTAATTTGATGTGAATACTGCAATCTGATTGGCTGATCCATCTGAAGCAACATTGGTTATACTTGATAACATGGGTTGGTATTGTGACATCATCAACATATTCATACACCAACGACAAATTCAAATAGTCCCAAAAATTAATCCTAATTAGAATCGAGGAATCGTTGCATTTTGTTGTAAAAATTAAATTATTAGAAATATATTAAATTTTTGAACAAGTTATACTTTGCAGTTTATTAAGCATAAACTGCCCCAAACCAGGTTATATTGGATAACCTGCTCAAAAATTGAACATGCTCCTTAAAGAAATTTTTTCAAAAAAAGATACAACAAACATCTAATTATAATTAGATTGATTTGTTTGTGAGTTCTTTCATCTGTTTAGCCTGATCATACCTTTAGGTATCATTTTGTTGTATAGTCCACCAAAATATAGGAAATAACATTTTGAACACTACTCATTATTCAGGTTTATGCAAAATGATTAATAGCCACAATATTGAGATGTACACATCAAATTTTGTTTTCTGAGTTCTGAAATATGAATTAATGAAAATGTGCATTTGTTTTTCATATTAACCAATATATATATAACATGCCATGTTAACAAATAAAAACCAATATTTGAAGTATTATTTTGCAAATGATAAAATATTTTATGACTGTACATATAATAATTTTATTTTTTTATTTCAGATTGAATATAAGTATAGTGAGTCAGTTACAGATTTACAGTTAGTAGGTGGACAGTTTATACAGAAAGGTGGGCGTGGATTCTGTGTAACAGGTTATGACAACTCAGAAATTACATTCTTTGTACAAAATTAAAAAGTGCAATTTATTGTAGTGATTTTTGAGATTAAATATACAATTTTAATTTTAATAGGAATAATTGATTTAAGGTACAAAAAATACTTGATGTATTAATTTGATCATGAGGTAAATTATTAGATCTATTTTTACTTAAATCTCGTTCAAATGTCGTTCATATCAGATGTTTTTTTCGATATGTTTGTTTGTGAATTTGCTTCAGAATGAAGTAGTTAAGAAATGTCCAATGTTCTAAGTGTAATATATCTTAAGAAGTAATGTTTTTTGCTTATGAAATTACAGTCGACCCTGTATTAAGAGTTCACCCTTTGGAACAAGAAAAAGTGGCTGTATAAGACAGGTGACCTCTTAAAAGAGGTTCAATTCATATAAAATTTTCTGACAGGCCAAGAAAAAGGAGATCTTTTAATACAGGTAACCACATGGGCAGGTTTAACTGTATATGAATTTTCTAAATTATCCAAGTCAAGCTTTGATTTTTATAATGAATTAGTAAAAACAAATAGTTGAAGGGATTTTTTTGAAGATGTATAAATGAAAACAAATATGCTATTGTGTGTATGAATAGTGATTGAGTGGAACAAATATCCAGGATAGAGGTTTAATAGGGCATGATGTATTAGGAAAAAAAGTTTCACTTATATTTTTATAAGACTTAAAAACACTGAGTGTTATGTTAAGGATTTGTATAGTTTCATACTCTTGTCTTTGAAAGACATAAACTCTAGAAGAAGAAATATTCTACAATAGATTTTGTGGCATTTACATTGTGATGTAAAGATGTGACATGCATTTGTTGTAATAAATCCGTCCAATATTTTTTATTTGTTATATTTTGTTGAAGTCGGTTTCCATGGATCATTTTGGGGCCGTCGTCGTAATCATATGGTAGTCGGATTTACAACTACCTGTGCAATCCGTGCCTATCACTATTGAAGTACTGAGTTAGAATCCCATTCAGGCATGGTGTACTCGATGCAATATTATGTGATAAAGTTGTCAATGACTTGCAACAAGTCTGTGGTTTTCTGTGGGCATGTTAGTTTCCTCCATCAATAAAACTGACCACCCCGATATAATTGAAATATTGTTGAAAGTGGCATTAAACACCATAACCCGAACCCTTTGGATTGGATTTCGAATTGCAAAGAAATAAGAACATTTTTGAGATCATTCATTGATTATTCCTACAAAGTCATTATTCAGATTTTAGGGACTGATGAATATACTTTTCATAGAACTAGCCATAGATCTTTTCTGCAAGGTTTTGGTTCAAACTGCCCATAGGGTTCTAAGCATAGATTTTTCAAATGTCAACCAATGAAGGGGATGAAAGTTTTCCTCTGATCAGCAGATTTCCTCTTTTTAGCAAAATATTTGAAAATAAAATGTGTCAAACTTGGTGCAAACAGCTAAAAAATGAGGGTATTTGGTCATTGTACAGGGGGTTTCCTTTTATTTCACCAGTGAGAACTTTCTTCTCAGCAATGAACAACTATTATTCCCTTAAGTGGCCCTATTGGATCAAAATGAAACTAAGATAATCCGTAAATAATTTCTGCAAGTTGCTGTTCAAATGATCCAGTGGTGGTATCCAAGAAAATATTGAATCATAAATTGTTTAATGTTGACAGACAGATGACATGTGCTACATTCCTTATATGTGTTATAGTCTCATACTGTACACCTACATATATACAGTCTTTTCCTAAAAATGGTTAGCATGCTTATCTTGAATGTTGTAGATTGTGAGATCAAACCCAGGTCATAGGTCAAATCAAAGACTATAGCATTGGTATTTGATACTTCTTCACTAAGCACACAGTTTAAGGAGTAAGAGCAAAGATTGGTTGACTCAAAATCAGGTTAATGTGTCCGAGGGGCACAAACTGTTGTTTCAGTGAGCCAGCACTATAAAATTCCAACTTGGGGTGGTGTTCTAGTACAAAGGGGACATGATCATTGTCATCATCTCATCGAATGCCGCTTCTCTCAATGATGGAGCTGAAAAATTGCTATAAGGCATTAGACAAGAATGACTCTTTTTAACTTTTTCCCAAAATCTGACAAGTGATATGTTGTGCCAGTGTCTGCAAAGACGCAGGTCCCGGCCCGATTTTCTTATATTATTTTTTTTTTTCTTATTTTTGGAACCAAATATCAAGTAAATTATTGGCAATTATCGATCTCCTGTAAAATGATTATAATTGTTATTTGTTGCTTCTTTGGTAAACATGGAAGATTTTAATAGCCAAAGACTGATTGAACATGAATCAATCAAATATCTGCGATTGTAGCAAGATGTTTACCTGGTGACCGTTGATTCGGTGCTGAACTGGCAGATCAAGATTCTGGGAAGAGAGATGGCTATATATATAGTAGTTTAGTAGAAAACAGACATCACTGACCACCACGATATAGCTGAAATAGTGTTGAAAGTGGCGTTAAAAATCATTAAGCAAACATAAAGAAGTAACTTGTTTTCCTGGGTCCAAAACTACCCAAAACAACTACAATTATTGAAGTTACAAGACTTAAAATGCACTGTGTTTCAATTGTAATTTTGTTTAATTTATCGTCTTCCTTCTCTATTCTGTTTCGCAAAATAACAATTTATTGTAATTTTGAATTTCATTCAAGAACAATAACTCAAAGTAAAATAATATTGTAACATCCAAACTGTAATCAATGAATCCAAAGATGCAGTGTTTTTGATCATTTGATAATTAAAAAAAGCAAATTGTAATGCTCTTTGTTAGCAAATCGAAAGGTTTTATCAGCTTAATAAACCAAAAAATGAGAATTTCTTGGAATACCAAAACACAATTAATGTTCTTAATATTCTTTATCTGTCACAGAAATAGTTGTTTTGCATAGTCTATGAACCGTGTTTTTCCACCATGATAAAGCAGCAAGCTTACTAACTTGGCATTAAAGAGGTGCCTTTTACGCAAATAAAATTGTATTGCCACTTGCCAGTGTTTTTGAGGATATGTCTTTTGAGCTTGTTATCCTTGTAATATAGTCATCAGAGTTGTTGGAATAAACTGGCTCGTCGTCTGTTAATTTTCCATGTCAATTTTGTTCTCATTGACATTAAAGCTGTTCAATACATTTAATTTACCACTGTATTTTTCAAGTACATGTACGTCACATCGTCCTGCATTTAGTGTTGGATGTTGCTTCAGTTCTCTGTTCATCAGATGTTTTTTTTAGCTTAAATGTTAATCACAAATGATGATATACTGTAATATACACTTGTAAACTGACAAAAACGAAATACATTTACACTCTGAATAAGACTGAAGTAAAACAGAAACTGAATACTAATTTCTTATGTCAAACATTTGTAGTATTATAGTTAATAGAATAAACTTTACTACGGGACAGAAAAGAATTCCAGAATAAACTTTACTACGGGACAGAAAAGAATTCCAGAATAAACTTTACTACGGGACAGAAAAGAATTCCAGAATAAACTTTACTACGGGACAGAAAAGAATTCCAGAATAAACTTTACTACGGGACAGAAAAGAATTCCAGAATAAACTTTACTATGGGACAGAAAAGAATTCCAGAATAAACTTTACTACCGGACAGAAAAGAATTCCAGAATAAACTTTACTACCGGACAGAAAAAAATTCCAGAATACAGAATAAACTTTACTACCGGACAGAAAAGAATTCCAGAATACAGAATAAACTTTACTACCGGACAGAAAAGAATTCCAGAATAAACTTTACTACCGAACAGAAAAGAATTCCAGAATAAACTTTACTATGGGACAGAAAAGAATTCCAGAATAAACTTTACTACGGGACAGAAAAGAATTCTAGAATAAACTTTACTACGGGACAGAAAAGAATTCCAGAATAAACTTTACTACGGGACAGAAAAGAATTCCAGATTAAACTTTACTACCGGACAGAAAAGAATTCCAGAATAAACTTTACTACCGGACAGAAAAGAATTCCAGAATAAACTTTACTACCGGACAGAAAAGAATTCCAGAATAAACTTTACTACCGAACAGAAAAGAATTCCAGAATAAACTTTACTACCGGACAGAAAAGAATTCCAGAATAAACTTTACTACCGGACAGAAAAGAATTCCAGAATAAACTTTACTACCGGACAGAAAAGAATTCCAGAATAAACTTTACTACCGGACAGAAAAGAATTCCAGAATAAACTTTACTACTGGACAGAAAAGAATTCCAGAATAAACTTTACTACTGGACAGAAAAGAATTCCAGAATAAACTTTACTACCGGACAGAAAAGAATTCCAGAATAAACTTTACTACCAGACAGAAAAGAATTCCAGAATAAACTTTACTACCGGACAGAAAAGAATTCCAGAATAAACTTTACTACCGGACAGAAAAGAATTCCAGAATAAACTTTACTACGGGACAGAAAAGAATTCCAGAATAAACTTTACTACGGGACAGAAAAGAATTCCAGATTAAAATTTACTACCGGACAGAAAAGAATTCCAGAATAAACTTTACTACGGGACAGAAAAGAATTCCAGAATAAACTTTACTACTGGACATAAAAGAATTCCAGAATAAACTTTACTACCGGACAGAAAAGAATTCCAGAATAAACTTTACTACTGGACAGAAAAGAATTCCAGAATAAACTTTACTACTGGACAGAAAAGAATTCCAGAATAAACTTTACTACCGGACAGAAAAGAATTCCAGAATAAACTTTACTACCGGACAGAAAAGAATTCCAGAATAAACTTTACTACCGGACAGAAAAGAATTCCAGAATAAACTTTACTACCGGACAGAAAAGAATTCCAGAATAAACTTTACTACCGGACAGAAAAGAATTCCAGAATAAACTTTACTACCGGACAGAAAAGAATTCCAGCGAAATATAAAGGAATAAAAATGAAATAAGAAAACAAGCTACATGTATCAAGTAGATAAAATTGGTTGAGGTTGGTCTTTATATTATGCTGCATAAGAATAATAATGAACAATGCTATACCACACAAGTGTCAAGCTGTCATATGAATAAACCTGATGGGTTGTAATTGTAAGAGTCTCCCATGTAATTTTCAGTGTGTGATATCCCATTTTTTGGTATTTAGGTTCCACTGAAGCTCTACACTACTCGTGTTTTGATGGATTCTGCTCTTTGATTTTGATGTTTTTAGATTTTCATTTTTTTCTGTGAAAATTTCTTAAAGCGATGTCCTTGGTATGCTAATGCACAAAAAATGGGTTAGTTGGTTTATGGTGTTTTGCGCCACATTCAACAATATTTCAGTTATATCGTCATAAAAATGGAAGCATGCATGTCATCACTGTAAAATAGATATATCAACAAATATAGGCAAATTTCTCTTAAGCATTTTTAGCAAATATTTCTCTGCATAACGTCTATAGTATGTTGCTAAAATCAGGTCATCATGATTGTACTGTTCTCTACAAAGATGTGTCACCTCTACTTCAACATACATTGTATTCAGTTGTGAAATATCATTGTTAGTAGAACTTAGAGTTATCATTGGTGTTTTCAAAGAGATATGATTGTGAATTATTTGATTCTAATAAGGGACCGGTCATTTGTAACTGATAGGGGGTCTGGGAGGAAATAAAGGGGGGGGGGGGGGCAATAAAAAAATTTGGAAGTCCAAAGGGGGGCATTGAAATATTTTGGTAATTCAGAGGGGGAACTTTGAAAAATATAACAAAATATTTTAATAAACATTTTTGTAATTAGGAAAAATATTCAATTAATTGTTTAAACAGTTCCATCAGACTGATCTCCAGAAGTGTCTGATTCAGATGCCATCTCCACATCACTCTCTTCTCTCCTTTGTGTTTGTGAAGTTTGTTTTTCTTTAGTAGGCCTATTCTTAACAAAAAAGGATGATATTAGGGACTGCTGGTCGGACCTCAGAGTTTCTGCTGGTGTCTTGCGGATTGTCGACTTTCGAATCCTCTGTCTTTCTGTTAGTACGCTTATAATGCTAATCATACCCTCTTTAGTAGATTCTTCGAAAAACTCATGCTGTAAGATATATTCCAAGGGTTTTAAATGGTACCGTGGAGTTATCATTTTTCTGTCCAAAACTTTCATATTTTCTCTTGTAATCTGTGTCTCCTTCTGACAGTTTTTCCCAAACATGTCATATGACAAGTTTGGTCCTCCCAGCATTTTGGATAATTTATGGACATTTTTCATTAATGATTTCTTTTTTCTATTTTTCATTTTTGAGTATTTTCTTTTTTCCTCCTTTTACTACTCTTTTCCTCAGCATTCATTACTACAGCTGGATCAAATTTAGCTTTTAGCTGTTGTGCGACATGGGTAACATTATCTAACTTTCGTGTCAAAGTCTTTGTTGATCCTTCAATTCCTTTCAGAAGGCTATAATGAAATTCTAATTCTGATGGTTGATATGGTTTTAGTCAATGTTTCAGCAATTCAGGATTAAATAAATTTGATCTCAGATTTGATACCTTCAGTCTTCTTCTTCTTCAAACAGTCGGTTTGAGTCAGCATGGTTGAAATAAATTCTTTAGTATTCTCGGCTCTTTTGACATCAGTTGAATTTGCATCATGTGGCAAATTTTTATACCGTCTCACATTGTATACCTGTCCGTCCAGTCCGTCCAGTCCGTTTTCATCAATCAAATTACTAATATTAGAAATGGCAGCATCTACCTCCGACTTCAATTCCCATCGATAAAATCTCTGCTGCAAACAGTACTCCTTCCAAACGGTTGGGGCCATTAGATTGTATGATTCTTCATACAACTCTTACAACAGACCATTGAAATATTGATAAATTGAGTAAAATTTTAAGACGACGGTGGGAAAAAATAGTGCGAGGGGGGGGTGCTTGAAATTTGAATAATGTTGGAAGGGGGGGGGGGGATCTTGAATTTATTTTCTTTTTCAAAGGTGGGGCCCTGAAAAATAATTGAAAATTTCGAATATTTCCTCCCAGGCCCTCTCAATAAAAGAAAATGACCGGTCCCTAAGAAGATAATATTACTATTTCTGTAAACGTACAGTTCTATCTTATATATAGCTCCCATGTGCTATGTTGTAATTTGAAAGCCATATGTGAAAATGAACTTAATAGATAATCCTGTGATAACAAAGTTAGGACATGCAAAAAGCGATCTGGTGGATATCAGTGGGGTTTTTTCATATCCTTTTCAGTTGGAATTGTTTGATATATATGAATGCCTTTTCTAAATAATGAGTAGAATTCATGCATCGTTATAATAAAAACGTAGATATCAAATTTAGCGCGCAAGACCTGTTTCTGGAATAACCTTCATCAGGTACGTAATAACCTTCATCAGGTACGTAATAACCTTCATCAGGTACGTAATAACCTTCATCAGGTACGTAATAACCTTCATCAGGTACGTAATAACCTTCATCAGGTATGCTCAATATGGAAATATTGGAAAGCCAAATAAGTTAGAAGTGTGTGGGAGCAATACACTAAAGGGTCTAAACAGGATAACCAAAATAGGCTAAGGCGACCTATGTCTGAGGGAGGAGAACTAAACAGGATAGACAAAATAGGCTACGGCCACCTATGTCTGAGGGAGGAGAACTAAACAGGATAACCAAAATAGGCTACGGCCACCTATGTCTGAGGGAGGAGAACTAAACAGGATAACCAAAATAGGCTACGGCCACCTATGTCTGAGGGAGGAGAACTAAACAGGATAACCAAAATAGGCTACGGCCACCTATGTCTGAGGGAGGAGAACTAAACAGGATAACCAAAATAGGCTACGGCCACCTATGTCTGAGGGAGGAGAACTAAACAGGATAACCAAAATAGGCTACGGCCACCTATGTCTGAGGGAGGAGAACTAAACAGGATAACCAAAATAGGCTAAGGTCACCTATGCCTGAGGGAGGAGAACTAAACAGGATAACCAAAATAGGCTAAGGTCACCTATGCCTGAGGGAGGAGAACTAAACAGGATAACCAAAATAGGCTAAGGTCACCTATGCCTGAGAGAGGAGAACTAAACAGGATAACCAAAATAGGCTAAGGTCACCTATGTCTGAGGGAGGAGAACTAAACAGAATAACCAAAATAGGCTAAGGTCACCTATATCTGAGGGAGGAGAACTAAACAGGATAACCAAAATAGGCTACGGTCACCTATGCCTGAGGGAGGAGAACTAAACAGGATAACCAAAATAGGCTAAGGTCACCTATGCCTGAGGGAGGAGAACTAAACAGGATAACCAAAATAGGCTAAGGTCACCTATGTCTGAGGGAGGAGAACTAAACAGGATAACCAAAATAGGCTACGGTCACCTATGTCTGAGGGAGGAGTACGTTATAATATAATAGTTGTAATATAGTGTTCAATCACTAGCTATTATATCAAGCATGACAGAATTCATGACACATGAATTTACCATATCATAAATAGATACAACTCCTTACATAATGCATGAAGTTACAAGGACGTTCGTTTAATTCAAAAGTCACTTAATTTGTGGTATAAAATGAAGGTCTGACATTTCATACAATTTTAAAATATACACAATGATCTGATGCATTCCACTACATATGGTCATACAAGAAACAGAGAGGAGCCTTTGTGGTCGTGAGCGTACGGTAATTGGATTTACCACTACCTGTACAATCAGTGCATATCACCACTAACGTCGTGCGTTCGAATCCTACGCAGGCGAGGTGTACTCGATACAACATTATGTGATAAGTTTGTCAGTGACTTAATTGCTACAGGTCGGTGGTTTTCTCCGGTTTCCTCCACCAATAAAACTGACTGCCACGATATAACTGAAATATTGTTTAAAGTGGCGTTAAACACCATAACCCTAAACCAAAACCTCTACCCTCTACACAATTATTCCCCATTCAGAACTAAAAGACGAAATAATTAGTTCAACTGTATTTTATAAAATAAAAAAAAATAAAAAGACTCGCATATGTGGATGCAAATACCTTGTTGTAAGAAAAGGACACATTTTATTTTGTTTAGCAAAAACCACTCTGATTCTAACAAAAAAGCTCTCCTTTATTCGTAAAAGGTCAAATTTCAGACAGGGTTTTCGCAAGAAAAACGAAAATAAGCTAGCCCGATCCTTTAATTTCACGTTCCGCTATATAGATAATGTTATTTCACAAAGTAATTTTATGTTTGGTAATTTTTTTGGTCGCATCTATCCAAATGAGCTTGAAATAAAGGATATTAAGCTAGGTTTGCTTCATACCTCGAACTCCCTCTAGAAATTGGCAGTGCGGACTGTTTAAGGGTGAAGTTTTACGACAAAAGAGATGATTTCAATTTTTCCCATTGTGAAAATTCCATTGGTACGTTGATACGATATTCCAGAGATTTTGATTCCTATCATGATTTCCTTGATGATTTTTTTTCTAACAAGGAAGTTACTGAACAAAGACTTCCTTGTGGCTAAGTTGAAATCACTTCTTCGAAAGTTTTACGGTGGCCGCCATACAGGGGCGGCCTTAGGAGGTGCGGGGCCCAATGATGTTCTCTATGAAATCCACAGTGCGTTGTTGTGTGTACTTGAACAGCCGAGAGATGATAATTCCAGCTCGGCCCAATTAGCTGGAGGTCGGCTCTGCCACCATGACTTGGTTTGCCGTTACGGAATATTTGTGTCACAAATGACCACGGTCATATTCCCTTCGTAATCACAATTCCTCACTTTTCTCAATCGTGAATTGCCACCGTTTTTCTTTTTCAAAAGGGAAGTTTAACAGACGGCGTTCATTATTGGAAAAGGAATTTCCAACCCTTGTGGATCACATGACTTCACCCCTTTTTTTGTGGGGTTCGTGTTGCTCAATCTTTAGTCATCTATGTATTTGGTCTTTTGACCATTGTGTTGTCTGTCCTTAGATTTACACCCCCTGATTACCCCTTTGTTATATTCAATCTTTTCTTGTGTCGTCACTAACCAGGTTTGAAAAATCTAAAACATGTCTGCAAAAAGTTAAAATAAAGAATTCCCGATTGAATCAGCAATTCTGTGAAATTCTTGAACTATGAACCCTAATGGAAATTCTAACTGTCTCTTCTGATCATTAGAAAACGTGCATTTCTATTGAAGATTGGGATCTTTCATGTTCATTACATCGAAAAAATAATAACTTGACATTCAAAGCATAAGGAATATTGAGTGAGAATATTAAATTGAACATGCTGACCCTTCCGGAGTACTATAATTCACTCCTTCTGAACATGCTGACCCTTCCGGAGTACTAGAATTCAGAATATTAAATTGAACATGCTGACCCTTCCAGAGTACTATAATTCACTCCTTCTGAACATGCTGACCCTTCCGGAGTACTAGAATTCAGAATATTAAATTGAACATGCTGACCATTTCGGAGTACTAGAATTCATTCCTTCTGAACAAAGAATCATGGGAGATAAGGACAAAATATGGTCCAATAAAGGATTGATTGATCAATATGGGTCTACAAGTGGTAGAAACATTTCAAATGTGAATTACTGTTTTTTCTTGCATTTGGGAAAAGAGACATATAACATTAATGGTAAAAGAGACATAGTAACATTAATGGTAAAGGAGATACTTTTTCGCCCTCTGCGTTTTCCGTGAGCTCGGATTTTCCCTTTTTAGGGGGGAGGGGGTTTAAATTATGTTTTATATATCATTGTTGATTTTGCTCATTATTGTATTATATCGTTTGATTTGGGTGTTATGATGGTTAATTAAACACCCCTGCTTCTTCGCTAATCACACATCATGAATAAGTAAAATACTGGTTGTCCCAGGGTCAGGATGATGTATCCGATGGGAGCGACAGGTCTAACTGTGGACTGTTGTGTCAGTGCGCTAACACTATTTAAGCACAATTAAGCATGTAATTGGCCCAGTACAAACGGCACTTTCATTATCTTACCAAACACTAGCTATGATATATCTGCACACTAGTAAAAACTTCAATCAACCATTCACTCATTTGCAGTGGTCATTAAGCGGTCTCATGATGTGGTACTTTATTAATACATAGTCTAGTATATGAAAATAAATGAAAAATATAAGAATATATATAAGGAGACGAACTAAATCTTTATTAAATGTTGTTACATAACTTCGTCCTGAAGCTATTAATAAAACTTAAATGACATTGACACAAAAAAAGGTGTCAACAAAACAAACTGAGTAATTTATCATAGATAATTAATATTATTGTCTATACAAATATGTTATTCACTATCATTTTTCAAATAAAACAATGTCAGTGTGTAATTTTAGGTCAGACAGAACAATCACGCTGGAATAAATTAACTTAACTTAGACAAATAATTTGATCTTCAACAAAGAAAGTTTACATATTAAGGACACATTTGAGTGACTTGAAATTTATCATTGCTAGACCTTTGTAAACTCATCACAGATTGTAAGAAAGTAGCACAATGATAATAGCTTCAAACTTTGCATGAATTTTGCTTCATCTATTTCCTTTCCTTAACTTCCTTACAGGAGTGATAGACAACCTTTTCTTGACAAAGTAAGTTTTTTTGTTTCTGTAAAATTCTGCAAATTCTGCTAATTATTCTAGTTGTATTTAAATTTTATTTCAGTATTTAGTGGGGTTCGTGTTATTCGATTTTTAGTTTTATGTGTATGTTTTGTAGATCGTTGTAGCTTTTGTCCTTTTTCGTTTGGTCATAGTGTTGTCTGTCTGTCTTCGATTTACGGGTTCTGATTAGCCCTTTGGTATCCTCAAACTCTTAGATGAAATAATGGAACATACTTGAATTTTGTTCTTATATTGCATCTTTAATTTGTAATTTATTACTTTTTGTATCTATAAAGCTATAATTAGAAGGTGTCGGGAATTTATGAACTCCATCAAGAAAACAACATAAAATTTAAAACAAAAATAATTAAAAGTAATCTTACATTTCGAATAGGACAATATGTTGTTCCGGATTACAATCCGTTTTCAAAAATTTGTATTACGTTACCTCGAATTAGTAATCTGAGATCTCGGGTTGATAATCCGTTATCTCGGTTTCTTGATCCGCTATCTTAGGCTGATAATCCAGTATCTCGATGTGGACACAAGATCTTTTGATTCCACTGGGCGTTTATCTGTTAGCTTTTCATGTTTTAATCTGTTCTGAAACCACATGGCAATTTAGAACCAAACTTGCCTTGACCAAAGGAGATTCAAGTTTGTGCAAATAAAGTTGATCTTCATAGAGAAGGGATCAGTAAGGAGATCCAAGGGGAAAATTAAGTCAATATTTAAAAAATCCTCTTCTTCAGAGCCAGCAATGACAATCACTTATTGTAAAGGCATCTATATTTAAAATGGAAATTCAGGTTTTCACAAGGACATGAAAAAGAACCATGGTATGAATAACTGGTGCTCCAAATTTGATCACTATTACTGGGTAGATACATTTGCTGGTGAACTATGTCAGTAGTCCGTGTTTAGACACTGACATGATTTATATTTCTACCTTTTTATTACCATCACCGGGGCCTATGTCTGTGAAGGTGGACTATTAGTCCCAGAGGATATCATCTACCCAGTAGTCAGTGCAGTGGTACTGATATGTTTTTATTATATGTGAATTGTACTGTTCCTAAATGATATAATTTATTAAAATAAAGGACAATCTCCCGCAGACATAATGTGATCTTGACTGATTTTATCCTTTATAGGCCTTTTGGTTGCTTGCTCCAAAAGATTTTTTTATAAATATTTAGTTTTCCAATCATTTGACGTTAAGCGTACCTGATGAAGGTTTTCCCTTTAAACCCGTCGTGCACACTAAGTAAGATAGCTGCGTTTTTACTATACGATACATTGATTATTTTTCTTTAGATATATTTCAACGGGAACAAACTTTAAAAGTCTTTCTTCTTACTCTAAGAACCAATTATGGTAAGGCAGATACATATTGCAAAAACAACAATATGATATTGTATTCGAACCCCGCTCATGGCGATATAACATTATGCGCTAAATTTTGTCGGTGACGGAGAAAACCACCGACCTGCCACAAGTCACTGACAAACTTTATCACATAATGTTGTATCGAGTACACCCCGCCTGAGCGGGATTCAGTGGTGACAGACACGGATTGCATATATATTGCTTCATGCTTTGTTGTAACTATATTTAAAATAAGAGTCATAAGCCAAACCATTGTTTTATTTGATGTTACGTCATACCAGGTATCTCAAACATGTTCCTCAAATAGTCGCGTACACACACTAATGCAAAAACCGAGATTAAGAATGGTTCGTTGATACCAAAGGGCCAATCAGAAGCCTTATATTGAAGAACAAACAATGCAATCGCCAAAACAAAAAACAAACAACAACAAAACAAAACACTACACTACACAGAAAACTAAAGATTGAGTTACACGAACCCCAACTAAATCAGGTGTAAACTCGGGTGCTCCGGAATGGCAAGCAGTATCTGCTTCACCAGTGGCACTGGTTGTGTTATTGGTAAACGACGCGTACATCAAGTGACATGGAAATCGTATTTGACACCATAAAAATTGTACTATAAACAATTTGTCACTTTAAACTTACTATTATTACCGGTATCACAGACTGTGGTGTCTAGTTTACTTCAAAATGAACATCAACGAGGTGATAATATGGTTGCCATGTATCATATGAACGTCGCTAGAAACTTTAGTGTAGCCAGAGTAACCATATCTGTAGATTCAGTTGCGGCACGCTGGAACCACAACAAGAAAATGTTAAATAATTAAAGACATATCATCTATCATTTCCTTTGTTGGATGTTTTAAAGTCGCCACCATGACTTGGTTAACCGTTATGGAATATCTGTGTCACAAATGACCACGGATATGTTCCACTTATCGTAAACACTTCCCAGTCTTATCGTCATTCATGACTTATCAACGGATTTGTAACTAGATTAACACAACGGGTGCTACTAGTGGAGCAGGAACTGCTTACCCTTCCGGAGCACCAGAGGTCACCCCGGTTTTTGGTGTGGTTCGTGTCGCTCGATCTTTAGTTTTATGTGTATGTTTGTAGATCGTTCATTTGTCCTTGTCTTTTGGCCTTTGTGTTGTCTGCCCTTCTTCAATTTAAGGATTCTGATGACCCCTTTGGTGTCTTCAAACACTTCATATATACAGGTTAATCAAGTACTATGTCGTGTTTTGCTGACCTCGTTGATCAAAATGTTGGTGTATTTAAGATTAATTTGAAAATATTAATAGAATGGTTAAATATACTGATAATATATAATTTATAGTTTTATTTTTTAACTTTTACCCATCCAAGTTTTATGTTAGACCTTGATCTATGAATGTATTTACAATATACTTTATTTACATTTGACAGTATGACACGACAAACAACATTATTTTGTTGTGTCTTTATCGTGAATCTGCTTGGTATCCTTAATGCTGTACACCAGATAGTTCCTAAAATTCCACACTCTGGTAAGTACAACAATATACCATAGAAACCCATTTGTAAGATTACTTCACCAGTATTTTATTTTGATGTTGATAACCCCTCATCGGGACAGTGATTCAATGTTCAGTGGGTGTAAATGTTTTTCTAAGGATGTGTTGTTTTTGTTTTTGATATTTGTACGTCTTTGTCTGTGGCCAGATCGTGTTGGTATTGTTTACTATCTGCTATAAATGTCCCTTACATAAATAGGTAGCACCATTCCAGCATCGCCTGCATATGTACTATATATCTCTTGGTTGATCCGATATTCCGGAAGTTGTGGTTCCTATAAGGATTTCCTTGATAGAGGGATGCTGCTAACAAGGAAGCTTCTGAACCAAGGGTTCCTCTTGATTAAGTTGAAGTCATCACTTCGAAAGTTTTACGCTCGCCACCATGACTTGGTTAACCTCTGTGTCACAAATGACCACATATATGTTACACATGTCGTAAATATTCACCGGTCCTTTCCTCATTCATGACTTACCACCCGGTTTGTAACTAGAGTAACACGACGGATACCACTAGTGGAGCAGGAACTGCTTATGCTTGCGGAGTTCACCCCCGAATGTTAGTGGGGTTCGTCTTTGGTTTTATATGTATTTGTAGATCGTTGCTTGTCCTTTTTCTTTTGGTCATTGTGTTGTCTGTCCTTCGATTTACGGATTCTGATTACACCTTTGATATCTTCAAACTCTTCTTAAATGTACAGAAAACCCATTATATGAATTATGGTCATTTGTGAATTTTAGAAAATCAATATTCCTAATAACGTTGATGGCATAACATACATATCCTTGTTTAATGGTATTTATTTATTTCACGTAGGCTGATTTTTTCTTGCTGTCCTTTATATACATTTGTATGTACTTAAAACCATCATAGATGTTTTGCTTGTGAATCGCACAGTGTATTGTACTGCTACTAGACTCCATTTCATTCACCGAATTCATTCATGCACAGCAAAACGGCAATTGCTTACCACACTTTCTTAAAACACGGTGGATGAAACATGAACTTGTCTTTTGTAACATATCTTCAGACACAGACACACAGCTAACAAATCTAACAGACCGTGATACTAAAGTGTAGCTATTATACCAGACATAACCCCGAAACCTGAGAGATAAATACATAATAGAAATGCAAAATAATCAATAAATGAGAATTAAACATCATTTGTTTTATATGAGGTATTTCTGTAATTTAAAAGACATTAATTGCAGTCGATTTTATTGCAAAGTAATGCAATATTTCTTACATAACGCACATATTTCATGCAAATCGAACATGAAAAGACTAACGTCGTTACAATAGAAAATTAATGTCTCTAGCAATTAGTTAAATGTCTATTCTGCTCCAGAATATAAGCTTAATGGTACGAAACTGATACGAGAAAAACACATTTTTAGAATGACTTAATTCAAAATAAATGATTAAAAAAAACTATCCCCTATAATATAAAATTTAACTTGATTTAATGTTTGATGGTTCATTTTAGAAACAGATGTTGTTAATAGAACAACTACATTACTGCCATGCCAGATTACCACATTTTATTGACTCCCTGATTACAAAAAACAATCCTAAAAAAATCAGTATTTATCGTACAATTGTGTGATTTTGAGTACTAAATAAAAGGTGTCCTATAAACTTCAGTGATATTTAGTCATGGACTTAATAAAGCTTTTCTTGTACCTGATTCATGTAGAGCGACGGTAAGAAACGGTAACAGTATAAGCGTTGACTTCACAGAAAACACATTCGAAAACGATGAGAACGACCTTTCAGACAATTTGGCAGTTGTTTTTTTTTTTTTGACATTGCAGAATAAACACATTATACGTACATTGTCAGTAAATATAAACAAAACAAAAAACACAACACATTATGTGTTGGACACCACTATGCACAGACAAAACACAGATAACATAAATAAGACATCAGCCATCCTAAACTAGCACGTCTATTTTAAAGATGATGTGTGTGCGTTGTAGATATATAATATAATTTTGCGACATGTAAATATTTAAATCCTAGGTCTATAAATTATTTGGCTGACCAATCTTTTGACTTTGAGTGTACCTGATGAAGGTTATTCCAGAAACATGTCGTGCGCACTAAATAATATATATAAGTTTAATTTTATGGATGACAGATTGAAATGTAATCTATTTGAATATTAAAACAGTACTTTTTATCCGTAGAATAATAACACATTCCATCCAATCTAGTCTACATTATTAGATAGTATTCAATTACTCTGGTTGGTACTGTTCATGGCTATGTTGTAAATGTAGTGTGGTCTGTATGTGGTCTTATATGGATGAAACTAATAGGCATAAAGAGGGATGGGTTTACTATATATAGAATCATATTGGAAATAGTGCTTAAGAAAGACATCACAATATTTTTCTGTTCTTCGCTTTTAAGTACTATATAATATTATTGTATTATGAACATGTTATGAACACTAACAAGGATTGATTGACTGACTGGTGCTTAAAGTCAACTTTAACAGCATTTCACCTATATCGGGGAGTTACAGTAAAAAGGAAGAAAGGAAATCGTCATATCAATTAAATTATTTCATCTGTCGTGACAAATTTTATTTGGACTACTAAATGCTTTTCTCTTTTCAGTTGGTAAGGACCATCCCAAAGTATCCAAGACACCAATAGATTTTGGAATAACTATAAACATTGGATACCCAGATTACGTAAAAATTGGAAATACCTATCATCCTATAAAACTGACGTTCAATGGATTAAAGCAGGCAAAATGATAACCTTATTCCATATACACTACAAGTTAGTGTTACAGGACATGAGCTGTGGACATTACGAAGAATTGTGTTACTATATATACGTTCATATGTTTTTACTTTTGTATAGATATATACCAATACGTTCAAAGTCAATTATCAAGATAAAGGTGGTTGTGATGTAATAGTCTTTATTATTATTTTATAATAGGGGTCGCATGGTAGTTGGATTTACAACTACATATGCACTCAGTGCCTATCACCACTAAAGTTGTGAGTTCGAATCTTGATTATGGCAGGGTGTATTCGATACAACATTGTGTGATAAAGTTAGTCATTGACTGGGTATTCCGGTTTCCTCCATCAATAAAACTGACCGCCACGGTATAGCTGAAATATTGTTGAAAGTGGCGTTAAACACCATGAAACAAACAAAACATATTATTTTGATATTTGATAACCACACCTGTACAGCAGTAATCATAAGTAAGTGATTTGATTGGATGTCAGCTATGACGCATTATTATACTTCGTGTAAGTTTCTGTAGTGATACTTGGTACTGTAATATTTTGGCATATTACCTGGGTAATATTTTGGCATATTACCTGGACAATTAGACACTCAGTATAACAATGATATGAATGTGGTCTTGTCCAGGTAATATGCCAAAATATTACCCAGGTCTGAGAGATATTACCCTCCCCTTCGGTCGGGTAATATGTCTCTCAGACCTGGGTAATATTTTGGCATATTACGAAGACCACATTATTATATAAATAGTCTTTATTATTTTAATATTTAATAGCCACACCTGTACAGCAGTAATCATAAGTAAGTGATTTGATTGGATGTCAGCTTGGCATCGGTTGCCTCTGGATTAATCCACACACGCTTGTCATTATTTGTTGCTAGTTTTATGTTTGATTCTTCATTTCCTTCAAGAAGTAGATTGTTATCAGTTGATATGATATTTAAGTCACAAGTTATAGCACTGTTTTCTTTTGATTTTGTTTCAAAGTGGTCGACTTGAAATTTCGGTTCGCTATTTCCAGCAGAATTCTAATCATCAACGGTACTACTTTGGAAGACTAGATTATCCCTTTTGATCTTTTCCAATTGGAATTCGGAATTCATTTTTTTACCGATATTTTTTTCGGTATCTTGCTCAATTCTATCACTAGATATTTATTTATGTTCTAAATTCATTGTCTCGTTTGGACTCTCCCTGCTTGGAGGATGTCCCACAATATTTCCGTGTGTATTTTGTTCTGTTATATCGCTAGATATTTGTATATGTTCCAAACCCACAGTCTCGGATGGATTCTTCCTGCTAGGAGGATGTTCCACAATATTGTTGTCTGTATCTTGTTCGGTCGTATCGGTAGATATTGGCGTATGTTCCAAATCTACTCTATCGGGTGGACTTTCCCTGCTTTGGTGATGTTCCACAATATTGTTCTCTGTATCTTGCTCGGTTCTATCAGTAGATATTTGTATATGTTCCAACTCCACTGACTCGGGCGGACTCTCCCTGCCTGAAGGACACGTTGTTACACATGTATTGGCGTTGTTGTTATTGTGTACATATACATGTCTATGTTTATATCTACTACTTCGTCGTCTCCCTTGATTTGAGAACTGTTTACACTGTACTGCTATAGTGGATATATCTAGAATGACAATACTGCCACATATAGCCACTAAAATAATTATTGCCGCTATGCCGACACCCTGAGCTGACGGCCGATCATCCTTAGCACTTGTTCTACTTCTGTCTAATCTTTTCTGTTTAATTTCTTGTCCAATATGTTCTAATTCTTGTTTTATTTCCTGGAACATTCGCTCAGCAGTAGCAGTAGGTTCCACTGAGGTCTTTGATTCTGTTGTAGTCTCATCCGCAACTGTCGTGAAATAATCTGAAACAATAGTTCTAGTAATATTAATAATGAACTGTTATTTAGATAAATATTGACAAAACAGAATACGCATGTGTGAAGAATAATATATCGGAAGTTACGACATTGTTTATATGGGTAATGAAGTACGTCATATTAGAATAACGAATCAATACATTATGTAATGCTATGTTACATCATTGTACTAATAGTACATCTTGTTAAACAACAATCAATAGAAGCGATCAATATTCCATGGTAGAAAAATCACCGATTCGTTTGTTGCTGTGTGTCCCCTTTACATTGTCATTTTCTAATCGAAAGGGTAAATCCAAATAGTCCTAGTGTAGTGCATACCTTTTTCGTTGTCTATGCCAGTTCAACGAAACAATACATATTGCATACCTTTTTAGTTGTCTATGTCAGTTCAACGGAACAATACATATTGCAATGTTGTTTTTACAAAAAAGACCTAATATTTCAGCATGTTTCATGAACTGTACATTTGTTGTTTTTTTTCAATAATCCATCTATAAAATTGAAGTTGCCAGATGCCATAGGTATACTAATAAAATAAGTTATTTATACAGAGATATAGAATAAACACAAATCAACATCACCTAATGCTAATATTATACATTCCTATAGCTAACTTTTTTATTTGTGCTTTACAACCGATGTTTGGTTCCTCTTTTCCTCCAGTTATTTATAGGAGAACTTGTGTCTTGATTATGATATTTGTGTTTGTTTGACTATAGTGGTGTGTTTTTGTTTTGTTTGTCTTCCTCCTGTGTTTTGTGTTCCCAATGTTGCCAGTTTCTCTGGATTGTCCATTTTTTTATTGTCCCTTCGGTGTTCTCTAACGTTTATTTAGAGGCAATCATATAAATAAGCTTTGATTAAATATCATCATCTTTTTCATTCCACTGAAACATTTTCGAAAGCCAACGCATTTTCATTATTGTAACCCTACCATCTAATAATGTGAAATATGTAGTACAACGTGCAGACATATTCAACTATCTATAACTATCAACTAACTATAATGAGAAAAATAAACCATGGTAATCCTTTGCCAAACAATAGGTAGCTAGGCTGCGGTCCTAAGTAACATGGGATCCTTTACTTCTGTATTACACATTTGCGGTCCTTGGTAATGTGGGATCCTTTATTTATGTATTACACATTTGCGGTCCTTGGTAATTTGGATCCTTTATATCTGTATTACACATTATAATATAATAACTCCACTAATCTATGTATAAACCTTATTGTTACATGTATACCTGTAGAGGTCATTGGTGAAGTACTCTCTGTTATACTATCATATCCTATAATACAATGAAAGACAAAACATATAACACTGTCAGAACAGTTCTAAAATACCACACTGTCAGAGCAGTTCTAAAATACCATACTGTCAGAACAGTTCTAAAATACCACACTGTCAGAACAGTTCTAAAATACCACACTGTCAGAGCAGTTCTAAAATACCATACTGTCAGAACAGTTCTAAAATACCACACTGTCAGAACAGTTCTAAAATACCACACTGTCAGAACAGTTCTAAAATACCATACTGTCAGAACAGTTCTAAAATACCACAATACCATACTGTCAGAACAGTTCTAAAATACCACACTGTCAGAACAGTTCTAAAATACCACACTGTCAGAACAGTTCTAAAATACCACACTGTCAGAACAGTTCTAAAATACCACACTGTCAGAACAGTTCTAAAATACCACACTGTCAGAACAGTTCTAAAATACCACACTGTCAGAACAGTTCTAAAATACCACACTGTCGGAACAGTTCTAAAATACCACACTGTCAGAACAGTTCTAAAATACCACACTGTCAGAACAGTTCTAAAATACCACACTGTCAGAACAGTTCTAAAATACCACACTGTCAGAACAGTTCTAAAATACCACACTGTCAGAACAGTTCTAAAATACCACACTGTCAGAACAGTTCTAAAATACCACACTGTCAGAACAGTTCTAAAATACCATACTGTCAGAACAGTTCTAAAATACCACACTGTCAGAACAGTTCTAAAATACCACACTGTCAGAACAGTTCTAAAATACCACACTGTCAGAACAGTTCTAAAATACCATACTGTCAGAACAGTTCTAAAATACCACACTGTCAGAACAGTTCTAAAATACCACACTGTCAGAACAGTTCTAAAATACCATACTGTCAGAACAGTTCTAAAATACCACACTGTCAGAACAGTTCTAAAATACCACACTGTCAGAACAGTTCTAAAATACCACACTGTCAGAACAGTTCTAAAATACCACAATACCACACTGTCAGAACAGTTCTAAAATAACACACTGTCAGAGCAATTCTAAAATACCACGCTGTCAGAACAGTTCTAAAATACCACAATAACACACTGTCAGAACAGTTCTAAAATATCACAATAACACACTGTCAGAATAGTTCTAAAATACCACAATACCAGACTGTCAGGACAGTTCTAAAATAACACACTGTCAGAGCAATTCTAAAATACCACACTGTCAGAACAGTTCTAAAATACCACAATACCACACTGTCAGAACAGTTCTAAAATACCACACTGTCAGAACAGTTCTAAAATACCACACTGTCAGAACAGTTCTAAAATACCACACTGTCAGAACAGTTCTAAAATACCACACTGTCAGAACAGTTCTAAAATACCACACTGTCAGAACAGTTCTAAAATACCATACTGTCAGAACAGTTCTAAAATACCACACTGTCAGAACAGTTCTAAAATACCACACTGTCAGAACAGTTCTAAAATACCACACTGTCAGAACAGTTCTAAAATACCATACTGTCAGAACAGTTCTAAAATACCACACTGTCAGAACAGTTCTAAAATACCACACTGTCAGAACAGTTCTAAAATACCATACTGTCAGAACAGTTCTAAAATACCAGACTGTCAGAACAGTTCTAAAATACCACACTGTCAGAACAGTTCTAAAATACCACACTGTCAGAACAGTTCTAAAATAACACACTGTCAGAGCAATTCTAAAATACCACGCTGTCAGAGCAGTTCTAAAATACCACAATAACACACTGTCAGAACAGTTCTAAAATATCACAATAACACACTGTCAGAATAGTTCTAAAATACCACAATACCAGACTGTCAGGACAGTTCTAAAATAACACACTGTCAGAGCAGTTCTAAAATACCACACTGTCAGAACAGTTCTAAAATACCACAATACCACACTGTCAGAACAGTTCTAAAATAACACACTGTTAGAACAGTTCTAAAATAACACACTGTTAGAACAGTTCTAAAATACCACAATACCACATTGTCAGAACAGTTCTAAAATAACACACTGTCAGAACAGTTCCAAAATACCACACTGTCAGAACAGTTCTAAAATAACACACTGTCAGAACAGTTCTAAAATACCACACTGTCAGAGCAGTTCCAATATCCATTAGAAAAATCGTAGAAATCAATAGAAAAAACCCCCAAATCGATACCCACAGCAAACAAATCCATTACCGCTCACTTTCCTGGCTTGGTATAGACACTTTAATACACAAAAAAATGTGGCGGGGTTATCGAATAATATACAGCATTATAAGAAATTTATTCTATTTATATGATTTTATAGTTGAAAATGATTTAAACGGTGTGATCGTGTCAGGTAACTTGACGTACGTGTTTTACAGGAAACCATGACTACAGTCATTCCTCTAAACCCTCCACCACCATTAACTCATTCGATTAAAGCATCACAATATTTCATCATCTTGTTACTTAATATTATTTCTGGTATCATTGTGAGAATATTGGTCTTTAGGAAATATTACTTCATGATGGACCGTGATAAAATCCAATCAGGATATATCACAGCCATGGAACAGGATATAATGAACACGGGATATACATATATCACAGTCATGGAACAGGATATAATGAACACGGGATATACATATATTACTGTCATGGAACAGGATATAATGAACACGGGATATACATATTTTCACAGTCATGGAACAGGATATAATGAACACGGGATATACATATATTACTGTCAGGAACCGTCTTGGTCGTGATCGTATGGGAGTTAGATTTACAGCTACCTATGCAATCTGTGCCTATCACCACTAACGTTGTGAGTTCGAATCTCGTCCAGGTGAGGTGTACTCGATAGAATATTATGTGATAAAGTTTGTCCTTGACTTACGGCAGGTCGATGGTTTTCTGGGGTACTCCGGTTTCCCGCATCAATAAAACTGACCACCAAAATATAACTGAAATATTATTGAAAGTGGCGTTAAATACCATAAACCTAAGCCTAAACCTATATTACTGTGATAAAACATAATGCAATTACTTAAAGCTATATAACAGTCATGGAACACATTAAATGATCTCAGGATATACAAGTCATAAAACAGGATAAAATTACCTTACGGTATAGTATAGTCATGCAACAGGACTCCCTCTACATTGTGACATTTTATAGATTGGTCCAGGTTACCAACACAAATTCCTTCTAAATGTAGCATTCCATACCTTGATCCAGTAAGAAAACCCAAGCCCCTTCTACATTGTAATATTATGTTGATTACTACGGGGGAAAACTGGAACTCCCCCTAAACTGAATCATTTTGTAAATGTTGCAACAGGAATTATTTCCACATTTAGCATTGCATAAATTGACCCAGAAAGAAACTACGATTTCACAAACTGCTTTCTATCATTTTAAAGATTGATCAAGCTGAAAAACACGAACCTCCTCTATTATTATAAGGCATTGGCTGCTCCAGGAACAACAACATCTTGAAACTCAGACCTCATATGATTAACACAAAATACTCACCAAAGTTACATCGTCTATGGACATAGGTCCAGTTAGTGGAGTAAGTATGGAAGAACTGTGGAGCCGACCATCTGTTATCTTGACTTAGCTGACACACCCGGATGTTGTTGTTATATTCATACGATCGACACAATACATCATCAATACAGTACTGTTGACATTCTTCTTGAGAAATGTTAGTAAATATTTCACTATTGTGTGCTATTATACTAGCATTATTAGTTGGAATAAATTCACATGAATCTGAAAAAAATAAGTTGTCTGAAATATTGTTAGAGAAATAAATTACAGTGGGATATTTGTTGAAGCTTTACTATTGATGTTATATCAAAATAAAAATGAGTACTGGATGCTGGTTCCCATTGCCCGATCCATAAAGCTGTCCAGTGGCGGATAGATGATGTACTCTCGATTGGGAAGATGACAGGATATTCTACGGCCTGACCGCGGCACATAATTGGGTTAGGGTTATGGTGTTTAACACCACTTTCAACCATATTTCAGCTATATCGCGGCTGTCAATTTTACTGGTGGATGAAACCAGAATAACTACAAGTCAGTCACAAACTTTATCACATAATGTTTTATCGAGTACACCTTGCCATAAGCGGGATTCGAGCTCACAACATTGGTGATGACAGGAACTGCTTACATAGTTAGTTGTAAATTGAACTACCATACGACCACGACGACCCCACATAATCGGTAGCGTATTTTGAGAGTGCCAAGCCCTTCGTGTAAAAGACGATTTTCGCTTATTTTGAAAACGAGTGGGTTCATGCTAAATCATTGGTATTAACTACTAATACCAGAAGCAAAACAAATCTAACAAGTTTGTTATTAGATCGAAAAACTGTAGTATATATATCACTGCTCGAATATTGCAAAATCAGAGAATGCTATGCTGTGGCGAATGCTTTCACGATTAGAAACATGTATAGTTTATTCTTGTATATGAAGTGTAACTCTCGCAAAATCAATCGTTCCACGAAAAACATGACGAAAATTGTGACACTCTTACATTTCTAAGTTGTTCTTGACAAAGATGCAAGTTAAATTTTCAATATTTTTTCATCATGGGAGTCTAAATGTAATCGGGAATAAATTCCGATTCGTCAGAAATAAATTGAAGTCTAGATAAATCTACAAACTGTCAATTTTCACGTTTTCCTGCTTGAGGAGATCGGTTCTGATAGAGCACATTGCGAATGCATGAGGAGATTTGCTAGTTTTGGTAATTGTTTTCTGCAAAATTGATAAATTGACACTTTTAAACACAAAACTGATAAATACTCATCAGGAGATGCCAGGATTCAAGGGAAAGAGGAAAAGGGGACTGACGTTGACTCTTTACAAAAAACCATTTCGATATAGATTGCCTGTATCACCGCCAAGGAAACGAACAAAAACAAGTAGCAGTACACCAAATTTAAAATCTCCATCAATCAGGACACCAAGTTTATTAAAAAAAACTCTTTCAATTTCAAAATATTTATATCCTTTCAAACGGGTTTCCACATCTATTCGGCGCAACCTTTTTACTAAAGATGACGGAAACTTCACCGCAGATCTACACATGTTATAATATTACATGATTTCAGTACATACATAGGTCTAGATACGATAACGGAACCCTCAGTCCGCTTTTGCTCCCAGCGAGGGTTACGAATCGGTCCCACACCGGGCGGTTTTTTGTCCTAATTCCGTTGTAAGTGGTTGGAAAAATTAACGGCGGTGAAAGATAAATATATTTAGGTAAACCTTGAGGTGTTAAGTAAACGCTGCATCAATCCATGGTAGACTTATATCCATCTGAAAATTTGAATGCATGAAATCTTCTTTCTGTCCGACATTTTGTTTACAAGTTGCTATTTCACGTGCACTTGCCTCGTTTTGGAGATATCCTTATTTGGATCAATCGTAGTAAAGTTTTTCATATTTAGCTTTCAGATCAATATATGGATAGGCTCCGCCCATCACGAGAGTATACGTAAGGTGCCATGGCGGACAAGAAACAATTTTCGAATACTAAATCGATCGTGAAGGTAGAAACAGGTATTGTAACACTTATTTCGTATCGCCATTACTTAAAAATTGTAGGGAATAATAAGTTATGACCAGATATGCAAAAAGAAAGTGAAAATTTTAATTTGCTACCATACGTTGAATAGGACCGATTCGTAACCCTAACTGGAGCACAAGCGGAATGAGGGTTACGTTATCGTATCTAGCATAGGTCTAACGTAAATAAACATTCACTTTTTCCGAATCCTATTAATGATTCATCCGAATAGTTTGTACATATTCATGCTTGTATTGTCTTAATGAATTACTTAATAAAATTTGTTTACACTAAACATTCACTTAGTGCTAGTAGTCATGAATAAATTAAACACAAGATGTCAATTAAACTGTGGACATATCCTTAAAATTGGTAAAGCGCTTTACATCTTGTAGCCACTACTAACAGAGATCTTTTTTATTTACAAGTGTGTACACATAGCACACTACAAAATAGAAAAACAAACCACAAATTAATATTATTCTCAACTGTATGATATTTAATTTAGAGTGTATCATTTGTATTAGAAATTATAAAGATATGATTCACATTAAGTTTAATTGTAACATAAATACGTATTTTTCCTTTGATGTTTTTATGCAATAATCAACTTAAAAATAGTGAACTTTTACAAACCATGGTCTAACATGAAGATCTTGATGTTATTCCATGATTTTGACGTCATAGATCTGTTATTCCATGATTTTGACGTATTAGATCTGTTATTCCATGATTTTGACGTCATAAATCTGTCAATCATGTATAATTTCTGTTACATAACATATATACCATGGATCTTACTCATAAACTTATCTAAACCAACTCATCCTTCGGATTCGTTGGTTTAAATAAGTTCATTCGTAAGATCCATGGTATATATAATACTTATTCTTGATTATAAAATTATCTTACAGTGCATTTTCAATTTTTTCCAATGTAAGGGAAGTTAATCTTGTGTATCCAATACACAATGAAAATTGTCACAAACAACAAATGATCAATAAGTATTATATATACTATGGATCTTACGAATTAACTTATTTAAACCAACGAATCCGAAGGATGAGTTGGTTTAAATAAGTTCATGAGTAAGATCCATGGTATATATGTTTTGTAACAGAAATTATATGATTGACAGATTTATGACGTCAAAATCATGGAATAACAGATCATAATACGTCAAAACCATGGAATAACAGATATATGACGTCAAAATCATGGAATAACATCAAGATCTTCATGTTAGACCATGGTTTGTAAATGTTCATTATTTTTAAGTTGATTATTGCATAAAAATATCAAAGGAAAAATACGTATTTATGTTACAATGACAAGTTAAATCATGGGAACCGCAGTTACAATTATGAATTGATTCCTTAAATGAAATGTTTCTTTCTAGGTGGACAGCCCATGAACAATGAAATATTACTTTTATACTTTTAAAAACCCGACGGGCATCAGTTCGTGAATTTATTACCAGACAGACATGCAAAATTTGTGATTATACAGTGGATTACATGTGTCGTACCAAAACTAGCAAATCTCCTCATGCATTCGCAATGTGCTCTATCAGAACCGATCTCCTCAAGCAGGAAAACGAGAAAATTGACAGTTTGTAGATATATCTAGACTTCAATTTACTTCTGACGAATCGGAATTTATCCCCGATTACATTTAGACTCCTATGATGAAAAAATATTGAAAATGTAACTTGCATCTTTGTCAAGAACAACTTAGAAATGTAAGAGTGTCACAATTTTCGTCATGTTTTTCGTGGGACGATTGATTTTGCGAGAGTTACACTTCATATACAAGAATAAACTATACATGTTTCTAATCGTGAAAGCATTCGCCACAGCATAGCATTCTCTGATTTTGCAATATTCGAGCAGTAAAAAAGAAAATTTCAATTTTTGACATGTACATACCTTGCGAAGCGTCTTCGTGAACTCTCCTCCACCAAAACCGGAAGTTATCCTCACGAATTTCTTTGCAGAACCAACTGTTCTGCTTGTGCCGATTACCAGCCGTGTATATGTATTATGTCCTGGTAAGGACATTTCGTAATTGGGTCCATAAAACTAGCTTAACTCTGCCACCTTTTATTGAAGTGCCTGCACCATGCCAGGAGAGTCATTAGGGACATTGATTTTGCCTTTGTTTTTACGATTCTTTATTAGATTATAAAACAGTTCCAACTTTGTCTTTATCTTTCATCTTGTGTTAAGAGAATACGTCGATTTTTCGATAGACGTTAAAATGGTTTCGAAACTTGATAAGAAAACATAGGGGGTTAGGGTTATGGTGTTTAATGCCACTTTCAACAATATTTCAACTATATGATGGCGTTTAGTTTTTTGGTGGAGGAAACCGGAATACCAGGAGAAAACCACCGACCCGTCAATGACAAACTTTATCACACTATGTTGTATAGAGTACACCTCGCCTAAACGCGATTCGAACTCACAACGTGAGTGGTGATAGGCACTGATTGCATAGGTAGTTGTAAATCCAACCACCATACGATCACGACCACGGCGGCCCCTTAGAAAATATAGGATCTGTCCTTTAATTTCAATATCCGATCTATTGTCGTGTAATTCAGCAACACTTGCATCTTATAAATGCCATTGAAATTGCAATTAAGGACACAACACATTCTTGTAGTTCTTCTTTATATTCAACTATCTATTTAATTTACATAGCAGAACATTAAGTTAATGAGTTATTTTCTTCATGTAATGTTATTGCATTAGAAAGACTATGTCAATTTATAAAGATTTTTAATATGAAAGTCCCACCTCCTGGTTAATGTAATTGTAATTTTTCCACACATGCACAAAATTAAATATGTTGTATATTATTATTTACTTCTCTATAACTATATGTATCTGATTTATGAGAGTAAAATTAATTCATTCATTCAAGTTACATAATTATGTTGAAAGTGATGACGTTCTACGAGTTAAAGATTGATAGGCCAATCCCTCCTCCACATAGATGTATACTGACCTGTCGTATATTGGCACAAGAATCGCATCTTTTGATCACATACATCTGTAAACCACCATCCACTGGATAATGAGACGGTACCGCATGCTCTGATAAAATCATATCCATTTGGCTGGTACTTAAAGTTAGACCATCTTAATCCAGTGGAATCTGACCAGTGCCAACCTTGGGTTTCTGTTCTCTTCAAACCAATCCATAATAATTCTTCCCTAAAATTTAATCAATGTAGATCTAAGTATTGCCTTTGCTATACTTTGTTAATTGCAAACATTTCAATAATTAATTGAAATATGCATTTAATATCTGTGACAATACAACAAGGAAAGATAGAGAGAAAAAACTCTCGACTTTTAATCAATAGATTGTTCTTTCTTTTTTAAATGTTTAATAAAACGAACTCAATGCATCGTCAGATCAAACTACCTACATGATGTGTATTAAGTGTTTCTGCACCTAGAGCCATATACTTAGTTTTCATATTTGTTCGATCTTTAATTCATTTGATTTGCTTTTATGTTATGAACAGAAAGTGATGGTGAACATCAACATCAACAAGCGAAACATATACCATTAACTCTCACACCATTGAAGTTGTATTCATGTCTTCCACTTTTTGTTATGCAACATCATTATTTTCAAATTTGGTCCCTAAATTAAATTGTGTTCCGTAGAATGCATGATTTAAGTAATTGAAGTTCTCTGCTTCGGTAAATATAGCTAGGTCATTTTAAACTGTTTGCTTTGACGGTTTTATTATAGCTGAGCCTGTTACGAGCAGTTAAATAGGAGATTAAGATTAAATTGCATTCATCATCGTGTACTTTTACATCATACCTGTAATGTCAAAAACATTTTTATACCTGTTGTAACTGTCGTATTAACAACGTTACGAAAGTTGATGATTAAATAAACTGAATGAAAGCTCTGATGATGAATGAACTTTATAGAGGTAAATCCTTTTTTAATGATGAAACATGCTATAAGGTTTTAGAAAGGACATTTTCTGATCTACTAACCAATTTAATAAAGTCATCTGAAATAAGTCTTTCACAGTTGTAAATAGCCGGATATTGCACAAGGCATTTATTCTCAGGACTATAATATAATGTGTGTTGTTAAACCTTTTACTATTGACTGCCAAATGCAAGCAAGAAAATATGCATATATTTGCTTACTGCTCAATATTCGCATTTCTGTATTACTGTGCTCAACCACAAACAATGTCGTGAGTGTATGATAAAATTTACATGATTAATTCCTCAAATAACTTGTTTCATATATTTGAACAGCGCATATTGTACATACATGATTTTAATTAAGTTTATCGTTAAAGGATAAACGGATTTAATAAAAGTCTTAACTTAAGTTTTAGAATTTTGGAAATCCGAAAACCGGATTGTCTCCGGATCGCGAACGTCATTTATACAATCTGCGACGTCACACATTCCCAGCATCCAATTTTCGACAACAGGCACATCTGACTTCGACCAACTAGATTTTTCTTTCGATAACAAATTCTACTTTGATAAATGCCTCCCATTGGGTGCTTCGATAAGTTGCTCACTCTTCGAAAAATTTTCAACAGCATTACACTGGTTTACGGAGCAAAAGACTGGTAATAAAGATATTTTGCACTATTTGGATGATTTTCTCTTTGGCGCAGAAGCTGATAGCCCGAAATGTCAATTCACATTACAAACTTTTCGGGATATATGTAAATTATGGGGGGTTCCTGTAGCCGAAGATAAAACTGTAGAGCCGACAGAAATCTTAACATTCCTAGGCATTGAGTTCGACACTTTAGCGATGGAACTGCGGCTGCCAAACGAAAAACTCGTTGAATTGAAGCATACTCTCGAATTATTCGTCCAGTCCAAAAAGGTCACATTACGACAATTACAATCCTTAATAGGGTTACTTAATTTCGCGTGTCAAGTCGTGTCACCGGGTAGGGCGTTTTGCAGGAGGCTTATTGATGCGACATGTAATATAAGAAAACCTCATCACAAAATTCGCGTGACAAAATCAATGCGAGAAGATATTAAAGTCTGGTTAACCTTTTTGTCAGAATATAATGGGGTAACCGTTATCACTGATAATGCATGGGCTTCAAATGAAACCCTAGAATTGTTCACCGACAGTGCTGGTGGTCAAAACAGAGGGTTTGGTATTTATTTTCAAGGAAAATGGGCGCAAAAATGCTGGCCAAAATTATGGGAAGAAATGGGCATTCTTAAGGACATTACATTTCTCGAGTTATTTCCGGTTGTTGTTGCACTGTGTATCTGGGGGGAACAGTTAAAAAACAAGAAAATTATTTTTAACATAGACAACCAATCTGTGGTTCACATTATTAATAAAAAGTCTTCAAAATCTGTTAGAGTTATGTCCCTTGTAAGGCATCTTGTTTTGTCAACCTTACAATATAATATTATGATCAAAGCTTTACATATTTCTGGAATTTCAAATAAAATTGCTGATTCTTTATCTCGTTGTGATTGGCAGCGTTTCCGGAACCTTTGTCCAGAGGCAGACCAACGAGGCACCGAAATACCAGACCATCTCTGGAAACTTTAACAACTGAAATTGATTCATTGGTGAACGCTTCAATGGCAGATTACGTGGAAAACATACAAAACGGCAGTCGAATCTTTTCAATCATTTCGCAAATTGTATAATTTACAAGATACTTGGCCCGCCCCTCTATATGATTTGTTATTCTACACTGCATACATGTCTCACACAGGCTTGTCAGCCAGTACTATTACTACTTACATTTCCGGTATAAGTACAATGCATAAATTAAATGGTCACACGGACAATACGAAATCGTTTTTGGTTACCAAAATACTCGACGGTTCAAAACGGAAAAACTCCCCGAAAGCTGACTTGCGTCTACCAGTCTCAATGAATTTATTAAAACGATTAATTCAATCGCTCCCCTTTGTTTGTACGTCAGTATATGAATCCACTATGTTCGCAAGCGCGTTCAGTTTGTGTTTTTTCGGACTTCTCCGCGTTGGTGAAATAACTAGTCAAAGTAAAGGTCGAGCCGGGAAGCACGTCATTCACATATCCGACATAAAACTTGTCCACAAACAAGACTCCGTTGACTTACATTTAATGATACGTAGTTCCAAAACAGATCAACACTCACATAGTACCACATTGATTATTTGTAGTCAAACCGATAACTCCATATGTCCGGTACACCTTCTTAAGGGTTATTTGGAAGTCCGACAACATGCACTCGACTCTAATCTGTATTTGCACTTTGACGGATCAGATCTAACGCGATATCAATTTTCAATCGTCTTACAAAGGGCCTTGTCATTTTGTGAAGTCAAAGGACATTTTCGACCACATTCTTTCAGAATAGGGGCCGCAACAGAGGCTAAACGTTTTGGTATTCATGACGACGTAATACAAAAATGGGGGCGTTGGACGTCCGATGCTTATACGAAATACATATGATTAGATATCTGAATTATTTATTAAATATCTCGCACGATTTCATTTATATTATAGGTTCCCGCTCTATTTGGATATTGGGATCGAGTATAGTATATTGGGCTGGTAAAGAAGTGGTTTCAAGACAAGGGGGACGTCATCTTAGTCTCCATAATGTAGGTTTTCAAGGGTTTTGGTTCGGGAAAAGGGGTATGGTTTGGAAGGAATTAATTCCAAAGATTGAGTTTCTTTTGAGAAGACATCCTCCTCCGAAATTTGTTGTTATACAGCTTGGGTCAAACGATCTTGGCACCGTTAAAGGCTGGCAACTAGCAGAAAACATAATATGCGACATTCTTCGTATACACGCCTTAATGCCAAATACGCTTATTGTATGGTCCGATATATTGCAAAGACGATGCTGGCACAATGCCAACAATGGCAAATCTATTGAAAAAACTCGTAAACGAGTGAACCTCTTGGTAAGAAACCAAGTAATAAATATAGGAGGGTGCGCCATAAGGCACTGTAACCTTCGTGCCAGAGAAGTAAATCTTTATCGTAACGACGGCACACATCTGTCCAATTCAGGAACAGAAATCTATCTAAACAATATTCAGGGCGCCCTCGAACATTTTATTTCCTCTGGAGGTTCTCTTGTTTTCCCTCCAATTCAAGCTTAAATCGAATCGAACACAAGGAGGAGGATGTTGACTCTTCACTAACGTTAAACTAAAACAGGGTGGTTGCGTGGCGGTGAGTAGGGCTTACCCCACTCATTTGGCGGGATATGGCAAGATGAAGACGGGACACGTCGGTCCCCACATTTACGTGAGCTCATATTTTGATTATTTTCTCCTGTGGTACTACAGGGATTTGTATTTTCATGTTCGTAAACGGGGGCCTTCTTTGCATACCAGAGGGGTCGGTTCCTGAATCGGTACCGATACGGAACTTGGTTTGGACTCTTTGAAATAACCAGAGAGTTCGGGATAGTAAATATTTGCGATCGTATGGGGAACGTGTCCTGTAGATCTCTCTAAGTTCCATAAAGGATTGTAGCTTTCGCTGTCACCTGCGAAGCACGGGCTAGCCCAAAATATCGAAATCGGCGGTCTGTCTTCTTCATCTTGCCATCTCGCTCTCACGCAATTTAATACTGTGGCCGTATTTTTCCAATCAACATTAGTATTGTTTAATTTCCAGACAATGAATCTTTGATTAATTAAGTTTATCGTTAAAGGATAAACGGATTTAATAAAAGTGAACTTAGTCTTAACTTAAGTTTTAGAATTTTGGAAATCCGAAAACCGGATTGTCTCCGGATCGCGAACGTCATTTATACAATCTGCGACGTCACACATTCCCAGCATCCAATTTTCGACAACAGGCACATTGTCAACAAAAAAATCCCACCCACCGCCCCTCCAACTCCTTATCCCCTTTGCTGCAATAATGGACCAGATTCTGCTGCTGTTTTGTTAATATTTCAGATTTGTCGCTGACATGGACTAGAGCCCAACACAATGGACATTTAGGGAAAACCAATGGAGAACTTTATTCACAAGGGCGTTCCACGCCGGAGAGATAACTGACACTGTGGAGAGTATTAAGTGTTTTTCAAATTTTAGATTTTCTATTCTTATCGTTATATATAATTGTATTATTGAAATACGTTGATTTTCTTTTTGACTCAATCGAACATCAGCCGGAGAGATAACTGACACTGTGGAGAGTATTAAGTGTTTTTCAAATTTTAGATTTTCTATTCTTATCGTTATATATAATTGTATATTGAAATAAGTTGATTTTCTTTTTGACTCAATCGAACATCAGAAGCTGGACATATTTAAGGAACTTTGTCAAAAGCTTATATAAAGACTTTTATAAGGAAATATAGTTTCAATTTTAAATTGCATTTGACAAATATTTTCATTTAATATCTTATAGTTTATAATTATTGTATATACATTTGTACTGTATTATATGACTTAATAAAATTGTCACAGTTTTGGACACATCGTTGGCGGGATATGGCAAGATGAAGACGGGACACGTCGGTCCCCACATTTTACGTGAGCTCATATTTTGATTATTTTCTCCTGTGGTACCACAGGGATTTGTATTTACATATTCGTAAACGGGGGCCTTCTTTGCATACCAGAGTACCGATTCGGAACTTGGTTTGGACTCTTTGAAATAACCAGAGAGTTCGGGATAGTAAATATTTGCGATCGTATGGGGAACGTGTCCTGTAGATCTCTCTAAGTTCCATAGAGGATTGTAGCTTTCGCTGTCACCTGCGAAGCACGGGCTAGCCCAAAATATCGAAATCGGCGGTCTGTCTTCTTCATCTTGCCATCTCGCGCTCACGCAATTTAATACTGTGGCCGTATTTTTCCAATCAACATTAGTATTGTTTAATTTCCAGACAATGAATCTTTGATTAATATATCTATAATACACATATGCGTATTTCGAGATAATACGGCATGTGTAAATCAAACCTTATTCATGCATTATATCGATATCTTAAGCACGTGCATGCAAAACACACATAATATATTCACACCAATTGTATTCATTCATATCAACTGAAGCAAATCCTTTCATATTTAAGCATATTGTTTTCATTTAATAATTAATTCTAAAATATCACCTGAAAATACGAGTGTAATGTTGATAATTTAAGTCAATGACTTAACTAAGTTTTAGAAAACGCGGCTTTGGAGGATATTTCTTGAAACTAATAAGCTTTTCTTTTCACAATATGTCATAGAGATATTGTGCTTAGCCTCTTTACAACCCCAATGAAACTCAATACGAAATCAGCGTTATGTATACATGGCCGTTTCGATGTATGACAATCGCCATTTAAGGGTACTAAGCTACCAACTAAAGCTAATCATTAATAACCTGGTACTCACGGGTTTTCTAGACTTTGATATCCTATTTCCGGAATGTTCGATGGATCATCTAACTTCGCCAGATGACCATTGGATTGTATGCAGTATTCTTCAGCATCCTTCCAAGATAATGTCATGTTTTGTAATAAATATAGTCTTGGCTGGATCAATGCTAAATTTGGTTCTGTAAAGAATGATGAAATGTATCATAAGCAAGAAGTATTAAATTTACTGGTAACTGAATATAAAATCATTTTTGAAATATTTATTTTTTAAATAGAAAGCAAAATGTAGCCATTATTCCACTTAGAAGGGTGGATTTGGCTAATGAAACTAGTTTAGCATCACCTAATTGTTTGTTGAAGTGTTTCTTCCATACCAGGAAGATGAGAGGTCATGTATGTAAGAGGTATCGAGCTTACCTCTGTTTCTACGATTTTGGTATTGAATTTAGGAACTGTTCCGATATCAGACAAAGCGCAGGCTTCTAAGCACGCACATGTATGACAACCAAAGAAGCACGTGGACGGAGCAAACATGTGGTACTTTAAATTCCTCCATGACGTGATAATCACATTTCCATCAGTCATATGTATATTTATTAACAACTCTCCAGTATCGCCCAAACTAAGAAAAGGAAACTTTATCAGAGATGATGACATTAACATGGTTAGTACAAAAACATGGTCAATAAAGGATAAGAAGATAGAATATATTGATTGTAGATTTTCTTCTCTTTTGGCCGACTTATTTTACATTTGGATGAGTTTGACTTCATACAGATGATACTCCAGAGAAACGAGAACGCATTAGTCTTATGCTTTAATTGCAGCTTTTGCTATATAGATGACGTACTATCTGTAATAAATGTGTGATTTGTCGATATCTGGAACATATCTATCCCAATAAAATTAAGGATACTCTGAAGTCCGCTTCATAACTTAATCCTTACATGGCATGGTAATTGAACCGATTGAGATACGAATTGTAAGCTTTCCATTATTTTTTTTACAACATTCCGACATAGCCTGCATACGTAGTTTGTATATGTGTTCAAAACACCGTTTGCACGGCTTAACCTCTTTTGTCTCTTTTTATCTCAATCTTTAGTTTTCTATATATTGGTTTGTCAATCGATGCCTTCTGTTCTTTTTCTATTGTCTGTTCCTCTTCGCTTTACGATTTTGTTTTTATGTGGTCAGTTGATAAAACTATAATAAAATTAATAGGAATGGCAAGCATGTTTTGTTTTACTGGGTAACACGGCGGATGTTGCATGTGAAGCAGCAGGCATGGCCTACACATATGGAATATAAAAGTTCATTTCCGGTCTGTGTTGCACATGTTTAGGTTGCTGTGTTTGTTCACCGTACTTATTGGTCATCTTTGTCTCTCTTTTATATTTGTTGAACACGACCTTGTCAATTTATATTGTTTACTATTTGTTGATCCTGTATTAATATCATCTGACTTTGATAGACTTTACAAATAAAACTTTTTTTTAAACAATTGCTATTTCATCTAACCGGGCAGTGATTTCTTTGACATAAGTGATATTTTCTTGTTGTTCTGGAATTCGACTTGAGATTAATTTTAATAATAGCTCACCTGTTGATTGTAATATAGACATTGTGGTTGCATCAACTGTATCGCTAAACATTGGAAAAATGGATGTTTGTTCTGAATCTTCTGATAGTACTGTAGCTGCAAAATAAACGCTGGATATAATTATCTTGAATAAATTAGAATGAATATAAGGCTATTCATATACAGTAACGTTCTCCTGGTAATTAAAGACACAAATCCACCCAACATCTGTCTTCAGATATTTCACTAATATGTTACTAAAAGGGCAGTGGGTTAAGATAAATGTAATGTAAGACTTTCACATCAAGATATAATATGCAACGTAAACAATTGCATGTAATGTCAAATATAATATGCAACATAGAATATAGTATGTTACGTAAAATATAATATGTTGCGTTAAAAAATGGCATGACAAATAAAACAACCATATAATAAAAAAAATATATAATACGTAATGCATAGTATAACATGAAACATAAAATAACCCTATAAGAAAACTACTGAATCAAGGGTTCCAAGTGATTAAGTTGAAGTCATCAATTCGAAAGTTTTACGATCATCGCCATGACTTGGTAAATCGTTACGAATATCTGTGTCACAAATGACCACGGGTATGTTCCGCTTGTCGTAATCAAAGTCCGGCCTTTTTTCATTCATGACTTATCACGGTGTTTGTAACAAGAGTAACACGACGGGTGTCACTAGTACCCTTCCGGAGCACCTGAGTTCACCCCCGGATTTTAGTGGGGTTCGTGTTATTCGATCTTTAATTTTATGGGCTTGATTTGTAGATCGTTGTTCGTCCTTTTGTACTTTTTCCTTTGGTCATGGTGTTGTCTGTTCTTCTTCGATATACGGATTCTGATTACCCTATTGGTATCTTCAAACTCTTCATATAACATGCAACATAGAATATCAAATATAATGTAAAATAAAAATGCTTAAATGTAATATAGAAAAATAACATGTAACGTAGAATAAAACCGTAGGATAAAGTATACTTAGTATAACATAAAGTATACTTAGTATAACATAAAGTATACTTAGTATAACATAAAGTATACTTAGTATAACATAAAGTATACTTAGTATAACATAAAGTATGCTTAGTATAACATAAAGTATACTTAGTATAACATAAAAGTAAAATAAAGTATACTTAGTATAACATAAAGTATACTTAGTATAACATAAAAGTAAAATTGTACAATACTTAGTATAACATAAAAGTAAAATTGTACAAATGTACCTACAAATATAGCATGTTTTGTGATAATAATCCCAGCTTTGGTCAAAATATACATAGTTCTCCTCTGCTGTCCATCGATTGACGTCGTTTAGTTGGCAGAATCTGTTGACTGGACTGTATTCAAATGAGGCACATTCAAATTCTGTCACATGACCACATACATCCTTACACATGGTAAGACTTGTCCTTGCCAAACTAAACGTATTGTGTCCTACTATGCTAGAATGGCGGTAAATTCTGAAGTAGCAGTTACCTGTATATGCAAAAAAAATGTTGACATTGTTTATTTACCTTACTGTTTTTTTTAAAGCGCTATTCCTTTCACTAATATGTACTTGATACAACATTATGTGATCAAGTTTGTCAGTGACTTGCGACAGCTCGATGTTTACTGCAGGTACTCTGGTTTCCTCCACCAATAAAACCGACCGCCACTTTAAAACTAAAATAGTGTTGAAAATGGCGTTAAACACAATAACCCCAATTCCTTTCACTAATATGACAGGAGATATTAAATCTTCCAGAACTCCAACTTTCTCTTCCATTTGACTAAAGTCCTTGTTTTCCGGATGTATTTTTTGACTGTTTGTGATGTGAAATACCATTGTTTACAAGAGAACCACTAACTAATTAATATACTGTTCTGTCTACTCCAGTTAACCACGATATCCGTCCATTATTCTCTAACATGTCACAGCTGTGATAAAATGAAAACAACAAAATACCACACTGTCGGAACAATTCGAAATTCAAATATCAAAATCGTAGAAAGAGGCAAAATTGATACCACTAACACACAAATACATGACGCTCACACTTTCCTTGCTTGGGGCAGGCACATCAATAAAAAGTGGCGGGGTTAAGCTAGTCTTATTGGCCCAACGAAAAACAATGTTCTAATTACCCCTTTGATATCGTCTAACTTTTCTTTCATGCTACATTTCTTTAAATTTTCCAGTGAAATAAAAATATATTTTGTTGACAAATATTGATCAATATTTTCTATTCACAGAACTCCCTAAATCTATTTATGAATTAAATAATTATAATAATTTAATTTTAATTACCTTGACGATATTGACAGAAAAATGGTAGTTTAGTTTCACAAGACTGTGGCACAGGTTCAGTGTCTGGTTGTAGCCAGACAGACATGCAACCATCAGATTTCTGATATTGTTTTTTCGCGAATGAGCCATCGTCCCAGCGCCATGCACCATCATGTAACGTTAACCCTATCCAAACAGACACATTTCTGAAAACAGACAATACAAGCTAATTAATGGGACATACTGCCTTTGCCAAAGTTGGCTTAATGATGTTGATACAACCTATGTTTACTTGTTCAAAGTGCCTTGTCCAGATTAGGGGTGCAAAATGAATAGATTAAAAAAAGAGATTTTATGTCTGTTTTCTAACGTTTTACTTCCTTCTAGATATACATATTTGGTTCTATACTCTACCTACGTGACATTGTTCTATACTCTACCTACGTGACATTGTTCTATACTCTACCTACGTGACATTGTTCTATACTCTACCTACGTGACATTGTTCTATACTCTACCTACGTGACATTGTTCTATACTCTACCTACGTGACATTGTTCTATACTCTACCTACGTGACATTGTTCTATACTCTACCTACGTGACATTGTTCTATACTCTACCTACGTGACATTGTTCTATACTCTACCTACGTGACATTGTTCTATACTCTACCTACGTGACATTGTTCTATACTCTACCTACGTGACATTGTTCTATACTCTACCTACGTGACATTGTTCTATACTCTACCTACGTGACATTGTTCTATACTCTACCTACGTGACATTGTTCTATACTCTACCTACGTGACATTGTTCTATACTCTACCTACGTGACATTGTTCTATACTCTACCTACGTGACATTGTTCTATACTCTACCTACGTGACATTGTTTGGTTTTAATAAAAATGAAAGAATAAGAACGTAGACATCACATTTAATGCGCATGATGCGTTTCTGGAATAACTTTCATCAGGTACGCTCAATGTCAAATAATTCAAAACGAAATTAATCTTTAATAATTAATATGTTTGCATAATTATCATTAGATATTAAACAGCTTAAATGATTTAAAAAGAAAGATTGGTATCATGAGACAATTATCTTGATATATTATAAGAAACAATTTACTGCATGTGTAGACATATATATCTTTGACGGAATATCTTAATAATAAGTAAATGAATTTAACACAACATTAAACAATCTGTGTAACGTAATCTTCCAAAATCACTTATTAATATATGAAGAGTTTGGGTAATCAGAATCCGTATATCGAAGAATAACAGACAACACAACGGCCAAAAGAAAAAGTACAAAAGGACAAACAACGATCTACAAAGCACACATATAAACTAAAGATTGAGTAACACGAACCCCACTAAAAACCGGGGTGAACTCAGGTGCTCCGGCAGGGTAAGCAGTTCCTGTTCCACTAGTGACACCCATCGTGTTAATCTAGTTACAAACCCGGTGATAAGTATATATTACCTTATTGAAGGAACGTCAGCTAATATTTCTGGTACTATATAATTTTTGATAATAGGAAGACTCCCTCCATGACTTTTACACGTGTGGCTGGCTGTTTGATAATCTAGTTGTTCTTGGTGATATACTAAGGTATATGCTTCATCATTAGAGAAATGAGTATGCGTTTCTGTAATAAAGTATTAAAGTTCTAGTTTGCGTTCAATTGATTTAGGTTGTGTGTGTTGATTGGACATACTATAACAAGCCCAAAGCTGCAAGAATCGTTAGGAGACAGATTTATAAAAGCAATAATTGCTTGTTTCTGAATCCTGTCTGTATTTACTATGTTTGATGTACTGTATATTCTGATTATTTCCTAAATAAATATTGTTTAAATTAAGAATCGTTAGTCAGAGAACTTAGTAAACTAATATTTATAAAACACACATTAAACAGTCAGTTAAAAGATTTATTCATACTATTTTTTGCGTGATATTTAGTAATATGCTTAAAGACTTTAAAGTACTATGTACTATGAAATGCAACTCCAAATGCTGAACAACTTGTTAAAAGTGTTCAACGATGCTTACATTGATATGAAACCCATCCAATTACAGGTCCATGATAGTGCATTTACCTATTTGTTGTTTTATTGGTTGTAAGCATTTTCTCGCCACGAATATAACTACCGTACTGTATAAATGGCATTAAGCAACAGCTAGTCGTACATATAGCGCACTATTTTCGACACAGCAATAGCTATCACGAGGATAACGGGAAAAATCCAACTTAAATGAAGATTCCAAGTTAATAAAAAAAAGGGGGGCAGAACATAAAAATATATTCGATGGCTAGGTTTGTGTTTTGTGGTTTAACCTCAAGTGAGCCAGAAAACGGTTACACATTTTTGTATATTATAAGATACAGTTATTCAATAAATAGAAATTAAATCAAATCAAAGTATTACCTATTAGTATTGACATAGCAATGACTAACTTGGTAAGCAGTACAGAGGCATCCATAATCTGAAAATACATAGTGATATTTGTAATCTAGTATTTCTATTATTATAACTGCATAGCAAAACGTTAGTTATATTGTACTGCAAACAAGAAATGGAGATACGAACATTGAACAACACGCAGGAATATCAGATTACAAACAAGAAGAATGAATTATAAGCAAGATTATCTTCAAACTATTATCATTATAAGTCAAATGAGTAGTCCTTCGTGAGTTTACTAATATTGTCGACCATCTAACGTTGATTTCTAATAATATTAAAGCATATATGATGATCAATATATTTATGTCCCGTTATATATAACATCATATATGCATAATAGTATGTATATTTATATATCCAAATTAAGAGTAACACGACGGGTGCCACCGGTAAAGCAGAAACCGCTTACCGTTCCGCAGAACCCGGTTTCAATGACGTTCGGGCTGCTAGATCATTAGTTTCTGTGTATTTTGTGTATAATTGTTTGTCCTTTTTCTTTTGGCTATCGTATAGTCTCTTCTTCTTCTTCGATTTACGGCATCTGATTATCCCTTTGGTATCTTCAAGGTTGTCTTAACACAAGATATCATAATCAGCTAAAGCTACATATCTTTTGACTATGAACCTACCTAATAAAGGTTATGCCAGAAACATGCCGTGTGATCTCAAATAAATATCGTCATTGGATCGATACCTCTGCTGTTTGAATATTAGTTTCCAAGGGTATCATCCACCCAGTAATCAGTACTTTGGCACTGACATGGTTTATTAGATATATATTGTTTATTGAAATTTACAGCTCCTAAATGATGTAATGGATTTAAAGTAACACCAATTTTCATCCGACATAGATAATCCTTGGCTACCCTGTTAAGGTCCTTTGGTTTACTTCTTCCCAGAAACATTTAGATTATCTGGCATTCCAATCTTTTGACTATGGTCGTACCTGATGAAGGTTTTTCCAGAAGCGTGTCGTGTGCATTATATTAGATATCTACGTTTTCATTTTATTCTAAGATGTGCATTTTTGATCATTAAGTTAAGCTGCTTTACAGAATTGTATTAAACCTTATTGATAATATACGTCAGCGAAGTTACACAGAATGAAAAGACCAGTAGGAGATATTACAAGTAATATCTAGTTTTCTTAATTGGAGTGTTAATATTATTGACATTCATTTCCGGTGTAAAGTTGCGTTTATTATATCCATAAATCAGGTGACATATTCTTTTAATTATCAATCACACATACAAAACAAGTCGTTTCATTCCTCATATTTACTCATTATTTATAGATAGATTAACCAGTAGGTTGTCATTACTAGTGGATCTGAAAATCCATGCATCAATCATCTGCTTAAAGCTATATATAGAAATGAAGGCTATGATAGAGTGCTATTGCAAACACTTCTTAAAGTACAATAAAATAGAAAAGCAAAAATACAACACTGTCGGAACAGTTCAAAAGAGGCACAATCGATATCTATAACACACACATACATGACCGCTCACTTTCCTGGCTTGGTACAGGCTTGGTAACGATACCCCTAACACACAAATACATGACCGCTCACTTTCCTGGCTTGGTACAGGCTTGGTAACGATATCCCTAACACACACATACATGACCGCTCACTTTCCTGGCTTGGTACAGGCTTGGTAACGATATCCCTAACACACAAATACATGGCCGTTCACTTTCCTGGCTTAGTATAGACTTGGTAACGATACCCCTAGCACACAAATACATGACCGTTCACTTTCCTGGCTTAGTATAGACTTGGTAACGATATCCCTAACACACAAATACATGACCGTTCACTTTCCTGGCTTAGTATAGACTTGGTAACGATATCCATAACACACAAATACATGACCGCTCACCTTCATGGCTTGGTACATGCACTTATACATTCTATGTTTGTTTTGATACTTATCCATATCTTTTCTTCTTACATATATGTTTCGTGGTGTACAATATTTCATTGTTTGATGATACCAACGAAACCCAGGAATACCGATATTCAATGAATGGAGATAATCGTACGGAATTTGGATTTATAAGTACCTATGCAATGAGTGCCTATCACCATTAATGTTGTGAGTCCCACTCAGGCGAGGTGTCCTTGATGCAACATTATATGATAGCGTTTGTCAGTGACTTGCGGCAGATCAGTGTTTTTCTCTGGGTAATCGGGTTTCATCCACAAATAAAATTGACCGCCACTATATAACTGAAATATTGTTGAAAATAGCGGTAATCATCGTAACCATAACCCTTTTCATTTGGAACATATTCCTACCACAATAGGAAACGAGGTCGTTGAAAATATTGTAATAAAAAGAGTTTGAAGATACCAAAGGAGTAATCAGAATCCGTATATCGAACAAGGACAGACAACACAATGGCAAAAAGCAAACCTAAAAAAGGACAAACAAAGAATAAAAGAAGAATACATTAACGTAACAGCAACGACACAACAGAAGAGTGTATAAAGCGGCAGATAATCTTCAATTGGAAAATACTTGCATGACCCCATTATTTCACTAATAGGGGAGGTTTGGACCCATAAAACTAGTTAAACCATGCCATTTTATTTATTGGTGTCCGTTCCACGACAGGAAAGTGATCGGTCATGTACATTTTTGCTATGAGTGTCGAATTTAATTATGTTTATACGATTTTATAAGATGTTGGAACTGTTCCTATAGTGTGGTATTTCTTTTTTCATTTCATTTGTTTAAATTTCTCAATCTCAAGGGAGGTCATCGAATAGTCCGGAAAGCTTAGACTATCCTTGTTCTAATTTTGATGCATGTCGTGAATTAAAAATTCACAAAAGCCAGTATATTAAAGCGACCAATTTAGGCATGGCTAGCATATTTATATATACGTCAACCATTTGTGGGGACGACTGTTACATTTATTGTTAAATAAACGTTAGAGACCACCGATGGGGAAATCAAGATGGACACTCCAAAGAAACTGGCAACATTTGGTATACAAGACGAAGAAGAAGAAAAATAATAACACAACACAATAAGTGTTGGACGCCACTATGCGCAAGCAAACACAAATAACTTTTAGAAGACATGAGTCCTCATAAAAACAACTGGATAGGCTTCTAGTATAGTTAAGTCAAACTGAAAATCTGAAAACAACACCTAAGCTGAGAAATATTAAAATGATTGCTAGCTTGACAAAATATGGAAAGAATAAAGCAATATTGAAAACACGATCTACAATGGAAACGATAATAACAATAAACTCTAACTCTCTTTAAGTTCTTCCATCTGTACGGACAGTCGATGCAATGGCCAAATTCAACAAAACATAATCCACAAAACTAACTATTGAAAAATACCAAGCTCAACCAAAAGGGGGTGAACTCGTGTGCTCTGGAACTAGTAAGCTGTTTCCCCTCCACTAGTGGCACCCTTTGTGTTATTTTTGTCCAACATTCGGTGGTAACACAAACTGATCCACTTGCAGCATTAACTTATTGTTTTGTCGTCACCTCAATATTCATATAAGAACAAAAAAGAAAGATTTTTGATTAAAATGAATACCATGTATTGAAATAATCTTACAACTACTGTATTAAAACACGATTCATATGTAAGCGAAATAGTCAAAGATGTTAGGCAGCAATCATATGATTCAGATATGGTGATTGGGTCTTTATCAATTGTTCTATGCAAGTATAAATTCAGAAATTTAACAGTTGATTTTCAAATCTGCTAACAAAATTAGCTTGTTTTACAATTCAGTTTGCAAAATTTTCTCCTAACCCTTCTCCTTCTCCATTCAATCATAAGCACAATGATAACATAACGTTGTTATTAAGAAAGGGTTGAAGATAGAAAAGGAGCCGTAACTCGAGGAAGGACAGGCAATGTAATGGCCAAAAGACAAGGGACAAAATGACAAACGATGATCTTCAAAGCACTACACAGAAAACTGAAGATTGAGCAACAAGAACCCTACTTAAAATCGGGGTGAATTCATGTGCCGCGGAAGGGCATGCAGTGCCTGCTCCACTGGTGGCACCCGTCGTGTTAGTGCTAAACGGCACGATCATCATCTGATAGGAAAGCTATGTTGGGAACCAGTCAATTTTAATATTTGATATTAAGGAGGATTGAAATAAAAACGTAGATATCAAAATAAGTGCGCACGACGTGTTTCTGAAATAACCGTTATCAGATACGCTCAAAGTCGAAAGGTTTGAATTCATATTCCAACCTCCGCAATTTCAATCTTTAATCAATTTGCAGAAAATAAAAATAATCTCAATCGCTATTAGATATGTCAAACTTGATTTATACCGACATTTGTTAGATTGTATAGTCCGTTTGACCAGCCTAAAACAGGACTAAAAAGTTAATTAAAAATAAACAGTTCAACTTATTGATTTTTTTTCTTCACACATTTACTTGTATATCATCTACCTACTGGGACAAATAATTTCAGAATTTTGACACTATTTTCCAAAAGTTGCCCATTAGGTCTCTATGTTAAATATTTGTACCAAATGTGGATATGTGCAGAGGGAGTTAGTATGCTTGTTGTAACCAACTTCCAGTGTAAACTATAACAACAACACATGTGATTTTATTTATATTTCACTGTCATGTGATTACCTAATTTGAATATGTCACCAGAACCCAAGCATGCATGAGATGTTCATTTCATTTTCACCAAGTGACAATTTTGATTCGGCTTCAAAATAATCAAACACTTTTAGTATTAAATCCTGTTTTTCATCTGAAGTTTTGAGAGGCATGACTATCCTTTCTATATAAGTATTGGTAGAGTTCTAAATAAGGGCAGATCATTTTTAATTTGTAAATATTAATTTATGAAAAGACAAAAAAAATGTTGTTTTTTTCAACCTTTTTTTTTATATTTTTTCTATTATATTTAAAAAAAATATATATTAATTACTTGTTTTTTTTTATTATGCTTAAATAACATACATAAAACTTGTTTTCATTTTCTAAAAGTATACACAAAGCATGCAAAGCATGGGCTATTTACATGGTATATCTTGTCAATACACATAGGCTTACTTTATAACCATGTTCTTTGAGTTCACATACTGGGCTTTAGAAAACACCAAAACAAAAGTGATTTTATTTAGAATTTAAAGAAAAAGATTTAAAATTCAAAGGCTTGCATTTATACTTTTTACTTATAAATTTCTAAAATAATTTCCAATAAAATGTAAAAAGTTAGACTTTGGGTGAAAATCTTTGGGTTTGTTTATAGAATAACCTATTGTCACTTGAAAGTGAAATGAACATCTCATGCATGCTTGGGTTATGGCAACATATTCAAATTAGGTAATCACATGACAGTGAAATATAAATAAAACCACAGGTGTTGTTGTTATAGTTTACACTGGAAGTTGGTTACAACAAGCATACTAACTCCCTCTGCACATATCCACATTTGGTACAAATATTTAACATAGAGACCTAATGGGCAACTTTTTGGAAAATAGTGTCAAAATTCTGAAATTATTTGTCCCAGTAGGTAGATGATATACAAGTAAATGTGTGAAGAAAAAAAATCAATAAGTTGAACTGTTGATTTTTAATTAATTTTTTAGTCCTGTTTTAGGCTGGCCAAACGGACTAATTATAACTACGTAAGATAAGACAAGAATTGTTTATATCTCGAGTTGTTAGATAACTCATCGATCGATTCCTAGAACAAACAGTATCATTATAGCATATATCTTTATTAATAGTAATCAGAAGTACTTGTTCCTTGATTTTATCATCATGTCAGATATAATTAATTTGTTATACTTCAGAGATAGGTGCTTGCCGTAACAAACACTGCCATGGCATTGGTGATAATAAAGTATTGTTTACAGGTTATTACGTGTCACGACATGTCATTCCCTACACCATTGGTTACGGTTACGGTTGTGGTGTTTAACGCCACTTTCAATAATATTTCAGTTATATCGTGGCGGTCAGTTTTATTGGTGGAAGAAACCGGAGAAAATCACCGACCCGACCGGCCGCTATTACTATTGGTAGGCTTTAAAACCTTATATAGAATCAACAGTCACAACATATATTACTCAGGGTATGTTATTCAAATACGTCGGCAGAGTCTCATTTAAATATAACGTTGAGATGGAGTTCACCTCTAATAGGAGAAAAACAGGTTTGAAGATATCAAAGGTGTAATTAGAAGCCCTAAAGCGAAGAACAAACAATGCAATGGGCAAAATAATATGGCAATAGGGAATTCGCTTTATCTAATATCTGTAGAAAAGTGGGTCCTCTTTAATTATTAATTAGCCATCGTTACGTTCTATAAAATCTGATTCAACCCACCATTTCTTTAGAAATGCCTGTACCAAGTCAGGGTCATTACGGTTTGCACAGTTTTCCGGTTGTTGACTGATTTTGTCTGTTTATATACTTATGAGTTTTGACTTTCCCTTTGTAAGATTGTTCGGGAGTTCGGTAATTTTGTTATTACCCTTATTTAGTTTATATCCGCTCTACACATTATATGTTGGGAATGAGCCATCTTTATGTATGATGTGTTGAATCTGCTTTAAATATAATATGTGGAAACAGAATCGTCTTTGAATCAACTATAATTATTGCATGTGGAGAATGAGCCATCTTTAGGTTTCATATGTTGAGTGACAATCCGTCCTACATATTATATGTTGAGTGACAATCCGTCCTACATATTATATGTTGAGTGACAATCCGTCCTACATATTATATGTTGAGTGACAATCCGTCCTACATATTATATGTTGAGTGACAATCCGTCCTACATATTATATGTTGAGTGACAATCCGTCCTATATATTATATGTTGAGTGACAATCCGTCCTACATATTATATGTTGAGTGACAATCCGTCCTACATATTATATGTTGAGTGACAATCCGTCCTACATATTATATGTTGAGACCCATCTTTACGTATGATATGAAGAGTTTGAAGATACCAAAGGAGTAATCAGAATCCGTAAATATGCTTTTAAATTTTAAAATCCGCTTTAAAAATATATATTGCAATGACGACTTCTTTAAATAGAACATATTCATATGGAATATCGATCGATCGATCGAGAGAGAGAGTGCATCTAAAATATCTATCTTTAATTGTGCGTGAAACTCTGTCTTAAATATTATAAGTTGAGGAAGTTTAATGAATACGAAGGTTTGAAAGGAATCAATTATTTGCGACTGTCCTTTATTAGGAAACAATATCATTGATTTATTTTAGTTCTAATTTATTTCATTTATTACATGGTGGATTCCTTATGTAATTTTTTTCAATTTTTTCAAGTACCCCTCAAAGCGTGATAGATTTCAAGTTATACGATTATTTGTTTTCTCAGTTTTATTTACCATCTAAAAATTAATAATTAATATGTTTATTTTACAAAATATACATCTGAATTATTAAAACGTGGTTATTGATATTCTTGACTGCCTGGTATGTCCCTGTACCTAAAATGTGTATCTAGTAAATATTCTTCATAAATAAAAAGAATACATTGATCTAATATTTCTCAACAACAATGCGCTGTAAATGGCTCATTAATTAAAATTCAAACAAAAGTTGATATAATTGAAACTGTAATGAGGTCAATGACATTGTTACAAAATAAATTCAATAAATAAATATATCGACCGGGTACCTTAAATTCAGAAAATAGTCCTTTTTATGTCATATTTGGATCGAAGTATAAATACTAATTGAATCGCTTTGTACACATCATAATTATACTCGAGTGAAAATATCAAGAAATTTACTTGAAACCCATTTGAATTAAATTAAAGGCATGCGTTTTCCATTTTTATTCACAAAGCATTCGTGATTAGTATTATTGATCTTGTTTTAATTCTTCATCATTTCTTTGTCAATTTTTTTTAAATAAAAACACAAAGCAGATCTTAACGAAACATGGCTCATGATTGACATTTGAAAAAACAAGAAAGGTTCACTGTAGAATAATGGCGTCTTCACTATTTATTCAAATGACCACGGGTATGTTCCACGTTCCGGTCTTTTCCTCATTCTTGACTTATCACTAGAGTAACACGACGAGTGCCACTAGTGGAGCAGGTACTGCTTACCCTACCGGAGAGTTCACACTCGTGTTAGTGGGGTTGGTGTTACTCGATCTGCAGTTTTATGTGCAATGTAGACCGTTGTTTGTCCTTTTGTACTTTTCTTTTGGCCATAGTGTTGTCTGTCATTCTTCGATTTACGTATTCTGATTACCCCTTTGGTATCTTCAAGCTCTTCTTATCACCAGGTCAAAGCTTAAGGTGAAGGGCATGACCTTTTAATCATTTATAAGGAATTCAGATTTAAAGTCTAGACGGCTTTTCGCATATACAAAATAATTTTGTCGGGTCTTTGAAGTAGTCAAAACGGGTACTAAGATAGATTTCTATTTAAATTAAAATCTATAAATTACTTTTTTCTTTCTTTAGTTGGGTGTATAAACTAAGACTTCACTACCTTTTGGATTTGTTTATCTAAATCATTAACGACCATTGCATGTAGTTAGCACTGCCATAGTACATTATGCTGTTCAATCATAAATATGTTGAGGGTGCAGTCGAAAATGGTTTTGTGCAAGGTTTGGGCCCATAAAACTACATAAATCCTGCCATTTTCGATTGACGTTGATGTGCCAAGCCAAGAAAGTGACTGGTCGTGTATGTGTGCGCTAAGGGTGTCGATTTTGACCCTTTCTACAATTTTACTATTGAGTTTTTTGAAAAGTCCCGACAGTGTGATTTTTGTTTTGTTTTTCGTAATACGTGTATATATATATATTACAAGGAATTCACATGTATTCCACATGAGTAACATTTTCTTGCATGGTTGATCTTAGTTAACGGGTGAATATTTTGAATACATTGTAAATAGAAAAAGAACAGCAACGTGCTTAATAATGTCGTTTATTTAGACTTGAGGACATACAATTTGGTTTGAAGATGCAATTGCCAAAGATCTAATCTGTTTAGAAACCTTTCTTTAAGAAACTAATGGTCAACTTAATTATTGCAAAACTAAAAATATTTTTCGCATGAAAACAATTTTTGGTCTATCTTTACCTCCAGTTATTTGTAGGGGGTGCTCTTATTGGTGTTATTGGTGTTTGCTTGCCCCATTGTGGTGTCCAACACATATTGTGTTGTGTTTTTGCTTTGTTTGTCTTCGTCTTGTGTACACTATGTTGCCAGTTTCTCTGAAGTTTTCTTTTTTTTTGTTTGTCACTTCGGTATTATCTGACGTTTATTCAATCGTATATTTGTACAAACAATTAAATCATTTGGAATAAGTCTGAAGTATTTACAGCACAGAGTCTGTTGTGATTAAAAATAGATATAAAGAAGTCATCGCTCTGTTTCTTGTTGTGGATGGTGTAAAAACAAATAATACAAATACTTAAGCCTTTTAGTTAATAATAAATCAGTAATTAATGGTTTTGAAATATTTGGGTTCACTTGGTAGTTTTTAATCATGTCCATTCCGTTTTATTTCGCATTTGCAAAGTTTGGATAAAAGCGGATCTGAATATGACAACATGAATATGTAGTAATGAATGGCAATTAAGAAACCATTCTATATCCAATTAACGTTATGCAGTGATTGTTGTCTAAAATCAAAGTGTTTTAGTTGTATTGTGTAGTAAAGCATTGGTAATTCAGAAGGCAGCTTGCTGTTACAATCTCCGCTAATGACAGATACTACAATACAATACCTAATGATACCTAATTGTTTGATAGTTGTGTTGATTACGTCTTCGTAAAACTTTGCGTAACATTTGTATATATAGTCTGTAAATACATCATTCATTAAGAGAATTAACCTGAATCTTTCTGGCTCGGGGGAAAATATAGTCCCCCTCCACACTTTCCATTAAGTTAAATGGTCGGTCTAGACCTAAATAAGGGTACTAACAAAATTACCGAACTCCGAACAATCTTACAAAGGAAAAGTCAAAACTCATAAGTATATAAACAGACAAAATCAGTCAACAACCGGAAAACTGTGAAAACCGTAATGACCCTAAATTAGACCTAAATTTCAGCTAACTACTGACATATGGTTTATATCATGTATGAAGATAAAATTATGTAGTATTATTCTATAATAATTAGTAAATTCAATTATAATAGATTTCAACTAAAAGTCATTTTTTGAAGAAAAAAACGTATTCAATGCCTCATATTTAATATTCACTGGTGTTAAATGTCACGTGATACTTTTTGTTATTAACTTAAAATAGAACATTTCTGATAGAATTCCCTGTTCTAAAAAAAAGCAACACGTGACATTTACCGCCAGTGAATATTGAATCTGAGGCACTGAATACGCTTTATTCAAAATATAGAATAAAACAATACGCTTGATTCGAATCATTTCCATTCCGTCAAATGTTTTTTATTTTCGTCTACAAGACCACGTGATTTTGATAGAATGTTAGGCACTGGGTTTCCGGTGTCAATGTACACAACGAAAACTTCAATCGATATGTGGCGTTTTAACGTTCCTCAACTTAAAAATTTCTTAACATTTTCTGTAAAAGACAGATATCAATTAAATTATTTTATTTCTATCAAAGACTTCAATGCATAGACAAGTACTTCTTTAAGATTAAATTTGTTTTCTTTATTTATTTTCTGTCGTCACTGGCGTCAGCATCTTGAAAGGAAAACGATCTGTCTTGATATATTTTTGTTATCAGATAGACAGTGGGTACCGAACCCCAGCATTTACTCTTACGTTTTCTTGACGTTTCCATATGACAATTACTTATAATCTACCGCATCTACGACTATATGTTGACGTTATCACAGTAATAGCGTATACACCGGAAGTCGTCTGCCTAACATTTCAAACGTCAAGACACGAAAAAGACGGAACATGGTCGGAATTAACCTGATTCGAAACAAGCGTATTACATTCTTTCATTCTGTAAATGTGTGGATTAATTGACTTTTGAAAACAAAATGATATTCACTTCGACCTTCGAGCTCAGTGAATATCATTTTTGTCAATAAATCCACACATTTACCCCATCAAAAGACAGTGAATGTATATTATTTGCTTGTGTTGCTCATTGTAGTTGGATGTTTTCTTGTTTTGTTTTTTTGCTTAGTATATCTGAGAATTGTTGGTAGATAATGTCATTAAAACATATCAATTTATATATTAAAGGCTCATACATGTATATTCTTTATTTCATCAGAAGTAAGCATATCCACAAAAAAAAAGAACGTACAATTTCATTATTTTTCAAATATTTGAATAACCCACTTATTCAACATGCATAATAATAACGTTGTGAGTGATGTTTTTAATCAAATTTAATTGGTTAATGAATGAATTTATGATTTCCTTGCTTACATTCCGGACGCACATGAGTTCACCCTCGGTTTTACTGGGGTTCGTGTTACTCGATCTTGAGTGTTATATGTATGTCTTGTCCTTTTTCTTTTAGCCATTGTGTTGTTTGTCCTTCTTCGATTTATGGTGTTTACATCTCGCAATTAATTCGTTATGCATGGGCCAGTAGCAATTATTCTGATTTCCTGAAACGTCATCTTCATCTGAGAAACAGGCTACTGGAACAGGGCTATAAAAAGATTCGCCTTATTCGATCTCTTAAACAGTTTATATTCCGATACCAAGATCTTGTCGAAATATATTCCGTCTCTGCAGAAAAGATTATAAACGATGGATTTTCATATAGTGAAAATGTACAAAGATAAGGTTTCAACAAAAATGTCAAAAATATTTTTTTTATCAATGTGACGTAAAAGTGTTTTTGACATTTGGCGCTGATTTGACAACTGTTTTACCTGTTTTGTTCAAGTATTGTTGTAAATACTGTTATAATGACAGCCGGAAACTTTGAGCCGTAATGAAAGGGGGGGGGGGGGGGGGGGGGGGGTTTGGCGCTTTAAAATCTGATTCAACCCACCATTTCTTTAGAAATGCCTGTACCAAGTCAGGGTCATTACGGTTTTCACAGTTTTCCGGTTGTTGACTGATTTTGTCTGTTTATATTCTTATGAGTTTTGACTTTCCCTTTGTTAGATTGTTCGGAGCTCGGTAATTTTGTTATTACCCTTATTTACGGGTTCTGATTAACAAGACTTATCCTCATGACGGATAAGTCAAGTTATTGAAAGGAGCAAAGATTGTAGTTATTCGAAGTTTAAAAATATCCTAAATAGTGATTCATAATTGAATGTGCATGCGCAAACACAGTACACATTCTTTCTGTGATGGTTGATGAAGAAGAAGGGTGTGGGAAATTTTTCAAGAATCCCACTCACCCACCTCACATTTTCTCATTCATGCTCATACATATATTCACAGTTTCATTTTGATTGTCATTTACATTGTGCTGTACAGATAGGGGCACTTATTGTTAATTTTGTTATGTAATTTGTTAGATATCTTGGTTTATTATTAGTTTGCTATATGTTAGTGTTTTTTTAGAATAGATACTGCTGTTGTATTTTCATGTATTTCAGAGTACCTCATGAGATGTTCTATATCAGCATGGCTTTAATTAGGAAAGTATATTGATGTCCTAGATGGAAGTAAAGTTCTGCGAATGACGCTTATTCCGCAGATGATGACAGAATTTTGCAAATCAGGCTAGTCTTGCAGATTACCGTTTTCTACCGGGATCTGTAAGGTTTACCTAGCTTCCGAAAAAATGACTGATTGCCAATAATTTGGTTTACTTTATTGAACAGTTAATTAATATCCAGTTTATTGAGACTTTAAATAGAACTGTTAATTTTATTTAATGATTTCTTCAGAAAGTGGACTATGGACATTTAAACTGAATTGAAGATGAACATTAATTATGTCTCCCTTTCGAACGAAGGGAGACATATTGTTTTAGTCTGATTTTTTCTTCCGCTTCCGCTTCTTCTGTTTCTTCTCAGCGAAGCTTGTCCGGACCATAACTTTATTGTCTTTCCAGATAGGTCAATTTTATTTGGTATGTGGGTGTATGACAATAAGGCGGTATGTCGCATACCGTAATGACCTTCGTGGGACCTTGAAATTGACTTCAATGTCAAATAATTGTTTTTTAAATAGTATTTTCTTGTCCGGGCCGTAACATTTTTGTCTTTCGAGATAGGTCAATGATATTTGGTATGTGGGTGCATGACCATAAGGCGGTGTGTCGCGTACCGTAATGACCTTCGTGGGACCTTGATCTGTGACCTCAAGGTCAAATAATTGTTTTTAAATAGTATCATTCAACTCATAATGTGTAACTTGTTGTTGTACAGATGGCCGCATTAAGGGGAGACATAAGTTTTAGGTTTCTAAAACAGTTCTTCCTAGTTGTTATTGTTTTATATTGATTTTGAATATTCATTGTATTGTTGTGTGAGCCATTACCTATTGAAAGGTCGGCCACAATATTGTTTTCTTAAAATTAAAGCCATGTCCATAAATCCACTTATCGGGTTGATTGTCTTTGGTCTATAAAAATAACCCTTTGTATCTTCAAACTTCTTATTTAAAAATACACGTAAGTTTACATTTAAGAGTGATTCATTCAATAGCAAGTTGTCTAAGGTCATGCTGCCATTTTGTGACGATTATATTTTCCAAAAGAAATCATGATGCAAAAAGTTAATATGATTGTGTCTTATTACTTAAAAATCCCTTGATTTGTTACGTTTATAATTTCCTAATAATAAATGCATTGATTTTGTTTTTACTCCAAGTCAGCAGTAGTTTTAAAAGATACTGTTAATATGAAAACACGGATAAATGTGAATAAGTAAATGCTTAAAGATACCAAAGAGGTAATCAAAAGCAGCAAATCGGAGGAGAACAGTCACACAAAAAATCAACAACAACAAAAAAGAGTAAAAAGGACAAACAATGATGACATAAACATTATACAGGAAACTAAGATTGAGCAAAGGTACTCTGGAATCATAAATCGTTTCCTAACGGCACCCATCATGTTACCTTCAGCTAAAATTATGGTGATAAGTCAATACATAATCAGTGGTAAGCTATGAAGAAGAAATGGGGACGGGAGTGTGATAACGATAAAGGGAACATATCAGTGATCATCTTTCACGACAAACGGAACATATCAGTGATCATCTTTCACACAGATATGCCTTTAGGGTAAACCAAGTCATGATGGCTACCTTAAAACTTGATGATTTCAAGTTTGCCGCTAGAAACCCTTGGTTCGGAAGCTTTCTTTTTATCAGCAACTCGCCATTAAGGAATATAAAATAATACGTGGTAAAAATATTGTTTAAATATTTCATCCAAGATTATGGATTTTGACAACATTTCGTAAGGATTAAAAATCTGTTAATTTACCAAACTCATTAAAGCCAATTCGGGAATCATGCGTGCTAATGGGAGTTCAAATGAGCCATGTCCAAAATCATGTTAATCTAAGCATATCTGTAAGTGAGAATATAAAATGTCACAATGACCTCCTCTGGGAGCAGGAACACCATAGGATAGGATAGCCATTATCAACTGTTACCTATTCCTTAGGGAGAAGACTCTTATTTTAAATAATAGTTATGTTATTTAGGGACTGTATATTTCAATAATAAATATCTAATAATCCACATCAGTCCCGAAACACTGGCTACTGAGTAGAGGACATCCCCGGAATCTAGTAGCCCACTGGCTACTGAGTAGAGGACATCCCCGGAATCTAGTAGCCCACTGGCTACTGAGTAGAGGACATCCCCGGAATCTAGTAGCCCACTGGCTACTGAGTAGAGGACATCCCCGGAATCTAGTAGCCCACTGGCTACTGAGTAGAGGACATCCCCGGAATCTAGTAGCCCACAAGCAGAGGTATTCACCTTGTGACAGTAATACAATATATACACAGTGTAATTAGTTGATTGCCTATAATGCTATTCATCAGGTACGCTCTTTATCAAACGAACTGAAAACCAAATAACGATTAAAGAATAATAGTAATAAAAAACGTAGATATCTAAGTTAGTGCGCACGACTCGTTTCTAGAATAACCTTCATTAGGTACGCTCAAAGTCGAAAGGTTGGAAAGCCAAATAATTGAAGACGTTTGGGGAGCAAGTAAACCAAGGAGACTAAACAGGATCGCCAAAATGAGCTAATGTCACTTATGCCTGAGGGAGGAGAACATTAGTCAAAATGAGCTAATGTAACTTATGCCTGAGGGAGGAGAACATTAGTTTAGTTATATTCATATTGTAGCATTTTTGACAAACTTTTCCAAACGATGGACAGGTGAATCAGTATAGACAAGTGAATACATTATAGATGTGAATATCATGTGTTTCTACAGCTTCACTATCCCAACAAGGTCACACCTAAAATCACTCAGATGTCGACCAGCTGACTTACTATGTGGATACTATATGTTACAATTGTAATCCCATGCTTCGGAAATTATATCAACACTCCCGGTTTGATTCTAAACTTACACGTTTGTATACCTTCTTCATACGAGTTAGTTCCCTTGCGACAAATCAAAATGGTACCCGGTCTAACAAGAGCGATGATAAGTACAACGCATTTGAGTATGATTTTCTAATAATTTGTAGATTATTTGAACCTTATGAAAAAAAGGATTATTCATAGCAAATGGAAGATTCCCAAGTTGTTACAACATTAAAAAAAAAATTCATTGAAATTTGCATGAAAGGTTAACCCGAATAATCCAGTCGTTATATACCGGCTCCCTACGATCTTGTCGATAGAGGGCACAGTCAGTAATCTTCGAGTTATATGGAAGGGAACCCTTTTACTCATCTTTATAAAGGAAAACAACTAATGTAAAACTAATGATTTTAGAATCAAAGGCGGAAATGTGGAAATGGTGTAACAGTATGCGTACATGTCGTATGGGGAGGAATTACTTTTCCTGAAAAAAAAATTCCGTGTTGCAATTTTTTTTCATAAACTATGACTTTAAGCTTACAATTAATTAAATTTGAAATTAATTTCAAATACAAAAATAAAATCAGGCAGAAAAAGAGACTAAAGAATAAATAAGAACATTTATTAAAGGTGTGTTTCAAAAGTTATGTAATTGAATAGCTTGTATCAATTCCAACAACACTTACCTGTATTCATAACGCTTAGATTCCAATAGTTAAATAACTGACTTCAAAGAGAATGTTGTACACTTTTATAAAAGTTCCGATTTATATCCCAATCTGGTGATCAATAACTTCACTCATCGTTACTTTTAATTTCTTGATTGGGCTGTCATGGCGTCATGGCGACCAAAGATTTCCAGTTGGGATTTTATGTTCAACATGCAGTTAGTTATAAGTATTCTCCATAATTTGAAAAAGGAAAAATAAGCATCATATTTTTGGATAAACCAAACAAAAATAAATCTAAATTATAGCTTCTATCATTTGTTAATAGTCCGCTAAATTATTTTCTTTTCACCAACACAAAGTTGCTGATTTTCAACCGTAAAAAATCATTTCCGTTAATATTATATGATTAAAGCCATATTAAATGGCAATTTGATACAGCTTAAATATGTTGATGACAATTATTTCCCAGCTTAACATATAACATGTATTTATTGGTTACTTGAAAGATGAATGAACGAATGATGAAGAAACGGAACAATCCTAATAAATACGTAGATATCTAATTCAGTGCACACTTCTGGAATAAGAAGATACTAAATGGTTAATCAGATTCCGTATATCAAAGAAGAACAGACAACACAATGGAATAAAGATACCAAAGGGTTAATCAGAATCCGTATATCAAAGAAGAACCGACAACACAATGGAATAAAGATACCAAAGGGTTAATCAGAATCCGTATATCAAAGAAGAACAGACAACACAATGGAATAAAGATACCAAAGGGTTAATCAGAATCCGTATATCAAAGAAGAACAGACAACACAATGGAATAAAGATACCAAAGGGTTAATCAGAATCCGTAGATCAAAGAAGAACAGACAACACAATGGAATAAAGATACTAAAGGGTTAATCAGAATCCGTAGACCAAAGAAGAACAGACAACACAATGGAATAAAGATACCAAAGGGTTAATCAGAATCCGTAGATCAAAGAAGAACCGACAACACAATGGAATAAAGATACCAAAGGGTTAATCAGGATCCGTAGATCAAAGAAGAACAGACAACACAATGGAATAAAGATACCAAAGGGTTAATCAGAATCCGTAGATCAAAGAAGAACAGACAACACAATGGAATAAAGATACCAAAGGGTTAATCAGAATCCGTAGACCAAAGAAGAACAGACAACACAATGGAATAAAGATACCAAAGGGTTAATCAGAATCCGTAGATCAAAGAAGAACAGACAACACCATGGAATAAAGACAAAGTACAAAAGGACAAACAACGATAGGAAACAGATTTGAAAAAAGCATTTGCTTGTTTCTGAATCCTATTGTACAATTGCTGTTGTTCTGTTTATATATGTCAGTTATACTAATAAAATATGTTTATGCCAACCAACGATCTACAAATCATACACACAATAACCTTCATAAAGAAGTAAATAGGCTAAAGGGCTTAAACATGATTGTGTTGGTATACTAGGTAGGATAAAAAACGAGCAATGAAGCTACTATACACAGTAGAATAAATATTGCATTACTCGGCTGTAAAAGGAATAAACAATAGTAGCTAATCTAGTATAATCGAAGTCTAAATAAGCAGCTAGACTAATTTACTCGGTTGACTAAATGAGTAATTAGGCTAGTGTACTCAATAGATTAAAGGTCAATATACTCAGCAGAATAAATTGATAAATAGGCTACTGTACTCAGCAGAATGAATTGATAATAAGTCTATTGTATCTTTTTAGTTTTTTATGTTGTCCTATTATGTGTCTTTACGTTCGTAGTTATGGTATCTGTTACGATTTCCGCATAAAAACGATGTTCGGTTCGTCTTTACCTCCAGTTGTTTTCAGGAGGGCTCATGTCTTATTTACATCATTTGTGTTTGTTTGCGCATAGTGATGTCCAACACATATTGCGTTGTGTTTTGTGTTTTGTTTGTCTTCGTCTTGTGTGCCCTGTGTTGTCAGTTACTCTGAATTGTCCATTTTTGATAGCCCCTTCGATACTCTCTAAAGTTTATTTATATGCTCAGTGGAATAAATTGATAATGTGGCTGGTGTACTCGGCAGATGCTAAAACCTTAAAATACCTATTAATTAAAATAGAATAGCATTTGACACAAACGAATCTAATATTAGTGTTGATCGATGTTGCTGCGACTAATTGTGTATTATTTAATAATGAGATATTACAAGTACACTCAATACCTTTTATTTGACTCTTTTATTAATTGCAGATGATAATTTATTAGGATCTTGTCAAATGATATAAAAACAACTGTTCCTCAAAATCCACTTCGACAAATGTTCATTGTGCTTTGATATTTTAGTAAGAGAAGACATGCTGCTTTAAATATTTCCGGATGCTAAATTAGAAATCTATATATAAAACTGTTTATCGTCTAATGTTCGTCCATTTATTAGAAGCAGTATTTCATTTCCTTAATTAATAAGATAATTGAATGGCTGGTGTTGAATCAATACATAAACCAATAAAAACTAAATGATGTCTTTTTATAATGTATTTTATGGTTCTTATTTAACTTTGTCTAATAAAACACATGGCGATTCTTATTTCGTAGGTTACGGTAAAAACAAACATGTTTTTGTAGAAAATGTATCAGGATAAAACTTTACTCTCCATATAACTTGGATTCTGTTTGAAATGAATATAAAATAACAGGGAAATATTTGAAAACCTCATTGTACGGAAATGCAATAATTCTTCGAATTTACAAAGAAGTAAACCACAGATATGTGTATATCTGGAATAATACAAGTACGATCAAACAATGACATACAGTTAAAAAAAACATTCTGAGGAAAAGTTTGTAGATACTAAACGGGGTAATCAGAAGACGTAAATCGAAGGACAGACAATACATCTTCAATCCAGTGAAATCGGTTTATATTTTGATATTTGAATCCTTATTAGTGTCAGCCAATCTTCCTAGATAACCACTAACGCTGTGAGATTGAACCCCGCTCGGGCAAAGAGTACTCGATACAACATTATGTGATAAAGTTTGTCAGTGACTTGCGGCAGGTCGGTGGTTTTCTCCGGGTACTCCGGTTTCCTCCATCAATAAAACTGACCGCCATGATATAACTAAAACATTGTTGAAAGTGGCGTTAGACACCATAACCCTAACCCATTATAGAAAACCACACAGCTCATACCTTTCATTATACAATGTTGTTCGTTGTCATTTGTATGTCTTCTTTTACGGGCAGTTCTTTTTACTACGAGTTACAAAGAGCATAGTCGAACTAAAATATAAAATACATTGTTTCTGTTCAAAGGCAATTAAATCCAGCTTGAGGACAACGAGCCACCTATGTGACAAACCAGATCATCTTTGTATTCCTTCACGTAGCCCAAGACAACACGACAACGAGCCACTAATGTGACAAACCAGATCATCTTTGTATTCCTTTACGTAGCCCAAGACAACACGAAACACATTTTAATATATTTAAATTTCTTTTCAGAAGACAACTTAACTAAGATCGTTTAGTTTGTTATTGTTGTTTTGAAAGATTAAAGGGTTCATCAAAAAGAAGTGACAAGAAATGAAACACCACCTTTTACAGGTGTGGGAAATTCCGTCTAGCATCCAGTGATACGACACATCATTAAGGAGACATAGCAGACTCGTTGGCTAGGAATCAGGATAATGTGTCCGAGTGGGGCGATATGTCTATCCACGGACAGTTGTTTCAGTGAGCTAGCAATGTAAAAATCCAACTAAGCGTGTTGGACTGGTACAAAGCGGATCATCATCATTTCATTGAAAATTAACGCTGAAATATTGCTGAGTTGGCGTTAAACAAGAATCACTCACTCACTCACTTACTCACTCTCCAGTGGTACGCAACGAAATAAATTTTACACGATTATTTTTTGTCGAATGGAAGAACATATTTCCTGCAATAAAAAATGGAAAGCAATAAATATGTTTTAAGTGCAGAAAAGTTAATATCGCCATTTCCAAAGTAGTTTTAGCTATGACGTAATCAAAATTCTAACCTTTAATTGAACAACCGACCCCATAGAAGCCAATAAATGGAAGAACTCCATTTACGGAGGAATATTGTTTCTGTCACCAGTTACAACAGATAGATGCAATAAAAGTGAAAACATCCCTTTCTTTCTGAAGTTGTTTAATTATTGAATGTTTTACCGTGTTCACGTGATATTTAATTACAGGTATTATCTGTACTGTCGGACTGTTATATAAATCTTCTTTATGAAGTGTAATTAATACTTTCATACAAGGTAATGTAACATCTAGGGTATTAGTTTTATCTACACCAGCCAAATGAACATATATAATGTATTGCCAATGTTATCTTGTAAAGCCTTTTAATTATTGCATCACAATGAATAATTCATATATTTCATCGGAAATTGCATAGTCATTGTATATAGTATCATTTAAACACACTATTTTTTACCCTTTAATTAGCTTTTACTGGAATATTCAATACACAAATTACAAATGAATCGAATTGTTTTCACTTAGGACTTCACTAAGGGGTCGCGATCTTTCTTATTCTGGCTTAACATGCTCTCAAATATGTTGAATGTTTCATAGTTTAGCAACCGATTGGCATTGGTATATTGGCGAGGTATATGTTCTTATGCATGTGAATCCATTGATACGTTACATTTGTTTTCAGACCTAATTATGTCCACGATGTTTTACATGCTAGTTCGATCTAATAAGGGTTACACTATTCCATTTATTTGACATGCTCTTAAAAGTCCTTTATTTTTAATTTTACTTGACATTTTATAACAAAAAATTGTAGTACTATTTGATGAAACAATCTTATGTTTGATATTAAAACGTTTTACTGGTCGGTATTTAATTAATGTCATCATATGTTTTTAGCGGTCAGTAATCAATTGGTAATATCATTATCAGTTTAAGTTTTCATTCAATTTAAATCTAAAAGTCAAGTGTACAATTTGAATTTGTGTTGAACACTGGAAAAGAACAAACAACGATCGATCTACAAAATACTGCACAGAAAACTAAAAATCGAGCAACACGAACACCATTAAAAACCGGAGGTGAACTCAGGTGCTATGGATAGGTTTGTAGTTTTAGCTCCACTAATGACACCTGTCGTGTTACCGTTACACGACACGAACATTATCTGACATAGAAATCGTGATGGACACCATCAAATAAATACATAAAAAAAAACAGAAATAAAACATGAATCCCCTACATAACAAATGGGAGTAAATGCGAACCGAACGTAATTGCTTGTTTATGCGGAAATCGTAGCGGACATCTCAAAACAGAACTAAAAAACGTGAAGACATCTAATATGACAACATTGAACAACATGAACCATACTAAGACAAGTAGGAAAAGCGGGAGAGAACTCAGGTGCTCCGGAAGAGTCAACAGTTCATGCACCACTAGTGACATCAGTCGTGTTATTCTAGTTACAAACCCAATGATAAGTTATGAATGAGGAAAGGCCTGGAGGAGTATACGACAAGTGGACCATATCCGTGGTCATTTCTGACTCAGATATTCCTTAATGGTTAATCAAGTAATGGTAGCGACCGTAAATCTGTCAAAGTGATGACGTCAACTTAACCAATGGGAACCCTTAGTTCAGTAGCTTCCTTGTTAGCAGCAACCCTCTATCAAGGCAATCCTGAGAGGATCCGGAAGCTCTGGAATATCGGATCAGCTGGAGAGATGTATGCTCCATTTGCATGTGCTGCTGGAATGTTGCTACATATAAATGGAAAGTTCACAATGGGAAAATTAAAATCATCTCTTTTGTCGTAAAATTTCGTTCTTAACTGGTCCTCACTGTCGATTTCGAGGTATATGTCAAGTATGAAGGAGACCTAGCTGTATCTGTGATATTTCAAGCTCAATGGGGTAGATTCGGTCAACAAAACCATAGTGAAAGGACATCACCTTTAAAGCGGAACGTGGAATCATGCTAGCTTTTCTTCGTTTTGTTGAGAAGCCCCTGTATGAAGTCTGCCACGTACAAATAAAGGGATAGGTCGGACAGAAGAGGAACACGGATTGTACCCACAGGTTTGCCGACTGTCTTTTTGAAAAATACGTTCACCAAACATAACAAATATGTTGTCAATCAAAAGATCAAGCATTTTGATGATATCAGCTTCAGATAACTTTTTTGCAGATTCAGAGTGTTTTTTTTCACAAACTAAGATATGTCGCTTCCTAAAACAATGTATTTGCATCTACATTGGCATTCTTTTTATGAAACACAGTTGATCTAATTCTTTTAATCTGTCCTTTAGCTTTGAGTGGGGAATAGTTGTGTAGAGGGTAGAGAAGTGAAATGTTTTCGTGCTATTGGAGGAAGAAGGGACATTGATTATATGTACTCTAAGACGAGTTTGAAGATACCAAAGGGGCAATCAGATTACCTAAATCGTAGAAGGACAGACAACACAATGACCAAAAGAAAAAGTACAAACAACGATCTACATACACATAAAACTAAAGATCGAGTAACACGAACCCCACTAAAAACCGGGGGTGAACTCAGGTGCTCTCAAAGGGTAAGCAGTTCCTGCTCCACTGGTGACACCCATCGTGTTAACAGATCTGTAGAATTCTGCAGAATTCACATCTGATTCACACCACCCCTTGAGTAACCGTTGTCACAGTAACTCCGAAGCCCGGTTTTGAATGCTGATAGAATATAAATTAATAATTTGGAAAGGGGTTTGGTGGAGCATTTGGCAGACCCAGTAATATAACGCTGTTAGTAAGGACTTAGGAATCCAGTAGAGTGACGGTGGATAATGTTCATAATATGTTGTTGAAATTCCAAAGGAACACAAAACAGCCATGTGACTGTCCAGGAATTCCTCTTTCATGAGTGTCGTCGGGATATATGTAAATAGTAACTAGTGTGATACAATAAATTAAAGATATGAAAAAAGTTACGTACACATACATAGAACAAATGGTAAGGTGGTCACATGACGTCATCAGATCCAGTGCAATGATTTTAATCCTACACCGATCATGTAGTCATATTGCGTCATATCCGGCCTGGTACATATTGGAATTGTAATTAGTTCAAATAACGTCTTTAGCGAAATGGACGCTTATACGGCGCTGTTTTATTCAAAACCATCTCTGTTACTAATACTATAAAATAATCATCAGTTAACTCCATGTGAAGATTACAGTCAAATAGACTCTTATATGGCGCTGTTTTATTCAACACATTCTGTGTTTCTAATTCTATAAAATAATCATCAGTTAACTCCATGTGAAGATTTACAGTCAACATACATTATGTAATATAATGGAAATCGAAGAGTGTGTTTGTCTTAAGTGGTTTCTATGTTAAACCATGATGTACGCGGTACAGATTATCACCAAGAGATTTCCTCCTTAAGCTATAATAAATAGTCATCAGTAATAATCCTATGATTTATTATTCTTTGACGAATCACAGTAAGATTGTTCGATGTGTCTGAAAACCAATTGATTTTCAATAGATACTATAATGATTAACAATGTACGGTTATAAGCCTTATACAGTTGCAATATATTCTAGGGTAGTATTATCGATATAAAACGTGAAGAACAAAATAAGAGTCGAAGAAAGTAACTTCAAAGAATTAATTTTAGTTCAGTCGAAATATGAAACTGAATAAGAATAAATTATAATGCAAAGTACAACAGGTATGGCTAAATAAGACTATAAAGAGCTACGTGACACGTCTGCACAAGGGATGATCTATGTGTGCGGTGTCTAATATGCCTTGTCAGGATGTGACATTCTTAGACAGAGTGTGATTTTCCTCGACATAATATGGTATGCATTTGAAGGCCATAACAATATCGTTTATTATATATGTAAATCACGCTATATGAACTCCTTGATTATTAACTTGGCAATGTTCGTAGTTAACTGGCTACTAGCTAGGAAAGTATAATCTGTTGGCTAAAGACCACTATGGTTTGGACAAAAATATCATAACTGATATTTCTAACAGATTTAAAATCAAATAGTCATGAACATCCAAAGAAATTAATGGTGTTCGTGGTTCCAAACATCATTGCCATATTTTGAAACCCGAACTTATGTAGTTACCTCAGAATGTTTTCAGCATGTGTGTTATGGAAACTATTGACACAATCAGATTTACCTCCCTTTTCCCATAACTGCAACTATAATACAGACTATACAACAATACAAACTATAGTAGCACTGATATACACTACAGATGTTAAGCACCCACGATTGAAGCAACATATTACATAATTAACTACTGGACATTGCCTTGTATTTCCCATACAAATTGTAAACTTACAATTATCCAATTGTATATACATTGATAATACATACTTGTAAGTTAGAGTATATACATTGATAATACATACTTGTAAGTTAGAGTATATACATTGATAATACATACTTGTAAGTTAGAGTATATACATTGATAATACATACTTGTAAGTTAGAGTATATACATTGATAATACATACTTGTAAGTTAGAGTATATACATTGATAATACATACCAGTAAGTTAGAGTATATACATTGATAATACATACCAGTAAGTTAGAGTATATACATTGATAATACATACTTGTAAGTTAGAGTATATACATTGATAATACATACTTGTAAGTTAGAGTATATACATTTTTGTCATATCTTGTTACCACGTCTGTACACAATGTTGGTCATGTTTCGAATCAATGTTAACATAATTACATTATCCTAAATATTTTAAAACACTGTTACTACATATAGTGGTTTTATTAAATAAAAAAAAGATACAAGTGTACGATCTTAAAGACATGATTATCGAAATCCATGAATTACCGTTCTGAATCACATGAGTTCACACCCGGTTTTCAGTGGGGTTCGTGTTGCTCGATATTTAGTTTTATGTGTAGTGTTTTTTATATCATTATTTGTCCCTTTTCTGTTGGCCATTATATTGTCTGTACTTTTTCGATTTACGGCTTCTGATTACCCCTTTTTAAACTTTTCTTTGAATCACTGAGTGTTTTCTGATGAGAACAAGTTTACAAACGTTTTAGAAAAACTTATGTAACAATAATCGCTAGAGGCTGAAACTTTTGCCTGTAAGGGTCGTAAGCTGTTTCTTCTTTAATCTTTTTACAAATGTTCTTATCAGGGATCACAATGACACTCTCTTGACGGGGATCACACAGACACTCTCTTGACGGGGATCACACAGACACTCTTGACGGGGACCACACAGACACTCTCTTGATGGGAGCACACATCCACTCTCTTGACAGCAATCACACAGACATTCTCAACAGCGATTTCACAAACATCCCCCCAACTGGGATCGTCCGTTTGCGTCATATGTATCTACATATATACGTTCATTCTTGAAGAATGCATAATACTCGCATATAATGCACACACGAAGGACCGTCTAAAAATAGCCATTTTAGTTCTAAAATGAACAAGAATACAGATACAAAGATACATATATCTGCTTTAAATCATTCTCGTGGAGATGCCAATAGGAATTACATATCGTATGAAAACAATATCTCATTATGCGAAAAGACAGATTTTAAACAGTTTCCAAAAATAATGGATTGTCATCGGAAAACACATCACGTCGTTATATCATATATTTATTGCATGACTTCCGTACGTCAATTTCTCGTGATAATGACATAATAATAATCTTAAGCTTAGACGATAAGCTAAGGTTTTTGTCTTGTACATAAGATAAGTTCATATACGAACGTGTATCATTTTGTCTTTTAGGTGCTGTTGGAACCATGTAAAGTAACAAGTACATGAGACAGCATTAGAGTATCATTTTCAACCATAATCCCTCAATTGCCTAATCTGTAATTAGAGTGGGAGGTTTGATATATCACTTATATTTATTGTATTTCATTGATGATAATCGTTGTATGTGGAGTACAATGTGTTCCTAAATGTTTAATCTTTTGTTTTCCCTGTTTTTATATCCAAACAGTGTCTTTACTCTAAATCTTTTCAGGCATGGTCTTTTGGATACTGTATTAGTTTTCCATTCTTTATCTTATAAGCTAAGGAATATATTACTGAAAGGGGTAATAGCAACATTAATGTCAGAGACAAACACATACTACTGTTACGGACAGAATAATATATGCTAATTGCAAGGGATAGTTTGGTACCAATATAAGAGGATTGTACACATTTTAATATCTGAGAATAATACATATGCTAGTCTCAGGAGACAGTGAATAAACTAACGTCAACGGTCAGTAGACACTGGACAGGATATACACCAATAGCAGGGAACATTAGCGTCAACGGTCAGTAGACACTGGACATGATATACACCATTAGCAGGGAACATTATCGTCAACGGTCAGTAGACACTGGACAGGATATACACCAATAGCAGGGAACATTAGCGTCAACGGTCAGTAGACACTGGACATGATATACACCATTAGCAGGGAACATTATCGTCAACGGTCAGTAGACACTGGACAGGATATACACCAATAGCAGGGAACATTAGCGTCAACGGTCAGTAGACACTGGACAGGATATACACCAATAGCAGGGAACATTAGCGTCAACGGTCAGTAGACACTGGACAGGATATACACCAATAGCAGGGAACATAAGCGTCAACGGTCAGTAGACACTGGACAAGATAACATCAATAGCAGGGAACACTAGCGTCAACGGTCAGTAGACACTGGGCAGGATATACACCAATAGCAAGGAACATATGCGTCAACTGTCAGTAGACACTGGACAGGATATACACCAATAGTAGGGAACACTAGGACCATTGGATATATATGTACTAATTATGAGTAGAAAGTGATGGTTGACAATTCCAAAAGCATAAAAAAATCGACCTCAATCGAATTAGCTTTGCTAATGTCAAGGTGCATATCCCTAAATCACCTATGTTAACTTAATGGAACAGTACGCATACATATGTTAAGGAACAGTACATGTACTAATATCAGGGAACAGAAAACATACTAATGTCAGAGGGTAGCACAAAAACTGGTGGGAAAATAGTACGTATTCTAATAGCAAAGGAGATAATATTTACTGATGTCAGAGGGCAGCACAAAAACTAGTGGGAAAATAGTACGTATTCTAATAGCAAGGGACATAATATTTACTAATGTGAAAATAGTACGTATTCTAATAGCAAGGGACATAATATTTACTAATATGAAAATAGTACGTATTCTAATAGCAAGGGACATAATATTTACTTATGTGAAAATAGTACGTATTCTAATAGCAAGGGACATAATATTTACTAATATGAAAATAGTACGTATTCTAATAGCAAGGGACATAATATTTACTTATGTGAAAATAGTACGTATTCTATTAGCAAGGGAGATAATTCTTACTAGTGTCAGAGAGCAGCACACAACCGGTGTCAGTAGACAGTACACATACTAATCCCAAGGGACAGTGTACATATTTTTGTCTGGGTTCAGTAAAATAATAATGTTCGAGAACAGTACATATACTAAAGTCATCAGACAGTAAATATACACATTTTTGGGCACATTAGACAATCATGATTATGTCAGGGATAGTACAAATGATAATGTCAGGAGAGAGTACATATTTTCTGTCAATATATTATAGTTTAAGATAAGAGATAAAATACCAATATCGGGGACTAGTACAGTAAATCATTAATTATTACAACCAGGACATTCAATAGATATTTGCATATTTCCGACATCGATTCTAAAATTATACGTTTTACAGAACTTATTTCCCTTTTAGGCGGACAAAATGGTCCTCTTTTATGCACGGTTTAATGAATATAACCAAATGTTTCCCCATAATCTGTTCAAAATTTTAGTATTGTAGCAACTTGTAAATGTTCTATTTGCTGTAAAATCCACCTTTTATGTTTTATAAGGTTCAAATATCTACAAATTATTCAAAACAAAATATTATGCTCAAACTCATTGTCCTTCAGATTGCTGTTGCTAGACTGGATACCATAAGGGAACTAACTCGTATAGAAAGGGTATGCAAACGTGTAATTCTAGAATCGAACCAGGAATGTGCAAGAGGTCTATTCAAGATCGTTGTTTGTCCTTTTGTACTTTTCCCTTTGGCCATTGTGTTGTCTGTTCTTCGATATACGGATTCTGATTAATCTTTGGTATCTTCGGTTTGGTTTTTGGTTTATGGTGTTTTAGCGCCACTTTCAGCAATATTTCAGCTATATCATGGCGACCCGTTTTAGTGGTGGAAGAAGCCGCAGTAACCGGAGAGAACCACCGACCATGGGCAAGCAACTGGTAAGCTTTATCACTTGCGGATGCGAGTCGAGTGCACCCTTTTTGTAATTTACAAAGCCGGGCGCGAACCCACGCGGTATTGGTGATAGGCTTGTATGAGTTGTTAGGTAATTCAACTACCTAACTCATTGAGCCACCCAGGCCCTCATGGTATCTTCAAATTCTTCTTGCTGCACATATTAATATTAACATTTTAAAGTAGCAATTGTTAAGTGAACACTGTTTTATATTTTGTTTATATTCTTTGTGAGTGTTATTTGAGATCAGTAAAGATAAAAGTAAGACAGCATTTCTTTTCTTGATACTTTACAAAACATATTTCCTTGAAACTTGATAAAAACACTAATATCTGATTAAGATATAGCGTCAAGACTTCCCCCATACAATTCATTCCTAGTAATCCTAATAGGTTGTGCATTTTTTATTATATTTTTTTTAAGCACTCATTTCATTTCAAAAGATCACACAATCAGCATTTTATACAAATAAATGAATAGGTGGTGTCTTTTCATTTGTTCTGTGTAACAGAGTTTTGGAAATGGCATATTGAATCTATCTTTGAAATGGTGTGCAACATTGATTTTGATGTATTATTTACACAAAGCATAATCAAGGTCACAATTGACGTGAAATGTTTACTTTATTGATACCAATGACATATATACTTGTATTGTTTTCTTTCCTTGTTCCTGTTGTCTTTGTGAATAATTAATACTCCCATTGTTTGTTTTTCAACAATAAATTGTCATTTGTTATCACTTCATCGTGTTTAGTTTCCCTTATCATAAGAAAACACTTAATAAATATACCCTCAACTAACGATGTTGCAGTCTTCATGTTTGTTTCTAGTGTGCAATGCTAATAGGGATGTTTTTTCTCATTTTTTTTTTATTACATCCACCTCCATATTTCCTGTGTATTGTGGTCGACTTGAAAAAGAATTTTATCATTTTGCCTTCCCTATGAAATGTGACGTAACCCGTAAATCAACCATGGAGATGGTATCCATATTCACCCCCTGGGAATGTGTGAGGTAGCTCTGTGAGATTTGCCTTCGCAGCGATCACCAGCATCCAACCAGTGTTATTGTATTTTTGAGCACATGCTTCTGTGGTCTTAGAAACCTAGAGATATAATCGGGGAAGAACCTTAGAAACCTAGAGATATAATCGAGGAAGAACCTAGAGATATAATCGGGGAAGAACCTAGAGATATAATCGGGGAAGAACCTAGAGATATAATCGGGGAAGAACGGTTTGATGATATCACAGTGGTAAAGATCGTACATCGATGAAGGACAGATAATACAATGGCCAATAATGGCAAAGCGACAAACAGTGACCCACAATACTGTACACAGAAAATTAACAATTTTGGAACACAAATCCAACGAAAAGCGGGAGTAAGTTCGTGTTCTCCGGATGGGCTAGTAAATCTGATGATGTCATATTCGGAAATAATTCTTGAACAAAGAATTTAATGACTATCACCAGGGGACACGGATAATCCGTAACGGTGAACTAAGTCATGATAACGACCGTCAAACTTTCGAAATGATTATTTGAAATTTACAACTAACCCAACAACCCTTAGTTCGGCAATGTCCTTGTCAGCATATGCAATCAGTGCCTATTACCACTAACGCTGTGAGTTCGATTCCCGCTCAGGCGAGGTGTACTCGATACAACATTATATGTGATAAAGTTTATCAGTGACTTGTGGCAGGTCGCGTGTTTCCTCCAACTGACCGCCATGATATAGCTGAAATATTGTTGAAAGTGGCGTTAAAGACCATAACCCTAAACCCTAACACGTTGATAGCAGCAACTCTCTTTCAGAAAATCTATTGTTGAGTGTATTTTTGTGAAGATATAATGAATGTCTTCATATTGGGGTTTGACAGTCCCCTATTTCATAGTAAGCACAAGGCTGTGGGTCATCTATTATGTTTGTCATTCCACATACGGTCAAGTAATCATCTTGTAGTTGCACGCTCTGTGGAGTGTAAATGTATACATGTATAAATAAGGCTAACATCGAGGATAAATGTTTAACCCAATACAATAATAATATATATCTAGATAGCTATTCCCGGAAATAGACCCAAAACATCATTACATAATTTATACTTCTGAAAGCTATTATAAGGAAGAATTAGATTTTTGAATAATTTGCTATATGGAGAATAAACTGGAAGAGTAATGAAATGAACGACTAATCATAATTTGTTATTTTGTAGAAAAAAATTGACGATGATAATATGAATGAATGAGTGATTGATTGTTGCTTAGCGCCAACTCAGCAATTTTTTTCAGCTATATCATGACGAGAGCAAAATTCAGACAACAGAACTATTCCATGCTACCAATTTTAGCATCTTCTTCTATATAATAATTAGAAGTCCACCCACAGGGACTACATGCTTCCCGATTTTACACAATTCTATACCACTAAATCTCCAGGTAATGCTCGATGTTATACAGCAATCAATATGTATAATTTACATCGTAAGCAGGTATTAAGCTATAAGGCTTCTAGTTATGAGGATATCAAGATAAATTTCAGAAAGGGTTACAGAAAGCGGGAATCGTGTGATGTAGCAATACACCACATTTTTGTAATAAATAAGAAAGGGTATGGATGTAAATGAACATGAGAAACTATACAACTATCCACTAATACAAAAATTGTAAAGGAGCAACACTTTAATTGTTGTTCTACACTTCGAGGTCTTCAATGATGAGCATAACCCATACCCTATAATGAGTGTGAAACAGCGCATAACCTGCATTTCAGTTCTGTTGATTAACACTACATGCCAGAATCTTTGTATTGTCATGTTGTTTGGTGTATATAATTTTACTTCCCAAATGCGGGGTAGTTGTATATCACGTGATTCAAATAATTGAAAATGACATTCGTCTGCCAGTTTTAGCATTGTTTTTCTCTTAAAGTACGGATTAACAAGGTCATTTCCTTATGCTGTTCGGAAAAATAAGCATGTTCTTCCTGGAAAAATCTTACAATGAAGCTGGAAATGTCATCGCTATCGCGTAACGGATGTTGACGTTTTTACCATACAAAAATGACGTCCGATGCGGAAACGGACTTTCTGTAATGTGAGAACCGGCATAAAAATGTTTAAAATTTTGATATTCAAAGCTATGCACCATACATGAATTTAATATTTAATCAGGTGCTAGACACGATATATGATGTCACATTCTGGGCCATCTTCAGATTGAGGCCGTCGTGGTCGTGATCGTATGGTAGTTAGATTTACAACTACCTGTGCAATCAGTGCCTATCACCGCTAAAGTTGTAAGTTCAAACCCCGTTTATGCCGAGGTGTACTTAATGCAACAATATGTGATAAAGTTTGTCAGTGACTTGCGACAGGTCGGTGGTTTTCTCCGGGCACTCCGGTTTCCTCCACCAATAAATAACTGACCGTCACGATATAACTGAAATATTGTTGAAAATGGCATTAAACACCATAGACCTAAACCAACTTCGGATTTATATACCCTCGCCTGGTGACTCTGGGTGTTTTAATCCAAATAATGTGACAGTATATATCAAGCTGAGCACCAGAATAAATATACATAATATGTCAGTGTATGAGGTCCAAAATGGTTACTTATAAGTCTATTAATGTGACATTCCCAATATCTTTTACCATAGTATAAAAGTTTTTTTTCCCAGTTATTACGAGATGACGAACATTAAAGTCATTACATGAAAAATGAAACAACTCTATATGTTTACTGAACATAATTTTGTCAGTGACTTGCGCAAGTCGATGGTTTTCTCCGGGTACTCCGGTTTACTCCACCAATAAAATTGACCACCACGATATAGCTGAAATATTGTTGAAAGTGGCGTTAAACACCATTACCATAGCCATTAATTGTAAAATGTACACATGCTTTACCTTTTTACATATTTTGTATATTCGTGAATATATTGTAAACATTTACTATTTTGTTCTCTGTTCAGATACGTAATATTAAATCAATCTACTTTTTATTGTTAACAGATATCAGCTCGGATGACATTTTAGTAGCCGTATTGTGTACAAGTTGAGTTATTGCTGAATAAAATAGTACAGACAAATTTGATTGTTCTTAAAGTCATTTTGTTTTTACCTCAGCTTCATTTAGAAATATAGAAAGTATATGAATATTCATCTAATATTGGAAAACATTGGGTGAAACACATTGAAATATCTTATTTTGAATAATAAATTGCAGTAGTTTCCAATTAAAATTGTGAACATATTTGTGCCAGTTTGTGTGATATATACGAGTTAGAATATATATTTATTAGAAATTACTTTTTTAAATTACTTGTCTTTCCAATATTTTGACTAGGAGCGTACCTGATTCCAGAAAACACTTCGTGTGCACTACATTAGATATCTACGTTTTCATCACAAATAAAAATGTAGATATCTAATTAAGTGCGCATGACGCGTTTATAAAATGTAGATATCTAATTAAGTGCACATGACGCGTTTATAAAATGTAGATATCTAATTTAGTGCGCACGACGCGTTTCGAAAATGAAATATCTAATTTAGTGCATGCGACGCGTTTCTAAAGCGTAGATATCTTATTTAGTGGGCAAGACGCGTTTCTAAGTCGTATATATCTAATTTAGTGCCCCGACGCGTTTTTGGAATACCCTTATCAGGTACGCTCAAAGCAAAAAATATTGGAAAGCCAAATAATGTTTGTTAATATTTGGGAACAAGAATATTATAGGGCCTAAATAGCATAGCCAAATTCGGCTTTGATAACCTATGCCTGAGGGGAGGGACCGTCGTGGCCGTGATCGTTTGGTAGTTGGATTTACAACTACCTATACAATCAGTGCCTATCACCACTGATGTTGTGAGTTCGAATCTCGATCAGGGTGAGGTGTACAACATTATGTGATAAAGTTTGTCAGTGGCTTGCGATAGATCGGTGGTTTTCTCCGGGTCCTCCGGTTTCCTCCACCAATCAAATGACAGCCGCGATATAACTGAAATATTGTTGAAAGTGGCATCACACAGCATCGTACAAACAAACAAACCTATGACCATAAATTTAATGATAATTACATTATTTAGTTACTGTATGAACGGTAATCAATTATTTTATAGAAGTCTTTTTTTTCACTTTGTGAATAAAAATATTATTAACTTTTCCATTTACATAAATGATTTAAAACCTTCAGGAAAATATTATTGGTGTATATTATATTAAACAGAGATTATCCATGTATTTATGATTCGTTCTCATTAATTCCTTTGGTCATTTTCTTTGAGAAAAAAACATCAAAGTATAATTCCCTGTCGATATGCCGGTGGTTGTTCCTAGACAAGGTGGGAAACTGCCTCTTTACTTAATTATATATCCATCCGCCCATGTATGAATTTATGATGGGAACTTATTACAAGAACCACATTCTTTGATACACGACTTTTGATTAGACGGATAAATTAAATGCCAGTAAACCACTATGCAGATATAAGCTGTGATTAACCCAGCGATTACCACGGGGAACACAGATATTAAACATCAAATTTGTTTCTTAAGATGATTTCAATTAGTACTTAATATGTTTGTCAAAGAAACATCTTAATTGGATAAAGATCTTACATTATATCTCCATCATGGACAGATTAACAATTTTACAATATAATATTAATAAACACTCAGTTTTTGTGAAATGGTTTTGTTTTTGTTTTTGAGTTCATTGAGATAATATTAGATTGCTTTCTATCAGAATTAATAGAATCAAGGACATTGTATGATTCTTATCTAAAAGAAAAGTTTGAAGATACCAAAGGGGCAATCAGAAGCCGTATATCGAAGAATTAATATGTTGGCATGTTTCGATTGATCTCGTGATGCCGGTCATTATCATGGAGACTACTTAAACTTGTTGGCATCTGTGAAACTAGAATTGAAATGGTACTTTCAGTAACACGGGTATTAACTGTATGAAAAAAAAACGCTAATTAAAATCATAGCCATATGTGTAGGTACTTTCGACAGCACAGACATCAATCAACATTATAAATATTTTTTATGAAAAAAAAACTAAATAAGCACCGCCATATTTCAAGGTACTTTCGATAGCACATGCATATGCATTGTAAACAAATTCATGAAGAAACTGTTAAATAAAACCAATGCCATATTTTAAAGACTCCACCAGGCCTTCAGGCCTCATACGTGCATCACGTCCAATGCATTCTTACTAAACATTTTTACATCACCTATAATTCCATCAACTTAAAAAATCAACACATTATGACTAATCTTGTATTTGACCCTCTTTATATCGAAAACACAAAGTAACTTGTTAGCTAAAGATCTGAAAATCGTCCATCCAATTATTGTTTTTATCCTTTTGTATTCTGTTGTGGATTAACATATGGATATGTCAAATTATGTGTATGATAAGTCGAGTGTTGGTGCCTTTCACAATTTGTTAAAGCAATTAAACCATTCACTCAAACTCGCATTGGACAAGTGTTGACAAGGTTTGAAGTAAGTTCGATATACCTGGAATAAGCCTGCTATATATGATGTCGTTCGTGCTGACAAAGCATCTAATCGGATCGTATATGTGCGCAAGACACATTACTCTAATAAAACGAATAGGAATCAATCGTGTGATATATAAGCTTGTCTACGTTGCCTATAGATGACATTTTACAACACTGCATGAAAACCGAAGAAAAATCAAGCGATACATTTATTTACATTCTACTGAATGCATACATTACACAACTGTAGTTATATTACACGTATACATTACACAACTGTAGTTATATTACACGTATACATTACACAACTGTAGATATATTACACGTATACATTACACAACTGTAGATATATTACACGTATACATTACACAACTGTAGTTATATTACACATTTGTCAATGTTTTCAACATAGCATTTTTCTTCTAATTATAGAGGGACTTAAAAAAAAACCGGGAACAACTTAACTCAGCAATGCTCATATCACAGATGTGGAATCTACTTAATATTTGTTCATTTCAATATCTTAAATTATACCGTTTGAAAATATGATAAACTGCAAAACACTTTGGGGAGGGGTTGTTCATGGCTGTCAACCACCTCTATGATTTTTTAGTTCCATTCCGCCCATAACTGTGTCTACATCATTAAAATTGACCTGACTGTCATTATATAGCTGAAATGTTGTTATGAGTGACGTTAAACACTCTCAATCCATAATATTCTAAAACAATTTTAATACTCGTTAACGTAATACTATAATGATAAATAAAAGATTGAATTGAACTGAATACCACTATATAAAATAAAATTTAGGAATTATACATTTTCCTGTTGTTTTGTTAAAAAATCATAAACGTTGGATATGACATTCTAAAAAATATAATATTTTGATGGACAATGTTAACTTTGTTTTTGGTCATAATTCAACCAATTTCTGTGTAACAAGTGTTTGTACTTCGTACATCGCCATTCAAAATATGTTTACTTCCGATAGATGTGACTTCACATAATATTTTTTACGATATTACAGTGTTCCTATATTTGAACTATGTTTCTCATTTAATTTATATGTGTTTGTCATTCATAATAAAAAGACTATTTTTGTAACTGAAGATTAACATAAAGCCGTAAAATTTCTTTGTTACATATTGAATATTTATATCATAAACCAGAAATAGTGCCTGATCATTTTTACATATTTGAATATTTTGACCTATGACTTGCGCAGCTATCTTTTCCAAAGGGGAAAAAATTACGATTGTGTAGTGATCTATCTGACGAAACACACTACAAGCCTTTACCAGACAAATTCAATAATATAGGTACAAAATGTATATATAAATTTAGATACAGGTTGATCATGGTCGTTCCAAATATATTCGAATATGCTTCTAATTATTTAGCTATAACTGATCGTTTATCAGAGTTTTCAAATTATTTACTGTTTTTTTTTTTTAGATAAAGACCACGATTAGTAGAAGTCGGTGTTTGAGAATCTTAGGACCGCTTAGCTTTGGATAGAGAAGAGAACTAGAAGTAGATACATTGTAGTTTATTGAACTAATGAAATAGGTTGCCAGTTATAATATTTCGTCATGGTCTTTTTGATTTTCAAATAGTGCAGAATCGTTTATCCTTCACTTGCATACGGAGTGTCTATATGACAAGTACACTATACTAGGACATATGTTATTTGTAAAATTGTCTGTGATTGCCTTGTTGTTTTATTTTATTATAATTGTGCAACTCGTGTTTTTATTTCTCGAAAATGTGTGCTTAAGCGTATATCTTCATCTTGTAGGTTTTTTTTTGTTTTTTTTTTGCTTTGTTTTTTGTTTATTTTGGTCTTTGTTTTGTTTTTGTTTTTTTGTTTTGTTTTTGTCTTGTATTTTCTTTTGTACAGACGTGAGTATGATCTTCCTTCATAATCTCCTAGCACTTAAGATACAATAAATGTAGAAATTCAAGTATAGGCCACAATGAGAGAACTGTAGACACATGGACAAGCAATTTGAATACGACTAGAAAAACACATAATTAGTGAGACATTAATGACGATTCAAGTAGTGAACAACCAAATAAATCAATATAAAATCAACAATAAATAAAACAGCAAAAAAGTAGAACAAAGAGCGAAACGAAATCCTAAAGCAACCACCCAGTGTCAGTTACAGGAAGTCAGTATTCATATCCCATCCAAAAAGATATATTAACACTGCCTGAGGTAAGTACAAAAAACGAAATTAAAATGTGTGTTTGTTGGTTGTAATTCACATCATCGTTTGTTTTATTAAGTAATGCCATTTGTCGTGTGCTACAATCTTTTTTCTCTCTCTTGATTCTCAAGTACAGATATAATTACAAAACTATTTCAAATCATACAAAACAAAAAAACCTACTTATGTTTAATGTTTGATGAAAACATTACAGAAATGTTCTTCGTCTTCTAATATATTTCTTTTATTTTATGTACTAATTATAATAAATATTAGAACCCATTATTTGACGTACAGATCGTTAGCACTTGTCTCCTGTCGCTTATGTTACACTTTAATATAATTATTACTGAATGTATATTCTCTTTTAACTGTATTATTATTGTATTAAATATGTTAAATTGTGTTTTTACTGGTTCATTTTCTGACTGATTTCACTTACAGAATTTGAATATTACAAGATATTTTTATCGCTAATATCATGCAAAACATCTCACTTTTGTCTACTACAATGATATGATATATGATACAATTTATGACACAGTAAAATACCGAGCTGTCGGAACAGTTCTAAAACAAATCCTAGAACAGACAAAATCGATACCTATAACACGCTTATACATTACTACTCACTTTCCTTCACTGGCACAGACTCTTCAATAAAAGGTGACAGTGTTAAGCTATTTGTATGGACCCAAACTTCCTCTCTTCGATAAAATGATGCGGTCATGCAAGTGCTTTCCATTTGGGTACTTCATATATGTACCGGAATATATTGTTGTTTTGTATAAAACAAATACCATCCTCTAGAAACATAAAAAAAAAGCCAACATAAAGCTAACAGAGAAAAGAGTAAAATTATTCAAGAAATAAAAACACAAAACTAAGAGAGGAACGAATTAAAGAATTATGTAAATCATCATGGAGCCAAAAGAGGATCCATTAACTCTATCATGAAAGCAATATAATCAACACAAACAAAAAATATTAAAAGGACGAAAACATTCTTACAAGCAACAGATTAGTGAATAAATAACAACAATCTGATCGGCGCACAGAACCATATTAGAATCTATAAAGTGACTGAAAACGGAAAGAGAGCCGAATGAAACATATTTATAAGTCGATACAAAACCAAAACATGATCATCGTCTATATTATATTTGATATTTATATTATGTTTCAAATTTCTGTTGTGGTTAGCAGATGTGTCATTTAATTATTTCACCATCCTATATAATATATGCATTACTTAATACTTATAAAACTGTGGTTACAATTCAAACATAAGTATATAATAATGCATGATTTATCTATATTACATATTTGTGTGTTGAGAATTTCTTCTTTTTTTTTCTTCTTTTTTTTTCATCATCGTTCTCATCTCATCCAATCTTCCTTTCATGGTAAATGAAAAACCAAAATAGCAGCTCTAAAATCCGATCGCAGAAAGAGGGAAAATCTATACCCATAGCACAAATATACATGACATCCATTTTTCTTCCTTGGTACTGTCGCTTCAAAAAAAGTAGCAAGGTTGAACTAGTTTTATTGGGCCCAAAACTCCCGTCATAGGGTAATGATGCGGTATGTGTTTCCACGCGCGAGTAAAATGTCAGCCTTCACATATAACCGTGAAAGACTTATTTTCTCAAATTAAATCAAGGACTTTCTACAAATATAGAACAACAAATATTAAGACACAGAGTAAGAAGGGCTTGAAGATACCAAAGAGGTAATCACAATCCGTAAATCAAAGAAGAACAGACAACACAATGGTCAAAAGAAGAAGGACAGACAACACAATGGTCAAAAGAAGAAGGACAGACAACACAATGGTCAAAAGAAGGACAGACAACACAATGGTCAAAAGAAGAAGGACAGACAACACAATGGTCAAAAGAAGAAGGACAGACAACACAATGGTCAAAAGAAGAAGGACAGACAACACAATGGTCAAAAGAAGAAGGACAGACAACACAATGGTCAAAAGAAGAAGGACAGACAACACAATGGTCAAAAGAAGAAGGACAGACAACACAATGGTCAAAAGAAGAAGGACAGACAACACAATGGTCAAAAGAAGAAGGACAGACAACACAATGGTCAAAAGAAGAAGGACAGACAACACAATGGCCAAATGAAGAAGGACAGACAACACAATGGTCAAAAGAAGAATGACAGACAACACAATGGTCAAAAGAAGAAGGACAGACAACACAATGGTCAAAAGAAGAAGGACAGACAACACAATGGCCAAATGAAGAAGTCCAGACAACACAATGGCCAAAAGAAGAATGACAGACAACACAATGGCCAAATGAAGAAGGCCAGACAACACAATGGTCAAAAGAAGAATGACAGACAACACAATGGTCAAAAGAAGAAGGACAGACAACACAATGGCCAAATGAAGAAGTCCAGACAACACAATGGTCAAAAGAAGAAGGACAGACAACACAATGGCCAAATGAAGAAGTCCAGACAACACAATGGCCAAAAGAAGAATGACAGACAACACAATGGTCAAAAGAAGAAGGACAGACAACACAATGGTCAAAAGAAGAAGGACAGACAACACAATGGTCAAAAGAAGAAGGACAGACAACACAATGGTCAAACGAAGAAGGACAGACAACACAATGGCCAAATGAAGAAGTCCAGACAACACAATGGCCAAAAGAAGAATGACAGACAACACAATGGCCAAATGAAGAAGTCCAGACAACACAATGGTCAAAAGAAGAATGACAGACAACACAATGGTCAAAAGAAGAAGGACAGACAACACAATGGCCAAATGAAGAAGTCCAGACAACACAATGGCCAAAAGAAGAATGACAGACAACACAATGGTCAAAAGAAGAAGGACAGACAACACAATGGTCAAAAGAAGAAGGACAGACAACACAATGGCCAAAAGAAGAATGACAGACAACACAATGGTCAAAAGAAGAATGACAGACAACACAATGGTCAAAAGAAGAAGGACAGACAACACAATGGTCAAAAGAAGAAGAACAGACAACACAATGGTCAACAGAAGAATGACAGACAACACAATGGTCAAAAGAAGAATGACAGACAACACAATGGTCAAAAGAAGAAGGACAGACAATACAATGGTCAAAAGAAGAAGGACAGACAACACAATGGTCAAAAGAAGAAGTCCAGACAACACAATGGCCAAAAGAAGAATGACAGACAACACAATGGTCAAAAGAAGAAGGACAGACAACACAATGGTCAAAAGAAGAATGACAGACAACACAATGGTCAAAAGAAGAATGACAGACAACACAATGGTCAAAAGAAGAAGGACAGACAACACAATGGTCAAAAGAAGAATGACAGACAACACAATGGTCAAAAGAAGAATGACAGACAACACAATGGTCAAAAGAAGAATGACAGACAACACAATGGTCAAAAGAAGAATGACAGACAACACAATGGCCAACAGAAGAATGACAGACAACACAATGGCCAAAAGAAGAATGACAGACAACACAATGGCCAACAGAAGAATGACAGACAACACAATGGCCAAAAGAAGAATGACAGACAACACAATGGTCAAAAGAAGAATGACAGACAACACAATGTTCAAAAGAAGAATGACAGACAACACAATGGTCAAAAGAAGAATGACAGACAACACAATGGCCAAAAGAAGAATGACAGACAACACAATGGCCAACAGAAGAATGACAGACAACACAATGGTCAACAGAAGAATGACAGACAACACAATGGCCAACAGAAGAATGACAGACAACACAATGGCCAACAGAAGAATGACAGACAACACAATGGTCAAAAGAAGAAGGACAGACAACGCAATGGTCAAAAGAAAAAGGACAGACAACACAATGGTCAAAAGAAGAATGACAGACAACACAATGGTCAAAAGAAGAAGGACAGACAACACAATGGCCAAATGAAGAAGTCCAGACAACACAATGGCCAAAAGAAGAATGACAGACAACACAATGGTCAAAAGAAGAAGGACAGACAACACAATGGTCAAAAGAAGAAGGACAGACAACACAATGGCCAAAAGAAGAATGACAGACAACACAATGGTCAAAAGAAGAATGACAGACAACACAATGGTCAAAAGAAGAAGGACAGACAACACAATGGTCAAAAGAAGAAGAACAGACAACACAATGGTCAACAGAAGAATGACAGACAACACAATGGTCAAAAGAAGAATGACAGACAACACAATGGTCAAAAGAAGAAGGACAGACAATACAATGGTCAAAAGAAGAAGGACAGACAACACAATGGTCAAAAGAAGAAGTCCAGACAACACAATGGCCAAAAGAAGAATGACAGACAACACAATGGTCAAAAGAAGAATGACAGACAACACAATGGTCAAAAGAAGAAGGACAGACAACACAATGGTCAAAAGAAGAATGACAGACAACACAATGGTCAAAAGAAGAATGACAGACAACACAATGGTCAAAAGAAGAATGACAGACAACACAATGGTCAAAAGAAGAATGACAGACAACACAATGGCCAACAGAAGAATGACAGACAACACAATGGCCAAAAGAAGAATGACAGACAACACAATGGCCAACAGAAGAATGACAGACAACACAATGGCCAAAAGAAGAATGACAGACAACACAATGGTCAAAAGAAGAATGACAGACAACACAATGTTCAAAAGAAGAATGACAGACAACACAATGGTCAAAAGAAGAATGACAGACAACACAATGGCCAAAAGAAGAATGACAGACAACACAATGGCCAACAGAAGAATGACAGACAACACAATGGTCAACAGAAGAATGACAGACAACACAATGGCCAACAGAAGAATGACAGACAACACAATGGCCAACAGAAGAATGACAGACAACACAATGGTCAAAAGAAGAAGGACAGACAACGCAATGGTCAAAAGAAAAAGGACAGACAACACAATGGTCAAAAGAAGAATGACAGACAACACAATGGTCAAAAGAAGAAGGACAGACAACACAATGGTCAAAAGAAGAATGACAGACAACACAATGGTCAAAAGAAGAAGGACAGACAACACAATGGCCAACAGAAGAATGACAGACAACACAATGGCCAACAGAAGAATGACAGACAACACAATGGCCAACAGAAGAATGACAGACAACACAATGGTCAAAAGAAGAAGGACAGACAACACAATGGTCAAAAGAAGAATGACAGACAACACAATGGTCAAAAGAAGAAGGACAGACAACACAATGGTCAAAAGAAGAATGACAGACAACACAATGGTCAAAAGAAGAAGGACAGACAACACAATGGTCAAAAGAAGAATGACAGACAACACAATGGTCAACAGAAGAAGGACAGACAACAAAATGGTCAAAAGAAGAAGAACAGACAACACAATGGTCAACAGAAGAAGGACAGACAACACAATGGTCAACAGAAGAATGACAGACAACACAATGGTCAACAGAAGAATGACAGACAACACAATGGTCAAAAGAAGAATGACAGACAACACAATGGTCAAAAGAAGAATGACAGACAACACAATGGTCAAAAGAAGAATGACAGACAACACAATGGCCAACAGAAGAATGACAGACAACACAATGGCCAAAAGAAGAATGACAGACAACACAATGGTCAAAAGAAGAATGACAGACAACACAATGGTCAAAAGAAGAATGACAGACAACACAATGGTCAAAAGAAGAATGACAGACAACACAATGGCCAAAAGAAGAATGACAGACAACACAATGGCCAACAGAAGAATGACAGACAACACAATGGTCAACAGAAGAATGACAGACAACACAATGGCCAACAGAAGAAGGACAGACAACACAATGGCCAACAGAAGAATGACAGACAACACAATGGTCAAAAGAAGAAGGACAGACAACGCAATGGTCAAAAGAAAAAGGACAGACAACACAATGGTCAAAAGAAGAATGACAGACAACACAATGGTCAAAAGAAGAAGGACAGACAACACAATGGTCAAAAGAAGAATGACAGACAACACAATGGTCAAAAGAAGAAGGACAGACAACACAATGGCCAACAGAAGAATGACAGACAACACAATGGCCAACAGAAGAATGACAGACAACACAATGGTCAAAAGAAGAAGGACAGACAACACAATGGTCAAAAGAAGAAGGACAGACAACACAATAGTCAAAAGAAGAATGACAGACAACACAATGGCCAAAAGAAGAAGGACAGACAACACAATGGTCAAAAGAAGAAGTCCAGACAACACAATGGTCAAAAGAAGAATGACAGACAACACAATGGTCAAAAGAAGAATGACAGACAACACAATGGTCAAAAGAAGAAGGACAGACAACACAATGGTCAAAAGAAGAAGGACAGACAACACAATGGTCAAAAGAAGAAGGACAGACAACACAATGGCCAACAGAAGAATGACAGACAACACAATGGTCAAAAGAAGAATGACAGACAACACAATGGTCAAAAGAAGAAGGACAGACAACACAATGGTCAAAAGAAGAAGGACAGACAACACAATGGTCAAAAGAAGAATGACAGACAACACAATGGTCAAAAGAAGAAGGACAGACAACACAATGGTCAAAAGAAGAAGGACAGACAACACAATGGTCAAAAGAAGAAGGACAGACAACACAATGGTCAAAAGAAGAAGGACAGACAACACAATGGTCAAAAGAAGAATGACAGACAACACAATGGTCAAAAGAAGAAGGACAGACAACACAATGGTCAAAAGAAGAAGGACAGACAACACAATGGTCAAAAGAAGAATGACAGACAACACAATGGTCAAAAGAAGAAGGACAGACAACACAATGGTCAAAAGAAGAAGGACAGACAACACAATGGTCAAAAGAAGAAGGACAGACAACACAATGGTCAAAAGAAGAAGGACAGACAACACAATGGTCAAAAGAAGAAGGACAGACAACACAATGGTCAAAAGAAGAAGGACAGACAACACAATGGACAAAAGAAGAAAGACAGACAACACAATGGTCAAAAGAAGAAGGACAGACAACACAATGGTCAAAAGAAGAATGACAGACAACACAATGGTCAAAAGAAGAAGGACAGACAACACAATGGTCAAAAGAAGAATGACAGACAACACAATGGTCAAAAGAAGAATGACAGACAACACAATGGTCAAAAGAAGAAGGACAGACAACACAATGGTCAAAAGAAGAAGGACAGACAACACAATGGTCAAAAGAAGAAGGACAGACAACACAATGGTCAAAAGAAGAATGACAGACAACACAATGGTCAAAAGAAGAATGACAGACAACACAATGGTCAAAAGAAGAAGGACAGACAACACAATGGTCAAAAGAAGAATGACAGACAATACAATGGTCAAAAGAAGAAGGACAGACAACACAATGGTCAAAAGAAGAATGACAGACAACACAATGGCCAACAGAAGAATGACAGACAACACAATGGTCAAAAGAAGAAGGACAGACAACACAATGGTCAAAAGAAGAATGACAGACAACACAATGGCCAAAAGAAGAAGGACAGACAACACAATGGTCAAAAGAGGAAGGACAGACAACACAATGGCCAAAAGAAGAAGAACAGACAACACAATGGTCAAAAGAAGAATGACAGACAACACAATGGTCAAAAGAAGAATGACAGACAACACAATGGTCAAAAGAAGAATGACAGACAACACAATGGTCAAAAGAAGAAGGACAGACAACACAATGGTCAAAAGAAGAATGACAGACAACACAATGGTCAAAAGAAGAAGGACAGACAACACAATGGTCAAAAGAAGAATGACAGACAACACAATGGTCAAAAGAAGAATGACAGACAACACAATGGTCAAAAGAAGAATGACAGACAACACAATGGTCAAAAGAAGAAGGACAGACAACACAATGGTCAAAAGAATAATGACAGACAACACAATGGTCAAAAGAAGAAGGACAGACAACACAATGGTCAAAAGAAGAATGACAGACAACACAATGGTCAAAAGAAGAAGGACAGACAACACAATGACAAAAAGAAGAATGACAGACAACACAATGGTCAAAAGAAGAATGACAGACAACCCAATGGTCAAAAGAAGAAGGACAGACAACACAATGGTCAAAAGAAGAATGACAGACAACACAATGGTCAAAAGAAGAAGGACAGACAACACAATGGTCAAAAGAAGAAGGACAGACAACACAATGGTCAAAAGAAGAATGACAGACAACACAATGGTCAAAAGAAGAATGACAGACAACACAATGGTCAAAAGAAGAAGGACAGACAACACAATGACCAAAAGAAGAATGAGAGACAACACAATGGTCAAAAGAAGAAGGACAGACAACACAATGGTCAAAAGAAGAATGACAGACAACACAATGGTCAAAAGAAGAAGGACAGACAACACAATGACCAAAAGAAGAACGACAGACAACACAATGGTCAAAAGAAGAATGACAGACAACACAATGGTCAAAAGAAGAAGGACAGACAACACAATGGTCAAAAGAAGAATGACAGACAACACAATGGTCAAAAGAAGAAGGACAGACAACACAATGGTCAAAAGAAAAAAGACAGACAACACAATGGTCAACAGAAGAATGACAGACAACACAATGACCAAAAGAAGAATGACAGACAACACAATGGTCAAAAGAAGAATGACAGACAACACAATGGTCAAAAGAAGAAGGACAGACAACACAATGGTCAAAAGAAGAATGACAGACAACACAATGGTCAAAAGAAGAATGACAGACAACACAATGGTCAAAAGAAGAAGGACAGACAACACAATGGTCAAAAGAAGAATGACAGACAACACAATGGTCAAAAGAAGAAGGACAGACAACACAATGGTCAAAAGAAGAATGACAGACAACACAATGGTCAAAAGAAGAAGGACAGACAACACAATGACCAAAAGAAGAATGACAGACAACACAATGGTCAAAAGAAGAATGACAGACAACCCAATGGTCAAAAGAAGAAGGACAGACAACACAATGGTCAAAAGAAGAATGACAGACAACACAATGGTCAAAAGAAGAAGGACAGACAACACAATGGTCAAAAGAAGAAGGACAGACAACACAATGGTCAAAAGAAGAAGGACAGACAACACAATGGTCAAAAGAAGAAGGACAGACAACACAATGGTCAAAAGAAGAAGGACAGACAACACAATGACCAAAAGAAGAATGACAGACAACACAATGGTCAAAAGAAGAAGGACAGACAACACAATGGTCAAAAGAAGAATGACAGACAACACAATGGTCAAAAGAAGAAGGACAGACAACACAATGACCAAAAGAAGAATGACAGACAACACAATGGTCAAAAGACGAATGACAGACAACACAATGGTCAAAAGAAGAAGGACAGACAACACAATGGTCAAAAGAAGAATGACAGACAACACAATGGTCAAAAGAAGAAGGACAGACAACACAATGGTCAAAAGAAGAAGGACAGACAACACAATGGTCAACAGAAGAATGACAGACAACACAATGACCAAAAGAAGAATGACAGACAACACAATGGTCAAAAGAAGAAGGACAGACAACACAATGGTCAAAAGAAGAATGACAGACAACACAATGGTCAAAAGAAGAAGGACAGACAACACAATGGTCAAAAGAAGAATGACAGACAACACAATGGTCAAAAGAAGAAGGACAGACAACACAATGACAAAAAGAAGAATGACAGACAACACAATGGTCAAAAGAAGAATGACAGACAACACAATGGTCAAAAGAAGGACAGACAACACAATGGTCAAAAGAAGAATGATAGACAACACAATGGTCAAAAGAAGAAGGACAGACAACACAATGGTCAAAAGAAAAAGGACAGACAACACAATGGTCAACAGAAGAATGACAGACAACACAATGACCAAAAGAAGAATGACAGACAACACAATGGTCAAAAGAAGAAGGACAGACAACACAATGGTCAAAAGAAGAAGAACAGACAACACAATGGTCAAAAGAAGAAGGACAGACAACACAATGGTCAAAAGAAGAAGGACAGACAACACAATGGTCAAAAGAAGAAGGACAGACAACACAATGGTCAACAGAAGAAGGACAGACAACACAATGGTCAAAAGAAGAAGGACAGACAACACAATGGTCAAAAGAAGAATGACAGACAACACAATGGTCAAAAGAAGAAGGACAGACAACACAATGGTCAAAAGAAGAAGAACAGACAACACAATGGTCAAAAGAAGAAGGACAGACAACACAATGGTCAAAAGAAGAAGAACAGACAACACAGTGGTCAAAAGAAGAAGGACAGACAACACAATGGTCAAAAGAAGAAGAACAGACAACACAATGGTCAAAAGAAGAAGAACAGACAACACAATGGTCAAAAGAAGAAGGACAGACAACACAATGGTCAACAGAAGAAGGACAGACAACACAATGGCCAAAAGAAGAAGGACAGACAACACAATGGTCAAAAGAAGAAGGACAGACAACACAATGGTCAAAAGAAGAAGGACAGACAACACAATGGCCAACAGAAGAATGACAGACAACACAATGGCCAACAGAAGAATGACAGACAACACAATGGTCAAAAGAAGAAGGACAGACAACACAATGGTCAAAAGAAGAAGGACAGACAACACAATAGTCAAAAGAAGAATGACAGACAACACAATGGCCAAAGGAAGAAGGACAGACAACACAATGGTCAAAAGAAGAAGTCCAGTCAACACAATGGTCAAAAGAAGAAGTCCAGACAACACAATGGTCAAAAGAAGAATGACAGACAACACAATGGTCAAAAGAAGAATGACAGACAACACAATGGTCAAAAGAAGAAGGACAGACAACACAATGGTCAAAAGAAGAAGGACAGACAACACAATGGCCAAAAGAAGAATGACAGACAACACAATGGTCAAAAGAAGAATGACAGACAACACAATGGTCAAAAGAAGAATGACAGACAACACAATGGCCAAAAGAAGAATGACAGACAACACAATGGCCAACAGAAGAATGACAGACAACACAATGGTCAACAGAAGAATGACAGACAACACAATGGCCAACAGAAGAAGGACAGACAACACAATGGCCAACAGAAGAATGACAGACAACACAATGGTCAAAAGAAGAAGGACAGACAACTCAATGGTCAAAAGAAAAAGGACAGACAACACAATGGTCAAAAGAAGAATGACAGACAACACAATGGTCAAAAGAAGAAGGACAGACAACACAATGGTCAAAAGAAGAATGACAGACAACACAATGGTCAAAAGAAGAAGGACAGACAACACAATGGCCAACAGAAGAATGACAGACAACACAATGGCCAACAGAAGAATGACAGACAACACAATGGTCAAAAGAAGAAGGACAGACAACACAATGGTCAAAAGAAGAAGGACAGACAACACAATAGTCAAAAGAAGAATGACAGACAACACAATGGCCAAAGGAAGAAGGACAGACAACACAATGGTCAAAAGAAGAAGTCCAGACAACACAATGGTCAAAAGAAGAAGTCCAGACAACACAATGGTCAAAAGAAGAATGACAGACAACACAATGGTCAAAAGAAGAATGACAGACAACACAATGGTCAAAAGAAGAAGGACAGACAACACAATGGTCAAAAGAAGAAGGACAGACAACACAATGGTCAAAAGAAGAATGACAGACAACACAATGGCCAAAAGAAGAATGACAGACAACACAATGGTCAAAAGAAGAATGACAGACAACACAATGGTCAAAAGAAGAATGACAGACAACACAATGGTCAAAAGAAGAATGACAGACAACACAATGGCCAAAAGAAGAATGACAGACAACACAATGGCCAACAGAAGAATGACAGACAACACAATGGTCAACAGAAGAATGACAGACAACACAATGGCCAACAGAAGAAGGACAGACAACACAATGGCCAACAGAAGAATGACAGACAACACAATGGTCAAAAGAAGAAGGACAGACAACGCAATGGTCAAAAGAAAAAGGACAGACAACACAATGGTCAAAAGAAGAATGACAGACAACACAATGGTCAAAAGAAGAAGGACAGACAACACAATGGTCAAAAGAAGAATGACAGACAACACAATGGTCAAAAGAAGAAGGACAGACAACACAATGGCCAACAGAAGAATGACAGACAACACAATGGCCAACAGAAGAATGACAGACAACACAATGGTCAAAAGAAGAAGGACAGACAACACAATGGTCAAAAGAAGAAGGACAGACAACACAATAGTCAAAAGAAGAATGACAGACAACACAATGGCCAAAGGAAGAAGGACAGACAACACAATGGTCAAAAGAAGAAGTCCAGACAACACAATGGTCAAAAGAAGAAGTCCAGACAACACAATGGTCAAAAGAAGAATGACAGACAACACAATGGTCAAAAGAAGAATGACAGACAACACAATGGTCAAAAGAAGAAGGACAGACAACACAATGGTCAAAAGAAGAAGGACAGACAACACAATGGTCAAAAGAAGAAGGACAGACAACACAATGGCCAACAGAAGAATGACAGACAACACAATGGCCAACAGAAGAATGACAGACAACACAATGGTCAAAAGAAGAAGGACAGACAACACAATGGTCAAAAGAAGAAGGACAGACAACACAATGGTCAAAAGAAGAATGACAGACAACACAATGGTCAAAAGAAGAAGGACAGACAACACAATGGTCAAAAGAAGAATGACAGACAACACAATGGTCAAAAGAAGAATGACAGACAACACAATGGTCAAAAGAAGAAGGACAGACAACACAATGGTCAAAAGAAGAATGACAGACAACACAATGGTCAAAAGAAGAAGGACAGACAACACAATGGTCAAAAGAAGAAGGACAGACAACACAATGGTCAAAAGAAGAATGACAGACAACACAATGGTCAAAAGAAGAAGGACAGACAACACAATGGTCAAAAGAAGAATGACAGACAACACAATGGTCAAAAGAAGAAGGACAGACAACACAATGGTCAAAAGAAGAAGGACAGACAACACAATGGTCAAAAGAAGAAGGACAGACAACACAATGGTCAAAAGAAGAAGGACAGACAACACAATGGTCAAAAGAAGAAGGACAGACAACACAATGGACAAAAGAAGAAAGACAGACAACACAATGGTCAAAAGAAGAAGGACAGACAACACAATGGTCACAAGAAGAATGACAGACAACACAATGGTCAAAAGAAGAAGGACAGACAACACAATGGTCAAAAGAAGAATGACAGACAACACAATGGTCAAAAGAAGAATGACAGACAACACAATGGTCAAAAGAAGAAGGACAGACAACACAATGGTCAAAAGAAGAAGGACAGACAACACAATGGTCAAAAGAAGAAGGACAGACAACACAATGGTCAAAAGAAGAAGGACAGACAACACAATGGTCAAAAGAAGAATGACAGACAACACAATGGTCAAAAGAAGAATGACAGACAACACAATGGTCAAAAGAAGAAGGACAGACAACACAATGGTCAAAAGAAGAATGACAGACAATACAATGGTCAAAAGAAGAAGGACAGACAACACAATGGTCAAAAGAAGAATGACAGACAACACAATGGCCAACAGAAGAATGACAGACAACACAATGGTCAAAAGAAGAAGGACAGACAACACAATGGTCAAAAGAAGAATGACAGACAACACAATGGTCAAAAGAAGAATGACAGACAACACAATGGCCAAAAGAAGAAGGACAGACAACACAATGGTCAAAAGAGGACGGACAGACAACACAATGGCCAAAAGAAGAAGAACAGACAACACAATGGTCAAAAGAAGAATGACAGACAACACAATGGTCAAAAGAAGAATGACAGACAACACAATGGTCAAAAGAAGAATGACAGACAACACAATGGTCAAAAGAAGAAGGACAGACAACACAATGGTCAAAAGAAGAATGACAGACAACACAATGGTCAAAAGAAGAAGGACAGACAACACAATGGTCAAAAGAAGAATGACAGACAACACAATGGTCAAAAGAAGAATGACAGACAACACAATGGTCAAAAGAAGAATGACAGACAACACAATGGTCAAAAGAAGAAGGACAGACAACACAATGGTCAAAAGAAGAATGACAGACAACACAATGGTCAAAAGAAGAAGGACAGACAACACAATGGTCAAAAGAAGAATGACAGACAACACAATGGTCAAAAGAAGAAGGACAGACAACACAATGACCAAAAGAAGAATGACAGACAACACAATGGTCAAAAGAAGAATGACAGACAACCCAATGGTCAAAAGAAGAAGGACAGACAACACAATGGTCAAAAGAAGAATGACAGACAACACAATGGTCAAAAGAAGAAGGACAGACAACACAATGGTCAAAAGAAGAAGGACAGACAACACAATGGTCAAAAGAAGAATGACAGACAACACAATGGTCAAAAGAAGAATGACAGACAACACAATGGTCAAAAGAAGAAGGACAGACAACACAATGACCAAAGAAGAATGACAGACAACACAATGGTCAAAAGAAGAAGGACAGACAACACAATGGTCAAAAGAAGAATGACAGACAACACAATGGTCAAAAGAAGAAGGACAGACAACACAATGACCAAAAGAAGAATGACAGACAACACAATGGTCAAAAGAAGAATGACAGACAACACAATGGTCAAAAGAAGAATGACAGACAACACAATGGTCAAAAGAAGAAGGACAGACAACACAATGGTCAAAAGAAGAATGACAGACAACACAATGGTCAAAAGAAGAAGGACAGACAACACAATGGCCAACAGAAGAATGACAGACAACACAATGGCCAACAGAAGAATGACAGACAACACAATGGTCAAAAGAAGAAGGACAGACAACACAATGGTCAAAAGAAGAATGACAGACAACACAATGGTCAAAAGAAGAAGGACAGACAACACAATGGTCAAAAGAAGAAGGACAGACAACACAATGGTCAAAAGAAGAATGACAGACAACACAATGGTCAAAAGAAGAATGACAGACAACACAATGGTCAAAAGAAGAATGACAGACAACACAATGGTCAAAAGAAGAAGGACAGACAACACAATGGTCAAAAGAAGAAGGACAGACAACACAATGGTCAAAAGAAGAAGGACAGACAACACAATGGTCAAAAGAAGAAGGACAGACAACACAATGGTCAAAAGAAGAAGGACAGACAACACAATGGACAAAAGAAGAAAGACAGACAACACAATGGTCAAAAGAAGAAGGACAGACAACACAATGGTCAAAAGAAGAATGACAGACAACACAATGGTCAAAAGAAGAAGGACAGACAACACAATGGTCAAAAGAAGAAGGACAGACAACACAATGGTCAAAAGAAGAATGACAGACAACACAATGGTCAAAAGAAGAAGGACAGACAACACAATGGTCAAAAGAAGAAGGACAGACAACACAATGGTCAAAAGAAGAAGGACAGACAACACAATGGTCAAAAGAAGAAGGACAGACAACACAATGGTCAAAAGAAGAATGACAGACAACACAATGGTCAAAAGAAGAATGACAGACAACACAATGGTCAAAAGAAGAAGGACAGACAACACAATGGTCAAAAGAAGAATGACAGACAATACAATGGTCAAAAGAAGAAGGACAGACAACACAATGGTCAAAAGAAGAATGACAGACAACACAATGGCCAACAGAAGAATGACAGACAACACAATGGTCAAAAGAAGAAGGACAGACAACACAATGGTCAAAAGAAGAATGACAGACAACACAATGGTCAAAAGAAGAATGACAGACAACACAATGGCCAAAAGAAGAAGGACAGACAACACAATGGTCAAAAGAGGAAGGACAGACAACACAATGGCCAAAAGAAGAAGAACAGACAACACAATGGTCAAAAGAAGAATGACAGACAACACAATGGTCAAAAGAAGAATGACAGACAACACAATGGTCAAAAGAAGAATGACAGACAACACAATGGTCAAAAGAAGAAGGACAGACAACACAATGGTCAAAAGAAGAAGGACAGACAACACAATGGTCAAAAGAAGAAGGACAGACAACACAATGGTCAAAAGAAGAATGACAGACAACACAATGGTCAAAAGAAGAATGACAGACAACACAATGGTCAAAAGAAGAATGACAGACAACACAATGGTCAAAAGAAGAAGGACAGACAACACAATGGTCAAAAGAAGAATGACAGACAACACAATGGTCAAAAGAAGAAGGACAGACAACACAATGGTCAAAAGAAGAATGACAGACAACACAATGGTCAAAAGAAGAAGGACAGACAACACAATGACCAAAAGAAGAATGACAGACAACACAATGGTCAAAAGAAGAATGACAGACAACCCAATGGTCAAAAGAAGAAGGACAGACAACACAATGGTCAAAAGAAGAATGACAGACAACACAATGGTCAAAAGAAGAAGGACAGACAACACAATGGTCAAAAGAAGAAGGACAGACAACACAATGGTCAAAAGAAGAATGACAGACAACACAATGGTCAAAAGAAGAATGACAGACAACACAATGGTCAAAAGAAGAAGGACAGACAACACAATGACCAAAAGAAGAATGACAGACAACACAATGGTCAAAAGAAGAAGGACAGACAACACAATGGTCAAAAGAAGAATGACAGACAACACAATGGTCAAAAGAAGAAGGACAGACAACACAATGACCAAAAGAAGAATGACAGACAACACAATGGTCAAAAGAAGAATGACAGACAACACAATGGTCAAAAGAAGAAGGACAGACAACACAATGGTCAAAAGAAGAATGACAGACAACACAATGGTCAAAAGAAGAAGGACAGACAACACAATGGTCAAAAGAAAAAAGACAGACAACACAATGGTCAACAGAAGAATGACAGACAACACAATGACCAAAAGAAGAATGACAGACAACACAATGGTCAAAAGAAGAAGGACAGACAACACAATGGTCAAAAGAAGAATGACAGACAACACAATGGTCAAAGGAAGAAGGACAGACAACACAATGGTCAAAAGAAGAATGACAGACAACACAATGGTCAAAAGAAGAATGACAGACAACACAATGGTCAAAAGAAGAAGGACAGACAACACAATGGTCAAAAGAAGAATGACAGACAACACAATGGTCAAAAGAAGAAGGACAGACAACACAATGGTCAAAAGAAGAATGACAGACAACACAATGGTCAAAAGAAGAAGGACAGACAACACAATGACCAAAAGAAGAATGACAGACAACACAATGGTCAAAAGAAGAATGACAGACAACACAGTGGTCAAAAGAAGAAGGACAGACAACACAATGGTCAAAAGAAGAAGGACAGACAACACAATGGTCAAAAGAAGAAGGACAGACAACACAATGGTCAAAAGAAGAAGGACAGACAACACAATGGTCAAAAGAAGAAGGACAGACAACACAATGGTCAAAAGAAGAATGACAGACAACACAATGGTCAAAAGAAGAAGGACAGACAACACAATGACCAAAAGAAGAATGACAGACAACACAATGGTCAAAAGAAGAATGACAGACAACACAATGGTCAAAAGAAGAAGGACAGACAACACAATGACCAAAAGAAGAATGACAGACAACACAATGGTCAAAAGACGAATGACAGACAACACAATGGTCAAAAGAAGAAGGACAGACAACACAATGGTCAAAAGAAGAATGACAGACAACACAATGGTCAAAAGAAGAAGGACAGACAACACAATGGTCAAAAGAAGAAGGACAGACAACACAATGGTCAACAGAAGAATGACAGACAACACAATGACCAAAAGAAGAATGACAGACAACACAATGGTCAAAAGAAGAAGGACAGACAACACAATGGTCAAAAGAAGAATGACAGACAACACAATGGTCAAAAGAAGAAGGACAGACAACACAATGGTCAAAAGAAGAATGACAGACAACACAATGGTCAAAAGAAGAAGGACAGACAACACAATGACCAAAAGAAGAATGACAGACAACACAATGGTCAAAAGAAGAATGACAGACAACACAATGGTCAACAGAAGAATGACAGACAACACAATGACCAAAAGAAGAATGACAGACAACACAATGGTCAAAAGAAGAAGGACAGACAACACAATGGTCAAAAGAAGAATGACAGACAACACAATGGTCAAAGGAAGAAGGACAGACAACACAATGGTCAAAAGAAGAATGACAGACAACACAATGGTCAAAAGAAGAATGACAGACAACACAATGGTCAAAAGAAGAAGGACAGACAACACAATGGTCAAAAGAAGAATGACAGACAACACAATGGTCAAAAGAAGAAGGACAGACAACACAATGGTCAAAAGAAGAATGACAGACAACACAATGGTCAAAAGAAGAAGGACAGACAACACAATGACCAAAAGAAGAATGACAGACAACACAATGGTCAAAAGAAGAATGACAGACAACACAGTGGTCAAAAGAAGAAGGACAGACAACACAATGGTCAAAAGAAGAAGGACAGACAACACAATGGTCAAAAGAAGAAGGACAGACAACACAATGGTCAAAAGAAGAAGGACAGACAACACAATGGTCAAAAGAAGAAGGACAGACAACACAATGGTCAAAAGAAGAATGACAGACAACACAATGGTCAAAAGAAGAAGGACAGACAACACAATGACCAAAAGAAGAATGACAGACAACACAATGGTCAAAAGAAGAATGACAGACAACACAATGGTCAAAAGAAGAAGGACAGACAACACAATGACCAAAAGAAGAATGACAGACAACACAATGGTCAAAAGACGAATGACAGACAACACAATGGTCAAAAGAAGAAGGACAGACAACACAATGGTCAAAAGAAGAATGACAGACAACACAATGGTCAAAAGAAGAAGGACAGACAACACAATGGTCAAAAGAAGAAGGACAGACAACACAATGGTCAACAGAAGAATGACAGACAACACAATGACCAAAAGAAGAATGACAGACAACACAATGGTCAAAAGAAGAAGGACAGACAACACAATGGTCAAAAGAAGAATGACAGACAACACAATGGTCAAAAGAAGAAGGACAGACAACACAATGGTCAAAAGAAGAATGACAGACAACACAATGGTCAAAAGAAGAAGGACAGACAACACAATGACCAAAAGAAGAATGACAGACAACACAATGGTCAAAAGAAGAATGACAGACAACACAATGGTCAAAAGAAGAAGGACAGACAACACAATGGTCAAAAGAAGAATGAGAGACAACACAATGGTCAAAAGAAGAAGGACAGACAACACAATGGTCAAAAGAAGAATGACAGACAACACAATGGTCAAAAGAAGAAGGACAGACAACACAATGACCAAAAGAAGAATGACAGACAACACAATGGTCAAAAGAAGAAGGACAGACAACACAATGGTCAAAAGAAGAATGACAGACAACACAATGGTCAAAAGAAGAAGGACAGACAACACAATGGTCAAAAGAAGAAGGACAGACAACACAATGGTCAACAGAAGAATGACAGACAACACAATGACCAAAAGAAGAATGACAGACAACACAATGGTCAAAAGAAGAAGGACAGACAACACAATGGTCAAAAGAAGAATGACAGACAACACAATGGTCAAAAGAAGAAGGACAGACAACACAATGGTCAAAAGAAGAATGACAGACAACACAATGGTCAAAAGAAGAAGGACAGACAACACAATGACCAAAAGAAGAATGACAGACAACACAATGGTCAAAAGAAGAATGACAGACAACACAATGGTCAAAAGAAGAAGGACAGACAACACAATGGTCAAAAGAAGAATGAGAGACAACACAATGGTCAAAAGAAGAAGGACAGACAACACAATGGTCAAAAGAAGAATGACAGACAACACAATGGTCAAAAGAAGAAGGACAGACAACACAATGACCAAAAGAAGAATGACAGACAACACAATGGTCAAAAGAAGAAGGACAGACAACACAATGGTCAAAAGAAGAAGGACAGACAACACAATGGTCAAAAGAAGAATGACAGACAACACAATGGTCAAAAGAAGAATGACAGACAACACAATGGTCAAAAGAAGAAGGACAGACAACACAATGACCAAAAGAAGAATGACAGACAACACAATGGTCAAAAGAAGAAGGACAGACAACACAATGGTCAAAAGAAGAATGACAGACAACACAATGGTCAAAAGAAGAAGGACAGACAACACAATGACCAAAAGAAGAATGACAGACAACACAATGGTCAAAAGAAGAATGACAGACAACACAATGGTCAAAAGAAGAAGGACAGACAACACAATGGTCAAAAGAAGAATGACAGACAACACAATGGTCAAAAGAAGAAGGACAGACAACACAATGGTCAAAAGAAAAAAGACAGACAACACAATGGTCAACAGAAGAATGACAGACAACACAATGACCAAAAGAAGAATGACAGACAACACAATGGTCAAAAGAAGAAGGACAGACAACACAATGGTCAAAAGAAGAATGACAGACAACACAATGGTCAAAGGAAGAAGGACAGACAACACAATGGTCAAAAGAAGAATGACAGACAACACAATGGTCAAAAGAAGAATGACAGACAACACAATGGTCAAAAGAAGAAGGACAGACAACACAATGGTCAAAAGAAGAATGACAGACAACACAATGGTCAAAAGAAGAAGGACAGACAACACAATGGTCAAAAGAAGAATGACAGACAACACAATGGTCAAAAGAAGAAGGACAGACAACACAATGACCAAAAGAAGAATGACAGACAACACAATGGTCAAAAGAAGAATGACAGACAACACAGTGGTCAAAAGAAGAAGGACAGACAACACAATGGTCAAAAGAAGAAGGACAGACAACACAATGACCAAAAGAAGAATGACAGACAACACAATGGTCAAAAGAAGAAGGACAGACAACACAATGGTCAAAAGAAGAATGACAGACAACACAATGGTCAAAAGAAGAAGGACAGACAACACAATGGTCAAAAGAAGAAGGACAGACAACACAATGGTCAACAGAAGAATGACAGACAACACAATGACCAAAAGAAGAATGACAGACAACACAATGGTCAAAAGAAGAAGGACAGACAACACAATGGTCAAAAGAAGAATGACAGACAACACAATGGTCAAAAGAAGAAGGACAGACAACACAATGGTCAAAAGAAGAATGACAGACAACACAATGGTCAAAAGAAGAAGGACAGACAACACAATGACCAAAAGAAGAATGACAGACAACACAATGGTCAAAAGAAGAATGACAGACAACACAATGGTCAAAAGAAGAAGGACAGACAACACAATGGTCAAAAGAAGAATGAGAGACAACACAATGGTCAAAAGAAGAAGGACAGACAACACAATGGTCAAAAGAAGAAGGACAGACAACACAATGGTCAACAGAAGAATGACAGACAACACAATGACCAAAAGAAGAATGACAGACAACACAATGGTCAAAAGAAGAAGGACAGACAACACAATGGTCAAAAGAAGAAGAACAGACAACACAATGGTCAAAAGAAGAAGGACAGACAACACAATGGTCAAAAGAAGAATGACAGACAACACAATGGTCAAAAGAAGAAGGACAGACAACACAATGGTCAACAGAAGAAGGACAGACAACACAATGGTCAAAAGAAGAATGACAGACAACACAATGGTCAAAAGAAGAATGACAGACAACACAATGGTCAAAAGAAGAAGGACAGACAACACAATGGTCAAAAGAAGAAGAACAGACAACACAATGGTCAAAAGAAGAAGGACAGACAACACAATGGTCAAAAGAAGAAGAACAGACAACACAGTGGTCAAAAGAAGAAGGACAGACAACACAATGGTCAAAAGAAGAAGAACAGACAACACAATGGTCAAAAGAAGAAGAACAGACAACACAATGGTCAAAAGAAGAAGGACAGACAACACAATGGTCAACAGAAGAAGGACAGACAACACAATGGCCAAAAGAAGAAGGACAGACAACACAATGGTCAAAAGAAGAAGGACAGACAACACAATGGTCAACAGAAGAAGGACAGACAACACAGTGGTCAAAAGAAGAAGGACAGACAACACAATGGTCAAAAGAAGAATGACAGACAACACAATGGTCAAAAGAAGAAGGACAGACAACACAATGGTCAAAAGAAGAATGACAGACAACACAATGGTCAAAAGAAGAAGGACAGACAACACAATGGTCAAAAGAAGAAGGACAGACAACACAATGGTCAAAAGAAGAATGACAGACAACACAATGGTCAAAAGAAGAAGGACAGACAACACAATGGTCAAAAGAAGAAGGACAGACAACACAATGGTCAAAAGAAGAATGACAGACAACACAATGGTCAAAAGTAAAAAGACAAAACAACGATCTACAAAACAAACACATAAAGCTAAAGATCGAGTAACACAAACCCTACTAAAAACCTGGCTTAAAATTATCCCAATCATGTAAACAAACAGGTATGGAAGGAACAATGTAACAAATAACATCCGCAAAAGTACAAACAATATATTACAATCCGGAAACACAAGGCTTCGTCATTTAAACATAACTAAATAACCTATAGAGGAAACAGTTCAAAACATACAAGTCTAGACAGTAACCAATAACAGCTGTAAAACACAAAAGGAAAGAGATATAAATGAACAAAAGCGCAGATCTATCAAGAAATCCCTCTGGAAACCGGTGAATCACTCAGTTACATAGTCGAATAAACTTATAATTTTGGTCAAAGGAATTGCCTTCTAATCATGACATAGGAAATGAAGAAATAAAAAAATGTATATTTATAATTTAATATCTAACTAGCTTAATGCCGCCACTTTTTACTGAAATGCCTCTACCAAGTAAAGAAAGTGAGTGGCCATATATATATATATATTATGGTTTCGATTTTGTCTCTTTTTATGATTTTTCTGCTGTATTTTAGAATTGTACAGACCGTGTACAGACCGTGTACAGACGTGTGGTATTTGTTTGTTATTAGTACGTACGGCTTGTACAGACCGTGTGGTATTTGTTTGTTATTAGTACGTACGGCTTGTACAGACCGTGTGGTATTTGTTTGTTATTAGTACGTACGGCTTGTACAGACGTGTGGTATTTGTTTGTTGTTAGTACGTACGGCTTGTACAGACGTGTGGTATTTGTTTGTTATTAGTACGTACGGCTTGTACAGACGTGTGGTATTTGTTTGTTATTAGTACGTACGGCTTGTACAGACCGTGTGGTATTTGTTTGTTATTAGTACGTACGGCTTGTACAGACGTGTGGTATTTGTTTGTTATTAGTACGTACGGCTTGTACAGACGTGTGGTATTTGTTTGTTATTAGTACGTACGGCTTGTACAGACGTGTGGTATTTGTTTGTTATTAGTACGTACGGCTTGTACAGACGTGTGGTATTTGTTTGTTATTAGTACGTACGGCTTGTACAGACGTGTGGTATTTGTTTGTTATTAGTACGTACGGCTTGTACAGACGTGTGGTATTTGTTTGTTATTAGTACGTACGGCTTGTACAGACGTGTGGTATTTGTTTGTTATTAGTACGTACGGCTTGTACAGACGTGTGGTATTTGTTTGTTATTAGTACGTACGGCTTGTACAGACGTGTGGTATTTGTTTGTTATTAGTACGTACGGCTTGTACAGACCGTGTGGTATTTGTTTGTTATTAGTACGTACGGCTTGTACAGACGTGTGGTATTTGTTTGTTATTAGTACGTACGGCTTGTACAGACGTGTGGTATTTGTTTGTTATTAGTACGTACGGCTTGTACAGACGTGTGGTATTTGTTTGTTATTAGTACGTACGGCTTGTACAGACGTGTGGTATTTGTTTGTTATTAGTACGTACGGCTTGTACAGACGTGTGGTATTTGTTTGTTGTTAGTACGTACGGCTTGTACAGACGTGTGGTATTTGTTTGTTGTTAGTACGTACGGCTTGTACAGACGTGTGGTATTTGTTTGTTGTTAGTACGTACGGCTTGTACAGACGTGTGGCATTTGTTTGTTATTAGTACGTACGGCTTGTACAGACGTGTGGTATTTGTTTGTTGTTAGTACGTACGGCTTGTACAGACGTGTGGTATTTGTTTGTTGTTAGTACGTACGGCTTGTACAGACGTGTGGTATTTGTTTGTTATTAGTACGTACGGCTTGTACAGACCGTGTGGTATTTGTTTGTTATTAGTACGTACGGCTTGTACAGACCGTGTGGTATTTGTTTGTTATTAGTACGTACGGCTTGTACAGACCGTGTGGTATTTGTTTGTTATTAGTACGTACGGCTTGTACAGACCGTGTGGTATTTGTTTGTTATTAGTACGTACGGCTTGTACAGACCGTGTGGTATTTGTTTGTTAGTACGTACGGCTTGTACAGACCGTGTGGTATTTGTTTGTTAGTACGTACGGCTTGTACAGACCGTGTGGTATTTGTTTGTTAGTACGTACGGCTTGTACAGACCGTGTGGTATTTGTTTGTTAGTACGTACGGCTTGTACAGACCGTGTGGTATTTGTTTGTTATTAGTACGTACGGCTTGTTTCTGGAATAACGGCCATTCATCAGGTACGCTCTCAGTTTACAGATGGAAAGCCAAATAATTTGATTTTTTGGAGTCAGAAAACCGAGGACCTAAACTTGGTGTAAACTGCTTCGTGAATACGACTAGTATATCTTCGCGTGTATTGAGTGAGCAACTGATTGGTGATTGTTGTTTAATGCCAACTCTGTAATTTTTCAGCTTTATCATGGCGGGAACAAGTTAATTGTCAATGAGATGATGATGAAGTCCACTTTGTGCTAGACCAACACGCTTAGTTGAATTTTTATAGTACTAGCTCACCGAAACAACAGTCTGTGGATAAACATGTCGCCCCACTCGGAGTATAAAACACTGATTTCATTACACTTTTTTATTTTAAAATAATTTAAAAATACAATAACTGGTACGTAGTGGCTTTTCAAAGTGTCACGTTGCATCATTATCATTTTAACAAAGCACAAATTAGTTTTTTTCAATGGCTGATTAATTATGATGCCCCAGATTATTAAGTAGGCCTTTAATAGATGCCTTAAGATGTGGTTAACTTGTAGGTTAATGATAAATTTACATATTTGATTTTACATGTGATTAAGATATATTGTGGTAGAAAACATTGGACTTACACCAATACTGTGTTCAATACCATTACAAAAGGACAATAGACGCTGATTGAATTTTGGGACAGAACTGACAGTGTTCCATGATCAACAGATGATACAATAATAACGACTGTCAAATATAACCGCACATTAACACTTTTCTCCCCATATACTCTTTAAATGCACAAAGCGTATGTCAAGACTGAACCCAAAATAAATAAACATTAGAGAAAACCGAAGAGGCAAGAAAGAATGGACGATTCCGAGACACTCGCAACAACCGGCATAGGACACAGAAAGAAGGCAGCCAAGGCAACAAGCACAAAACATCAAACTAAAAATATGAGCAGCACGGACCCCACCAAACACAAGGGGTGAACCAAACATTGATGGTACAAGCAGCACGGACCCCACCAAACACAAGGGGTGAACCAAACAATGTTGGTACAAGCAGCACGGACTCCACCAGATGCAAGGGGTGAACCAAACATTGATGGTACAAGCAGCACGGACCCCACCAATCACAAGGGGTGAACCAAACATTGATGGTACAAGCAGCACAGACCACACCAAACGCAAGGGATGAACCAAACATTGATGGTACAAGCAGCACGGACCCCACCAATCATCAGGGGTGAACCAAACATTGATGGTACAAGCAGCACTGACCCCACCAAACACAAGGGGTGAACCAAACATTGATGGTACAAAGCAGCACGGACCCCACCAGACGCAAGGGGTGAACCAAACATTGATGGTACAAGCAGCACGGACCCACCAAACACAAGGGCTGAACCAAACATTGATGGTACAAGCAGCACGGACTCCACCAGATGCAAGGGGTGAACCAAACATTGATGGTACAAGCAGCACGGACCCCACCAATCACAAGGGGTGAACCAAACATTGATGGTACAAGCAGCACAGACCCCACCAAACGCAAGGGGTGAACCAAACATTGATGGTACAAGCAGCACGGACCCCACCAATCACCAGGGGTGAACCAAACATTGATGGTACAAGCAGCACGGACCCCACCAAACACAAGGGGTGAACCAAACATTGATGGTACAAAGCAGCACGGACCCCACCAGACGCAAGGGGTGAACCAAACATTGATGGTACAAGCAGCACGGACCCACCAAACACAAGGGCTGAACCAAACATTGATGGTACAAGCAGCACGGACCCCACCAATCACAAGGGGCGAACCAAACATTGATGGTACAAGCAGCACAGACCACACCAAACGCAAGGGATTAACCAAGCATTGATGGTACAAGCAGCACGGACCCCACCAATCACCAGGGGTGAACCAAACATTGATGGTACAAGCAGCACGGACCCCACCAAACACAAGGGCTGAACCAAACATTGATGGTACAAGCAGCACGGACCCCACCAGACGCAAGGGGTGAACCAAACATTGATGGTACAAGCAGCACGGACCCACCAAACACAAGGGCTGAACCAAACATTGATGGTACAAGCAGCACGGACCCCACCAAACACAAGGGGTGAACCAAATATTGATGGAACAAGCAGCACGGAACCCACCAGACACAAGGGGTGAACCAAACATTGATGGTACAAGCAGCACGGACCCCACCAGACGCAAGGGGTGAACCAAACATTGATGGTACAAGCAGCACGGATCCCACAAATCACAAGGGATGAACCAAATATTGATGGTACAAGCAGCACGGACCCCACCAAACACAAGGGGTGAACCAAACATTGATGGTACAAGCAGCACGGACCCCACCAGACGCAAGGGGTGAACCAAACATTGATGATGTAAGCAGCACGGACCCCACCAATCACAAGGGGTGAACCAAACATTGATGGTACAATATCAGGATCAATATACGTCTTTTTCCTATTATAATTTCCAAACAGATGTTTGCATAGCTACATATAACTGACTACTTGGCACTCTGTTCATGCATAATGTCCTCATGTTTACATTATATGTTTCCGATTTAACCTCCTCTTGTTTCTAGTGTTTTGTTTTAATACTAATGTGCATTCTAAGTGCATAATAATCAAACATCTGTGTTACAATGTAACAAAATCATTTAAATAAGGTCTTTACCCATTGTCTTACACACATTGTCAATGACCTCGTTCAACTCATTGACTTTTGGCTCTTCCGAATGGTAGTGAAATCTCGGAAACTATTGGGATCATTGTTATTCGATGTTTCCGTTCGTAATAAATGTTCTTGGCGTGGTCAAATATTGCCACTTGAATGCACTAACTCACATTGTTTTTCTGTGACGTTGTAATTTTTTTTTAAGTTCTTGCATATTGTATGATACTTTCCCCGCTATAATGTTTCGCTAATATCCTCGATTTGTGTTTTAGATGTACATAAAAATGGCAGATGATTCTTTTATTTATGGATCACACGTGTTTTATGTGTTTGGCAAGTAATCTTGTAGTTCTTTGTTCAAATGAAAATCTAACGTAACAGTTAAAAACCATCCTTGCTCATGGTAAGACGAGGGGCAAAGTTAGAGAACAAAGAACCAAAAAGTACAACTTTCGTAACTTTTTACGTTGTACATGTAAACTAAAGCTTGAATTTGGTCGTAATGGCTCTTCTCAATGGCGTCATCATATGTTTCATGAAAGAAGTGGCGTATCTAGGGTATGGCAGGTTGGGCACGTGGCCAGGACACCACTTGAAAGGGGTGCCACTGAGAGGTTTTTATTAACCTTTTAGCGCCTAATGTTCCCATACGGGAACGTCCTAAAAACAATTTTTGAAATACATTTCGTGAAGTAATTTTGCAAAAACCATGTAGTATACTCAGACAGGAATATCTGGAAAAACTATTATTGCTATTAAATTATAAATTTAAAACGCAATTTCAGTGATTGCCATAGGCGCTATTTTCCGTAGATACGCCCTTTCGAGATGATTGATGATATTGTTTAAATCACATGAAAGACTGCAAATGAGCAATCTAATTTGGATACCAAAACTGTATATGTCCGATGATAAAGTTTGAGAATTTTGAAACAAAGGAATTCCTTCCTAATCACCAAAACGAAATATTGTGTCAGAGTACTATTGACGCATCCATCTTGAATTATAGTTGAATATAAGATCTTTATAACTGCAAAATATTATTGTAAATTTTTTCAATAATTTATGTGAAATAATAATAATTTTACTTGTTAAATAAATATTTAATTCGTCTGAACCATACAATCCAACAAACAATAAAACAAACAATATATGCATTGAATAATCTAATTACATGTCTTTTTCCTCAGGTCTAATGACTGTTCAATAAAAGAAAATACTGTTTTAAGATCTTCTGGTTTTGAATGATTTATTATTATATTATTCTTATATTTTTAATATTATTACAGGTTAACAGAAATGAGAACCTTCGTCTAGACTGTCTGACTTTGTTTTTTGTTCTCTTGGTATTTTTCCTGTTTCAATTTATAGCTGATGGTCACTTATTCTAAATTTTGTAATGATCTTCCCAATTTCTTTATGAGGATCGGATAAATATCATTTCTTTTTTTGATCTTGAACTCGTGTTGCTTGATCTTTATTTTCTGTGTAGTGTTTTGTAAATTGTTGTTTGTCCTTTTGTCCTTTTTTTCGTCCATTGTTTTGTCTGTCCTTCATCGATTTACAGATTCTGATTGCCCCTTTGGTATCTTTAAACTTCTTGTACAAAAATATCTTACTTTTTTAGTTATTATGAAAACAAAGATTATGTTATTAATTTTATTATTTATAAGATTGTTCATAGTAATAAGTAGTTTGATTTCGTATTTGTAGTTTTAACTTATTTGTTTGTTTTAGGGTTTTACACCCATCTGTTATATTGACATCAATACTTATTTCTTCAGATACATATTTGTTCCATAAGCATACCAGGAGTCAGTGTCTTGTGTATCTAATAAGTTGGTTATATTATATGCTTCATAGAGAAGAGGGTTAATGTTTGGGTTTAATAAAGCTCGTTCGTAATAGCATATTAAATTCTGCTTCAACGGCTTTACTTACTAGCTTTCGTTTATTGCCTAGAGTATACTTAATAAATTTAGGTTGATTTGTTAGGGTTTTTGTCAGAAAATAATAAAATGTCAATGTAGAGTTAGCTTTGCTTGCTCGAGGTTTCACTCTGTATAGATATCGGTATGAGTCCATAAAGCAGATTTTCCTGCTATATGTGTTACTAAGGTTTAATTAAAGTTTAGCCTTTTGATAGTTAACAGGGGTGTGTCTAAATTCAGTGTTATAGCAAGCTAATCTTTCATTGTTTCATTTGCAAGTTAGATAAGCTTCTATTACAAGTGAAGATATTCATACATTTTCAGGTTATTTTTCTTTAAATTTAACGGATTTGTTTATCTTGAGTAGGTTGTTTTGAATAATCATGTATTAGATTTGTTAACGTCCTTGTTTCGTATGTGGATGTTGTTCAAATGTTATTGGTTTTGGATTCTGACAGTTCTACAGTTTTTACCTATCGCTTCTCCTTTATATTTGCAATATTTTATTCGCCAGCACTATCATCTACCAACAATCTTTGAGACAGAATTCGTTGCTAACAAAAACTTATTTGTTTGTTGAACTAACAAGTCTATTCTTTGCATCTACATTGGTCAACAAATGTAGATATATTTTCACTCCTGTAATATGTGCCACTTTAATTCAAGCATTGTGATATATTTTATATATAATGTATGATTTCTAACGAAGATCATTGCTGTTGTATAGTTATGATTAATTGATATCAAATATACTAAAAGTCTTAATTTGGATTTGATCTTTAAAGCATTTGTCTACTGCCAAAATATTCTACTTCCTTAGCTCATGTTAATTTTTACTCTGGAAATGTGAGGTCTATTTTTAATTGTAAACATTCTATATTGTTTATTGTTCTTTTGTAGCTGTCTTAGAAACGGAAAAGCTAGATGTCAAAGTGGAAAGGGATGGGATCAGATCTCGTGTAACACCGCCACATATCGCTGTCACTGCCTTTTTAACATTCGATTTGTTCCAACAATATGTTTTAATGTATGTTTCCTTATATGTTTAGTTGAACAAAAGAGTATTTTAAACCGTATAAACTTGTACGTGATTGAACACATTCAATGGTTGCTCGTTATAACTTGTAAAGGAAGGCATAAAATGTACACTTTTTTTCATTTTGATTGATTGATTGATTGATTGATTGATTGATTGATTGATTGATTGATTGATTGATTGATTGATTGATTGATTGATTGATTGATATAAGCGTAAAGTTAGCAGTATTTCATGAGAACTTATTTTTAAATTTTATTGAACGTGAAAAAAACATCTCTATACAGACTGGTATGAAGGTTGTACCTGTAAAGTTTCAACACATATTGATCAAGTCTTCTGCATTTCTGAACCCACATAAAATATTACTGAGATATACGCATGTAACAAACAAGACCGACTTGTATATGATGCTAAATGGGCGACTAATGTTTGTAACGCACATTACGTAAATGACTGCACACTCCTTGCATATTAAACAATCCTTGTGGCAGCTCCAATTGCATTCGTTAAAAATGTGTCTTTACAAATTGATAGTTACTCTATTTGTACGGTAGTAATCAGACCTTTTTGATACGCCATTCCAGTCATGCCTGTTTTCATACTTCCTGATATTTTGTTTTAAATTTATTTTCGTCATAAATATAGGTGAACAAGTACTACTTACTTAACATTGAAAAACAACCAGTCATTTATTTTTAAAGGGTGCTCTAACAAAATGTATGTCTTATTTACGTTATTTGTGTTTGTTTACGTTATTTGTGTTTGCTTACGTATAGTGGTGTGCAACACATATTGTGTTGTGTGTTTGTTTACGTTATTTGTATTTTTTTACGTCTAGTGGTGTGCAGCACATATTGTGTTGTGGTTTTGTTTTGTTTTTCGTCATCTTGTGTATTCTATGTTGCCAGTTTCTCTGGATTGTACATTTTGATTGCTCCTTTGGTATTCTCTAACGCTTATTTGGGACAATTCAAAGCAATTGAAAGCTAGACCAGTTTTAACCATTTCATCTAAAGAAATAACAATATTTTGTATCCTTTATATTTCAAAACAGGTTGAAATAAACATATAGTAGCAAAAGTAAAGTACTAATCAGAAGAAACGGTAAACAATTTGATTGACCATCCAAATAGACAAAATAACACAAGTGAAGCATGACATTAAGACGAAATTAACTAGCAAAGTATAAGGAACACCAATGATAACAATTATTTAAACTGAGATAAAAATGTGATAAATTAATAAAAATATGTATCCTTGATTATTACATTTTTTTTTGCCAAGAAATTTGTAATCTCAGAACCAAAAGCATACACTACTTATTTGTTCTTGTGTTACATTGGAATGACCAGGGACAAACGAAACATGTTAAACAAACTGTAAAATATATGAACCATGTATAAGACATTGTACGATGATAATACATTTTGATCCAGAAATTAATGATGACCGCAATACAAGTTATATTACATATCACTAAATATCTTACGTTGTTAAATAAAGTCGTGTAAATAAATATGGTCTTTGTTGATATGCTTAACTGTATTGGTCGTTATTAGACTTTTGGAAAGCTGCAGTTCTGATTTATTCATTTCATGACTGGAACAAGCAACTATGCAATCAAGAAATCAGTATGTAAAATCACTGTTGTGGTCATGTGGGCTCTAGAAAGCAGTGGCGCTGTTGTGGTCATATGGGCTGTATAACACTGACGCTGTGGTTGTCATAAGGGCTGTAAAACACTGGCGCTGTTGTGGTCATGTGAGCTGTAAAACACTGGCGCTGTTGTCATCATGTGGATTGTAAAACGGTGGAACAGAGTACTGTACATGTGATGGTCATATGGAAAGAAGTATTGATTGCCACCATTAAATATTGGAACACTTGGTCATGTAAACCAGACAGTGATAGAGTCACTCGTTATGACGTACATACCAATGATTGGCTATCTAGGTGGTTATCTAATACAAGACTGTCCTATATGTATATCTGAATTACTCCTTAAGGTTTTTGTCAATAACATTATACTTTTGAATTGTATATATTCTTATTGTATGTAAAATTCATTGGTGTTTTACGTTTATATTACTGATAATGTATTACGATACCAGTATTATGTCTTCAAGTCTTAAGCAACTCGTAATACAAACCAGTATACAAGATATAAACCATGACAGTATTTGTAAGATTACTTCACCCATATTTTATTTCATTTCTGGTATGAAATTGTCCACACCAAATGACATTGAAATGACAAAGATGTCAGATGTAGAGTTTATTGGTAGAAATAAAGAGTACCGCTTTAACTGCAGGCCATGGCCTTGACACTCATTTTAGAATATGAATTATTCTCATTATTAATGACTCTGTCGTGACTGTGAATTGTAAAACATCAATTAAAAGCGTTGCTCCTTTGCTTTAATGTGTATCTAACAGTGCAATTGGACAAAAACTCCCATGTTCATTTACATTTATATCCTTTCTTACTACTATGACTGCAATGTCTTAGCCAGACAACATACAATGTCCAAGCCAGACAACATACAATGTCCAAGCCAGACAACATACAATCTAATTAAAAGTAGATGTTTATTGCATCTTTTTTGTTAATTTACATCAACCCGGTTTGTTTAACCTTTCATCCATCTTTGACCAGACAATCATATGCAAGACAGTTAAATATATTGACCAATCAGTCAACAGCTTTTGGTGTGTACTCGTTTTTGATACCTAAGACTCAGAAGGATAATCGCTGATTGGTCGATTGAAAATAATAACCCTAACTTCAACCCAAACGGGATGTCGTGAGATGTTAATATATCACCAAAAAAAAACAAAGGGAAGAAAGATACAAGAAACATCTAATTTGAATTAAATTGTAAAACATATAAGTAAAGTTTGATGATACCAAAGGGGTTCAAAATCTGTAAATCAAAGAACAGACAACACAATGACCAAAAGAAAAAGGACAAAAGGACAAACAAAAAAACGATCACAAAAACTCCACTAAATACCAGGGATGAACGCAAGTGTGCATTTATACAATGATACGACATATATAAATTCAGTATTTTATTATTTTTAAAAATCATTTGGCATTTTTAGGAAAGTTTTGGGAAAGCTGAGGTAACAGATTTAACAATGGGACTTTATATCGAGTAAACATAGAATATAATATTAAAATATATATCAATTCATTCCTTCACATACATATTCACGTATTCACTGAATCTCTCATTGAACTCTGTACATCAAATATATTGAAAGTCCAGTGTTTGAACTCTTTACCATAATCCTCAGTCATATTAACCCATGTCATTTTTTTGCTATGTTCAAGTCTGTGTACACTGTCTTTGGCCACAACGTTATCACAATTTACTTAATATATAAGTATTTTGTCGGCAGTTTTGAACAATTGCACTTTTTATCATGGCAGAATAATAGTCTATTGCACTTTTCTCACAATTGTCATTGTTTGTCATCATTGTCAATAAGCTCGTATTCAAAATTCACCAAGCTTATAAATCATTGTCACCAAGCTCTTACCGGATTCATTGCTTGTTGCGAAATATAACCGTTCTGTTGAATCGGATTCATTGGCGCCATGGAGGCCATGTGACTGTTCATGGAATTGTATGAAGGAGAGGAATACACAAACGGATTAACGTTGTATGGCGCGGAGTATGATGGTGCAACGTTCTGACCAACACATGGTTTACCGTCCCTTACTAGAACGGGGACAGATACTCTTCTGGGTGGTTGCATGTTTGAAAGTTCTAAGCTTTTGTCTTGTCGCTGACGCTTACATTTATATCTTCGATTTTGGAACCAGATTTTAACTTGAGTAGAAGATAGTTTTAACATGCTGGCTAAGTGTTCTCGTTCTGGTGCTGATAAATATCTCTGTTGTTTAAATCTCCTTTCCAGTTCATAAACTTGAGCTTGTGAAAATAGTACACGTGGTTTTCTTCGTTGCCTTTGTTTTTGGAAATGACACTCTCCTGTAGATTTGTCTGTTGGTTTGTTGTCCTTGTCACTTTCATCACAAGGTGGTGACGCACAATGATCTATAAAGACAAAAAAGAAAACACTTGAAAAATTGCAATTGAAGGATCTTTTATTTTAAATGAATAAAACTTGCTGCGTACGGCAGCGCCGACATTAAGTAGTTTTGTACACGAGTTAGCTATCAAAATTGAATTAAATACTGAGTTGCAGTAATTTTCAATTGTCGACTTGTAATTAATGACTTTATGTAAGCATTGCGTTGTCTAGTGGCACTCCATCAGGAAAAGAACAGAGTCAAAATTATTGAAAGTAAAACTGTAAATTGATTCATCAGCAGTTAGTATCTGGTTTTTAAGTGGACTGTTCCACTGTTTTTGTCCAAGCCAATTCTTAGATAGTGTTGTTTGTTAAATTTGTTTCATATGTAATGTATATACAATAGTTTATTGTTATTTCACATACCAAATAAAGTAGTTCAAGTACTTGCATTATAATTTGGATATTATTTAAACTCTATGTAAACTTTTTAAAAAGTTAGAAAGACACAAAAACAGACCTCGTTAATTTTGTATTATTTTTCTTCACAAAACCCTGTCCAATTAATTACTTATTCGTTTAATAAACCTAAATTCATGGTAAGTTAACTTTTCGGAAAAGTCTCATTGATGTAAGATCAAGACAAAACAAGAACAAACTCTAAATATTTTACTTTCGGTCTTACACATTGCTGAAAGAGACGTTAAACAACAATAATGCATCCATTAATATTGTAAACGCAGTGGATCATGTTCGTTTAACAGGGGCGGATCCAGGTTTTCAAGTTAGGGGGGGCGCACTTAAAAAAATTGCGCCGAGCGGAGGGAGGCGCGAAATTTTTTGAGGTATTTCGTGTGAAAAATCACGATTTTACGCCAAAAAATACTATTTTTTTCCACTTGCGGAGGGAGGCGCGAAAATTTTTGGGGTATTTCGTGTGAAAAATCACGATTTTACGCCAAAAAATCTTATTTTTTCCAATTTTAGGGGGGGGGGCGCGCGACGGGTGCGCTCCCCCCCCCCTGGATCCTCCCCTGTTTAAGATCATACATGTACAGGTAAGCTTAGGGAATAAACTTTTTATACGATTAATAATATTCATGTCATTATATATATATATGAATAATTACTGATACATTCGTGAAATTCTGTTAATCCAAATATTTTTTCAAATGTCCGTATCGTCAAAATAAGAAATTGTTTCCACGGGTTTGTGGTCCATTTCTTTTAAACATTCCATTTGACTAGTATATTATAATATAATTGTGATAGGATTTGAATCATAGCGAACATGAAAAAAATAGTCTAAAACTCAAGTAAAAATAAAGTATTATAGAACTGGCTGTTTTATTACTAATCAAAATCATTGTCATGTTCTTCCCAACAAATTTGTCTGGTTTTGAGTAAATTTAATCTCTCGCTTTATTAGGGAACGACTATTTAGCTATTAGAAGTGGCTGTGGATTTTTTATTTTCATTTTTAAGATTGACCTGAAAGAAGTAAAAATAATAATAAATAATCAGACCCTACAATTTTAAATTTCAACTTTTTAGTCGTGTTTGAAATAAAATTACCAATTTTACATATTAAAAAAAATCTTAATTCTGTTTCGTGTGAAAACATTTTCTGGTTTGGAGGAAAAACATAACCCGCCCCTTGAAAGTTTAATGGTCGGTCTCTATATATAGAAATGTATTGGATATTTTTTTATATTTACTTTTTATTTATACTTATTTTAGTTTAATATTAATATAAATTACATGAATATTCATCATCAATATTTGAATGACTTTTGTGAGAACGAGGAGATATACCACCGCCCCTTGTCTGTTTAAGTTACATCACACTTAAATACTTAGCAGGAGGCAGATTATGAAACACAACTGTAAAGTTATTACTGCTAATCACTACCAACTTACATTCTAACAATTCCTTCATTATGTGGCTTTTAGAGAAAAAAAATTGTTTTACAATTAAAAAATAGTTTGGAAATAAAGTTCATCTTAAAGATCATATCGTATAAAAATACCTTCATGAGTGCTTTGAATTATACAATCACAACGTGCAGTTTAATATATTTTTGTTGTTATTGAACTGTTACGGCCGTATATATATATATACTCAAAATTTGAAATACTGAGATAAATTAGGAGGAAATCGAAAATATTTATAAACACTCGAAAAAAGTACTAAAGATGCAATGATATTGCAGACTGATATTGCACTGCTAATATAGCTTGGTGCATACCATATCGAATTATTAAATAAATAACATTTATTATTATCAAAACTAAGGTTCTCTTCCCTTAGGCATAGGTAGACTTATAACCGATTTTGGCGATCCTGTTTAGGCCAATTAGTTTTATTGGTCCCAAACACTTTTAAATTATATGGCTTTCCAATCTTTCGATTTTGAGAGAACCTGGAGAAAGTGGACTATTCCAGAAGGACGTTGCGCGCATTAAATTTAATATACTTTTTTATTACATATATCAAGAATATTCTAAAAGAAATATAGTATGTTTTTTTTATCTACAATGTCGTCCATTTGACCATTCCATTTTAATTTTACAATTGAAGGATTTGAATATAAATGAACATGAAAAAAATCACTCTCAAATGCAAGTAGAAATAAAATGTTACAAAACGTGCTGTTTTTGTATTCAACCAAACCATTATCATGTATATACTTGCCAACAAATTTGTCTGATATTGACCTATTATCAGAGTAAGATTATCATGCTTAGGACCTTTGCTTTTATTGCACTCGAATAGTAAGATATTGTTTGGCTTTCAAGTCTCTCGGCTTTGACCGTACCTGATGAAGGTTATTCCAGAAACTCGCCGTGCGCACTAAATTTGATATCTGTGTTGTTATTAAATCTAATTAATGCCATGCCATCTGTTGTGGTTTTGTTTAATTTACTCATATGGAAGTATTGTTTATCGAAATTCAGATTCATCTTAAACAATATAGCATAGCTGAACAATGTTGTGTAGGAAGAAAAGACCTAAAGATGTGTTTGATTTGTATTGTCAACTTTCACTTGTATAACATCATGTAACATCTACGGTAATATTTTGACCGCCTGTTAGAAAGTAACAAAAAAAAAGGCAACATGTATGTAGCTTGTTTTGTTTTAAACATCTCGTTCAATCGTACCGAGGACTGACCTCATCGTATGCTTTGTATGTGTTCAATGAAGTACCGAGTGAAATGTAACAAATATGTTTAATATGTTTAAATTATCATTTTAAGCCACAAAATGAAAATCAGTCAAATTGTGTAATGGATGCCGAGAGAGTATGACCTTCTATGAATAACTATTCAGCTTCAGGAGACCAAGCCACTTCCCCTTCCCCCCACACATACGCCCAGAACCCGACTTTTATTTACTGCCTTCTCTAAACGGCACCCAATTCACGGCAATGAAATTAATTTGAAAGACCATAATGTATAATGTTCATATTATAAATATTAATACGATTCGCCTTTTCAGTGTAGAAATGGCACAGATAAAAAAAATTGAAACTTGAAAACAAAATAAAAAATGTAATGATTAATCTTGTTTGTATTATTTTAATTGATTTGTTTTCAAAATATTAGTTTATGGAGATCCAGAGTTCCGAAATGAAGTTGTCTATAGTTTTAAGCGTAAACACCGAAGGATTAAAGACCTTGTTATCAAAAGCAAAGGGGGAAAGGGTATCATCCCTCCGAAACTCTGGCGTAAAATTACTATTTTTATTACTGTTTTCTTTGTAAAGGAACTTATATTTTGTGGTTGAATGCAACATTCCTTGTTTTCTGTTAAATACTGGAGACAATGTTTGGACGATAACAACATTGAACAGAAGGAAAGCAAAACGACCAAGAATTACTACTTCACAAGGCGATTTTATGTCTAATAAATAAGTTTGTTTTCTGATCTTCCTATGGTTGCCTGATTCTGAACTCAGCCGTGAAGTTTGTCAGATAAACTACACATTGATGGGGGTATATGTTTAATAAAATACATTTTTGTACTACGTGACCTTTCTGGTATTTTTCTGTAATTAAGACACAGATAACCTTTGATGATAGAGAACATTTCTGTAGATTGTCTTTTATGAATTATGGTTTGACATTTTGCATTTAGTATTGTTTCTTCTGTTATAAGTAATAACTTAAAGCAGAGACGTTATTATTAAATGTAGGTTTAGTGTATCTTACAATTTATATGCCACCTCCACTGATGTAAATATGAAAAAAACATTATATATCAAATATAGTGCACACGACACGTAAATAAATTCTATGTTTTAATACAGTATTTTGTTATTTAACCTGTGAATATAGATTTAAAATCATAAAACAATCATGTATATTTTTCTTACAGCTTCGACGTTTTATATTTTATTTTTCGTATGTGGCGTCGTTTTTGCGACGATCAAACACTGATTTAAATTTTAGATAAATGGCTCGCCAACAGCGAGATGTTAAAGAGAATACACAATGTACAAAATGCAGGATGCTTGGTTTTGATTACGAACGTCTTTAAAACCAACTTTATATTAATAAATAATTTATTATTATGTGCAAAACGAATTATCACCAAATTTATATATAATAAAACTTGTCATATTATTGTAGCGAAATTTTTTTTGTAAAGATACAATAAATACAACTTGAAAAAAAAAATGGCAATACTTATTCATATTATACATACATGTATGTAGAAAAGTTAATATTTCTAATTTTAATTCTTGTTGTTTATATGAAGCAATCCTTCTTTTTGCTTACTTTTGAAGATATAAGATATTGTATGTTTTAACTTTCTTATCAATCATAAAATATCTGAGACATCTGGAAATATGAAATAATTTGTGTGAGAAATGGGAGATATTGTCAGGATATCTATCTAGATCAACATTCAAATATTACTTTCACGAGAAATTTTCCCAAGCTCAATCATGTTGTATTTTACGACCTATATCCTTTATATCTAGTTATGTTGAGCTAATTATTTTACGATATATTTCTTTTTTTTCTTTATATTATATTTCTTGATATAATATTTATTAGTTATAGTTGTTAGAAAGATGTTGTTTTGTGTTGAATTTTTATTGTCTTATAATTAAACAAAATAGAAGGGCTTCTTATTATGTTATTATATTTATTTATTTTATTCCATTGTATTCTCTTTGTCTTATTAGTAAAACGATTGACAAAAAAACATAAAAAATGGCATTTTCTTTAAAAAAAAAAATTAAAACATGTGGCTTCCACATTATATTTTAGTTAGAAAAAATGGCTCAAAACTTTTTTAAATTAAAAATTAAATTACGCTTGGCACTTACAAAAAAATTAGGAAAACATGACGTTTCCTGAAAGAAAAACTTAATTCATTTTCGTTTTTTCTGTCTTATCAAACGGAAATTGCAAAATGTAAGTTGAAGTGGTTTCTTCAAAATTTTATTAAAATGCATATAATGCATGTTTAGCTTGTTTTCAACATATGTAAAAACTAAATATATACATCGGAACTGTTTTTGAAATTGATATAAATCAAAAATTTCACACATGTTAACCGTAAAGAAAGTCAAAATAATCTTCAGTTCGTAAATTATTCATTTCCGTCACCAGCAAGTCTCCAGATTTCCAAAAAGATAAGAAAGTCTCTTTATATTTTATCGAATTAGAAAAAATATCATTTTTACTAAAAATTTAGATTTTAACTTTCTTTTTTTAATCAAATATGGTTACAATTTAGATTCTAAATCTTTTTTAAATCAAATTAGAAAAAAAAACCAAACATTATGGCTAAAATTTAGATTTTAAATTTCTTTTTTTAGCCTATCCTGCGTTGTTGAATATATCCAATTACTTTTGTATGTTACATCAGGAAACTGAGATCCTGCTTAATTTAATAATGTTGGTACAAATACCTAATTAGTGGGCTCATTTCCTACTTCATTATTTTATCAAACTTCCATTTAACATCCGACCGGACCGAGTAACCCAATATTAATAACTCCATCGAAAATCTTACTCTAAACGATTTATATACATATCCTTTGAACCCAATAGTTCGTGGACTGCGATCTGTCGCATTAAAATGGTTTCCCACCGCGATTTCAATGAGGTTTACAGAGATTCGGCGATAAAACTATTTCTCTGCCGTATATCTTATGCATCGTAAACGGCTGAACACATTGCAGTTTATATATACATATAAAAATTATGAGCCATGCCATTCACAAATTTATTCCAGTTGTGATAGTATCTGTTATAATGTTTCACATATTTTATATAAATCAGTGGTTCTATCAGATGATATAAAATGTCTAACAAATACGACAGGGGGCTTTTTCTCTCTCAGCTCCTTCTGCTAATTTCAATTTTAAAGATTTGGCTGCAGTGAAATTGTTATAACTTTTATTTCTATCAGAGCTCCTTTTATTTATTGTACTTTTAGAGATTTGACTACAGTGTGATTTTTCGAACTTTTTTCTTTCTCTCGGAGTCTTTTTATTTATTGCATTTTTATAGAATTGACTACAGCATAATTTTCAGAAATTGTCAGAGTATTGTGAGAATTATATAAATATTTTGAAATACAATACCATCAGATTTCATGTTTTTTTTCTGTGTTTGTTGTTGTTTGTAAAATAGTACAGTTTATTTCTGATTTTATCACATTATGTATATTTACACAAATAATTTTATCAATATTGAAGTAAATAAATTAGAAATGATTATTACATTTATTTATAATATTTTAGTGAAAAAAAATAAATGTAAAAATCAGTGATTGATTGATTGGTGTTAACGCCAACTTTAGTAATATTTCAGCTATATCATGCGTAGAAATAAGTGAACCACTTGTATTGTATTCTTTCCTGTGTATTTCTTTTTATTATTATTATTATTATTATCATTATTATGAAATTCCATAATTGATACCGAAACTTCTTTTTTGTCAATGTTAATCTGAAGTATATATTTAGTTTATTCAATTTTGATAATATAACAAATGTTCATTATAAACACAATATATACACAAATGCACCAGAAAGCAATAAATGCCATTTGTTTTATAAATGTTTTTTTTTAAAGATCTAAAGATCTTACATAGAGGAAACCCCCCCAAATATCAAGTTCTTCAAATTTTCTTGCTGTTTCTGCCATTGGACCCGTATTCACTTTCAGATTTCCGCGAACGGATAGGGTATTCTCATTATTAAAGGATAATTTAGCATTGCAAACGAATTAATAATTTTATGAATACGGATTATAAATAGTTAGATAATATTAATATACAAATGTACAGCTAACTGAAAAATAGTGTTAGGGAATTATTAATTGGGTGCTTTGTGTCAATATTATCTTATTTTGTTTATAGTGTATAACTGTTTTCTTTTTAGGGTAATCTAAAGAAAATGACAGATCCCAGATTGTGATATCTACCATCGCTCTCAAATTTTAATGCAGTGTTTCCACTGAACATATTATTAGTGGACACGTTTATTTTACATTAGCCACACATCCACATATTGATAACATCCATACGCTTGAGATATAAATTCTAATAATAATGCAGGGGGTTAGGATTATTGGTGGAGGAAACCGGAGTACCCGGAGTAAACCACCGACCTGTCACAAGTCACTGACAAATTTGATCACATATTTAATAATAAAACATAATTTTGGATGAAAAAAATATGATTAATGAAATCATTTTTTTGTGGTATTATATACATGTAGGTTGAAAAAAATGTATTGAAATGTCTATAAGCTGTAAAGCATTATTATGAACATATTGTCCTTATAATAATTTCAGATTTATTAAAGTAAACTTATTAAAGCGTAATGCATGAAAATACCATGCTAAAAATTAATAATATATAGGAGCCTTTGAAATGATTACATGAGACCTAGATATCATCTGCATTTGATAAAGATTAGTATGTTAAAATGTAAACTATTTACCAAGACATTCAAACTAATATGTCACGATGGTGATATAATATGTTATAAATAGTCAAAAAAGTCAAAAATAAAATTAGCCACATGTTTGTTTCCGTACTTTTATCTACACATATCCGATTGTTATGAGTTTATTTAGACAGTGTAAACAACAAAAGATGACTATTTTGTTAGATATATAATTATACATGTATGTACTAATTTCATGGAAAAGAAGGAAAAAAAGGAAAATAATGTTTTTAAGGTTTAATATTTATGACACATTCTAACATAACCTCCTTCTTTCGCTTTGTTAACAAACGAGCGTGCTATCCATTCGGTATAATCTCATTAGCACATGACTTTTCCATTGGCAGCATAAATTGTGTGCGACATTTTCCGCAAACGTAAATATAAATTACCGTATTCCAATCAAAGTATACTACCGTATTTGTACTCTTAGACATATCAGAATCGAACTAAATCCTGGAAACCAGAATGTAGTTTGAGTTTTAACATGGATTGGCGGATATTAGTAAATTTTATCCCTCACTTCTGGCTCGGGATAAAATACTAATATCCGCCAATCCATGTTAAAACTCCCAACACATTCTGGCTTCCATGATTTATTTCTTAATTATGATCGAGTAAAACGTTGTTTTATCATACAAAATAGAAACATTTTCTGATAACAATAATTTTGATGGGTACAGTATCACAATAGGGGATGAGCCTTAGGGATTATAATACATTATTATTTGAACTAAAGTACATTCGGGCGGAAGTATTACGAGTATAAATTTAAGCTTACACGATTTAATAGAATTTCGTAAGAGTAGAGAAAGCCTTTTTAACTTCAAACAACTATTAATAATGCGTATCTTATAATATTTTCTTTCTGTGAATTAATTCAGCGTTAAGTAACTAAATAAAAACGTAGATATCTAATTTAGTGCGTACGACACCTTTCTGGACTAACCTTCATAATATATTGTCGCTTTGTGTGCTTTCATGGTTTAAAATCTTTTGAGAGAAAAAAATACTTTTAGTTAATTTATAAGTACCCTGTAATGTTTTAATTATCAAAGAATGCTAAACTTCTCCACGATTTGATGTCCTCTCACAATATTGTAATATCCACACAACATTTTTCCTTAACAGCGAGTGTAATGCGAAGCCAATGTAAAGTGAACATAAAATTTCAAAAGTCCATAGTCCACTCACTACCTTTTTGGAAAACTTTATAGAAATAATGCATTTATAATTTTTGCTCAAGTGAAGGCTAAGATGAAAATAGCAAAGAAATGTAGCATCTACTTATTTTAAATATATTGTGTGCTTGAAAGAAAAAAAACACAGCATACATTTTTAGAACTTAACACTTACACAATACATGAAAACTTTTGAAATAATATTCACCACTTCTATAGTACAAGAATTTCTACTTCACTACTTATATTTCTGCAATTCAATCCCCCTTGTGTGACAAGTGAAGAAAAGTGCTACAAGATTCCAAAATGTCATCTTCAAACTTCAAAGTAAGATGTACATAACAGACGTTCTTGGGAACACTTGGAAACCTGATCATTATCAAAGCATGTTTACAAAAGAAAATTAAATTTATAGACTTTTCAGATAAGTAGGAACCTATTGATATTCATTAATCAAGAAATCAGTAAATATTCAAAAGTGGCCGTATTAAGTGGCCCTTGATAAGTATTAAGGGGATGTGTGGTTCCGACATCTCCCTCTTAAACCTATTATTTAACTCACGTTTTTCAAGAGGTTCCACCATTTCTCCCTCTTCACTCTTTGGAGTAAGAAGTTGTGTCTCGGAGGTATGTTGGTTCCCAGAATCAGCAGAATGTCCCGCTAACTCACATCTTGACGAACCATCTGACATTGGAATTGACTGTGGAGACAGTGTCGTGTATGTCGGTTGTAGCGACGGCATCTGTGGCGGGGGTGAATTTTCATAAAGACAAGACGAACTGGCTCCGTACGGCAGTTGGTGTTCCGACATTCTAGAGTCATATTGATAATTAGAATATTCCATACCGTGTAAATTTTGGTCAGTCCATGGCGTATTTAAAATGTTACTGACGAGAAACGGTGTAGATAATGGGTACGACGACATATTATCCACTTCAATTTTTTCTCACTTTTCTTTTTAAGTTGATGACATTCACAGTGAAATGATGAGAGTAAGTCTCTAGGCCACACGTTTATCATCAACAGAAATCTGAATCTTACAACCAATCAGATTACACCTCTCCTCTCACCGGATGAATTACAGTTTCCTGCCTAGCAATGAAAACACAGATTTGTTTTTCTATTTCCGAAAATGAGGATTTAGGATTTTTATCATTTACTGGGATTACTTTTATTTATGTGTTGAATTAGTAAATATTAGCAAATTACAAAAAAAAAAAATAGGTGTTCAAGTTTTATTTTAAATTAATTTTTATGTTGTTTTATTTTTGTTTTTGTTTTGTTTTTTCTTTCTTTCTTTTTTTGGTTTGTTTTTGTTTTTGTTATTGTTTTGATTTTTTAGATTTGTTTGTTTGTTTTGATCTTAACGTTTATGTAGTTTTATTAATATAAAGTATTAATTTGTATTTTTTTATAAATCGTTTTTGATAACGCTCAAGATATAATGACATTAAAAAATATTTTTTTTATATTCTGAAATGTGTGTAGCAATGTATAACGTTTTGTTTTTCCTTATCACAGAGAACTGTTTATATCTGTTCTTGTTTAGTTTGGGTTAAAAATCATTTACTAGGAATTTGTATGTCATTTTCTCCGATAAAAACGATATACCACAGTGAGAGTAGAATCAAATAGCTTAACACTAAACCATTTACCGCCCGCAGTTTGGGGGTGGTTTTTCTCAAAGCTATGAATGTAGCAACATGTACGTGCATCAGCCATACTGCACGTCAGATTGTCGCGCTTTAGTTTATAGTATTCAAACAAAATCGAGGCTCAATGTCTGCAGTTTGGTCAGAATATTAAATAGAATCATCATGCTAGTAATAATCTCTAAGTCAGACTTTTTTAACATTGAAATATGAACATTTGATAAAACCTTCCATTTTAAATGGGTGAATGCAAGACGTCTGTCATCAATTAAATATATCACTGTAGATACTTAATACCCTTCATTTTGTAAGTCTCATGCAGGCGTGTGGTGGAAAATTAACATTAATTTATTAATATAATATGGTCAGTTTGAACCACTGAATTAAAAGTTAAAGAGATTTAATAAATATCACAATCTGGAATCTGTTCTTTGTTTTGTTTTGTTTGTTTATTTATTTTTAATTGCAATAAAAGAAAATAAACAGTTGTACTTGGTAAACTATATAGAAAAGATATAGATAAAGAAGAATCTTATCAGAGTGTTATTTTGTTGTAATTTGTATAAGATGTTTACATCATAAAATAAGATTTTTTTTTAAAAAGAATGCCACACTGTCGGAATAGTTATAAAATTCAATAAAAAAAAATGGTGGAAAAAGGTGTGTATGATATATATAAAAAAAAAGACCACTAAGATGTCAATTTTCAAAATTTATGGACCTATGAAGCGTTAAAAGTGTCATTTGTGCGAGATCTTCAAAAAAAAAAAAAAAAAAAAAAAAAAAAAAAAAATGTCGACATGACACTAGTCGGTGTAAAGAATCTTTTAAAGACTATTTGGTTATCAATTCCCTTCTAATTGATGTGTAGATGAGCATTTGATTTCAAGCTCTTTTACCATTTGTGCAAAAAAAAATATTTGTGTATATGGTGTATATTGTCACACACGGTATAGTTCAAAATGTTGGGAAAAAAACCAGTCAGTCACCCAAAGATGGAAGTTGGATTTATAATATATATACATGATATGTAGGTGCCATATATATACATGATATGTAGGTGCCATATATATACATGATATGTAGGTGCCATATATATACATGATATGTAGGTGCCATATATATACATGATAAGGGTAATAACAAAATTACCGAACTCCGAACAATCTTACAAAGGGAAAGTAAAAACTCATAATTATATAAACAGACAAAATCAGTCAACAACCGGAAAACTGTGAAAACCGTAATGACCCTGACTTGGTACAGGCATTTCTAAATGTAGGTGCCATATATATACATGATATGTAGGTGCCATATATATACATGATATGTAGGTGCCATATATATACATGATATGTAGGTGCCATATATATACATGATATGTAGGTGCCATATATATACATGATATGTAGGTGCCATATACATACATGATATGTAGGTGCCAAATATATACATGATATGTAGGTGCCATATATATACATGATATGTAGGTGCCATATATATACATGATATGTAGGTGCCATATATATACATGATATGTAGGTGCCATATATATACATGATATGTAGGTGCCATATATATACATGATGTGTAGGTGCCATATATATACATGATATGTAGGTGCCATATATATACATGATATGTAGGTGCCATATATATACATGATATGTAGGTGCCATATATATACATGATATGTAGGTGCCATATATATACATGATATGTAGGTGCCATATATATACATGATATGTAGGTGCCATATATATACATGATATGTAGGTGCCATATATATACATGATATGTAGGTGCCATATATATACATGATATGTAGGTGCCATATATATACATGATATGTAGGTGCCATATATATACATGATATGTAGGTGCCATATATATACATGATATGTAGGTGCCATATATATACATGATATGTAGGTGCCATATATATACATGATATGTAGGTGACATATATATACATGATATGTAGGTGCCATATATATACATGATATGTAGGTGCCATATATATACATGATATGTAGGTGCCATATATATACATGATATGTAGGTGCCAAATATATACATGATATGTAGGTGCCATATATATACATGATATGTAGGTGCCATATATATACATGATATGTAGGTGCCATATATATACATGATATGTAGGTGCCATATATATACATGATATGTAGGTGCCATATATATACATGATAAGGGTAATAACAAAATTACCGAACTCCGAACAATCTTACAAAGGGAAAGTCAAAACTCATAATTATATAAACAGACAAAATCAGTCAACAACCGGAAAACTGTGAAAACCGTAATGACCCTGACTTGGTACAGGCATTTCTAAATGTAGGTGCCATATATATACATGATATGTAGGTGCCATATATATACATGATATGTAGGTGCCATATATATACATGATATGTAGGTGCCATATATATACATGATATGTAGGTGCCATATATATACATGATATGTAGGTGCCAAATATATACATGATATGTAGGTGCCATATATATACATGATATGTAGGTGCCATATATATACATGATATGTAGGTGCCATATATATACATGATATGTAGGTGCCATATATATAAATGATATGTAGGTGCCATATATATACATGATATGTAGGTGCCATATATATACATGATATGTAGGTGCCATATATATACATGATATGTAGGTGCCATATATATACATGATATGTAGGTGCCATATATATACATGATATGTAGGTGCCATATATATACATGATATGTAGGTGCCATATATATACATGATATGTAGGTGCCATATATATACATGATATGTAGGTGCCATACATATACATCATATGTAGGTGCCATATATATACATGATATGTAGGTGCCAAATATATACATGATATGTAGGTGCCATATATATACATGATATGTAGGTGCCATATATATACATGATATGTAGGTGCCATACATATACATGATATGTAGGTGCCATATATATACATGATATGTAGGTGCCATATATATACATGATATGTAGGTGCCATACATATACATGATATGTAGGTGCCATATATATACATGATATGTAGGTGCCATATATATACATGATATGTAGGTGCCATATATATACATGATATGTAGGTGCCATATATATACATGATATGTAGGTGCCATATATATACATGATATGTAGGTGCCATACATATACATCATATGTAGGTGCCATATATATACATGATATGTAGGTGCCAAATATATACATGATATGTAGGTGCCATATATATACATGATATGTAGGTGCCATATATATACATGATATGTAGGTGCCATACATATACATGATATGTAGGTGCCATATATATACATGATATGTAGGTGCCATATATATACATGATATGTAGGTGCCATACATATACATGATATGTAGGTGCCATATATATACATGATATGTAGGTGCCATATATATACATGATATGTAGGTGCCATATATATACATGATATGTAGGTGCCATATATATACATGATATGTAGGTGCCATATATATACATGATATGTAGGTGCCATATATACATGATATGTAGGTGCCATATATATACATGATATGTAGGTGCCATACATATACATGATATGTAGGTGCCATATATATACATGATATGTAGGTGCCATATATATACATGATATGTAGGTGCCATACATATACATGATATGTAGGTGCCATATATATACATGATATGTAGGTGCCAAATATATACATGATATGTAGGTGCCATATATATACATGATATGTAGGTGCCATATATATACATGATATGTAGGTGCCATATATATACTTGATATGTAGGTGCCATATATATACATGATATGTAGGTGCCATATATATACATGATATGTAGGTGCCATATATATACATGATATGTAGGTGCCATATATATACATGATATGTAGGTGCCATATATATACATGATATGTAGGTGCCATATATATACATGATATGAAGGTGCCATATATATACATGATATGTAGGTGCCATATATATACATGATATGTAGGTGCCATATATATACATGATATGTAGGTGCCATATATATACATGATATGTAGGTGCCATATATATACATGATATGTAGGTGCCATATATATACATGATATGTAGGTGCCATATATATACATGATATGTAGGTGCCATATATATACATGATATGTAGGTGCCATATATATACATGATATGTAGGTGCCATATATATACATGATATGTAGGTGCCATATACATACATGATATGTAGGTGCCATATACATACATGATATGTAGGTGCCATATATATACATGATATGTAGGTGCCATATATATACATGATATGTAGGTGCCATATATATACATGATATGTAGGTGCCATATATATACATGATATGTAGGTGCCATATATATACATGATATGTAGGTGCCATATATATACATGATATGTAGGTGCCATATATATACATGATATGTAGGTGCCATATATATACATGATATGTAGGTGCCATATATATACATGATATGTAGGTGCCATATATATACATGATATGTAGGTGCCATATATATACATGATATGTAGGTGCCATATATATACATGATATGTAGGTGCCATATATATACATGATATGTAGGTGCCATATATATACATGATATGTAGGTGCCATATATATACATGATATGTAGGTGCCATATATATACATGATATGTAGGTGCCATATATATACATGATATGTAGGTGCCATATATATACATGATATGTAGGTGCCATATATATACATGATATGTAGGTGCCATATATATACATGATATGTAGGTGCCATATATATACATGATATGTAGGTGCCAAATATATACATGATATGTAGGTGCCATATATATACATGATATGTAGGTGCCATATATATACATGATATGTAGGTGCCATATATATACATGATATGTAGGTGCCATATATATACATGATATGTAGGTGCCATATATATACATGATATGTAGGTGCCATATATATACATGATATGTAGGTGCCATATATATACATGATATGTAGGTGCCATATATATACATGATATGTAGGTGCCATATATATACATGATATGTAGGTGCCATATATATACATGATATGTAGGTGCCATATATATACATGATATGTAGGTGCCATATATATACATGATATGTAGGTGCCATATATATACATGATATGTAGGTGCCATATATATACATGATATGTAGGTGCCATACATATACATGATATGTAGGTGCCATATATATACATGATATGTAGGTGCCATATATATACATGATATGTAGGTGCCATATATATACATGATATGTAGGTGCCATACATATACATGATATGTAGGTGCCATATATATACATGATATGTAGGTGCCATACATATACATGATATGTAGGTGCCATATATATACATGATATGTAGGTGCCATATATATACATGATATGTAGGTGCCATACATATACATGATATGTAGGTGCCATATATATACATGATATGTAGGTGCCATATATATACATGATATGTAGGTGCCATACATATACATGATATGTAGGTGCCATATATATACATGATATGTAGGTGCCAATATATACATGATATGTAGGTGCCATATATATACATGATATGTAGGTGCCATATATATACATGATATGTAGGTGCCATATATATACATGATATGTAGGTGCCATATATATACATGATATGTAGGTGCCATATATATACATGATATGTAGGTGCCATATATATACATGATATGTAGGTGCCATACATATACATGATATGTAGGTGCCATATATATACATGATATGTAGGTGCCATATATATACATGATATGTAGGTGCCATATATATACATGATATGTAGGTGCCATATATATACATGATATGTAGGTGCCATACATATACATGATATGTAGGTGCCATATATATACATGATATGTAGGTGCCATACATATACATGATATGTAGGTGCCATATATATACATGATATGTAGGTGCCATATATATACATGATATGTAGGTGCCATACATATACATGATATGTAGGTGCCATATATATACATGATATGTAGGTGCCATATATATACATGATATGTAGGTGCCATACATATACATGATATGAAGGTGCCATATATATACATGATATGTAGGTGCCAAATATATACATGATATGTAGGTGCCATATATATCATGATA